>OX940893.1:8614685-9952984 GCA_954871355.1 Cabera pusaria
ACTAGGTATTCAAATCTTTCATAACCCTAAAACATTCCCTAAACAAAAACACCACTAAATCAAAATAGACAGTAAAACTGACGTCACACCGGCATAAAATATACTCGCGATACATTATCGCCGTTTCAGTTCACATTAAATCTTAGAAGGTCATAAATAACCGAAAGTTTTATCCTACTCGAAATAAGCACTCAAAAATGCAAAGAGCAGAGCGTTATAGCTCACGTTCGGAAAATTTATTTTGTTTCGCGTACAATTCAAATAACCATTATTCACCTTGGGCTAAGCCTATCTAACGATATAATGAAATGCCATTAAGTTGGGTTGTTAAGGCTCGTGCAGACTGTGCTACGGAGCTTGTTAGTTGTCACAATTTATAATTTAGTAAATAACAGTGCGTCAATGAGATTTTGACTGATTTAATAAATTACTTTTATGTATACGATGACGACACAAGGGTTATTTAGTAATATTCTGTAAGGCAAATAGGTATGTTTATTGATATATTTAACTGAGTGTTAAATTTACTTACAAACGTACTATACTAATCGGCACGTTTTCGTTAAAGAAACTATTTATTTCACCCACATAACCTATAATTTTTTATTGAAACTAATATGTTGTTCATATAATAATTAAAACATTAATACTTAGTAAATCGCTTAGTTAGTTTTAAACGGATAGGGATAGGTGGAAAGAATGTTGGAGACCTTTGCCCAGCTGCGGGAATAAATAGGTTAGTTAAAAATAACGAAAAAATATTTTAACGTAGCAGCGATTATGACAGTAGTGTACTATTGAGACAAGTATTTATTCATATTCAATTGTTTAATTTAAATGCCTTTATTTGCTCAGATGATGCAATAAATATAGCCCTGACACATATCTTTGTGAACACATCCTAACTTCAAAAGTAAAGCTTAAGTTTAGGAAGCGTTCACTTTTAGCGATAAAGATGCTCGCTTTCCGATTTATTGATCTCGGATTCACGGTGACTGGAGATAAAGGGACTTTAATTTCTCCTGAAGTAATACTTAAATTTAACTTAAAGTTTGCACCTACCTTGCGTCTATACGTTAATAATTACGACGCGCTTTTGATTTTTACAAGTGCTGCTTGTTTTAATTTAAAAAAAAACATTTATAATTATTTCCTAGTTAATTTGGAGCTTTTACATACCTAATTCGTCTAAGCCTTGATTTGTATTTATTTTTTAAATAAATAACTTTTTTAAATCATTATATTTTTGAGTAGAATAGTCAACTGCCAAAAAACGAAAAGTCCTTTTCATTAGTCATACCGAAAAATCTCTACGAGTAAGACCGTTCACAGTTACAAATTGCTTCTAATCCATTGTCCCTTATTAAATTTTACGACAAACGTTTTCGCACTCTTTCCGTTCCGTTCCACCCTACAAAATGATATAGCTGCAAAGGTCCAATGTCAGACAATAGGTAACATTCATATAGAACTGCCGGCTGCATGCAAACACCCTAATTATATCCATAGAGAAAGGACATTTTCTTTCTTTAAGAGAGAGAGCCTTGTGATCAGGTCATATAGAGCAGAAAATAAACTAACCAAGTGCAAGTCGGACTCGAACTAGTAGGGTTCCGTACCACACTACAATATTTTATAAGATCGAGCAAAAAATATTAATTAATTAACTTTTTATTTATTATAACGCCATCTAACGTCTAACAAAGGTGTTAGGGATCGACATTTCAATATAACGCCATCTATGGGACGTTTGCCTATTATAAGCGTTCATAGATGGAGTGAAATGCCAAAAAAAACACGTTTCTTGTCCTCTATTATTTTTAACTTTATTCTGTTTTTAGTATTTGTTGTTATAGCGGCAACAGAAATACATCATCTGTGAAAATTTCAACTGTCTAACTATCACGGTTCTTGAGATACAGCCTGGTGACAGACGGACAGATAGACAGACAGACAGACAGACAGACAGACAGACGGACAGCGGAGTCTTAGTAATAGGGTCCCGTTTTACCCTTTGGGTACGGAAATGCCAAAGAATATCAAAAATATGAAACGAATATCTATGAATATTTGTCGTTATCGTTTTTTTATATCTTATAGGCTAGCGTTTGACCGCTATCTGGCCTGGTGGTAAGCGATAATGTGGTCGATGATGGTAAACACGCTAGACCTAGAATATATCAAAGTATTACTATTTAAGGAGCTTTGTAAATTAAACACCGAGGTTCAGCCATGACTGCTTTATTCGATAGGTACCCTTATTTTCGTGCTATTTATAAATATGTATTAATGATAATATAGTTCTACATCGACTTACAGAATACTTTGACTTTCAAAGTGTGTGTGCTGCCGAACACCATAAGGTTATAGCGGCAGACTTTATCCTTAATGGTGGTAAGCTAATTTTTTGTAGCAAGTCAGGCGGAACATCGATATAATATACTACTACCACTTGTGGAAAACTTTCATCCGCGAGCGTTTTGCTTGTCCCATTTTCTTATAACATACCCTTTGTGATAATTATTTGTTATCTTGATTATTCGCTTGGTATCTCTCGAGAAACACACCCCAATGTTCAAAACCGGCATTACTAAATAGGTCGGCTTGATAAAATAACTTGCCTTGGAATGTTATCTGGCAGAAATTAGAAATACTTACGCTTTGTACTAATCAATAAATTAAAAAAAAACTTCAGTTATTTGTCTTAAGCGTAAAATAACGTCAGTTACCTCTACCTTCTTTACGTTTTCCATAATTATATACCCAAGATGGCCGCTACACTTAAAGTCCAATGTTCTAAAACTTTTCTTCAGGTTTCACAGTTGACTGGTTCTTAAGACGTTGGAGAAGTGAGAAATTCGATTTTTATATTTGTGGTAGTAGGAAATCGACGTTGCAGATAAAACCCGTTTCACAAGAATTGGGTTTTAGCTGCACCGTCGATTTCCTACTAATCCTACTTATATTATAATTGCAAAAGATTGTGAGGACCTGTGATGGATGTTCGTTATTTTTTCACGCGAAAACCCCTCTACTGATGAAATTTGCCGCACAACTAACATAACTAACAACAACTAAGTACTTAACCGGATTAGCACATTAGGTACTTTTTAACACAGGCGACGCTGCGAGGCATAGCCAGTATATCAATAAGTATAATATCCACAGTACCTACTGTAGGATAGGTAGGTATAAAATAATAATTAAAACGAAAACTCAACATCGGCATGTTAACCCAATTTAAATGAATCTTTACTCTCATAATTGTTCCGCGCAAGACAAAACAATACATAATTGCAACCACCAAAAGCATTAAAGAAATATAAACACGAGAACCCTTACCACAGAATACATTACAGTTGGTATGTATAACCGCTAACTACCCCGGCCCTTGTTTGTTGAGGAGACTACATCTATATCGGGACCCTATTAACGAAACTTCAAGTTACAAGCGCTTGTTAAGAAGTACCTAAGTTGTCAGGGTTTTATTTTTACGACTTTGAAGAAAAAAACTATACTTAGTAGAGTACTTTTGATAGTGGTAGGACTTCTGTTAAACCCCTTAGATCGCTTTAAGGTACGACCACACCGCGGCGTACTGCGGCCGCGTGCGCGATCGCGATCTGAATTTCTATTGTTTTCTGATCATCGTAGATCGCGTTTGGTGTGAACCAGTCGGTGTAAATACTACTGCGCTACCTGATCGCAGATTAGATCGCGCACGAAGGACGCCGCGGTGTGGTCGTACCTTTAGGCCTCACAAGCAATATATTCCCCGGTTTTCTCCCTGGGAAATGCTTCTAAAGCATAATTTGTTTCTACAATAAAATCAAGGTCTGCTGTAGCTATCATATGCTTTTTTGACCAACCAATTGAAAATAGAAATATGACTATGACCCTTAAATAAAAAGGATTATATTTATGTTTGCAATTGGTTGAACAAAAAAAGCAAGTGATAATGATAAGCATATGATAGGGGCATAACTACAGCAGACCTTGATTTTTTGTAGAAACAAATTTTACTCTAGAAACATTTTCGAGGGAGGAAATGGGGGAATACATTTGTATAAATAAGTGCACCCCGCGTTCGCTCTTAACAACCTTATGTCAATGTCATAAGAAGTTTGTGCACATGTATCACTGGCTGTAAGCGCGGCGAAGGAGAGTTGACCGCGAGCAGTTTGAGCAGATCAGTAAAGAAAAGGAACGTTCTTTACTCATGTGGCTTGAGATTCGTGAGCTTGTCCCGAGGCGAAGTGTTTACGTTACGATGTAACCAACTAAACATGCGCAGTGCAGTGACACGCTGAACTTTGCAGACCCAGTGCCCATAGTTTGACAATCTGACAGATTTTTGACTACTTATAAATGGTCAGATAACTAGCTGAAACTGTATCACAAATCGGAGAACCTTGGCTCTCTTCTCGTTTAAGTTATTGTTATTTTATTATTAGTTTTATTTTATAACTATTTGAAGACTCTAGCTAGAGCCTATGATGAAACTAAAGAGATATAAGTGAAAAGAAAATTGTCAAATGAATAGACGACTAAGTACATCTTAATTTCACTTCAACATTATCTACCTACACGTGACAAGAATACACCCCCAAGCTTGTTGTATAAAAATATTAATCTCATGCCTAATAGATATTTATGCATGGTCGGAGGCAATCTGAAACTGAGGATGCATCGTTAGGATAATGAGATGTTTACTACCACCGATACTATCACACACTTCAATGGGCTAATCATATTTTGTACACGGGTTTCTACAGGTAAAATGGATGAAGCAATAAACTGCATGTGCAAGTCGGAGTCGCACTTAGGGTTTCGTAACACAGTAGAGTATTTTATAACTATAATTTTTCGCCACCAAAAAATAACTTTGTTTTTCATAGTGTTTGTATGAAAAACAAAGTTATATTTCCGGTTGCTTTATCTCAAAAACTGTTGAATATATCTCGTTCAAACCAATTTTTGTTGAAAGTAAAGGAATTATGTCTTTCATAATGCACCAGCAGAAATGGTTGACATAGATAAATAGAAACACTTTATACTTTAACACCTTTAATAGCATAACAAATATAACATTCAAATTAACAGTAATTCTGCAACAATAGTTATTATTAAAAATACATCCGTTTTTATCTTCTGTGAACTAATTAAACTAATATATGAACTATGACTAATAATTAAAATAATAAATAAAACTGGCCAAGTGCGAGTCAGCATCGCGTCTCTTATCGCACACTTAGGGAGAATTCCGTACAATACGAAACTTAACAGAGTTTCAACCTCATTTATTTGATTAATTGATATTACCAAGAATATTTGGTTTGGTCGCGATCTAGAAAGACGGGGCTCGTTTACTAGCGCCATCTATGTAATTTTGCCGAAACTAATTAGATAGATGGCGTTTAAAAATACGTTTTTGTATGGGGACCCCCTTTAATTTTTAACGTTATTTTGTTTTTAGTATTTGTTGTTCTAGCGGCAACAGAAATACACCATCTGTGAAAATTTCAACTGTCTAACTATCACGGTTAATGAGCTATAGCCTGGTGACAGACGGACAGACAGACAGACAGACAGACAGACAGACGGACAGCGGAGTCTTAGTAATAGGGTCCCGTTTTACCCTTTGGGTACGGAACCCTAAAAACTACAAATAATAAATGGAATTTAGGTCGCTGTCTGCTGGTAGAGTGCCCAAAAAGCTGGCGACATTACCTCTTTGAATCGCGAAACTAATGCGTTGCCCGAGGTAAGCGCCAGCTCTTTGGTCGTGGGAGACATCGATTAGGCGTCTAGACAGCTCCCTAACAAAACCGCGTGCTTGTTGACCCCACGGGCCCATGGTTTCAACCCCAAACGGAAGAAAAGCATAGTTGTCACCGATGCTTATGTATTTCCTCCGTTTGAGAGCCTCTGCTGCGTCTGCAGCTGCTCCTGCCGCCCGTGAGGTATTATGGAGATGGGAAACTGCCTATGTGTCGACGCACGTCGCATCCCACACGAGCGGCTTCCCACGACACCAGGGAACCAACGTCATGCCGTCTTTTGTTTAACTTTAAGTATTATTACAGCAAACGTGATATGTAAATACCTATAACATACTCGTATTTGAAATAATTGGTGCTAGTGAAAAATAGTTTATTTATATCTTATCGTTTGATCACTAACTCGCCCGATGGTAAAACTAACACGCTAGGCCTAGAATACTGACACTCTCAAGCGCTGTGTGCTGCAGGTACACCGTAAGGTTATGGCCGCAGTTTTTCTCGCATTTTAGTTTTTAGCAACACATGTATAATATTTAGGCACAACATTGCATTTTATCATGCATAACATTCCTAACTCAAATAATAATGAATGGCTACTAAACATTCTTAATAATAACTGTAATCTTGAAACTTATCACCATTCTGAGTTTTCCATTAGGTACGATCTGTTGCATTAGCTTTCAATTCTAAAGTAAATAGATTGAAGCCAAGTTTGTTCACAATAACAACACATTTTTAGGGTTCCGTACCCAAAGGGTAAAACGGGACCCTATTACTAAGACTCCGCTGTCCGTCTGTCTGTCTGTCTGTCTGTCTGTCTGTCTGTCTGTCCGTCTGTCACCAGGCTGTATCTCATGAACCGTGATAGTTAGACAGTTGAAATTTTCACAGATGATGTATTTCAGTTGCCGCTATAACAACAAATACTAAAAACAGAATAAAGTTAAAGATAATAGAGGGTCCCCATACAAGAAACGTGTTTTTTTCGGCATTTCACGCCATCTATGAACGCTTAGTTAGGTAAACGTCCCATAGATGGCGTTATATTGAAATGTCGATCCCTAACACCTTTGTTAGATGACGTTATAAGAAACAAAATGTTTTTTAATTATTATTTTTTGCTGGCGAAAAATGATAGTGGTATTTTTTTCTCGATCTTATAAAATACTGTAGTGTGGTACGGAACCCTACGAGTGCGAGTCCGACTTGCATTGGCCAGTTTATTTAAGACAAGTACTCACAATCTCTTTCGCCGTCTTGAATTTTGTATCCGTAAGTTATCAAAAATATTTATGCCGATATGGTATTGCATATTTTATTTAAGAATATAGAGCTATTTTGAAATCGGCTGGTATCATATAATTTTGGGCAGCCTTTGTTAAAAGATATTTGGGGAATCATCCCATGAAATAAATAATTCCATCACTAACCGATACGCCGACAATTTCCAATCAAAATTAAAAAGTCGATTATAACAAAAGCAGGGGATTTTAAATATGTAAGGTTTGCACATTAGACCGTCTGGGTAGAGGTTTAAAATACTTCATCAATTCTGAACTTTATGTTTTAAACACTAAGACCTATATTAGTTTTGAGAGGATTTTTGCGGGGTAGTCTAGACAAAGCAGTTATGAATCTTCATTGAATGAATCGCACCGAATATTTGATTATGTAAAGAGAATAGTGAAAACGTTTGTAACACAAACCGTGGATTAGAGGGGTGATATGACGTGTTTGTTCTTAGTTTGCATATTCGTTGTACAAATTATACGGTACATGTCGAAAACTGAATAAATATTTGTATGACTACCATCATACCTTACTGTATGACGTAGTTGGAACGTTCTATCCAAATCCATAGTTATCTACGTTACATTAGTAACAATTCAATATTTTATTGTATACAGAAAATTACTTGATCTTTGGGAAATTATAATGCAGAAAAGTGCTTGATGGGAAATGAAACATTGAAGCAATATGAAGCGCTGCACTGCAAAGACAAAAGGTGACAGAAAATCATGAAGAGAAACTATTGAATGATTAACTTATCTAAAATGGTCACGTTTACTACAAACCATGAGTAATACACCAGGACTTTACTTCACAAAAGGTACGACCACACCGCGGCGTCCTGTGCACGTGCACGTTCGCGATCTAAATTTCTACTGTTTTCTGATCGCCGTAGATCGCGTTTGGTGTGAACCAGTCGGTACAAATACTACTGCGCGATCTGATCGCGGCCTAGATCGCGCACGCAGTACGCCACGGTGTGGTCGTACCTTAAAAAGAGTATATGTCCTAGCAATTAATTTACCGACCTTATCATAGACCCATCCACATTGTTAAGGTACGGACACACCGCGGCGTCCTGCGTGCGCTATCTAGGCGGCGATCAGACCAAACGCGATCAGAAAACAATTGAAATGTACTGAGATCGCGCCCGCAGATCGCAGGACGCCGCGGTGTGACCGTAACTTTAGAAAAAATCAGCCCTCACATTGTGTATTAAATCATAATATATTATAATTTTAGTAGTCTGTTTTGTGTATTATTATAAGTTTTATTACTACAAAAAGACTTTCTTTTCTCAGTATATTAATTTTATTGTACGCTACCCCCCAAGTTTCTGTTTGTATTTTTCTTTTCCATGCCAATGTTGGTCTGATTGTATTGCCTTAATATTCTTCTGTTTTACTTTTATCACATAGTATGTACAATTTGTAATTTTTTTTTTGGTGACTAATAAAGAGTTTTTGTTTTGTATTGTATTGTTCTAAGTCAACATTCGTTTTAAATTCAAAATGTGTGATAGAAATCCAATAAGCCTCCCTTAATCATAACAAATGCCGATGGATGAACGTTTCAATTATCCAGTGCAGAAGGAACAAAACCGAAACAACGTAAATTAAAAACGCGTGAAAAAGGGCCCATTCCTCGTTGTTCATGAAAAAGGAACATTTCCAAGGACCCCAACACCGGACGGCTATGACAAATATGTGAATTGAGCCGGTGCCGTTAATGAAAATTATCCTTTTTGGAAAAATGGTCAAGTTTCTCTTCAAGCTTCAGCGAGTTGGGATTAAAATTCTGTTCCGTAAAGGTTCAGTATAAAATGTTAAAAATATATGCTACAATTTTGAAAAACGAAAAAAACAACTTCGGATGCTGCGCTATAGTCATTTTCAGTAGCAACTTTGAGGCGTTTATTTTCATATCTCTTGAGATACTAGTCAGATCTCGATGAAATTTAATAGGACCACCTGGGAAGGATACCCTGTCAAACAAAAGAAGAATTTTTGAAATCGGTCATGGCGTCTTTGAGTAATCGGTGAATTTCTTCGAGCATTTACTAATGGAGATGTTAACGTTGTAAGCCGCAAACATTTTTTTCTGCCGATACTTACGGGGGACGATGTAAACACGCATTGCACACACACAAATCCCTCACTTTAACGATCCCGCACACTAGCTTGAAACACGCACACAGTATTAAAAATACAGCGTAGTTTCGCACGCTCATATAGCCAATAATGGCTATATGGCCAGCAGAGAGGTACGCCTTGCGTTAACATCTCCTTTGGTAAATGCTCGAAGGTGAATTTACATTAAAAAAAATATACAGTGGAACATAGAACGTCCTCTTTTTTTGAAGTCAGTAAAAGATTGTTCTACTACACTCGGTGGCTTTTCAAACCTACTGAGATGTATTATATTTCTCAACTTATGTTTTTTGTAGATTGTTAAATACAATCCAAAATTTCACCAACACATTTATTCTACTAAGATACCTATGTATAGTTAATAATTAAAATTAAATTAAATATACAACTAAAATATAAACTACTCTTAAAACTATTATAAATATATTATTTGTTTATTATTACAGCGAGTTAAGAAAAGGTTGGTGCGACGTTGAGGCAGACCTTTTTTAGGGTTCCGTAGTCCTGACAAGGAACCCTTACAGTTTCGTCATGTCCGTCTGTCTGTCTGTCTGTCTGTTCGAGGTTTTGCTAAGAGACCGTTAATACTAGAAAGCTGTAATTTTGCGGGGGTATGTAAATAAATAACGCCGACAAAGTGCTGAAATAAAATTTTGAAAAATATATTTTTTATGGTAGCTAGTGTATAGCTATATGTATAGGTATAGCTATATGAGAAGTGGGGATGATTTTTTTTTTCATCGTCCACCCCATCTTGTGGGGTATAGTTGAATAGGTCTTAAAAACGACATAAGGGTTGCTAATACCATTTTTCGATTAAATGCTCCATTTACGAAATATTAAACTTTAAACTGCAAATTTTTGTGTTCCAGCAGGGCGTCCTCCCCCCCCCCCCCCTCTAAATGCTAAACTGCTAGCTTGAAAAATCTGGAAAAAATCGTGATAATAGCGCATTTCATGAACTTTAAATGAAAATTATAGTGGTTAAGATAACTTTATTAGTTTAGCAGTAATTGTCGTTGTACTTGGGTGTTGGATAATTGTGTACCAAATACAAAATCCTTAGAATAAATCCTTTAAAGTGACAAAGATGGAGAACCTAGTTGCTTGTTTATAACGGGTAAAGACTTGCATTGAATAACAGGCTACTACGGAACCCTACACTGTGCGTGGCCCGACATGCACTTGGCCGGTTATTTAAAGGCTATACTAGGTTTCAAAACAACCACATAATACTTACACATTATGAGAGTAACTGAAGTCCGCCAACCTGGTATGTACTGGTACCTGAGAAATATCTATAAGTAAAATGCTATCATACACTAGTGATTTTTTCCTTCAAAATCCAATCACAAACGCATTTACTTAGCAGCGAGCAGTGTTACCATCGGAAGTTGCTCGACAAATGGCTTTAATTAATCTGATGGTGCCCTAACTGATTGTTTCGGATTTCACAAATTTCAACGCAATTAGCAACACCACAGAACAAGCCCCACCATCTTCACGTAGATTAGGTACTAGTTACTATAGAAAAGCCACAGATAATTGCAAAGTATATGTGGCAAAGACCACAGATGAACCAGGAGTTACTAAGGCAACATTTGCAAATCTCATATCAATTAGGCAAGCACCCAAAATCACGCCCTCGTAATTGTTTTTGAACGTAGTTTTCGCTGTAGGTGATTTATTCGCATTTTAGTAGAAATGTGGCGAATGTGAGAAGTTTTACGCACATTATTAGAGTAATTGCTGCGTGAATTCCAAAATTTGAGCTTATTTATGATACGTTCAGTAGAACAGTACCGACGTCGAGTCATCCTACGTGGTTACTGCAGAGAGATAATAGCCTATTTTTACTTGAAGATTTATAGAACTTTCGCGATAACTTTTTTATGTTGAATAGTTGATTTCGGGTTCATTCTGTTACATATCTTTTGATTATTGTATATAAGACAACCTGAAAATTATATCTATTTATCTGGTTACATTGAAAATTGTCCAAATGTGTATCCCCTAAAAGTTCTATTAAAAAATATATGCATTAAAGTACAGAATATCGAAATATAATGTACACACTTCATTTGACGTAGACACAAGTAATATTTTAAAAAACCTTTTTAAGCGCTAGCTTTTACATAACCTAGGACCAGAGTAACTTAAGACAAATCCAACGAGCCCAAACACGACGTTCCTTTGGCCACCTTCCAGCTCCATCATCAGATCAGCGCCATGTCATCATAATATTGCATTGTCACGCGATTTACACATGTATGCAAAATTTCAGCTCAATCGGTAACGTAACGTAAAGTAGAGGTAAAGCTTGTAAAAAATACACAAAATTATACAACAAGCCAAACAAATGCCAATGTAAATAGGCTTCACTCTTAGTTTTATTTCATCCCTCAACTGAATCTCAATTGACATTGCACCACAGAGTTCCTTAACAAAAGGACATAAAGAACTGTCCACAACGTTGCACAAAAACGAAAGAAATCACTGGAGACTTCCTTCTGAATTATTCGTTTCTGTGATAGACATCCAGCTCCAAGGCAGTCTTGACAGCTAATTAGGACTTCATTGTTAAATGCATCTTACCACTTCAACTTTCAAAAGAAAAAACACTCAGAACCTTTGACATAGAGCTGAAAATTGATCGTCTCAAAACTGAAGATTCATTAATTCCTTTCTTAAACAATTCGAGTGGTGGAAAAATACAATAATCCAGTGTGAATAGGGTATTGTATTGAGCCAGTGTCCAGGAAGGATGTTTTTGGGGTGTTCTTTTTATTGCCGAATTTGCGTTTTATGGGCCGTCGCTAGGGGAATGTGATGTGACAACTCTACACCCTTATTTTGTCTGGATTTTTTCTAAATTTTAATCACGTCTGATGGAAGGCACTTGATAAATTTAAGTGCAATTGGGTATGTTGCGGCAGTTAAACAATCTTCTTACGGAAAGCAATTTTTTATTCTTTTATCATCATATCATTAACATATTTCCAATTATCATTAAATTTACCCGGTGAGATGGTGATAACGTTCCTTCAATAAAGATAGTGGTAGCGCACTCATGGTAGGACTTAGTACGCTGTTTAGTATCCACTTAGCCAGCTGCAATCCTCAAGTAGGAAAATCTTTCGCCAAACGTCTAATGTGTTCCAGCAGCTGTCCTTGAGAGGCAGTTCCCATCCAGGCCCAGTTTGCTACCATCCTCATCCGCATTGTCACCAAACAACACGTCAGATAGAGTCAAACGCTGGCTAAATATAATACGAACAGTCAAATTTAAAAATCGAATCACGTTGTATCCATTTTAGTAAGTGTGTATGTAATAATACATTTATTGTCAACAATTATTCTTAAAGCAAAGCCCCCTCTTTTCTCAATAGCCGATGTCCAGATGCAAACGACTTTGAAATATGAGTGATATTTATAACACCCTATGATTTGAATTGGTCGATTAGCCTTGCCAAGTCTTGGACAGTTTTGTACAAATTATCATAAGAGTATTTAACTGATGTGTCTGTTATGCGCATCTATTTTGTGTTGATCGTATTTCTAGTTATTACGTATATCAGGCTAATAAGTCAAAGATTAATTTCAAACAAACGTGTAGAGTCATCTGTTTTATAAAATAATCTTATTTGTTACCACTATTTATTATCTTTATAAGGTGCTCTTATATCAAAACACAGTCATGCATAGCACACACTCTCGTATTCCAAGTGTAGTGAAAACAAAAGAAAACAACAGTAGGTGTGACCACGAACTCCGGTTGACGTTGATTACGCCACGTTCCGTTTTCACTTTCGACCGCACGAAATGTCACCAGGAGACCAGCGACCGCAAGAGTCAATAAAATCGCGGCGATAGCAAAACGAGGTCGATACAGTCAGACAAATAATTAATTCTATGTAATCTCTTCTAGACTTTGATGATATGACTTTAAATTGCAACTTACAACTACGAAACTATGGTGTTGTAGAAACTAATATTAAGATACGACTGATTATATTTAAACGATTTTTTAAATTTTACCATAACATTACTGTAATATATCATATATCGACTGTTTATTAGAAAAGTATCTTTAACAGTGTCATACATTTTACCACAAGCTAGTGTGCAATGATTATAATTAAATAAGTAGGCATCTACTTAGCAATTCAAATGAATCAACTAAACCAACAAATTAATTACGTTATGTTATGGCCTAAATAAAGATTGATAACGAAGTGACGATATATTCTGACGTAAAAATAGTCAGCGGCCCATTCGTTTTCAATTTCGGTGACACAAAATATCACCAGGAGTCCAGCGAGAGCGAGAGCAGAATGCTTCACTATCAGAAGTCATATGACAGACAAATACATAATCATACGTTACATTGTATTCTTAAGTGGATAAATAATGTTTTAATAATATTTAATATCTTATCAAACTCGACAAATAATTAGCAATACGTACCACGACGATTCAATGAAATGCTAAATTGAAACGTATGGAGACACTGACATAACTTGTTTAATTGTTTAATTTTGGTATTTGAATATTATTATAAAATCAGACATTTTCAATTATGTTTTTCAATTGTTTTTTAATGAACTCGTATATATTTACGTAGTTTGTTTGATACTGACTGTACTCTGACTTCGTCTCGCCGCTGACGTCCGCGGTGACGCTGCGTGACGAAGGTTACTTTATTGCTGACCTCTGTCTACCGCTGCGCTCCTGGTCAATCGTTGTGGTGACCATTGATTTAATTTTATTTTTTGTTTTATTTTAATTTGTTGCTTTAGTTTGTTTTTATATTAACCGACTTCACAAAAAAAGAGGAGGATCTCAATTCGTCTGTATGTTTTTTTTTGTGTGTATGTTACGCGATTTCTCCGTCAATTGTGAACGGATTCAAATGATTTTTTTTTTAATAGGTAAGATACGTTTCCGAGGTGGTCCCATTTTAATTTTATCGAGATCTGATTAGTATCTCCAGAGATATGGAGATAAATACCTCAAACATTGGAGAACGTACTAGTTTTAGTAGAAGACTCCCAAGAAGATTATACACAATGGAGGTTGCTATTGCACATATGATATTCTTACGGTAACTGAGAGCGAGATAGAAATAAAGGCAGGGATAATTTTTTTTTTTTTTTTTTATATCTTATAGGCAAGCGTTTGACCACTATCTCACCTGTTGCTAAGTGATGATGCGGTCGAAGATAGAGAAGTGGACTAGAATGGGAACTGGCTCTCAAGGATAGCTGCCGGAACACATTAGATGTTTGGCGACAGATTTTCTAACTTGAGGGTGGTAGCTAGCCAGGCAGACACTAGATATGTTCTACCACCATGCGGGGGTTGTTGGTTTCTTAACGATGTTTTCCTTCACCGGAGGGCCACTGTGAGAAGCGCACATATATTTTTCGATAGAAAAAATCATTGGTGCACGGCGGTTTGAACTCGGTACCACGGCATCAAAGCCGACCGTTCTCCCAATTACGCCACCGGGCCCTCAATAAAAAATTATATATTTATAAATTATTATATATAAATATAAATAATTTGTCTTCACAGGAATGTTCTACCGGGCAGTCTTGTTAGGGTGCAAACTTTTTTAAACATACCTAATATTTTTTGACATGACATGACGTTTGGCGAAGATGGCGGTCATTTCAGTCCCGCGACACAGCATACATAATTAAATAATTCAGAATTATGAACGTACTTTGTACCAATCAACACTGCAAAAAAAAATTATAAGCATACCACAGATTATTATAATAGTTACTACGTAGATAATACTTTCCGTTGTTAGGTTGGCTACACAGTGCTTTCATAATTCGGGTATCAACAATATAGGGAAGTGCCTCTTATAACGTAGTGGAGTGATTCAGTACTCTGTTGGCCATATGACGGCAATTAATGTTAATAATCGCAAACAATACTTTTTAATATTCATTTTGGAATACAACTAGTACGTGTTATAAAAGTATTTGGAATTATTGTAATAAAATAGACAATTAATTATCGTGTGTGTCAGATGCTTTAATTGCACAGGGCCATTTTGGACATTGTCCTTTGATACCTTGATGAAATCATTATTACTAGTGAATATTTTCACTTTAGCGCGGCATTTAAAGTTAATTTTTTTAGGGTTCCGAACCCAAAGGGTACCAAATGAACACTTTCTGAGACTTTGTTGTCCGTTCGTCCGTCCGTCCGTCCGTGTCCGTGTCCGTCTATATGTGCGCACTTTACAGATCTGTATCTTCTTAACCGTTATAGGTACATACTTGAAATTTTCAAAATTATATCTCCGTCAGTGTATAACGGCCTAGACACAAAATTTAATAGATGCATGTAATTTCATTAAAACTTGTTTTGCACTAAAAAGGGTAAAATAAGTTATTTAAAAAGAAACTGACTTCATAACCACAAACAGGCACTCAAAAGCGAAAAATAAAAAATTTAATCTACTACCTATTAGACTTGGCTGGCACCGACTTCAAATAGATAAGTGGGTAGCGCTTATAATAATTTTAAGTAATTTATTTTTCGCATTTGAGTGCCTGTTTGTGGTTATGAAATCGGTTATTTTTTTTTTAAATAACTTATACCGTACAATCCGTGTGCTGTGTTCATCGTTTTCGTAATTTTTCTGAAATCTTCTAATACTATAAGAATCTTTGTCCTGACATACTGACTGACTGACTGACTCACTGACAGACAACGCACAGCCTAAACCGCTGGTTGTAGAGACTTGAAATTTGGAGGGTATATTTATCTTAGAATGTAGGGGTGTACTTAGTAAGGATTTTTCAAAATTCACCCCTTAAAGGGATGAAATGGGGGTTCAAAGTTTGTATGGAGAAACAAGATTAGATAGTCTTTTCTATCCGAAACTTCACACAAGTGCTTCAGTACAAAAATAAGTAAATACGTGTTTCAGGTTTTGTTGAAATTCCACCCCTAAGAGGGTGAAATAGGGTAATAAAGTGTGAAAATCAATATTTTTTGGGATTGCGCTAAAACTTGGCATGCAGATAATTATTACAACGTTGGTTACCTTTGAAAAAGGATTTTTCAAATTTCACCCCTGAAGGGGATGAAACGGGGGTTCAAAGTTTCAATGGAGAAACATTATTAGATAGTCTTCTCTATTCCAAACTTCACACAAGTGCTTCAGGACATAAATAAGTAAACACGTGTTTTAGATATTTTTGAAATTCCACCCCTACGACGGTGAAATGGGGTAACAAAGTCTGAAAATCAATATTGTTTTGGATTGCGCTGAAATTTGGCATACAGGTGGTTATTATGACGTTAGTTCCCTCTGAGAAAGGATTTTCCAACATTCACCCCTGAAGGGGATGAAACGGGGGTTTAAGTTTGTATGGAAAAACAAGATTAGATAGTATTTTCTATTCGAAACTTCATACAAGTGCTCCAGTAAAAAAATATGTAAATACGTGTTTCATGTTTTTTTGAAATTCCACCCCTAAGAGGGTGAAATGGGGTAACAAAGTGTGGATATCAATATTGTTTTGGATTCCGCTGAATTTGAATTTTGAAATTTGGCATGCAGATAGTGATAACGACGTTAGTTCCCTCTGAGAAAGGATTTTCCAAAATTCACCCCTGAAGGGGATGAAACGGGTGTTCAAAGTTTGTATGGAAAAACAATATTAGATAGCCTTTTTTATTCGAAATTTAACACAAGTACTTAAGTAAGTAAATACCTGTTTCAGGCTTTTTCGAAATTCCACCCCTAAAAGGGTGAAGTGGGGTAACAAAGTCTGAAATCAATATTGTTTCGGATTGCGCTGAAATTTGGCATGCAGATAGTTATATTGACTTAGGTATCCGCTAAGTAAGAATTTTTCAAAATACACTCTTGAAGGGGATTAAGCGGGGGTTCAAAGTTTGGATAGTCGTTTTATTCGACATTTCACACAAGTACTTCTGTAAATAAATAAGTAAATACGAGTTTCAGACTTTTTCAAAATGCCACCCTAAGAGGATAAACTGGGGTAACTAAACTGGGGTAACAAAGTCTAAAAATCAATATTGTTTCGGATTGCTGAAATTCAGAATGCAGATAGTTATTATAGGGATTCAAAGTTTGTATGGCGAAACAAGATGGGATAAAGTACGTGTTGCAGGATTTTTTCAAAATGGGGTAGGTAACAAAGTCTGTAAATTTAGGTTTTTAGGGTTTTATAAATATGAATTCCGATTTGCCTTAATCACGCGGTAACATGAAAACGGGTGAACCGATTTGGCTAATTCTTATTTGATGTGTTTACTGATAGAATCGTTTTTACAAAATAAAAGTTTTAAGTAAATAAAAGAAGGTTTTAACGCGGGCGAAGCCGCGTGACACTTCTAGTCTATATATATAAAAGAAAGTCGTGTTAGTTATAGTTAGTTAGTTTACAAATTTTTATGATTTTTGTATTTTTGGAATTGTCTTAGTCAGGAATAGGATAATAATTATTAAAAACAATGAATAATTGACCCAAAAAAAATTATGTAAGCAAACATATTTTACCAAAATGTTCCTGGGTTTAAAAACTGCCGATTATTTGATGTTCAATTGTTTATTCCGCCGTATTTTTTTTTGTATAATTATGGCTCCACACGATTAGTGTATTTAGCCAGTGTCACGTATAAAAATTCTTCCCATGTGTGGATAGCATTACAAAATATTCGGATTATCGCTTTTTTTTAATAATTATGGCTCCACACGATTAGTGTATTTAGCCCGTGTCAAGTAGTAAGTCAAGTAAAAATTCTTCAAGTTTCTGTGAATTCAAGTCATGTAGATTTTAAAAATGTTAAAAATTGTCAGTAATGATAATGTTTGTTGATAATTGTTTGACATATTTATTGATTGACAAATATGCGTGCGTTCAGAAATGTATGCTTACAAGCAGCTTAAAAAGTGTATATTTCCAAAAATCATTTTTACCAATGTTTATTCTATATCTGTATTGCCATAATACATTAATAAACTTAATATCTCTTTTGTTTTCATTTATTACGTTCATAAAAGCCTAAAACAAGTTATCTAAAAGGTAACACGACATTCATTGTCTGTTAGGTGGTACGAAGTTCGCCGGGTCAGCTAGTGAAGTTATAAAATCAAAGTGGATTTTTTGTATAATTTTGACGCCAATCTGTAAAACAAAATAACCTTTACAAAAAAACGTTGATTGACCCGTCGCCGCCACCTGAAACAAATAAGTGCTTATTATTCTACTTTAAATATAAATCTACATAATATCAAATACTCCACATATGAGTTATCTTAGCTTGACAGAAATTGAACAACCAACCAAACGAGGTAGGCAGTCTTGTACGTAGGAGCTCAAACGCACATACGACCAACTTTAAACTTTTAACAAGGCAACCAATCCCAAAAACGTTGTTGCCCATTCTAATCCTTTTAAAACGACGGATCAGTGTCTAATGCACGAGATGGACAGTCGTGACGATGAATATTGAACGAATTTTTTTAATGGGGAACCTTTTTTTAGGTTTGGGATACCGATTTGTTTTGATCAGTGAAGTAACTTAAGTTTGTTCTTATTTGCTGCTTAGGAGTCCTAAGGCCACTTTTCAACTCAATCAAACACCGGGAACCAAAATCAACTTGCAAGATCTAATTATAGACACCGGAATATTTGCGCTATATAGCGCAAATATTTCAACCCGTTTTCAATACAGTGTGCATCGAATATCATGTATCTTACAATCATGTGAGCTTCTTGCATGTCTTTTCACCTTATAATTTATCAATATCAAATTTTTTTTTTCTTTCATGTTCCTGCTACATTTCGCCTGTATGCAACTTTTAGTAACTCCTTTGAACTTTTTTTGTTTTCTATGCTAACAACCACAAATAAAAACGTATATTATATTATTAAAACAATCTGCTCTTTGTTCCTGGATTTACACTCCGGTCGTCTAGGAAGCTTTCATCTCTGTTTCAATATTTAATAATCCCTCGGTAACGAGCTCCGACGTGGAAAGTTTAAATGGTCAGACGATTGCCTACTTTCATACCAGAGAAAATGTATCTATGCAGGTATGAGGTTGAGGATAAGAAGTATTTTCAACCAACTTAGAGCCCTGTGAAAATCGGACGGACGGACGGACGGATAAAAAGACGGATGGACGGACAGCGATGTCTCAGCAAAAGGGTTCCGTTGGTACCGTTTGGGTACGGAACGCTAACTAAAAAAGTCAAGTAAGTAAATTCAAGTTTCCAGTTATTTACTCCCCTCGATGGATTCTTTGCTTTATCTTTAAAGTTAGTTTATGAGAGCTCGCAATCACCCACATACTTATTTTGTTTAACCGACTTCACAAAAAAGGAAGAGGTTCTCAATCGACTGATTTTTTGTTGTTACCTCAGAACCTCGACAAATCTTAACCAATTAGAATAATATTTATTTTGTTTGAGAGATTACGCCTCCCGTTTGGTACCATTCAAATTTTATCGAGCTATTACAATTATCTCCGGTGATATGGAGATAAATAATATAAGCAATTTGTATATTTAGATGACATGATAGCCAGTACTTTGACTATCACGGCATGTGTGTCGGTTTTTTCGTTTTGTACGATCATAAATCATTTATCAACAGTGTTCGTAACTAACTGATCTAAAAGTATTAATCTCACTTACATAGTTATGATTAAACAAAACTTCTGCTACTAATTGACAGCGATTTGAACCCCTCACAAAACATGAGATGGAAGGGTCAAGCTAATTTGACTAGAGATTATTGTAACTGCCCGTTACTAACTGTTGTTTGTCTTTAGTATGAAGGGGCGATGGTTACGCATATTGAGACCTTCATTTTAATAAAGAAGTTGAATATGGGATGTTAATGGTAATGTACACCTACCTACCTAAGCTACAATTAGTGGTTTTATAAGCCGTAGATCTTGCAAGTCTGTCTTTTTAGTAACTTTATGATTTTTTTTCGTAATTATGAAATATGATTTTGATGCCACAGCTCTACACATAGATACACACAAGTCTAACGTATAAAACATGTCCTATTTATACGTTTGATATGGTATTCGTAGTGTAGTGACGTAGTGGGAGAATGGTCGGCTTTGATGACAGAGGTACCGAGTTCAATCCCCGTCGAGCACCAATCTCTATTGTTTTTTACTGTATATGCCATTAAGATATTATTATTATTAATAGGTTGATTAGTTAGTTTCTTAGTTTATGTAGTTCTTGTTTCGTATTTTCTGCATAGCCATTTCTTTCTTTTTTCATTTTGTTTGACACTGACACCTTATAGAGATTTCATTTTCATGTTCGTCTCGTTCACAGCGGTTCACAGACTAAGTAGAGATCCTACGCATGTCTCGCCTCGTTCATAAACCTATTTTGTATTCTTGCATTGTTTCTAATTATTTATTTTGAGTTTTTATTATTCGTGTGTACCTATTACTTATAATAGTTTATATTGTATTGTAATTAAAGTAAGTATGTTTATCACAATATCTATAATAAAATATGTATTTTTATTTCCATTTTACTAATTTATATTATTCGCGATAGTCCAACCCCAGATAGGTCTATCTGAAAATCACCGTTCAGGCAAACACCTGAACATTCTATGCTGAGATAGACCTTTTTAGCACTACACGTGTGTATTTGATTAATTTAAATACCGAGATAGGATTATAACTGTATTATTTTCTAGATTGTTTTTTTTTTATTTTTAGGTACGTTAAGTAGTATAAGTTGTGTAATGTGCTAAATAAATGTATTTTCTTTCTTTCAATGGATTTTTCCATCGAAAAGTTTATGTGCGCTTTTCACAGTGGCCCTCCGGCTAGCTAGCTACCACCCTCAAGCTAGAAAATCTTTCACCAAACATCTAACGTGTTCCGGCAGTTATCCTTGAGAGCCAGTTCTTATTCTAGGCCTAGTGTGCTACCATCCTCGACCGCATCATCACTTACCAAGAGGTGAGATATTGCTCAATCGCTGGCCTATATGATATAAAAAAGGAACTTTTTGCGTAAGGGTTAAAAAATTAACGGAATAGAAATACGAGTTCAACTAAGTGTCACAATACCTCTATCACAATTCACATTCGAATCAACACAAACACCCATCAAGCGGCATTTGAATCCATCAAACGTCGCAGTTAAACCGACTTATCAGAGCCCACAGTCGGGGCGTTTAATTGTGAAAAGAAATCTTTGCTCTTTGTCAGCTTCGAGGGGCGCTATTGATTTCTTTTGTTTTATGCTGATTGAGACACCTTGCCACCCCAACACTTTAAAATAGGGAAAAACGCTCCGCGAACTTTATTAATGGAGGTGGAGGCTGGGTGTAGAGTTTGTTTAGTGGGATAACAGTTTGGGTAGGAACTTATGTTTTCAACCAATGTTTCTTATGTTGCATTATTAATTAATTAAGTAGTCTGCGGCGGGTCTCGTGAGTGGTGATCGTTAGATAGGTAGTCTATTTTTACTCATTGATATTTTTAAGGGCTAGTTTCAGGCTGGTTAACTTATATATTTCAAAATATAAAAATTCTAGTTTATCTGGCAGACAAGTTTCTAAATAGTCTACTAGTAAGCGGTGAAAAAAACTCTCAGTCTTATACAGTACATAGAGGATGTTGTAAATAAATACGTGGAAGGGGGTCGGTATCACGTGATTGTCATATTTGCCATCCTCGGTTGCTGTCCAAATATTATTTTTTTAAACATATTTGGGTATAGGGTGTTCATAGTAAGACTGCGACTGTCGCGTCTACCATTTTTATTACTACTAACTACATTGTGGATAATGATGACACTAATTTTATAATATTATAACAAAACCTAGAATAACCCTAGAGCAACCATCCATCTCGTCAATGTTTTAAAGCGACCCGCACCTTTAACTGTTTTTTGTTGATATAGTTAAATGCAGCAAACTATTTCTTCCCTCAAAACGAATAAATCGAACCGTCTGACGTGAACCGCGAAAAATCTCAACTATTAACGCCCAAAAACATTCATCTTACTCAAAGATAGTGTCTAACTGACAGCCCTAACAATACAACATTCAAGAATAGCCCTTAAGTCGTTATCAATAAGAAGTATAGTTCGTATTCGATAGAAAAATCAGGGGTGTCGCGTAGGCCAATCAACATTAGTCTCTTTGATGATCGCGTCTAGGCTCATTTCTCTCATGATTGACTGAGGCTTAAAAAATTAGATTGCCATTGCCACTTCAACGCGTAAGATACGATTACGATCGAGTTTTTTCGAAGACTCACTAATGGGACTCTGTTTTATCTCAAGCCCCTTAATGTTCTTATGCGGGTGACAATAATCAGATTTTGACACGTAAATAAAAGAGATTATTTAGAAACTGCGAGTTTACAACAAGATACATTTTAATTAAAGAGGTTCAAGGGACTTCAAGATGGTGCATGGTGAATGCATTTAAAAATCTACTGTTAGATAGATAGACAGATAAAATTCTTTATTGCACCACATCTTAATATAATATCATAACAAACAGTAGTATACAAGTTAATTACAGTGTTACAATGGGCGGCCTTATCGCTAAAAGCTATTTCTTCCAGGCAACCGTTTATTGCTACTTTGCCTTTACGGCTACTGTTTTGACTTTTGACACATTATTTGAAATCTTGAAAAGAAGCTGCGAAACTTTCTTTACTGGAGAGTATAGATTTTTTAATCTTATTCTGTTTAACATTAGAACGTAAGTATTATGAAAACATTTTCTTGAGTTTTAAAATGAACCTGGGTTTTCTTTTCTTCTTCTTCTCTGTCAAGCTGCTTTATTCACTACCAAACTTTTCTTTTGTGTTCTATCACTTAAAGTATTAAACTTTTAATACTTTAAGTGATATATATTATATCTAAAGAATTTCCATCATCAATGACCTCCTTCCATCCCTAAAGCCTTAAAAGGGCATTACGTCGAAAATATGATAATCACCGATCAGAACTCAATTTTTCAATTCCAAGACACCTTCAAGACCACTCAAGGCCCCTCTAAACAGAATGTGCCGTCAGTGCCGTCAGCGGCGACTTTAATTGCTCACCACTTCGTTAACGGCCGAGTTGATGGCATTTTTAATGAACACCAGAATTAATGTAGTGGAATCGAAAATCGAAGGACGAGGGAGATTTGTGTTTGTTTAGGATTGGACTCTATTATCTATTCTGAGTGGCGAATGGACGGCTCAAATTGTTTTTGGAAGTGCTTGACCAATACCGTTACTGTTTAATATAGGTAGTCTTGGTGGTCCATGTCTTGCTATAAGTGTTCTTCGGATAGATCAAACCATCCTCTAATGAAATTGGAGATGGCTGTCAATATTCTGAATAGGTACCATCGCGTACAGTTGTGCGTATCCAGTTTCAAAACATTTTCGGTTGCAAGTGTCGATTATTTTTCTAACCAATCAGAAGAGCCAAACCAATAACAAAACATAATTTTTGACTTTGTCCCTTCTTGTCATTGGTCAACAATGTCAACATAGACAGAAGCAAGATGCCAATTCTATAAAAGTGCACAGGAAATTATTCCTTAAGGTGGATACGCACATATGAAGGCGATTGTACTTACGAGTATTTAGATAATTTAACTACAATAACGTTTATATCACAATTAAAAGCTTTTTCATATTCATATTCATTTTTCGACTATATATTTAAGTGAGTATAGTCGTTTTTACTTAGTTATAAATATTTTTCCCTAGCTACATTTTATATTTGTATTCGTAGGTATATATCGTAATGCAAATTCAAAAAGTTCCGTCTAGATATAGTAAATCTATATTGATATAAATATCAATTGCCGACAGTATATAAGCACATCACTTCAGGACGGCTAGACCGATTTGGCAAATTATTTTTTGTTGTGTTTGTAATTATAAAAGAAAAGTTTTAAATAAATGAATGCAGTTTTCATCGCGGGCGAAGCCACGAGACACAGCTAGTCAGCGTTTGAAATGTAATCAAATTAATTTAAAATAAACGTAAACGTAATATTTCATGTAACAGAGCGTTTGACCATTATTTTGACTGGTGGTAAGCGATAATGCAGTCGAAGACGGTGAACACGGCTAGAATGGTGGTAGAATCATCTTAATGGTTGTGTACTGCCGGATAACCATAAGCTCATTACGCCTGTGGAATCGTGTATCTGTAGCTTTTCATTTCTAGATGCTACATTACTCAGCTAAACTTTTACAGACATCTCCCGTCCCAAATTCCTCAAGTCCAACGTCTATTGTTATTCCAATCCCAAACAAAAAAAAAGTTGTAATTGTCTGAAGCAATCAACTTGCCGGTAAAAATACGGGCCCTGTTCGATGGGGGATCCTAAATAAATATGCTAAAATAAGACTTCGATTCGAAGTAT
Source organism: Cabera pusaria (assembly GCA_954871355.1). Taxonomy (NCBI): domain Eukaryota; kingdom Metazoa; phylum Arthropoda; class Insecta; order Lepidoptera; family Geometridae; genus Cabera; species Cabera pusaria. The sequence goes on from OX940893.1 coordinate 8,639,342, forward strand.
TCGAACCAAACACTTCAGATCGAGACGAGGGAATCCAAAATAAAAATTTGGAAGTCGAAGATTGACAGGTGCGTCTTAATAAGCGGGCGACAGATGTTTCAGCGAAAGACGAAATGAGAAAAGGTAAATTGCCGACTTTATGAATTGTAAAAATGCTGTTTCAGCCGTTGATTAATTTTGTTGCCGGATTCGAGTACAAATGAAGCTTTACTAAACTTAAAGTCCTTACCCGTCCTGATGACTATGATGATCAAATATCCAATACAAACCACAACCGATCTATTTATAATCTGTTCATTGAGACCATTAAGAAACGATCTCACTCTGCTGTTAGTTGGTAAGAAGTTGAGTTTTTTGCAGATTGCAGGAGATGCATCAGAATCTGGTCACGGTTACCATGTTCTTGCAATATCGTTGAAGTAACAGATACAGAATTAAGAATTGATCAGAGCTATGAAAGTTGCTCTCATAGCCTCATCAGCTAGAAAAGAACTCATAATGTTCAAACGGCTGAATAAATTTTCTTAAAGCTAAGAACACTCACGATTAAGTCACCAATTAGGCTATTAAAAGAATAAAAATTGAAATCAAAATCATTTCAAACGTTTGGGAGCTGCGATGTTACAGACAGAAATACACATCACAAATATATAAATACACACGGCATACTGATAACACTCCTCTTTTTGTGTGGAGGATTAAAACATTAGGAATTGAGCTTTTTGAATAAGTAATTTTACGCATGATTTCATTCTTACCGAAGAAAATAATGAGTAAAATTGTGTACCATGTAAGAAATAAATTATACTTAACAGTTAAACCTTACAGTTAGATCGAACAAGAAGTATAATACTCTGAAAAAAAAAACAAAAAATCCAAATCTATTCATAAATGACGGAGTTTTGAGACAACAAACATAAAGTAAATAAAAAATACAATCATATTGAGAACCTCTTCCTTTTTGTGAAATCGGTTAAGAAGAAATATGTTCACATACTCATATTTCAATGTCTCCCTATAGTTATAAGCTTTTTATAGCTCGCAGACTTCATAACTACCCCTTTACATTTTCACGTAACCTTCCTTTACACTCACACATGTCTATCTAGCAGATAAAGCATTTTAATCTCATACGGGCCAGACAATGGTCCGTCTGTATCTATCCTCACTTATTCCGCTGGCCTAAGCAAATTTCCCGGGTATCCCGGTTCCCGGGTCTGTTGATTTTTCCCCGGATTCCTATTTCTTCACTTCTGATTATATTATTCCATACTTTGGGTAAACAATGGGTCGTTCTAACCCTTCTGCACTATTGCTGTTTCGGTGTGAGGGAAATGGGTGGAGACGGTTTCTAGGTTTCAATCTGACAGCTTGTGATATAATAAAAGGATATTTTACAAGCTTTTATTTAACTTGCAATGTATGTATGTATGTATGTCACTATGTTTGTTCGGGTGGAATCTTGGAAGCTAAATTAGACCCACTTCCTAACGTCCGATTAGACTCAAATTTGGTGTACTTATGTATCTTTGGTGACAATACAATAATATGGTACCATGAAGCTGGTCTGATGATGGAGACGGAAGGTGGCCACGGCATCTCTGTGATAAATCAACATAAACCCACCGAGTTTGGGCTCGATTTATTCGTCTTGAAGAGAACTTTTCACCTAGATGATATCCAGGGTCTGATGATGAAGCTGGAAGGTGGCCACGGCATCTCTGTGATAAAATAAACATAACCCTACCGAGTTTGGGCTCGATTGATTCGTCTTCAATATAACTTTTCACCTAGATAATATCCAGGGTCTGATGATGAAGCTGGAAGGTAGCTACGACATCTCTGTAATAATCTCAATCTCATAAATCAACGTAACTCTACCAAGTTTGGGCTCAAATGATACGTCTTGAAGAGCACTTTACACGTAAATGATAGCCAAGATCTAATGATGAACCTGTCGGGTGGCCATGATTTCTGTTGTAAAGCAACATAGCCCCACCGAGTCGAATAGGAATAGTCGAGTCGGAATATTTTAAAACATCATGCCTTCTCTTAAATACTTAGGTACCTAGTAGGTAGGTAGTCGGTATCTATACCTACCTACTAAAAAGTTAAAAATAAATTATAAGTAAAAAATATTTTTAAAAACAAGCTTTTATCTGGGACAATGAACTAAAATGTTAATAATAAATTCTAGTAAGTATTTGGCGTGTAGGTACTTACCTATATTTTTAAAAGCTTGAGGCACTGAAGTATAGTAATTACCTAGCCTGAAAAACGGGTAGTGCTTCAAGCTTTTAAGAATATAGGTAAGTACCTACACGCCAAATACTTACTAGAATTTATTTTTAACATTTTAGTTCATTGTCCCAGATAAAAGCTTGTTTTTAAAAATATTTTTTACTTATAATTTATTTATACCTAGTTATATGCAGTTCCATACACTACATTATCTACACTCATGCAAAAGGTTCATCATCATCATTATCAGCCGGTATCAGTCCACTGCTGGACATAAGCCTCCCCCAAGACACGCCACTGAGCCCGGTCTTCGGCTCTTTGTTTCCAGTCACTGCCCACCGCTTTGCGAATGTCGTCGCTCCACCATGCAAAAGGTTGTTAGTTACCTATTCAAATAATAAAACCGGTCAAGTGCGAGTTGGGCCCGCGCTCCGAGAGGCTTCCGTACAAACTTGTCACACTAGGTTAAAGGACAAACTGAGCTTTGCAGTTCGATCCCTAGAGACGGTTCATGCATCAACTGAAAATAATAAATAAGTAAATATGTTATTAAACTACATATTTACGGTTTTCAGATTTGTTCCTTTATAAGTGATGTAAGTACCTTGTTTAACATGGATTCTAATCTTATCACACAGAAACTATAATTCAACATCAGCAATCCGAAAATAAAATTGCATATTACTAGCTAGCAATTTCGCGTATGATTACGTCTATAATATTAACTGTTAAAAAGTTAAACTTGTTCGTGTTGGTATTTTATTAAGTTAGAATTTATTAATCATTAAACTGGCTCAAAAATAAACCCGGGAAAATATTTCTCTTATGTCTCTGGGAAGCCATAACACTCCAGGCCCTCTCCACACTTATCCAACCTTTTATAAATATTTTTCGGACTGTAACCGCTGTAAAAGGTTTTTGTATACGCTGGTTTTTGGCTCCTTTTGGCAGCTAATCTAATATTGACCACCCGGCAGGCTATTGACTTATGTTTTCTGTTATAATAATTCGTCGGAACGTTTTATTATTCAAAATATCAATTTACTCACCACCGCTTTCTTTGGGTAGAGCCGCATTTATTTTATAAAGTTTGTTTTAGCAAGAATTATTAATTTGTTGCAAATACAAAGATAGAAGACCATGGATAAGCATTTGGCTTAAAGTTATTATGCCATTTTGGTCTAAAATGTATACGTTACACATTTATACAATAGTGCATGGGTCTTATCGCTAAAAAGCGATCTCTTCGAGAAAACTTTCTGATAGAGAAACATTTTCGTAATACGTTAATGTATGGTGTAGTAGAACGAATAAGATTTATGTGGTAGTAAAATAATAACATAATTAAGATAGTTTAAAAGCTAAAACAACCGACTTCAATGCCCCGCGAGTCAATTTCAGTAGCAAGTTTGAGACGTTTATCGTCATATCTCTGGAGATATCGATAAAATTACAATGGGACCATTTCGGAACCGAACCCTACCGATTACAAAAAGAATCATTCGAATCAGTTCAGAATTGACGGAGTAATCGCGTAACATACACACAAAAAAAACATACAGACGAATTGAGAACCTCCTCCTTTTTTGTGAAATCGGTTAAAAATAAATAAAATTATATACAAATAAATAAATACTTGGGAGAGGCCTATGTCCAGCAGTGGACTGATATCGGCTGATTATGATGATGATGAAATAAATACTAACAATAAAATAAATCTACTATCTACCCTAATCAGTTCCAAAGAGGAAATAAAGAAAAGGAAACTCATATCTCCAACAATTGAGTGATCAGTATGCAAAGCCAGCATCGTGCATAAGCCGATTTAGGAAACGTTAAAAGAAAATTTATTGCATTGAAAAGTCGTAAGTAATTAATAAGACATTTGAAGTTGCGTGAAAATGTAATTTAGATTGTTTTCCTCGGCGAGGGGTCTCCAGCTTCCTGCCTGCAATCCTTACAAAGAAGAAAGCTTATTTATATATGCCCGCTTTGTATTAGCGTCTTTAAGGAAATTGAGGGAGTATAAAAATCAGCCAAGCACACATGGGTGGCGTTTCGTCGGGTTCCGGAGCTTCTCTACAGGTAACCTGCCATTGAACTACTTATGTTGAATGTTGTATTTAGTATAGATTGTTTTGTTAGATTCGTAGTTAACTGATGCGTATCTAAACAGTTTTTAATCTTTTGACACGATTAATAATTCATATTGTTTTTTTAAATAGCTGACTGAACACAAAAGAAGAGCCGAAACATTGTGAACAATTGCATATAATGAAATATATGCTTGTGTTGTTGACGATAGTGAAACAAAATGTAATAAGATCGATACATTCTGAAACTTATATAACACATATTTAAAGACTGTTTATTTTAAGTAACGTCTTGACTGTATTTCCCAGCCCTAAAAAAACGTTAGAATGCTCTGAAGGTTTCTCGATACTAAACTAAGTAACCCTAAAAAAACAGCCAGCATCAATGTCTTAAAGCGTCTTCCGGCGCGATATCTGAACGCCCGCCGCAAAATGGCGGTCCACACTCGAATAAATTACCCACCCCCTGAATCGAATCGTTCGATTCTTTTGAAACGAATCCAGTTCTAAAGTCTCCTTTATTAGTGTAAGCCAGGAACGATTATCTTAAGCTGCCATTACATATTCAAATTGGAGTCGTTTTGCTTCGTAGAAAATTGACGCGGAATAAAACGAAGCCTTTGATGGCCGTTTCCGCATTAAGTTCGTGGTAATGAGATTTTTCAGTGACGTTTTTGGGTAATTTTAAAGGGATAATTGTGATTTTATAGTTCATTAATGCCATTCAATGTGTTTGCAAGGACTTCTTTAAAATCGACTAAAAATCTTTGACATCAAGCAGACTTAATTATTTTACAAAGGATTTACAAAACGATTTCTAAATCTATGAGATGATGATTTTATAAACACTTTAAATACCTTTTTACGTAAAAGTCTCGCAAAAGAGAAAAAATACAGCACCTAATTAAGCGGCATTTAATACAATAATTTATAGAGGTAAAAGCTCACACACGATTAAATTAAACGAAGCTTGCGTAGATTGTCCGTTTTCGGTCCAGTAATTTTCGGACTTTGCGCCGTGTCCGAAAAACATAATTTTTGCGCGACTGACCAAAGATCAACATTTAGATACCACAAACCTCTTTGTCCCTGACGGAAGTTCCTTTTACACCCTCGCACTTTTAGATAATAAAATGTAATGAATAACAAGCAACGTTTGTTTTTATCAATGTTCTGTTTCAAATTGGGTCAAATTTGGATTGAAAAGATATTTTTTTATTAAAGTAGGTTTTTGTTACTCACACATTATACCACAAATTACCTATAGGTACTTTGTGTGTTAATCGGTCTAATAAACAAGTTACTCACTATTTAAATTATATAATTATTCAAGAACCTACCTTGTCGTAACATAATAATTTAACTAGTTAATTTGTTACACTTATTCTTTAGATCTATTCGTTCCAATATTTTTAGCATTGATAACTCCATTTCCAAAGTCACCACACTTTCCAATATGCCATATACCATCCGAAATCCCCAGCATTTATTTAAAACAGGCCAAGCATCCCCAAATAGAAACCTGTCCATGATTTAGTGCCTTCACACAAAGTGATACGGCTTTCATCACCTGCGGGATGACCCCACATTCCTCAAGCTTGCGAAAAGCCCCCAGATAATATAAGGGGATAGTGTCACCTCTCCCCAAGGATTTGTCAGACAAATGCTTCACATTGTATCGAGAAAAAATAGCCAGCTCACTATCGGCCGTTAAGGCTATTTATGGGTGATTTGCCCAAGCTTTTTTATTAATAAAACGTATATTATGCGCGCAAGTGTGTTTTATATCGTGGACCTTTCAGATATTACCGTCCGTCTTCGCCGTCTTCGGACATCTCATATCGAATAACATATTACTTTTTATTCATAGTTTTGATTCAATATTTTTGTTTATACGAACGGTACGATATTTCAGGTATCGAACGATGTTTACCCCAAACTGAGGGTAGAAGCAAAGTAGTTATGCAAACATGACGATATTGATACCGAACTTGTGACACAAGAAAAACAAAAGTCACATTCCGATAAATGCAGGTATTAGGAATATGTTTGCGACGCCGAGATGTTTTTGAAATAAAATTCAGATCTATACTATAACCAGATATAAAAATCTAAAAGAATGTGAAATTGTAACTAATAATTGATATTTTTAACCGATGAAAAAAAAACGGAGGAGGTTATCAAGTCGACGCGTATATATATATATTTTATGTATGACCACGCATAACTTTTTACAGAGTAGTCTGATTGTCATAATTCTTTTGTTTTGATTATTTAATGTTTTTACTCTGGTATTAGTTTGACTTTTAAATATTTTGCATATTGGCAACATTTTGCGAGCATCGATGGCATCGGCCAATTACAACGTTAAATTCAAATTCAAGCGGGCTTAAGTCAGTTCTGTTATTGGTTGATGCAAAAGTGACAATAGCCAATCAGAGAGCTCGGCACATGATAGGGATTTTTCAAAAAAAGATAGTCGGTGGCACAAATGGCACAACGTGGAGCTCAATGAGCTCAGCTCATTCTGTTACGAGCTTCTAAAATAACAGGTTGGAAGCGCTTACTATGGCCGACAGAAATATCCCAACCAGCAAAAACTACACTTAAAATAATCTCTAGACCACTGTTTTCTTGCTCTTATACCATTCTTATATCATCGCATAAGCCTGGATTTGGGCACCATTAATACAGTCCGGCAAGTATAACTTGGCGTGCCTGTGCGCCACTGTGCTTTTACTTTGTACTTTGATAACAGTTTCTCTTAAACCACTTTTAATTACTTTTGGCATTATTGAACTATTTTAATGTAGCAGATTTATCAACAATAATGTCGCGGTAATCTCTCAAACGTCAAACTCACAGTTTCAATTAAAAGAATTAGTTCCAAAAACCACCACCGCCAAGTTATACTTGTGGCACTGTAAGCGTAATTTGTTTATATCTTTCTAATATCAGTCTTATTGAATGTTGTTTTCACTTAAATTATTCTTACCAAAACTAATTTAAGCGTACATAGGCTTACATTGTTTTGACGTTAAGAGTCCTGTGAGCGTAAGAAAGTTCATTTTGATTTTACATAAGATCAAACACAATCGTAAAAAAACTTGGTGTAGTGTTTGTTTGAAAGTAACAACTAATAAAAAAGAAATCGAAAACAGTAAGGATAAAGGTATTTAATAATTATATTGTAATAACCAAAGAGTGTAATGAGTAATTAACAAGTGTTTCGTTTTATGCTTTTCGATAAGTATTAGTATTGGAAAATATTATTTACTGTAAAGAAGACCCTAGTTTATGCTTCACAACTCGTGCGCTTCATCAATATATAGTATTTAGTATTCTTGTTTAATTATTTTATTTGTTAATTTGTATTAAAAGCGACGCCATTAGTATTGCATTTATTAGAATCACTATAAGACTATTTTAAGCTCATTTAGATCATTCCAACATGACTCCATGTTGGAATAACTTAGAGATCCTTGAATTGACATAAAACATTTATTTTCATTTAAGAGTGAACGTTTGGGATGTGAAATGGTATTTTATGTGACCGCACTAAAATACTTTTGGTGAAATATAATAGTCAACATCAAATGTTACTCTCACAATTTTAGTCACAAATTCGATTTAAGATCAAACTTTCTTAAATTAGACTCGTTTTTTCAATTGTAAGTATGATGATTCAATATCACTCTAATACTGTGCCTATCCACTGCTGTCGATCTTATAATAGTTTTGAATAAGATCAATATTTACATGTTTTAAGTACTCTAATTAAATGCTGATATTAGTCTAACATTCTTACAATAGCATTTAGAAAATATGTAATAAAATTAAATGAGCTTAGAAAATGTGGATATGAGAGCTAATTAATCTCAAGTGTGATAAGTCTTAATAAATGTTTTTTTAGGAGAGTGTGGCTTACAACGGCACTGTAAATTTAAACTTATATGCATAATTAAGACAAGGTATTAAGATCAAGCATATTAGAGCCTGTAACGGCTTGTCAGAGACTAATATAGGAGCGATAGCAATGACGAAAACAGATAAGAGACCACTATAAGCTCAAAACTCTTATAAAGTGAGAAACGTAAGACGATTTTGCTAGTTGGGATGATTGTGAAATTACTACAAGTGCGTATTATTCTCTCCGGAGTCTGATCTCCGATCTCCTCTACAATTGTAAAAAAATCTACACTGATACATAAATTAAAACATTTGAATTAAATATTATGTTTCTTTGAAGTGTCTCACACTTTATATTTTTGTAAATTGTTAAACACAATCCAAAATTTCATCGTACCGACGGGACTCGAACCCGCACCCTCCGGATTACACGTCCAGGTGCTCTGCCAATTAATGTATCAAACCGTGGCTTAATTGGCAGAGCACCTGGACGTGTAATCCGGAGGGTGCGGGTTCGAGTCCCGTCGGTACGATGAAATTTTGGATTGTGTTTAACAATTTACATTTGAATTAATTTATCTCTAATTTGCCACCAGCCATAGACGTCAAAAGCGCGCTATCTGCTGGAATTATTTAACTGCTCCGAATAAAATTTTAAACTGTTATAAACAATTTTGATTAAAATAAACATTCCCGTCTTATCCCGCAATCACTGGAAATTGTCGGAAGTAAAATCATTAATTCCCAAGCATTAAAAGTAACAGCTTGTGCGCGGCTTGCCACTTGCAATTCGGAATAATCCGTAGGGAACCCTGTTATGGGTTAAGCTGATTTCTGATTTTGATTGCCATTGGAGATGGAAGGGATTGTCTTAACATTATGACGTACATTCTTAACTACAGAATATCTATTTTAATTAATTATTATGTTTTTTGTAAAAATAATATAATTTTATTTAAACAACTTAGAAATAATTACCTAATGACAATATCAATATTATACAAACTATATACAATAATAATATCTATACAACACATTAAAGACAGAACCTAGGTCGCTACCTGCCGGTAATGTAAGTGTTATTCACACATCATACATTTGTACATTATTGTAATTTTTCATTTTATACAATTCTTCGGAAAAAAAATGAAAGGTACGTTGAAAAGTAGATTATTAATATATTAATACTGTTTAGGTATGAAAGAAAATTTTCTAAGTATATAATATAATTCAATATAAATTCTCATTGCCAATGTTTTAAGACGTGAGAAGAATGGTACCATTGTCGAGACTTCGAAAGCAAATTATGCGAAACTGTCTTCTCCAAAGTTTGTCCAACCAAAACAAATTGGCAACACCTCTCCCTACAATAACGATACTAATTCCAAGGGCGTGTTCCGCAGCCATATTCTTATAAATTAATTACTTGTAATCTACTCATGAAACGGGACTTACACAAATGAAGTTACGGTAGCTGTAACATTGTTGCAACATAGAATCTGTAACAGTGAACAAAGACTTGCTCATTTTAATTGCATCAGTATGCAACGTAGATGACCTGTCGAAAGCTTTGATCGTAAATGAAGATATAAATGACACCGATCGAACATCTGTTCGACAAGTTAGTGAAACTGACTGCTAAAACGATGGTCGTGGGATCGATTCTCCAACAGGACATTTTTTTGTTTATAGACAATTGCTCTGAGTCTGTTTGTAATTATTTTCGTGGTTTTTATGTTCGTGAAATGCTTCGCGTTTTATTTTATACCAATCTCATATCAATTATCTACCTAATTAATAAATTATTACACAGTTTGGCACAGTAAAAACATTTCTTACCGCGTATCTCAGTAAGCGCAACCTAAGGCACTGTCCACATAAAATAACACCGTCGTTGTCAAGCTCAAGGGTTCAGTAACGACTTAATGTCGGAGCAAGTCAGAATTAGAAATGAGGATCCACGGTTAATAAGGCACATGTGTCGCGACTTTACTTTACTCTACTTTATGACACTTTGTCGTGACATCTTAGTTTTAACATTGTACTTTGGGGAGGATAGGTAGTTGTTTCGCTAAAGGGAATAATAAAGAGAGAGATTGAGTAGTTTTGAAGAATGCGTTAGATTTAATCTTCTGTATTAATAAAAAACAAATAGAATAGGTTAAGATATTTATATAGAAAATAGTTAAGCATTTATTAAAAAAATACTTTCACCTTTTTTATCGAGTCAATTAATTGAGTGTGTATGTGTTTATACGTCTCACTTAACAATTAACATTAATAACATTACCTAAAACGTAGTTTATAGAATTACATCTAACAAAAATAACTAGTGAGCTATACCAAGAAGCTTACACTAAGCAACTTCGGGTAGGTAGAGTGGATGGCTATTTTAAAGAGTCTTGGCGTAGCTAAATACTACAGACCGGTGACGGGCAGCAGCGTCATCGCTCCCAAAGATAGAAAGTCACACACACGCCAAGGTTCCAAGACAGTGACTGGAAAAGAAGAGCCGAAATTCGGGCTCAGTGGCGCAATGCAGGGGGCCCAGTGGTGTAGTGGTAGAATGGTCGGCTTTGACGCCAGAGGTACCGAGTTCAATCCCCGCCGTGAACCAATAGATTTTTCTATCAAAAAAAAATATGTGTGCTTTTGACAGTGGCCCTCCGGTGAAGGAAAAACATCGTTAGGAAACCCACAACCAACGCATGGTGGTAAGACACTATATAGTGTCCGTCTGGCCAGCTACCACCCTCAAATTATAAAATCTGTCGCCAAACATCTAATGTTACACCTATCTTTGAGAGCCAGTTCCTATACTAGGTCTGGCGTGCTACCATCCCCGACCGCATCATCTAAGATAGGGGTCAACACCAGACTATATAACAAAAAATACAGGATCTCATACAGTTAGGCAAAATATTCAAGGAGAACTGTGCAAATTTGGATTAAACCAGATACATTTTTACCTGGATTAACGCATACGATACTTTAAATACTTTTTTACCTTAGTGGTAAGCGATTATATGGTCGAAGATAGTGCACACGCTAGGCCTAGAATACTTACGGAACACCGTAAGGTTATGGCGGCAGATTTTCTCCTTGATGGTGTTCAGCTACTTTTGGTAGCAAGTCAGTCGGAATATTGATATAGTATGATCCTACCACATGTAGACGAACACCCGTGCTAGGATTTGAACCAGTCACCTCTTGCTTAGAAGTCAATAAGTACTCAACCCATTAAGCCAACGGGGCTCTCAAAATTGTCAAATTTGCAGTTTTTTTTTATAGAAAATTATGAGCAGGTGTCATATTGAGATAAGCACATATTGATACTGTCATGTGCATATCTGTATAGCCGGGAATACACATGCCTTTAGCTGGCACACTTGCATACCAGCTCCTCGCACGTGCAAGCTATTGTCATGTGTATACACTAACTGGCATGCCTGTATCTGGCAAGCAAGTAGATTGCACAAAATTTGATTTACTTGCATGCCATATTGCATGCAGGGAGGGGACGCGGGGAGCTGCAAAACCGGCACGTGTTGCCAGCTACAGTCATGTGTATAGCATGCAAGTACGCAAATTGCATGCTAGTATAACTTGCAAATGTATTTACTGGCGCTAGTAACATGCATATGATAGTAACTAGTATGCGAGCTACTGATGTGTTTTACAGGCATGTGAATTCCCGGCTTATCAATAAGTCAGATTAAACACAAACAATCGGACACACGGAGCTATTAAAAAAATACTACTTAATAGCAAATAGTTAAATAAACAGCAAGTTAAACTCACAAAAGACACAGATCGTTAAGTTTCAGCCAACGTTGGCGGCAATTCAAACGTACGTGCTAAATGGCTACTTTTTCGAACGAGACCTCTCCTACTTTGTTATCCTCTTACTTTTACATGTTTAATAGTGCCTTGGGGAGACCGGGGGTAAGAGAGACAACCAATTGAGAATTGAGAGAAATTTCAGGTAAGACGTGCTTTAATTTTGCACATGCTTTGACGTTTAATCGCACTATGTTACGAAGGTGGGTGGGTTCGTTGTTAAAATACCAGCTTGACAACAAACTAAATGACGAATATTTATAAAAAATAATGTATTCATCATTGATAATATAATTGATTTTATATTATTTATTTGACTGATTTGGTAGATTTGGTTTAATGTTGTACTTTGATTTGATTGAGTTAATGCATAATTCATCATTTTTAATTCTTCCTAATTTAATTTTTTGTATTTACTTTATTGTGATTTATTAGTTTTGATGTATTTTAAGTAATTGTACCTATATGAGTCAAAGTTACTCGATATCAAAGTTTTTTTCAAAATTTAAAGATATTTACTTTGATTTTTTTTGTTTCCATCGAATAAATGTTTAATATATGTTCAACTTGCATCGTTTAATTTTATGTTTAAAGCGTAAAATATTTAATATCTTTGCATTGCACTAAAGTAATTTCCACTCCCTCCGAATTATACTTTTGTTTCCAAAACATTATCTCTAATTAGTTGAAATCAAGAATCGTAAACATCTACGCCCTACAAATCTTAAGTCGGTCCCTAAGTTGGATTTATCTTGTTTTTCTTGCCCGATGTAACTTTCCAATCCTTCGATGGTGTTTGTTTAAAGGCTTACTGAGAATGCTATTTTTGTTCTGTATGTGGTTTGTTTCCACACTAGAAAATAAAAGCCAGGCTCTGTTTATTATATTGACTCTCAGTCGTAAGTGCCACTCACAAATTGCATAATTTTCAAGTAGTTATATGCACATTATGTTTCTTTGAAGTGTTACACACTTTATATTTTTGTAAATTGTTAACACATGATATTTTGGATTGTGTTTAACAATATATATACAAACTAGCAGCCCGCCCCGGCTTCGCACGGGTAGAACAAATATGCCTATAAAATTTGCATCAGTTTGTTGCATCGAATATAAAATATGAACATATTTAACAATCATCGTCATATTTCAACCAATTTACACAAAACCTTAACGAATTATGCACCTAAACCTTCCTCATAAACACTCTGGCTATTGGTGAAAACCGCATGATAATCCGTTCAGTAGCTATTGAGATTATTGCGAACAGACAGACAGACGCAGTGATGGACTTTGTTTTATACTTACTTACGTAGTGATATTGGACGGCCCTTTGGCGCAAAGGATAGTTACCCTGATTCTGATCCGACGGTCGTTGGTTCTAATCCTAGCTATATACCTACCAATGAAAGTTTAATGTGCATTCATGAATCATGAGCTTTCGTACAGTGGTAGTGGGATCATTAAATCTATCAAAAAGTAGCTTACCACCAAGCAGAACATCTGCCGCCTTAACCTTACGGCGTTCCCCGACGCAAAAAGTAGAGGTAATATACGCTTAACGTGTGAATCTGTGTGTCTTTCTGTAGCATCTTAGCACCTAACCGGATGAACCGATTTTGTTTTTATTATTGATAGTTTTTTTTTGTTTGATAGATGTCTTCATCGAGAGTGTTCTTAGCTTTGATTCATGAAAATTCGTTCAATCGTTATAAAACTATGAGCTTTAATCAATTTTCATAGGTCTGATAAATTCGAAAATCTTCTTCTTCAACGATATTATAAGAACATGGAAGCATTGACCTGATGCTGGGACATCTCCTGGACTCTACAGAATACTCAAATCCTCACCAACTTACAGCTCAGATTTTAAATGTCGTGTTTAGAGTTCTTGGAATGCTTTTATCCGTGATATCTTCTAGAGTTTTCATTTGAATATACTGTAAAGGACAATTTTAATCTATAATATCTGGCCAAGCTAATTAACGTAATTATTTGGATAAGGATTAATACTATATACTTGAAAATAGCCTTGGAAGTTATGTAATTTTTTTTAACAACAAATTAAAGATTAAAATGGCTACTGTGAGTCAACCTTAAGAGATAGACATATGCTGTCGCCGACTTTTTTGTAGGTTAAGTTGTACAACTCTTCGATAGTAAATATTACATCTATTTTCAATTGAGCAGCGTTCGTAAGAAACGTGTTTTATCGACCGTTTTTTAGTCGACTTAGGTTGCAAATTAGGTCTCCACGAATGTGCCTTTGATTTGAACGGGATAATATATAGCCTATTTTCATTCCGAAAGTCTATTCTATGTATTAGTGAAAGAATTTTTTAAATCGGTTCAGCAGTTTTTGAGCCAAATCATTATAAACATACAAAAATACAAATGTTCTCTCTTTATAATATTAGTATAGAAATATGCACATTACTTTTTAGGGTTCCGTAGCCGAATGGCAAAAAACGGAACCCTTATAGATTCGCCATGTCTGTCTGTCTGTCTGTCTGTCTGTCCGTCCGTATGTCACAGCCATTTTATTCCGAAACTATTAGAACTACAGAATTGAAACTTGGTAGGTAGATGTATTCTGTGAACCGCTTTCCGATTTATATACAAAAATAAAAAATAAAAAAGTTTAAGGGGGAGCATTCCATACATGGAACTGGAACAAAAAAAAAAATTTTTCGTCAAACCTACACGTGTAGGGTATTTATGGATAGGTCTTTAAAAATGACATTGAGGTTTTTAAAATCATTTTATCTCAAAGTCAATCATTTCAAAGATAGGCGCGTCTAAAGTGGTAAAATGTGTGTCCCCCCCCCCCCCCCCCCTCTAACTTCTAAAGTAAGGGAGTGAAAAATCTAGAAAAAATATATTCTGTAGATCTCAATACCAACTTTCAACGAAAATTGGTTTGAACGAGATACAGTCAGCAGTTGTTGAGATATAGCGACCGCAAGTATAACTTTGTTTTTCATACAAACACTATGAAAAACAAAGTTATTTTTGTAGTTGCGAAAAATCAAAGTTATTGAATACTCTCCTGTGTTACAGAACCCTACGAGTGCGAGTCCGACTTGCACTTGGCCAGTTTATTTGTATATATGTGGGTCAAGCTTGTCATCTCTCCTTAGGCCTTTTGCACATTATAAGTTATTTTCTTGTGTCTTGTGTCTTATGAGACATGAGAAATTCAGTTTCATTGACCATACATAAAACAAGATATTTTTTCTTATGTCTGAATGGACACGCGCCTGCTAGTCGTCCATCGTCCGTGTTTATCTCGTGCACATTATAAGACATTTCTTGTTTGTCATAGACAAGATATCTTATAATGTGCAAAAGGCTCGGAACAATGACTAAAGCATGACTAAAGCATGGAAGCCGGGCTAAAATAAAAACCGAGTAAGCTATATTTTATTCATTTATGTCAATTAGCATGTCATAAGGTGTGAAAGAAACAAAACATGGCTGTTTGTTTTTATTATTTTTTAACGTGTCACAAAGTTTAAAATGGGAAATGTCAAATGGTCACCTTTGGTCATCTTATAATGCTAACAAATACAAAATTTCTATCCAAGACGTCAAAATACTATATGTCAGCTATCAACGTAGTTTTGCAGTTTTATGTTTTGTTGATACGTGTCGCGGGTTTGACGAATTCACTGAGTGAAAAAAGCGATATAATTATTAATTTCTGTCTGAGAACGTGACCAGAAAGTAAAAGTATATACTTACGTGAGGTGTACAGTGCTTTGGACAAGATGACTTGTTTTGTTGAAGGGTGTATTACGGATTTACGCACCATTATCATACTATTTCTACATTACGATGCAACGCTTTTTTATAATTATAATGATTGAAGAAGAGAAGATTTCAAAGGAAAATTTCATAAACTAAATTTTCGCTAAATAACTAGGTTTTTTATAATTTAAAAACCTAATTAGAACTAACTTTTTTCATTAAGGTTGATTAATTGATATCATAGCCATTGTCTAATTTTTCGTGTGTTCCCAAAATCCTACTATTTTTTGCAAAAAACGTTTTCATATCAACTCATATCAACAGTCTTGTATTTGGATTCTTTAATAAAATTAAATACATATTTGCTGTGATGACTGACATCGACACGATAATGTCGATGATAAGCCCATCACTAGCCAAAAATTAACTTGTGACAACCTACATTATAACGAAACAGAACGGCATTATATGTCTCTTTCCTACGCACTATTAACATCGTAAGTAAAAAAAAAGCAAACATACGTATTTCATTTCTGATTTTAGCCCGGCTTCCATGCTTTAGTCATTGTTCCGAGGCAAAAGGCCTTAGGTCACAGTTGTACAATAGTAAATAAATAGTACCTAATGCAGACACAATAGTAAAATGACTAAAACAAATACATATATCTATCTTGGCAATATTAATAGCATTCATGCTGTCCTAGTCTTGTGTAGTAGATTAATATCATACAGACTTACAATGATGGCCTCTTTATTATATATATCTCAAATTTTAATAATAATAATAATAAAGCTTTTTATTTTCTATCTCTTAAGTATTACATTAAATGTATGCATGAATTAAAACTTATAAATTTTGCACTTGTACAGTTTTTCATTTTACCATGATGTTTTCGTTAAAGTTGTGTGTTTTATTTACATTAATATTTTCTTGGATAGGAACCCCTATTTGGGTATAAGCCTCCTCCAGCTTAATCCAGTTTTCTTTCTCTTTAGCTCGTTCAATCCACTTTTTTCCTGCTGTTGCTATAATATCGTCACTCCATCGTTTTATAGGTCATCCTTTTCGTCTTTTTCCGCTAGGTCCTTTCCATCTCGTCACTTCTGTAGTCCATTGCTTGTCGCTGTATCGTGCTACATGGCCAGCCCATTGCCATTTTAATCTTTGGCAGTAGTGTAGGATGTCTATTAGTTTTGCCTTCTTTCTTATAGATTCGCTTCTTACTTTGTGCATTCTTCTTATTTTTAATAAGCTTCTTTCCATAGCTTTCTGGCAGCTAACCAGTTTTGTTTTTATTTTAGTGTTGTAGGACCTCGTCTGGCAACCATACGTGAGAGTCGGTAAGATGCATGAGTCCATTACTATTTTCTTTAAGTGGAGCGGATAGTCACCTTTCATAATCTCTTTGAGTGACCAGTATTTTTTCCAACTCATATTTATTCTACGTTCTACCTCTTCTTCTTCATTTCTGTCTTCAAATGATATTTCTTTTCCTAGATATATATATTTATTTACGTATTCAATGGTCTTTCCTTCGAGTTTTATTATGTGTGTGTAGCTGTTTGTCATTAGTTTTGTTTTATCTTTATTCATCAAAAGACCTCTTTTTTTACTTTGATCACTTAATAAGTTTATAATTTTTTCTAGTTTTCTGCTGCTTTCGGTGAAGAGGACTATATCATCTGCGAATCTGAGGTGACTTAAATAGCGGTCACCCACTTGAAATGGGAAAACGAAGAAATCATCCTTCGTTTTCCCATTTCAGAACAGAATTGGTATTTCCGGTCCTCGTTTCTCTAGTTTTACATTACTGGTGCTGCTTTCGTATATGTTTTTCAAAATATTTTTGTACTTTTCGTGGACGTGACATCTGTTCAGAGCTTCCCAGATTGCATCGTGTGATATCGTATCAAATGCTTTTGCATAATCGATGAAAGCTAGATATAATGGTCTGTTAAACCCTTTGTATTTTTCTATTATTTGCTGCATTACATGTATATGGTCAATCGTTGAGAAACCAGACCGAAACCCTGCTTGTTCTATTGGTTGAAGCTTTTCGATTTTGCCACTGATTCTGTTTAGTAATATAATGGTGAAAAGTTTATAGGTACTAGGGAGAAGGCTAATTGGACGGTAGTTGCCTATATCTTGAGGGTCACCTTTTTTATACAGCAGAACCATATCTGATTTCTTCCATTGTTCTGGTATTTGTCCCGTGTTTATAACTTTGCTGAATAAATATGAAAGAGGACGTGCTAACAGAGCAATTCCAATTTTTAAAGCCTCATTTGGTATACCATCTGGCCCTGGACTTTTTTCTGATTTAAGTTTCTTAATATGACTTGCTACCTCCATCACGTCCACTTCTGCGGGCTCGTTTTCAGTGTCGCTACACCTTCTAGGATACTTGTGTTTGCTTGCATAATATGTTACAACGTTGTTTTTATACAGCTCTCTGTAGAACTCTGTGGCACAATCTATAATAACTTTTCTCGTGTTAGTTGTTGAGATTTTTGTTTTTAAATTTTGTATCCAGTTTTTATGTGTACCTAGTTGTTTATATGCTCTTTTCGTGCTCCTGTATTGTTTAAGACTTGTTTCTATTACATGTTTTCTGTAGTTTTTGTTATCTTGATTGATGGATTTGTTAGTTATTTTGAACGTACTTAGCTCTTCCTTCATTTCCTTCGTTTTTTGTTTTGTTTTCAAAAGTTCCGAGCGTCTAGTCATTAATTCTATTGTAGGTTTTGTGAGGATTTTGTTTGTATTGATTTGTTTTTCTTCTTTTTGTTTTCTTGACATACTCTTTTTAATTATCAAAAACTCAATATTGTTTAGGTATACATACTTACGTTAATTTAGGAACTTAGTTATTAAGTTTAGTTAAAAACTCAAAACCATTACAAAAATACATACTAAGGTATATTAACAGTAGTGTAAGAACTTCGTTATTAAGGTTAAATAACAAAGGTTATTATTTTTTGCTTTTCAGTTTTTTCGGCGGTTTAATTTTTTTGTTAAAAAGTTTTATATTATTATCTATAAATAGACATGTTCTATAACTACATATTTTTAAAATTAATTCTTTAAAAAAATGGATTAATAAATAACAAAATATATTTTTAGTAGACTTCTACCACGAAAATATCGTAATCGAGTTGAGTTTCGGCGCAATATTTCACAATATAACTTTTTAACAGAAAAATTTAACCGCCGAAAAAACTGAAAAGCAAAAAATAAGTAAACTTTTTTATATATCCTTAATAACGAAGTTCTTAAAATACTGTTAGTATACCTACGTATATATTTTTGTAATTGTTTTGAGTTTTTAACTAAACATAATAACTAAGTTCTTAAACTAATGTAAGTATATATCTAAGTAATTTTGCACCACATATAGTAATCTGTGACGGCCCGTGACGGGCACACGTCGTTGCGAGTGGTCGTGCATCTCTATTTAGTCTATGGGTCGTGTGGAAGCGCATTTTTTGGAATGTTTATGTTCATCGCTGGAGATTTCACGTTGCATTGTTAATTTGATTTGATTAATTCTTTAAATTTAAGAGGTTACTTAGTGATCTTTGCTTATTAATTACTTGGCGCCGACTTAAAATTACTTAGGTATACATACTTACATTAGTTTAAGCCTTATATGCCTCTCTCAGGTCACGCAACTGTGCCCCATGTTTGGCTTTTTGTTTTTATCAGTGTTTGTTGACATACATTGATGATATGATAAAATCATCGAAATAATGATACTTTTCTCCATTATTTTTGTTGATTTATTCAAAACGGCTCGATCGATTTCGTTAAAATTTAAATGGGATCCCCTTACCCTTTCCAATAAAAAAATAATTATCGAAATCAGACTACTCTGTAATATAATACTCTGTAATTGTATATAGTATAATAGTGGGACGCCCTGTGACTAGGTGGAGCGACGACATTCGCAAAGCGGTGGGTAGTGACTGGAAACAAAGAGCCGAAGACCGGCTCAGTGGCGTGTCTTGGGGGAGGCCTACGTCCAGCAGTGGACTGATACCGGCTGATAATGATGATGATTAATTGTATATCATAGATATATACAATTAATCATCATCATTATCAGCCGATCATTATTAACCGACTTCAAAAAAGGAGTTCTCAATTCGCCTATATTTTACATGTTCGGGTGGAGTCTTGGAAACTAAATTAGACCCACTTTCTGATATCCGATTGGACTCAAATTTGGTGTACTTATGTATCTTTGGTGACAATACAATGATATGGTACCATGGAGCTGGTCTGATGATGGAGACGGAATGTGGCTACGGCATCTCTATGATAAAACAATATAACCCCACCGAGTTTGAGCTCGATTGATTTGTCTTAAAAATAACTTTACGCCTAGATGATATCCAGGGTCTGATGATGAAGCTGGAAGGTGGCCATGGCATCTCTGTGATAAATCAACGTAACTCTACCGAGTTTGGTCTCGATTGATTCGTCTTGAAGAGAACTTTACACCTAGAATATATCCAAGGTCTAATGATGAAGCTGGAAGGTGGCCACGGCATCTCTGTGATAAATCAACATAACCCTACCGAGTTTGGGCTCGATTGATTCGTCCTGAAGAAAACTTTTCATCTAGATGATATCCAGGATCTGATGATGAAGCTGGAAGGTGGCCACAGCATCTCTGTGATAAATCAACGTAACTCTACTGAATTTGGGCTCGATTGATTCGTCTTGAAGAGAACTTTACACCTAGATAATATCCAGGGTCTGATGGTGAAGCTGGAAGGTGGCCACGGCATCTCAGTGATAAATCAACGTAACTCTACCGAGTTTGGTCTCGATTGATTCGTCTTAAAGAGAACTTTACACCTAGATGATATTTAGCGACTGGTGATGAAGCTGGAAGGTGGCCACGGCATCTCTGTGATAAAATAACGTAACCCCAGTGAATCTGGGTTCAAATGATTCGTTTTGGGGAGCACTTTACACATAAATGATAGCCAAGATCTGATGATGAAATTGTAAGGTGGCCATGGCATTTCTGTTATAACGCAACATAGCCCCACCGAGTCGATTGATTTTCCTTGAAGAACACTTTACCCATAATCACATCAAATATCCGTGGAATATTTTAAAACATCATGCCTTCTCTTAAATACTTAGGTAGTAGGCAGGTAATCGGCATCTATACCTACCTACTAAAAAGTTAAAAATAAATTATAAGTAAAAAATATTTTTAAAAACAAGCTTTTATCTGGGACAATGAACTTGGGACAACTCTGGGACAATGGGACGATTTTATGTTTGTTACCTCAGAACTCCGTCATTTCATGCCTATGTTTTCCTTTTGGCCCCAATGTAATATTATCAAGATCTTATCAGTATCTCCCGAGACATGGAGATAAACACATCAAACTTAGTACTGAAAATGACTAGAGCTGTATTTGAAGTTGGTTTTTTAGTTTAGTAGATGAGCTTAAATAATCTTCTTCAACGTTCACAACAACATGATCTGTGTAATTTTAACAGAACCAATCAAAGAGTCGAATAAACAAAGTCTGCCAAGCCGCGACGTTTCCCAACCCTCATACTCTACCTAACTAAAACAGTAAATACCGTCGTATTAAAACTCAAAAAATATTTTACGACACCTCGAGCGTACTAATTCTTTGTCTGACGAACTGCATAAAAAGAGTGTTGAGCGAGCGAAAATCAAAATGTATTTATTCTCTCCGTATAAAAAGTCAATATGAGAGGCAATAAAAAGAGGATGCTGGGAGAAATAAAAGATAACCTCTAGTGAATGGAATGAACAGGCTTGTAAAGAATGTTTGCGTTGTGGATAAGACACGATCATGGGGACACCTCCCCCGGGCGGTTTGTAGGGGAGAGTAGGGATGTTTTAATTACATAAGAATCTAAAAGCACTTCCCTATATTTTCTTGCAGGTGTTGCAGAAACTAAGAGACTTGGTGAGTACAATCGTGTATCTATCTACCCATAAAACGCCCTGTGTTGGTTAGTAAACAATCGGCACGATAATTCCTGTTTAATATTAGTTGTTTATCGCAGCATGAACACAGAAAAAAATATAGTACTATTATTACAACTAGTTATTTACTAATACATAGTAATATTTATTACGCAAGTCATCGTCGGTAACATGATTTCACCAAGATTGTATCGTCGAGCTATTAGATTATTATTTTCGAATTATTTTTGCTTTATAAAGAAGTGTTTATGATCAAGGAACGTTTGTAACTCTGTCACTCTGTCTGTTGGTTACTTAATCACACCTAAACGGACGATACGATCTTACTGGCATTTAACAAGGAGATACTTTATAAAGTATCTCCTTGTTAAATGTCAGTAAGATCGGACAAAAAGTAGCCTCATGCTATGGCATGAGGCTACTTTTTGTGAAAATAAAATAATGATTTTTACACAACTTAAATAACTCAGAATAAACAAATGTTGATTGACAGAGCTTTACAGTGATAACATTCTTGATGTACGTGAACAAAGTCGCTATAGCTAGCATTAATATCAGCTAGCATTTAAAATGAATTAAATTTCAAAATGCTTGAATTTATTGAAATTTTATTTATTATGAAACCATATTAATTGTGAGCCGTATAGCTGAAATACGACTTAAACGGCAACGCACAACAGCCAACATCGTCAGTCACATTGTACCCACGTGTTTAAATTTTTTTACACTTTTAATCTAAGCGTTCGGTGACAATGACGCGAGTTCCATGATTTTTGTTCGCCCAAAAAGTACTCAACGCGCCTAAAGAAGTATTCACTTTAAAAGTTAGGACAACGGTCATAATATTTTGCCGTTACTCTTACTACTATGTCATATAACATTTTAAACATAATGCAACAGTAAATAAACTTACTCTGAGCTCCTTAACTTTATTCAGATGAGCTGGTGAACCAGCGAGATATTAATATCGCTTTTACAATGTGTCCGTTTCGGTGCACCCATTTTGATGAGAACAATGCGAATAAAAAGTTCAATTCTATTGTTCATATTTGGTAATATTTTCATTATCTATGACATTCAAATTGTGAAAGAAAGAATAAACGGACAGCAAGTACAAAATCAATTAGAACTTGTTCATCATGAAGTCGCTTTTCGACATTACGAAATTTTGAAAATATCGCCGAAATAAAATGTTTTGTTGAACTTTTTTTTGTGAAGTAGCATGTTAGTCCGCTATATCCGCTAGTATAATAAAAATCACAAAATACACTTATGTCTTTTCATTTTAAATTTCAAATAAACAAACGAAACAATTATTATGATGAAATCTTATGAAATTATTTTATATTAATTTAAAGAGATTGATACTTTAATAATTTAATTTTATTACGTTATTAGTATAGGATAAAATAGAATTTTAATTTAGAACGAAGGATTAATAATTAAAAATAGTATTGAAAAATACTAAACAGGCAGTATAGGTACGTCTAATATCTTCTCTTTATCGCCGTCTCAGTTTTAAAAACAAGAAAAGGTTAAAAATCAAAACAAAAGTTGCAGCAATCTACATCTTAATGAATTAATGACTTTAGTTTGCTAACTGCTATTATAATAATTAAAACTGTCATTATAAGTGCCATCAATTTCATCTCAAAGGAGACATTAGTGTTTTTACTGGCTTTTCCTGTGCTATAAATGGTAACTTTGCCATCTAAAACACTTGTAAAACGAAATTTTATAGGCTTATCTCGATAAAGCTGTATAATAATTGGTTATATTCACTTTTAAACCAACTTCCGAAATGCTGGAATTTCTTAATTTGTCTGTTTGTTTTTTTTTATTTGTTTGTTACGTGATTACTATGTCAATTGTAAACCGATTCGAATGATTATTTTTATGTGTAGCATCTCCATGGTGGTTTTATTATATTTATTCATAATTGTTTTTTGTTTTATTTAGACTTTTTAATGCAGATTAAAAATCGGTGTAAAGTAACTTTTGTCTAACGAACTAAAAACGTCAACTTTTTACTAAAATACCTATACTTTTTTATGATTTTTTAAATTGCAATAAAATTAACTAATTTTGGTATTTTACTATAAGCTATTCTCTTTGAAGAATTAAGAGGCATATCTTCAAGTCTTCGATACAATTTAAAGTTTCCCCCCAAAACTGTAGGCTAAAAGTAAACGTTTCCACAAAATTCCTTTGGTTATTACAACAATAATTGTCAAGCGTTCGTACTTTTAATTGATCCTCGAGGGCGAGTAAGATAAAACTTGCGTATCTAAACTTTCTCTATTACGGTTTAAGAAAACCTCGAGACTGAGATAAGGAAATTTTCATAGCGTCGCGCAATGCGCGTGTAATGAGTTTGGTGTTATTGTTATTTTTGAGGAGGTTGGGAACTTCTATGCGTCGTTGTCTATGGATGAACATTATTTTGGATAACACTAAATAATTATTTTTGATCATTATGACTAGAAATCGGATAATCCGATGCATATTGACTTTAAGTTTTTTTATAGGTAACAATCAAATATAAGTCAGTCAATATAAAACTTTTTAACAAAAAAAATTAAACCGCCAAAAACCTGAAAAGCAAATATAATAAATCTTTTTTATTTTTAACATTATTAAAATCAAAATTTAAGAAATATTAGAATATATTACAAGTACCTTATTTTTAACTTGACTTGAGAACCTCCTCCATTTTTTTAGGGACAGCAACCATATTTCGTTGTAACATGGCAACTGTAATTTTTGTTTATTTCATTTTACAGAGATACACAATTACATAGTTAGTACATACACTGTAGTAATTATTGTAGACTTTTGGGTAATTTAACGGTTTGCACATTATCACAAAATTATATACATTGTACTTATGCATAATTATTACAAAATTATAAAATATATCGGTTAATATTAATTTTAAATTAAAACGAAATTATTAACTCCTTTTCCTCGAACTATAAAAACCCTCCCCCATTTCCAAAAACGATTCTTCACAACTGCAACTGTCTTACAATAACCCATTACGTTAACAAATAAAACGTTTAGTGCAAACGTGTAACAACAAACTTCCATATTTTATTATGAACATTATCGTAAACCGATCCCGAACGGGCGTTTAAAAGTTGCGCGTCTACCACCCTTCGCAACCCGTCTGCAAGATTCGATTATAAAATTAAACTAAAACTTGGATGCAAATCGGTGTTGGAAAGTTTGGTTGTTTATATGTTTGTTTCCTTTGATTGGGGAATACAGATTCGATGCGAGAAGAAAACTATTCTTGGGAGGGACAATACATATTTGTTGCAGATAATTTGGCGAACATCTATTTGGTTGGGGTTATTTTCACCTACGAAAGGCTCGTTGTTACTTTGTTACCCAACCGCGTCTATATGCGAAAAAATGTGCGAGCTACCGTCTGCTGTTGTCCCGCAGAAATTCAACATGGAGTCCTTCAAAAGGGGCGTTAAAATAATCTTGACTGTTCGGCAACGCATTAGTGTTGCAAGTATTCATAAGCTATGGTGACCACTTTCCATCATGTGGGCCGCTTGTTTGTGTGCTACCTATATCATAAAATAAAAAAGGTCATACATTATAATTGTTTAAATACATAATATGCCATAATTATATAGAAATCGGGGAGGCATGATTATAAATACCCGACCCACTGCTTACCTATTTAGCATTAAAAAAAAAAAACATATCTGACATTAAGCAATATAAAATAATAGTTCTAAGTGATTTGCAAGTTTTATCAAGAAACATCGATACCCATTGAAAATCCGTCGACACAGAAGTTCCTAACCCTCAGAGCAAGGGACGTAAACACATAAATTGTAGGGAAACTACGTCTAATTGTCTTGTTTCCGATGCTTTACCTTGCAATTAGTTGATATTTATTTGTTTTTCCTGAAGTTAGATTTATCTTTAGCACCAACGATAGCAAAACTTCGAAATGGTCATAGATAAATAAAAAATATTTCCACTGAATTAACATTTTTGAGTTCTGGTTAAAAATAAGCGCTATTACGCTTCACGGCAGCCAGGACCTGAAAGCAATTTAAAATAGACTCGCAGAATGGACTAATGGATTTCTATTGTTCTTGAGCCCACTATCAGACTCTCTTTTGTCGCCGACGTACTAAAACCGACCGATTAATAAACCAGACCGACGGCAAACAGAACTGAAGTGAAACGACTGAAACGCTTTAAAATCCCCCTTAAAAAGGCTAATTGGGAAAGGATCAATTTTTCCAACGAATGATCGCCTTCCGCTTTCCGAGATAGTGGTCCAAAACGAAAGTCGTGCGTGCATTCAGTGCGAACGTGACAATGACGCGGACGGCTAAGCTGGACCAAGTCGTTTTGCTCCTTTTCTATCTCTCCGTCGAGTCCACCGCTTTCTGACGACGTTATTTTTTAATCAAATATATCCGTGGAACGGGTGACGGACGATAGGGTCGCACCGACGCGAAACTAAAAGGAAAAAGTGCTTTTAAGCAAATACAGGCGAGAGCAAGTTGATTGGTTTCGTTAGCGAGCCTGTTGATTGGCACGCCGGTAAACAATACGGCTCGATGTTTAAGTTCGTTGCGACAATAGACTTCTTTTGAGCAAATACTGACGAGACAAGCTGATTGGTTTTGTTTTCGAACTAGTTGTTTGACACGGAAGTGGCCAAAAGCGTTTGTTGGATCGGCACTCGACAATGTTGTCGGTGTGACTGTGAACAATGCTTTACGTTTTGTTTCGAATGTTCGATGCTGTAGGCTTTTTCTGAATTCGTTTCAATGTTGACTTGACTGCTTGGCCAACGATGTTGATGGAAGGTTGAGCCTTGTATTTTTACTGGAATATGTCAGTGTATATGGCGAGACTTGAAAACGGCTTCACAGCATTTTATTTTATTTTTTTCATTTTTTAAACATCGAATATTTTAAATGCATTAATCCACAGTCAACCGATGTAATACATTTTTCGCAAATTTATTTCGGCTTGGAGTGTCTTTTACGTTTCAACAAATTATGCGTGTATACATACGGTACGGCCACACTGCAGCGTCCTGCGATCTGCGGGCGCGATCTCAGTACTTTTCAATTGTTTTCTGATCGCGTTTTATATGAACCAGTCGGTACAAATACTACTGCGCTATCTGATCGCCACCTAGATCGCACACGCAGGACGCTGTGGTGTGTCCGTACCTTAACTCATATAAATAATAGTATATAAATATGGATATTAAGTACACTGCGAGTATATAAATTAGTCATCTGATAAAATAAGAACATATAAGTGATTATCACTAATATTTTTTATTTTTTTTGAGGTGTTGTACTCAAAAACATTATTAATTTTGAGTACAACACCACAAAAAAATGCAATTCTTAACATTGTAAGAAAAACAAAGGCTCACGATACCTAACCTGCGGGATTCAAAGTTCATAAATTGTGCGCTATATTATTCACGGCGAGTGGCTCACATAAATCAGGACCTTCAGCCGTTATCGCCCTTCTCCCATTAGTGACCTCGAGCGAGATACTTCTTATAACATTTTCACCTAATTTTTAGTCACGGAAGATATAGGCTTCCAGGCTTCCATATCCAGCTTCCTAAGAACACAAACCCACGAAAATTCAAAGAATATAATAGCAAAGTTTTGGATTAGGTAAAAGACATGTTATTTACACTTTTCTTCTCTAAAATACTACTATTCAAAACTGTAGGTCGAAAATATTAAATATTAGGTGTTATTAACCAGTAAAATTCTGTTGAAACGATAATCAGAATATTGAACACTGCGTAAACATGTATCGGCAAATTAAACTCGATTTTACGACGATGAAAACAATAATATTATGATTTAGTATGTAACTAAAATCAGCTACCCCTAACTTTTACCCACCTTGCGAGTCTGTCGGCGAGATTCTATATTCGATTGATCCGGCTTTTACGTGACGATATTGAATTTGACGTAAAGATTAATTAAAGTTGTATCAAAATAATAGGTTGGGGAAAAAGTACCTTCGCATTTTGTAAGAAAATTCAAAACATTTTTTAATATAGTTTATTTACATTTAACTAAAGTATGTAGGTACCATTTTGTTCGATAACTTTTTCTGCCATCTTGTAGGTAGGGACATGATCCCATTGCTATAGAAATTTTGGGGCATCTGATCAAAAAACCGTGAAAAGTAGTTTTGGCAGTCCTCTCGTGATGTTAACCTGACACTGCCTAAATAATTCTGAAGAGACCGAAACAGGTGGAAATCTGAAGGTGCAAGGTCAGGACTATACGGCGGATGCATTATCACCTCCCAGCCAAACTCTCTTAATTTTTGCTGAGTGGCTAAAGATGTGTGAGGTCTAGCGTTATCATGATGAAAAACCACACCTCTTCTGTTGATTAATTCCGGCCGCTTTCTCTTAACTTCTTGCTTTTAATCTTATCAGTTATTCACAGTAGAGTTCAGAATCGATGGTCCTGCCTGGTGGTAACAGCTCATAATGAATAATGCCCTTCCAATCCCACCACACACACAGCATCACCTTGTAGCAAGTTAACCCGGGTTTCGCCACAGTCTGTGGTCGTGAGGTACCCAAATATCGAGCTTTTTTGTGTACCCAGGTTTTTTCAAATGCGCCAAAACTGTTTTGTGGTTATTCCCAGTTCTTCAGCTACGTCATAACTACTGATATACTGATCTTGCTCCACTTTTTCAAAAATGGCATCCATTTTATCCAAAAGGGCGACCAGAGCGAGGTGCATCTTTGACATCAAAATTTCCGGATTGAAAACGCTTAAACCAAATTTGTGCTGATCTCACAGACACTGCACTAGGTCCATAAACATCGCAAATTTTTTTCGCGGCTTGCGTTGCATTTTTATCTTTTTGGTAGTAAAATTTTAAAATGTATCGAATTTCTTCATTAGATTCACTCATCTTCACAGTACGACAAACAAATAAAAATCACACATTTTCCTAATTTGAATATGGAATTATCTTCTTTAAAATTTAAACTTTTAATGATACCAAAACCAGCCAGATACAAATAGTATAGCCAAAGAGAATTTATTACAAGTTCATACTTACTATAATGCGAAAAGACTTTTTCCCCAACCTAATATAACTGGCAGTTGTGAGAAACCCAAATTAATATCCGAATATATAGATCGGCCGTTAATTTGCTGATAACACACGGTAAAAGACAGCAGAAGCTCAAACAATGGTTCAGAAAATTTGTGTAAGCGTACTCATTAGATAGAACGTACCAACACACATACAGCAAGATCAAAATAAAAGAGGGTGGCGTAACTGCGTCGCCACGAAGTGTCGACTGTCGATAAATGAGAGGCAGTTTTTTGTCCTCAAACTAGCAACGGTTGATAATATCGCTGGACGACGGTAATGTCCGTGCGGATTATTGCGATATAAATTGTCCGCAGTTGCCCATTCGATTCTTTAGGGGTGTCACAAGCTACAATTTTTTTAATGTATTATATAGGCTAGCGTTTGACCACTATCTCACTTGTTTTTGTTAAGTGATGATGCAGTCGAGGATCGTGGCACGCTAGGCCTAGAATGGGAACTGGCTCTTTAGGATAGCTTCCGGAACACATTATATGTTTGGCGTCAGATTTTCTAACTTGAGGGTGGTAGCTGGCCAGGCGGACACTAGATAGTGTACTACCACCATGCGGGGGTTGGGGGTTTCTTAGCGATATTTTTCTTCACCGGAGGGTCACTGTGAAATGCGCACATAGACTTAGAAATAAACATAAAATAAACTTTACAACTGAGAAAAGTATTAGAATAATAAATACAGCTAAATATAAATGTTTCTTCTGAAATACAAAATTCATAAATGAAATGTGTTCGTACGTCTGTTTATCAACTTTATTTTTGTATTTGATGTCTACATATATTTTTTTCAACCGACTTCCAAAAATGCGGAGGTACTCAATTCGTCTGTATGTTTTTTTTTGTTTAAATGTATGTTACGTGATTACTCCGTCAATTGTGCACCGATTTGATTTAGAGATATACACCTCAATCATAGTTGGTTGTTTTGTTTTGTAAAAGATCTTAAATGATTATCTTTATCCATTGGTTATATGTAGTTCCTTATCACAATAAAACTACAAGCAAATGCAGTATGATGTCTACTCGACGACTTAGGTTCTTCAACTAGGGAGAGCAACATTTTTTTAATAGCAGCATTCCCAATGAATGAAAAGCTAATAATGAAGCTTAGAGGCGTGCTATGAGTAGGAAATATTATATTATGTCGACAATTGAATCGATATTTAGGAAGGCAAACATCTTTTATATTGAGACAGCCCTAGCAAAAGTAGATTTTTCCGCGTTTGACCAGTCACTCCCCGAAGGAACATTTAACGATATTAGGGCTTTATTTTTTATAGTTCGGGACAAAAAGAGCTCATGCGATATATTTTACGAAGTGGCTACTTTATATTTTCCATTTTGTTACGGGGCGTATTGGCTTATGATTGATTTTGCGCCGCCATGAGAAGTAGCCATCGATGACTTTTTACAAAGTGCTGTAGCAGTCAAAGTCACTGTTTCATTTCATTCAACGCGACTATGTTTTTCGAAGCAATCTTTATAAGGAAATATGTATATCAAATTCAGACAGTAAGCTTTCATTAAGCTATGCGATAAATTTATCGGCACGAATTTTTGAGGTCCTCTTTTTAAAATACCAACAAAAGCTGGCTGCTAATTGCTCCCAAAATGTTCCAAAAAATGCCAAACATTCAAAAAAGTTTCTTCCAAAAAGGACGTCCGTAAGCTCAGGTGATATCAAAAGTCGCAACAAAGGGCGCGAAAAAACCCCATTGTTATCGAGGGCATAATTTATTAGGGGCGCTGGCTCAGTGGGACCTTTTTTTATATATCATCGCATTATCCCCACTTGGAGAGTTACAACTTCTTAAAAGAAATCAGGGGAAATTAATTTAAAGCGTTTAAAAACTGTCCAAAACAAGCGTCGACTTTGTGCTGTTTGATAAATGTATGCGGTCATTAGAGAAGGGACAACAAACACACAGAAAATATTGAATTGTGCGTTCGGTGAAAGATAATCGACGTGAATTCACAAGGAAGTATTTATGACGCACTAGCATTTTTGTCACCAATCACAACATCAATTCGAAGTTTTCCTTTATTTTCGTAAGGGATACTATGTCAAATATCATAGAGAGCAGTGAGCAGTTGGCTATCAATTTAAAAATAACATTAACATCCAAACTAAATGCATGAATGGTGGTAGGACACTATCTAGTGTCCAACTGGCCAGCTACACCCCTCAAGTTAGAAAATCTGTCGCCAAAAACTTTTAATGTGTTCCGGCAGTTATCCTTGAGAGCCTTTATTTTTTTATATCTTTTTGGCTAGCGTTTGACTTCTATCTCACCTGTTGGTAAGTGATGATGCGGTCAAAGTTGGTAAGCATGCTAGGCCTAGAATGGGAACTGGCCCTCAAGGATAGCTGCCGGAACACATCAGATGTTTGGTGACAGATTTTCTAACTTGAGGGTGGTAGCTGGTCAGGCGGACACTAGCTAGTGTCCTACCACCATGCGGGGGTTGTTGGTTTCTTAAAGATGTTTTTCTTCACCAAAAGGCCACTGTGAGAAGCGCACATAAATTTTTGGATAGAAAAATCCATTAGTGCACGGCGGGCTTTAAACTCGGTACCACGGCATCAAAGCCGACCGTTCTCCCGATTACGCCACCGGGCCCTCGCCTAGGCCTAGCGTGCTTACCATCTTCGCATCATCACTTACCAACAGGTGAGATAGTGGCCAAACGTTACAAATTATTTAAAAAAATCAGCATCCAAAAAGTAAACTAAATTTAGCATCATACTAAACACAGCATTAGATACTTCTATAACAACAAGGTCTTTACAGCTTGTTTTAAATCAAAACGATAGAAAATACATAGAAGATTTTAAAAGCACGCAAGATTTGTAACAAAAATAAATAAGGGCGAATCCACCCTGCTCATCCGTATTCGATTAAAACTGTCCCTAATATTTTTATCTCCTCACATAAATACGCCATAATGAGCGTCCCAAAATTCTCGGCCAGTTATAAATTTATTCAAGTTCGGCCCACGCGTTCGAGTGTGCATAATTTTGATACAAAAATAATCTGCGTATTATTTTAAAACCCTTATTAATTCAAGCAGAAATTTTAATCTCAACATTTAAATTCTCGGACACCACATCCTAGCCTAAAAGAATAATGGGTACTTTTGTCGAGAGTTAGCAACGGATTTTGAGTAGGTTCTTTAGGCTATTATTTAACCATTTGACATATCGTCATTATAAGGTTATCGGTTTTTTTTATTCACATATCATTCGTAATTTATTTCATTGTAATTTTTGATGAATTATTTATTAACTAAAACACTTATCCTAAACTAAAAAATTGACACCGGCTTAAAATTGCAATTATTGAGATCGCTGTCCTAGTAAAGATCCTAAAAAGCTTAGGAGACATTACCTATGAATGGCAAGTCTAATTCGTTGCCTAAGGTAAGTTCCAGCCATTTAGTCTCGATGGACATTTAATATGGAATATTTATACATTGTTATTTTTATCTTACGCCGTAATTTTCTTAAAGATAGTAGTTGTTTTACCTAAAGAACCTATACGAAATCTATCGTAAGCTCCGGGGCTAACCGATTACAAAGGATGTAGCGTGTGCATCTCACCCCGGAAACAGGCTCTCTTTCTTCTAGCAATTTCCTATTGCATGATTAAAGGATATAACTTACCTTGATGTATATCGACACAAACAGGTTTTAATTATTAGAACGGTGATCTTGGCTTTTTATTGAGTACGTTTGGGAAGTTTGCATGGTGGTAGGACACTATCTAGTGTCCGCCTGGTTAACTACCACCCTCAAGTTAGAAAATCTGTCGCCGAACATCTAATGTGTTCCGGCAGCTATCCTTGAGAGCCAGTTCCCATTCTAGGCCTAGCGTGCTTACTATCTTCGACCGCATCATCACTTACCAACAGGTGAGATAGTGGTCAATCGCTAGCCTATTAGACAATAAAAAAATATATATTATTTATTATATAAAATCGCGGCTTCCAATGCCGCGCTACTCATATTTAGTAGCAAGTTTGAAGTTATTATTTCCATATCTCTGGAGATTCTCATCATATCTCTATACATTTACAATGCGACAATTTCATATTAAACTTCTTTCGCACACAAAAACAATTTTGCAAATCTGTTTATATAAGACGGAGATTTGCTCGAACATATTGCTTAAAAAATATATAAACATCTGAATCGAGAACCTTTAATTACGGGAAAAAAAGTGAATAAAATTATATATATTGACAACTGTTATCAGGGGCCAGGGCCATATTACACAGTAGCGCCACCTAATAGTAGCTATTCCTTTATCAAAGCCGGTAAAAGGCCTGACGTTACGTTCAGGCATGCCTCAATATACTTCTTTTTTTAGCAAAACTTGCTATGAAATAGTAATCAATAACCGATCCGTCACATGTTGTTTGACTAATACGCTAGACATTGAAAAGCTTATTTGCTAACTGTTTTGTTCGTTGAAACGTAAACTTTACCACTCCATTGTGATGTAATTGAAAAATCGTTTCGAACTACAACCGGGCAACGTATCTATTATTCAGACGACAATCAGGTGAAATTCGGAAAAACGATGCGAAAAACGTACTGTTGTTCCACGACGATTCGATTTATAAAAAATTCAACAACTTAATCGCTGCTCCAACCAAACAAACGATCGAGTAAACGATCTACAGAATAGTTGCCAATTTGCGAAGTTCGTTTGCGAAACAATTGGACATACGATTTGGTGCAATTAACTTCTTATTTATTTACGACATTATTGTGATCTATTTGTATTGATGATACGTTTATTCACAACTATATGTCAGTAAAACACCTTCTTCCAATTGAAACATCGTGTAATGGGCGCAAACTTCGTATAATATACATCCGACCAATGTCGGTACATCACAAACTATACAATAAATGTCGAGAATTTAGAGGTACTTTTATAACCACGACCTACTAGTTTTAAACGCCAAGACCGAACTGAAGCCCGACTGCCAACACTCTACCGCGTTAACTTTCTTGTTTTCTTTTTAAGGTTGGCATCCATGCTTAGAGGCCACAGACAATTCTCATTCGCGGTAGTTTTGAAGTTGGCAGGTTGGCACCATCGATTGACACTGACAGTGTGAGTCAAAACGTTTCCAATGGCAGTTTCACAAAACATAAGTCAAATGAGCACAATTCATTATTAAAATACATCAATATAAATGTATGTGTAAATTTAACTTATAAAAATAAGAAATCATGACACTCGGCCATCCGACAACGTGATGCCTCCCGGCATACACATAAAAATAACTCAATCATATTTTAATAATAATAGAAATATCAAGAATATAAAACTATGATTCTAATATTTCATCGCTATAATATCATATTACATTATTTCTGATAACATAAATTCCTACAATATTTATCAAATAAACTTTTCCACGAATATTAATTCCAAATTAATGTTTATTTAACTTAATATAAATTTACTATGTTTACTAATATTTCACACAAATTGAAAAATAATTACTTATATGTATGAACAAAACTAATTAATTAGACAAATTCGCTTTACACAAATTATTTAACTATGCTTTAATTAAATCATGACACAAAATATAATGTGTGAATAAATATATAACATAAAACCCTGGTTTTGTAACCTCAGTAGCTGAAATCATGACATCAGACCTTATTTCATACCACCAGTAAAGATGCCATCATCATAGCTTTGTACATCAACGGATTTAATATATATCCAAGGTCGGATTCTATTGAATGCAGTAACCGCAGTTACTAATAAGTTTAAAAGTATTATTTAATCAAGTTATTTTAATCTAACAAAATTATCAAAAACTTAGTAAAGTATGAAAAGTCGTTCGAAAGATTATTTATGAAAATAAAACATGACTACGGCTTTTAATAAATGCTGAAAAAGGCACGGAACAACGTAATATATTCAGAACAATAAGGAATACGTCTAAGCCCATAGATTTGACAAGATCAATAAATAACAAGAGCATAACTGCTGATAAACAAAAACATAAGCAGTGAGTTCATAATTAATCACCAAAAGTATATAAATCACTAAAATATCAATTATAAATTGTAACGTTACAAAGGTATCAAGCACCTAAACAATTATAATATTTTTAATCCACTTTTGTTTGAAATACCTTCGACTCCAGCCAAAATAAAATAAATACACTTTAATACGAAACGTTAATTTCGTCAGTCGCCTGTAAGAATCGCTGGCAGAAAGGTTAGCGTTTTTGATTTGCAATCTGCGTGACCCTGATTCGAACACCGTCATTTATCGTTTTATTTTTTGTCGCCAGCGCAGTAACTTTGAATAGCAACATCAATGTTAGTAAAATGTCAGCAGATAACCAAGATAGCACCACTTGTAGTTTACCTGATTATTTTGAAAATTAATTTGGAACTCCCGAAATAATTCCAGGACTTTATATTTAGACATTAGAATGAAATTATAGTGTTACCTCTTGAAGACGAAACTTTAAAAGGCAAGAATGAAGAATAACCTCTTTGAAACGAACTATATAAAAAGATATTTAAAGTTTCATTAAATCGAAGTCATTAACTACATCTCAAAAGTAGTAAATCTTCAGTAAAACATTGATGTGTATTTTCGGGCTGTTGCCCGAACTAAAACAATTATTGATAATATAGACTCCAAAAAAACATTCAACGTATAATAAGACAGCGTTGACATAGATGGAAAATTACTATGAAATGAACCCAAAACGAATATTTCATAATTATTTCAAGTCATTAGAAATAACCCAAGTATCCACTACATGTCTAAAGAAGGAAATATCACTTGACATTACCAACAAAGAAATTTGTGTTTAGAGCTCGAAATATCAAATAAAGATAGTAACGGTGGCAGAAAATAATGTACCGTATCATAAAAAGACAGATAATATGTTACTAACTTGTCGTACTCATCCAGTAGTATCTTATGTATGTGTGTATAATAATGTATATGGCTATATATATGTGTGTGTAATGTACATTTAGTGTATGTATTTTATGTATTATACTTATTGTTATATAATTTTATAGCTGTACACCCCTTTCCCTTGCAACATGAATATGTGAAATCCTGTCCACCCAAAGCTTGTCTAATAAAGATCACTCCAAGCGATAAGACCGCCCATAGTATGAACATTATCTTGTTATGAATTATTGTCTGTATATTTTATTTGATGTGCAATAAATAATCATTCTATTCTATTCCACCTTTAGATTAATGTCAGTAGCAACAAGCAGCTTGTTACAGATATGGATAAGAAGT
This sequence comes from Cabera pusaria, assembly GCA_954871355.1. Lineage (NCBI taxonomy): Eukaryota > Metazoa > Arthropoda > Insecta > Lepidoptera > Geometridae > Cabera > Cabera pusaria. The sequence continues at coordinate 8,675,636 of OX940893.1, forward strand.
TAGCGAAATTACGGAGAATGATTACTGCATTAATCAGCGAAAAGAACTTCAGAATATCAAGTGATCACTTTGGTATATCCATGTAATACATAGTACACTTATAAATATTATACATACTAATAGTTTACCTATTATGTCTACCAACTGTTGAATACTCAAGACTTACAATTGAAGAGTAGAATATCACAATTCCTGAGCTTGAGCTAAAATCAATCACAAGGAAATAATCCAAATAGGAATATAAAGAGAACAAAAAAAAACCACAATGGAGTAGTAATCCTCATGAAAAATATTTGTAGCTTAATTGATCTTTTCTTAATTAGAACAAATGTTTCTGTTTTCCTGTGTAATGAAATTATAATTATAGTAATAATGATTTCCATATAGACGTACAAAATTAACATCGCTTTATACTTTAATGATTTGTTTTTTTTAATGGATTATAGACATTTTATTAGCATTTTTCAATTTTCAAAGCATTAGCTTTTAAACAACAGACTATATAAAATAGGAACCAAAGTTTTTTTTTTTTAATTACTGTAAAACTGAACTGTTGAAACTAGCACTCTATGAACACACTGCACAGCTGATACGGTGTGGAGATTGAAAATTAGTAGTAAAAAGCAGATACTTTTTACAGCACATCTACACTCAAATCTACAATGACAAATAGAAAATAAAAATAATACTCTAAACTCCTATTAAACATTTTATACGTATGTCACAAAAATAAAAATATCGAATAATACATCAAAAACGTCGTGGTGAATACGTAAATATATCAAACAAAATGTTATCTTAATTCGCAATTATTTTAAGTAAAATAACTTTAAAGTTACGTATGAGTAATTCATACTGAAGAAATATCCTACATCTTAAATGATTATATTGTAAATAAAGTCATACCAATATCTACCACAATTAGGAAACAAAATAACAACATAAGGAGCAATACAAATTGTATGTTCATGTGCCCTTATATACCTCACCTCATATATCATACAATATATTTTAAAACTGAAGGTCACTGAAAAATACCAATTGTGTCGGCTATATTTGACATTGTATTTCATTAATGTTAATTTTATGTTCTTTCACATGTCATGACATGGCGAAATAGATGGTCTTATATGATTTCTTCGAAAACCTTTTAAACTCTATTTCATGTGAAATAAATTCATTTCCATTTATTCCACTATAATGCGATTTCTTATAAAATAATAAAACGTGTCATCATTGTCGATCACAGCAAATGTGTTCATACACATGATGCTATCCTATGCTATGATTTGAGTCATATTGATGCTTTAAACGAATGCGACGAAAAGGTAACCTTTTCGATAAATCAGGTATATATCCAGACAATAAAATAGAAAAAAATTAAAATATTTTTATACAGATATCCAAAGAAAGCTGATTTTTAGTTCATAACTACCGATCCATAGTAATAATGCCAACAATATCCAAACTATTTGAAAAGTATGTAATATAGATATGCATATATATATATATATATTTCTTCTACAATTAAACGACTTCTTCGAGTAATATGATATTTTCTGTGACGAAAAAGGGATATAGATTTACACATTATCACAATAATTAACTTTAAAGCAGCAAGAATATAAGTTTCGATGTTGACAACCATAATGCAGTTTATGCGATCTACTGTAACCATGACCATACTACTTAGTTAAAAAGTTACTTAGTTACAAGCTGGACGTCCATGGCGTCAAATGCACTTGGCATAATTATTCATATTTCATATTCTTTTATTCCTAAATCGTCAAATTTACACGTCATTTTTACAGTGTTGTACCCGTGTACAATACACGCAGCCAGCTTACAATAAGTTGTAAGTTATCATCTAAATATAATTAATTAAATATACACATCAATTCAACGCAAGGTGAAGTATGGAGTAGCTAGCGTACTTAGCCCACTTCTATTTATCATCTACATTAATGATTTTTCTAGAGCAATCCGATCAATATCCAATGACTCTGTTTGCCGAAGATAGCATGTTAACGATTCCTTGACACCCTACAGGCCTTACGAGATGTAGCAACTTCTTCGCTGGTATTAGTAGTAGAAGGTGACCTTCTCTTCTGGTTATTACATGGTCGCCGTCGAGTGGCGAGTCAGGCAGGGTTCCATCATCATCAGTAGACATCATTGGCAACACACTGAAATACACATATTGCCAACGGCATAATCCATTCACAAACAAAACACCGACAATATTCAATTTAGATTCATTAAACATTTAAATTTTCCAAAATTATCTAGCATATTGAATCCAGTATTTAAAATAAAATAAATAAAACTCTCCTATTTCTATTTAACCCATTTTTCAATTCATATTTACTTAAGTAAGCTGTTATATTTTTATAAACATCACCATCATCTCCACCATCATCATCACTTCCATCAACACCATCACCGTTATCATTATTACCACCATCATCACCATCATCATCACCACCATCATCACCATCATCGCCGTCATCATCGCCGTCATCATCACCGTCATCATCACCGTCATAATCATCATCATCGCCATCATCATCACCATCATCATCACCATCAGCATCACCATCATCATCACCATCATCACCATCACCATCATCATCACCGCCATCATCACCATTATCACCATCAGTACCATCATCATCATCACCATCATCGCCGTCATCATCGCCGTCATCATCACCGTCATCATCACCGTCATAATCACCATCATCATCACCATCATCACCATTATTATCTCGCTCAATTTACCAATAAGTACAGCTAGTCCTTTAACTGATAATCCGACGTGTCTAATCGACTCAACCAACGTACAATGTGACACTCACGTGCCAGCTCAATTAACCGATGAGTACAATTAGAACGCCCCCTAATTAACAATTCGACGTGTCTAATTAACTTAACCAACATCCAACGTGACACTCACGTGCCCGCTCAATTAACATCCAACGTGACACTCCCGTGCCCGCTCAATTAACATCCAACGTGACACTCCCGTGCCCGCTCAATTAACCATCCGACGTGTCTAATCGACTCAACCAACATCCAACGGGACACTCACGTGCCCGCTCAATTAACCGATGAGTACAATTAGAACGCCCCCTAATTAACCATCCGACGTGTCTAATCGACTCAACCAACATCTAACGGGACACTCCCGTGCCCGCTCAATTAACCGATGAGTACAATTAGAACGCCCCCTAATTAACCATCCGACGTGTCTAATCGCCTCAACCAACATCCAATGGGACACTCCCGTGCCCGCTCAATTAACTGTTGAGTATAATTAGAACGCCCCCTAATTAACAATCCGACGTGTCCAACCAACTGTGTCTAGCGAAACACTCAGGTGCTCGCCCAATTAACCGTTGAGTCAACTGGCATGCCCTCTAATGTATCCAATAATCTGACAACCAGTCGACCCATCCATTAGAAAAACAATATATTATTTTAACACACTTGTAACTTTATATTCTGAATGCTTGTTAGACTTTCTGTTTGAAACGTTTGTAAATATTAAAATCAAAACTTATAAAGTTCAATGACTTTCAATGGTTTAATACTTTCTTATAGCACGCGCAACCACAACATAAAAATAAAAATAAAATGTCAAACGTGTTATATGCTATCGGAGGGTGGCCCCGACCAAACACAAACACGCCCAACTCAAAAGCGTACGAAAGCATGCGCTAGGTTCTACCAGAGGGTAGCCTTGGCCAAGAACCCACGCACACCACCGCACACGAATGATCTTGATTTAAGCAGCACATCACCAGAGGGTTGCCCTGACCAGACACGCTGCACAAATCCAACACAATCATGTATATTGCACGTGATCCAGTTCAATTTTCAAATAAATGTCAGTTACTTCTGATAAATTACTTTAGTGGACGCATATCAAGCATACCAAATATAGGAGAAAAAAAAACAATCTATTAAAAGCTATCAACATACCCTTTGGGTTATCCCGCTTCTGAATTGTCAGTAAAACACCTTCTTCCAATTGAAACATCGTGTAATGGGCGCAAACTTCGTATAATATACATCCGACCAATGTCGGTACATCACAAACTATACAATAAATGTCGAGAATTTAGAGGTACTTTTATAACCACGACCTACTAGTTTTAAACGCCAAGACCGAACTGAAGCCCGACTGCCAACACTCTACCGCGTTAACTTTCTTGTTTTCTTTTTAAGGTTGGCATCCATGCTTAGAGGCCACAGACAATTCTCATTCGCGGTAGTTTTGAAGTTGGCAGGTTGGCACCATCGATTGACACTGACAGTGTGAGTCAAAACGTTTCCAATGGCAGTTTCACAAAACATAAGTCAAATGAGCACAATTCATTATTAAAATACATCAATATAAATGTATGTGTAAATTTAACTTATAAAAATAAGAAATCATGACATATATATTTTTTAATTTACTAGCAATGCAACAAATCACTAGTAGTACCTAGTCTTGTTAACCCTTTCAACTAAGCTAAATATGCTTGTGTCTGCATATGTTGTATTGCACAAAGTTATGTTCTACAAAAAACATCTAACATATCCTTTATCATTGTCTTAAAAAGCTTTGAATCTAATGCTAACTCAAAAACATCGCACCATCTATCCATCCATCATCAGAACATAATCCAAATCTCAAGAAAAAATTCTTCCATCAGCGAAGAATTTCCTTATACTTCTGAGACCAATGCGGGTTCCCAATCCCCAAATCCCGCATGGTAGGGGGAAATTCAGCTGACTCATCAAAACAATAAACAAAGTATCGGAGGGCAATTTATTTTATTATTATGCACACGGCCCTATGATTTACGCTGCATAACTTGCATGTCGATGCTATATTTATACTTTTATTATAGGCAAACGTCGCACTAAGGCTGTAGAGCCAATACCGTCTGGGCATGATGCAAGAAAACTTTTTTGTATTGTGTGACTGTTGTTTTTTTTACTTTTGGATTTTATTTTATTTTTCATATTATCTCTTTGATCCATGTATTACAGGTTTTTACTGATTTATATAGAAATAATTTAAAAGAAACTTGTAAGATAATATTGTTTCCACCGTTATTAAGGCAATTGTATGGTAAATAAGAGAGAGATAGATAGAGAGAGAGAGAGCTATGACCAAATTTCATAAATTATTAGCTACGTTTTTTTACTTTGGATTCGCATTTTTTTGTATAATAATACCAAATATTCCGTCTTCAACATAAATTTGCAACCCCAGAGTTATATAGAGATAATACCTTGAGACCTATTTTTCACAAGGGCTTCAGCAGTTTTAAGAGATTATCAATCAAGAAACGGTTCTAGGTACAAATTTATCACGCGCCTCTTATTGTACCGGATAACACAATATCCACCGGATATCCGGAGGGGAGGCCAGACATCATATTTTTATCATCATTATATCAAGAAAAACTGTGGATATCTTAGTGTGGAGCTAGAAATAAAGGGTATCTTTATATTTCTCAATGTTTTAAGTTCGAAAGTCCCGTATTTTAATATTTATAACTATATTTTTCAGTGGTCAGCCACGCATCTTTAGGCACGATTATGTTGCAGATAGTTTTCATAGCCAACGCTGCTGCTTGCCATCAGCCTTTTGTTATTGGCTTTTTATTATTATTAGCTTGTACGGACAGCATATTGACGATAATGACATTAAAAATTTAATTAAATTAAAATAAAATTTTAATCATTAAAAAAATATTTTAATAATTTTAAACACTAGTATCTAGTTTAAACGAAAATATGCTTCTCTGTCAGCAAAAGAAGCTCTTTTAATGCTAATAGGGCTACATAGTAAGGTAACACAGTTTATCGAAGAAAAAAACATTATCGAAACGTTACACTTTCAGAATAAGTTCAATCCCCGCCGTGCATCAGTGGATTTTTCTATCGAAAAATGTATATGCGCCTTTCACATTGGCCCTCCGGTGAAGGAAAAACATCGTTAAGAAATCAATGCATGGTGGTAGGACACTATCTAGCTAGTGTCCGCCTGGCCAGCTACCACCTTCAAGTTAGAAAACTTATCGCCAAAAAGAATGTGTTCCGGCAGCTATCCTTGAGAGTTCCCAGTCTAGGCCTAGTGTGCTACCATCCTCGACCGCATCGTCACTTGCCAACAAGTGAGATGGAGGTCAAACACTAGTCTATATGATATTTAAAAAAAAACAAATAACTAAATAAAATTACACCAATATTTAAAACAGTATGTCCATATGTTTCCAACGTCTCATATTTTGATTCGCGGTGTTTTTAACAGGGGTTCCATATTATTGGCTGATTAATGATTTAACATACACCTAGCTTAAAATTGAGGAAACAACCTAGTGGAAAAACATCTTTGGAATATTTTTATGTAGGATCATAGATATTAATATACATTAGACTAAGAAAATGTGTGCATTACTACATATTCAGAAATCAAACTAATTTTCTCTGTGAATGTTCCCCTTTTAGATGTATCACTTAGAAACGCAAAAAATATTTATCGCCATTCTTTTTTATGGGATATTCATAATGATTTTTGTATAATAATATATCTAGCCCGCAGTATGGAGGTTCATACTGCGTCTGGAAACACCTATGACGCTGCTGTACGTATCTCGCGTGATATTATCTTTATCACGGCACAGGATATGGCGGAGTAAGTGCATCAGAAGACCAAGCTGACGCCGAGGGTCGTGAAACCAAAGTCGAGTCACAACGTAAGCTACAACTCTCTTATGCCGCGGGTTCCAGCCTTGTCTCTTAACACGTACTTGGCCGAATAATTCTGGCCGAAAGGTGCCAAGTTTCGCCGCTTTTAAGGTTGAGTACCTGACACCAAAGGTATATTATAATACGTCACGCGTCGTAGGATCTAAAACGTTGCACCCTAACCGGACTTTGCACGGTAGAACATTGCTGTGAAGACAAATTTGCACGGTAAAACATTGTGAACAACTGTGAAGACAAATTAATTCATCCCACTGATTCTATCTCGTTCATACTTACCGTAGAAACATCTATGAAACACTAAAATCAACTTGAAAAATTGAGCAAAAACATGACTTAACGTCATATTTTTAGTATACAAAACTTTATTCTACATACACCCTCCATTGTGTCACAGAACAGATAAAAAATGGTGTATTAATCTTCTTTCGTAGGACTAACGAGTTTATATTTTATAATTTAATCAAATAGCACTGATTTTTAGGGTTCCGTACCCAAAGGGTAAAACGGGACCTTATTACTAAGACTCCACTGTCCGTCTGTCTGTTTGTCTGTCTGTCCGTCTGTCTGTCTGTCTGTCTGTCTGTCTGTCTGTCCGTCCGTCTGTCACCAGGCTGTATCTCATGAACCGTGATAGTTAGACAGTTGAAATTTTCACAGATGATGTATTTCTGTTGCCGCTATAACAACAAATACTATAAACAGAATAAAGTTAATAATAAAAGAGGGTCTCCATACAAGAAACGTATTTTTTTCGGCAATTCATGCCATCTATGAACGCTTAGTTAGGTAAACGTCCCATAGATGGCGTTATATTGAAATGTCGATCCCTAACACCTTTGTTAGACGTTAGATGGCGGTATATGAAACAAAATGTTTATTATTTATTATTTTTTGCTGGCGAAAAATGATAGTGGTATTTTATGCTCGATCTTATAAAATACTGTAGTGTGGTACGGAACCCTACGATTGCAAGTCTGACTTGCACTTGGCCAGTTTATTATTATATACTGTGTGTTCTATCATACATATTATAAGCCTTCCTCTTGAAACACTATCTATTGCAGATAACTGCATTAAAATCCGTTGCGTTGTTTAAAAGATCTAACTAAGCCTACAGACAGCGGGAGCGACTTTGTTTTATACTTTGTAAAGTATATGTTAGTCTGTAAGGTATATTTAATTATCGCACAATATAACAACTTGATAAATTAATTGATTATGATTATTATAATTGACAACTGAAATGATCCGTAGTCAGCCGGCTTCTATTGATGTATTAGACCAAATTAACTAGTTTTTGTTAATTAATTAGTTTTTGTTTTAATGATTGAAAATTAGATATGTCCCTATTTTCAACCGACTTCCCAAAAAGAAGGAGGTTCTCAATTCGTCTATATGTTTTTTTTTTGTATGTATGTTACGCAATTACTCCGTCAATTGTGAACCGATTTGAATGACTATTTTTTTAATCGGTAGGATACGTTTTTGAGGTGGTTACATTGTAATTTCATCGAGATCTGATAAGTAACTCCAGAGATATGACGATAAACGTCTCAAACTTGCTACTGAAATTGAATCGCGGGGTATGGAAGTCGGTTGGTTTAGTTTTTAAACTATCTTAATTATTTAATTTAGGTTTTATGAGGATACATAGCACACATGAGTATGTAAAGCCACAAGCCGGAAGACACAAAGACCCCGGCCGCAGTCTCCTACCACCAGTATACAAACACCCGTGCTGGGATTTGATCCGGTGACCTGTCGCTTAGAAGTCGAGCCATCTGTCCTTTACGCCAACGAGGATCTTAACGTAGTTAGACGAGTTGCTGATCAACCAATATTTGCGCAATGCGTACAGAAGTTCTTTCTCTAGTGTCTGAACTCCTAGCTCATATACATTATACCTGTATGAAACAATAAATCCACACAGACACACACCTACATACAAACACACACATAAGTCACTCCAAATCCTAGTGATATTTAATCAATCGTCTGAAAAGTTCTTGGAGGTCGATATGCCAATCGCGATATGCAACTAAATCAAAAAGACTCGTAATACTACACCTGTCTTGACAAAAATGAAATTTGAATTTCGCAAGGTTATAGGACATTGTCTGGATGGAAAGAGGACGAAATATCTGAAGGTTGTGGGCGGTGGGCGTGCCAAGACTGGACCACGCCTCTCTCAAGGCGTGGTCCAAGTAATAATTATGGAAACAGTTTAAATATGGAAGTATGTAATACTACATTCATCGTACTTATGGACTTTTAAAATAGCTTAGTAGCTATTTAAAAAAATATTGAGCAATGCATCGCTGTGCAGTCTTTAGAAGATACGTTCACAAATAAAAATATTGTGAATGGAAACATATTGGTTTCTAGATGTTGCCTTCGGAAATATATCTAGTTTTAGTATCATCGGTTTTTACGTCACTCACTATCTTGGAAAACAAGTAGCAATTAAAATAGCAACGTACATATTCTTACCATTTATGCCTTTATTTTATATTACCATTATCTTAGGCTAGCGTTTGAACACTATCTCACCTGGTGGTAAGCAATGATGTGGTCGAGGATGGTAAGCACGCTAAGCCTAGGAGAGCCGAGTCCTTTTCTTTAGAGCAAAACCTCTATTTTAAAATAGTCTCTTAAGCAATGTGTACAAAATTTTAAGTTACTTTCTTGACTGTTTATTAACTATTTACACAATAGGCATAATATTAAGAAATGAAACTAACTTAACAAAACTTACGTTGTTAGTTGATGCTACGATAGCTATGGCGTAGCTCCCACGACTACGCAAGGCGGAGCTTTTCCATAAGAGTATCAGTCGCCTACCCGTCTACATTTTCTACTCAGCCCACCAATTTACATAGACCTTTACACTTTGATACGAACCCCTATTTCCCACTTCTAATGTGCTAGTCGAAAGGGCCAGGGGGGGTCTTTTAATACTGGTGCCGAATCAGGTTGTAGGGATTCGTCAGGATCCTGTTACGTAACTTCAGTTAAGCGTAAGCCGCAAAACGGGAAGGACGTGTTGGTTATTTCGAAAAATATAAACAACAACAACGTGTTTACGGTCGTAAACAACACACGAGACTTTGATATTCGGACTTGTTGGTGGAGATTTTAAATGTAAGTTGTACATTTTGTTTATTCTTTGTAGTGTTGTTTATTGTGTAAATATGTACTGCGTTACGAATAAAGTGTTTGACTTTCCTTGGAAAATTAATGTGACATAATTATATAAATAATATTATGACAAAAATAAATTAAACTAATTTCAACACTAGAATAAAGATTTTCGAATGTCCAAAATAACTGTAAATTAAAGTTATAAAATGTTTTAAAAGCAATTAGCACGTAACTTCGGAATATTTAAACTAAAATAAAAATATAACCAAAGTGTGTTTGATTACTATTATCATGAGCATCTGAAATTTAGCCATCCTTACTGATCGAGGTTTGCATTTAAAAAATCTGTTAATCATTTAAGTAAAATAAGATAGTCTTGGCTTTTATCATGAGTTAGTTCTTATGATAAAGTAATATTCTTATGATAAAGTAATATGTATACAGATTCTTCCAGTAAAAAATATTTAAAATTCCACTATAAATACTTACACAGTTGTATGACAGTGACATTTCCAAATCATAACTTTCCATGACGAAATTCTGAGGTTATACTTGTTGTAATTTCATTATTATTATTATATTGAACAAGAAAAATGCAAAAAAACTAAGAACCTCTTTTTTGTAGTCGGTAAAAAATAATACTCTATACAAGATGGGACGTGCTGCCTGATCGGAGCTGTCTCGGTGTGAAGTACTGCCTAACTTTCGCAAGCACTCCAAGCTATTTCGAGGCTAATTTTGCTTTTGTCTCAATATATGAGCCAAAGTTGAGAGTAGAAGTTAACGAGATACTCAGAAGCTCTAGATGTTCAGTTATCAGTATGGATACGTTCTGGAAAGTAGGAGTCAGGTGGAACGGTCTCCGTCTGGCGGAGAATAGACTCGCTTGGGTTTTAGTAGCATTGAAACTGACTAGATTGGCTTGCCTCAGTCGGAGACTGCCTTCAAAGACAGATTCAAGCGCTCGACCATCATTTTGATTTCTGCGCCACTGGTTCGTACATTGGAAATAATATATAACTATTTGATTATTAAATGTATCGTGAGGATTACACATAATATTATTATTAAGAACGGTTGTACACTCACGGGTTTTTTTATCGGAATTGCTCCGACCACGTAACTGGTCAGTTACGTGCCGAAGCTCGTTGCGCGAGGAGCTTACGGTAGACGTGGCTCCCAGAAGAAGGACACCAAACGTGTCTGAAACTGGTCGGAGCAATTCCGATAAAAAAACCCGTGAGTGTACAACCGTTCTTAATAATAATATAATATATAACTGTCTACAGTCGTGCTATCGTCTACGTATCCAATTATACTAGGTTTTATCAGATCGTTGATATGTAGCAGAAAAAGTGCTGCAGAGAGTACCGACCCCTGAGGGACCCCGGCATTGATAGCCAAGTGATCAGACGAGCAGCCATCAACGATTACTCGAATTGACCGATCCCTCAGAAAGTCCGATATCCAAGCACAAAAACCAGTAGGTAGACCGTACGATGAAAGTTTACCCGTGCCATACTCTGTCGAAAGCTTTTGAGATAATATCAAGAGAGACAGGAATCACTTCCCCGTGCAGGATCCCTTTGTATCGCATAATTTTTTATTCCTAATTTACTTAGGCATAATGGGTTACGCATAATTTTAAATAGCATATTAGTAGTATTGCATAATTTATTTTGGCATATTGTATAAACAAGCATAACTTTCATTTAGCCTATATTGTTTCGGTCTAATTTTGATTCGCATAAAGTTATAGGGCATATTTTTATTGGCCTAATAGTTATTAGACACTTTTTTTTTCTTTTTTTTATAAAATGAAGCGGCAAACAGGCAAGCGGCCCACCTGATGGTAAGTGGTCACCGCCGCCTATTGACATCTGTAAAACCAGAGGTATTGCCGTTGTGTTGCCTACCCATATTAGAGAAAACTCTCATTACTCTTCGTTTAAAGCTACTCGGAAATGCACTCATTATGCCGAATGATTCTAATTAAAATAAACAGTTTTAACAAATATTTATAAATTTCTAAAGAAACGACTAATATATATTAAAAAAGTAATTTCATATTTCCAAAGTCAAAAAAAACTCTTAACTAATTAAGAGTTTTTTTGGATTACGAAAAGTTTGTGGTTTCAAGTTTTTAAATCAAAATGTATTAATATTAATGTATCAACTTCAATTCTGTAGCCAAATTAAATTTATTAAATAAAGTAATATTACGTTATTAATACCAATAAAATTTTGGTACTAGACTGTGGCAGTAGGTTCAAATTCGGCGGCGTATTTTTATTTTAGAACTGAAAGTTATTTGACCTAACACAAACAATAAATGAAGATAACTTACCTTTTTTCAAAGTGCATATATCTCACAATTTTGGTTCTACATTTGATTAGATATATGCTATATTTATATATTTATTAGATATATAGATCATGATTTTGTTCGTAATTTGGTTAGGTAGTTAATTAGTCAATATTTACATTTATTATGCGTATCTTGACGTACTTCACACATCCAATAAACTTTTATTAATTTCATGATTTTTTTTCGTAAAATCACAAGCTGAGCCTCATAACTTCGTCTGCATTCAAAAGTATTATATGTCCGATTCCATCATATTAGATATACCAGAGCAATATTTAAACAAAATCGGTCTACTTGCTAGATTGATCGTGAAGCGATTGAAATTAAAAAAGTACTATTTAATAATTATGCTCTAATAATAAAACAAAAAAAATATGCCTAAACAATTATGCCCAATTATAGTTATGCGCTTATAATATTATTTTCTAGAATATTATGCTACAAATGGTTATGCTAACAGTAATTATGTCAAGAAAAATATGCCTAATAACTTTATGCCAATTAATGTATGCTTAAATATATTTAGAAGAAACAAAATTATTCTAAGGTATATTACAACAAAAAAATGTATGCGAAACAATGAGGAACCTTCCCGTGCTTCTTGCTTGCCTTTAGTATCACTTAGAAAATAAAATATTGTGAGTATAGAATCAAATCAATAAAGCTTAATATTATTGATTAATAGCCACGGACATCTTAATTACAGAAATCTTGCCATTCAGCACACCTACCCACTATCACTCGAAACAGCGCACTCGAGGGTGCATCTCCAAGGGCAAACCTTGGGGTGGCATAAACAGAGTAAACAGGGGTACCTACGCACAAACAACAGGGATGATGCAACTTTATTTGCGAGTGATCGATAAGTTGTATTGTATTCTGTAGGCGAAGGTTAGACTGAAAATTCTATACTTGCTGCAGTGCCCCGCGGCCTCACCCGTGTTCAAAAATACTTATGAAAAGTATCCAATACGGTAATTCACGGTAATAATCATCGATATATATAAAAAAGGGAGATAAAGGACCCCCGCTCCTTAAAGTGGACCGCATGAATTAGGTCCGCGAACCTAATTTCACCTTAGTCACAATCGAACTGGCGTTTGCGTAGCACGTACAGAATTAAGTGTGAAATTATCGCAGATACATTTAAATAATTAGCAACAATGCCTTTCTCTGTTCTTCATGCACATCAAGCTTGACATTAGAAATTCGTGTTTTCATGTAGTTGTTTCTAGTTCCATTATGTTTACGTGGCATAAGAGTGAGTACCGCATCTCGCTTTTTATGTCGATGGTAATAATATATTAACTTTACAAATATGTATAATTTAAAATGATGTATTAATTGCACTGCAAAAATACTTTATATATGTGATTATTGATTTTAGGATGATAGCGTTATCCGAGGTTTTTTTGTTTTATAAGCGAGGTGCACATTTGATAGGACAGTTACATTTTCCGGACATCATTAATATTTGACCTCCTTCGCTCATCATCATCATCGCTCATCACTCGGTCGCAAAATTATTTTTTAATACAGTTGCTCAAAAAGTGGCGTATTGCAGGGACGTATAGCGTTCGGGATGTGGGCTATTACCTAGGATGATGGTTATAATCCATCATCCTAGGCTATTACACACTCGTGCTTTTTCTTTACCTTTCCCGAACTCGTGCGTTCTCTTTCCCTCCTGTCAAAATAATGTCTATTAAAAAGAAAAACCAACCATGAAGTTTTTACTAAAAAAATTCAAAAAAGTTTTTATGATTCATGCAAATACGTATATTTCTAAAAAGAAGCTACTAATTTGTTTCATTAACAGATTTAATGATTTGATGGAATGAGTTAGGTTAGGTTTCATTTCATTTCATCTCATTAAATTTCATTTTCATTTCATATCAATAAAAAATTTCTACTGAAGACTTGGCTGTATGAGCATAGTTCCCTTTGCCTACCAGAATGGGTGAAAAAAAAAACTCTGCTTATATTCTACGGTTGGCGCCATTTTTCAGAAATTTTCTTTGCGAGTTTAGTTGTTTGTTGCACAAAATGAGTAATATCGACCCTAGTTTTTTTGAATTAACACCACCGGAACTCAGTATAATTGCACAAAATGCTTCGGAGAACATTTTACCGGAAAAGTCAAGAAGTCGCTACATATCTACATACGACGAATTTATTGCGTGGAGAGAAGAGAAAAAAGCAAATAGTTTTTCAGAAAATGTTATGTTGGCATACTTCTCCGAACTCCCAGCAAAATTAAAACCTTCTACGTTATGGTCGAGGTTTTCGATGATATAAAGTATGCTGAAAATAAGGAACAACGTGGATATAAGTGAATACCCAAAATTAAACGCTTTATTAAAACGACATTCCCCCGTTAGTATAAAAAACTGTACCAATTTCAATGTATATGTGAATTATAACTTTTCCAAGAAATAAATGTTAATTTAGTTGAGTTTATTGTGTTTTTATTATTTTATTAAATTGCTTAATTTTTTCGCAACTGTATTAAAAATAGTCGTTCAGTACACATGCGGAACCGTCATTGCAACTTGTTCCGACTGTCAACCCTCGCCTTCGGCTGCGCCTCGGCTCGGGTAGACATTTGTCGGAACTCTTTGCAATGACAGCCTTTCCGTACTTGTAATGAAATATACTATTTCGTCGAATTGACTCACTTTGACTCCTTCACAACAGATTCAAAATCGCGACTTGGCCATAAATATACCTTTTTGCTCCCTTGTAATACAATCTACTATTACATATTCTACAAGCATTTGCAATAACATTTTACAAGCTACCACTTCCAAAGAACAAACGCAACATAACTAATTAACCAACAACTTTATCTGAATACCTGATTGTAAGCCAGAGGGTAATCCTACCACAGATTAATAATTCACAGAGGCGACAATTGAAACCGAGTAGCAGTTATTAAATATGTAAATTACTTATTTATTCAAGTCTCCGCCTTACAAAAGGGAGGAACTTTATTCGGTACTCGGCTGTCATATAAATTGATATTTGGCTGGCAGATACTAATTTTAACGGATGACATTAAAAGGTAACCTCTAGTAGTTTAATAGTTTAACCCAAATTACTCAATGACACAATAAGTTATAATGATAAATTATGGTCCATAGTTCTCAGATTTGTTAACATAATAATAATTATCATTATCATTCTTTGTGAAACATTTGACATGCTTGTAAGAGAATTGAATCGTCAGCGTCTTCCACCTAGTACTTCCACTTGATTACATTTAAGGTACGGACACACTGCAGCGTCCTGCGTGCGCGATCTAGGCGGCGATTAGATAGCGCAGTAGTATTTGTACCGACTGATTCACACTAAACGCAATCAGAAAACAATTCAAAAGTACTGAGATCGCGCCCGCAGATCGCAGGACGCCGCGGTGTGGCCGTACATTTACTAAGCATATAAAAGATCAACTTATCAATATAAATCCCTTTCTGAATTATAACTAAATCGTTGACTTCAATGCATCCTTTACTATTTTTACAAACTTTTAATTAACTTGCACGCCCTTGAAAAGTAGACCATTCTAGGCATAGTGTGATCACCATCTTCGACCACATCATGGCTTACCACCAGGCGAGATAGTGGTCAAACACTAGCCTCCCGGACATTAAAAAAAACATTCATATGTATGTAAGTTTTCCATCAAAGTATGCAAACCACATTTCACCACTTGCTGGTTTCCGATAGAACTGAAATTTCAAGTTCTCATGCAAGTTCAGTGATCGTGCAATATCAAAATGGTAGGCACCTACCATCGAGCTGATGTTGGAGCTGGAATGTCTGTACTGAAACTCCTTGATGGCAAATGGTAGGACAGTCGAATTGGGACAAGTATGTTTTTGACCAACTTCCAAAACAGAGGAGCTTATGAATACATAAATTATTATATGTTACGCGATTTCTCCGCCAATTGTAAACCACTTTGAGTTTCCCCCTTTTTATTTGTAGGGTTTCTGCAGTGATTTTATTATACAAAACATCGAGATCTTATTAGGATCTCCAGAGATATGAAGATAAACACCTCGAACGTTTTACTAAAACTGAACATATTTAATTTTTTATTTCATCATTTGAGATTGAGGTGTGGTCATTTCGTCAAGTTTATCAAGATCTAACGAGTATATCCAGAGATAATAAGAATAAACACCTCAAACTTGCTACTGAAAATGACTCGCGTGACAATGTTGGTTTTTTAGTTTTTTTTAGCGATGTTAATTATGTTCTCGTAAGTACTTTCCATTTCACATGATAACCAGAGTCCTGAAAAGAGGTTAAAATCAAAGCTAGTGCCCACAATGTCTTTATGGTATTATTTTTTACCGACTTCAAAAAAAGGAGGAGGTTTCTCAATTCGACCGTATATTTTTTTTTTTTTTTATGTTTGTTCGCGGATAACTTCGTTGTTTATGAACCGATTTTGATTATTCTTTTTTTGTTCGTAAGGAGATATCCCAAGTGTGATACCATGGTAATTTTATTGAGGTATGATAAGTATCTCCAGAGATATTGTGATAAACATCTCAAAATTGGTACTGAAAATGAATAGCGCGGCATTGAAGTCGGTTCTTTTTTAGTTTTTAAACGATATTATTGTAAAGTTTGATTGGCAGAAATAATTTCATTTAATCCTTGCAAACAAAAGTATCTTAAAATATCTTATAAGTATAACATAAACTTATACTAATTTTGCAAGTATTTAAAGGACACAAAGGGCCTATACATTATCTACCTACTTTTTACAAGTAATAAAAATCTGTATTACAATTTATAAACAAGCATTTATTTTCGCTCATAAATTCATAAATAATACAATACTAATCTCCCGCTCTTTACTCTATAAGTTCTACAACAACAGAGTTCCTAGCTCTATCTTCTATTTTGACCGCTAGAGGCGCCACCTGCTCGGTTAGACGCACCATGCAGGTTTTATTACAGCAAAACGCTTAACACAAAGATTGCAAGAAAATAATGAAACTTATTTTTTAAAATTTTTATTTCTATTAAAACTATATATCTACAAATCTACAAATAAAAAACTGAATTAAAAAAACTTCTGAAACTTATTAATTGGGGATATTAAACAAAAACAATATTGCGTGTAGACTCTATCACAATACAGAATCTAAGCAGTAGCTAAACATCGTGCGAATAAAACCTTGAAATTGTTTATTAATTTGTGTCAGTCTGATTACAGATAGATTTTATTTGTACCAATAATCATAATAACAATGTTTCCTAAGCAGGTATCTATATAAAGTTCAAAACTTGTTTTAGGTTTGATGAAGATTTTTTGGGAAACGAAAGAAGCAACATTCAGTCCTATCTATCCTCCGTGATTCAGTCGCTTCTTTTAGCAGAGCAATAGTTATTTCTCTAATTACATTTTCACAAACAAAAACAAAAAATCACAAATTAAGTACTTTTGCAAAAAAAAAAATAAACAAAAAATTTAACACTAAATTTAATGTCATGCAACAACAAATTTCAATGTCAACCAATAATTATTATGTATGTTATTTAATCTTATTCACTACAAATTAAAAAAAATCTTATACGGAAATGAAAATTAATGATAGTATTTTCACATGGGATAAAAATATAAGTGAGCTTTAATATTATAGTTTAAATTAAATTGATATATTTCTATGGACATACTTCTAGAATTATAATTATTTACTTACTATTAGTTACTAGGTTACTACTATTACTATCTATTGTTAATTTACAGATATATAAAATATATGATAACCGTTTCATTAATTTTAATTAATTTTAAGTCAAAATATTATCACCCTCAACTTTAAAAATCTGTCGCCAAACATCGAATGTGTTCCGGCAGCTATCCATGAGAGCCAGTTTCCTTTCTAGGCCTATCGTGCTACCAACGCGTAACAACGTTTAACGCTAGCCTATATAATATATATAAAAAAAGTTTACCCGATCTCGAGCCGACTATACCCGAACGAGCGTGTGTGACGACACTGACGGCTCAGTCTCATTAGTCTCATTCACTGCCCACAAAATACAGTATTAGGCGCGCGCCTAAAGGAGTGTTTCACTTTAATGATTTAAGATCATTTAAAAAACTAAAAGAACCGACTTCAAACGTGGCTCTAGTCAAAGTAGCCAGTAGACGTAGTAACTATTATATAATCTGTGCCAGTAGCTAGTAGCATGTCGCCAAGGTATATAAATGCATCGTAATACAAATGTTGATATATTATAAAACGGCGCGGCCGATTTCGTTAAAATTTAAATGGGACCACTTGGGAAGGATACCCTTTGTAACAAAAAAAAAAACAAATCGGTTCAGGCATATTCGAGTAATCGGTGAACATACATAAAAAAAAGTCACACTATATAAGCTATGAGTACATCCACAGTCGTTTTGTTTTGATGTTAGTGTCAATATCTTGTAGTCGTTAACTGTTTCTGCTTAATATTGCGCCTAGGGCCCGTTTCCCTTGAGGACGGTTCAATTTAGATTATTTATTGTTAGAGTGGGCCGCGGCGAAGACTGGAGGTTCGGCTAATTTCCAAAATAAATATTAGCTCAATCATACTTCCGATCTTGTATTGGATGGAGCCATTGTTTCGTCGGATATTAATTTTAATGAACATTTCTTACTTAACATAAAAAATAATATGCAATCTCGGTTTTGCAATGCAGTAGATTAATTGTCTTAAATCTGACATTGAAAATGACATTAACTATTTGATTAATAATTATTTTATATACCAAAATGTTCTAAGCTTTGCTACTTTTAGTGTGTCCAATAATTTTGTGATTTTTGTTGGACCAGCACTTGACCCCTGTCTCACCTGATGTTAAGTGACGATGTGATCTTTAAAGTTAAATCGTGCTTGTCTGGAAGTTAAACACAGCAGTGAGACTTTATTACAGTATACATAATTCTCATTAACCGACTTCAACAAAGAGGATGTTCCCAGTTCATCTGTAGGTATGTTTTTTGTTATACATATTTATAAATAATATATTTATAATGTTCACCAAATTATAAAAGTATACATTGCCATTGCGTCGCTCAGCTTCACAGCACGGTCAAATATCAGTTATTGGTGAACTTGATAAAAAATATAATTATATTTATACTCTTGATTTTAACACATCCAATATTTAAATAATTATAAGGATCATCATTATCAACCAGTATCAGTCCACTGCTGGACATAAGCCTCCCCAGTATACGCCACTGAGCCTGATCTTAGGATCTTTGTTTCCAGTCACTGCCCATCGTTAATGTCACAATTATAAGGATGCACAATTAAAATTCTCGTGTCCAAAACAACAAGACGTTGTTTTCAATGTATTACCCTAAAGACGTCTCCGTAAACACCCGCCGGGCTCTATAAACACAATTATTATACTCGGACAGCCACCCCAGTCGGACGCCCTCTAAATAAATTAACTGGACTGCGAAAACATTGGTTTCGATGCTGGATCGGTCTGTGTATTCATTGCTTTGGGCTTTTGTCTTTCTTTGATGGATAATAGTTTGAAAAATTACAATTCAGAAATATTGAGAATTATAATATTTTTTAACAATATATTAATAAATTAGAAACTTTAAAAACAACATATTTATAATAATAAACCGCGATTGTTAAGCTTACGATACACTTATGAGATTACGGCGGTACCAAAATATGACAACTACGGCTGACTTATTGTAAGACTTGATATATTTCAGTCGTGGCCGGTAACTTTCCACAAAATTTTAAAATTTCCAAAAAGCGAGTGGCGTTGGACGAATCTCGACGACTGCTTAGAATAAGCTTTTGGTTGAAACGTCTACAAACTCTACATACATGAGTTAACTTGTTTTGCCATATTCCTTACAAGCCGCCGCGCTTTGGACGAATCTAAATAGCTACATCGTCTTCTACTTCCTACAATTCTCTGTCCATACAAAGGTTGTCTGGTAGAGATCACTTTTAGTGATAAGACCGCCCATTGTTATACTAACCTTAGATGTATTTATAATATAAGTTATAATGAATGGTATACAATAAAGAGTTTTGTATTGTATTGTATTGTATTGTAAGGAAAGATTTTTCATTGTTACGCCTACGGACTATCCAATGGATAGATCAATTGTATATCTCTCTGAACTGCATTGTTAGCTGTAGGTAGTTAGCAGTTCAAATGTTTATACTGACTTTATTATTGTTACAGACAACCATGGCTACGCCACGACCACCTCCTTCAGTCCCCAGAGCTAAAAAACAAAATCACGCCAACATCCCCTGCCCCATAGAAAACTGCGCTCGTTTCACATACGGCAAGTTACCCGATCATCTCACCAAGATCCACGGCCTCACTGGGTCAGAAAGAGACACCCTTAACGAACAGCAAAGAAAACGATTCTTCAACGGAGAACTGTGCCAAGTGAGGTTC
This sequence comes from Cabera pusaria, assembly GCA_954871355.1. Classification (NCBI taxonomy): domain Eukaryota; kingdom Metazoa; phylum Arthropoda; class Insecta; order Lepidoptera; family Geometridae; genus Cabera; species Cabera pusaria. Next base: position 8,696,377 of record OX940893.1, read on the forward strand.
CTCAAAGAATCGGCAATCAGAGACCTTTGGGGAGCAGACTACGAAGACCCCCACATCAGAGCGAAGATACACCAAAGCTACGCACTAGTCAAAATTAGAATCATACCATTAGCAGCAACGCAGAGAGCTCGACCACTCACGGAACAAGACGCGAATGTCCTAACTGCTTACAACGCAAGAACAGCTCCGAGACCTGCTAGAGTTCAACGACCGAGAAAACGGCTGCGACCTTACCCAGAACCTCAAGCTAAACAACCCGAGAGATCATCGAGTGAATCGAGCGAAGCCAGTGAGGAGGAACATAACCCTTTACCACCATCACCACCTCCATCATCGCCATCTCTACCCCCATCACCAGCACCTTATGAGCTCCAACCAGTAGAAACCCGATTACAGGACATATTCGAGTCCAAAGTCGATGCTGGCTACAAAGCTGTAATCGACGATATGAAGAAGTCAATGACCATGGGAAGGACTCTTGGAGCTAGAAAGCGGAAAGCGTACAGAACTTACAGGCGATACGCGAAACGGCTAATCGCTTATTTGCACCGCCAGCATTCTCCATTAGCGTACGACGTAGACGTTCTCTTATGTGGAGAGAGTCAAGTATGCGAGTTCTTAGACCGAGTCGGTAGTGAACATAAAACAAAGACTTTGAGGAACTACATCGTCGCAGCGATTAAGCTGCTAGACTCAAGGCTCTTTGCGATAGAAACTGATCCATCTTGTAAAGAGAAGGTAGCGTCTATGACACGGGTGTATGATGTTTTACATGGAAGGCTGAATGCATGCGACAGACTCCTGGCACAAAAACAAAGACCGACTAATACAGCCGAGAGCTTCGTTAATGTTGCGGCACCTATCTTCTCCGACGGTTATGATTTAGTTTAAATAATAATCATTACTACCAAAAAATATTTATTTTTAAGTTCGGCTTCCGCTAGTGACATTAATGTATGTTACTTTAATGTAAACATAATGTTATCAGATAACAGAAATGTGTAAATAAAACTTTTATCACATTAGATATTAGAGCTAAAATATTTAGTAGACCATATTTTTATTCTGTAAGGAAATGTATGGTTTTTTTTTTTTATCTAGTCAGTTTTTAATTTGTAAGCTTAGATATAAACTTTCAACTTTAACTAATTCATAATAATATTGACAAACAATATTGCAAATAGTCCGACTAAAAACTAAACAATATTTCGATTCCAATTTATAAAGATTTAGGACCTCTTTCCACACTGTTCTTTTAAAGTACTGTGTAGCTACTTCTTGAGTAACTATTAAAACTAAACTAACTAGTTCACAGACTAAACTAAACTATTCGGTAATATGACTCAGTAGTAGCTACATTTGTAGATGCAGTTACCCAGTACATAAAAGAATGGATACCCTATTTAAAACTTTACTTATAGATGGTGGCCTGCTAAAGCCTTATAAATAATATTATTTAATTACTTACTCAAGAAAAAACAGTAAGTATGCCTTTAATTTTTTAAAGTCCTTAATTGGATATGTACTAATAATCATAATAATTTATTAAATGTAAATATTCAAACTACGTGTTTCAAGCAATAAGATTTTACTTTATTTGTAATATTAATGTTAATATTTACTGAAAGTATCACTTTCGTAGAATGTATGTGCAATAAATAATTTCTCACCGATGCGATTTATTAATAGAATTTAAGAATCGATGTAAATCTCAATATTTATATTAATTACCTTTGTAAATAAACCTGCTAGTCAAATCGTTGTTGTATTTTATTAAACGTGGGAGGGGGAGACATTGTCGCCCACGGTATAATTGATGCCTTCCGTAGACCTTAAACTATACCCAAAACGTGATACCTGTTTGGTAATAAATAGGTGACCACTGGGGACTTTGCTTTGGACGTGGCTCGAACCATCTACCAGAAAAAAAAACCGGTCAAGCCGAGTTGGACTCGCCCACCGAGGCCGCCGTCCGTGCCAACTTTTCAGACTAGGTTAAAGGACAAACTTAACTTTGTAGTTTGATCCAAAGAAAATGTATTGAACCAACTACAAATAATAAGTTTATAATAGTTAACTAACTTTAACTAACTAGCTAATTAACTTTTTTTTAGTTATTACACTATACAGGATGATTCAGTACCGATGGATTAAACGAAGCAGGGTGGTAGAGGACCTCACTGCGCATCTATTAAACCCATAGGGGTTTGATAGATGCGCAGTGAGGTCTATATAACTATAACTATCCAAAATGGTAGAACATACTACATAGGTATGTTCTACCATTTTGGATAGTTTATGAGATATGACATTTTTTTATGTTTTTGCCCTTTGCCGCTTTGGTGCTCAATTTTTTTTTTAATCGTAGGTAAATAATAGACCTAACAAATGGTATTATTATTATTTTACTCAAAAAGTAAATACTTTCATAATAATACAAAAAGTTCATTAACTCAATCTCTCATTGACCAAAGCTATTACATAAAGTTTGAGAGTCCAATACAAAAAAAAATCACATGTTATTTTTTTTTCATACCTATTTTAAAAACTTCAGTATTTATCTAGCTACAACCTCTGAAAATGTTATTTACCTAAACTCTGTGATTCATATTAAAAAGGAGTGATCCCTGGGTGCTGGGCGCTATTCAGTCTCATTTTATATCAAATCTATTTTCTTGCCTGCTGCATATAGCGATGCAACGTATACCTAGTCAAGTTGCGGGGAGCGCAAAAGCACTTTTTAAAAACACTTTTTAAATTTAAAATGATTTAATTAAACATTTATAAGATACGTCTGAACAAAAGAGGATGCTCTAAACGAATGAATCAAACTTATTGCTATTAACATCATAACAACCTTATCTCTACCGGGCATCATCCCACGCAATGTGATCCGAGGAGTGTTATGACACGTTAGCAGTTTCTTAAGAAACAGTTGTTATGATTCTGCCAGGTGCGTGCATAACTCCTCCCTCATCAAGTGCGAAATTATCTGAAACCGTGGAAATTTGGATCGGGTTTCGATGATTTCGCTTAAATTTATATATAAAATAATACATTACAAGAAAAATAGAAATTAAAATTAGAAACACATACAATAAAACAGTTGCTAAACTAACGCTTTTAGTGTCAATTTTCACTTTTCCACTTTCACTATAATGCCCTTCACTAAACACATCACTTTTCTTCAATTTCAAAATATACGATAAGTGTCGCATCTCCTCCAGGTTCATATTCTTGATATTCACGGATCTTAATGATTTGGGGTTTCTGGGTTTCAAGTCTGGTAATGCAATAATTGGCATTATTTTATACTGCAGATTTTCGGCAAATGTTCGTTGATGTACCAGCTTTAAATTCTTTATGAATATAACGCATTTTTCTTTTGTGGTAATAATGTAGGTTCCTTGGAGAGTCTCTTTGGTGTTCTCATTTTCACATTTCTCTGCCATTTCTGTTGGTTTTCGTGTAAAAATTATCCAACTATCCAAACCTATCCGTTGGACTTTAACATCTTCTACTTCGACGATATACTGTACACATTTGGTAGGGTTCTGGTACTCTAGAAGCTGCTCAGCACACGTTAGTGTTTGAAACTGTACGACATTGTCTTCTGCACAAAGGAATTTTTCATTGTCTATTCTCTCGCATGGCTTTGTTACAGGTAAGTATTTTGAGCTTTTTGCCAAAAGGTAAGGGAAATCGGGAAAAACAACAATAGTTTTGTTGATTGATCCATTATAAAAGGGTAATGAGTATAATTTATAATAATCAAAAATTATTTTATCAGTTAGCGGTACTTCTAGAATAAACGTTATCTGGCTTTCCTTCACATATGCTTTTACCTTAATTATACGCTCAAATTTTAGTAGATTACTTTCATTTACATCATATAATAAATTGTGAGTCTGTTCTATTGATTTAAGTAAATACAACAACTCCGTAGAGTTAACAATTGTCTGGTGTAGTACAGAGACCTTGGTGAATGCTAATGCAGTTTCGATTTCATTTAATATATCATAAATTGTTCTAAATGTATTCATAAAAGTGTTAAACATGTTTAAAACATGAGTCAGATATAAATAAGTATTTTCCTTAGTTGACGTTTCATTTATAATATTCTCAATTGCCTTTAATCTCTTATCTATTATTAAAATATTGTCATTTAAAGTTCCTGTACTGTTTACAAAATTATCTAGTACTTTTGTTACAAGAGTCATTTTCCTTTGCAGAACTATATCCTTATTACTAAGCATAGATATGTCTTTGTCGTAACGAATAGCATCATCGTTATCCAGATTTCCGGAAATTATTTTAATGAGTGAACCAAGAGGGTTAATAAGACCTCGTTTCATCCTACGTGAAGGAACCAATTGCCAGAATTTAGAAATTGTTGCATTATTCAAATGCTCTGCTTGATTTTTAATATTAACAAACTCGTTTATAAATGTTTTATTTGAATTGACTAATTTAATGAATTCCATATATTTATTCGTATTTAAAGTTAATTCATTTCCTAACTCATTTAAATCAAATCTTTTAACTATAATCCATTTATCTTCTTGCCTATAAGCTTGCCCTTCTTTAACTGGTAGCATTCCTGGGTTCTGTTTAAGTTTTTGAAGATGAAGGCCCTGGCTCTGGGGAAGAAGGGCCATTACGACCACGCACCACCTGTGGAGGACGTTTAACATTCTTTATTGCTACTTTTGTCTGTCGTTTTTCTATTTCTACCGGTAAAACGTTTCTCTCTACCTTTCCTGTTACAGTTGCCTTTTTATACCTAGCTTTGTCCTTACTACTTCTCTTGTTAATATCTTTAGTAAATACTACGTCACCTTCCCTAAATTCTACATTCTCACCTATTTGCTTTTCTCTGATTTTCTCTTTTGCTTCAAGCATCTTATCAGATATGTAATTATAAAGATATTTTGTGCGTTTAGCATGATCTTTAAGTAGTTGTTGTGTGTAACTTTTTTCAAATTCACCATCAAATGCTTTACTGGAATCTGTGTGCCCAAAAACGATTTCAAACGGAGTCAGACCAGTTGTTGTATGTATCGTATTATTGTACGCCATTATGCTGTAAGTCATGATTGAGGCCGCGTCTGTACATTTTTGGTCATATTTAGCTAGACGATATATTTCAATAAGGGTTGAATGAAAACGCTCTACAATGCCTGTAGAGTTGGGATTATTTGTAGTGCATATGTGCAAATCAATTTTGTACATTAAAGCCATTTCCCTCATAAGTTCGTTATTGAACTCTGATCCTGGGTCGCTACTGATCTTTTTTGGTATACCATAAATTGAGAAGTATTTAATTAACGCGCGAATCACTTCCGCAGTTGACTTATTGTTTATCTCAATAGCTTGTGCCAATTTGCTAAAAGCGTCTACGATGGTTAAGTATTGTCGGCTTTCTATACTAAAAGTATCGATAAAGATTTCCTGGAAGGGAGCATCCTGAGTTTGAGTTAATTGTACTGTTGGCTTTAATGGTTTTCTGTCATATTTTAATTTCCTACATGCTTCACATCCATTTATTATTGCTGATACTGACTCTTGCATATTAGGCCAATAATAGTTTCTTTTAATTCTCATTACAGTTTCTTTAATTCCCCGATGACACGTTTTTCCTTCATGATGTTTGATTGTTACAGACTTTTGTTCCTCTTCATTCTCTACATTTACGACCCTAAGCGTACATTCATAAAACTCTACCATACCTTCCTTGAACAGTGAAATGATTACTCGGTTAAATTCCTTCCTATGATTTTCGTTTTCAAAGTATATGAAGTATTTAATTTTAGGTTTAATATATTTTTTTAAAAATTCTTTAATTAGTTCTTCTTTGTTTAGGGGCAAATGTACCTCAAGTATTTTTTGTTTATCTGTTGAGATGTCTTTAACCTGCATGTTATTTTTGAACCACGTAAATACCATAATTTGATTAGGTTTAGTGTCAATCGCCTCGTGTAGAATCGGGATTCCTTTATTTTCTAGTTCTATGGCTGAGTGGGCTGTTGCAGTGCTACTGCCTATTGATGGAACGGGATATTGTTTGTCTACTTCAGATTCGTCACTGATTGTAATAGTTTCTGAGCTATCGGATATGGTTATAGTTTCCTCGCTGTCTTTTCGTTTTGCTAGAATCTCTATCCTATCGTCTATTTCCTTTAAGTGGTCCTGTAATTTCTTTCTCTCGTTTTCATCTAAGTTTACCTGCATAGAAATGTCGTCAGTGTCACTTAAGGCGTTTAATTTTATGCGTGACAATGCGTCTGCATTTGTATTTTGCTTCCCATTTTTGTAAACTATTTTGAAGTCATATTCCTGTAAACGGAGCCTCCAGCGAGTTAACTTGCTGTTAGGCTCTTTGAGAGAATACAACCATGCTAATGGTCGGTGGTCTGTAAAAATGGTGAATGTATTTCCATACAGGTAGGGTCTAAAATGTTTTACTGCCCATATAATAGCCAGTAATTCGCGCTCTATAGTACTGTAGCGCATTTCAGTGTCACTCAGCGTTCTACTTGCGTAAGCGACTGGTTTGTCGTTGCCTATAGTACCTTGAGATAATACCGCACCCAAGGCTACATTTGAAGCGTCAGTTGTCAAAATATATGGTTTAGTCTGGTCAGGATATTGTAGAAGGGGTGAATTTGTCAGAAGTTCCTTGCAGCGTTCAAATGCGTCTATGTAGTTTTGGTCGATCACAATTTTATTACGTTTTTTCAAGCAAACTGTCAATGGTTGCGTAATTTTTGCAAAGTCTTTAATAAATCGTCGGTAGTAGCCTATTAGTCCTAAAAAGCTTTTTATCTCGGTTGTTGTTTTAGGTAGGGGATAGTCTAGAACAGCTTTGATTTTTGCGTCATTAGGTTTAAGTCCTTTATCGGTAATCGTATGTCCCAAGTATAGTACCTCTTTTCGCACAAACTCGGACTTATCGAGTTGTACTTTAAGGTTCGTCTCCCTAAGTCGGTCAAATACAGCTCGTAAGTCATGAATGTGGTCTTGTAAGCTGGGGCTGTAAATTATTATGTCATCCATATAAACAAGACAGTGGTGTCCTTGTAATCCCCTAAGAACATTGTCCATTGTTCTCTGAAATGTCGCTGGGGCGGTTTTTAGCCCAAATGGCATTCTCAGAAACTCATAGTGTCCGTTCGCGCTAAATGCTGTCTTATGTCGGTCCCTCTCTTCAATTTCAATTTGGTGGTAACCATTAGCGAGATCTAGCGTCGTAAAGTATTTACTTTTGCCTAATTTGTCAAATAAGTCTGTTATGTTTGGTAATGGGTATTTGTCGTCTACAGTTATGTCGTTCAATCGTCTGTAATCTATGACCATGCGATATTTGACCTCACCTGATGCGTCCATCTTCTTAGGTACAAGATGAACTGGTGCATTCCAGGGTGAGTAGGATTCCCTAATCACTTTGTTTTTTAAAAGTTTCTCTACCTGGTTTTTTATTTCTTCGGCTTGTACTGGGGGCTGTCTGTATGGTCTTACATATATTGGGTCCTCGTTTTTAGTCCTGATACTGTGTTTCACATTGTTAGTGAATGTCAAAGGTAATTGGTCACTATAAAATATGTCCTTGTATTCTTTGCACAATTTACTTATACTTTCTTTCTCCTCCTCATTCATGTGATCAAGTCTCAGTCTAGTCAGATTTTCGTCAAGTATTATGTCCACTTCTAAATCTCTCATCTCTACATCAGTACAGTTTATGCTTTTAGCATTGTCTAAATACTTTGTAACCTTGAAAGGTGCTGTAATAGTCAAAGTCATTGGTTGTTCTAATGTATTTTGTATAATGGTAGTCGCATATCCATTCTCACAGTTAACGATGGCTGATGGCATCCTAACACCCTCACAGAATTTCGTAAAGGTGATAATAGCTGCTCCGGAAAATTGATCCGTTGGTAGCTTAACACGTTGTTCCATTCTTGAGTCTAATTCTATCTCGAAATTACCATCATTTACTATTGGAAGAGTTGTAGCCTTTGTAATTAATTTTGAATTTTTCAGGTCTATAACGGCTTCCAATTGCATTAAAAGGTCATTACCGATTAATCCATCGTATTTTTCGTCCACATCATAAACATAAAATTTGTGACACTCATAGCTATTAAAAGATGGCATTAGTGGAATTTGGACCACTTTGTCATGTGTGCTTGATGCATGTGTGCTAATAACTGTGAACGGTTCACAAATTGTATAAGGCCCAAAATATTCGCGAGCTTTGTGAGAGCTTATGAATGACCTGGTGCTACCTGTGTCAATCATAAGTTTTGAGTCTATTTCCGGTATGTATACATAAGGAAGCTTAAGTTTTACATCGCAATTTAAATGTACTATTTCCCGCTTTTCATTGAGGCCTGGATGTGAAAATTTTGGACTTTTTCAGGTGTACTTTCATCCGTCTCATTTACGCTATCGCTTTCATGCTCATTCATGTACATCTCCTGCTGTGAATCATCTACGTAATACATTCTTTCATCCTGTTGCCAGCATTCCTGACCATCATACCCGTACGCATTCTCACCATTTTCATAAAAACCTGTTTCCCCTAATTCTAGTTCATTGAGTCGAAACCCTTGAGGTTGTGGCTGTCCCTGTGGTTTCAACGGTGGTGCAGTACGCATAGACACGTCACTGTCAATGACTTTGTTATTTTGCTGAGGAGGTCGGTACCCGAACTGACCTTGGCCAAATTGTGGGCGATACCCAAATTGATGCTGGGGTCTCGCATTGAACTGACCCGGTGGCATAAATCTCTGTTGCATGCCTGATGACTGCTGGGCTAATTGTGGTTTATATCCAAATTGTTGTTGAGGAGCATTATATTTGTAACCAAATTATGGTTGGGGGTTAATTTGGGGTAATTTCATCTGATTATTAGGGATGCCGAAATTAAACCGCGGCGGCATTTGCATTGGTAACATTGGTTTAAAGCCACTAGGCTGCATAGGCATGCGAGGCATGTTAGCCATGCTAGACATGTTGGCCATGTTAGGCATGTTGGGCGTACTTGGCTGTACATTAGAAATGCCGAATTTAAATGGTTGCGGTGTTCCTAAAATTTGCTGTCTATTTATTTTATTTCTCATATTATACTGCTCATAAAAGTTAACTTCCTCAAGGACATACTCTAACGCCTTTTCTAAAGTTTGTGGTGACTTTAGCCTGACAATTCGAATAAGGTTTTCGGGTAAATTATATAGGAATACATTAAGTGATGTATTATTATAAATTGTAACTTTAGCTTGTTTCATATCTTCGTCTGTCAATTGGTTCACTTTTGATATCAATACTGCTCTGATGGATTGAATACGATTGCACAAGTCTATATAACTTTCCCCTTGCTTCATTTTTAAGCTTTCTAATTGTATAGCGATACACTCTTCGCTTCTAGGATCACCAAAATGCTGTATCATTAATTCTTTAAATGTTGTCCATGTCTCTATATCAGCTCTTTCACTAACTAGTGCTGCTGCCTCATCTACTAACCTACTCGTTATGGAGGCCATAACGTATACATTTTGATCATGACTCCCGCGGTAGCTGTTTATAACATATTCACACTTTCTTAAAAATAAATTTAAATGACGCTTATCCCCACCAAATATTGGGATAAGTTTAAGCATCTCGTTTGGAATAACCTTCAGGGTTATTACCTCTGGAGGTGGAATTGCCATTTTGCACAATTTATATAAATTCTAACTTAAAAATAACAAAACCTATTTGAGGTAAACCAGATCACGTTATAATAGAAGATGTTCAATTCAATATATAACACAAAAAGGATAAGAGAGGATGGCAAAAAGTTCACTCACCAGCCAATCTGGAACATGCTCCTTGTTAATCTTGACAGATTTGTTTTGTTCGAGGATCGCCACACGCGCCGAACAGTCGCGGATTGTAAGCACGCACTTTTAGAATCGCGTTATCGATGCTCACAACTAATAACTTATTACGAAGTTTTTTCGCGAAAGACGGCGCAGCTAACGTGACAATCCTACCGGCTGCGCCAGTCAAGTTGCGGGGAGCGCAAAAGCACTTTTTAAAAACACTTTTTAAATTTAAAATGATTTAGTTAAACATTTATAAGATACGTCTGAACAAAAGAGGATGCTCTAAACGAATGAATCAAACTTATTGCTATTAACATCATAACAACCTTATCTCTACCGGGCATCATCCCACGCAATGTGATCCGAGGAGTGTTATGACACGTTAGCAGTTTCTTAAGAAACAGTTGTTATGATTCTGCCAGGTGCGTCCATAACTACCTACTTATTGTATCTAAACATCTATGAAAGAATGGGCAAATTGGAAAAAATAATGTGACCTAATTTGGACTTCATCGCACCTTTTTGATTTTTGAGTTTAGGTAAATAAAATTTGCAAAAGTTGTAGCTAGATAAATACTGAAGTTTTTAAAACAGGCATGAAAAAAAAAATTGTGATTTTTTTTATAGGCCTCGCAAACTTTATGTATTAGCAATGGTCAATGAGATTTTTGTTTTTTGAAAAAAATTTTGTGAACCAAAGCGGCGAAAGGCAAAAACATAAAAAAAATGTCATATCTCATAAACTATCCAAAATGGTAGAACATACAAGGGGGTTCGATAGATACGCAGTGAGGTCCTCTACCACCCTGCTTCGTTTGATCCGTCGGTGCTGAATCATTCTGTATATTAACGGTGTTCAGATTTATTCCTGTATAAGTGGTTAAAGTCAAGACCTTGCTTCTGGCCAAATTTCGTGGATCTAGGTCAACGAGAACTACCATATAGGTTTTTGACCCAAAACTTATAGGGTACTTCCAGTTGACCTAGAATTGGTAATTTTGGTTAAAAGTAAGGTTACAGCACAAGTAGGAAAAGATAAAATTTTGAAAAATAAAAAATGTTGAAAATTAAGGTAATAAATAGTACGGGCTCCTTGTCCTAACAAAAATCCTTTTTACGGTCCCTTCCGGAAGAAAGCATGAAACTCTGCATACGTGTAGCTTTCATATATGTGATTAAATGACGATATGGAAACAAGTCGAGAAATGACTACTTCCTCCTACTTTCCCCCCTTTTACCTCCCTCATTCTGGTTTTCTTAATTTTGTACAAACGGTAGAACTGAGTAGTTTACTTTCTTACTACCAAAATCATCAATTATGTAAAAATATATCGATGCTTTGATACTAGTCTAATAGGCTAGTTTATACTAGCTATAAAGCATGTGAAAATCAGCATTTATTCATGTATTTTAGATGTTAATACTCAACATGCGTTGTAATTTCACCGACACTAGTTGTCGGTGAAATTACAACTTGCTGCTAAGTACGTTATATACTATTCAATTTTATAGCCTAATCGGTTCAGCTGTTTGACTGTAATGAGGTAACAAACAAACAAAATATATACAAATTGACCTACGATTTTATAATATAGTTAATATTTATAATTGATCTAAATGTAATTTACTTTTTCCCTTCAATCCGAAGAACAGTTGGTAGAGCCCCAGGTGGATTAGCAGAAGTCGTACCACTACAAAAGCTGTTTAAAATAGTTGTTGGGTAGTTTACGCCATCTAGTATTGAGTAGAGGTACTTTTAGACTTTTACTTTTTGCCTGCTGTCGCCTTTCATTTAGTTACTATTTTATCACGTTTTACGAATCTCTGCCGTAGAACTGTGGCGTCTTGCGTTTGCAGTTCCAGCCAATACCGGCAGATCACGCTACTTGTGATAAGAAAATACTCTTTCGTATTCATATTCGCCTGGTACTTGGCGATCGTAACCACCTGCTCCAGATTCTCCGCCAGCCGGCCTTTACGTTCCGATCGTGCCATCCTCGATCACAATGGCTGCTTGTCCTAGAAAATATTATAGCGGTCCTCATTCCGCTCATAATAAGCATTCTTTGTTCGTTCATCAGTTTCGTTGTTGTCGATCGATGTAAAATTTGTACTCGGTACGAGTAGCAGCATTATTATTTACAATAAACACTGGAATAACTTTGTGCGACGATTAGTAATAATTATAAGAGAATGTTCATTGATAAGAAATTGTAAAATATACTGGAATCCTTGGACATCTAAACTGACCATCTAAATTATAATTAGAAATTTGCGTTAATACGCATTTTTCTTGTATGAATACAATAATTGTCTTGAAAAACGAAATTGGAAAACAGGTGATGAGCTATTCCTACAGTAGGTAAATTATTTGCCAACTCAATGTCGTTGAACTTCTGACATTTATATAATTAGTTTCTTCATTTTTTAGTTTTTTTGAATCGCCTGTAGATATTTTTACATAATGCCTGACAAAAATATAGGATACACCAGTTCGTATTTTAACTTCATAATGGATAATAATAACTTTCAATACATTTAACATAATATTATGATAGAATTTTAGGTAAGCTATTTGTTGACAAAAGAGAACATCAATAGTCGAGTTTTCTAATTCAATTTAATAAAAAGGTAATAGGCCTTCAAAATAATATGAAGTTAATAAGTTCTTCAATAAGATTGATTGTGCAGGGCAAGTCAGTTTGTATCTATATTTCCCAAACTTGTATAATTATCTAAGGTTGTCTGGAAGAGATCGCTCTTAGCAATAAGACCGCCAATTGTGTTACCTGAATATTGTTATTATACTTTCAGTTTTTTTTTTTTCTTCTTGGTAATCGATGGAGAGTCATTGTATTGTATTGTATTGTATCTATAGTGATGATGGATTTAGACTGGATTACTGGACTTTGGCTCAGACAGCATAAACATACATTATTTGCTTGTGGAGGTGCTTTCTATTATCAGAACAAAGAATGACATGACAAATTATACTTCACCACCCACCAATACATAGGAAAGGTTCTTCTCTTGTTTGAATATCGATCGTATAGTCGCCAATATATCTCAAAAGACTTTGATAAAATTTGGTAATGAGGTAGCTTCTTATTTTGATGACTGATATGTTATCTACATACTACATTAATCCAACGCTGAACTTAGCCTTTTCCAATATACGCCTCTGATTCGATTTCGATACTATATTCTTATAATTACAATTATTACTTTTCTTAGTTATCTCTCATCACTGTCTCGTGCGTGGGCAACTCAGTAAAACCTGATATTATAGTTAAAGAAAGGCTTACAGCTTCCTATAGCATAATTCCCGAACAATAATACCCACCATGACTAAGTTTCACAAGACGGGTTGACGATTGATGAACTAACCACGCGCCTGCGTCGGTTATTTTAAGCTTCTTACTCACGCTCTATTCCCGCTCGCTACCTTGAACAGTAAAGTACGACCTATTTCACTTTAACGAAAGAATGTTCTGGAATAAAGTTATTTACGAAAAAAGTGGGTAGAAAGGGCATTAGAGTCAAGTTTTGTGGAGTGCTAATATGTTAGCCGATAGTGTGTTTGAAATGGCGTAAATCTGTATGATCTGTACGGCTGAATATTTTGTTTTAAAGTACAATTTACCTGGGATTTAGGTTGTAGCTGCGAAGAATTTTAAATATTAGTTGCTCTTTTTTTCGTAAATAATATGTCTAGTAAGCAGTGAATGCCAGTTGTATGTAAATTATAAAGAGTGTTATTAGCGATGTATTGCTTAAATAGTTTTTTGGATTATTTTTGATATATTTTCAATATTATCATATTAGTCAGAACTACAAAAAAGCATGGATAAAAATGCAACAATTACGGCCTAATAATTATAATAGCGATATCTTTTAACTATAAGATAAGCATAGAGAGAATTTGAAAAACAATAATACTGGTGTTTTTCAGAGATAAAATAAAGAATAAAATGTTTGGACCGCCAAATTGCGACTAACTAAAATATTTTGAGTAGTTTCTGCTAGAGCCCAACATAAAATTATAGACAACATATTTTTGCGACCTACTAACCTAACATCTGTCATTTTTGTCATGCGTAAAGAATGAATTAGGAACGTAACTCATTCAAATTATTAATTATGACTGGAAGCATTAGTCTTTGAGGCGCGTGGGCTCATTTTTAAATTTTGAAAATTTGGTATGAGTTGCATTCAAATACACATGGTATGATACGATATTGTGTACAGCAGATATTTGGCAGAGTGGTAGCTGAAACCATGATGGTGGAATTATAAACTATTTGGAACGTGATAGATTTATTTTTTTACACTGAACTGGGTAGCACTTGATTACTATCTCACCTGATGTTAAGTGATGATGCGATCGATGATGGAGCGTGCTTACCCAGAAGATACATATTCACTCGCGATTTGAAGGCCCCCATATTGTACTTAACCGGAAACACAGACTCAAGCAGGACTTATAGATGACTTTATGACAATGATGACCTAATAAAATATGTACATATGTGTTGAAAGAATCTGTAGTAGTATCTTTCTGAATAGGTAATACTAATATACAGCAAAATATTAAGAGAAACATAGAAACGTAAGCACAACGAGCATCGAATACGTTTTTATATTACTAGAAGACATCCTGCTTGCAGTTTCTAAATTATGGAAAACAATATCTACTGACATTAGTTTTAACATCTTAAAATAATGTTTAAATTTACTATAACTGTAAATCTTGTTCCATGTAACAAAAGCGATCGCACAGCCATGTATAAATCACTAGTTCTGGCCTGGTTGATCTATATTAACATAAACTGGAAATAAACTTGAAATTGTTAAACGAATCTGGAAATTGTTACTGAAAAATTGTCCATACTTCAGTTGAAGAATAGCCTAGAGTTCGTATTCTAGCACCCTGGTGGTGCTAAGAGTTAGATGCATATTGACATCAGTGTATCTGCATCTCGTGCTATCGAACAGTAACTATCAATGCAGAGACTATGAGACTGATTAGAGTCTTACCTAATGTTGGCGTTGTAAAGATGGCATAGAAACTTAATAAAATACACCAACGAGATTCTCTCATACAATTTTCATAATTTCAATAAGGGCTTCCAAAAATTTTGACCGAAAATTTTCACTATTTCGCTATTTGCATCTTTTACATTTAAAAAAATGTGAAAAAAATACCTATAACCGGCGAGCATGTATGAAGACGCTCATGAAAGTGGAAGAAGCGAAAGAGGTATGTAAGGATCGTACCTAGCATGTGGAAAAAAGTAGTCTCTGCATACCCCAACGGGAAAAGGGCGTGATTTTATGTATGTATGTAATAAATTGTGTATGTTACTGTATTTTCTATGCATATATATATATTATAAATTTAATAGTACCTATAAAATTCAGGTGTACACAATAAATTCAATATTTGCTATGGATACCTAAGAATCAAAAGCGAGATGCGTTCGAAAGCGAATAGATAGTCGTTAGCAGAATACAATACATATCATCGTTTTGAAATGATGGACTCTGTCAATTAACCAAATAATCTTTAATATCAAAGTCAATAAGACTTTGATATTAAAGATTATTTGGTTAATTATTATTATATTCATTATTTTGTTTTATTTACAGTTCAAATCAAACAACTCTGCCCCAACACTAAAGTATAAAATCTACGTAAAATCGAGTTCACTGGTATTGTAAATATGGTACGCAAAACGGCTCGCAGCAGCGCGCTGGTGCAATTAGCGGCCGACAATCGAAAAGTGCAACCGTAAACAATGCGCCTCAAACTGCGGTGACGTCACCACGTTCGGTGCAAAGTGCATGTGCATCAAACCTCCTCGCCGTCGTAAGTCCCTGGTGTTCGTTCCTTCGCAGATCGACACCAAAGGGGCCCTATCCCCTTCGGGCACCCTTCTCTGGGTCAATGCGCATCTTGCGGTCGTTCACCAGTGTAACCTTCGTTCTCTTTTGTCTGTGCGCATGATTTTATTACACAAGTCATTTTTACTTTATTATTTTAAAATATGTATTTAAAATAACATTATTTTTAAGGTGTAAAAACGTAAGATCTACTTAATGACACTGAATTGCATCAGACTGAGTACTGACTCTTCAGCGTGTCTCATAGATCACCGTAAATGTAAGTAGATATAAATAAGTACTTGTTGAACAGCATAGATAATTTCACAATATATTGACATCTGAACCAGATTATAAATATATTGAAATACATGTATAGCACTGACTGATAGACAACGCACCGTTGGGTAAAGATGTTTCTGGTTAAATAGTAGAGCACTAAAAAAAGTTATAACAATCCTATCAGGTCTAATAAAATAAATAAGGCACGTAAAGTACCAAATTGAGCATTGTACAAAGATAAAATCAATATAAAAATAAGCTGACAACCTGCTTGTATTTTTTTTCTATTGCAACTAACTGCATTAAGAAAACTGGCAACGTATCACACCAGGAACTTAATGTACGAGGATCGCATGAAAATGAAGCGGTGGAATGCACAATCCTGCATAAAAAGGATATGCAATGCAATTATGACTGATAAGATGCGATATTGCAAACACAATTCCTAAGGAACATTTATACTTACAGATAATTATTTCTTGTCGCACTGAACTAAAACATTTCCTAACATAATTTACATCCTTTTGCAAATGATTCGCAACCGTACCTATACTGAGGCATCCATTACACGATAGGTTATCCGTCAATCAAAACCATCATTCATGACTGATGGTTGCCGACGCACAAAAATAAAAATAGCTAAACATCGGTCAGTCACCGTCATTTACCCCATTAGATGATAGGTTATCCATCAGTCACAGCCGTGACTGCCAGCAAACTTACAGCACAGTTTTACAATCATATTGTAAACATATTGTAAAACTGTGCCGTCAGTTTGCTTATATTATCTTTCTCTATATCTCTTCCTTATATTATCGTGTAATGGACACCTAAAGTATATCTATGTCTATCTATATTGATAACGTATAATCATCTTTTTACGTTATAGAATAATGATAAGGATTCCTCTAAAGCTTCTTTACAATGTAATATTTACTATTCTGTAAACCAATAACGTGTCTGATGTTATATTATCAACTATCTACGTGAAATGAATGGCTGTTATTCTGATCATACTTTTTACGCTTTGCTCAAGTCAGTGTTTTATTACAGATCTGAACCTATCTTGTAGGACAAACGTTCTTATCTAAGATCGCATCAGAATCCTATTTTTATTTATCTTATAGGCTAGCGTTTGACCACTATCTTGCCCGGTGATAAGCGATGGTGTGGTCGAAGATGGTGAACCCGCTAGACCCAGAATACTCTGATTTTAAGGGCTTCATGCTGCCGCAACACCGTTAACAACATGTTTTCAACCTCTGGTCTATGTAACATAGTGAAAATGACAGCATCTACTTCAATTAATATAAATTGATTTACTGATAGTCTAAACCAAACCTGCTGACACTAATTTATATCCTTGAATGATAGCTTTTGTATGAAATGGTCAACAAAATTTACTATTCAATTATTTGCATGTTCATTATGCTTATGGATACATATACCTTTTAGTTACATCATGGAATCATGTGTGAATTCTTTCAGCCTCGTGCCAGATTAACACGGATTTGGTTTCTATAAATAATAGATCTAATGAGATTGGCGCAGGCGTATCTGCGGTGTTTTTATAGCCTGTGTGTATTTTCGTATGCTGTAGCGCTTTCGTTATACGAAAACTAACGTCGTTAGCCGTTACATCTTTGATTCGTTTTAGTTTTATACCGAAGCGTGTTACATTTTCTAATGGATCCTGAATAATAAAGAACACTGCAAAAAATACTTAAGAAATGTAATTAACATATATAATAAAATATAATATAATAGATATAACGAGATCTTTCACTGACATAATTTACATTGAATGGGGGGGGGGGGGGAAATTTCATTAAAATGAAACGTGATAGTTCCTGGAGATTCCATAGATGCTTAATAAAATTAACAGTTGTCTGTCTCGGTCATACTGAATTGTTTCCGATTGATTCATGTTCGATTGATATGTATAAGTACTGCTTTAATTCCTGATATTTCTATTTTCGACGAACTTTACTTTAATAATTATTAAAATATTTTTGCGAAAAAGTAATAAGCAATATTCGCTTTGATAGTTTTGACAATAACATCTAAGTAAGTTTGCATCAAAAGCCATCTAGCGCTTGTAATGGAACAATTTTTTTGTAATGTAAATGGTTATGCATAAAAATAATATAATTTCAAAAATTCTATTTTATTAATTTTGTCATTGAATGTTTCTCGTTATTATTGTAATTTAAATTTCTATGTTCATCGATGTACCTGAAATTAAAGTTTAATTTAAGTGTTTAAATAAATCAGAGAAATAGTATCCTATAGTTCTGAGACAAAGAGAATCGAATTTAAAAAGGAGTAGTGACACATTTCCGTTTCTTTACTCATGTGGTAGTGATAAGATACTAACAACCAAGAAATTCGCAATATTCCCGAACCACGTAAGGTGTATTTCTGTCGATCGTTTCTGCGTCGTGTTTCTTCGCACGGTATTTACGCCGATGGAACTCGACCGATGTATAAAACACGTTATTATGAGGGAGTAGTGCTTATTTTACTCTCAACTTTGGTGAGAGAGCCATCTAGTGAATAGCGCGCGAAGCCGGTGTGATATTGTGTTGTGATAAATTTTTGGAAATCTCAATTTTGCAAAATGCCTGGACGCCCTATTTGGCAGGTATGTTTATCCATAATTATTTATTATTTCGCTTTTTTTCTTAAGCTTTAGTATAGTGATAAATTAGGCCGTAAGAATTACTGGTTACAAGTTTCAAAATATTCGTTCATTCATTTCGTCACAATAAGTTTTGATATAATGAAAAACTATTATAGGTACCATTCCATATACAACCTTTTACCGGCATGTAAACCATTTCAATTATTCCAAGTTTATGTTAGATGTAGGTATGTGTAATTAAACATTAAATTATTTATCATTAATCATTAATTATCATTAATAGTAATCATAAATTAGATGCGTTTTAGGCCACATAACCTAAATGTGTCAAATGTTTTCCCTATTTTCCCTGAGCATCTTTGCAAAAGTGTTTGGATCATATAACAATTAATTTTATATTTTATTGTCTAATTTCTATTTATATATTATCCTAAGGTTCTATTCTATATACCAACGCAAACTTATCACATTTCAATTTCATGATTTTGTTTTAAATTAAAACTTTTCCCCTCGAGGTTTTATTCATAAGCTCAGTGTCGTAATATAAAGTTTTCATTAGTTTCAACTTTTTACAGTGATGGTAACACGACCAATGTTTTGATTTTACCCAAATGTAATAGTGATTCATTCAGCTGACCTTAGCCTACCTGAAAATACCCAGGTAGAATAAACAACCACGCTTCGTAAACTCTATCTTTTGGCACTCTGACAGAGCATTTCCGATAAACATTTTTTGGATTTCAATCGTATTTGTATATGAATAATTTTATTTAATCATTTTATAATTATTCATTAATTCTATCAGGAGATTACCGACTTCACATAAATTGGTAGTATCAAGTTTTTTTGTTACTGCCAAATAATAAAAAGTACTACCAATTTCATGTTTAATAAAAACAAAATATGATTCATCGACAAAAGACTATATACAGACTTTCGTTGCTTTTTAGTTGTCGGTGACATAATATTGGTATACAAATATCTTCCCGTTTCAGTGGCACATCTCCTCTTTTCTTCAGGTCAGTGTAGGTGTTTTGTTATTCTCCATGGCAAGAAAAACACTTTCGTACAAATCCATATATCTATTAGGTAAGGTAGAGTTCTAGTTTATGTGTAAGTAATATAGGTGAACGAGGAGTCGTATAAAATAGTTTATTTAAATTATTTACTTCATCTTATACTTAAACTTATTCATTCTAGATACTTAAACAATAAAACAAATCAATAAAATCAGTCAAGATCGTAAAATAGAAATAACATTTTTCAAATGATCATGATGGTACGAGTCCCTACTTACATTATATTGTGAATAAAGAATTAAAAGTAATAAAATTATTGCATTAATACATAATGCGGACTTAAGATCACAACCACACTTAGTTTTATCCGAAATTAGACTTGATAACTGTCATAAGACATTTGTTTTATAAAACAACTTTAACTATTTAACGCTTAATTATTAACCATCTTAAAAATATGAAAAACTAATTAAACTTTCTTTTCGGTTTTTTTAACTGTATTTTTAATGTCTCCGATCATGAAGTTGCCTGGCAAATTGTGAAAGAGTTGTTGCATAAATCCAAGAAGAATGTCTTCAATGGTCTTTGACAATATCGGCCGCAAAGACTCAGAAACTGGACGCCAGTTTGCATTCAAGTAGGCGTTTGTACTTTCCTCTGGAACATAAAATAAATAATATTTGAGACATGATTTAATTTCTGGCCTAACAATGTTTTATAACTAATCCGAATAAGTTAACAATAACGTATTTATTTACCTAAGTTTACACCAGTAAAATATTAAAGCGCCACCTACATTTCGCGCAAAGCTTTGTTTCGTTGCAGCGTTTTTATTGCTGGGTAAATTGTAAGGTATATACAGAAACAATTCAATTAATAAAGCCAAAACTCATTGCAGATTTTGTACACTACGGTGTTCAGTTATATTTCGTGATTATTACAAACTATTGCTTCAAATTAACAGAAGGGATAGACTCGCCGAATATTGTATTAATTACGTAGAAGTTTAGCTACGCTATTATTGGGATTGATGAGTCAGTTTTCATTATCATAACAACCGTAGAACTATATACGAGTACATACAATAAATACGTAGTAGGGTGTGACGTATTTATTTATGACGTTTAAAATGGATTGTTGTCCTATATAAAAAACCTTGCAAAATCAATTCGCAAAAGGAAAAACGCTATCGACGCGTCTAGCGACGCCTCATTCAACGTCTCAACGTTGCAATTTGTATCACGTTAGTACCAGGATATCATATTGAAGGAAGAGACACAAGCATTAAAACTGGTACTGTAGCGCCACCAAACTTTTTTTTAGGAACCAGAGTTCCAAAGCATGACGGAATAGTACAGGTTCACCATCTTATCTATTTTGTTGATGGTGTCGCTAGTTGAGCATTTTGCCAAGCGTCCTGAAAAATGTTTATTGGTAAAACTGTAGTTCCAAATTTGTCCACTTGAATAAATCAATAAAATTGGTCGCGCTGTACTTTTTTACAACACATACAAAAATTGATATAGTTACGCTACTAAACACTAGATGGCGGCAACATTTAAAAATACAGGACATTATGTAGATGGCGCTGGAAACAAACTAAATCGTTCTTATACTGTAAAAATACTAACCTAGAGACTGAATTCCATCAAAAAGGTTATTCATACGTAATTTAAGACCACCTATTGAATATTTTACATGAGCTGAAGTCACATTGAAGAATGTAAAATCATCTTTATTGTACAATTTCACGTCGCTCACAATATCAATCGTCATGTTACCTGAAAAAAAAAATATTATGTAGTTAATTAATTACTTGTTGTATAAAACTTTTTGAATTATTTATTTCCTTAAATTTTAAAGCTCTTGAAACTTACTTGGTTCAAACCAGCACACCCCTCGACCGACAAGTGGTATGAGCAATATTTTCCCTTTCAAATCATAGGTGCCTTCAATTCTCATTTTTGGTACACGTACCTTTGTGTAGAAGTCGTACGTTTTAGCGTCAACCCTGCAAACATAATCACATTTTTGCTTGGCTCATAAATAAATAAAGAAGATTGGCCTTTTACCTTTAGATCGACTTAAGATATGCATCTTAGATCTAAAGGCAAAAGGCCTGGTTAAAAAATGTTGTTTTCTGACAAATTTTGACCTTTATTTTTTCCTTTCGAGACTTGGATAAGCAATTTTTTTAGATTATTCATTATCTTTTACGGGACATGTATTATGATTTAAGTTATTAGAGTTTCAATATCCGTTGGCGCTGTGATCACCATGACCCTTGGACAGGTGACAGGTCTAGCATAACTAGTATTTCGTTTTAATGTTTTCATGGCGAATGTAACAATACATTGGCCTTGAAAACATACAATGTTATCACTGAGGAATGTCTTCATTACATAAACATTTACGAGCGAGCGCGAAGCGTCTCAGTTTCAGCTTTTGGCAAATTGTTTCGTATGTCCGGATGTCCAGCTTTTCTATAAAGGACGTATTTCTCAACCGTTTCTAGTATAATTTTGTGTACAGGTTTGATAAATAGATGGAATTTTTAGTTTTTATAGATTGTTCAAAATGGAAAAGATATGGAGGTTGAAAACATAATCTTACTTTAATGTGCATGGTAAACATTGCAAAGACAGATTCGCGAGGTCTACACAGCTCATAGAGCCACTAGTATATAATATAGGTCACTTAAATGTCAGAAGCATGAATGACATTTTTCACAGATAAGCCACTTATGCTATGCTATGTTGAGTCACCCATCAACGAAAGATTCGCACAGCATTCATCGAAAACTCTTCTAAATGACCTTTATTTTGATAAATAATTATTCGTGGTAAAGAGGTTGTAAGTTTGATTCTCACCTTTTGCATTACTGACGTGAACCCATTCCAGACAAGCATTTTAGCTTTATTGGAGGGGTTAACAAGAATACTAGTAATGTAGGTAGCACATTACTAGTATTCTTGATAACCTCTTTAAAAAAAATACAATATTTACCTATAAATAATATGCCGTGTAATATGGGTTAGTAAGTGAAAAACAATTAAAACAAATGAAGAATCAATCAATGAAACAACTGCGCAGCGCTTACAACGTGGCCGGTTCAATGTGCCCCGACTCAGTCGATCAAACAGTTGTCCGACGTACCAGGCAATCATAATACCTAAAGAGTCATCTCTACTCACTGGCTTAGCAACACTTCTGTTTTGCCGAAGCCCGTCACTGTGACGTCATCCAGAGCCGCGTTTATATTGACTGGTCCTTCTCCTTGTAAAATCCTGATTTTAGGGATCTTTAGTGGATCTAAAGGCAACAGGCCAATGTCTGGAAGCCCTGTAAATAATATTTCTTCAATTACTACGATAATCATTTAAGAAAAGATTAGTAATATTTTACATTGACTGCGTTGTTAGGTCGCATGAGTGTGGTGAAGAAATAACGCTTTCGCTTTCCGCAAGTTATGTAGGTACAAAATGTTTCGTAATGAGGCTATGCGACTAGCCCAACGGGCTATGGACCTACCAGCCTAAGTGTTTATATGATCACGCTAACTTTAAGCATTTTAAAAAATATAGGGCGTACTGAATTGTTTAATTTTCAAACAATTATCAACTTTGATAATAATAATATTTATTTTCAAATATTTATATAAAAATACTATAAATCTATTCTTATTACGATTGTTTTAAGAAAATCTATTTTTGGATTACACTTTTGTTTTTTTCTACACGTTACGGCTAAATGACATTCGAAAACCAGGAAATCACCACCGCTAAGAGGTGTGAAAAGTAACAACAACAACACAACAAAGTGATTGGAGTTGAAACAAGTCGCTACTGTGAGGTTGCACAAACAGGCACTCAGCAAGCAGCGATGCTTGTCATGCACAATGTTAAGCATAATTAAACAATTAATGACTATTCCATATTTTAATGTTGTTTACTGATGTTGGTGCAAGGGAAAACGAATATAAACATAATCCAAAGGTCCACTGTTTTAATTTAAATAAAATTATCATTAAGACGTTGCTTAATACTGCCCTTCGATTGAAATAGTTAAGGACAGAAAAGTTCAATAACGATGTTGGAAATTTAACTATTTAAATTTATTTCTACATATTATTCAGATTAATTTTGTTTATCATAGAAAGCCAAATGTATGACACTACATTTTAATTTTGAATATGAATAATTTATCAAAAATTACTCTCATGCATCTATTGGGATGCATCAGAGTAATTTTAGAATTTTTGAATTCTGAGTTCGCTGATAATAACTATACCTCCAGCTAGATGGAGCGATAATAAACGCAAGCTGGCTGGCAGCGGTTGGAAACAAAGAGCTGAAGATCGAGCTCAGTGGCGTGCCATAGGTGAGGTCTATGTTCAGCTTGTACTATTATTTATTCTGTGGTCCAGCAGTGGACAGAGATAGGCTGATGATGATGATGATGAATTATAGTTTGTAAATTCAAATTTATTATTTACCACAGTGTTAAGGATCTTATTATTGGAATACACAAGTACTATAGACCCTGTCCGGCAATTTAGAAGAGAGGAGAGTTGTTCTAGTATTTAATTTTATCTAGCGGTATATTTCTATTCATAAAATAATGTGATTATAATAATCGGCAAAAACGTATTGATTGAAAAGTGTCGAGAAAAAAAATTTAAATGAGGATTTTTGCGGAGAGGGTAAGGGAAGGTACATCACCTACACATACCTCTTACTTTGCTGCTCTAGTACAAGGTTCTGATGAGACTGTCCATTGTTTTTGATTTCGTTTTGCGCTGCATTCAAAGAGTTTAAAAAATATGTGCAGCAAGCGAAAAATGGGCAGTTGATTCAAAATTTTTTTATGCATTTGAAATCTAATAAAAAAAACCGCTAAGACCTCAACTTTAATGGTATCTGTTGATAGTTTGTCCAAATAATCAAGAGACGCCGGGCGGGCACTTCGTACTTTTTTACAAGGACCGTGCCCACAAGCATAAATCACGCAAGTGATTTTCTGTACATCGTTGAGGTGTAGTAGGTCCTTAATTGCGCTAAAATGAAAATATATATAATTGTATGCCCCTTTGAAATAAAAAAAAAAAACAAATCAGTCAAGGACAAGGTAACATACATGAAAAAATATTCACGCAAATTAACATGTTGTGTAATTGGCTAAAACGATCGCCACAAAAATAATATAATGATGACCCAAATATCAAAACTAAATTTATTATGTACACTCACGGACTCATAAACTGCGTCAAAGTTCAGGATTACTTTCGAATTTATTGAATGGTCCTTTCTAGTATACAAACATACACTTAAGGATGTAATACTACGCTGTAATGTTATGAAGTTAACGAGCCAAACTACTTATAGGTTTAAATTTAAATTTGTACACTGACGGACTTGGAAAGGACCATTCATATAATACGAAAGTAATCCTGAACTTTGTTGAAATTTATGAGTCCGTGACTGGATATAATTATTGTTGCGTATTTGGCTAAAATTAACACCACTAAAATAAAATATGACCTGAGTATCAAAACTAGAAACATTTCTGCACATTTTCGCAAGCAAAATCTAAAGAAGTCACAGAGATATGACATCTAATTTTATCATCTACACACACAGCTGTTGTATTGTTTTCTGGAAAAACTAATTTATCATTTTGATTTACACCATCCAATCACGTGTAAACTATTTTTAGGATGTTTTTTTACAAGCTTTTACTTAATTAACTTGCCGTATTAGTATGTATGTATGTTTGTGTGAGTCAAACCTTAGAAGCTAAATGAAAACTTTCTGACGTTCAATTGGATTCAAATTTGGTATACTTGCGTATCTTTGGTGACAATGCAATATGGTACCATCGTGCTGACCTGAAGATGGGATCTCTCTACAAGGACTGGAACTCAATAGTGGCAAATGGTAGGATAGTCGAATTTGGACTAGTGTCATTAGTTCTTTTCATACACATGATTTTACAAAAAGCTTGAGCTTAAAAAAAGTTTTTATTATTATTATTATTTATTTATACATGTATATTTCTGTGATAGAAATATACACTTATGCCACTATCTCTATGCCTCTTTATGCCTCTACGCTCTACGCTAGGTCTACATTTATACAAAAAATATATAAATTATATACTATATTACTCGAAGGGGCTTGCCTACCTCTTGATTTTTTAGACTGATAAATTCGCTGATAATTGGATAATTACCTGGTCCTAACGCGTCGAACAATTGTTGTACTGCCACTTTTGAACAATCGTCAAAATCTGGATCACTTTTCAGGCAAGTCTTCACGAAATCAGCTAGAAAATGTAAATAAAAATTAGAAAAAAAGAAAGAGAAATACATTTATTTAGCACATTACACAACTTATACTACTTAGTAAAAGTACTTAGAGGTAATAAAAGAGAAAAAAAAAACAAACAAGAAAATAGTAAAGTTATGAACCTATCTCGGTACTTAAATAATGAAATACACACGTGTAGTGCTAAAATTACTTCTTTGTTTGACCTTGTAAATCGTTTGACATGGTAAAATACTACTAAAATGATGGTGGGTCACTTTGGCATGGTGGGCACTGCATGACTGCTCACCTCAATCCTAGCTACCACCCCTTAAGAAAAATCTGTCACCAAACACCTAAATGGTGTGTTTCAACAGCTGTCCTTGAGAACCGGTTTCCATTCTAGGCCTACTTAGCATGTTAACATACTCGACCACATTGTATCATCACATACCAACAGGTGAGATAGTGTTCAAACACTACGCTAATGTAATTTTCAAACTTTTGAGACAATCATTTCTTTATTATCAAAAAGTATTGTAGAAGTTTTCTAGAGATTACGTATAAACACAATTTTTCAATAAACTACACGTTCACTTAAACTTTGTATACCATTGGGATGTTAATGAATAAATTTATAATCATAATCGAGAATTGAATAAATATATTAAATTTGGAGAGTTGTACAATGCGTCTCAAGCACAGAATTATGAATAATCAAAATAATACCTTATTATTCATATTTCTGTAGTCTTAAATCACTAGACTTTAACAAAATTACACTGGCAAGTAACCTGTTACACAGGTTTTTTCCAAAACCTTTATTAGGCACGAAGCCAAAGCCTAACTTATCTCTTAGCACTGAATTATACTTAATTACTTACTTGATTGCTGTGAAAGGAATACATGAACACTTAGTTGTAGTAAATCATTTATTGAAAGAGTTTGAAGCTGATCACTACTACTGCTCTATAGTCATATGAGAATTCTGAATTTATTTCAAAAAACGGTAGCCAAAACATAACATCTTCGTGGTGGTGCTATTTTTCGAAATCATTAAGATCTGATAAGCATCTCAAGAAATTAGGATACAAACATCTCAAATTTGGTACTGAAAATGACTATTATTGCTAGTTTTGGCATTGAAAGTTGGTTTTTTCCTTTTGTAAACGATCTTACCAACATTATTAAGTACCTTCTCTTATTCCAACGAGAAAACAAACAACTCAAAACCATTTGGGGGTTAAGTTGATGCAACATCAATTATTCATATTTCTTCAGGTTTTAACATGTTTGAAGTTGCAATGCTTATCTGAAATTTTAGTCTTCCCGGGGTCAATCAAGTCGAAACCGCTGAACGGGTTTGAACGGAAACAATTTTACTTATACCCTAGGAAAGGGTTTTGTTCTTTCATCAGTGTCACTTTTCTTTTTACACGTGGATAATGAATAATAAACCTATGTTACAGCATGCTAGACACAAAAAAGATGGTAGATGTCTTTTCCTCCAACAGTCATTTTTCATCGCGTAAGATTATGTTATAGTATTCGCTTGCCTCAAATCAATTAAAGACTTTTCTAAGATGCTATCTTTGCACTCAGAGTAAACACTATTACTGTCTATGATATAATAAATGATTGCTTTCGATTTATGCAACAATATGTATTATGAAACCCAGGGAGCGTAACTCAATAGTTGCGCTCCCTAAGTCAATACTCGGAGCGAAATATTATGATCCGATTATATTTTGTTTTGAGATAAGCAATTTGAAACTGGGTCACTGAATCCAAAAATACACAATGCACAACGTAAGGGTTAATCTTGGATGAGTACTTACGTTTCGTTTTATAATATTCCGCTGTACAGTAATGTAGCACTAATGTCACTATAAATAATTTGAACTGCATTGCTGTGTTTTCCATCGCTTGCTTTAGAATTGAGGTTTGCCTCGAGCAGGTGCCCGAGGTGGTGGTACGAGACTAAGGCCCAAGCCAGCCGGTCTCCAATAACCAGCGAAGAAAGGAGGGGAGCTCTACGCAATTGTTAACTATGTAAATAAAGCTTGAACTTTGGTTGCCTAAGTTAATATTGCTAATAGTAAACATTTGTCACATAATTTGAACTTATGTAAAAACATATATTACTACTTTAGTAAAGTTTAAGGTTATGCAATAAAAACCAGGAGCACATAATTTCGCGATCGTTTGAATTGGAACGGAAAGTACAAGGGCAGCAGGTTGCAGTAGGAAGCATTTCTAAAGAGTTCCTAGCTTGTTATAATGTAGAACAATAAACCTTACGTGCGGTAAATGTTACATTCGTTCCGTAACATCAATTCCTTCTTCATAGTGTGGTAATCGTGTTAACTAAGGAGTTATTGTAGCATAATAAGCTAACAAGTGTGATTGCTTGAAAATGCATTAAATTGTCGTGAGATAGTACCTTGTAGTCTGGGAAAATTCACCAGCCAGAGCAAATTAATTTGTTTTATGATAAAAGGTAACAGGACAAGTACGACGCTCCTTTGATGACAATCGATGACGTCTATCTATTACAAATACAGTGTTATGTTAAATTCTGGATAGCCAAAATTTTGCATGTCACTGCGCCTGTTACTGAAGATCTATGCATGTTATGTAACGTATGCCCTGTAATTTTACTATACACTTTGCCATTTAAACCGAAAAACATTTCTATTCCGAGGCTGAATTAACTGACAAAATGGTGCCGCTCAAGACGGACTAGCAGAAGGACTCCTACCACTGCAGAAAATGCCTTATGCCTTACTGTGCTGTACTGAAGTACTATTTATTCTGTTCCTTATGCATTAAAGAGAAGTTCTATCTACTCAAGAATGCGGTACTAATAAATAAAGACTAAAGGAACAACTACACCGCGGCATCCTGCGTGCGTGATCTAGGCGGCGATCAGATAGCGCAATATATATCTGTGGCAGTAGTATTTGTACCGACTGGTTCACACCAAACGCGATCTACGGCGATCAAAGAATAATAGAAATTCAGATCACGAACGCAAACACGGACGCAGGACGCCACGGTGTGGTCATACCTTAAGCCAACAAATTTTATCTGCAAAGAAATAAGAGATTTCAGACGAAGATAAATACATAGGTCTAGGTTGTATCGAAAGTATGTCTAAACAACATTTACACATTACATTACATTGAAAACTTTTGAGAGCAGATTTGGACTAGATCATGGAACATCAGGACGCGGACGAGGAAAGTATTAATAACCTTCTTATATTACACGCATAGAAAGAGAGAGATAGAGAAAAAGAAAATAGAGAGAATAAAATATCGTTTAAAAACAAAAAAAGAACCGACTTCAATGTTCATTTTCAGTACTAATTTTGAGATGTTTATCTCAATATCTCTCGAGATACTTATCAGACCTAGATAAAATTACCATGGTACTACACTTGAGATATCTCCTTTCGAACAAAAAAAGAATAATCAAAATCGGTTCATAAACGACGAAGTTAAACACGAACAAACATTAAAAAAAAAAAAAAATACAGTCGAATTGAAAAGCCTCCTCCTTTTTTGAAGTCGGCTAAAAATACTATGAAAGTATAAGATTTCATCTCCGAAAAAAATCTTAAGATTGATCTTACTTGAACATCAAATGCTGAAACCACACATTATTAATGGACTGGGTATAATACCAAATATGGCTAAATAGCATAGGTTCCAAAAAGCATACCCAACTGTTATGGACCGATAGCCCCATTTTCAACATTCAGCAATTTATGTTTCAGATTAGAATGTGTTTAGTGCAACTTAGTACTTAACATTGAATTATAAGCTAAAACTAAATTAACATGTTACGATATTGTGTAGCAACATCTTGAAGTAGTGTTACAAATTGGAGACGGTAGATTTTGGTATAGTCATATTGAGAAACTTGAGATGAAGAGAATAAACAAACGCCTTTACCTCATTACAAGTCAAAGAAAACTTTAGATAATAAAGATCGTGTAAACTCAACTATAAAATCCATTTCATAAGCCAGTAGCAAGTTTGAGGTATTTATCTCCATATCCATAGATATTTATCAGATCTCGATGAATTGAACAATGGGATCAAACGGGAAGTATACCTTCTATAATATCGTTTAATAAACTAAAAGAACCGACTTCAAATGCCGCGCTATTAATTTTCAGTACCAAGTTTGAGCTACCCACCACCCACCACCCATCTATCCAGTCTACTCACATCGGGCATTCAATATAAGTATTTATACATAATGCAATATTTATGTTATTTATACATTCTAATAGATAGGCCTTCTGAGAAAGCATGTGCTACATTATAAAACACTTAGAGAATCGATGTCAAATTAAATTCAATTGACTCTTATAAGGGTTGTTTGCTGCCGGAACACCGTAAGATTATGGGGAAGATTTTTTCCTCCTTGGTGGTAAGCTGCTTTTTGGTGGCAAGGCAGGCGTAACATCGATATATTGCTCCAACTACCTGTGGGAAATTAGTTATGATAAGGTACGGACACACCGGAGCGTTCTGCATGCGCGATCTAGGCGGCGATCAGATAGCTCAGTAGTATTTGTACCGACTGGTTCACATCAAACGCTATGAGAAAACAATCGAAAATTAATGAGATCGCACCCACAGATCGCAGGACCTTTAGTGATCCCTTAAATTGCACATTAGAAAACGTTTCTGCTATTTAAACCCACATTTAACCATCTGGGCCCCTAGACAAAATCCAATTTCCTGTTTTGCCTTCACGCTAACGCAAGCTCAAAATGTATGGGAATAACATTTTTTTGCGGAAACATAAATGTCATTCCATACATTTTGAACTTGCGTCAGCGTGAATTA
Source organism: Cabera pusaria (assembly GCA_954871355.1). Taxonomy (NCBI): domain Eukaryota; kingdom Metazoa; phylum Arthropoda; class Insecta; order Lepidoptera; family Geometridae; genus Cabera; species Cabera pusaria. The sequence goes on from OX940893.1 coordinate 8,727,241, forward strand.
AAACAGGAAATTGAAACCGTCAAAGATAAGATAAGTTTTCAGAAATTCCGTCTGAACAGCAACGTCTATCTACCTAACAGTAGGTACCTACCTTTTTTCTTATCAGCGATCTCTGCCAGGCAACCATGGCTTTTACTATTAATTATTTTGTAACCGTGGGCTGATTAGAAGCACTTTAAACACATACATAAAGCGTAAGATAACAGACAGTGCATGTGAAGCTGCAATATACAGTGTGGAAATTAAACTCAGGCCCTGGAGGGAAACTACTTTAAATCCTTAAGCTAGCTCATTTTACTTAAAGGAGACATTCCTTTATTTTTGAAAAGAAACAAATCTGCATTAAATTATTTTTTTAAACTCGCTTGCTTCGCCCGGGACTCGAACCAACTAAAATTTAAAAAAAATAAACACTCTTTATTTTAATATACTAATCGGTAGTATTAATATTCAGGATAAAGTTTCTCTAACAAACATTAGGTCTTAAAAATAAAAATAATCGTTAAATCTAACATCAACTTTATTTTACTATCAATTTTGTAACACTTAAATTATTTAACTGATAAATTGTTACTCGCGATACCACTGCAGAGCTAAATCGTAGCTCTTGTTGCAAACAAAGTAAGCTTCTAATAACTCGAATTGTTCTTGATACGCCATTATGAGATAATTTAATTACGTAAGGAAAGCAACACTACTTAAATAAAATCTGTTGATAAAAATCTTTCGAATTTTAAAATTATTGTCCCGCATTGCAAACAAAGTTAAACGTTCCATTTTTAAACTTCTCCACTGAACGCCTCGGATCATGTAAGAAAGAAATGTGCATAGAGGTATTACCACCATTGAACAATTTTCTTATTGAAGATTTCAACAAGGTACTTAACGATAAATTAGCAAGCGTGTACTTCATACGAAGTCTTTGAGTGTTGGAGAGATAACAGAACTGTTACGTGTCTTTTACTTGTTAAAAGTGAACAGTAACCAAACATTTTTTAGAGAAACTTTATCCTGAATATTAATACTACCGATTAGTATAATAAAATAAAGAGTGTTTATTTTTTTTAATTTTAGTTGGTTCGAGTCCCGGGCGAAGCAAGCGAGTTTTAAAAAATCTTTTAATGCAGATTTGTTTCTTTTCAAATATAAAGGAATGTCTCCTTTAAGTAAAATGAGCTAGCTTAAGGATTTAAAGTAGTTTCCCTCCAGGGCCTGAGTTTAATTTCCACACTGTATGATTATTATAAAAATGTATTAACGTAACAGCCTATCACGTGATATAGCGATCAAATGCTTGTCTATAACTATGAAAAGTTTCAATCAAAACGCGGGGGTCAAAAAAGAAAATGATAGACTTTGACTTTTTGTAGGAACAAATTTTGCTCTAGAAGCATTTTCCAGTGAGGAAACGGGGGAATACAATTGCATGGAAAAGTGCACGACGCGTTACTTCCTCTTATTTACTTCACTATAGCTCTCAAAATATTCTATAGAATAGTCGATACAATGAAAACAACTTTGAAGGAGTCCTTAAAATAAATAAGACATGTTGAAATAAGCCTCGACCACTTTCACGGTAGCGTCCGAACCGCCAGACATCGCGCGATGTCGTGTCACAAAATTGTATGCAATATGCAGCTGATTGGGACATATCATATACATATTTTAAGGTCATTTACAAAACGAAAAAACCGACTTCAAATGCCGCGCTCGTCATTTTTAGTACCAAGTTTTAGGTGTTTATCTCCATATCTCTGCAGATATATCAGATTTCGATAAAATTACTATGGGATCAGACGGAAATTGTATCATCTAAAAAAATGAAATTCGTTAATAAATATTCGTAACGGAGTTCTAAGGTAACAAAAATAACAAAATTAGCCGAATTGAGAAACTCCTCCTTTTTTGAAGTTGATTAAAAAGTGTTGCTAATGGTGGATACTATTTGGTTCATAAAAAAGTGACAATGAAAAGCGACTGTAACTTATCTATTTACATTATTCAGTGTTATTTACTTGTTTGTTTTGCGTTAATATGAAATTGATAAGACACGTTAATACAAATTATACAAATCGGAAATTGTACATATTTAAACGATTTTATATGTATTTTTGGATTAGAATTTAGCTCCATAGAAAATGGCCCAATAAAATAAAAAACATACTCAAATGTACCTATGGATCTAACGTTTAGTAGTTTATCGTAAGTTTTTTAACCCAAATTATTATTGATTTTAGTTCCTATTCAATTATTTTTGTATTTTTTTAGTCAAAGTTATGTGTTAATTACAGTGTAGTTATTTTTATAGTTAAACATCCTTCACAAGTAATCATTGCATTCGATTCAACCTATCGACTGATTAATCTTTTGATTTTTTGGGTAGCATCCCTAGTGTTTATAAAGAAAAAGTGTTCACTGACATAACCTTGTACTGACGTTTAGTCTTTTAGAACAAAAATTGTTTATTATGTTTATAATGAATTATTAGTCAAAGTACTTCGTATAAACGCTTTCTTTTGTAATTATTACAATAAATATGTATTTGTAAATAAAAAAATGTTAAGTAATTATGCAGTTCTGACTTTGAAATAATCAATAATTTTATGTTCCCTTCATTACAAGGTCACGTTGTTGAATTTTGATGAAGTGTCAAATGTGATCTATTAAATTGACTCTAGTCTACAGTAAATGATCTAGTGTATACTATTAAATACTCAAGTTGATAATTCAAAACCGCTACCAAAGTAAATATAATATGTCACCGATTGGTTCACAACGTCGGACGTCATATGACGTCGATGGTTCACAAAGATCTAGCATGTTTGTGCTAGATTCACATTCCTAGGCGTAGTAAGACCACAGACCAGATAATAATACCACGGTAAGACAAAAATGAAAATTAATGCACTGGGCAGTTGGAGCGACAATTTATATATTTTATCACTGTAAAGCTCAAAAAAATGTTTGATCTGACCATCGACAGGGTTACGATGTCGATGGATCCGAGTTATTTAAGTTGTGTGTGAACGTCATGAATTTTGAGATAATTAATTAATTTAATTCAGGTGAGATAGTGGTCAAACGCTAGCCTATAAGATATATAAAAAATTTAAAAAAAAAATCACAAAAATTAGCCTATGTTCATCATCATACTGTAAAGTATGTCCTTGTTAAATTTTAGTATGAACGAATCGTCGGTTTAGGCGTGATTAGGAAACAAACAGACAGCAAAGCTCCTATTTCGTGGGAGGGAATATTATAAAAAAACTGGCCAAGTGCTTGTCGGCCCACGCGCAGAGTAGGATTCTGTAGTAGCCCATTATTCAATGCAAGTCTTTACCCACTTTAAACAAGCAACTAGTACATCTCAGTTACCTTAAAGGATTTATTCTAAAGATTTTGTATTTGGTTAAAAATATCAAACACCCTAGTTTAACGACTATTACTGTTAAGTTAACTAATAAAGTTTAAAGTTCATGAAACATACTATCATCATACATTTTTCCAGATTTTTCAAGCCAGCAGTTTAGCTTTTAGAGGGGGGGGGGAACGCCCCACTGGAACAAAAGTTTGATAATATTTCGTAAATGGAGCATTAAATTGAATTGAAAAATAGTATTAGCAACCCTTAAGTCGTTTTAAAAGGCCTATTTAACGATACCCCACACAATGGGGCAGACGACGAAAAAAAAAATCATCCCCACTTCACATATAAGTGAAAACCTAGCAAAAAAAAAAATTATACTAAAATTTTATTTTACCACTTTGTCGACGTGATTGATATACACACTCTAACACAATTTCAGCTTTCTAGTACTAACGGTCTCGTAGTAAAACCTCGGACAGACAGACAGACAGACAAATAGACATGACTAAAACTACGGAACCCTAAAAACAAACAAAAAACATACAAAGTGACAGAGTTACAAACGTTGTTATAATATTCGTCTGGATAGTCGACGAAACGACGATAAACGACTCTTTATTTCCTATTTCCTGATATTCATAATATGGAAGTCGGCAACATTCTTTGTTCAGTGGACCATAGACAATCATAGACGTGTGATGATTGAGTGTTTTGCTGGCAAAGCAGTCTAGTGAAACGACTGGTAAAAGAAGCAACTAAATGTTTAATCGAAGACTCCAATGAGATTAAGTTTAGGGAAACTGACCTTAGTCCAATAATTAATAATAATAGGTTCAAAGAAATTTTATTGACTCATAAAGAATTGAACAATTCGCGTATAATGAGCTCACATACTAATTTATAACTAATTTCTATAACTAGCTATATTTAATGTTGAAAGTTCCGGAGTTAAATTTTGATGTTTGCATAATTATATCAATTTTTTTAATTTATAATAATATTAATTATCATGGTCTTTTAGGTGGGTCTCTTATACTCGTAAAAGGATGCTTACGCATGTATCTTGCTCTTGGCACAGAATTAGGCCATTTTTTTTGTTAAATCACGTATCTTACTGTAATGTTGCATGGTGGTAGAACACAGTCTAGTGTCCACCTGGCCAGCTACCATCTTCAAATTGGAAAATCTGTCGCCAAACATATAATGTGTTCTAAAAGCTATCCTTGAGAGCCAGTTCCCCTTCTAGGCCTTATGTGCCATGATCCTCGAACACATCATCACTTACCATCAGGTAAGATAGTGGTCAAATGCCTTTGCGATATAAATGAAATAAAACTGGCCAAGTGCGAGTCAGACTTTTGACCCGCACACGGAGGCTTCCGAACGCCATCTAATGAATATCTAACGAACTTCTAACACCAACTAAGTAAAATAACACTAAAGCTACTTCTACTCGCCAATAGATGTCGGGAAAAGTCATATTTTAAGTTGATTATCGAAAAAGTTGATTATTGAAAACACGAATAAAACAACATATTCTGATAATGAATCCTAGCTAGATCGATTTATCGCCCCCGAAATTTAAATTTTATTTAATCGTTGGAGCCGTTTCCTAGATTCAGATTCAGATTCCGAGATTAAGGTAAACACGATAGCGCCATCTATGAAGATTCATAGATGGCGCTATCGAAAAAACACGTTTATTGTTTTTAACCCTTTAATTGTTAACTTTGTTCTATTCTTAGTATTTGTTGTTATAGCGGCAACAGAAATACATCATCTGTGAAAATTTCAACCGTCTAACTATCACGGTTCATGAGATACAGCCTGGTGACAGACGGGCAGACAGACAGACAGACAGACGGACAGCGGAGTCTCAGTAATAGGATTCCATTGGTACCCTTTGGGTTCGGAACCCTAAAAATATATATATATCGGTCTTAAAATACCCATATTTCGCTATTTGCAAATTACGTCTATCACAACGCTACAGAAAGTCAAGATTTATCCAACATGTTTACTTTACTTGTAGTTTTGCAACATCTTACTTTACTTCATAAGTAGTTGGCCGCAGGCCACAAGTTATAATAATTTGACAGAGACAGTTCAGTTACGACGTACGATTTTTTTTAATTAAAATAAAAAGTAAACTTTAAGCTTTCGCGATTTGAACACATAGTTATATATATTAAAATACGGGACTTATCGCGCCTAAAACATAAATTTTTATTTAACTCGACGTTTCGACCAAGTTGCATTGATCGTGGTCACGAGACGATAAGTCCCGTATTTTAATATTTATAACTAAAATTAAAAGCTTAGCTACTAGCATTGTGGGTTGCATATCACTCGTAGTCTTGTTAACCCCTCCAACTAAGCTAAATATGCTTGTTTCTGGAGTGGGTTCACGTCAATAGTGCAATGAGTAGGGATCGATCTCATGAACTCTCGATCGCCAGGCCGACTGCTTCGACATTGGGCTATTTTAACGCAAGTTCTGTATTCAATCTTGATGTAATGTATGTATGCAAAGCAACTATTATTTATGCTGTGCTGTGTAACTATTAGTTATGTGTACTAGCAGATCCAGAGCTAGAGGGCTCAAGCCTCAAGTTCACCTGTGTGTAAAATCAATACAACCAGTCTCCAAGCAAGCGCCTTCAAACCAAAATTCTTGATCTGCTAGTCTAATGTACTCCAAACATACTATGTACTGTATACTTTTACTACTTATATAGACTGATACTAGTGATACTATATGTTACATAATAATTATTATTAAAAGTTTGTTACTCATACATGCCCTTTTACATTTTGACATTTAAAATTTTCCAGAATCACTCTAGGTCTCTGACTCTAGAATCACTTTAGTTATGAAATATTGAACAATAATTAGGGTGCGTTCACACATACGATCATCGAAAAGATTTGACATTAAAATAAATAACCGGCCAAGTGCATGCGCGCAGTGTAGGGTTCCGCAGTAGCCCGTTACTCAATGCAAGTCTTTACCCGTTATAAACAAGCAACTAGGTACTTCGTCTTGGTCACTTTAAAGGATTTATTCTTGGGATTTTGTATTTGGTACAAAATTATCCAACACCCAAGTTCAACGACTATTACTGCTAAACTAATAAAGTTATCTTATCCGCTATAGTTTTCCTTTAAAGTTCATGAAATGCACTATTATCACGAGTTTTTCCAGATATTTCAAGCCAGCAGTTTAGCTTTTAGAGGGGGGCGGGGACGCCCTACTGGAACAAAAATTTGCACTTTAAAAATTAATATTTCGTAAATAGAGCATTCACTCGAAAAATGGTGTTAGTAACACTTAAGTCATTTTAAAATACCTTTTCAACGATACCCTACATGATGGGGTAGACGACGAAAATCAATTTCATCCCCACTTCTCATGTAGAGGAGCTACCCAAAAAAAAATATTTTTAAAAATTTTATTTCACCACTTTGTCGGCGTAATTTAAATACATACTCCTACAAAATTACAGCTTTCTAGTATTAACGGTCTCTTAGCAAAACCTCGGACAGACAGACAGACAGAGAGACGGACATGACGAAACTATAAGGGTTCCTTCTCAGGACTACGGAACCCTAAAAAGCGGACGGCGAGCCGATCCACTGCCCAATCAGACCCCAAGTGGGGCGCAGTTTCATTGCATTTCGCTTCGATTAACCACATTAACTTCCAAGTCTCATCTACTAACAATATAAATATATGTATCCATCGATAGTTGTAAAATTATATAAACGGGCTATCATGGATTCGTATTTGGACGTATGCGTAATGTTTAGATGATTTATTTTTGAACGTGTGAATTCGACCATAGAAGTTATTTTATATGTCCTACTGCAAAGATAATAACAAATAACGATTTGTCAATGTGTAAATGCGCCGTTATCCTGTTTAAAAAAAAATGTCCTTAGAGTAATAAAGTGTCGAGAGTGAACGGTGCTCCAGTTTCCTTCACAACAAAGCTTCGAAAATCCAAAAATAAGCTGGTTACGTTCCCTTTGGCCTTGCTTCAGTACCTTGTAATTACAACTAATTAGTGTACGAATATAACACGTACGCTTGTTTGTTTACGTTATACGCTAGAGGTGACAATGTAGATGTCTTAACTTTTATTTGTAGTACCTGTCACATTTGTGAGATTTTTTAGAAAAAAATATATGGGGATTTGTTTTAAAAATCAGAATATTTTAAATAATCTATTATGCAGTCTTGATTTTTAACAAAATCGGTCTCATGTTATTATATGTATTAATCCAATATTTTAGCGATGTTCTTTTTATATTATTTAGAATAATAATTAATTATCTTTTCCATCATCGATCGCTTCATCACTGAACATTAGGTGAGATAGTCTTCAAGCGCTATGCAATTCAGTGTAAAAAAGAAAAAAAATACCGTATTTCAACATTCATTTCACGTAGTTTAGTTATACAAATGAAGGCAAGTAAAGCAATATATTAGTCGCATTAATAATGTGATTTTTTTGTTGTTATTCACAATATTTTTTAGGCTTTGCACATACATGTACATTTCTATGATTTATATAACCAAAATGATTATTTTTCTAAATAATGATACTGAAATTACACGAAGCGAATGTTTAAGTTACGTAAAGTTACAGAGTGCCTACTGCAAGTTTCCTTACTCGATCACGTTACAGTAAACGCATCTAGTTCTACGGAATTAAACAGCGCCATCTAGAGTGCATAATAGGTAACATTGTAACTTACATACAAATCTGCTATAGATAAGTAAATTAATCTAAAGAAACTCGCACTAGCCACTATATACATCATATGATGCTGATGCATGATTTACAGCACCTGACCGTTTTCTCAGAGCAAATCACAGTGAATTTTTATAAAGATTTCTGTTTTTGAAAATAGAACTTATTTCCACGTAATTGTGGAAATAAGATAATAGTGCGACGTATGACTTCAATATAATATTTTGGTTGGCCCCCGCACCAAAGTCGAAAATTTGAGTGAAGTGACGCCTCCAGTAAATGCACGGTTCTGATTGGAAGCTGTAATGTCAAGGCCCTACAGACATGAGTATGAATCCATCTTAGTTTTTGGCTACGTTTCAACTCAAACAGTACAGTGGAGTGCCCCACGCTGTATGATGGAATAGTCTTTTTTATAACTGACCAGCTGACCCGGCGAACTTCGTACCGCAAATATAAATAAACTGTCTAAGTACGAGTCTGACCCGCACACGCAGGGTTCCGATTAAACAAAATTTGCCAGAAGAAATATGTTTTTTTGGGGACCCCCTTTAATTTTTAATTTAATTTAGTTTTTATTATTTGAACTTATAGCAGCCATTGTAATACAAACCATGAGTAAATTTCAAGTCTCTATCTGTTAAGGTTTGTAATCGATCGGCTCGAGCTCGGGCTCTAAAAAGCAATAAAATTTATTTTATTTTGTTTTATCGGTTTTATTTTTTACAAATTTCAATTCGAAAGTGGAACAGAGTCTACCCTACTGTACCAAAGGGACGAACGTCAATTAATGTTTGACAGGAAATTAGGTAGAAAATGGGTAAATGAAATTGTTGTTTTTACTATCTACCTCGCAACTTTTCCGTATTTTCTCACCGTTTAAACCTTCCCTGGGCTACGACAAACATTTCAAAACAAACATCAGCTAAATCGACCCAGCCGTTCTCGAGTTTTAGCGAGACTAACGCCAAGCAATAGATTTTCATATATAATAAGAAGATAGGGTAGCGTTTGCCAACTGTCTCGCCTGCTAAACGATGATATGGTCGAAGATGATGAACACGCTAGGCCTGGAATGGTCTGACTCTCAAGGCCTGTTTGCTACTGGAACACGGTAAGGTTATGGAGGCAGATTTTCTCCTTGATGATGGTGAGCAACTTTTTGCTGAATATACGAGTCCTAGTCTAATCAATATAATATACTCTTACCACCTGTAGAAAAACACCCGTGCTAGGATTAGAACCGGCGACCTCTTGCTTGGATAGAAATCAAGCCATCTATCATTAAAGCCAACGGGGCTCTCAGTTATGCCCGAACATACATTAAACAATAAACATCCAAAATATCCAAATTGAGAACCTCCTCCTTTTTTGGAGTTAGTTAAAATATAATTTACTTAAAGCTTTGAACGAGACTAACGCACACTAACTTTAAATTATCATCAACATCACCTGTCTATCTCTGTCCACAGCTGGACATAAGCCTCACCTATGGCACGCCACTGAGCTCGATCTTCAGCTCTTTGTTTCCAGCCTTTAAATTATAAATACTATAGGTAACTACGCACTAAAACCAGCGCTGCACTGCAGTTTGCTAACATAAAATCATTTCATAGCCTCTAACCAGGTTAACGCCTCAACCACAAACAAATGAGGCTGGGCTATTCACAACATTATCGTTCTATCTTTTAAGAATGAACAGGTTGAATGACCTCTTTGACTTTAGGTTAAAATAACCTAGAGCGTCGCGGCTACCTCATAAATTATATTCCGAAGTGACATTGCGAAATCTTTCCGTTTCACTGGATTAAACAGACGCGCTTCCAAAATAACTTTGTTTATTTTACATCACGGATTGGTGCAGTGTTAGGAATAGATATGATATCGTGGAGAATTTTTATAACGATATATTGCTTAGTTACATACATAAGAATTGTACTTTTTTATTGGTGGTAAGCGATGATGTCATGGTCGTAGATGTTGTACACGCTAGGCCTAGAATGGTCTGACTCTTAAGGGCTGTGTGCTGCCGGAACACTGTAAAGTTATGGCGGCAGATTATCTTCTTGATAGTGGTAAACTTCTTGTTGGTCAATCAGTTCGTTTTGGCTTAAGTCAAGTGGAACATCGATATAATGCAGCTGTAGGAAAAGCTACGGACAAAGCCTTTTCCTATTATAATTCAAATACACGTAGCTTACATGAGTAAATTTCCAATAATCCACCCTGTTCATCATAGGTATGTCTACACTAATAATATATATATAATATTATAAAGAGGAAAACTTTGTTTGTTTGGTTGTAATGAATAGGCTCAAAAACTACTGGACCGTTTTTAAAAATTCTTTCACCATTCGAAAGCCACATTATCCACGAGTAACATAGGCTATTTCGAAAAAAATAGGGTTCCGTAAGATATTTGGGTTTTAGCAAAACAACGTTTGCCGGGTCAGCTAGTATGGTTATATAATGCCATTAGTTCTGAATATTCAATATGAAATGTGTGTAGTGATCAATAGGCGCTGCGCAAACGTAGACACTTTTAGTTTTCAAAAAAATTTGCCTCAGTATTTGTGTACAGTTGCTTCCACTTTGACGACCAAAAAGTGTTCGGTGTGGGAAATTGAAAACTAAAACTTTCTACGTTTGCGCAGCGCCATAATATTTATTAGAGATCTGCGAGCTGCCAACACCACTCCACGTTGACACTTTGAGATCACACAAAACCTATGGTTACATAGTAAATACTAAATCATCTGTGGTTATACGTGGGTGCACGTAGCCACAGAATAATAAATAGTACAAACGTAGCACTGAAGATGTTTTAAGTAGTACTTTAGTAAAATTATCAGGACCTCAGAATACAGAAAAAGTAGAAATTGGGTCCAACCGTAATTTCAAGCGACTCTCTGTGTCCAAAAACCTAGCATTTTTACAGGTAGGAACGTCAAAATTTTAAATAAACATTTAAAATACGCTATCTCCGCAACGACGTTTATATAGTGACTTAGGCACGTGAAATTTATTGTTGAGTAGTTTTAGTGGCTTTACTTTTAGGTGAGTTGACGCCTTCTGGTTTAATTCTGTAGTCTGAAATCAGTAGGACTATTCTGTAAGTTAGTTTACACATCTCGGAAGTGGAGTCCGTGGTGAGATTTGAATTTCGTATTACGAAATTCAAATGTCACCGCGGATTCCGCTGATGATTCAGATGTATAAACTAGCTTACAGAATAGCCCTACAGCACAATATCAGACAATATTCGTGCCAAGCTCAGTTGAATTAATGGCAGGAATCAAATGGCAGGTTTATAAGCTTTCATACATTGATTTTAAGTAGACGCATAGATTAAAATTCTTTAATTTGTTATGTTGATGATAGGAAGATAGCTGACTGTAAAATCATATGCCTTTACTTTTACCCTCATTCATCTCTTCATGATTCTCATCATTCTCATCATTGCAGAAAATACAAAAAAAGTTCCCTAGAAAAAATATTATGCAAAAATAAGGTAACTTATCATTTGAGATACATTGAGATTGATTTTCGCAATATAACATTTATGAACGATGCTATCTAAGTAAGCGGGTATATTAACAATGTTTATTGAAATAGTAAAACAAAATTCACTTAAAGACAAAGTTTATTAAAATAGTGTTAAAAGTATTTACATTCTAAATTAAGAATACGTAGAAAAAGACTTAACAAAAATAGCGTTCGTTAATAATACTACTACTTAAGTTATTTAATTTTTTTTATAAATATAAACCTATCACACATTCTTTGACATTGTAAAGCGGCAATTTATGGGCATAGAGCAAAATATAACCTAGTTATAACATAAAAAGAAACGAAAGCATATTTCAATAGTAGAAATAATGATATAACATAAACTATAGATAAACTATGGAAACGGACTCAAAACATAACTATTAAATTCTCGTTCAAAAATCACCCTAAATAATTATATCTTTCAAAATAGGTACAATTAATTTGTTCTCGAGTCGAAAAAATCGTAATTTTTGGAGTAAATTTGGGTAATTTAAGGAACACCAGATTTTAATACATTTCTTATATCTGATATTCTATAGTCATAAAGCTTGTACGACTATGTCTATAAGATCCGTTAACACATAGTACACTTTATTAGATAAACACGAATTGTAGGTATAAGATAGAATAATCAGCATCAGAAGCGAGTAGGAAAGTTGCGTTTAAATCAAGAAGGTTAGGATTTAACCTTTTTGGTTTAAATTAAAGGTTTGAATGTTGACATGCTTATTTACATATGACGGGTGTTACCAAAACCGCCATGACCCGATTGTGAGGCACCTTTGTTGTAGCCCATTTGAAGGTTGAGCTCGGAGTTGTGAGCTTTGAGTTGTTCTTCAGTAAATGTGCGCTCGTTCTTATCGGCCATTTTGGGACCCAACTGAGGGCCTGTCCATTCTGGGTGCTTCTGGGTCTAAAAGAGACAAGAAGATCAAAGTTAATTTCAATAATTTCGTCACAAACAAAAATTGTGCCATGATTTAAATAATAATGTAAATGTAATTAATCCCTCTAGTTTAAATGTTTGTCCGTCTAAATAGCTGAATGGATTTTTAAGTTTCCATACTTAATCTCGAAACTTAAATGTTACGGCGTAGCTGATTGAAATATTGGCACGTTTGTTTTATAATTAGTCTATTGATTACTTTACATTGTTAATTAAGAAACATGAACTTAAAGAACAGAAATGAATTTTGAAAGTATAATAACGTAATTTTTTAACATTATCAAAACGCCCAAAACTACGGTCAGACCATCATCGGTCCTATCATAGGCCGTCGTTAGTTAAATAGCGCTAGATTCATAAGATATTTATATTGTGCTGCAGACACTAATTAAGTCATTAATATTCATATGAATAATACTTACTATTCTGCCTAACGCGTATAAACACAAAGTAACTTGGGGAATGTTACGCCTCTCGAAAAGATCAGCAGTTTGAAAGATCTCCTCCTCAGGAACGCCGTATTTCTTGATCGCAGCCTGGAACCTGGAAAAGAAGTTATAGTTTGCTTTACATAAGATGAAATAACTTTGATTGAAGATAAGATCATAGTAATAAACCCTGTTCCGCCTGGCTTGCTACCAAAAAAGTAGTTAACCACCATCAAGGATTTTTCCTTGATGTTTCAAAAAGAAAAGAAAAATAACCTTATATATAACGGTGTTCCGGCAGCACATCTCTTGAGAGTCAGAGTATTCTAGGCCTAGTTAGCGTATTCAGCATCTTCGACCACATCATCGCTTACCACCAGGCGAGATAGTGGTGAAACGCTAGCCTGTAAGTACTTAATTCAAAAAATTTACAAATATTTCATTTTTGCGTCTCAAACGCCTGTTTGCCTGACCATGTTGTCCTTTTAAGTGAACGGCGTTTTATTTCCCGGTCGAATTACTGACCAAAAAGACTAGCACTAGCGGCACTAGCGGACATCCTACCTCTAAAACTTGAGATTAAATTTTCAATGTTACCTTTGGATATTTTCCATAAGCTGGAAGTTGGTTCCTCTCTCCTGGATCTTCTTGACCGATCCAGGGGCCAGCTTGTTGATCAGCTTGCACAAGACAATTCCGTCCTTAAGTACATCCTCATAAGGTGCATTGGAAAGGGGCTCGCCGATCACATCACTGATCCAGGTGATCACTTCCTGCTCTTGTTCCTTGTTCCTGGGCTGTAAAAAAGAACACCATGGTCAAAAAGTAGAAGAAAAACGTGAATTGTCAAGTATCATGGTCTATACTCTTTTTAATTAATTCTATTGATATGAAATTTCAACACCATTGACGACATGGACTTGCTATTTATCTTTAGAAAATCTAATTTACGATGGATGACGTTAAATAGGACGTCACAATACTGTACAAAAAGACATACTGTACATAAAATCTGCTTTAATCCTGTCGGGAAACTTCTTAAATGGTGGTAATTTATCAGGCTCCATCGTGCACTGCATCGTCACATGCCATCAGCAGATCAGCACAAAATATACATTTCTGTTAACATTAACGCCAAACGCAACTTCAAAATGTTTGGGAGCGACATGCATTACTTATTCCACAAAAAATTCAACAACAACAGCAAACGCCAATGTTATTCCCATAGAAAGCTAACAGATTTTTTTTTCCATCGTTTTTTTTTGTCAGGTAAGATAATGCTCAAGCAGTTATTCCGCATCAAAATAAAGTTTGAGTAAGAAAACTCACTTAGAAATATAAGTAATTGATATTACTTATACCTACGACAGATGTCATACAAGTAACAAAAACGTTTCTAGTTGCAAGAATATTCCATTATTTTGAATGTTTATAGCCCAATGTAAAAACATTGTAGTACATTTTCATTCGCATATTATTACTGTGTCATAAAATGCTGTCACTGGAGAATAAAATCTAGGTATTAACGAAGCGTTAAATTGAAATCATAAAAAGTTTGAGTTTATGAGAGTGATTATTGCTTAATATATTTAAATTATAAACAGAACATTAATGAAGTGCGATAGGACGCTGGAGCCAAATAATATTAATAATTTAAATAAAACTACCGCCTGTTAAACATAATTCAAACCTATTTTCTTCTTTGCTTTTAAGATCATTGACGCCTACAAATATCTGATCACCGGAAGTTCGCTACGGTCTTTGCCGTTCATATTTTAATGCGGATCCAAAATAGCTTTTGTATATTGACTTCGAATGAATGAAAGGAAAAGATTCATTTTCCTCATTACGACTAAAGTTTCCATCGACATATAATGCTTCATTGCTAAGAGGTCGTTGTCTTTTTAAAATTTTATTTTAGCCTTGATGGATTCTATGATTTAAGAGATTTATTTTTCTAAAGATTACACATCACTTATGACAGAAAATACTAGAATCAACTACTTATAGTTAAATAGATGATACGAAACTTGTAAAATATAAATTTTAATTACCTTACAACAGTATACGTATAAATAGTAATACATGATAAACAATCGAATTAAACTACATTGATGTATATGTACTACGTAATGTACCTCGATGTTAAAATGCAATATGAAAGTTAAATGTAGTTAGTTCTAGAATGATTCTCTCATTGCTTTTATACCTATGCCAATTTTATTTAATATCGTCTCTATTATTTACCCCCTTCAATTGCGTTTTGCGCTAAATAGATTGCTTCTGATTGCTTATATGAAACACTGTTATGACTTTATTTTCTCTGGTGTTTATAAAACAAAGCTAATGTCAAATGCGCACGAGACTGCTGTTGATTTTCACATAATTACCGTTAAGAACATTCAACGCTTGTTTGTCATGAGTTTTGTTACTAACCACAGTTACTAACATCCGTGCGTTGAGAGGCAAGATGCGCGGGCGCATAGACGATTGACGACTCTAAATACGTAAATCAACCAGAATCTCCGTTGAAAATATTGTAGCATGCAAGTCTTGAGCGTCGGCCATAAACTAAACGCTTCCAGTGCCAAGTCGTGATGGCGAATGGATTCCAGCATCACCCAAAATAACGTTACACAAACATATCTTCTAATCCCATGGTGATTATCTGGAAAGCTTGTTCAGCTGTCCAGTCGGAAAGAAAATTTACAGATTAGATAGATATCTGCCATTTACATAGATCAAATGGATACGTTGTCTCAGAGATATTTGTTTATCTTTCTATAAAGAGTCTAGACTTCTATAAAGCAGAAGGTTTTAAATTCTTCTGTAGATGTTTTTTGTTGTGTCCGTAATACTGGCTATCGCTGTGCAAAATTTCAGCTAAATCGGTCTAGCCGTTAGACCGTGAAGAAGCCCCACTCCAAATTAACAATCTATCAAATATACAAACTGTCTTTCGCATTTTTATTATTGGTGTTGATGGCACAGTACAGATATCGACAAATTACAGAAGGTATGAAATATAATTCACGTAAGAACAAATGCGTATTGTAAATATACCAGATGTACACGATGACATGTAAACCAGAAATATTGGTAAAATAACAGACGTCGCGTCATCTAAAATATTGTAGCCACAGAAATAGGAATACTTATTATTCCTATTTCTATGATTGTAGCAGATGCATCGACGTCAAAAATCTTTCTGCTATTTTAAAAGCTTTTAGTTGCGTACTTTTTCTCCCAAGTCAACACACATACAACCTAGCACATGGCTTTGCATCCTATATCATTTATATCTATATCGTCTATATTTTTATATTTAAAGTACTCGTGTCTCTACTATTATTATCTGTTCTGTCTGTCTCTACATAGTACATACTTAAAATAAAGTTGCTCCCCGCTATCCCTCTGTTCGCACGGATTTTAATGGGATTTTCATCAATAGGCAGTATTTTAAGAGAACGGTCTGTACGTATAGTTTGTATACATATTATTTTTTGTGTTAATTTATTAAAATATGGCGAATGACGATAATTATTAGTTAAAAGAATTCTTTGATTCCGTCCGCGTTCAAAAAAAGTCCGATGCATATTCATTCATCGATCGAGCTAACGTGAACCGACAAAAAAATCAACTGTCTTTACCATTCATTTTATTAGTATGGAGTTCACAGGGATCATCGTGGTAATTATTATAATTTAAGGACATTATATTAAGCATTATTATTGCAGGGGTAATAAAATGATAATCGAAGTATCTCTTCTTTTAGTAAAGTCGGTCAAAATTAATGTAGTTAATTTATTAATTAGGTCGATGGAATGAGGTCATAGATGATGGGATCCAGCGGATGTTTGGCGTTTGATATATTTGGCGCTGCCTGCAAATTGCATTAGACGAGATTAAACATCGTTAAGAAACTGTTTACAGTCACTCTTATTATGAAACAATGTTTTCTTTGTAGTCAAGATACGATGGGTAGGTACCTCCGGTATATGAAGCAAAACATATCCTTGAGCAGAAGAAAATTATTCTAGGCCTAGCGTGCTACCATCCTTGGACGCATCGTGATTAACCAACAGGTGAGATAGAGGTCAAACGCTAGCCTTTAACTGGTAATATAAAAAGAACAAAAAATCACACCGAATTTGTAGACGACACTTTTTAAAGTTTAGATGCCAAAAAATTACTAAAGATGGCTGAGTCGCTGAGTATTGTTGTATGATTTATCTGCCTGTATAACAAACACTCCTATGCAATTTTATTTTTTCCGATTCCTAAAAAAAATCAAACATCATTGTAGGATAAGATTGTAGATCATAGTAGAATCAGAATGTCGTAATATAAACCAAAGTAACCCTAGTGTATTATGATTGATTTGATTTCTAACTTAATATACGTAGTTATATTAGGTATTCTGTGCTTAAAAATTAAATTAACTGCACCATGCACTGACGTATATTAACTCGGTTTTCTTTTCATTTTATTACATTATTTAGCTATGATAATACTGACGGTAAATTTAGTAATGAAATTCTAACACAGAGCATTGAACCTATTCCCATTTTATGACATAGTGAAATTTATTTTGAGAAAGTTATATACTGCAAATGTAAAGATAACATATTATGTCGCAGCTGCGATACATCGTTTATGTGAACATTCTTGGTTAATGTCTAAATCATCTAAATCATCGCATTTCTCGTCAGTAATTGATATTTACAGTCATAATTTAGTAGATCAAAGTTAAGTGTTAATGGACGGTTTGTTTATAAATATTAATGGACACCATTAATGTTTGTGTCTATGCGTAAACTTTTTTTCGTATCACTATATATATATCAAACTATTGAAATCCAGTTCTATAGACGCTTTGGGAACGCAAAAAGTAGTGGGGTCCTATCTACGCAAAAGTTGTCTGTAAGGAGTTGCTTTAAGCGACAAGACGACCTGTGATGACCCTGTGTGTTGTATGTAGATAACATTTTTTTTAGGTTCAAGTAAATAGAAATTTCAAATACATGGTACAATTAAACTGTTATCAAAATGGCAACAAATACTTTATTAAGTAGATGCCAATTCGATAAAAATACCAGAAAGCAATAAACAGTTGTCACTATATAATTACCATAACAAAATATTTACATCGGGATTCAAGGATCGTATTAAAAGAACTGCCAATAATTTCTTCAATAGTTGACAACAAGCAATTTCTTAAGTATGATAAAAAGTGGAATTAATTTAACTGTAGGTACTTCTTAAAGACTTAAAGGATGCCAACATTTTGACATTTTGTATCCAATGAAGATTTTGTCTTTAATATTAATGACAACATTGTCTATAAATCAATTTTAATCATTATCATCTTAAGCTATAACTTGTGAGAATAGTTTTATAGTTTCGCACAAAAAGTACAGTTACCGCGAGTTAAAGAAGATGTCTTATTTATTAAAAATGTAAGTTATCGTAAATTTAAATAAACCAATTTACCAATTACCAATTTAAAGTTGGCCATATCAGTTTACAGGATTACTAAAGATAAGTGAACATTCCAGATGTTTCCATTAATTTTCCACTAATTACTTGAATTTGAATTGAACCTTTTAATTTTAATACGCGCAATCGAGTTAAACTAATAAATTCACATAGTTTAAAAGATTAAACACATCAATAGTAATCAAACAAGAACAAAAATCTTACGTACAGCCATTGCAGTATCACAAAAATTTTGACACTTGAAGGCAAGTTAACTCTGTGATATCAACAAATGAACTGCGGGTCGAATCCGCCCGCCCAACAAGCCGACTCCGAGTGGGGGCGGGCGGTTTCGAGCGGCCAAGCTTCTATTGACTACGTACACACATCCTATATGTATATGTACATGCTTTTATGTCTAACCGGTCATCTTTATTTACATCCTCCGCTCACGTCAATTTTACGCCGGAAACGGCCGATAAATCTAGTTAAATAAAACAAATGGTAGCGGCCTAAGAGCTTTCCACTGAAGTTTTCATTCATATATTTGGTGGTGACATGAATTATTATGAATGAGTTTTGATAGCTTATTTTACGTTGTCTTTATGGCTGTGACATAATATTAAATATAATGATAGGCTTTTGTTAGATAAAGCCTTTAATACAACGAAAATAATTAACGAATATGCTTTTCGTTTCCAACCGCTGCCAGACTGCTTGCGTATAATCATCTTGCTGAAGGGTGTCCCATACACGTGGTCTCCACTCTAAAAGTAATCAACACCTAGTGGTTCTACCGCAAACTTCTCCTATGACACGTCATACTGCTATATAAATCATAAACCAGTGGTTCTGTGAGAACAGTAGACCTCCTCGCGAGCCCTTAAAACCATGCCTCCCTCAAAAATCTACCTAGGTTTATATAAAGGTAGATTTTTGAGCAAATTAGGGGTAAATTAAGTTTTAGCTATTAGTTACGAAGCCGACTAGGACTGTGTAGTCTGATTGGTATAGGTAGGTATACATTTTCCGAGAAATCCATCCATACATAATGCTACAGCAATCTTCCCCTCTTTTCCCCTCCACTCTCCCCTCTACTTTTTCCCTTTTGGATTTTTTTTACAATATTTTAATTTTTGTGTAGAATGAAGTCCCTCAAATTTGATAAAAAATCCGTCGATACGGACGAACAAAAGCATTTTTGTAAAATCTCGACACTGAGACGATTCACTCGCTTCGCTGGCTCGGTCAAGAACATAGAGGCGTATAAATGTTAAGATAGAATCTACGTTTTAAAATGAACAAGCCTTGTTCATAACAAAGCCCAAGTATTTACATAAAACAAACTATTAACTGACCATGACGAGATTTACTTACACAAATGTTTTACATGTTTGTTACGTACATTAAAATTGTTTGTTTGAATTCGATCGAATGAGCTCAGAGAAGAAAAATAACGGCGCTGGCGTAAGAACTCTATAAATAAAGAGTAGAAGTACACAGTAACAGGTTTTAGATAATCTACTAATTTAATGCGAGTTTGGTTTTGTTAATATTGTAGTGAGTTATCATTCACTCTTGTTACTACACATTAAAAAACAAAGTCCCTCGCCGCGTCTGTCTGACTGTTTGCGATAAACTCAAAAACTGAACGTATTTTGATGCGGCTTTCCTCAATAGACAAAGTATACATGAGTGATGTTTATATGTATAACTGGTTAAGTTTTGGTGTAAATCGGTTGAAATATGACGATGATAATTAAAGACGTTAATTCATACGCATCCGGCGTACAGATGCAGGCATTAAGCTCTAGCTGATGAATAAATTACACTTAATACATTTTCAACATATTTGTATGACTTTGATAATAACTGCTTCAACTTTCGTGGTTTTTTTTTTATTGGCTTGCGTTTTTTTATGTAAGGATAGGCAAACAAGCAGACGCTTTCCATCAGGCGGGCTGATGGAAAGCGGTTTCCGTCACTTATGGACATCTGCAACACCATTGGCGCTGTTGATGCGTTGCCGACCTTTGAGGAATCTGTGGATACTCTTTTTCAATAAGTCAGGCGGAACCTCGATATAATATGCACTTACCACCTGTGGATGAACACCCGTCGGACGGGACGGACTCACTTAGAAATGAAGCCTCCTCTAACCGTCAAGCCATCTATCTGTTATCCGCTTCGAGCATTTACCAATGGAGATGTTAACGTTGTAATCTGAAAACATTATTTTCTGCCGATACTTACGGGGGACGAGGTAAACACGCATTGCACACACACAAATCACTCACTTTAGCGATCCCGCACACTAGCTTGAAACACGCTCACAGTATTAAAAATACAGCGTAGTTACGCACGCTCATATGGCCAAAAATGGCTATATGGCCAGCAGAGGGGTACGCCTTGCGTTAACATCTCCATTGATAAATGCTCGAAGGTAATCCGTCAACGGGGCTCAATAAAAACCTTTATAAAATGTGTCATGTAAATGTATTGATAAAAACTATTTTATCGAACGACTAATTATAATATGCGATACTTGTTGTTCTTAACTTTACAAATAAATCATAAGCGGGAAACTTGCTCGAATTCCGTATTTCTCCGCCAGAATTTTATGCGTCACTGCACTGCTCGTAACCTTGAGACAAGAAGCCATCGAGATATAAGGTCTCATACGCCCTGTAATTTACTGGTCCCTTTGTTGTTCAAACTCATAACATTTCTATTCGAGGGACAAGCGTGAAACTTACTCTTACTTATAGTCGTTTGAATAAGAAATCAATAAAAAACATCCATTCAAATTTCATAACAATAGAGAAAACAGTGGTACCGCTTGTCTAAACTAGTCTTTAAACATAAAAATATCATGCCTGCAAAATAAGTAAAACTACAATCTAAACATTAAACAACATAATAAAATCTGAATGTAAAAATTAAAGCTGAACTTTACCTATAGGTACATAGGTATATGAGTCATGACTGTCACGTGTCATGCACGACAATAGTACCTATTGTAAATGTTTTGTTCATAAACGCAAGTTGCACATATTTTTTCTATAGAAAAATAATTCATCAGTGCACGGCCGATTGGAACTCACGACCTTCGGAAAATTCAAGGCCTTAAACAATGTGTCATAAAGGTACCAAACCAACCACTATCCTATAACCTGTCCAAAAAATAAAGAGTATATAATAGCAGACTCTCCTGCAGTTGAAGCTGACCATCACCTAGTCTCAACAAAGTAATGTCACCAATCGGTTATACGGGGTCTAGTACGATGTTCGGATGAACTAGCTAGTTTCGTAGAAGTCATTTTCAGTAGCAAGTTTGAGTTGCTTATCTACATCCATATCTCTGGAGATACTCATCAGATCTATATGTATTTTGCAATGGGACCAAACGGGGAGTATACCCGTGATATTTTATCAGTATAATTTTTCGCCACCAAAAAATTAACTTTGTTTTTCATAGAGTTTGTATGTCAAACAAAGTTATATTTGCGGCCGCTATATCTCAAAAACTGCTTACTGTATATATAAAAAATGGAATCGGTTAATAAATGACAGCGCTTTAAGGAAACTAACATAAATACAGTCAAATTGAGAATCTCCTCTTTTAACACACTTTACAAAAAAGGAGGAGGTTGTCAATTTGACTGTAGCGACTTTTTTTTTATGTTTGTTACCTCAGAATTCCGTCAAATCCTAACCGACTTGAAAACATATTTTTTTGTTTGAGAGATGATATGCCTTTCGTTTGGTCCCATTCACATTTTTTCGAGGTCTGCCAATCATCTCTGGAGATATGGAGATAAATAATATAAACAAATTTGATACCTCGATGATATGATTATGGCTAGTGGATTTTTCACTATCGCGGCATGTGAAGTCGGTTTTTTCGTTTTGTACGAGCATACATTATTATTTTGTAGTAGTTTGGAAATATACGTATGGACCAATGTCGAATCAATACAAGCCGTAATACAAAAACATATATGGGTACTTAGGTATTACTACTATAGAATACTAAGCGGCATATCCTAACACGGAACATACTGACGACTGAACGAATCTCATTATTATGTACATCTTTGTAAATGTACTATATTTACGTCCATGATTTTATAAGATCTTTATATAATTTAGTATAGTTTAGAAAACAAGTAATTTAAATTGCTTGGTTAAAAAATATAATTGGTTAATAACCGACTTTAAATGCCGCGATAGTCATTTTAATTAGCAAATTTGAGGTGTATATCTCCATATCTCAAACATAATCATTAGATCTCGATGAATTTACAGAGGGACCAAACGAGAAGTAATATGGAATACTCTGCTTGAGTCTGTGTTTCCGATTAGATACAATTTAGGGGTATTCAAGTCGTGAGTGAATAGGTATTAGTATCGTTTGGGTAAGTTTCCCACTACTGCATAAAAACAGCACATATCTATTTCACAGTGAATAAAACCCTTCCTGTATAAGGATTATCCTATATCCCTTTTAATTTTACAACGCGATGGTATCACCCAAGTGCACTAACAGAAATCCAACCGCTAACAATTATTATTATAATTATAAACAAAATTATAAACAAACTAAACAGTAGAACTTACACAATATTAAATTCACCAGCATCGCCAGCCTAGTGCGAGTCGGACCGCACACGATGAGTTCCGTACTACTGTACATGTACATTGTACAATGTTAAATAAAACTAGCCAAGTGCGAGTCAGCATCGCGTCTCTTATCGCACACTTAGGGAGGTTTCCGTACAATACGAAACATAACAGAGTTTCAACCTCATATATTTGATTAATTGATATTACCAAGAATATTTGGTTTGGTCGCGATCTAGAAAGACGGGGCTCGTTTACTAGCCCCATCTATGTCATTTTGCCGAAACTAATTAGATAGATAGCGTTTAAAAACACGTTTTTTTGTATGGGGACCACCTTTAATTTTTAACTTTATTTTATTTTTAGTATTTGTTGTTCTAGCGGCAACAGAAATACACCATCTGTGAAAATTTCAACTGTCTTACGATCACGGTTAATGAGCTATAGCCTGGTGACAGACGGACAGACAGACAGACAGGCATACAGACAGACAGCGGAGTCTTAGTAATAGGGTCCCGTTTTACCCTTTGGGTACGGAACCCAAAAATAGAGCATAAAAGCTAAAAAATCACGTTAAGTACATCCTTTAAATTTCTCAATTATTTAATTTTTTTTATTTATTTCCATAAAATCCATAGTAATACACAATCTGTGAAAAGATGTCAACTATCTATTGCGGTTCATAAAATCGAGTAAAAATCGCAAGACAAATACATGTTTCTAGTACAGGGACCCCTTTTAATTTTACTTTAGCTTTTATTATTTGTTGTTATAATGGATGTTGTACTACGCACTTTGTGAAAATATCAAGAGTCTCTACGGTTCAAAAGATCAGCCTTGTAACAGACGGACGGCTGGACGGAGTCTTAGTAATAGGATCCTGTTCGTACCCTTCTGATACGGAACCCTAAAAAATATAGTATTTCAAAACTAATACGTGTTGCAAAAACAAATGCTTTGATATGGTTTCATAATTTTATTTGCATTAATTAACAGACAAAATACGCCATATTCCGATTGCGTATTAAATATTTATATACCTACACAACATTATTAATTTAAATGCACATGAAGTAAGCTCTTTTTGGTCACCAACAATCAGTCTGGAACATTTCCATTTTATTTTTACATTTTAAAAATGCATACAAAGGCTCCTGTAGTCCTTTAATTTCACATATTTCACATTTTTTCAACTAACACTTTTTGCTAGAAAACTTTCGTCTACGACCAGACGATTGTTTAGATAAACACAGTCAAAGACATTTTTCAACGACCACTTTTTAGTACAAAACTTTTGTCGAATATATATCCAGTTTTAGATTAACACAGTAGGAGAAATATTTCATCCATTTCCGTAACTTGTTCCCTCACTTTATTACTTTTTCATAAAATTGGTGATAAGTGCTTCGGCATATAGAAGAAAAAAAAAGCCAGCAACAAAGGGTGTGTGTGGGCTATCGAGTACACTAACAACGCACTCATTATTATAGGCGTGTACATGATTGGATAATTAAAAAATACTTCAATAATGCGTCTGAACCACAACAAGATTCGGTTCAGAATAAAACTTTTATAAGGGTGCAACGTTTTTCACTATATAAAAATAAATGAAAGTTTAATGATCTCGGTATATCCGTACATGCTCCCAATGACACTTGCTTCCACAATGCACTTTGTGACGACAAGACGCTATCAACATTTAAAAAAGATTAGTTTATAAAATGTCCTTTCAATGCCAAGTTACAGTTACAACTTACTCTGAGTATTATAATAAGTGCATTAATTCAGTGCGATTTGAATTTTAAATATCAAGATGTGATCTGAATTTTTGCTTAGATTTTAAAAAGGATCCACTCAATATTAAACTTGGTATAAATGTGTTGAAGTGACTAAAGAGTGAGGTGAAGTCGGTAGCGTAAGTTTATAGACTATGCCATTGTTGTAGAACAATAATGATGCGTCAGTCATATCCTCATATCATACCATAGTTGAACGATCGGGAATGGACCTGTGTGCTCTTCAATATTTGAGTAGGTAGGTACTTTATTAGTATATTTTTAGTGAATATTTAGAGAATTTTTAGGATTCTGTACCTAAAAAGGCAAAAAAACCTGTTTAGTTATCTATAAATATTATAATTAAGATAAACTAAAACTACCTTTTTGAGGGCCCGGCGGCGTAATCGGGAGAACGGTCGGCCTTGATGCCGTGGTACCGAGTTCAAACCCCGCCGTGCACCAATGGATTTTTCTATCGAAAAATTTATGTGCGCTTCTCACAGTGGCTCTCCGGTGAAGGAAAACATCGTTACGAAACCAACAACCCCCGCAAGGTGGTAGGACACTATCTAGTGTCCGCCTGGCCAGCTACCACCCTCAAGTTAGAAATTCTGTCATCAAACAACTCATGTGTTCCGGCGAACACATGAGTTGTTTGATGACAGCAGCTATCTTCGAGGGCCAGTTCCCATTCTAGGCCTAGCGTGCTTACCATCTTCGACTGCATCATCACTTACCAACAGGTGAGATAGTGGTCCAACGCTAGCCTATAAGATATTTATAAAAAACCCCGACTTGAATGCCCCGCGAGTCAATTTCAGTAGCAAGTTTGAAACGTTTATCTTCATATCTCTGGAGATACTTATCAGATCTCGGTGAAAAACAAACTCGGTACAAAAAGATTCATTCGATTCGGTTCATAATTGACGGAGTAATCGCGTAACATACACACAAAAAAAACATACAGACGAATTGAGAACCTCTTTCTTTTAGGAAGTCGGTTGAAAATACGGCAGTTATCGCGCCTAAAACATTAATTTTATTTTACTCGACGTTTCGACCAAGTTGCATTGATCGTGGTCACGAGACGACTTAAATAAAAATTAATGTATTAGGCGCAATAAGTCCCGTATTTTAATATTTATTTATTATATTATATTATTTATTTATAACTAACTATGTGTTCAAATCGGGAAAGTTTATAGTTTACAAAAACTTTTATTATTAGGATCACTTTGTTGTCTATTAAGTCTGTCGAAAAATAAAATTAAAAAAAAATATATTAATAAGATTGAAAAAATAACTCTTCTAAATGAACGAAATAAATAATACTGCTATTTTATTTATGTCGCATATTTTGATACTCCCAAATAGATAAAGCCTGGTACGACCATACCGCGGCGTCCTGCATCCGCGTGCGCGTTCGCGATCTAAATTTATATTGTTTTCTGATCGCCGTAGATCGCGTTTGGTGTGAACCAGTCGGTACAAATACTACTGCGTTATCTGATCGCCGCTTAGATCGCGAGACGCAAACGCAGGACGCCGCGGTATCGTCGTACCTTTACTTGATGATCTCGAACCATCTTATTATTATTTCTGTGCGAACCACAGAACACAAATATAATGTGCGAACCATCATGGTTCGCACATTATATTTAAATTTAAATTTATATTTATAGAATATATTATTAATAGAATTATTTAAATTTAAATTTTAAATTAGTTGAAATGCTTTAACTACATATCGATGTAGGTAAATTACGGAATTCTTAGTGCGTGAATCAAACGCATACTCGTCAAGTTTTTCCACTATCAACTGTCTAAAAACGCTTTGTTGAAAATGTATGTTGCATTTACTCAACTAAAATTAACATATTATAATTTTCAACATGGTAATAAATCCATCTCTTCCCATTAACACTGAATACTCCCGTCGGAATTTTAAAATAAACCTCAACTAAACATCCCAGAATGCTTGGTTTAGCGTGCTACAATCCCTGACCGCATCATCACTTACCGACAGGTGTGATGGTGGTAAAACACTAGCCTATACGATATTAAAAAAAAAAATTCAATGTAACGCTAAGTTTAAAAGTGTGCACTATCCATTGCAGTGTGCTGGTAAGCGTGAGCCTGAGAAGGAAGCAGAGGCCCAGCAATGGATTGAAGCGGTGATCGGGGAGCGGTTCCCGCAAGGAGTTCCATACGAGCAGGCCCTCCGTGACGGCATCATCCTCTGCAAGCTGATGAACAGGCTGCAGCCAGGCATCATCACCAAGGTCAACGTCTCTGGAGGAGATTACAAGTACATGGATAATATTAACCAGTAAGTATCAGTAGAGTACCTTATCCATTTTGGCGCAACTAAAACGCAAGCTAAACTGAATAGACGTGAGACGTAGGACAAAACGCGTATCCGTCCTGTCTTGTTGTCTTGTCTATAATGTGTTGTATCGCGGAACTTCCTTACATTTTGTAACCGTCCATTTTATGTCGGCGCTGCACGTCCTTTCTATCGGGCTAGCGGCTAGACTACCACCCGACCCGACCTTAAGACCTTATCATGCTTTGTATGTGTTCCTTGGGCCAGTGTTGATGAGAAACCATTGGCTTGGTATAGGCTTCTGTCGTAGCTCGAATTACGCACTGAAAATAAACATGTTGCGGTGGGGGTTGGTGCGAGCTGAGGCTACATAGGTGGCCGAGATAATGCTAATTTCATACACCAATTACAGACTGTGTTTATGTTAAATGTTAGGGGAAATGTTGGAAAAAGTTAAATGTTGAATGCACTTGAGTCGCGCGGATATCAACGATGCTCTGAAGTTGTGTGGCGCATTCATTAGGTCAATACGTCACGCGACCAGAACTTGCGGTACGTGGATGTGAATTAAGTAGAGTGTACCTTGTCGATTGTCCAGCCCTCGTCTCTTCTAAGTTTTAGTTTCTTAGTTCTCAGTTTTAAGGATACATTTCTTCTGTTTATCTGGGTAATTTTTCTGCTCGTAACCACAGAAAATATAATAGTCCTACGGACGTAACACTAAGTCTAATGGGGAAAATCTCAGCAGTGCTGGCCACCTTGCCTATTGGCCTAGCTGCCTATTGAGTAGAATAATACAAGCAATCCGAATAAATACATACAACGTGGGAAAAAGTCGGTACGTTCACATTAGAATACAAGCACTTGACCGATGCTTATCTTACTTTAAGGTAAAGGATCATCTTACTTCAAGGTAAAGGAAATCTACAGACAAACTTGAAGATCACGCTACTTAATGTTAATTGTAATTAATTAACACTAAGTAGTTAATAGCATATTAACACTTGAGTAAGGATGAAGCTATCGAAGTAATCATCGGGTTTCTCGAGTAACAACGCATTTTTTTATGTTAATTAAGATCTATTGACGTATCAAGCGTTTGCTATAAATATTTAGCAAACTTTATCGTAGATAGAGTAGAGTAGTTACAAAGTCAAACAAAGTTGTACTATTCCCAAGAAGATTGGACGAAGACCTATAGGCTATAAGTATATATAGTAAGAAGTATAGGGCCATAAAAAGTAGAGGGTAGACTAGGACAAAATCATCATCATCATCAGCCTATCTCTGTCTACTACTGGACATTAGCCTCACCAATAGCACGCCACTAAACTCGATCTTCAGCTATTCGTTTAAAATTAGCTTCCAACCAGCTTGCGTATATCTTCGCTCCATAAAGCTGGAGAGCGTTCTCTGCGCGTTTGCGTCCGTTATACGTACGTCCGTCTACGTTTACCGAGACGTGGTCTCCACTCCATTTACATTTTTGAAATATTTAAAATAGAAAAATAAAATCGAGTTAGTGTGTCGTAAAGTACCTTCCTACCTTTACCTATACTGTAGTACCGTATAGTATATAGTTTTTTTTTTACCCTTATAAAAATTTGCTATAAGTATCAAAAAAAATTGCCATAATAAATAAACAAAAAGTTGATATTCGCAGCCATTGTTGAGGAAGCATTAATTTTCTTATATATTGTAGATATTTAGTTTGGTCGTTTTTACAGTATTCGACTAGTTTGATCATCGTCATCCTATGAGGGTAATAAAAAAGTTTTTAGACATTTAAAAAAAAATCGAATATTATTTTTTACCTTTTCGACCCCTACCTCCGAAGTATGTCTAAAAACTAAATCGAAAAAAAAACAATTAATTATCGAACCTGCTTAGGAAAATTAAGAAGTGCGACCTGTAAGGAGAACAAACTAATGGTATTTCCTTCGTTTCGCTCGGTCAACAAAACACACTTGTTATTTTAGTTAGGAACGCCGTAAACAAGCTACCTACTAAGATTTACTTAGATGAACTTGCGTCAGTCTCAATATTTTGTATGCAACGCACGTCAAAATCCCTATTGTTGATTAAATGTACGAGATAGCTTTAAAGTTTTTAAGTTAAACTGCATTAATTTTTAATCTTGATTCTTGACATTGGGTACAAGGCCAGCATATTCTGACGGTCATCCTTATTGGCTGTAAAACATAAAACTTAATAGCTACATTATTTTGTGGTTCTTGAAAGTAAGTAGGTAAATCAAATTATACCTAACAACGTAATGTACAAGTCGTGAGACGGGTTGAGACGTCGATTTTCCTTTAGCGCTTTGCTTTATAACCGTCTTTCACTTTCTTATTTTTGTATATCTAGCGTTTGATCACTATCTCGCCTGGTGGTAAGCGATGATGTGGTCGAAGATGGTGAACACGCTAGGCCTAGAATACTAATGGGCTGTATGCTGCCACAACACCGTAAGGTTATAGCCGCAGATTTTCTTCTTGATGGTGGCAACTGGCAAGCTACGTTTTGGTAATATTCTAAGCGGAACATCGATATAATATGATCCTACTACCTGTTGACGAACACTCGTGCTAGGATTTGAACCAGCGACCTTTCGCTTAGTAGTCAAGCCATTTATCCTTTGCGCCTAAGCGGCTCTTAAACGGGGCTACATCCAAGCACGCACGATTCCATCTCAAACTGCAACATCACTTAACATCATCATAGATAAATGAGAACTAAATCAAGTAAAGTATGAACTTAAATAAAAAAATAATGTATGAGGAGGCTTGTTTAACCGGCATAAATAATAATTTTTAATTTTTAAATAATATTTAAAAGTATTGACAAGAACTTGTTTATATAAGTAGTTCCTTATTGCAACTTTTAATTTTATGATGGTATAGAAGTTCAGGAGATCGTTCATACATGGGTAATTAAATAACAATGGACGACACAGTATTTTCATTCCCTTTGGTTTAACTAAGATTCTATCCATTTGTATCGGTTGTCTGTTAGAAATCGCTTTAAGCGATAAGACCGCCCTTTGCATTACTTACTTAGAATAAGTTTGTTACCTCAAGTATTTTCTATATTATTGGTTTGGAAATAAAGTGTTTATCTATCTATCTAACTATTGTTTAGTTTTACTTTGGATCGTATGTAGTATTATACCATTGTACTTATATATGGGTCATGGTGGTAGGACACTATCTAGTATCCTGCTACCACCCTCAAGTGTTAGATAATCTGTCGCCAAACATCAAATCTAATTTGTTGCGGCATGAGAACTGGCTCTCAAAAATAGCCCATGAGAGCAAGTTCTCATGCTAGGCCTACCATCTTCGACAGCATCATCACTTACCAACAGGTGAAATTGTGGTCAAACAATTGCCTAATTATGATAAGAAAATAATGTCCTGACTGAATAATGTACTGACCTGCATTCAGTGACCAAAAAGCAGTCGAGAGTAATATGACGTAAACCTGGTGTTTATGGTTTCCCCAGAATACAAATTTTAATATATTGTGATCTACATTTACAGGAAATCCTTGTGGAATTGTTTACATTTTAATGCAAGTGTCGTGAAGGTCATGTGGGAGGCTGAGAATGCATATAATTAATTAGTAGTAAGACCCTTGGTCTGTGAGTAAGACAATATATGTATTATGTAACTTTTAGCTTAACTTTGAGTTAAAAGCGATCTCCGGGTTAAAAGGAGATCGCTGGTTAAAATATTTATTTCTATGTGCATTCATGGTGCTCGTTCACAGGTGATAGAAGCATTATTAAAATGTTCCGCTTGATTTGCTGCCAAAACGTAGCTTACTACCATCAAGGAGAAAATCTGCTGCCAAAACCTTACGGTGTTCCGGCAGCACAGATCTTAAGAGTCAGGCTATTCTAGGCCTAGCGTGTTCACCATCTTCGACCACATCATCGCTTACCACAGGCGAGATAGGGGTTAAACGCTAGTCTATCGTATCTTAAACAAAACATTAGGAACCGATAATATGACCCCTATTATTGTAAATTTCAATTTCAATTCTTCCAAAAGCAAGAAACAGGTTTGCAAATTCAGTTAATAAACTCATGAATAAAATAACTTAGATCTAATTATAATATTATAAAATAATTAAAATACTATAATTAATAATAGGTAATTGAAAGATCGCCGTCTCGTTCCTACATAGAAATACTTCTTCTAATATTAAAAATGTGGTATATTGTACGTTTTGTCATTTGTTACTCAATCATGCAATAACGGCTGAACGGAATTGGATAACATTTGGCACACAGATAGTTAAAATCTGGATTAACACATACTTTATACGAGTACTTCCTAACGTGTGGAAAGCCGCGGGGCTCAGCTAGAATAACGATTTAGAAATGTTAAAGCTCAATAAATAGCGATGAAACTAAAAAGTGAAAATAATTCACGCTCAAGTCTATTTCGAGAATAATTTAGGAGTCAAAATATAGATGTCGCTGTGTACTCTTAGAAGACGAACGCTTGTAATAAATACTGTTGCAGATGATAAGTCAACCGTACACCTCAGACTATCATAAAAAAGGCAGACAGATTTGTGCCTAACACCCGAGTGACCGCAAGTTCAGCAATACTAAATTATTCCGCGCTCAGTCCGGCATAGTCAATACGGCATGATTACTACGTAAGCAACGCTGCGAAGTAATACTGCACGGAAGCGTCCGACCCTGCTTCCGCTTGGTAGCAAACTAAGCGCGGAAGCGTATTACTCAAGCATTTAGTATTACTGAACTTGCGTTCACTCGGGTGTTCGGCACGAATCTGTCTGCCTTTTTTATGATAGTTTGAGCCGTACACCTAACATGTGGGCTGCAACTGCACTCAACCTATATCAGACTCAAGTGGATTTGGCAATACGCCAAATTCTTATGAAATATCTTTAGAAATTCGTATTTGTGGGAGGGAAATGCCCGATAAATGATCGAGATTTCGATGTTATGATGGCTATTTTTGATAGAACGTACGAGATAGATCGATGAGAGTGAAAGTGGCCGCTACGTCAATCCAGTCTAAATGTTTTTTTTTTTTTTATACCTTATAGGCTAGCGTTTGACCACTATCTCACCTGTTGGTAAGTGATGATGCGGTCGAAGATGGTAAGCACCTAGGCCTAGAATGGGAACTGGCTCTCAAGGATGGCTGCCGGAACACATTAGATGTTTGGTGACAGATTTTCTAACTCGAGGGTGGTAGCTGGCCAGGCGGACACTAGATAGTGTCCAACCACCATGCGGGGGTTGTTGGTTTCTTAACGATGTTTTCATTCACCGAAGGGCCACTGTGAAAAGCGCACATAAATTTTTCGATAGAAAAATTCATTGGTGCACGGCGGTTTGAACTCGGTACCACGGCAACAAAGGCGACCGTTCTCCCGATTATGCCACCGGGCCCTCAAATAAAAAATAAAATAAAAAAAATGATATTGTTGCTTGCTGTAGATTTTTTGTACATTTAGTTCAACACTATGTAACTATAAAATATTAGAGTATTATGTATGCCATCAATGCGTTTAATTAGATAAATCTAAATAAACTGGCCAAGTGCAAGTCGGACTCGCACTCGTAGGGTTCCGTACCACACTAAAGTATTTTATAAGATCGAGCAAAAAATACCACTAATTATCATTTTTCGCCAGCAAAAAATAATAATAAACAGTTTATTTCTTATAACGCCATCTAACGTCTAACAAAGGTGTTAGGGATCGGCATTTCAATATAACGCCATCTATGGACGTTTACCCAAGCATTCATAGATTGCGCTATATTGAATTGCCGAAAATCTTGTATGGGGACCCCCTATTAGTTTTAACTTTATTCTGTTTTTAGTATTTGTTGTTATAGCGACAACAGAAATACATCATCTGTGAAAATTTCAACTTTCTAACTATCACGGTTCATGAGATATAGCCGGGTGACAGACGGACAGCGAAGTCTTAGTAATAGGGTCCCGTTTTACCCTTTGGGTACGGAACCCTAAAAATATGTATTTGCAATGTATTTTTTTCATTATTTATCATTCATTGGTGACGATCTACTTGTAAGCAAGAGACTCCAGAGTCTCGCACAAAGTTGCTTGTTTTCTATCGATTACATTTTGGAGAGTGTGCAAATTATACAGTTCCAACTGCATAATTTGATTCCACTTTTCGCTTTTTATTTTATTATCGGACATCCGGAGACACTAAAAGGCGCCACCGATTTATGGTGGATATACCATCTACCCGAACGAAGCGATTTACATCTTCTATCACCATGCGAACCGCCAGGGAATGGAATGCCCTGCCTGAGTCTTTGTTTCCGGTTAAATACAATATGGGGGTCTTCAAATCGCGAGTGAATAGGAATAGTATCTATTTGGGTAAGCGCGCTCCATCATCGACTGTATCATCACGATCACAAGATCAGGTGAGATAGTGATCAAGTCACAGATTATATAATACTATGTCAAGTGCTGCCCAGTTCTATGTAAAAAAAAATATAGTCTCGTTAATCATCTTCAAAGATACATAAAGCATTCTAGACATCGACTTCATAACAATTGTTATGAAGTCGAAGATTCTAGATTATTATCTGAGAACTCAGGTCAATATTGTATCTATATGCGAATGTTATATCAGTTATAGGTATGCTCCAGCAGACAGGTTTTTATGTGGTCGAGGATGGAAAGCACGCTAGGCCTAGAATGAGTAACTGGTTCTCAAGGACAGCTGTTGGAACTTGGAATACACCATGTTTGGCTACAGATTATTCGAATTGAAGGTCAGGCAAACACTGTACACAAACACCTTTATAAAACAGGTTAAGGTAGCTGCGCTATGTGGCTTTGCGATGAAGTTCAGGGCCACACGTCTCATTGCCATTGCCATCTTCCGTTTCCAAACATTCACCATATCCTACTAAATTATACCTAGGTACGTCAGATGAGAGAGTGATCACGTACGTACATAATCATCTTGAGAAAGTTGGTGTAAAAAGGATGATGAAGAATGATGATGGCTTGACTTCTAAGCGAAAGTACGCCGGTTCGAATCCTAGCGCGGGTGTTCGTCCACACGTAGTCGAATGTAATTTCGAATACCGTCGTTTTGAGACGCACGCTGTTGCGAAAAAAATGTTCATAATAATTCAATTATTTACTTCATGTGGGTACACTGTACACTTATGAACGTCAGTCTTTTTCATTACACATTAAAATACAATAATTAAAATACATTACCATAAATTCATAGATTACAAGTTAACAACAGTTGTGAGTTAGTCCTTAATTAAATAATCCATACAAATAAACAAAATGTCAAAACCACTATTTTATTACATACCACCTAGGATGATGGATTACAATGGATGGCGTCAAAACTTTGGCAGCATGTCCATTTTCTGTTTGTGTTAGTGTCTAGAACTGCTAGAGTGTGCGTGAGTAGGGAAGTGATCACATATCGATAAAAAGGTGTAAAATGTAGAAAACTGAAACTTATGTAAAAAGAAAACAATTTATGTGATAAAATACGTAGTTACTTTACTGAACTTATGGAAATAAGTTATTGTTAAAAAATGCTACAGTACTGAACTGTAATTAGGCAACCTTAAATCTGGCGGTATAGATTTCTTAGCTTTTCTATAACACAAATCTTAAATGTTTTGCGTTTGCAATACGTCAATTAAATAATACAATTTTGAGCTACAAAGCATCTATACTTCTATACTAATATTATAAAGAGATAACATGTATGTTTGTATTGAGTTAGCTCAAAAACTACAGGATGATTATTTTTTTCTCTCATATATAAATATATTAATGGTCTTTTAGAATGAACATAGGCTATATATTATCCTGTTTTAAAGATAAGTTCGTGAAGACCTATTTCGCAACTTAAGTCGCCAATAAAACGGTCGAGAAAACGTTTTTTACTAAAGATGATTAATCTGAAATAGATGTAAAAAAGTATGTATCGAAGAGTAGTACAACTTAATAAGACCTACAAAAAAGTCCGCGATAACATATGTCTATCGCACAGACTCACAGTAACTATTTTAATCTTTATTTTTTAATAAAAATGTTACAGAACTTTCAAGGCTATTTTCTTCTATACAGTATTAATCCTTATTTGAATAATTACGCTAATTATCTTGGCCCAATATCATAAATTAAAATTATCCTTTACAGTATATAATTTATATGAAAATACTAGAAGTGCCCTGCGGCTTCGGTCGCGTTAAAGACTTCTTTTATTTACTTAAAACTTTTATTTTGTGAAACCTTTCTATCATAAAAGACATCAAAGAAGTAAAAGCCAAATCGGTTCACCCGTTTTCAAGTTATTGCGTGACTAAGGGAAATAGGGATTCATATTTATAAAACCCAAAAAACCATATTGACTGTCAGACTTTTTTTACCAACCCCTTGCAAAAATCTTGCAATACGTATTTACTTATTTATTTATAGAAGTACTTACGTAAATCTATAAGTTTTTATATATATATATATTTTTTCATTATAAATTATAAGTAATATCCGTGGGGAATTTTTACAAAATGCTTTCTCAGCGGAAACCTACGTCATAACAACTATCTACATTTTAAATTTCAGCGCAATCCGAAACAATATTGATTTTCAGACTTTGTTTCCCCACTTCACCCTCTTAGGGTGGCATTTTGAAAAAGCCTGAAACTCGTATTTACTTATTTATTTACAGAAGTACGGTTTGCGTGAAGGTCGAATAAAATGACTATCCAAACTTTGAACCCCCGTTTCATCCCCTTAAAGAGTGAATTTTGAAAAATCTTTTCTTAACGGATACTTATGTTAAAACAACTGGATGCCAAATTTAAGCGCAACCCGAAACAATATTGGTTTTCAGACTTTGTTACCTCATTTCACTCTTTTAGGGGTGGAATTTTGAAAAAGCCTGAAACACGTGTTTACATATTTTTTTACTGAAGCACTTGTATGAAGTTTCGAATAGAAAAGACTATCTAATCTTGTTTATCCGTACAAACTTTGAACCTCCATTTCACGCCCTTACGGGGTGAATTTTGAAAAATCCTTTCTTAGTACATTTAGTACAGTACCCTTGCGTACTAAGACAAATATACTCTTTAAATTTCAAGTCTCTACGACCAGCGGTTTAGGCTGTGCGTTGTCTGTTAGGCAGTCAGTACGTCAGGACAAAGATTCTTATAGTATTAGATAAATTATCATAATAAAAAAATGCAGTGAAACCACAAATTAGGCCATACTTACTTTGTAAACATTAATCAGATTTTTAATTGTAAAAGGTAACAGGACAAGCATGACTCTCACTTGATGGTGAGCGATGACGTCTACCTATTACAGATACAGCGATACAGGGAAATTCTGGCAGTCCAGAATTTTGCATGTCACTCCACTGCGCCTGTTACCTTGAGACATAAAGATGTTAAGTTTCACATGCCCCGTAATTTCACTGGACACCTTGCCATTTCAACCGAAAAACATTCCTATGAAAATTAATTGGCAAAGTGGTGGTACCGGCCCAGGCGGACTAGCAGAAGTCCTACCACTACAGAAAAATTAGCTCATTTTTTTGTAGATGCTAACGATATAAAGTAATTTGATGTCAATATAGTATGATCTATTGTATCATCATCATCATCAGCCAGTGTCAGTCCACTGCTGGACTGTAGGCCTCTCCCAAGATGCGCCACTAAGCTCGATTTTCAGATCTTTTTTTCCAATCACTGCCCA
The DNA here is from genome assembly GCA_954871355.1 of Cabera pusaria. Taxonomy (NCBI): domain Eukaryota; kingdom Metazoa; phylum Arthropoda; class Insecta; order Lepidoptera; family Geometridae; genus Cabera; species Cabera pusaria. The sequence goes on from OX940893.1 coordinate 8,764,266, forward strand.
CCGCATTGCGTATGCCGTCGCTCTCCACTCTCCAAAACTCAAAATTTGAAATCACCCCGACTGATCCTATAATGAAAATAAAAATATTTCAATGAGTCTGAAAACGACATCTCACCTGTAAGTTGGCGAGGAGTTGAGTATTCAGCAGATTCCGGAAGATGTCCCAGCATCATGTCAATGCTTCAGTGTCCTTTGTCGTTGAAGAAAAGGATACCGAATTTCGAATTAATCACTATGAAAGTTGATTTCATAGCGCCATCAACTAGAAAAATGCTCATAGTATAACAACGGCTAAACAGATTTTCATGAATCAGAGCTAATAACACTTTCGATTAAAACACTTTTAAAACCGTTTCATCATCCTTCATTGCTCGCAGAGGAAGATTATAGGAAGATTTTCTATCTTGACTCCACTAGCTTCTATTCTTATTGTTATATACCGGCTGTAATTCACGTACCATTAGTCGAATTTTCTCGACCTGGTTTACGAGCGAGTCAGTCGCTCTTCCTCGGGAGTGAGGTCACGCGGTGAGATCGCGATGTTCACCAGTAAATTCGACTAAAGGTACGTGAATTACAGCCGGTATATAACAATAATAATGTTACAAATTCACGATAATGTTAAAATCAAAATAGCTTCTATTCTTTTCCGTTTCCTCGGTGTCAGTTCCAGCTTGATTGATAATCTAGTAGGTACAAAATTGATTTTTCAAAATGTTTAGAACAAAGTCTGAAGTGATTCGTTGGATACTAATTTTCACGCCTTACTGCCTTTATCCACTTGATTGGATTTTCGGACATTTTGGAAACCTACAACAAAATTATATAATACTAGCTGACCCGGCAAACGTTGTTTTGCCATATAAATAAATGGCTATTAAAAATTAAGGGTTGATTGTAGAAGGGTGAAAATTGAGGATTGTATGTATTTTTGTATGTTGTATCATAAAAAAATAGAAATTAAAAATTTTGTCTAAAAAATAAAAAAAAATTAGGGGTGGACTACCCCTAACATTTAGGGGGATGAAAAATAGATGTTGGCCGATTCTCATAGATACCGGATAAGCACAAAAAATTTCATCAAAATCGGTCAAGCCGTTTCGGAGGAGTATGGCAACGAAAACTGTGACACGAGAATTTTATATATTAGATATTAATGTGGTAAACTGTCACACATTCTTCATAAAAATATATATAATAGCATTATCATAAGTAATAATAGATTGAATACGAGTAAGTATAAGTGCTGATAATATAATTAGGTACCTAGTTACTACTAATTTTGCGCGACATTACTTTGATCACTTTTTATAATATTTTAAGATCGTTCACAAAACGAAAAAACCAACTTCAAATGCCACGCTATCCATTTTCAGTATAAAGTTAAAGTTGGAGGTGTTTATGTCCATATCTCTGGAGATACTTATCAGATTTCAAAAAATGTACAATGGGACCAAACGGGCAGAATAATCTCTCGAAAAAAATTTCCAATCCGGTTAAGAACTTACGGAGTTATGAGATAACAAACATAAAAAAGGCGAACTGAGAACCTCATCTTTTTATTGTGAAGTCGGTTAAAAATATTCAAATTTCGTTCTAAGCAAGGCCATAAGCTGACCGTTCCATCCTTAAAAAAATCTTCATATTATAAATCAACTAGCTGGGTCCCGCGGCTTTGTCCGCGTTTAATGACAGCGGCAACATGCGCGTGGGCTGTGCGCGGTAGAAAACACTGCTTATTTTGCACATTAACCTTCCCTATTTGTATCAGATATTGTTCCCTATTTCATTAGCTTCAATTTTGATTTCGCGGAACTTTATTTTATTCTAAAATAAAAGTAGCCAAGTTACTTGGTAGTTAATATTTTAACATCAGCATCCTGCTAGTGAAAGTCCCGTTAAATTGGTCCAGTCATTTCAGAGATAAACCGGAACAAACAGACAGACAGACAAACATTTAAAATTTTGTTTATTAGGTAAGTACCGTATATTCTTTCATATGCATTTAGTGAAAAGCTGTTAATTTGGAATTACAAACAGACACTTCAATTTTTTTATATGTATAGATTTAGTGTAAAATGTATATGAACGATTTATATATTTGAAGTTTTAAGTGTAATATTATAATATTACACTAAAGGAATTTATATATTCCTTTTTATAAGGGTATCGACTATATTTATCGACAAAGTTTTGGAGGGTTCTCGGACATCACTAGCCGGGCGGCGTAAAATAATGTTTGTTATTTACATAAATTAAAGCTTTTAAATGATAACCATTTACCACCTCGGTAGTTATATGACGAAAAAGATGTATATAATGTAAGCAAAATAAATATTTTGATTCAAAAAGTGGTTATATATGAGAATAAATGCCCACAAAGACTTACGTGTGAAATGATAATTCTGGATCTTTTACGCCTCCTTTAGTTGTTCTTGATGGATAAAACACAGCACAACACGACATAATTTAACCATGTAACATGGTTTCAGTCTTTAAAGCTATGTTTCTATTTAATTTTTAATTTATAAGTATGATGCGTCGCTATATTATGGCCTGCTAGCCGGTCAAAAATGGACACGATCACCCATGCGCGAGGTTGTCAATTTGATATTAGCTTTCTCGTTTACTCTTATCTCGCGATCCCTGTGATAGAAAGGGTAGGACAATGTGTTGATAGAATGAAAGTCGATGTGACAACGTCACATGGCTGACATGGCTCCATCCATTGTAATCCATCATCCTAGCATACCACAGATACTTATTGTCACTTACTTATTAATATTATGCTAGATAGAAAAATATTACAATATGTCAATTTGAGTATTACCATGTGCCAAATTTGAATGTCACCTTTTGTCATGTCACCAAAATTTCCAGTGGTACGATTTCGAAAAGCCGTTATACCGAAAGCCGCTGTTATGAAAATATTTTTATATGTGATGCGCTTACATCGATAGTCACTGTATCGAAAGTAATGCAATGTATCACTAGGTTAGGTAAGGTTTAAACTGCGACAACACTACGCGTCTACATCAGATATATCAGACCTTCGCCCACAGGTGGTAAGAGCATAGTATATCGATGTTCCACCTGACTTGCTACCACAAGTAGCTTACCATTACCAATGACAAAATCTTCCACCATAACCTCATGGTGTTCCAGCACTACACAGCCCCTGAGAGTATTTTAGGCCTAGCTAGAGCATGTTTACCATCTTTGACTACATCATTGCTTACCACCAGACGAGATAGTGGTCAGACGCTAGCCTATACGATATAGAAATAAATCATGCCACCTTGAAAAACCGCCCAAGTGCGAATCAGACTCGTGCACAAAGGGTTCCGTACGATTATCTATAAAAACGACAAAAATCATGTCTGTTTTAACGGAGCCCCCCCTTAAATATTAATATTATTTTAATGTTATTATTTATTCTTAAAGTGAATAATATAACTCAATATTCTGTGAATATTTGAGCGTCAGCGTCTACCTGTTGCCGTTATCAATATCGAGCAAATAATCACGTTTTTTGTAGTTTCTTAAATATTTATTATATGTATTTTACTGTTTTATAGTATTTTTTGTTATAGCGGCAACAGAAATACATCAATTGTGAAAATTTCAACTGTCTAACTCACGGTTCATGAGATACAGCCTGGTGACAGACGGACGGACAGCGGAGTCTTAGTAATAGGGTCCCGTTTTTTACCCTTTGGGTACGGAACCCTAAAAAAACCTATTTGTAATTGCTGAAAAATGTCATAAAGAAAACTTCACGTTAGTTTAACGAGTTCGTAATTAAAATTCTCAAATCTTCATCCTACACGATTTTGTGGAAACCATGATTTATTTTTAAAAATCTAAACACAAGAAAGTAGATACCTACAAATTCGTTGTCAATGAAAATACAAGAAAACTAAATAACATGTCTAATGAAGTGGGATCTCTTGGCTTCATGCCAGGGTCTTCCAAGAAGTTAGGAATACGGTGAATAAGAATTGCCAGATGTGAATTTTACATATTGAACTAACTGGTGAACTTTCTACAACATACCTATACGCATGTATTGCTTACTAGCTACGCCCCGCGATTTTGCACGCTTCAATAATTTAAGATCGTTTAAAAAACTAAAAGAACCGACTTCAAATGCCGCGCTAGTCATTTTCAACCGATTTCCAAAAAGGATCAGGAGCACAGAAAAGGTAATAGTCCTTCCTAGCAAGTAGGAGGCTCTCAATTCATCTGTGTTTTTAGGGTTCCAAACCCAAAGGGTACCAACGGAACCCTATTACTGAGACTCCGCTGTCCGTCTGTCTGTCTGTCTGTCTGTCTGTACGTCTGTCACCAGGCTGTATCTCATGAACCGTGATAGTTAGACGGTTGAAATGTTCACAGATGATGTATTTCTGTTGCCGCTATAACAACAAATACTAAGAACAGAACAAAGTTAAAAATTAAAGAAAAGTTTAAAAAAAGTTTTTTACGATAGCGCAGCGCCACCTATCTAGTTGCTAAGATGGCGCTATCGTCTTTACCTTAATCTGAAACTCGGAAGCGGCTCCAACGATTAAATAAAATTTTGTATACCTACAGGGGATTTCGGGGGCGATAAATCGATCTAGCTAGGAGTCATTTTCAGAAAATGTTGTTTTATTCGTGTTTTCAATAATCAACTTTATTGATAATCAACTTAAAATATGACTCTTCCCGACATCTATTGGTGAGTAGAAGTAGCTTTAGTGTTACTGTGTCGGTAAAGCAGTTAGTTGCTCTCAATTAAAAAAAATTGTATTATTGTTCGTCAATAGATGTCGGGAAGAGTCTTATTTGTCTGTTTAAGTGGCAAAAAATACCGAGCAAAGCTCGGTCAACCAGATATTTAATAATATTAATGACTATTACTACTATTACTATTACTACTATATAATACTATTCTACCTTTGTGTTAACGTTTACTTAGTTGGTGTTAGAAGTTCGTTAGAAATTCGTTAGAAGGCGTTCGGAACCCTCCGTGTGCGGGACAAAAGTCTGACTCGCACTTGGCCAGTTTTATTTTGCATGTATGTTACACGATTACTCTGTGAATTGTAAACTCTGTGATATGAATGATTATTTTTTTAAATTGGTAGGGTGCATTTCCAAGGTAGTTCTGTTTTTAAAGTTGATAATTTCATCGGGATGTGATAAGTATATCCAGAGATATGACGATAAACGTCTCAAACTTGCTACTGAAACTGACACGCGCGGCATGTGAGTCGTCATTATTGTACTATTCATTATTCTGTGTCATTACTAAGTTTGAGGTGTTAATCTCTATATCTCTGAAGATACTGTACCTACATATCTCAATTAAATTTAAATGGGACCACTTGGAAAGTATAACCCATTCAAACAAAAAAAGTATTCAATCTCCTTTTCAGTCCCTTGATTTTCAATCGTTCGAAAACCAATTCGGATTCGGAAACTGCCACTCCTTCGTGCCACTTCCACAATGCATATATGCATCTTTTCCATAACTTTTGATAATTATTTTAAAAAAAACAGTACCTAATTCTAACCGAAAAAGCTTTCCGCGACGAAATAGCTCACGGAATAATAAATATTCAACATTTAAAATGACGCTTCCGTAATTCCGATTAAAATGAGACTCAGGGTGCTGTTATCCTATTGATTATTCACTGTGCAATATTTCAATAATCGATCAAGCCATTGTGAAGAGGGCACAAACAAATATGTAGGTACACAACATTTATGTTGTGTACCGGGACCTCTCGTCGATATTCAATTATTTATAATTATTTATAACTATTACCTTTCGAATGGCAAAACTAATGCGTTGCACTAATTAATTTTCGCATGTACATTGTTGATGGTGGTTGGTGATTTTGACCGACTTCACAAAAAGAGAAGGTTCTCAATTCGCCTGTATTATTTTTTATATTTGGTATCTCAAAACTCCGTCATTTATTAACCGATTTGAAACAATATTTTTTGTTTGAGGGAGTGCTTCCCGTTTGGTCCCATTGGAATTTTTTTGAGATCTGATAAGTATCTCCAGATATATGGAGGGAAACACCTCAAACATACAACTGAAAATGACTATTGCGGCATTTGAAGTCGGTTTTTATTTTCGTTTTGAAAACGATCTTAGGTTTTATATATATTTTTTTTATGCCGGATAGGAAAACGTTTGTTGTTGAAATGACTAGGTTTCTCACTTGATGCTAGTTCTCTGATAGAAGAAAGGAATGACGGAATTAGTGCAATAAATTCGTGCAATTTAGCCTATTTAGGATACTAGGCCCGAAACCATAACTGCCTGTCGTCCGCACGCAGTGAGGTCACAGATTATAAAATAGTTACTACGTAAGTGAGGTCCTGTACTGTACCACAGAATAAATAATAGTTCAATAACACACGCATTGAAATTATTATAAATTTTTATCAGCCAGTGTTTTTATCAGTTCTGACAGTGGTTATTTTTATTGGAATAACCAATGTAAACAACATGACTGATGCATTGTATTGTTTGTGATTGTTGAAATCAATGACCGTTTTTAAGATTGTCAAGGTTAGTCGGCTAAGGAAAGGCTGCAGTTTGTTTGTTCTTTACACGGTTCGACCGGTTTAGTTGAAATTTGTAGTCGAATATGATATCTGATTTATTCTTGTACATATAAGTATATAATATGTTGCAGCCAACTAGCTTAATTAGTCGTTCAATTAACAGCCTAGGCGTTTTACTAAACGGCGCCGTTCAGTTAGGCTCCTAGAGATGTCGTGTTTAGGCTCATTGGAACGTTCTCAAAGAAAATATTATACTTGATCAGTTAGGACTAGTTAAGAAATTTTTAATTAAATATTCGTATTGGCTGAGTGGCTAGCCCTTTTGTCAGAGTTTGTTGGACGCCTGAGAAGGCCTCTGCCATGGCCTACAATTATTGTCAAGAGAAAATACTTATAAAGTATAGGCATCTTTACCTCCTTCTTAAGTAAAGTCTGTCAAAAAAGCTTGTTTGTAACTCATACTCTTCCTTTTGATTCCATCGCTCAAATAATAAAAAGGATCATTTTTACGTTACAGGTTCCAGAAAGCCTGCGTGAAGTACGGAGTGCCTGATGTAGACCTCTTCCAGACCACAGACCTCTGGGACCAGAAGAACATCGCATTGGTTACCACAACCATCTTTGCTATTGGCAGAACGGTAAGCTTTTTGATAACATTAGTAGGTACAAAAAGAGACAACATAGTTCCAGTTCTGGACATAGGGTGCTTTCAGCCATCGACCACATCGTCATTCGTCACTTACCAATAGGTGAGATAGTTGCCAAACTAGCTTCTGATGGTAAATCGTTTTCATCGTCACCATTATCTCAATTACGATTACCACCTTAACAACTGAAAGACTTGTACCCGCTGGTACGCTACCTGGTATGGGTCGCTACCCAGAGTCGCTACCCAGAGTCGAGATCTGGAACATACAGACAAATTGAGAACCGACTTTGTTTTCGACAGATTTGCTTACTTGAGGGTGATAGCTGTCCAGGCGGACCCTAGATAGTGTCCTACCACCATGCTGGGGTTGTTCGTTTCTCAAGGATGTTTTTTCCTTCACCGGAGGGCCACTATGAAAAGCGCACATACATTTTTTCGATAGAAAAATCCATTGGTGCACGTCTACTTGTACTATTATTTATTCTGTGGCACGGCGGGAAATGATTTCCTCTCTCCTCTGGCATCAAAGTCGACCGTTCTCCCGCTTACACCACCGGGCTCTCAATAAATGTTCAGGTATTCGCCTGAATGCTGATTTTCAGATAGTCTTGTAGGGGTTGGACTATCGCGAATAAATGTATTTACTAAATGGCTATACTCACGTAATCAGTCGAAAAAGGCTTCTTTAGGCTTTTTTTTTAATTATGGAACATACTTACGGTAGTTTTAATAATGTAATTATTAAAACTACCGTAATGTAATAAAAAATAAAAATAATAGGTATTGTTCTAAGCACACATATTTAAATACAATACAATATAACCTATTACAAATAATAGGCACATACCAATAATAATAATAACATACTATACACTTTTAAATAATAATGCGAGAAGTATTTATTGTGTCCCCTACGGAGCCACAGGACACACTTTCTGATTGAAATCTATTAAATTTTCAGGCCCACAGGCACCCTGAATGGCGTGGCCCTCACCTTGGCCCGAAGCCTTCGGATGAGAACCGCCGTGAATTCAGCGAGGACGTCCTTAGAGCAGGACAATCCGTCATCGGTCTTCAAGCCGGCACCAACAAGCTAGCTTCACAATCCGGACAAAGCTTCGGCGCTTCTCGCAAGATCATCCTAGGAAAGTAGATGTTGTAAGACCTACTTATTTATGTATTTGTTTCTTCTTTCATATTTGTATGTACAAAATATAAGTAATACACTTTTATTTATGTAACAGTATTTTCTTTTAATTGTCCTGTGGGAGAAATTAACAAGCAGGTTTAGTTCATTGACGAAATGGGTAAAAATTTTAAAGGTAATGGGTAGAAAAAAGCTCGTATTTATTAGCCAAATAGTAAAGGATTTATAAATCTGCCAAGTGCGAGTCGGACTCAGTAGGGTGGTAGTCCTGTTTTTTCCGAAAATATGTTTTTCTTGTATGTTGTTGCTCGAGCATTTATAGCTATTGCTGACAATCTTAATTTGAAACACCCATGTATGCTTCATCATAATCAGCTAACATCAGTCCACTGCTGGACATAGGCCTCTCCCAAGACACGCCACTGAGCCCGATCTTCGGCTCTTTGTTTCCAGTCACTGCCCACAGCTTTGCGAATGTCGTCGCCTCCACCTGGTCATACCTGTTATACTTCATAACTATGCAAGATTATGGAATTCTTGGTCTGATGCTGCAGCCAGGATAACCTCAAACTAAAACACTCATTATGTCGTATTTGGATTGGTTTTGGTCAGTATTTTCAACCGACTTCCAAAAAGAAGGAGGTTCTCAAATTTTCTGTATGTTTTTTTTCTTCTTTTTTTTGTGTGTATGTTACGTGATTACTCCGTCAATTGTGAACCGATTTGTATGTTTTTTTTTAATCGGTAGGGTACGTTTCCTAGGTGGTCCCATTTTAATTTCATCAAGATTTAATAAGTATCTCCAGAGATATGACGATAAACGTCTCAAACTTGCTACTGAAATTGACTTGAAATTGACGCGGGGCATGGAGGTCGGTTGTTTTAGTTTTTAAACTATCTTAATCATTATTTTTATTTGTTCTACATACAATACAATGTTGTGAGCTGATGCTGCACCCAGACTATGCACCACACTTGAAAAAAATTTAATTTTTAATTTTATTTAACCCCCTATTACCCCATTGCACCCTCTTAGGGGTGGAATTTCAAAAAAACCTGAAACACGTGTTTACTTATTTTTTTACTGAAGCACTTATGTGAAGTGTCGGATAGAAAAGACTATCTAATCTTGTTTCTTCATACAAACCTTGAAACCCCATTTCATCCCTTTAAGGGGTTAATTTTGGAAAATCCTTTCTTAGTACACCTTTACGTACTAAGACAAATATACCCTCCAAATCTCAAGTCTCTACGACCAGCGGTTTAGGCTGTGCGTTGTCTTTCAGTCAGTCAGTCAGTCAGTCAGTATGTCAGGACAAAGATTCTTATAGTATTACTAGAAGTGTCCCGCGGCTTCGCCCGCGTTAAAACCTTCTTTTATTTACTTAAAACTTTTCTTTTGTAAAAACTATTCTATCATTAAACACATCAAATAAGAATTAGCCAAATCGGTTCAGCCGTTTTCATGTTATCGCGTGACTAAGGCAATTCTGGATTCATATTTATAAAACCCTAAAAACCTAAATTTACAGACTTGGTTACCTACCCCATTTCTAAAAATCCTACAACACGTACTTTATCCCATCTTGTTTCGCCATACAAACTTTGAATACCCGTTCCGTATACGGGAGGAATTTTCAGAAAATCATTTCTGAGCGGATACCTACGTCATAATAACTATAATCTGCATTCTGAATTTCAGCGCCATCCGAAACAATATTGATTTTTAGACTTTGTTACCCCAGTTTATCCTATTAGGGTGGCATTTTGAAAAAATCTGAAACTCGTATTTACTTATTTTATTTACAGAAGTATTTGTGTGAAATGTCGAATAAAACGACTATCCAAACTTTGAACCCCCGCTTCATTCCCTTAAAGAGTGTATTTTGAAAAATTCTTTCTTAGCGGATACCTAAGTCAAAATAACTATCTGAATGCCAAATTTCAGCGCAATCCGAAACAATATTGATTTCAGACTTTGTTACCCTACTTCACCGTTTTAGGGGTGGAATTTCGAAAAAGCATGTAACACGTATTTACTTACTTAAGTACTTGTGTTAAATTTCGAATATAAAATACTATCTAATATTGTTTCTCCGTACAAACTTTTAACCCCCGTTTCATCCCTTTCAGGGGTGAATTTTGGAAAGTCCTTTCTCAGAGGGAACTATCGTCGGGGGGAATTTCAAAGAAACCTGCAACACATATTTACTTATTTTTTTACTGAAGCACTTATGTGAAGTTTTGGATAGAAAAGACTATGTCATCTTGTTTTTCCATACATACTTTGAATCCCCGTTTCATCCCCTTCAGGGGTAAATTTTGGAAAATCCTTTCTCAGAGGGAACTATCGTCGTAATAACTATCTGAATGCCAAATTTCAGCGCAATCCGAAACAATATTGATTTTCACACTTTGTTACCCCATTTCACCCTCTTAGGGGTGGAATTTCAAAAAAACCTGAAACACGTATTTACTTATTTTTGTACTGAAGCACTTGTGTAAAGTTTCGGATACAAAAAACTATCTAATCTTGTTTCTCCATACAAACTTTGAACCCCCATTTCATCCCCTTAAGGAGTGAATTTTGATAAATCCTTTCTTAGTACACCCCTACGTACTAAGACAAATATACCCTCCAAATTTCAAGTCTCTACGACCAGCGGTTTAGGCTGTGCGTTGTCTGTCAATGAGTCAGTCAGTCAGTCAGTCAGTATGTGAGGACAAAGATTCTTAGGCTGGGTTGCACCATCTTACTTTAACCGTAACTATAACTATTAACTGGTGTTTTTATATGGATTTTGACAGATTTTTGACTTTTGTTATAGCTAAAGTAAGATGGTGCAACTCAGCCTTATAGTATTAAAATATAGATTAAATATTATGTTTCTTTGAAGTGTTTCACACTTTATATTTTTGTAAATTGTTAAACATTGAAATTTTGGATTGTGTTTAACAATTTACAAAAATAGATATAGATTGTTACACAAACTCTAAAATTTCATCGTACCGACGCATCGGCATCATAGCAATTGCTATGACGTCGATGTACCGACGGGACTCGAAACCCAACCACTAGTACTACGCCATCGTTGCCATCGTTTACATTAGGCCACAGAATACTTAATAGTAATACTTATAGAAGCCTCACTCTCTCATAGCAAATATGCGAGATTAAACCTTATCATCGGTTTAATCTTGCATATTGATTAGGCAAGCATTTTGCTTGTTCTATATATATAATAATATGTCGCCGAAATCTTTTCAGTTTTACATGCATAAAGTATGTCGTTATCAACGATGTATTTATTCATAGGTCGTTATGCTACCATTTTTAGGGTTCCGTACCCAAAGGGTAAAACGGGACCCTATTACTAAGACTCCGCTGTCCGTCTGTCTGTCTGTCTCTCTGTCTGTGTGTTCGTCTGTTACCAGGCATTGTATCTCATGAACCGTGATAGTTAGACAGTTGAAATTTTCACAGATGATGTATTTCTGTTGCCGCTATAACAACAATTACTAAAAACAGAATAAAATTAAAAATAATAGAGGGTACAAGAAACGTGTTTTTTCGGCATTTCACGCCATCTATGAACGCTTAGTTAGGTAAACGTCCCATAGATGGCGTTATATTGAAATGTCGATCCCTAACTCCTTTGTTAGACGTTATAAGAAATAAAATGTTTATCAATTATTATTTTTGTTTATTATGTTTATTATTTGCTAGCGAAAAATGATAGTGGTATTTTTTGCTCGATCTTATAAAATACTGTAGTGTGGTTCGGAACCCTACTAGTGCGAGTCCGACTTGCACTTGGCCAGTTTATTTATGCATAATAAGAAGAGTGTAGATAAAAGTTATTTATAGCATTATTTTGCTAAGAAATCTGTATCATGATAAAACTTTTTATTTTATTTCAATTGTAGATGCATGACTTTTAAATTCATTATCAGAATATTAAGATTATATGTTTTGATTATAAACTTGTTGTATATCAAAGATTATATTATAATTTATGTGTGTAGATAAAGTTCTTTACTCCACACATTTCAGTAATGGATAATAAAAAATAAGTTCAAAAACCAAATCCTAACTACTGAAAGATCACACTCTAATAAACTGGCCAAGTGCAAGTCGGACTCGCACTCGTAGGGTTCCGTAACACATTAGAGTATTCAATAACTAAGATTTTTCGCAACTACAAAAATAACTGTGTTTTTCATAGTGTTTGTATGAAAAACAAAGTTATACTTGCGGTCGCTATATCTCAACAACTGCTGACTGTATCTCGTTCAAACCAATTTTAGTTGAAAGTTTGTATTGAGATCTACAGAATATATTTTTTCCAGATTTTTCACTCCCTTACTTTAGAAGTTAGAGGGGGGGGACACACATTTTACCACTTTAGACGCGCCTATCTTTGAAATGATTGACTTTGATATAAAATGATTTTAGAAACCTCAATGTCATTTTTAAAGACCTATCCATAGATACCCTACACGTGTAGATTTGACGAAAAAAAGAAAAAAAAATTTTTTTGTTCCAGTTCCTTGTATGGGATGCCCCCCCTTAAACTTTTTTATTTTTTATTTTTGTATAAAAATCGGAAAGCGGTTTACAGAATACATCTACCTACCAAGTTTCAATTCTGTAGTCCTAATAGTTTCGGAATAAAATGGCTGTGACATACGGACGGACAGACAGACAGACATGGCGAATCTATAAGGGTTCCGTTTTTTGCCATTCGGCTACGGAACCCTAAAAAGTATGAAACAAGAAAATATTCTCACCTGAGATCGCTATGTACAAACTATTCAATATGTATCCTGTATTATATAAACAACTTACTTTTAATAAATATTTTATTGTATTTTATAAATATTCTTAGTGGTGCTCAGTGGATACCCGTGGTCGTATGCTACTTTGCAGAGTGTATTGTTTTGTTACGGTTACACAGCCACGACGGACGGACATACGACCACAGCACACGATGGGGTGTGGCGAAATTTTTTTTTAGTTCTGCACTTCGTGCCCTCTAGAGGGCGCCACATTCAATTTGTTGTGACGTCACATAGCCTATAACCAGCAGACAAATAAGACGCGTCCAACGACACCTCATTTGTCAAATTATGATAAGTAGTTTAGAAGTTATGAAGGAACAGATGAACATACATACAAACATACATACATACATACATACTTACATACATACATACATACTTACATACATACATACCCACATACCGGTCAAAAACATAACCCTCCTTTTTGCTTCGCTGTAGTCGGGTAAAAAATAGGAAAGACAAGACGTTATGATATGAATCAACATTGAAGATAATTAAGTTAATATTATTGTAAAGGGCCTCTTGACGTTGGCTTCGGCTCAGTCAATGCCTTCCAAATGTCCAGGCGTATTACGACCCGAGACATTACATCAAATAATAATTATAATAATTTATTCATCAATTTATACTTATTACAACTTAATATGTACCATCGCGTACAGTTGTGCGTATCCAGTTTCAAAACATTTTCGGTTGCAAGTGTCGATTATTTTTCTATCCAATCAGAAGAGCCAAAACCAAAAAAAAATTTTCTTATCAATCAGAAGAGCCAAAACCAAAAACAAAACATAATTTTGGCTTTGTCCCTTCTTGTCATTGGTCAACAATGTCAACATAGACAGAAGCGAGATACGAATTCAATAGGAATGCACAGGAAATTATTCCTTAAGGTGGATACGCACAAATGAAGGCGATGCGTACAGTTGTGCGTATCCAGTTTCAAAACATTTTCGGTTGCAAGTGTCGATTATTTTTCTATCCAATCAGAAGAGCCAAAACCAAAAAAAATGTTCTTACCAATCAGAAGAGCCAAAACCAAAAACAAAACATAATTTTGGCTTTGTCCCTTCTTGTCATTGGTCAACAATGTCAACATAGACAGAAGCGAGATACGAATTCAATAGGAATGCACAGGAAATTATTCCTTAAGGTGGATACGCACAAATGAAGGCGATGCGTACAGTTGTGCGTATCCAGTTTCAAAACATTTTCGGTTGCAAGTGTCGATTATTTTTCTATCCAATCAGAAGAGCCAAAACCAAAAAAAATGTTCTTACCAATCAGAAGAGCCAAAACCAAAAACAAAACATAATTTTGGCTTTGTCCCTTCTTGTCATTGGTCAACAATGTCAACATAGACAGAAGCGAGATACCAATTCAATAGGAGTGCACAGGAAATTATTCCTTAAGGTGGATACGCACAAATGAAGGCGATTGTACCTACCTACCTTTACAATATTAAACTAGTATTATATTAATGTAACAAATAACAAGGGTAGGTACCTACATCTTGCCATTACGTATTATTATTATTATCTCTTCTGTGGCTGTACCACTGTACCGCAGGTACGACCTAGCAATCACAGAACAGATAATAATACTACGTAGTACAGCTGACAATCACTTCCAACAGTGCGGTCACACGAATATATAAGTATAGATAATAATACCTACTAAACCTACGCCCTAGTCAAGGAGTATAATAACTGTGCACAGATGCCTTAGTTAAAATAAAATTCATCTATGCCCTAGTTCACTTTCACACGGATCACGGTAATATGATGACGACCACAAATAAATTGCAGCCATTTAAGCCATTTTGTAATGGTAGGAGAAGGAAGGGGGTTTACA
Organism: Cabera pusaria; assembly: GCA_954871355.1. Taxonomy (NCBI): domain Eukaryota; kingdom Metazoa; phylum Arthropoda; class Insecta; order Lepidoptera; family Geometridae; genus Cabera; species Cabera pusaria. The sequence continues at coordinate 8,779,328 of OX940893.1, forward strand.
AACATGATGAGGGCCCAATGGCACAGAGGAGAATGGTTTACTTCGACGCCAGAGCCCAGTGGTTCAAATCCAGCCGTGCACCAATGGATTTTTCTGTCGAAAGAATTATGTGCGCATTTCACAGTAGCCCTCCGGTGAATGACAAGCCCCAACCCCTGGAAAAGTGGTAGGACACTAGGTATCTAGTGACTACCTAGTGTCCTGTGTCCAACAGGATAACTACCGCTCTCAAGTTGAAAAATCTGTCGACTCTGTCCTCAAACATCTTATGTGTTCCGGCTGCTGTCCATGCCATGAGAACCAGTTTCCATGCTAAGCTTAGCGTGCCATCCTAGATCGCACCAACACTTACCAACAGGTGAGATACTTATTGGTCCAACACTAGTCTATACGATGCACGGATACTATATAAAATATATATAAATACATACCATTATATGGATACTTATTTATGTTTATCTATAAATTCGATCGAGATCCAAGAAAATTAACAATTCATATTAAAAATTAATAACTTATGGTTGATAGCGCCATCTAGTAAAAATATTTTGCAACTAGTACACACCAGCAAGGTTGACAAAACGAGCAAAATGAAAGCTATATTATTTCGCATTCTTTTGTATAGATGGCAGAGTAAATGTCAACAAGGTCAAGAGCTTCTAGTGATGGGTATCTGTTCAGTAAACGAATAATCGGAACTGTTTACAAAATATGAAGCTGTCCGTCAGCTTATTTAGATCGATTAAACAGTAGCTGGATAAAATCAATGCAGTAGATGTAAAGTAGAGCACATTTAATAATTTAAACACTAGTTTTTTTTGAGTGTCATAACAGATTGAGTAGTCGAATATTGCATGTAAATTTTCATTGAGCTCTCTGTTATGCATTAACCAATAATAAGCCGGTTATATGAAAAAAACAGTGTGGTGTGGTTTTATGAAACCACGATGCAAGTGAAACTTTTTGTTTATTTGTAGCTATGGAAGCTATCTACCATAGCATTAGTTGGACAAGACACATTAGCATGCATACAAATATGGCTGCGGAAGCGTCCGCCAATCACAGCTACTAGCTACTAGCTAGTAGCTGTTCGTATTAGTATTTAGTATTCTTGTTAACCCCTCCAACTAAGCTAAGTATGCTTGTGTCTGGAGTGGATTCAAGTCAATAGTGCAATGGGTGGGGTGGGGATCGAACTCACGACCTCTCGATCGCCAGTCCGACATCCTATCCATTGGGCTATTTCCGCCTTTTTGTTTTGTTTGTGTAAATGATGTTGCGATCGTGTGCTGTGACTGTTTGGACTTTTTATTTTAATTGAATGTGTGAAGTAAAAAAAAAAACAAAGTAAAATTAATAGAAAATCATAAAATACTCGCAAATCTTATTCAATTTCAAATATGTATCATTATATTATAACGTCCAAATGAATACTCAAACCATTATAATTATCAATCATTAACATAATAATATATTCATAACACAATGAACAACTAAACTATCAATATAATATCTATTATAACAGTTAAAAAAACAGTTAGAAAAATATAATATAACGAACAATGCATTAGAAAAAAATATAACAGCCCACCTTTACCAGGCCTGTCACACTCCGCGCTGTAGCTATGAAACTACAAGTTCCTCCGCGCACCCGCTAGGGTACAATTTAAGTCAGTAAAGTGTTACGCGCGCTCTCGATCGGCCCCTCGCCTTACTTGTACCTACCTCAAACGCCCGAGAAGCTACTGGCTTGAAAAATCTGAAAACATTCATGATGATAGTGCATTTCATAACACAGAATCCTTAGAATAAATCGTTAAAAGTGACTAAGATTAACTAGCTCGGCTCGGCTCGGCTCGGCTTTTAGCCGAGCTTTGTGAGGGCTCGTGTAGTTTTTCTGCCTGGTAATAATTTTTAAGGCAGTTTTTTTCAATATTAAATGACGAATCTGCCCGACACTGGCAAAAAAACTGGCACACCACCATTCACTCCAACAAATGCATTAAATTTACCATCATATTATTGAATTATGGCATAAAATAAAGTTTATTTACCTTCTCATTCAAACTTTTACAAATTTCCAACCAAATAAATAAATAATAAAAATGTTACTTATACTTTAAATAGAAACAAAAAATTGTAAAAATTCTATTTATATTTAAAAATTCATAAAGATCCTTAAAATCTGCCACTTTTTGGAATCGTCATATTAATCTGCCAGAGTTAAAATGTAAGTCCCATTGCAGATTTCTGCCACAAATGGTCACACTGATACCAGACGTCATTTGGATGACAGATGTAAATTCTTTAGATTTTCAACAGATGGCGTTAGTAACCAAACATTATGTTCGCAGCGAAGTTAGTTCTTTGATCTTCTAACGGATGGCGTTAGTAGTACAATAATATGCTATCGTAGAAACAATATTGTTTTATCTTAATTTTTTTTAATGGTAATAAAATAATATTTTTTTTAGGTTCCCTATTGTTTCGCATAACATTTTTTGTCATAATATACTTTAGCATAATGTTGTTTCTCCTAATATATTTAAGCATACATTAATTTGGCATAAAGTAATTAGGCATATTTTTCTTGACATAATTACTGTTAGCATAAGCATTTGTGGAATAATATTCTAAAGAATAATAATAAACGCATAACTATGATTCGGCATAATTGTTTAGGCATATTTTTTTTGTCATATTATTATAGCGTTGCGGGTGCACGTAATAGTACGGTTGGCAACCCTACATTAATCAGGGGAATTAAATATGTGTTTTAAGTGTGACGTTCGACGTCTAGATGAAAGCTGAATGGCTCAATACCTTTGTTTTTATTTTTGTAAATTCAAAGCAATAAGTTATGTTTCTGTTATATCTATAATATTTTTTATTGAATATGATCTGTTTAATGTTATTTGACGTGTGTAAGTGCAAATTTTTAATTTGCCCATATACTGAATAAATGCTTTGACTTTGAATTTGACTTTGACTATAGCATAATTATTAAATAGTACTTTTTTTAATTTTTATCTCCTCACGACTAATCTAGCTAGTATACCGATTTTGTTTAAATATTGCTCTGGTAAACCTAATATAATGGAATAGGATATATAATATTTTTAACGCCAACGAAGTTACAAACTTCAGCTTGTAGATTTAGGAAAAAATATCATAAAATTAATAAAAAGTTTGTTGGATGTGTTAAGCACGTCAAGATGCGCATAATAAGTGTAAATATTGACTTATAACTACCTAACCAAATTATGAACATAATCATGGGCATATCTAATCAAATGCAGAACCAAAACCATGAGATAGATGCACTTCGAAAAAAGGTAAGTTATGTTAATCTAATGTTTGCGTTAGGTCAAATAACTTTCACTTTTAAAATAAAAATAATCGGCGGTAGTTCGGCGGGGGTGACCCAAGGGCCCAAGGGAACTTTAACCTACTGTCCCAGTCTAGTACCAGACATTGGTTGGTATTAATAACTTTATATAATCTACTTTATTCAATAAATTTAATTTGGCTACGGACTTGAAGTTCATATATTAATAAATATTAATTTAAAAACATGGCACCACGAACTTTTTTTTGAGCCAAACAACTCTTAACTAAACGTGACATATTTAACTAAACATGTCTTACCTTAATTATGACTTTGGAAGTGTTAAATTATTTTTATTATGTACTTTTATAATACTATAGTCATTTCTTTAGAAATTAATAGATGTGTAATTAAGTAAACTTTGTTTATTTTAATTGGAATAATTCAGCATAAAATATGTGTATACATTCAATTATGACTTCATTTATTATGTCTAAAACTATTAGCCCAGTAAAAATTATGCCCTATAACTTTATGCGAATCAAAATTAGGCCAAAATAATATAGCCTACTTGAAAGTTATGCTTGTTTATACAACATGCCAAAAGAAATTATGTGATAGTACTATTATGCCATTTAAAATTATGCGTAACCCGTTATGCCTAAGTAAATGAATAATAAAAAATTATGCGAAACAAAGGGATCCCTTTTTGTACTTTTTGTTCTTACTGATAACACAGATGTGTTATCAGTAAAATTCACATGTAGATACATGTGAATTTAAATTGCTATATTAAAGCACAAATCAATAGGCGTGATAGTTTTTCAGTAAAGTGTACCACAAAAGTGCTCAGGTTGTGGGATAGTGTTAGGGCTCGCTTCGCTCGCCCTGATTATTAAGATTATAAAAAGTATGTTTAAATAGGAAGTAAATTAATTAATGTTTTTTTTATTCAAATTATCTGTTTTTTTAATTTAGATATTCAACTATTACAAAATAAAGTTTTCCTACAATGAATAAAATACATAATTATTTTTGGTCGAAAAAGTGAGTCGGCTCCTAGACTATTATAATGTTACAAGTCAAACAACCTACGATTCTAGCCAAGTAAGTACTATTTTTTCGCGTTATTTAACTTACGCAATCTAAAACTTTACTCAATTTTATTTGAACGTCACGTATTTTAGTATAACTGTAGCACTTTTATCCTACCTCGACATTGAACATTAATGTAGCACTTATTATCAGTAATGTACTCATTACATTGTTCTACCTTAGAGTATTCTTCTACCAATTAAAGGCTTCAACACGTTTTCTCATAACATTCAACCCTATAGGAGAGGCCGCGAGTTGACCGAGTTATTCAGACTCTCGCTGTGCGGACTTACGGTGCATTTTACTGTGCGCAACACGCGGTTCATAGTTAGTATTAGTTGATACTGTGACGCAAATTCAAGGTCGCACCCGAGGCGTGAAGCGCATTTTGAACGTTACCAGCGTTGTAACTAGGTTTAATCTCGCATTTTTGCTCTCAGGGAGTGCAATTTCTGTACTTGTACTATTTATTATTCTGTGCATTTACTAGCTAGACCTAAATGTCATAAATCAGCCATCGTCCACCAGATGATACAAAACACCAAAAGATGGGCGAAAAATTTTGAGGCGATGTAATCACTATAAAATAATAATCGGCCATGTGCGTGTCGGGCCACGCACAGTATAGGGTTCCGTAGTGGCCCGTTATTTAATGCAAGTCTTTACCCGTTAAAAACAAGCAACTAGGTACTTCGTCTTTGTTACTTTAAAGGATTTATTCAAAGGATTTTGTATTTAGTACAAAATTATCTTACACCCAAGTTCAACGACTATTACTGCTAAACTAATAAAGCTATCTTAACCGCTATAGTTTTCCTTTAAAGTTCATGAAATGCACTATTATCACGAATTTTCCTAGATTTTTCAAGCCAGCAATAGCTTTTAGAGGGTAAAGGGGGGGGGGGGGTGGTAAGCGCTACTGGAACAAAAATTTGCACTTTAAAATTTAATATTTCGTAAATGGAGCATTCAATCGAAAAATTGTATTAGCAACCCTTAATTCATTTTAAGAGACCTATTCAACGATACTCCACACGATGGGGTAGACGATGCAAAAAATTCATCACCACTTCTCATGTACAAACAAACAAGGCTGGATAGGCCGGATACCGGATAGTTACCGGATATCCGTTTCATCTCTAGTAAAAAGCGTCAAGTCGTCTATTGATGTGAAACACTTAATGGCACGGTACCTACAGAAGCGAGGCCGACTCTTACCGTGGCAACGCACCAATGGTGGCTCGTTGGCTCGAATCATACATACATACATACAATCACGCCTTTTTCCCGTTGGGGTAGGCAGAGACTACTTCTTTGCACATGCTACGATCCTGACATACTTCTTTCGCTTCTTCCACTTTCATGAGCGCCTTCATACATGCTCGCCGGTTATAAGTACTTTTGACTTGGCCTTTCTTTAAAACGTCTCCGATCTGGTCGTGATACGTTCGCCTAGGTCGGCCTCTATTTCATTTGGCTCGAATCGCTCCTAAATATTTGTTTCAAGGACTCAGACAAGTTTAACCGATCAAAACCAGCACACCGAAGTGTAGGAGACGCTTTTTGTCTACTCTATTCACGCAACATTGGCAAAATTGTGGTGACACTGCAAAAGCCACCAAAGAAAAGTTGAAGTTGGGAGTAAAATGTCATTTTTAAAGAATTTGCGTTATTATTACCTAATAATAACGCGTATTCTTTTTAACAAAATCGGTAATTTTATGGGTAACTACCTACTAAGGCAAGACAGAGGGCACGCACAAGCAATTTCAACAACGCGTTTGGACTAATTGTCAAAGAGAATATAATACTATGTTACTAATTGTAAAACTGTGCTAATATAGTGCACTTTTGCTGTCCCCATCCCCACCCCCCTAAGGAGAATACAATACTACGTAAGACCCACCCCAACACCCTACCTTCCTTCCTTCTTGCGCACTGCGCAGTTGGATATAAATTAAACAAACTCATTATTCGACAGTTTTTATACGATTTCAACATGTTGTATTCCAATCATTCATACCAAAAGCTGTCAAATATCTTGAGTGATTCGAGTATCGTTTTTGGTTTTATTTTACACATCACTATCGTTAAATAACACAAACTCGCGCTACTTGTTATGGAATTTATTACTCAAGCTGCGTAAATGAATCGCGAAATGTCTGTTTAAACCGTCCAAATGTTAATATACACTAGAAAATGATAACATTCGGCGCTGCTAACACATCTGCGGCGTTTGAGGACACAGGTGAATGAAAGTGCACTTTGTTTCGTACCTACTTGTTGTGGTTTTCCAAATTTCCAATTCAAAACTGACTATGTTGTTTGTAGCAGGAGAAGTGAGAAGCATTAGCGAGAGTGTTTGCAGCGATGGATCCAGCGCAACAGTGCAGCCTGGAGGCTCAAATCAGAGACCGCGGATGGACATTGCGTGTGTTTTGGATATCACACAGACTACCCATCTTGCCCATAGAAAAAGAGCTTTGGAAGAAGTGCGGTTAGCATCTGAACTCGTAAATGCTAACTTACATCACATCCAAGTGAGTACCTTGCTTACAATTTATATATGAACCTTGAAGAAGTTCAGTACTTGGGAGTCAGTAGTTTTAATAGGAATAATTGGGTAGGAGCCAATCTTCTATTCAATAAAGAAATACCAATCTACTGCCTAATGATTCTAAGAAGATGATGTTTTTTCATTGATGTTTAAAAATATAGTAACATTGCCCACTGTTACCTAAGATATTGGACATGTTTGCCTTGAAAATCTTGATATACCTACTCTCTATTTGTGCCAATGGTACAATAATAAAATGTCAAAACTCTGAAGACACAAGGATATGCTTCAGCCGTAGCTAGAACCACCCACAGAAATATGAATATGTTGCAAATTAAGTCGCTAAGTTGCAGCTTGATGTTCCGTACCACCCAGTATGAAAAGTAGCTTGGGGATCGTCCATTAATCGCGTGAGGCTCGAAAGTGGAGGGAGGGTAAAAATCAGGAGGGGGGCGGGGGATATAATGAGTATATACCACATATCACCAGGGGTTTAAAAAGTTGCTAAAAAAACATCTTGTGATTAATTGCCGAACACTTGGAAAGTTGCACTCTGTCGATTAGACTAAAATCAATTGATAATTAAGTCGATATTCCATTCTGTCGCACAAAGCGCTTTGCATCAACATTTATCATATGCACAGCAAAGGAATGGAATTCCCTGCCTGAATTTGTGTTTCCTGTGAAGTACAATCCGGGGGTCTTCAAATCGCGAGTGAACAGGTATCTTCTAGGCAAGCATGCTACATCGTCGATCACATCTTCACTTAACATCAGGTGAGATAGTGGTCAAACGCTTGCTTATATTCAGTAAAAAAATAAAAAATAAATGATACCTGCCCGGGTATCGAAAATCGGAAACTGACTATGCTGACACTGTTGGACATTAGCAATGCATTCAACTTCGACGTCCTGCTAGCGATGCTACGCTTTATTAACAATTATTGTCTATAACAGTAATCGATTGGTTTCACAGTTATCTGTATATCACATATCTGTAAGTTCATATTATCTGTACGGGTGGCGGTAGTGGGATCGCCTTAATTAAAAATTTTCATCTTGGTGTAACATGTCTGCTTGCCAAACCTCTCTTGGCAATTGTTCTGATGCTATTACTTCCATGACTGCAGACCTGCAATGTATATCAGACAGGAGTAAAGCATTTGAACATAAAGTCAATCCTACAGAAACGCAAGTTATGATTGCTGGAAGTTCTAGGCTAGGCTCATTTCTATAGTGGGCTGGCAAGTACTGCTAAAAGTAAATTTCGGTATAGATATTATTCCCTTTAGCTTAGGGTTACCAGATGAAAAAATCAAAAGACCGGAGAAAAGGCCTGATTTCCATGGAAATTGGAAAAGTCCTGAGATTTTATACAGTTCGAGAATTTTCTCAAAAACGTATTATTATTGTTTTATACACTGCGGATCTAGCTTAGCGTTGCAACTTGCACATCACACTCAAAGCGGTGGAGCGGGGGGTGGTTTTTAGTTTGTTTTACTTGGATAAATAAGTATTGATTTACACTGATCATTGTTGCCAAAGAACATTATTTTTAGTTTGTTTAATCTTTAATTAAAGAGATCTTTAAAATGTAACCTGTGAATTGAAAATCCTGATATATCACGAGATTTGCAAAATCCGGCCACAATCCTGAGAAAAGTCGAAAAATCCTGAAACTTCAGGACAAATCCTGAGATATGTTAACCCTACTTTAGCTTGTCTATTAAAAATCTTGGATTCATAATTGATCAATGATTGACTTGCATTTCCAATCCCAAAATATTGGTCCCAAACTGTATGCAGCACAATGCCTGAAGACAAAGGAACATGGTAACCTTGACTCCTCACCATCGAATCTGTAGAATACTCAACTCCTCACCAACCAACAGCAGAGATGTCGTGTTTAGGCTCATTGGAAGGTTCTCTAAATATAATAATAATAAAGGTTCAATAAACAGATAACAATAGATCAGTTGGGAATGGATATAAATGTAATATTAAATTGTTGAACTTCTTACAGTTCGAAAAGCTGGATTTCGGAGAGACAAATGTCCTGGACACATTCTACAATGCCGATGTTGCCTTAGTGGACCTGAGCCTTGTGGTACAGCAGAGCTCATTGCTCTACCATTTGGGAGTACGAGAGAGTTTCGATATGAAGGAAAATGTTTTACTCTACCACGATCTTGATCCTGATGCTACTTTGAGACTAAAGGTAATGTACAATTCATTGATATAACATTTTGAGTACCAAAGTCACATATACGTGACAAGCACATGCAGGCCCTGTACACCAGTGTTGTCTATAGAAAACAAAAACCATACTGATTGGTGTCCAGGGCATGGGAGTGCGTTTGTAGCATTGGGCTCCAAAGGTTAATAATGTAATAACAAATAATATAAATAATATAACTAATATAATAATACCTTATACTTCTACGTGTTTCTTAGAAAAAGGGTCTTGTTCTTGACAGACAGATGAATAACAAAGTGATCCTATTAGGGCTCATTTTTTCCGTTTGAGATACTATGCAACCCTAAAATATCTTTGTAATAAAACAAGATATCTACTATAGGTATGCTCTAATTTTGACTTACACAATATCCTGAGGGTTCCAGATTCAATAGCTATTATTCTCAATTAGTCAAATTGTCCTGCCCGCTCAATCTTGGAAGATGACAGATCAACTGCCTGTTATAATCTAATTGAACAAATAGTCTAAACTATTTGTCTATTCATCCATCTCTCTAATATGATTGGATCAAAGTTTTCATATGCCTTACATTTGGGAACCTTTTGGTGATATTTTTTTGTTTATGTTTTACTACTATCTCGCACGTTAGTAAGCGATGATGTGGTCGAAGATGGTGAACATGCTAGGCCTAGAATAGTCTGACTCTCAAAGGCTGTGTGAGGCCAGAAAACCGTAAGGTTATGGCGGCAGATTTTATCATTGATGGAGGTAAGCTACTTTTAAGGTAGCATATCAGGTGAAACATCTATGTAATACAAAGAAAAATCCATTGGTGTACAGATTTGAACTGGCAACCTTTGGTTCGAAGGCAGGCTATCTATCCTTTACACCAACGGCCTGTCCTCTTCCTTACACTCAGGAACCTATTGGCAATGTCTTTATTTTATGACTGCTTGAGCTGCTGTTTTTTTTGTAGTGATTTATCTACGTAGAGTAGATATCTCACTGCCAATTCAATCTAGCCTTATAACTAGGCTATATAAGTAATTTGATTTTAACTTAATTTACTATTAAAATATTATTAGGAATGTGTCCTGGGTAACAACTGATTCGACATATTTCTTTAAAGGGTCAATCCAAATAAAATAATAAATATTATTATAGCTTTATTGTGCTTCTTTAACCAGTAAGAAATGACGATAGCAATTCGTTGATAGAAATCAATTGATCGACATTATCAACTCCTATTTAGATTCTATTGAGTACTATTGACTATACTGATTGGTATTTGGATTTCCCATTATAGATACTGTGTCTCTACTGTATACATTATTTAACATTGTTTACAAAGCTAAAAAAAAAAAATACATTCATATCTTCATATCTCTTGAAGATACTCATCAGATCTTGATAAAGTTTAAATGGGACCACCTTGTAGATGAACCCTACCAATAAAAAAAAATATTATTCTGATCAGTTCACAATTGGCGGAGTAATAATAAAAAAAACCGGCCAAGTCGAGTTGGACTCGCCCACTGAGGCTTCCGTACCAACGTTGGTGACTACCAATTAAGCTAGATTCTAACCTCTAAATTGTATGAGCGCTCGTATAACTCAGAGGCCTATCTTAATTGGAGTCAACTATGTATGTATGGGGACACCCTTTAATTTTCAACATTTATTATTTTTTGGAATTTTTTATTTATTTGTGCTGTGATATTAAGACATTGCTTCTTGCCAAATTTCATGATTCCAAGGGCGGATCCAGCTTTGGCGCCAGGAGGGGGTCACATAGTTGGGGGGGGTGTTCAAAATTTGCCATCATACATAGTTATTATATTAAATTAATTAAATATTGAGGTATGTAGTTACATAAAATCTATGTTCAATTAGTGGTCCACCTAAGTCCTGGAACCAGCTCAGGGGGGGGGGTCATGACCCCCATGAACCACCACCCCCCCTGGATCCGCCGTTGCATGATTCTAGGTCAACGGGAAGTACTCTAAAGGTTTTCGACCCAAAACCTATAGGGTACTTCTGGTTGACCTAGAATTGTAAATTTTGGTTAAAAGCGAGGTCTTACAGCATAACTAAAAGAAACATTCCGAAAAATAAAAATATTTGAAAATTAAGGTAAATTTTGGTACGTACAAGTTTTCGCTAAAATCTAAATTCGCCCATATCTTTTTATTGTGGTGACTCAGGACCTTGATTTTTATACACCTAATAGGGACTATAGACTTCAGTATCTGGTATAAATTTCAACTTACTAGGTCCACCCGTTCCTGAGAAAATCGGTGGTAACATACAGACAGACAGACTACGGATAAGAAAGTGATCATATATGGGTTCCTTTTTTACCTTTTGAGATTCGGAACCCTAAAAACTTACAAAAAAAACGTATAGATTAATTGAGAACCTCCTCCGTTTGGGAAGTCCGTTGAAAAGCTTTAGTGTTTACTGTGTTGAGTTTCATATTTATGTAAATTGTTTACTGTTTAACGATTTTTAGGAGGAAGGTAACCAGTAGATAGTATCGTGATTATTTTAACCGCCAGCGTGATATGTTGACACCTTCATTACTGTAATTTATTTACTGTCGCGGGTTTTTCGTATTTATGTGTCTGGAAATATCCTCAATAACGAAGCTTTTCCAAACAGAAGGCGTACCTAACGTGTCTTCAGAACTCTCAGTATATCCTGACTCAGCGTTAATTTACGTCAAAATAACTTACAGAATTCGAGTAACTGACATACACAAAAAGAACAAGAACAGACCAATTGAGATCCTCGTGGTTTTCAACCAATTTCCAAAAATGAGGAGGTTCTCAATTCGTCTGTATGTTTTTAGGGTTCCGTACCCTAAGGGTAAAACGGGACCCTATTACTAAAACTCTGCTGTCCGTCTGTCTGTCTGTCTGTCTGTCCGTCCGTCTGTCACCAGGCTGTATCTCGCAACCACCCGCAATTTTTCTTTAGTGAATTTACCGCTTGTGATGTTAAGAAGAGTATTCTTGCCATATCTTCTAACGCAGTCGGATTTGACGGTATTAGTAGGAACATGCTAATCCCTTTGATCGATGTCATCCTCCCTACCCTTTGCCATATCCTTAATTTTTCCATATCCAGTAGCACCTTTCCTTCAATATGGAAGGAAGCTCAAATTATACCCCTACCTAAAAAACCTAACCCAAAGACCTTCTCTGAATACCGTCCGATATCCATTCTCCCCTTCCTCTCTAAAGTACTTGAACGCCTCATCCATCATCAACTACATTCCTTTCTTGTCTCTAATCAACTCCTCAATCCTTTTCAATCCGGCTTCCGTCCAGGTCACAGCACAGTCACTGCACTCGTCAAAATTACTGATGATATCCGTTTAGCTATGGAAAATGGGCAGTTAACTGTGCTGACGCTACTCGATTTTAGCAACGCCTTCAATACCGTTGACTTCGACATTCTTCTTGCAATTCTTCGCTCTATTAACATATCTCCATCGGTGATTGACTGGTTTCATAGTTACCTGTCTGGTCGTCGTCAGCGCGTCCGCGTTGAAGAGATTCTCTCTTCATGGTGCGACGCGACTGTCGGCGTACCGCAGGGCGGTGTTTTATCTCCTCTCCTATTTGCCATTTTTATTAACTCCATATCTCAACATATCTCTTCTTCCTACCACCTCTATGCAGACGATCTCCAAATTTACTGTCACGCGCCCCTGAATCAAATAGCAACTGCTGTAGAACGTGTAAATGCCGACTTACGCTGTATATCTGAGTGGAGCGAATCCCATGGTCTGAAAATTAACCCGGATAAAACGCAAGTCCTTATAGTGGGCAGTTCTAGAACTGTGTCAAAAACCAATCGAAGCATTCTACCGCATGTCGTTTTTAATGGGTTGACCATTCCTTACAGTGAAACTGTCAAGAACCTGGGAGTATTATTCGATCAGCACATGTCTTGGGGTCCTCAGTTGACTGCTGTCAGTAACAAAATGTTTGCAGCCGCGGGTGCACTGCGAAGATTACGAAATTTCTTGCCTACTGCCACTAAAGCTGCGCTTGCACAGTCTCTTCTTCTTCCTATTCTTGATTACGCCGACGCCGCCTATCTGGACATCACTGAGGAACAGCTAAACAAGCTCGAACGACTCCAAAATTTTGCGATTAGGTTCATATTTGGCCTACGCAAATATGACCACGTCTCCGAATTCCGTTCAAAGCTAAAATGGCTACCCATCCGCCTTCGCCGCAATGCTCATATCCTTACCCTCCTGTTTAATATTTTGTTTAATCCTACTTCTCCTCCCTACCTTAAAGACCTCTTCCAATTCCTATACACTTCGAATTCTCTCTCTTTACGGTCTTTAGAGACTCATACATTGTTGATGCCTAGTCATCATAGCTCGTTCTACGATAAATCGTTCGCAGTACAAGCTGTAAGGCTCTGGAATGCGCTACCAGTTGAAGTAAGACGTTGCCAGACCATTACTACATTCAAAGAACGTGTCAAAGCTCACTATCTCTCGTAAGATTAAATTGCTACCTACTGATTTTTTGTTCTCTCTCCTTGTTATATTTATTTATATAGTATATGTATTGTTTATTGATAAATATATTATTTATGTATTATATGTATCTGCAGTGTAGTGTTTATGTATTTGCTTATTTATTTTAGTTAAGGTATTTAACACCATATTTACCCCGCCATGTTCATTAAACAAATCCTCATTACCCAAAGGTTGTCTGGAAGAGATCGCTCTCAGCGATAAGACCGCCTTTTGTAACACTTATTTGTGAATGTTTACTTAAGTTTTTTAATGTTTTCTGAATGGTGTTCAATAAAGAGTTATTCTATTCTATTCTATCTCATGAACCGTGATAGTTAGACAGTTGAAATTTTCACAGATGATGTATTTCTGTTATAACAACAAATACAAAAAACAGAATAAAGGTAAAAATAATAGAGGGTCCCCCATACAAGAAACGTGTTTTTTCGGCATTTCAATGTAACGCCATCTATGAACGCATAGTTAGGTAAACGTCGCATAGATGGCGTTATATTGAAATGTCGATCCCTAACACCTTTGTTAGACGTTAGATGGCGTTATAAGAAATCAAATGTTTATTAATTATTATTTTTTGCTGGCGAAAAATGATAGTGGTATTTTTTGCTCGATCTTATAAAATACTGTAGTGTGGTACGGAACCCTACGAGTGCGATTTGCACTTGGCCAGTTTATTTTTAATGAATTTGTGTGTGTGTTTGTTACACGATTACTCCGTCTATTGTGAACCGATTCGAAAGATTATTTTTTAAGCAGTAGGGTACATTTCCAAGGTGGTCCCATTGTAAATTCATCAATATCTGATAAGTATCTTCAGAGATATGACAATAAACGTCTCAAACTTGCTACTGACTGAAACTGACTCACAGGGCATGGAAGTTGGTTGTTTTAGTTTTTAAACTATCTTAATTGTTCGCCAGTCAGGTATACAATACAAAATTCTTTATTACCAATTAAAACTTACTTAAGAAACAATAAACACCTTAAAGTACAGTACAGATATGAATGGATCATAAAATTCTATATTATTATACCTATTTGTTCTTGACTGTTAATGTTCTAGTAGGACAATTCAAAATATTGTGAATAAAATACCTATCAACAAACTAACAAAGACCAACTCATCATCAATCATCATAAATTAAAATAATTTTCGCTTTGAATGATTCACAGTCGGTTTTCAATATAAATATTATTGTAATGTGGAGTTTAAAGTACAATTCTTTACGAAGCATTTGAAATGAGTATTCGGTGTAATTATGTGTTTATTTATTTGTTAAGTACTTAGGACAACACAATTGACATAATTTATGATCGTAACAAACGAAAAAACCGACTTCACATGCCGCGATAGTCAAAATAGCCAATTGCCACAATCATGTAATCATGGTATACAAATGCATCAATTTCAAGTTTAAGATGTTTATCTCCAGAGATTATTTTTTATTTTTTTATTATCAGATCTCGATAAAATTTGAATGGGCCAAAAGCATAATTACTCAAACAAAAAAAGAAGTTTTCAAATCGATTAAGATTTGACGGAGTTCTGAGGTAACAAATATAAAAAAACAGTCGAATTGAGAACTTCCTCCTTTTTTGTGAAGTCGGTAAACATTTAAAATAAAAGAAAACTACTACAATATAAACTTACTGAATGTAAATAAAAAAAACATGCCGACAAATTGAGAACCTCCGTTTTGGAATTGGGTCTGAAATTAAGGTCGCAGCTGCTGGCGACAAGACCTCTTTGAATGGTAAGAGTAATCCGTTGTCTGAGGTAAGCGCTAGCTTTTTGGTCGTGGGATACATCCTACAGGCGTCTAGACAGCACCTTAACAAAATCGAGTGCTAGGTGACTCCACGGGTCAATGGTCTCTATCTCAAACAGAAGAAAATCATAATTCCTCCGTTTGAGGGTCTCTGCCGCCTCATTGGCTGTTCCTGCCCGCACTTGAGGTATCATAATGGTGGGAGCTGCCAACGTGTCGGCGCATGTTGCATCCTACACTAACGGCTTTCAACGACACCAAGGAATCAACTTCATGCCGTCCCCCGACGCCTAAAGAAGGGGTGTTATAAGTTTGACGTGTGTGTCTGTGTATGTGCGTCTGTCAGTGGCATCGTGGCGCCTAAACGGAGGGTCTATCTAGCCTGGTGGTAAGCGATGATGCGAACGAAGATGGTGAAGAATACTCTGACTCTCAAAGTTTTAGTGCTGCCGGAACACCGTAAGGTTATGGCGGCAGATATTCGTCGTGATAGTAATAAGCTACTTCTTGGTAGCATATCATTGTCTGCAAGTCATTATACTATGTTTTTGCATGATTTAGCATTTTAGTAAATAGATGTGCCTATATTTTGCGCTATAGAAACCTGTCTACCATATAGTAAATCAAACTATCCATTAATCATTTACAGATATCTCTACCAAACTTCCTGTTCGTATCATACAAGCTATCGGACGCTGGAACATGCGTCACGACTAATCCAGCGGCGACTAAGTTCAAAGGAGAAGACTCTGCGGATCCTAAACAGCACCTCACATTGCGGCTGAAGAATATATTACAGGATGTCGAGGTTCAGACTAAGTAAGTAATTCCCTTGTTAGCTATAATACAAACTAAGATGGGAAGTATATTTTTGTATGCATCTTATAGGCTAGCGTTTGACCACTCTCTCGCCTGGTGGAAAGCGATGATGTGGTCGAATATGAAAAACACGCTAGGCCTAGAATACTCTGAACTGTCAAGGGTTGTGTGCTGCCGGAACACCGTAAGGTTATGGAGGCAGATTTTCTCCTTGACGATGGTAAGCTACTTTTTAGTATTCAGTCAGGCGGATCATCGGTGTAATAGCATCCTACGGCCTGAGGCTATTTCTAAGCTTTGTCATTGCTTGTCACGGATTAGTTGTAGCGAGGATTTATGTATAGGCCATTTTTAACCACGACGGAACGGAAACTGTATAATTTGCGTTTGGGGAGAGAGGATGTTTGTTTGTTTGTTTGTGTGTGCAAATCCATGTTGCCATTTTTCTCCAAAACTAGCAGTCCGATTTTGATGCAGTTTTCAATTATGGGTTCGGGTGTAATTGGTGCATATTTTTAGATAGGTGTTACGGTGACTATTCACCAGGGGGCGCTGCAGTAATCATTTGTTGGTGCAAATCGATGTTGCCATTTTTCTTCAAAACGACTAGTCCGATTTTGATGCAGTTTTCAGTTATGGGTTCGTGTTTGATTGGTGCATGTTCTTAAATAGGTGTTACGCTGTCAACTCACCAGGGGGCGCTGCAGTAAACATTTGTTTGTGCAAACCCATGTTTCCATTTTTCTCCAAAACTAGTTACATTTTGTCTTCAAACGGTTCGTAATTAATCAGTGGTGGTTCTTAGATAGATGTTATGACGTTAATTTTCTAAAGTACATTGTCGTTGGTGTTTACTCAAAATTTTAATTTTTTTACTTGTCTTCTCGTGTTTTCCTATAATAGTGTTAAAGTTACAAGCAATATTTTATTATTTAGTACTTACTGCAGTAAAAGCCTATTTTATAAAATGTTTTACTTCCAGGGCCCATCTCCAAGAGAAATTCCTGTCAGATCTACGCAAAGCCAGAGAGACTCATAGCGGTCAAGAACTGGCGTCAATGTTACACGGCATGCGGAGACGGCTCGATGACCCGGCCGTGTTATCCGGCGATACAATTCTTAATATGCTGATATCATACAGAGAGATTCAAGATTACGACGCCATAGTGCAAGTTGTGGACGACTTGAAGACCATCATGAATAGGAAGAATTATGTCAACATGCCAGCGATTAGGTTTATGTACGCTTTTGCCATGAACAGGTAAGTTTTTTTATAATTCTTAACTTTAATCCTACCGAGCATAAAAAACAGACTGGGGCAAGAAATTTTGTTCCTTGCATCGATTTAAATATAGGAATCTGGCCAAGATAACATCATCACTACATATTATAAAACAAAGTCCTCCGCCGAGTCTGTCAGTCTGTTCGCAAACAACTCAAAAACTACTAAACGGAATTTCATACAGTTTTCACCAATAGAAAAAATGAGTCATGAAGAAGTTTAAAGTAAAATTATTTAAGTAACATTTTAAATTAGTTGAAATATGACGATTATCGTTGAAGATGTCAATTCATACTCAACGCAACATGCTGATGCAAAAACATGTAGGTATATATATATTATGCTCTACCCGTGCGAAGCCAGGGCGGGTCGCTAGTTTAACTGATATATGACTATTCATTTCTTTGTAAGTGGACCTCGCATTCTCAGGCCGTAGAGCTTGCGATCGCAATATGGAAAAGAAGATACGACACGAAAAAGAATTTAAAAGAAATCGTCGATTGCCACTAAATTACGAAGACCTATCTCTTGGGTCTACTGTAGCGTCAATAAGTTGGTACCATAGCGGGCGCACCAAAGAGCCTGTTGAAATATAGATATTACATATTTATTTTTAACCTCATAGAAGCTATGGATTCGAACTCCTGCAAAAAAAAAGTATTAAACACACATTGTGTTTACTATAGTGTGTTACACGCTTACCAAAATCAAAATGCGGCTTTTATCACTACTTGATGTTCTAGTGACATGTATTTTCATTGTCTTACATTGTAATTATATCTCATGTACAACAAGTTCACAGAACAAAATCATTATCTCAATATTTTCTTACTCAAAGTCACGTACATAAATTAGTTCCACATTTACAGGCGTAACAAAGAGGGTGATAGAGAAAACGCTCTGAAAGTGTGCGTCAAAGCGTTGGAGAAAAAGGAAAACCGATTCCCGGATATGCTATGTTTATGTGGGCGGATTTACAAGGACAAATTCGTTGAATCTCAACACACTGATAAGGAAAGCTTGAATAATGCTATACATTGGTAAGTGATAATAGTTAATATCAAAAATATTTTATTCGTTTTAGAATGATATCAGATTTTTCAGTTTAAAAAAAAAATATATTTTTTAGGCTAGCGTTTGACCACTATCTTACATGTTGGTAAATGTTGATGCGGTCGAATATTGTTTGAAGGAGTTTGAAGAAGCGAAAGACGTGTGTCAGGACAGTAGCAAGTGGAAAGAAGTAGTTTCTGCCTACCCCAACGGGAAAAGGCGTGATTTTATTTAGCTGTACCCGCTACTTCGTCCGCGTGGAATAGTGTCTTTGGGTAGCATTTTTAAATATTTAGGCTTATTATTTTTCAAATAAGACACATGCGTATCCCACCTACACCGCACCGTACCACGCCGCGCAAATCCCCCTCCCCTCTCCCTCTCTTTTCCCTCGACCCCCTTTCCCCTTACTTCCCTCTCCTCCTTCCTTTTCCCCCCACTTCACCTCCCCTCCCCTCTCTCTTCCCCCCACTCCCCTTCCCTCACTTCCCTCTCCCCTTGTCTCCCCCTACCCCGTCCCCTCCCCTTTACCGCACCTCCTATCCCTATCCCCCTTTTCCCCTTCCCCTCACTTCCGCCCTCCCTCCCCTCCCCTAACTTCCACCCTCCCTCCCCTTCCCTAACTTCCACCCTCCCTCCCCTCCCCTCATTCCTTCTTCCCCTTCTCCCTCCCCCTTCCCCTCGCAAACTTTGAATGACCTAATAATTTATATCGAATCAACAGCCTAAAAAATATGTTTCAAGCTATGTATATATATATATATGTTATGTCCTTTGTCAGGCTCTAGACTATCTGTGTACCAAATTCCATTTAAATCGGTTCAGTAGAACATTAACATAAACCTTACATATTTCCATACTTTCATCCCCTATTGTTATTTTACACCCTTGAGGGTAAAACTTTTAGAAACTTTGAATGTCATATTTATTTATATCAAATTAACAGCCTAAAAAATAAGTTTTAAGCTTCTAGCTCCTAAAATGACGATCATCATCATCATCATCATCAGCTGGTGTCCGTCCACTGCTGAACGTAGGCCTCTCCCAAGGTGCGCCACTGAGCCCGATCTTCGGCTCTTGTTTTCCAGTCACTGCCCATCGCTTTGCGTATGTCGTCGCTCCACCTGGTCACAGGACGTCCTACGCTACGTTTGCCGATTCGCGGTCTCCACTCAAGGACAAGTCTACCCCAACGGTTATCAGTCCTGCGGCAGATATGACCAGCCCACTGCCACTTTAGCTTACTAATCCGTTGAGCTATGTCGATAACTTTATAATGACGATACTTCCGTACAACTTTTCATCCCCCCTTTCAACCCCTTACAACCCTCTTTTCGCATTAAAAAGTAGCCTATGTCCGTTCTCAGGCTCTAGACTATCTGTGTACCAAATTTCATTTAAATCGGTTCAGTGGTTTTGGCGTGAAAGTGACACAGACAGACAGACAGAGTTCATCATCATCATTATCAGCCAATTTCCGTCCACTGCTGGACATAGGCCTCTCCCATGGCAAGCCACTGAGCTCGATCTTCAGCTATTCGTTTCCAACCGCTGCCAGCCAGCTTGCGTATATCATCGCTCCATCTAGTTGGAGGGCGTCCCACACTACGTTTGCCGAGCCGTGGTCTCCACTCTAGAACTCGTTTACCCCAACGGTTATCGGTTCTGCGACAGATGTGACCGGCCCACTGCCATTTCAGCTTGCTAATTCTCTGAGCTATGTCGATTACTTTGGTTCTCTGACGGATGACTTCGTTTCGAATTCGATCCTTCAGAGAAACTTCGAGCATAGCCCTCTCCATAGCTCGCTGAGCGACTTTGAATTGGTGAACTAGTCGCACTGTCAGTGTCCACGTCTCGGCTCCGTAGGTAATAACAGGTAAGACGCACTCGTTAAAGACTTTCGTCTTCAGGCTTTGTGGTATTGGCGATGTAAAGACTCGACGAAGTTTTCCGAATGCTGCCCATCCAAGCTGTATCCTTCTGCGAGCTTCCTTCTCGAAGTTGTTTCTGCCCAATTGCAAAATTTGCCCAAGGTAGACATATTCGTCAACAACTTCGAGAGGGACTTCATTTAAGGCAATCGGTTCCGGAATAACATGTTCGTTGAACATGATCTTGGTCTTATCCAAGTTCATCCGGAGACCGATGCGTGCAGAAGAATCAGCGAGGGTGGTCAGCATGTATTGCAGGTCCTGCACGGTTTCAGCCGTGATGACGATGTCGTCCGCAAATCTCAAGTGTGAGAGGTAATTGCCATTGACATTTATGCCCCGTCCTTTCCAGTTCAGCGTTTTGAACATATCCTCTAGAGCGTTTGTGAATAATTTGGGGGAAATAACGTCTCCTTGTCTCACTCCTCGATGTAAGTGGATATGTTCAGTCTGCTGATTTTGTACTTGGACGGTCATAGTCGCGGCGTCATATAGACCTCTCAACACTTGGACGTATCGCCAATCAACTTGGCACCGTTGCAGAGACTCCATAACAGACCAGGTTTCAATGGAGTCAAAGGCTTTCTCATAGTCCACAAACGCTAAGCACAGGGGCTGGTTATACTCTTCAGTCTTCTGTATAACCTGCCGCACTGTGTGGATGTGGTCTATGGTGCCGTATCCTCCTCGAAACCCAGCCTGCTCGGGGGGTTGAAATTCGTCGAGCCTACGCGCGAGACGATTTGTGATGACTCTAGAAAACAACTTATAGACATGGCTTAAGAGCGAGATAGGTCGATAGTTCTTCAAAAGGGTTTTGTCTCCGTTTTTGAAGAACATAACAACCACACTCTTACTCCATGTCTTCGGAGTTCTCCCCGAAAAGAGGACGGAATTGAAAATACGCTGAAGCTGTAGTAGCGTAGGAGTTCCACCGGCTTTTAAGAGCTCCGTTGTAATTCCATCCTCTCCGGGGGCTTTTCCGTTTTTAAGCTGCCTGAGAGCCATCACAATTTCATCTAGGCTGATTTCTGGCAAATCTTCGGTGTAGTAGCGGGTCAGAGTGGCTCTAGGATCCTCGATGCCGGGTTGGGGAAGGGACGCTTGTGAGGTGTATAATTGGCTGTAGAAGTCTTTTACTTCCCTAAGAATCTCCGGCTTAGAAGCGACGACACTCCCGCTAGAAGTGGTCAACTTCGTCAGATGGCTTCGGCCCAGCTGTTGGACAAAGACTTTTGACCCCCGGTTTTGCTCGATCGCTTCTTTAATTGAGCGTGTGTTGGAGCTCCGGAGGTCACGTCGTACCAATTTAAAAATCTTTTTATTTAGGGTCCGTTGATCTGACGAAGTGACTGCAGGGTTATCACGTCGCTTTTGTATTAGCTGCAGAGATTCCTCTGAAAGCTTGGACTTCTTGCCAGCACCTCGCGTCTCACAGAATTTTGTCCCTTCCTCCCTGAGGATGTCCACCACATGGTCGAGATCCTGGTCAACGTCAATTGTGGTTTCCAGTGCAGCAAATCGGTTTTCCAGTTTCAGCTGGAACGTTTCAGACCCGACCACGGATTGTAGCATATTGGGTCGGAGCGTGGACTTCATTAGACGAACACGTTCGCTTGCGCTTTTTGTCCGTCATAATGAAGTCGATCTCATTTTTGGTCATAGCGTCGGGGCTTTGCCACGTCCACTTCCGCTGGGGATCTTTCTGGAAGAAAGAGTTCATCAGAAAAAGCCCCTCTTTTTCTAGGAAGTTGACGAGCATTTGCCCCCTATGATTTCTGCTTCCCAATCCGTGTGGTCCTACTACCGATTCGCCGCTTGTTTGTACTCCCACGTTTGCGTTGAGATCCTCCATGACAACGTTGAAGTGGGCCTTTTGGGTTCTGTGCAAGGCTTTGGAAATGTCCTCGTACATTTCCTCCACTTCATCGTCCGAGTGTGCCGAAGTCGGTGCGTATACTTGGATAACCTTGAGGTTATACCTCTCGGTGAGCTTAATCACAAGATACGCTACCCTTGTCGACACACTGGAGATTTCTAAAACGTTATCAGAGAGGATCCTGTGGACCAAGAACCCGACGCCACCTTGGGATGGTTGTTCTCCCTCTCTGAAATACATAAGATGGCCTGATTCTAGGGTAACGGTGTCCTTCCCCTATCTTCGGACTTCACATAACCCCAGAATATGCCATCTTATGTTTTTCAGCTCTTCCTCCAGAAGTGCCAAGTGTGTATCGAGCCGTAGCGTGCGTCCGTTAAATGTAGCCAGGGTCAGTCGGTTTTGGCGGCCTTCCGTCGCCCGGGGATTCTTAGCACCCCCTGTCCCGCCGTTACCGTAACCGCCGCCTTGGTCAGGAATAGCGGGGCGACCGGGAACTGGGGGCCGTTGTGTGGTTGTGAGACGGACAGAGTTACTTTCGCATTTATATTATTAGTTAGGATGTGTGAAGGTGCAGTCGTGCATTAGGACTTTTCGTAGGTTTTAACGCCAGAGGTAGAGAGTTCAAATTCCGGCCATGCAGCAATGGATTTTAAAGTTTATGAGCGCTTTTTACAGTGGCCCTCCGGTGAAGGAAAACATCGTTAAGAAATTCCGGCATGGTGGTAGGACACCATGCGGTCCAGACGGGTGTCCGTTTGGACAGCTACCACCCTCAAGTTGGAAAATCTGTCGCCAAACATCTAATGTGTTCCGTCAGCTGTTGCGACGCTCGCCTGGTGTTAAGCGATGACGACTACCTAATACAGATACAGCGGCATGCAAAATTCTGGATAGCCAACATTTTGCTAGTGCACTGCGCCCGTTACCTCGAGACTTAAAGATGTTAGGTCTCACGAGTCCTGTAATTTCACTGAACACATTGCAATTCAAACCGAAAAACATTCCTATTTCCTGGCTGAAATAATTGGCAAAGAGGATGATGGTTCCACCCCAGGCGGACTAACAGATGTCCTACCACTACATAGTACATGGTACACTTGTATACACAATGTAATATTTTTCAGTATCAATTTTAAAACTGTATTTATTTTCAGGTACAGACAAGGTTTCGAAGTGCAGCCAAACGAGTATGCGGGCATCAATCTCGCTACTCTTCTAGTCATTGCCGGTAACGACTTCAAAAACTCACAGGAATTGCAGCACATTGGTAAGTTTATACTTATATATTACTTGGGTACTACGAATAAATCATAAGTCAGGAAAAGTAACTGCGTTATAAAAATAACCCAACAAAAGTCGTGTCCAAGCAGGCGGGGTTAAAAGTCGTGTCCAGCGCGTCATTAGTCGGACATTTGTCTTGTTTGACTCAACTGTCATAACAGACATTGCAGCACATGCGCGAACCAATCCCTGCTTTCGTTTCGAATTGTTCCGAATTAAATCTATCTCCAAGCCAATCATTTCTAATTTCGAAAGTGATTCTTATTTTGAATCTACGTCGTTTTGGTTTGAAGGGCCACTTTATGTGTGGAATTTATTCTGAATTAGAGTTCCTGTCTTATTTTTTAGACTTACAAAACTGTATGATGTATTGACTTGTATTGATTTATTCGTAGCTTGGGTACGTTGAAATAAAAGTAAGTAGGCACTGAGCAAGTAAGCTATATTCTCAACCGCATTGACACTTACTACTTACGTGAGATTGTAGCGTAAGAATTGAAACTGAGTTTATTGAATGAATAAAACAAATGTTTTCTTACGAATTCAAACAGGGGTTAACAAGAATACTAGTAATGTGCAACCCACAATGCGAGTAATCTTTTGTTTAAAAAACTAGGTATGTTCTCGATTGCTCGTTGGGATGATTTCATTCATCCCTCTATTTCTTTTTTTCGAAAAATCACCTGGTATGATTATTTATTCCGCACCAAATAAACATTACATTCATTTCATGCTATTATACACTTTCGAACTGAATGACAAAGATTAAAAAAAGCTATTCACAATGCTGCGGTATGCGATTTCGGACATAGAATATGTATGAAAAATAAATGAACCTTCTAGACGTTTCCATACGATTACGACTACGCTACGACACACCACCGCAGCGCTGTGCTTTCCGATTAAGAGACCAGAACTTAAAACAGAGCACTCTTAAGCCTTAGAAGATTACCTTTTCTTGTATTAACTTTTAATCCTGTTTCTAGGGATGGTCCTAAACCATCTAATCGGCAAGAAAGGCAGCCTGTCTTCGCTAAAAGACTACTGGGACGTGGCAACTTTCTTCGAAATATCCGTCCTAGCACAAGATTACGTGAAGGCTATACAGGCGGCTGAATGCATGTTCAAACTGAAGCCACCGAATTGGTACCTGAAATCCACTATTGGCAATATTGAGCTGATTGATAGGTGAGTATTCGTTTTTAAAATAGTTATGTATGAATAGATAGATAGATAAACTCTTTATTGTCACACCTTAAAACTAACTTACATAGTACTTAAGAATAATGTGTTACAATGGGCGGTCTTATCGCTAATGGCGATCTCTTCCAGACAACCTTATGAATGTATCTGAAAGGAAAACTATGCATATAATACGCGTCACGTAAAAAGAACGCGGAAAGAGAGTGGAGGGGGAGAGTGGGTATGTTTGCTCATGGGTACACTCGCGCACGAATGGGTAGGTTTAATTAAGTACACAGCGCGGGAAAGCAAAGGTCGATTGACGAACCAATAGCGCGCTGGCAATAGGCATGACGACAGTATCAAAAAATCGAAGATTTGATGATTTAAGGGGAAAATACATATTAAAATAATTTAAAACACTAGTTTAGTTTTACATAAAAATTGTCATTATTAAGATTTTCAATAAAATAAAACATTTAAAATACTGCAATCGGCCATTTTGATTAAAACACCAATCACAGCGCATGACGTCACGCCTGTGTCCTCTTATGAGGTTTTCTTGAAAATGTTGTTAAATTTTGGACAACCCATGTGTATTCATTGTCACAGAATATACAATAGTTACTTCGTTAAGTATGTCATTAACCATATGCGTGACGTCACAGCCAACGCCTTGACACATGTGAGCTGTTTTTGCGCACTATTGAAAAAATATTAGAAAAATTGCTTTAAACTTCGTTAAACTTAAGTTAATTACTGAAATATAGGTTATTTTTCGTAAATAGTAAAATGTGTTCCCACATTACGGAAGAGGATTTCAAAATCTTTCTACACGCCTATTATGCGTTGCGTGACCCGCCCGCTTCGCGTCCACCTCACACCACCAAATAGACCGATAACTCGCCTAATGCCCAGCTTGACCGCCAGCGTTATTTTTACGTGACGCGTATTATAAAATATTACATATTTGTAAAATAATGTATGTAATAAGTAATAACTATTAATAATAATACATATATTTTCTGCAGACGCTAAAACATTTAATTAGAGTAGAAGTGGTACAACATCCGAATAATATAATATTGTTATTGCTCTAAAAAGATTACTTTAAAGACTCTCCTTGTATGTTGTAACGTGACTCGGACTAAACTTCCGGCATAGAAAAGATAATAATACTACGTATAGAACGGACACTCTGTTCCCCCCACCAATCCGGGCTACCTCACCTCGCCACCGATTCAGGAGCTGTCGAGGAGCTAGTGTGAGCAAGGACGCCATACGCGCACGACTACAGAACAATACTACTTCACAAGGAGAAGAAAATCAACTTCACACATGTATGAATATAAAACACAGAAATATGAATAATAAGTATTATGGAATATTTCTGTGGGACTAGGTAGACACAGGAGGTTCAAATTTACGTAGTTTCTATATAATATATATATACTAATACACTTATATTTGTATACCTAACTATATATTCGTATTCAAATTCTTAAATAAAACAACGATATACTCGTGCGTAAATAAACCTTAGTTTTTAAATTATTGAATAAAAACTTTCGTAGTAATTTATTTATCTTTGTCGCTTTTTCAAATCAAGTAACTTAAGTATATGAAATGTCTCTACCTAACTCTACACTAGTCAAATAACGTAATCAAATATTTAGAAGATTTTAGTTAGTAAACACTTTCGCAACTGTTTCACTTGCACGCGTATCGGTCTTCGTTCGCAGACAAGTGTCTTAGTTATGGAAAGAAAGAAAGAAAAATCATTTATTTTGCAACAAGACAACAACAGTACTTAACATTTCACTTATTTAAATATGAAACATTAAATTAAAATGTAACATAGTGAGAAAATGACACAGCATTGTTGCAAAACAGGACCCAACTCAGCGTTATGTTGCTCATGCTGGGCATGACCAACGCTGGTCTTCGTTGGAACCCTGAGTGATATCAAGGAATCCTACTCAGAACTACGCTCTTCAATTATAATTATGTGCCAAAACAATTAATAATTAAAAATTATTAAAGAGGCGTGTCGCGTTGAGTAAATGAGAATAATTTTATTATCTATGTACTTTTTAAACCATAGCGAAGTACTGGCTAGCAAGTCTAAACCGACTTTAAAATGAAGTAGGTTCTTACGGTGACATCCTTAAACTTCACGCACACAATTGCGCCTGTAGAAAAACGACATGTGTGTAGTGTCTGTGTCGGTGTCACAGTATTGGTCGTTATAACGCTAGTTTGTTTGGAGATTTAATCGAGTGTCCGGGGTGTGCTTCCGGGACTTTGCACTCTACAAAAAACTTAAGCTGGACTTTACTTGATAATAGTAACACAAATTAAAAATAATAAATTGTATTAAACATTTATATAAATCTAGCAGTGATTCGCGGCTTCATCCGCGTTAAAAAAATATCTTATTACCTAATATAATCTATTCCATAAAACTGGCTATATCTGGGAAATATTTCAGCTAAATCGGTCCGTCCAGCCATTTGACCGTTAAGAAGTCCCAAACAAACTGACTTAAGCATCTAAAATATAAGTATCGATTTTGAAATATAAGTTGTAATTTTCAGGTTTAGAAAAGGCGAAGAAATATCACCGGAGCAGCAAGTATTTTCATTCTGGATGGAATACTTTCTGGAAGCAACTAAAAGCAGCTGTGAAAATATCATTAGGTTTCCTGTAAGTGCCCTAAATAAAACACCCGTTGGCAGTTTATTTGAGGCCAGCGTTTGGAAGGTGGAATGACTGTGTCAACACAGCGTAAAAGCCAGAATTTGAGACGAAAATAAAATAATTTATTGTGAACAATGCTTTTTACAGTTTAAAGGCATTTACGGGAAATGAACATTAATAATAGTCTTTTCACATGAGATAAAAATGATTGAGCTTTGTTATTATAGTTTAAATTAAATTGATATAATGCCTGATGACATACTTATATTATTTTAAATTATTTTCTTACTATTAATTACTACTATAAAACTGTCTGTTGTAAATTTACTGACATGAATATGATAACTATTTCATTAATTTTAAGCCAACATATTTTTGTAATTGACATACCAAATGTATGTTACGCACTATTGTTATAATATTGTTAAAAATAATCTAAATATGAATATGAAGGAGAAAGCTGACCGAAACGAATGATCGAAGATAATCGTTGCAAAGTAACTGGCTAAGCATGTTGAAAAAGAACATTCGAAGATTGAGCTCAGTGCTAAACTGAGCTGATGAAAACTGATGGCTTACTTCTGTTTTTTTAAACGACTTGAATAAAGGATAAGGTTTTCGATTTGACTGTATTTCTTTAACGTTTGTTGCCTCAGAACACCGTAATTTATTAACGAATTTAAAAAATAATTTATTTTTAACCGACTTCAAAAAAAGGAGGAGGTTTCTCAATTCGACCGTATATATATATATATATATATATATATATATATATATATATATATATATATATATATATATATATTATGTTTGTTCGCGGATAACTTCGTCGTTTATGAACCGATTTTGATTATTATTTTTTTGTTCGAAAGGAGATATCGCAAGTGTGGTACCATGGTAATTTTATCGAGGTCTGATAAGTATCTCCAGAGATATTGAGATAAACGTCTCAAAATTGGTACTGAAAATGAATAGCGCGGCATTGAAGTCGGTTCTTTTTTAGTTTTTAAACGATGTTATTACTGACCGTATGGTCCCACTATAAATTCATTAAGATCTGATAGGTATCTCCAGAGATATGGCGATAAACATCTCAAACTTGCTACTGACTCGGGCGGCATGTGAAGTCGGTTTTTTATTAGTTTTTAATGTTAATCCTAATTATTGTAATAGTAATTTGTTATTTTTGTTTCCAGGTATTAATATTAGAAACAACGAAAGTGTATATGCCGTCATATGTGAATGTAAACATGGGCGCAGAACAGAAATCTGTAGAGATACTCAACCTTTGCTTGGATGCAATGAGAGATAAATGCAGACAAGTGCACAGATGGTTGTTTACCTCGGACATGATTAGAAGTTACAGGTATGAACATTGTTTGTATTATTTGTAGTCCATTGTAATGTTACATTTTTTAGGCTTAGCGTGCGTTTTTCAGAAGACGCAATTTTATTTTTTTAACCGAATTCAAAAAAATGAGGTGTTTCTCGATTCGACCGTATATATATATATATATTTATGTTAGTTCGCGGATAACTTCGTCGTTTATGAACCAATTTTGCTTATTATTATTATTTTTTTTTTTTTATGTTTGTTCGCGGATAACTTCGTCGTTTATGAACCGATTTCGATTATTCTTTTTTTGTTCGAAAGGAGATATTCCAAGTGTGGTACCATGTTAATTTTATCGAGGTCTGATTAGTATCTCCAGAGATATGGAGATAAACATCTCAAAATTGTTACTGAAAACTAATAACGCGGCATTGAAGTCGGTTCTTTTTTAGTTTTTTAAACAATATTATTATATGTCAAGGGGAGTTAGTGCAAGTTTGAATCCAAGTTTGTGGGATCGCAACACTTGTCCCACGGCCGCCGTCATGTAAAAAGGGGCACAGATGGATGTGTTTAGTTTATTTGGCAATCTATTGGTCACACAGAACATTTGAAAAATTATTTTTTGTTGCTAATAAATTATCTACAACTTTGGTCCTCTAACTTTTAGTCGTAGAACCAAAACAAGAAAGTTATTAATGAAAATTGATGACAATTATCTTTTGGTCGTTATACTTTTTAATGGCCGTTTTTTAGAATAATGTTATCAAATCATCATCATATCAAAATGTTATCAACCTTTGTAAGGGATATTCAAGATTTTTTGTTAAAATGTATTTATTTATTATGGTTTTACAGTGTTGCGCATAATTTAAAGTTATTCACATTGCAATGTTGTTAAAAACATTGTGGTATAGGATTGCCAGCCATACTATTACACGCAACTCTATGTTTCTGTACTTCAGACAATTTTGTATGAAAAAAAAAGTAAAATAGTGAAACAATCTAAAAAAAAGCATAGAGATCACAGATCTTGTTGAAATTGACGCATAATAATTTTTTTATAATTATTTTTAGTTTATACAAACGCGACGAGCGCTGCCTATTCCTCTACGTGAGTGAGAATTCAGACGACTTTCAAATATTCTTACCCTCGGAACCTTGTAGGCAGAGATTGCATGATTTGTTGGGAGAACTGACAGCAGATCATGAGAAAGTTACAGATTTAGACACCAGTGTTATGCAGGATCAATTAAAGGTAATTAATTAATTAATGTTTAGTGGGATGTTAAGGGAGGACAAGGATGTAAGGGAGGACAAATACCACCTCAGTGCTCCCAGCCAACCTCACCTGCCCGTGGTGCATCCTGCTGACCAACGAACGAGGCTCTGCGGTATAACCATTTCAAATAATGACGTAGCTAAATACTACAGACACGGGCAGCAGCGTTACCGGTGCGAGCAGCTACGTCCTGCGATAGCCAACCCGCCTGCCCAGCGTGGCGATTAGGGCATATCCCTCCCAATGAGCCGAAGATCGTTCTCAGTGGCGTAACTTGGGAGAGGCCTACGTCCAGAAGTGAACTGACACTGGGCTGATTATAATAATTAATTAATTAATAATGGTAGAAAATTATACGGTTCGAGCAATTTTGCTACCCAGAATCGGCACTCTACCTAAGTGTGCCTTACCAGCTATTTGGCCTTAAACATTAAAACCGCTAATATCCAAACTCTTTTCAGTTTTATACAAAATATTTCATGATTGGTTCGTAACTTGAAATATCGATTCATAGTTTTAAAGCATTCGCCTACATGTTTAATTGTTTTATAGATAAGTTGTGTAATTGTGTAGTTATGTTGAGGGAATAATGTTAATAAGTTTGAGGGCCCGGTGGCGTAATCAGAAAAACGGTCGGCTTTGATGCCAGAGGTACCGAGTTTAAACCCCGCCGTGCACCAATGGATTTTTCTATCGAAAAATGTATGCGCGCTTTTCACAGTGGCCCTCCGGTGAAGGAAAAACATCGTTAAGAAAACAACAACTCCCATGGTGGTAGGACACTATCTAGTGTCCGCCTGGCCAGCTACCACCCTCAAATAAGAAACTCTGTCGCAATACATCTAATGTGTTCCGGCAGCTATCCTTGAGAGCCAGTTCTCATTCTAGGCCTAGCGTGCTTACCATCTTCGACCGCATCATCACCTTCCAATAGGTGAGATAGTGGTCAAATGCTAGCCTGTAAGATATAAAAAAAAAATACTTTTGTCTCAAATACCATTTCTGTTTCAGTTTGAATACGAACTAGACGATTGCAACAAAAGAGTGATCCTGGGCAAAGGTACTTACGGCACAGTCTACGCGGCGAGAGATTTAAATACACAAGTGAGAATAGCCGTTAAAGAAATACCTGAGAGAAATCTTGGAGACGTACAACCGTTACACGAAGAGATTCTACTGCATTCACAGCTGAGGCATCGGAATATTGTACAGGTAAATTAATGGAAATTATACCATGGTCTTCGATCTATATATAAGGTTAAAGATTTATGTATAAAGAACATTTGGCGAGAATGTTGTTTACCACAACAAAAATATTTAATTACATAAATCACTGGATACTGATAGGTGTTTTAAAAATACGTTCCATTTCACATAACTTTAAACTAAAATCTATTGTTGAAAATCTTTATTATTTACTATAAAAAAATTGTAGTAACTCTTCTTTTATTTTTGTTACATTTTCAACCGACTTCCAAAAAGAAGAAGATTCTCAATTCGCCTGTATGTATTTTTTTTTGTTTTTTTTTGTATTAATGTTACGCGATTACTCCGTAATTGTGAACCGATTGGAATGATTCTTTTTTAAATCGGTAGGGTATATTTCCGAGGTGGTCCCATTGTAATTTCATCGAGATCTGATAAGTATCTCCAGAGATATGCAATAAACGTCTCAAACTTGCTACTGAAATTGACTCGCGGGGCATGAACCGACCGACTTCCATGGAAGTCGGTCGTTTTAGTTTTTAAACTATCTTAATTATAATTACTTTAAATTCATAAGTATTAATTTCGCATATTCCCTATTGTCTAAAGAAACAATCGTGAAACATCAAAGCTTGTATTAAAATTCTTCGTTCTTATTTCTGCATTCCATTTTACGTAGAGATTTCACATCATTATCTATGAAATCTGACGTCCCACTTGCCAGTATCTCTCCTAAGTTTCAGTGTAGATTCGTTATGTTGCAACGTGCAAATAGCGCTACTATTTTCTCTAATTAAAGTCTCTTATGTATGGCAATAAAATGTATGATCATTAAAACTCACCTCCCATATTCCAGTACCTTGGCTCAATATCAGAAGACAACTATTTCAAGATATTCATGGAGCAAGTGCCCGGAGGATCGTTGTCGGCCTTATTGAGGTCCAAGTGGGGCCCTCTGAAGGAAAATGAAGCTACTATTGCGTATTATACGAAACAGATACTAGAAGGTAATACTTGGATGAATTTATATGCAGTCTTAAGGTACTGGTTTGAAGTGAACCTTTTTTAGTCGCACTGGGGTAAAAATTAACGGAAGTAACGTACGCGTAAATCTAAATTGTCAATATTTCAATGTAAAGGAAGTCTAACGCGTAGCTTTTTACGCACTTCCTTTTTAACCCCCGACGCAAGAAGGGGTGTTATAAGTTTGACGTGTGTATCTGTGTATGTGTGTGTCTGTCTGTGGCATCGTAGCGCCCAAACGGATGAACCGATTTTGATAAAGTTTTATTTGTTTGATAGGTGTCTTCATCGAGAGTGTTCTTTCATCGTAGCTTTGTTTCATAAAAAATCGTTCAGCCGTTTAAATATTATCAGCTCTTTCTTGGTTGATAAGACTACGATGGCAATATTCGTAGCCCTTTGACCCGCGGCCGTGAAAAAATCAAAAGTGGCGCTTCTGCGCACTACTTACCCCACACTCTGCTGCCGTCTGTTTAGCGTAGTTTACATTAGTCAAGTAGGCGACCATTATACATATACAAATCAGGTGGTTTTAAATTTTAAATTTAAGTATTATTTAAAGCTATGTTGCACTGCCTGGCGGTTTCGGTTTATGGCACATTTGGAAATCATACCAATGCTGCACACAGCAGACTTCTAATTCTTATTCTAATTGGTAATGGGGGCGAGAAGACCTGCACTGACGTCCCGCTCTAGGTGTATTGTGAATTTCCCCCTGCTAGCATCTACCCAAGTCATCACAGCTCCTTGACAAAGCGGAGTATAGCTTTAGGTCGCTGGCATAACGCTTCCAATCACACACACAGCAGACTTGCACTCGCTTGGAATAAATAGTACCTTAACAGTAACGTTAAGATCTTGCTCGTACCTTAAAGGACATATATATGTAATCGATCTAAGGTAAATCCTTATTGAAAACTGACATGCCCTGTACATAATCTCGCCTAATGTTAAGCGCCAATTATAATAGGGAATTGTGCTTGCTATTAAATCAAATGTAATTTCCAGGTTTAAAATACCTCCACGACCAGAAAATCGTTCATCGCGATATAAAAGGCGACAACGTGTTAGTAAATACATACAGCGGTGTGGTGAAGATATCAGATTTCGGCACGTCCAAGCGTTTGGCCGGCCTGTGCCCTTCTACGGAAACTTTCGCAGGCACTTTACAGTATATGGCACCGGAGGTTATTGATAAAGGACAGAGGGGTTATGGTGCGCCTGTGAGTATGCATTTAATATAAATAATGATTATAAGGTGGTTGGACTTCGGCTAGTCCGCCTGGGGCGGTACCCACCTTGCCAACTACAACGGTGAAATAAAAATGTTTTTTTTTGTTTGAATGGCAATGTATCCAGTGAAATTACAGGTCATGTGACTTAACATCTTTATGTCTCGAGCTAACAGGCGCAGTGCAGTAACATGCAAAATGTTGGCTATCCAGAATATTTGCATATCGCTGTATCTGTAATAAGTAGGACATCACTTACCTTCAGGCAAGCGTCGTGCTTCTCCTGTTACATTTTATCATAAAAAAATCCAATAGTGGACAAATAATTAACAGCCACGTTATTTTATTTTAAAAAAAGCGCGGGGTGCTTTTAAGATATTATCAAAGTGATAATCACTCTACTCATATCTGTCAATAAAATATTTATAACTATTGACACCATGCACCTCACCATTTTTTTAAAATAAAATATTTTTTTTTTATTCACACTATTATTAATTTATATATATTGAAATTTTTAACACTATTCTTAAATTAAATTTATTTTCTATTTTTTAGTTCGGTTTTCTATAAAAAGCGTGTTTTTAGGGTTCCGTACCCAAAGGGTAAAACGGGACCCTATTACTAAGACTCCGCTGTCCGTCTGTCTGTCTGTCTGTCTGTCTGTCTGTCTGTCCGTCTGTCACCAGGCTGTATCTCATGAACCGTGATAGTTAGACAGTCAAAATTTTCACAGATGATGTATTTCTATTGCCGCTATAACAACAAATACTAAAAACAGGATAAAGTTAAAAATAATAGAAGGTACAAGAAACGTGAGAATACAAGAAACGTGTTTTTTTCGGCACTTCACGCCATCTATGTACGCTTAGTTAGGTAAACGTCCCATAGAT
Organism: Cabera pusaria; assembly: GCA_954871355.1. Lineage (NCBI taxonomy): Eukaryota > Metazoa > Arthropoda > Insecta > Lepidoptera > Geometridae > Cabera > Cabera pusaria. Next base: position 8,813,941 of record OX940893.1, read on the forward strand.
GGCGTTATATTAAAATGTCGATCCCTAACACCCTTGTTAGACGTTAGATGGCGTTATAAGAAATAACATGTTTATGAATTATTATTTTTTGCTTTCGAAAAAAGATAGTGGTATTTTTTACTCGATCTTATAAAAATACTGTATTGTGGTACGGAACCCTACGAGTGCGAGTCCGACTTGCACTTGGCCAGGTTATTTAGTTTTATTTTAACTATTATTTATTTACGTATTATTTTATGGCAGGTTACACCATATCGGGTGTTGAAATATTTATCTTTTTACCATAACATCTGTGATATAATTTATTGCTTCAATGTTCGTTCTGTGATTTCCTAGGCCGATATCTGGTCCTTGGGATGTACCGTCGTGGAAATGGCAACAGGCAACCCACCGTTCATTGAGTTAGGATCACCGCAGGCTGCTGTCTTTAAAGTAAGTACACACATATTACATACAAAAGAAAACAGTCTTAAAACGTAAATTGCTTTGCAGAAATAAACAATATAGACAGAAGTTTGAAGACTTAAATAAGTTTTTATATGATCTTAAATTATTATTACTACGAATTTCGACTTATACTTTTTGATAAAGATACATATTGTTTTTTTTTTAAATATTTATAGGCTAGCATTTGACCACTATTTCACCTGTTGGTACGTGATGATGCGGTCGAAGATGGTAATCACGCTAGGCCTAGAATGGGAACTGGCTCTCAAGGATAGCTGTCGGAACACATTAAATGTTTGACGACAGATTTTCTAACTTTAGGGTGGTAGCTGGCCAGGCGGACACTAGATAGTGTCCTACCACCATGCGGGGGTTGTTGTTTTCTTAACGATATTTTTCTTTCACCGGAGGGCCACTGTGAAAAGCGCACATAAATTTTTCGATAGAAAAATCCATTGGTGCACGGTGGTTTGAACTCGTACCTCTGGCATCAAAGCCAACCGTTCTCTCGATTGCGCCACCGGGCCCTCAACATGGTTTTGTTGTATCTTTTAATTATGTCCTCACAAGATTGACACGATCGCTATTTTCTCTTTTTACTTACTTTCTTCTGACGTTATGTTATCAGGTAGGTTATTACAAGATGCACCCTGAGATCCCAAGCGAGCTGTCGCAAAAAGCGAAGACTTTTATCCTACGCTGTTTCATACCAGAGCCTGAAGAGCGCGCTACAGCGGCTGAATTGTTGGAGGACCCGTTTTTGTGCGAGTAAGTATTAATTGCTAAAACAAGCTATGAAGCGTTGTAGTGAAAGATAGTGAATATTAACTATACAAACAATGTAGACTGAAGAGCAAAGCGTTTAATATTAAGATTTTCTAATCTTCCGGGAGATTAAAAAAATAAAAAGTTATATATAAGTATTAATTCCTTGTTCGGACTAAAACATTATTAATTTTTGACTGTTATGAAAAGATTTAAAAGTTAGTGATGTTTTAGTCCTAACAAGGACTGCATGTTTTGCTGAATAGAATTGAATTTTCAGTCGTTTTACTCATCAGAATTCGTATCAATGAAATCCTTATACCACTCCATTTTCTCGGTTTCGGAAAAATTAAGTTTTTTTTTGTAGCGTTATTTTTAACCGACTTCACAAAAAAGAAGGAGGTTCTCAATTCGTCAGAACCTTTTCTTTTTTATGTATGTTCACCGATTGCTCGAAGATGCCTGAACCGATTTAGAAATTCGTTTTTTTGTTTCAAAGGGTTCCCTTCCAAGGTGGTCCCATTTAAATGTTAACGAAATCGGCCGAACCGTTTATTATATATCAACATTTGTATTACGACGCATTCACTTATCTCGACGTCTTACTACTAACTACTGGCACAGATTATGTAATAGTTACTTACGTCTACTGGCTACTTTGACTAGCGCGACGTTTGAAGTCGGTTCTTTTAGTTTTTTAAACGATCTTAAATTATATATTTTGGTATTTAGTTTGAAACCCAGTCCACGCGAGTCACTGGGTAACAAGTTGTTATATTTATTCCGTATTATCTCATTAAACCAACTAAAATCTTGAAAAACTGGCTAACTACATGAATATTAAAATGCAGTTACTAAACTCCTTGTCAAATTTATTTTTGTACAGAAAGAAGAAACCAACAAGTCGCCTAGGCAGTAGTATGGACTACAGCCGTAGTATATCGGTCCCAGCTGACAAGGCTCGACCAATCACAGCTCAGAAGAAGATATCCGAACCTAGCATGCCGGGCATGCTGCCTAGTTCGCCGGAAATCGAGTGAGTTTATGTACTGTTATGTTTGGTCTAGACGGTGTTGTAAAAGGTGAAGTTGAGAATAACTTATATGAAAACTAACTGATGCCCGCGACTTAGTTTCATACTCATGATATATAGTATCTCCTTGTTAAATTTCAGTAAGATCGTATCGTATCGATATCGATAGATCGTATCGTCCATTTAGGCGTGATTAGGTAGACAGAGTTGCAAACGTTTTTATGATATTAGTATGGAAGTATGGATTGTGGTTTTGGCTGGAACGTGAAAAAGCGTGAGTTTTGTTGTGCTCTCTTGCTTTTTAACCGACTTCAAAAAAAGGAGGAGGTTTCTCAATTCGACCGTGTATATATATTTTTTTTTTAATGTTTGTTCGCGGATAACTTCGTCGTTTATGAACCGATTTCGATTATTCTTTTTTTGTTCGAAAGGAGATAAGGAGATATCCCAAGTGTGGTACCATGGTAATTTTATCGAGGTATGATAAGTATCTCCAGAGATATTGAGATAAACATCTCAAAATTGGTACTGAAAATGAATAGCGCGGCATTGAAGTCGGTTGTTTTTTAGTTTTTAAACGATATTATCATAAAACTTGTGTACTTCCGCGAGTTGATGTGTAATACATGTTAATTATAAACTATTTAGAATGTGTGCGAGTGTAGGAAAACGGTTTAATTATGAGGAACATGGCATTTTGCGTTCACACCAAAATTTGACTGAAAACTTTCAGTAGTCCAAGTCTTTAACGAGGGTAGGTACTATTACTAAAATTGGACTATGACTTAAACATAACTGAAAAGTGACTTTTACTTGACTTTACAACTTGTATCTACTAAAACATGAAAATGTGTAATACTTTGACACCTTTCTTTCAAAATCGTATAGCGTTTGACCACTCTAACCTTGCACGCTAAGCTTAGAATAGGCACTGGCTCTCAAGGATAGCCGGAACATTAGATTTTTGGCGACAGATTTTATAACTTGAGGGGTGGTAGCTGGCCATGCTGACAATAGATGGTATCCAACAACCATGCAAACTGTCTAACGAGGACTTTAACATTACTGATAGGCCTGGAATTTTCTCACATGAAGTCTTTACGTACTTAAGGAATCTGAAACTCGACTATTGCGAGGAATACCGTGTTGCAGCGGTGAACAGACTTTATTCTCAACTTAACCTCTAAACAACTTTGTCTCAACCAAGCTGCTAAGTTAACACTAGAAGCACATAGACCTTAGACTTAGCATGAACTTTTACAACATAGATTTAATTTCCTGTGTATCTCCAAGTTTTGCATGGCCCTTGAAGTTGATAGTGAATTAAACTGTTTTTGCGTTGTGTGATGTTTTTCTATCATACATGCCATCCATACATGATACGGTGAAAGGGCTTAAAACTGGGTTAAAAGTTAACATCAAAAGGTATTGAGATTTACATGAAAACGATTGGCATATATGGATTCATTAATTGTCCATTCTACCCATTGGAAAAACGTGAGCATCGAATAAAAAAAGATCTAAAGAGTTTTGTTAGTCATTTGTTTTTTGTAGTGGTTGAAATTGCGATTGTAATGTGTTTCTTTTATACCTCTATATCTCTATTGTTATCTTGAATATCTTAGATCTTGCATTTTGTTCTATCTCTCCGTAAATTAGTACACGCATTATTTGCAAAAGCATGAATTCTCTACGATTTCTAAAACTAGGTTTATTTTATCCGATCCTAAAAATCACCACTACAATCGCACTTTCACGAAAATCAACCCTAATTCAACACACATAACACACAAATTGTAATAACGATATGTCGATTGCTTTGCACCTAAGCCTGTGTTTATTTTCCCTATTCGTCAAGGGTCAAAACGGTCCGGTCTAACCCGACAATCACTAGGACCGCTTCGTCGATGCTCTCACCGATTCTGATTTATCCACCGGACTATTCGAATAGCAGGTAACCAACCATTCGTTGTTGTACGCACTCAATTTACTTTCATAGAATCCTATATTGGCAATTGTCAGCTGCTCGAATCAGCAGTTTTAAACAGATTTAGAACAAGAACGGGCTTGTTACGAATGAAGCTCTGCTTAAAATACCAGTATCATCTATTACGTTACCGTGGGTAACAAAAAAAGCTAATATTGATGCTAAGTTATTTCTATTGCTCTAAATACATTAACCTCACATTTCAATCCCTTTTCGACATTTTCGCATTTATAAAAAGCCTTGTTCATTTTGTACATTACCTAAATCATTTTCTTGTTTATTTATTATAAAATATTGCATTCTATGAAATTACAAAAGCACAGCACTTTGCTGGAATGTCACGCACAAAACGCACAAGCTTTTAGAATTCACTTTTCGACACCATTATCAAACATAATAATGAAACACTTGTGTATATATCTGTAGGTACTTCAATTCGAACCCTTGTTCGCAAATGTGCGTTCTAATCACGCTCGTGTGAATGGATACCATCAAAATTATTTAATTAACATTTCGTGTAATGCTCAAGTTCTTTCTAGCCTGCTCTGTTTCAAATATACTTACTCCTTAGTCTATTCTATTATACTAACTTTATTGTTGTACTCCATCTCTTTCTTTATACTACTTTAAATGACCAAGGGAGAACGAGACAAAGCATTTGCAAGCTTTCTTACGAAAACGAATTATTACTATCTCTACACTTAAAAATGCGATTAAACATAGTAATTTTCTGGATTCATTGGTTTATTGGTCCTCATTTCTATGTCTATCAATTTATAACTAAACTTAATTTCATGGGTATACAATGTTCATCTCTTTCTTACTTTGGTGGCGAGAAAAGGACAAAGCTAATTTCAGCGCTGTTAAAATAAAGCTTACTGTAGACTGTAGACAATATAAACCGGAGTGAAGCGACTGGTTCTTTTCCCTGAAAATTGGGGTAGATAATAAAATCTTCTGTAATTTCAAGCTTTCGTTATATATGTTGGCTTATTTGTAGTAATGGTTGTAATAATTAGTAATGTTTTAGTACAATGCCCAATACACCGTCGACCGACGATATGGATGGCAGTGACACATTGCTGAATAGAAGGAGTTCTTCTGGAGGACTTCTTTCACCTGAGGTAAGTGAAAAATTGTACACAATCCGTTACTAGCAAAATTGTTGGCAAAAATTGAGCTCCTAATACCTGTTTAATAAAAAGAGAAATAGTTTCATATATTACTTATCGTTGATAATTATCAGTTGGAATCCCACTGTTGGAAATAGGCTTCTACTATACTGTGCTCGATATTCAGGGATTGCATATTTAAAATTCCTTAAGTGCATACATACGCGTTTTACTTACACGTTTATTACGTTAGGTAGACACCGGCCGAACGAACGACAACGAATGCTGAATAGAGGGAGATGTCTGATGATGACTTCCATTCGCCAATATTTTGCTTGGTCTGGATAAGGTGCTTACTGCGTCTGTGTCAAGTTTTGTTTCTCAATCTAGCTATTTGGCTGTTTGTTATAGAAAGTGTTTCCACCACAAGTGTATAGTACGAAACTTAGTTCACTGGCACCCCGCCCCGGCTCCGCGCGATTGAAATATACAGGATGGCCCAAAAGGTGACGTCTAAATTTTTTTTTGGATTGCTGACGTCTGGCTGTAAGCGGAAATACCCCATGTATGTTCTGAGATATTTTGTAGTTTACGAGATATAATTTTTTTTGCATATTTTTTAAAAAAAAATGACTTTTCTTATAAAAAACATATTTCTTTGAAAATTCAGCAACTTTTAAAATTTTTATTTTTGTGTCTTTGTTCTTATCAGTTGTACTCACACATAAAATAACTAGCTTCCTACTATTAATAAAAGTTATAAAAATGTAGACCGAAAATAAATAATTTAGGCTGGAGCGAGACGGAGTTCAATTTTGAACTTTTAATAAAAAAAAATAAAAAAAGTTTCATGACTTCTAACTTATTTTAAAAACTTCCCGAGACCTTCGAGCTTATGATTGTAATAAAAAAAATTGTACTTAATAGGCCGAAATAAAAATTAGACAAAATACTAGTGGTTTTTGGAAACAGAATTTTTGTAAAAGACGTTGTAGATTGTGTATTGAAGCGGAAGGAAAACACTTTGAAAATTTCCTATGAATAAAAATCAGTTATAACTGTTTTAATTGTTTTATTTATTATGAATGGTAATTGTGTCATACATAGGCAACCTAATTAACCTTAGAAATGAACAATAGGTACTTTTAAAATAATTAATTAATTTAGGACATTTTTGTCCCTGTACATTTAAAGGCAGTTTACGGCTAAAATAGGCCATTTAAGTACATTTGTTTCATTACAATCATAAGCTGAAGGTCTCGGGAAGTTTTTAAAATAAGTTAGAAGTCATTAAACTTGTTTAGTTTTTTTTATTAAAAGTTCAAAACTGAACTCCGACTCGCTACAGCCAACAACTTATTTATTTTCGGTCTATATTTTTACAACTTTTATTAATAGTAGGAAGCTAGGTATTTTATGTGTGAGAGTACAATTGATAAGGACTAAGACACAAAATTAAAAATAAAAAATATTGCTGAATTTGCAAAGAAAAAAGGTATCTTTGTAAGTAAGGTCGAAAATTTTAAAAAATATGCAAAAAAAATAATTATCTTGTAAACTACAAAAAATCGCGGAACATACATGGGGTATTTTCGAGAACACCCAGATGTCAGCAATCCAAAAAAAAATTTTACGTCACCTTTTGGGCCATCCTGTATATCATACATGTACAAGCACGCTCGACGTACCTATAATGTTGACGGCGCCAAAACCTTCGCGATGCATACTTTTACGTTTTTATTACTTTTTTTGTGTTCTTTACTGTATATTCGTCCAGAATTGGAACGGACTCTCAGGACAGCTCTTGGAATACACTAGTGTTTGGCGATAGATTTACCAACTTTAGGGTGGTAGTAACTAGCCTTTTAGACATTATACAGTGTCCTACCACCACGAAACCCTTTGTTTCTGTATGGTTTAGGTTCCAGTTACTATGTTACTATTTTTCACAGGTGGATATGCCAAATGTATCCCGTTCGTCAATAGACATCGAACAAGATGGCTTCTATCTCCTCAAAAAAGACTCGCAGCGGCGTCTCACTCTATCACGAGTGTTAGAGCAGGACAGCGAAAAGATTTGTTCTAAATGGATGTTGTGCGTTCAACAAGATTTCGGTAACGCTGTACTGACTATGGCAAGTATAGTTTTTTACTTCGACATTATTTTAATTGTAATACCAATGACAAGAAATGTGTTTACAGAGACGGCCCTATTAAACATACCCTAAGCCGTGCTAACTTGATACTTAGAAGGTCACATAAAGTGGTAGATTATATTTTTTTATTTTATAACTGTGATAATTTTCTGTGCTATACATACTAGAATACTCTATGTTTTGGAGACATGGACATAAGCAATCTTACACACACAAATTCTAATATCTGAAACTCAGATGTGGTAGCAGTGGTAGTTTCAACTAGTCAGATGACATGAATATTTCAATTCATTTATTCGCAGACACAAAGGTCCATATTGTGATAGACCGGCAACCTCGTGCGCGACCGTCCCGCGGGGTGACAGACGGTGGCGGGGACGAGATAGCGGTAATTCTAGCACACGGCTACGTAGTAACTATTATATAACCTGTGACACGGCTAAACACGCTTCCCTTCCCCGCTATACCATCCGCTACCCGCTGACATCTTGGGTACCTCGTCCCCGCCACCGTCTGACACCCCGCGGGACGGTCGCGCACGAGATTGCCGGACTATAGTAAATACACCAATAAATATTCTTAAAAATAAATGTTAGTAATTAAATTATTATTACAATACGATTATTATTCATTTATTCGATGTAATCTTATTATTATTAGTCAAATGCATTTCATTCATTATTCAAATTTATGCATGTAATAACATTTACAAAACAATAACATAATACGGAACGGGCTAAGAAATATGTTCAAACTTTGATTTTAATTATAAGTTAACAAAGTTTTTTTAGATTTTTTTAGATTTATTACTTTCAGCTCAATAACAACATGCAATGTTAAGTTTTCAAGCTATTTTATGGCAGTTTTAAGACCTTAAGAATTAAGATACTCAATATAAAATTCAAATTTCCATTTCAGAACCACCTGAAAACTCTACACTGCGCGCTCAAAGATTACATAATAGACCAAAACAGAAGCATCATAGAACAAGCAATAACTACTCTCAAGGAGGAGTTAGACTTCGACTCCAATGCAATCAACGATCTCCATTCTGCCATCTATATGTTCCAAGAAGCTGTAAACGCAGTGTTAAGAATGCATAGCATCAAACCTCACTGGATGTTCGCGTTGGATAATTTGGTCAGGAATGCTGTGCAAGCAGCTATTACAGTGCTATCGCCAGGTTAGTAAAGGCCAGTTTCACCGGTTCCTGAGAAGCCGTTAGATAGTTAGTTATCTGACACATGACGCCATATAAAAGCTGTCAAAAATCTGTCAGATTTCTTCAAATAAGTGCTATAAGGAACCGGTGAAACTGGACCTGAATCTTCTATTTCTAAAAACTTTGTTATAATTGTAGCATGCTACCATACTTGACCGCATCATCACTTACCAACAGGTGAGATAGTCCTACTTAGGTACTACTTACCGTCTTAGTAGGTAAATCAACATCTTACATTTATCCCGACTGCTATCAAACTTGTATTCGGAACTGGTTATATGTAACTAAAACTATCTAAAATTATGACGTGTATTTTTAATCAATACATATGCATGATGCTGGGGTAAACGAGTTTTTGAGTGGAGACCGCGAATTGGCAAACGAAGCGTAGGACGCCCTCAGACTAGGTGGAGTAATGATATTCGTAAGGCAAAAGTTGGATGACAGCAGTCGAGGGCCGTGCTCAGTCAGTGGTGTACAAGTCGAGGTCTATGACTAACATGGACTATCCATATAGGCTGTTGATGTTGCTGATAAATTTGGCAGTAGGCGCCTAAATAATCATGACCAAAACTGAGCATCTCATAAAACTTGTCCTGAACCAATCACAACTGAACAATGTTCACTACACCTGCAGTGCGGTCAGTTATTCTGCGCTTCATGTGATTAGATAATTAAGACGTAGTTTGTATTTGCCAGCCACAGAGCACACGAAGAAATTTGAAAAGGGTCCAAGGGTGACCAAGACTTGAATTATATCATCATGAAAGCTAATTAAACTAAGATTACTATTTTTACCTGACTGTGAAAGAAGGAAGGTTATGTTTTTCGAGTATATGTATGTATGTAAGTATGTATGTATGTTTAATTATATGCATGTATATTTCTTTGGCACGCCCTAGAGCCTAAACGGCTTGTCGTATTTTTATGTGAGTGGTGTCAATAGATTCGTCTTAGTCGTGAGAGTGACATTGGGTACATCAGAATTAAAAAAAAATAAAAAATTAAGTATTTTATTTATTTAGGCGCCAAAAAGTAATCACAAAAAAAAAGTTTTTAAAATACAATCGAGTGTGGTATCAAAATAAAGATTGGTGACTACGAATATATATATAACTTTATGTTTTATTGGAGTTTGGAATAGGAAATGCTAATAAATCTTTTTCACGCAGTCGGGTTTTTAGTACTTTTCAATAATTCAATTGTTAGTGATGAGTACGGTTACGATAGTACTTAGGTATAATTATCTCATTTTCTTGTAGAATTAGGAGCCAACTTAGCCGGGGAATCAAGGCGGGGTGGCGGCGATAGAAGCGCATGCGGTGGCGAAGTGGCCACTCCTTCTGCATTGTCCACCGCCACTTCAACCAGAGACCATCAACTTAACCAGTTGAGACAGGAGAATAATAAGTGAGTTTTTTAAATTCATACTGACGTTACTGAGCGACCATGCATGACCAATAAAGATTATTTATTTATGTATTGTGTATGTGTATATTATATATATGTGACCGCGCCTAGTTGATTTACTAAGCGCCATCTAGTTTGGTGGACTAGAGATGGAAGTGGCGCCATCTCTGGTGTAACGCTGGTAACGTGCGCTGCTCTTTGATTAGTCGTCAGCTAGCCAATCAGAGATCGGTAAAGTTTTGCAAGTGGTCTGGGAGGGGCGCCAGAGTGGGTGCTGTCGCACAGAGCGGAGAGAGAGAGCTCAGTTTTAGCCATGGGTAACTCAACAAATATGATTGAACCGCAGATCAGATCACAGCTCACGCACTTGAGCCGGAGCTGCGAGCCGGCTCACAGGTCAGTATATATCAAGTATATAGTATTAATCCTTATCCAAATAATTACGTTAATTAGCTTGGCCACATATTATAGATTAAAATTGTCCTTTACAGTATATAATTCAAATTAAAACTCTAGAAGATATCACGGATTTCACATACACGCATCGCAAAATTAATAAAATATCTGCAGTGAAACCACTGATTAAGTCATAGTTACTACGAAAATATTATTATAAGCTTAGCGATGCTGTAGATCCCCACAGATCACAATCAATTTGAAGTCAATATAGTATAATAATATATTTTTACTGTATAAAATTCTATTGTATAATATAGTTATGATCTATATATAAACCACCTCGACTGATCTATGTATAATCTTTTCAATAAAAGCATTCCAATGACTCTAAACACGACATTTAAAATCTGAGCTGTAAGTTGGTGTGGATTTGAGTATTCTGTAGAGTACAGGAGATGTCCCAGCATCAGGTCAATGCTTCCATGTTCTTACAATATCATTGAAGAAGAAGATTTTCGAATTGATCAGACCTATTAAAGTTGATTTCATAGCGCAATTAACTAGAGAAAAGCTCATAGTTTTATAACGATTGAACGAATTTTCATGAATCAAAGCTAAGAACACTCTCGATGAAGACATCTATCAAACAAAAAAAAAATCAATAATAAAATCAAAATCGGTTCATCCGGTTGGGTGCTAAGATGATAACTATCCTTTACGCCAAAGGGCCGTCCAATATCACTACGTAAGTATTATAAAACAAAGTCCATCACTGCATCTGTCTGTCTGTTCGCAATAATCTCAATAGCTACTGAACGGATTATCATGCGGTTTTCACCAATAGCCAGAGTGTTTATAAGGAAGGTTTAGGGTGCATAATTCGTTAAGGTTTTGTGTAAATTGGTTGAAATATGACGATGATTGTTAAATATGTTAATATTTTATATTTGATGCAACAAACTGATGCAAATGTTGTAGGCATGTTCTACCCGTGCGAAGCCCCCCGGCGGGCTGCTAGTTCTAAATAATTTTAATTAAACAGAGTCTAATGTAACAATCAATCATTGTACAACGGAATAAGTCATGTTAATTGTACGTGCTATTTCTTAGTCTCCTCGCCCGCTTTACCCACGCCGTAGAGCCATATCTGATACGGGACAGCCTTCCGACATATGTATTAATTTATTTACTTATTTATTTGGTACTAGCGGATGGATGGATGCCTGGCGTGTGCTATCACGCTAAAAAAAGAAATGTGACCGAATGTGCCTAATGCATTATTTTAGTGGTCTAAAACCATCTTAGCATTATTGCCTTTCTAATGAAAACGGTTTAGGGCACATCGGTTGGATAGTTTCAAAGTCTAACGGACAACACGAATGAACAAAAACTATACATTGAATTTATTGTGTAATTTACTTTGCTAGACGGCTTACGAATAATGAAAGTATACAGTCGAATTTAGGTCGCTACCTAAATTCTTCTGGATTAATTTCTTTTCGTCTGCGGAAACCTCGTCGATAGAGTAGTATGTCAGTAAACGACTTATGGGTCGCGTAACTTATGAATAGCTTCGTGGGATAAAGTCCTTACTGCTCCCATCGTAATTCTCTTGAAAGTAATAACAAGATATAACTATGAACTACATACATATGTGGCCCTTCGATTATCAAAATGATCGTGAGAGTTACACATATTGACATTTGAAACAGCTTTAACATCAAGAATGTCCGCAAGGTCGGAAAGACTTCAGGAACGTCCGAAACTGGTCGGAGATAATTTCCGGAAAATGTTTACTAGCTATTATATATTTAAATATACATAGGTAGCTCGCTTGCCATCAAGAAAGCGTCTCTCTTGTCCCGCTGTAGTGTGTCACAGAATATCTGTTCAGAAGTCTTATATTATAACTGATTTAAAAAATGCTTCTATTGACTTTTCAGATTACACCAAGAGCTACTAGAAAATTACCAGCAGTATCAAGGCTTACTCAGACAGTTGCTGGAAGAACAAAAGAAACAGACGCCGATCCTTCGGGAACTCATCGAAAGACGGCCGAGGTAAATTACACGTTCCATCTAGTCAGTTGGTACTGTATAACTAAGATAGTTTCTAAGATAGTCTGTAAGATTTCGCATATAAGCATGAAAACACGTCGTAATCGTTTGTACGAGATATAGGGTGTAAGAGATGCCTGTGTCCGACAGTGGACGAATGCTGGCTTGTAATAATGAAGCTTGAAAATGTAGCGTGCTAATTTTATCAACCGACTTCCAAAACGAAGAAGGTTCTCTATTCGTCTGCATGTTTTGTTTTACTCTGTCAATTGGGAACCGATTTAAATGTTGAATGAATGAATTATTTTTTTAATCGGTATGGTACGTTTCCGAGGTGGTCCCATTTTAATTTTATCGAGATCTGATAAGTATCTCCAGAGATACGACAAATCTTAATTGTGTAAGTATATATTTTTTTCAAATGTATCGTGAAAGCATTGATTGAATCATGCAAATTAATCAAAGAAAATCGTGTATAAAAAATTTGGAAAATTTGGGACCAGAATCACATGAGTAAAGAAGGAACAGAGACAAACCTTCTTAGGAACAGAAAAAATATTTACCTATTCTTGTAGGGTTGGTATAAAAAAAACAAGAATAATCTTCATCGTAATAAAAAAAATCCCCCTTCAAGTAAACATGACCTGCTTTTTAATTTTTCAAGCTTCATCATTGTCGATAACGATGTATGTCGATCATGATCTTGAGATGTCACGAAATGTCATTTAATCTCATGATGTGCCATATGTCACGAAATGTCATTAAATGTCACAAACTGTCATGAAATGTCACAAAATGTCATAAATGTCACGAAATATCATGAAATATTATTCAATGTCATAAATGTAATATATCACATAATTTCATGAAATGTCATTTTATGTCATGAAATGTTACAAAATGTCACGAAATGTCATGTAAAGAAAATAAATGTCATGAAATGTCACGAAATGCCACGAGATGTTATGAAATGTAACAAAATGTCATGATAAGAAACAAAATCTCATGATATGTCTCGAAATTTCATGAAATGTCAATAAAAGTCATGTTATGTTATGATATGTCACAAAATGTCACGAGATATCATAAATGTCATGAAAAGTAACGAAATGTCATTAAATGGCACGAAATGTCAAGAAAAGTAACGAAATGTCATGAAATGTTACAAGATGGCATTAAATGTCATGAAATATCTTGAAATGTCATCAAATGTAACGAAATGTCATCAAATGTCACGAAATGTCACAAAAATAATAAATGTCATGAAATGTTAAAATAAGTAACGAAATGTCATGAAATGTAACAAAATGTCATTAAATTTCATAATATTAATATATAATTCATAATATCATAATAAGGAATTTCATTGAGCCTTCTTAGACCGGGCACTATAGAAGAACATTCATAAGCCAAAAATTTTAAAAAATACTTTCCCGCCGTAGGGCAGAAATGACCTACTTTGCGCGCACTTATCAAGGAACAAACCATTACTTTTCGAATAGATGGGATGATAAATAATATAATATAACGTAAAGCGTCGCGATCGGCAGCCCTGTGTTAAAGCACCAGCCGAGCCACTATAAACCGGTTTCACTCCGTACGTGACAGGCGGCACACAGGCCGCTGGTGCTCACGCATTCACTTGCGTCTACGTCATCATCACAGCGCAGTTGTATGAAGCTTTGTCTCTGTTCTTTCTTTACTCATGTGCCAGAATATCCTTTTTATGACTAAGCCGTTATTTGCAAATACCATTTTTCTCCCTTTCCATCTTCTACATACCTTACACCATATAAACCTTCATTTCCAGAAGTATAAGTCCAGAGCCCGAAGACCCGCCAGATCCCGTAGAAGGGGATAAAATCAAAGAATGGCTGGAGTCCCGAGGTGTACCAGCCGTCGCCGCGAAGGTTCTCATATCTCAGCAATATACTCTAGACGATATGCTAAGACATGCACAGCGAGAGGATATCGCTAGATTAAATCTCAAGTAAGTGGACGGCATTCTTTATCTATTTTACCTGTATGTTACGTTCCACGTCTTCCCCTTCCCCTTAATAATATCCTAACTCATATTCCTTTTCATGGTGGTAGGACACTATCTAGTGTCCGCCTGGCCAGCTACCACCCTCATGTTAGCAAATCTATCGCCAAAACATCTAATGTGTTCCGGCAGCTATACTTGAGAGCCAGTTCCCATTCTAGGTCTAGCGTGCTTACTATCTTCGACCGTATCATCACTTACCAATTGGTGAGATAGTGGTCAAACGCTAGCCTATAAGATATAAAAAAAAATCCTTATTGGCTTTTTAATTAATTTATTTTATTAGCGTATTAAGCGTTCGACCACTAACTCACCTGTGACGATGTGGTCGACGATATAACATGCTTGCCTAGAAGATACCTACAGTCACCTACACTTATTAATTTCTGTCAAATCGGTTGAGCCCAGAAGCAGTAACAAACAAACTGACTTGTATATCTATATATATAAAAGAAAGTCGTGTTAGTTACTACACTTATAACTCAAGAATGGCTGGACCAATTTTTAAGATTTTTATATATATGGAATTGTCTTTGTCAGGAATAGGATAATAAGTATTAAAAACAATGAATAATTGACCTAAAAAAAATATTTAAGTCAAATTATTTTGCCAAAATGTTCCTGGGTTAAAAAACTGCCAATAATTTGATGTTCAATTGTTTATCCCGTCGATACGGTAAACCGCAAATTAATAAGGGTCATCGCTCCACACGATTAGTGTATGTAGCCAGTGTCAAGTACAAACATTCTTCAAATTTTTGTGATTTCAAGTCATGTACATTTTAAAAATGTTAATAAATTTTAAATACTGTCAGTAATGACAATTGTATGACATATTTATTGATTATCAAATAGGCGTGTGAATGCTTACGAGTTTTTGGCGGGAACGTGGTAAAGTATGTGTGATCTCATTGTATTTTTTCCTAAAACTGGTGTTCTTCCGCGTGTTAATGTGTAATAAATGTAGATTAGTAAGCATTAAGTGCCGGTGAATGTGTGCGAGTGTAGGGAAACAGCACAATGTTGAAAAACATGATATTTGCGTTCTCACCAAATTTCCACTGAAAATCTTCAGTAAATACAACATCTTTACTGAGGGTATGACTTAGACTAGACTTTTACTTGAAAACTGAGCTGAAATGTGACTGTAACCCATCTCTACGACCAAAATTGATAAAAACTTGAAGGGTTTTAATACTTGACACTGGCTACATACATTAATCGTGTGGAACCATAATTAAACTTAAAAAAAAATGTATGCTTACAAGCAAGACAATTATAATCAATGCCTAATCAATTTTATATTTTATCAGACAGAATGTAGGTAAATACAGAGATATGCAAGAATGTGATAGCCAATTTATGAATGCCGTATGTATACAGTCATATCCATAAGGCAAAAAAATATTAGACAGTTATTCATGAAGTAAGTACCTATACTTATTCACAATTAAAATTAAATACTGGTGATTATATTTTTACAATTAAAATTAAACTCGATCGAACTAATTTCATGTTAATAACTTATCTATAACTATATTAACATTGTTTCGTTGCATCATGTCTTGCTGACACGCGGTTGAAGTACTTGATTGTTGTATTTTTATTCTATTTCTGTATTGCCATAACTTTGATTATTTACTTGATAATCAAAGTACCATAATACATTACTAAACTTAATATCTCTTTTGTATTCATAGTATTACGTTTATTAAAGCCTAAATTAAGTTCATCTAAAAGGTAACACGACATTAATTGTCTGTTAGG
The DNA here is from genome assembly GCA_954871355.1 of Cabera pusaria. NCBI lineage: Eukaryota > Metazoa > Arthropoda > Insecta > Lepidoptera > Geometridae > Cabera > Cabera pusaria. Next base: position 8,830,340 of record OX940893.1, read on the forward strand.
TGGTACGAAGTTCGCCGGGCCAGCTAGTACATAATATAAGTGGTTGGTTATTTATCAACATATTCAATCATCATCATCAACATCAGCCTATATCTGTCCAGTGCTGGGCACTCACCTATTTTTCTTACTAAATGCTATATCATCTCTATTACCATGACCCTGTAAGGTTCTATTGTTTTCAAAAGACTGAAAAATACCTAACTTTATTTATTATTCTTATATTATTCTTAACTTGAATTAAATGTGATGAAAATGTATAATTGACACATGATTCTGTCAAAATGTGTTTTTTCATGTAACTTAATATTGGCGCGCTTCACTCATAATTTAGTATCATAATTTTAAAAACCAAATATTTTTACAGAGGCGGCATCGAGCTACGTCTATGGCGAGCAATCCAAGACCACCGCCTCCGGTCCACCCACCTCCGTCGTACAAGCAGCTCAGAAACCATAGACAATAGTATCGTCGTCGTCGAATGTCAAACGTGCAAGTCCAAACGTAATTCTACACCGAACACGCCATCTATCGTCATCCGAGAACAAATTAATGGAGAGGGGACAGTAGAGTATTACGGGAATAATGGAGTCGATCTTTGACTATTGCGAGGGTGGTGCACTCTACAATGAAAACATAAGAATAGTACGGATAATCCTGTAAAATGTTATGGAATATTTAAGTACTGGGGACCTAGGCATAAGTATTTTTCTTTCGTACATAAGTATCGTTCGACGTAAGTAAGTATTTGTCTTACGTTATCGATTTATAGGGCTGGCGTTAAGTATCGATATTTTTCATTCGGTATCGATTTGACTTTATTTCTGAGAGTGGAGATATAAGAAGATTCACGCATTTTGTAGCCTAGCTATTCATGCTCATTCATTGTAAGTACTAAGAAATTTAAAAAAAGTAGCTACCAGCTTTCAGCATCAAAGTTTTTTGTGATTGTCAAAATAATAATATCTGTCCTTAGAAAGTTAGATATTCAAATTAAAAATATCTTTCACTATCGTGTAAAGATAAGTAATTTTTGTTTTGTATTGTTTTTTGTTTTCAGCTGACTTTTGTTATCGACATTTTGTCTTTAGCGTTAACTCATTAATGACACATTATGTCCGCCCTATTTAAATTCGCTAACAATCATAAAAAAACTTCGTCTGGGTCCCCTGGAACGTATTGAATAAAGATATAAACAACGAATATGCTTTGATTAATAGTAAAAAAGAGTTTACAGACTATATACAAGTTAATCACCTCTCTGTCGTAATAAGCAAACATAGAGATAACTTTTTGAGCAATTCTACAGATCAGACACTACTAAAGTCCCCGTCACGAGAAGCTATAAATTATGTAAACAAGTGTTCAGGAGTTCACAACATTTGGACCAACAAAAAAAAATGAATTTGTGAAAATAAAATTAACGCAACGTGATAACGAAACAATAACAAAATTAACAATAACAACCAGATCCGCGATATATGCAAAGCAATGAAACAAACTCGTACGCATTCGAAACTCGAATGACGCGTTTATTTCAAAATGGCGTACCGATAGTTTACAATCCCTGCGTCCGGTACCAAGAAACACAAACGATAGCGCTTTGCGTCGTTAAAATATGATCCGACTAAATTAAATAGGTTGTTACTTTCATATAACCCGTCTATATTTCATGTCGATTGAATATGGTCAATTTATTATTATCTCGCAGTATAAAATGTTTACTTAGTAAAAGATGTTTGTTTACATAATTTATAGCTTCTCGTGACGGGGACTTTATACACTAAGATTATGTAATGCATGTATTATAGACAAAGCATAATATTGTTTAAATGTATATTCAAACACTTTCCATAGCATTATATCTACTTATTGTTCTTATGAGATGGTCTCAGAATCGATGTATTAAATGCGGCATCAATTTTTTAATACAAAACAAACTCTTTAAATAAGGATCACAGTAATATCCTCAAGGGGAGAGCGACATGCTGCTCTATCGGCGTATAGTGCCATCTCTTTCTTTCCAGCGGAATTTAATTAAAACATGGATGTTTTAAATCTTATGGTGGGCTCCCTAAACTCTTCCAATTATCAAAATACCGACTACGTACATTAAGCTTCAGATGAAAAGCTATTGTGTTAGCTTAAATGTGAAAAAGTGTGCTTAGGTTTGTAACTTGTACTAAAATGTAACTTTTACTAACTTTAAATAGTGATTGCAATAATAAATCAATAAGTGTGATTGTTAAAAGTAATTTTTAATGGCTATAAACTGGTCAACAGTCAAACAGTCAAAGCATTTATTCAGTATATGGGCAAATTAAAAATTTGCACTTACACACGTCAAATAACATTAAAGAGATCATATTCAATATTACAATAATTATTATTATGAATATAACAGAACTTATTGCTTTGAAATTACAAAAAAAAAAAAATTTTGCCATTCAGCTTTCATCTAGACGTCGAACGTCACGCGTAAAACAAATGTTTAATTCCCCTGATAAATGTAGGGTTGCCAACCGTACTATTGTGTGCACGCCCAGGCGTATACAATTGCTGTAGCATCGTGAACTTCGTGATTCGCTCCGAATACATTGAAGACGAGTTGAGTTAGTTGCGGTATGTGCATTAGACTTAAAAAAAGTCTCTTGTTCAACGTCTCATCTTTATCAGTGTCGTCTTTCAATTCCAAACAAGCACGAATCCATCTTCCGCCGCATCTTCACTTAACACCAAGTGATACAGCGGGCTCGGTGTTTCTCTGTCAGACTAATAAAAATGCCATCTGCGAATCGGACTCGAACGCGACGGGTTCCGTACCACCGTACACTATGTTAAAAGTTAGATAAAAAAAATGTTGAAAATTAACGCGTTTTAAAGAAACTGTGATTTTTAGGCGTTTTTTGCTGGATCTTACGAACTAGGCACTTTATTCACGGACTGTATTATTCTGGCCATCATAACAACAAATAATCAAAATTAAAATATGAGAAAAGGTTCCCTATTATTTGGTGTTATGGTCTTTCCATGTCCCATCTTTAATGGGGAACCGTTTTTAATTCATATTTTATTTTGATTATTTGTTGTTAAGGTAAGATCCAGCAAAAAAAGCCGAAAGAAACAAGCTTCTTGTATAGGGTACCCCTTAAATTTTAAACTTTATTTTGTTTTCATAGGTCAAAGTAATACATATTGCGTCAAACTTTAATGTGCCTACCTATTATAGTTAAGGAGAAACAGCTCTTTGACAGACGTACAGCGAAGTTTCAGTGATGGGATTCCTTTGCTTGGTAACCTTTGTGTACGGAACCCTAATAAAAAGACAGCTAAGAGACGAGGCACAGCTAGGCTTAGCCAACCCACAAAGCGTAACTATCTCCACCCGTCATTCAAACTATTGTAGGCATCCCGTACACACTCAATCTAGATCGCGATCATTGATTTTGATCACAGATCGCTTGATTGAAATACATAACCAGATTGATAATGTACGAAGAAGATTGATGGATTGATGCATCTGATCACAACATATCTAGATATTTTGAAATCAAGAAATCAAGATCGCGATCCTGTGATCGCGTGATCTAGATTGAACGTGTACGCGCAGGATCGCACCAGTCTCGCTGTGTCAGTCGCGCTTATACGAAATATGAGAAAAACACAGGTGTTATCGCGGCGGTAACGATACACGGACTGAAGAAATCAATATTGAACGTGTAATGTTGTGGCGTGATCCTGTGATCCGTGATTGCGATCAGAACTGTGTGATCTCGATGAAGATTGAGTGTGTACGGCTGCTTTCCATCAATCTTCTTCGTACACACTCAATCTGGATCGCGATCGTTCATTTTGAAAACAGATCGCGATCGAGATTGAGTGTGTACGGGCTGCAATACAGATTGTATTTTAGCTGACCGCCAGAAATGTATCTTACTTATTAAACAATGTTTTTCAGTAGTTTTGCCTACACACATAATTTGAGCTAACGCTTTTTCACGTTTACTAAAAAATTAATACACAAACTTAAACTTGATGCAACGCTTGAGGCCTAGAGTGTATTCATCCAATATTAATAAAACCTGTAAATATTGCTTTGTATTTATTGCTATGTATGCAATCATTACTTTTAATAACTAGTCTTTGTAAATAGCGATTTTGAAGGGTTATGACAAGTCTTTAATATCGATCACACTTAAAAGTTAATTATTAAGAGCCTTGAGATGGCTTCTAGATGAGGCGGGTATAATTTTGTCAGATACTATTATCAATATCGCCGAAAGTTACGTTAAATATACGTTTTTTTTTAGATATTAGTCCGTCCGTTTTTAGATATTGGTCACTTTTCTCAAACGATAAGTTAAAGTTGAAATTACATTGGTAATGTTTGGATCATAAAGGTTTAACACTAACTGGAGCTTACAAGGTAGAGTAGAAAATTGCTGTAAAGACAAATTAATTTACCTCAATTTTGTTTCTATCCCACTCACACTTACTGTAAGAACAGTTTATTTATTTATAATAATTAGAACGGTACACACAGACCACTAACACTAATTATCACATTGTTCAATTAAAATTATTGCATAGATAATCAATATGAATTAATTAAACATAAAATATTCAATAAAAACTAAACAGATGTACACAGTTGTAAACAGTTGTAATATTCTGTCAAACACTAAAATCGACTTGAAGAAAATAGCAAAAATATAATTTAATATTCATTCAAACCGTCATATTTAGTCACATTTTTAGTCTTCAGAGTTTATTCTGCATGCAATATCCATTGAGTAAGTATCATTTTCTTGGTCTAAATGCTGCGTAATCTCAAGTGTGGTAATAGAGTCGCACAAAAGTGTTATTGAGACCAGTTAATAAAATATAAAAGTTCTATAATAGTAATAAAATAGTACTACGTATTGAGACCTAATTCAACATTGTCAGCTGTTATTGGTCCCATTCTGTGGTGTGATTGACTAAAATGTAACTTACCAAATTTAAAGCTATGATAACGTCGCTTTGAGCCTAAATATTAGTAAATTATAAACATATTAATTACGATTATAGACTTGATATAACCGTTCAAAACTACTAATAAAAATAATTATAAGCATAATAATGTAAGCGTGAAAATTAACACAAAAGATTGTCGCACAAAATGATGGTGCTAAAATCTTGTGATGATAAAAATAATTGAAGTGCCTTTTGATCGCTGATTTGAAGCGAAACTAAAGAATATAAGCAATATTATAATCGTGCATATTATTACTTTATCACAGTGCTATTGACATAATAATATTTTTGTACACGCCAGGGTTTTATGGCTATATAATACGATACTTTGTTGTATATTTAGCGTATATTGTTTTCTTTTGAAGTAATTTGAATAATTGACTTCAAAAGTGTAAGGTTTTAGTGTTATCTATGTTATTTTCTGTATGTAATTATAGCATGCGTATATATGCATATTAATATCAAAAAGCACAACAAAAACTCGAAAATATAAGTGTGTGCCTCAGTCTACGTATAAATAAAAAGTCTGGAAGTCTAATTCAGAACAAATTCCACACGAAAAGTGGTAGAGAAGGTCGTTGCAAACCGTAAATAGTTTCAATAACTTGGTGTAGGTACAATACCGAAAACATGGTATTGGATGTCATAATAACTGTTTATCGGGCGAAACCAGTTTTCGCGAACTACAAGCGTTGCAGCCGATGCAAGAACCGATTGGATAACGTAGTAACTATTTATTTGCAATACCTAGCCTATACAGGTGCTAGGCGTTGCGAATGACAATCGAAACCAATGAAGTTATTGTTATTAGTGGCGCCCGATTCAATCAAAACTATATAGTAACCAATTTATGTCGAATCACAATTCTTTTACTCATATATCTCTTTATTATATATTGAAAAGTATATGTATTATATATTGAAAAGTATGTATAAGAAATATTGAAAAGTGAAAATTTGTATTTAAAAAAAAGAATATAAAAAAAATTAGATACATGTTTAGTTATAGCTATCGACACATTTCCGCATATTATATCGATGTTCTGCCTGACTTACAAAGACTATCTTACCACAATCACGAAAAAAAATCTGCCGCCATAACCTTACGGTTTTCCGACAACAGATTTTGTCGAATTTCAAATACCGACCGCAATGCCGCAATAACCAGTTATTGAGAATACCATGTTTCGGAAACCGGTATTGGTGTGAATACCTACAATGGTTATCGGTATTGCAAAATGGCGTACCGACCCACCGCTAAAAAGTGGCCTTCCAAACCAAAACGACGTAGATTCAAAATAAGAATCACTTTTGAAGTTACAAATGATTGACTTGAAGATTGATTTAAATTCGGAACGAAAGCAGAGATTGGTTCGCGCATGTTCTGCAATGGCTTTTATGACAGGTGAGTCAAACAAGACAAATGTCGGACTAATGACGCGCTGGACACGACTTTTAACCCCGCCTGCTTGAACACGACTTTTGTTGGGTAATTTTTTTAACGCAGTACATTTCCTTATTATTTATTCGTAGGCCTCAGTACCACAATATTTATAACAACTAATGGATATGTTGACCGAAATTATTTTGAAATTTAAATATTATGTGTCTTTTAAGCTATGTTTAGGTATGTTTCTTATAACAATTTACGAAATATATATTAATTTGCTGATAACAAACTATAAAAATATGAAAGTTAATTAATTCATTTAATTTATATCAAAAGCTATGTATACCCTGGTGTTTTACTTTGTTTAAAATACGTAATTAATTTCATTATTATATAATTAATAAGTTCATTTCAGTGCCATACAAACATAATATTTTGATTAATTAATAGGAACAACAAACGAGTTTATTATATTGTTTTAAAATAGTATCAATTACAATATTTAATTATTTATTTATCCATGTAATGTAAATATTATTCTTCTTACTTATAAATGTTCAATTATTAAACTAATTAATGTTTGTATAATTATCTCTTTTTTTCTCTATCTCTGTGGTTTATATATTAAATCGCTCTTTACACTTTAATGGATGCAATTTGTCACGCATAAAAACGAGATGTGCAATTTTATGCATTGATTTATTAACCATTATAAGTAAGAAGGTAAAACTAAATCTCACTACAACGTAAACAATTAATATAAATGTTTGGAATTTTATCTAAAATTTTTCCATAAATGCATTAAAAGAAAAATTGTACTGATTTTGATGGTCGGTATAAAAACGGTCTTTTGGATCTTCGAACAGAACGTTTTGTTACCGACCAACGAAATCGGTGACTTATCGAGACTTTTCAAATTGTCCGCATTGTCAACTGTTTTTAGTCGAAGCCATTCTGTGCTGTCATTGGTTTACGGAGGTTAACAAAAGCTAAGACCAATTATTTGCCATTTTGCGGTAATTTATTTTGGTACGTTGTCGTGAGCTGAGTTAAATGAAATAGCTTTATAATACTCACAAAACTTATCTATGAAGTACAAAGAAAAATATCTATTCAGTGGATATTTATAAAAAAAATACGGTACAAAATAGTGTACTTCAATCTAATATAGTTTTCACCAAGAGATATATTTATAGTTTAAACTGGGCAAATAGCAGATCAAATTGTAAATACGTTATGCTGCTTCATTAAAATGTTTTTTAGACTTTGACATAAATTAATATCATTTTCAGTATTTTATAAATAAAAAATGTAGAGCACATTTTACTATCGTAGTTAAATGGAGACATAAGTGTCGATTACCGACTAATTTGAAGACAATTTTAAAACTTATCCTATAGCTCTCTGCTAAAGTTATCAGAAATTGCTTATGACCAGCGCACGTTTTCACAGATATATAAAACATTCGAATTACAAACCTGAACAAAGATAAAAAGAATTCATAAACTTTTTTTTTATTTCATTGAGTCATCCTTTTACTGTATCGGGCGAGCGCCGGTACATCGCGCGCTGAACGAAGTAATAACAACGCTAGGTCGAGCGCTTTAGACACATTTTTGCTTATCTTGTCTGAAATAAACGTTGGTATTGTGTTTTTGTAGGGGAGTGAAATATCTGTTACGTAGTAACTATTTTATAATATGTGCGCGAACACTGACCCTTGTATGCACAAACAACACTATTAGGTCTCGCATTGCTCACGAACGCATGATGTCATTAAACCAATATACATTTAAGTTGTAAGTGTCAAATCCACCGGCTGCACCGCTATGCGTTCGTCAAAGTTTTCATGAATGCGGGCGTTAGACATTAGACACCATCTTGTCGGAAATACAAGCTATACACATATCTGTGTCGTAAAACTTACGTATTATATTTTCGATATTGATTAGTATCTCTACAATCTATACGGCGTTTTTAATTTTACAATATACCGGCTGTAAATTCGTGCCTTTACTGTACTTACGGCGTTTATTTAGGAAAATCTCATAATGTTTTGAGTAAGCCAATCGCTCATAATCTTTCCATAACGCGTACCACCCATTCTCTACTTCGTTTCGTTAGCTGAGGTCAATAAATGTCAAACGCTCGTTGCCTACGGTGCCATAAAATTTCGGTGCAGGACCGGCGCGTGTTATTTTTTTTTTGTTAAACTTAGTAGTGTTGCTATATCACAAAACAATGTCTTCCTTAGTGACAGCTAATTAAATTATTTATTCGCTGTATACACAAAAATGTCTGCTGAAATATAATTTCTATGACTTTATGAGATTATCGTGCATGTTAAAATTATTAATAAATTTAATATTGTTAAGTATTTGCCCACATAATTATATTTTTGGAATAGTTGAATAATAAACGATTAATGATTTTGATTTTGTTTAATTCACTAACCTTTTGAATGCCATTGCTATTATTAAATGCCTAGAAGGCTCGCTTAAACCAAACGCTAGACGTCTGCTTGTTATTTTACTTCAGTACTCTTAGTACGAATTTTCATCATAAACGGTTTTGAAAGATCTCACACAGTTTTCGACTAATATATTTATTATAGCCCCTGATTGGTCTAAATTTAGTAAAGTGTGAAAACTACTAGAGGCGATGTACTGTTTTTCATACAAAATTTATTCGATATCGAGTTTGGTATGAAAACTCGTATACTAAGGGTACAGGAAAATTTACTTAACGCCATACGTCGCGAAAAGTACTCTTTCTGCTTAGCAAAGACTTCATAGCATAGCAAGCTCATGACTGTGACTTTAAATTGGTGGACCAGCCCAACCGTAAGTGTCCACATTTCAGCACCGTATGTCATGACGGGTAGGACGCACTGATTGAAGACTTTCGTCTTTTAACTTTGTGGAATTGGCGATGAAAACACGACGTAGTTTCCCATATGCTGCCTGCCCTGCGATTGTTTCCGGACTTACATGCTCATTGAACATGACCTTCGTCTTATCCAAGTTCATCCGGAGACCAATGCGTTGAGAAGAATAAGCTAGGCCGTTCAGCATATGTTGCAGATCTTGCAGCGTTTCTGCTACGATGACGATGTCGTCCGCAAATCGCAAGTGTGAGAGGTACTTGCCGTTGATGTTAATTTCGTGTCTATCCCAGTCCAGTGTCTTGAACATATCCTCCATAGCATTTGTGAACAATTTGGGGGATATAACATCCCCTTGTCTAACACCACGATGCCTGGGAATAGGTTCAGTCTGCCGGTTCTCGACTTGGACGGCCATTGTAGCTGCATTGTACCTATAGACCTCTTGGCACTTGGATATATCGCCAATCGACTTGGCATCGCTGCAAGGATTCCAGAACAGACCAGGGTTCGATGGAGTCAAAGGCCTTTTCATAGTCCGCAAACGCTAAGCACAGGGGTCGATTATACTCTTCGGTCTTCTGTATATTCTGCCGCACTGTATGGATGTGGTCTATTGTTCCATATCCCGATCGAAACCCGGCCTGCTCCGGAGGCTGGAACTCATCGAGTCTTCGCCCAAGACGGTTCGTGATGACTCTTGAAAACAGCTTGGAGACGTGGCTTAGGAGATAAATTGGTCGGTAGTTCTTCGAAAGAGTTTGGTCACCCATTTTGAAGAACAACACGACAATACTTCTACTCCACGCCTCTGGAGTTATCCCATCAAAGAAGACGTATTGAACATTTTCTGGAGCTCCTTCATAACAGGTGTACCTACCACCAGACTTCAAGAGCTCAGTAGGAGACACCAATTTACAAAGAAGAAATAAGAAACAAAATTTGCATAACTACAATGGGCGGTCTTATCGCTAAGAGCGATCTCTTCCAGACAACATTTAGATGGATGTGAAATCTATGTAAAGCATGGACGCTGGCATAATAGATATTATCAAGTAAATAAACTTACTTATGATCTATAGATATTCAATACATACATTTTATGTATGTACCTGCTTAGGTACATATATTTATAACATATATAAGTTCACAAAATCTTGCACCTTTGTCCCTACAGTCTCCAACCAACCCATAGAGTCTATGCTCCAACCACATAGTTATTGCAACGTTATTTTTATTTACAACACTACGCGCGATATAACGAATCATTGGATATTTATTGGTAGATAGGGACTCAGATTAAAATAATTATCTAAGGCACAGAATAATGAATAGTTGCCTAAGGGTAGATTATGTCTTAGTTGACAAAATATGATGGTGTCCTTTCTGTAAGAAGGAAGAGGTAACAAACTAACTGACTTTCTCATTTTTGTTATGGATTAAATAGGTACCTACATAATAAATAAATTCTTATCAAGCCGTATATAAAATAAAACCTACCTACCCACATTAATAAACATTGGGCGGAAGAAGACGCCCCGAGGGACATATAAGTTGCTAAGACATTAATTCACCGATGTTTGCGGTATACGTCTACTCTAATTTACATACTGCGAAACGTATTATCTTAAGTTACGTGCCGTAATGGCATTTGTATTAGTTTGTTGATGTTGACGCGTAGTGATGTACTCGCATGGATGTAGCTAGAGATGAGGGTGGTTGGAGTGTTTGCAAGGGTGTACACCGGTTCCTTAAACATTCTTTGAGTTTTTTATGCAAACATTTCGCGGCTTGGCGCTCGCTTCGCTCGCGAAGCAAAATAATGTACCTATCTTTTGCTCGTTTATCGCGATCGCTCCTCGCTTAGTCTACTTTTCACCCACCTTTTTTCATTTTTCCTACGCGATATCTGTACGCCACTGAATTTAGCTTCAAAGTTAGTCGTGTCATCGATTTGATCACAATATGGTAGTTTAATGCTTCATTACTGCCAAAATAAATTATATTAGTCTGCGATGACCGATCAGCTGGCGGCCCCCCATTAGAAAAATCCCTAGGTACGCCAATGTCTACACACGCTGTAATTTTTCAGTTTCATCAGTTACGAATGAAAGCTAATAAGAATGCTTCAAAACGTGACATTATCAGGTTTGCACTTTTTCAACCGACTTCCAAAAAGGCAGAGGTTCTCAATTCTTATTAGGGTTTTCGATGGGGCTTCTTATTACATTTCCGTACCCAAAGGGTACCAACGGAACCCTATTTCTGAGACTTCGCTGTCCGTCCGTCCGTCTGCACTTTACAGGGCTGTATCTCCTTAACCTTAATAGGTACATACTTGAAATTTTTATATAGTGTGTATGAGTTGTATGACTATGCGTGTTTTTTTAGGCGTTTTATGCTGGATCTTAAAAACCGGAATAGATAGACACTTGAAATTCGCTCATAGTGTGTATTATACTTAACAGTTGCTGTTATAACATCAAATAATAAAAACTAAATTACTTAAATTTTCCGGATTTTTTTTTTAAATCGGAACCCTACATGTGGAGTCCGACTCGCACTTGGCCAGTTTATAAAACTCTTAATTATTTACTTGTATCAGCGTTCACAAAATTCTATTTTACTCAAAGCTTAAGGATGCACCTACGCAAACTTCGACACATTGGAAATTAAAATCAGTTCGCCCTTGTAGCTACTAAGGTACTTAAAATGTTTAGGTTACCATAGTACTCAAGTACATATAACTACTCAATAATGTGGGTTGGGTTCCTACCTCTTACTCACTACTTAGTTTATTTTGCAATACATTATCGCACGTTCTAAGAGTTAGAATAGAGCTACGAGAATGATAACTTTTACAAATAAAAGACATTGTTGTAGATCTTCAGTTATCAAAATTGTATAATATTTTATTTTAAAATACTAGCAGTTCGACATTAAAAATCTTATTTATATATATTTTAATATCTTATAGGCTAGCGTTTGACCACTATCTCACCTGTTGGTAAGTGATGATGCGGTCGAAGATGGTAAACACGCTATGCCTACAATGGGAACTGGCTCTAAAGTATTTGTTTAGGTAAAAAATTATTGTGTATTTTAGGAGTTGTATATTATTTTAATTGAGTAACAGAAAAACTCAAAAATAATTACCTAATGACAATATCAAAAATAAATAAACCACAATACGTCATACATTAAAGACAGAACCTTCATTTATTAAGTTGGTACAACCCTAGTGGAATGTTAACGTCTTGATGCCGCGCCGTTTTAATCGCTCTCAATAAGTAGGTACCTACCTACTGTTTACTGACAAAGGTGAATGTTACAATGTACATTTTGTAGTGTAATGTTATTAACTTGTTAGCTAACAATAGATTACTCAGATTTTGAGCTCCAGCTATTTTAAGTGCTTGAGCTGTAAGTCGTTCATGACTAATATAAAAGCAACAGCTACATTAACGGGAACCTGTTGTACTTAGGACAGTTTTTTAGGTAGGTATACATATATTTTTTTACTGTGACTTGACGTACAGCACACAAATCATATTTGCATATTTTGAAAGGTCACATATTCACCACCAAAATATTAGAAATGTATACAGTGCCACAAGTATAACTTGGCGGTGGTGGTTTTTGGAACTAATTCTTTTAATTGAAACTGTGAGTTTGCCGTTTGAGAGATTACCGCGACATTATTGTTGATAAATCTGCTACATTAAAATAGTTCAATAATGCCAAAAGTAATTAAAAGTGGTTTAAGAGAAACTGTTATCAAAGTACAAAGTAAAAGCACAGTGGCGCACAGTCACGCCAGGTTATACTTGCCGGACTGTATTTCATATATACATTTATTTTAAATGGTAAGTAAGCCACAGAATACTTAATAGTACTAGTAAGCCCAAGGTACAACATATCCAATTGTAAACTTTAAACTTTCGCGATTTGAACGCATAGTTATAATATTAAAATACGACGACGACGTTGCATTGATCGTGGATAAATGCAACTTGGTCGAAACGTCAAGTTAAATAAGAATTAATTTTTTAAGCGCGATAAGTCCCGTATTTTAATATTATAACTAACATACATTATGTACTTGGCCCAGTACTACGGTGTACCTAGGATACATAAAGAATTTGGTGGTAATGTACGTTCATATCGATGGTGGTAATTTATGTAAACAATTAACGTTTCCTGTCCAAAATTGTTTTATTCGGTCTATTCCTATTTAAAGGAAATTCCGAACAAAATCAAAATAATATTCATTGTTTTTTTTTTGCTTTACCGAATACCATAGGCAGTAGAACCACAGATTAAAAAATTGTTAACAGATATTATATTTCACTCCCCTACAAAAACACAATACCAACGTTTATTTCAGACAATATAAGCAAAAATGTGTCAAAGCCGGCTTTTCACTATGGGATATAATGTAAATTACATCTTGAGCTATATATTACATCCCGAAATTGCTGTTCACAATGTAAGATACAATAATTCAGTTTTGGTTGTCTATGGTTTCATTCAATCAGTGGCTAAATACACGAATTGTGTGAAGCCATAATAAAAATTAAATAAACTGGCCAAGTGCAAGTCGGATTCGCACTCGTAGGGTTCCGTAACACAGTTGAGATTCTATAACTTTGATTTTTCGCAACTACAAAATTAACTTTGTTTTTCATAGTGTTTGTATGTTGCGGTCGCCATATCTCTAAAACTGCTGACTGTATCTCGTTCAAACCAATTTTCGTTGTTAGTTTTTATTGAGATCTACAGCATATATTTTTTTTAGATTTTTCACTCTCATACTTTAAAAGTTAGAGGGGGGGGGGGGGGGGGACACATTTTATCACTTTGGGCGCGTCTATCTTTCAAATGATTGACTTTGAGAAAAAATATTTTTAGGAACCTCAATGTCATTTTTAAAGACATATCCATAGACACCACACACGTATAGGTTTTAAGAAATTTTTTTTTTTGTTTCAGTTCTATGTATTTGATGCCCCCCCTTAAACTTTTATATTTTTTATTTTTGTATAAAAATCGGAAAGCGCTTTACAGAATACATCTACCTACCAAGTTTCAATTCTGTAGTCCTAACAGTTTCGGAATAAAATGGCTGTGACATACGGACGGACAGACAGACAGACAGACAGACATGACGAATATATAAGGGTTCCGTTTGTTTGCCATTCGGCTACGGAACCCTAAAAAAACGGAGGGCGAGGCAGGAGAGGTGCGGTGTCCGGGGACGTGAGGTAAAATATAAACCTTCAAATATCGCTCAGTCGGTCGAAAAAATATTTATAGTTTGGGATGTAATATAATATATATTAGTATATATATATGCTATATATATATTATATATAATATATATATAATATATATATATATATATATATATATATAGCATAGTGTAAACGGTCTTATACAAATTGTATGACGAGCGATAACATTTTAAATCTAAAGATATAATATACATTATATTATATCCCATAGTGAAAAGCCGGCTTAAGGCGCTCGACCTAGCGTTGTTATTACCTACTTCGTTCAGCGTGCGATGTACCGGCATGTACACAATGATATTAAAAAAATAAGTTTACGAATTATTTTTATCTACCTCACAAAATAACATCAAAGCCCCTAACTAAAAGTCGAATTTTAGGTCGAAAAAGTGAATTTCACGCCGTCTTGTCATTTTAGTATCGTTAGCATAAAAATAAACTGGCCAAGTGCAAGTCGGGCTCGCACTCGTAGGGTTCCGTACCACACTACAGTATTTTATTAGATCGAGCAAAAAATACCTCTATCATTGTTTGCCAGCAAAAAATTATAATTAATAAACATTTTATTTTTAATAACGCCATCAAAAAAACAAAGTAGTTAGGGATGTGCATTTCAATATCATCGCCATCTTTGGACGTTATCTTGAAATGCCGAAAAAACACGTTTTTTGTATGGGGACCCCCTATTATTTTAAATTTTATTCTGTTTTTAGTATTTGCTGTTATAGCGGCAATTGAAATACATCATCTGTACAAATTCAACTGTCTAACTATCACGGTTCATGAGATACAGCCTGGTGACAGACAGACAGACAGACAGACAGACAGACGGACAGCGGAGTCTTAGTAATAGGGTCCCGTTTTACCCTTTGGGTACGGAACCCTAATGAACAATATTATGCTTGTTTTTTGTCAAACTCGCAAAATGACTATGGAAAACATAAATCGTTTTTAATATAGAATACTAATGCGCAGTTATCCCGTCATTTGAATACTAATAAAATACGTTGCGCGCGCGTGAGAAGTGACAAGCGACTTACGGTACCAGCGCCGGCGTTGGTCGAAAGTTTAGGTATAAAGCGATGCAGCTATGGGCGAGTGAAAGAGGCTTGGTACACAGTTTTACAATTAAAACTGTGCCTGGTAGAACTTAGTATCGCGCGAGTATTTGAAATGAGCCCAATGGCCTATGTACACCATAGTGCCAATGTTCAACAGGTTTCCCTACAGTCTATGGCTAGGCATACTACGTAGTAGGTAGGTAACTTTTGTATTCTATTCCTAGTCTTGTCTAAAGTCCCCGTCACGAGAAGCTATAAATTATGTAAACAAACATCTTTTACTAAGTAAACATTTTATACTGCGAGATAATAATAAATTGACCATATTCAATCGACATGAAATATAAACGGGTTATATGAAAGTAACAACCTATTTAATTTAGTCGGATCATATTTTAACGACGCAAAGCGCTATCGTTTGTGTTTCTTGGTACCGGACGCAGGAATTGTAAACTATCGGGACGCCATTTTGAAATAAACGCGTCATTCGAGTTTCGAGTTTATTTTCACAAATTCATTTTTTTTGTTGGTCCAAATGTTGTGAACTCCTGAACACTTGTTTACATAATTTATAGCTTCTCGTGACGGGGACTATAGCTTGCGAGTACTACTAACTAGTAGTACGTACTAACTATTATTGCCAGCCTGCAAATAGAACGCAAAAGCGGGAAGAACATTGCATTTGTTAGTATAAAAATTTTTTTACCCAGTTTTAACCGCAATCGGTAGTTACTCCATGGACATGGATACGTGTATAACATTAAATTATATGCCGTAACATCGAAAACTCATAAATAATGAAAAACATTATGAATGTTATATACCGGCTGTAATTCCTTTAGTCGAATTTTTTCGACCTAGGTTTCGAGCGAGTCCGTCACTCTTCCACGGGAGTAAGAAAAACCTCGGGAAAAACATGGTAAATATCCCGTTCAATATTAGGTACTTACCTACCAATTATTATGGATTGTAAAACTGTGCTATTATTATTTTTAGGTTGGTATATACCTACTTACCGAATTTGTCAGTCGGACCATAAAATAAAAATAATGTAGTGAGTCATACGCACAGAAATATGAATAAACTACCTTATTATTCATATTTCTGTGTTCATACGATACCCTGTATGAACAACGAGATTATTTTCATACTTTGTTAAATCAATGTTGTCTATTGTTCATGTAATTTTGTCGTATCGGCATTGCCCGATAATATAAGAGTCCACAGACAAGGTTTAGTTAGAGCGCACACGGACCCGGACGGTGGTTATACTTTTATGATACCTACAAAGTAAAAGGTCTATCCGCTTGACTGATGATAAGCGTAAAAAATAATATGTGCACTATTGACTGATTGACGTTTTACCAACCCTACAAAGTGTACAAAAATCGTAGATGGGAGTAAAAATCATTCAAATTGGTTCACGAAATTGGCAGAGTAATCTTGTCATACGCAGACAAAGGCTGAGTTGCGCCATCTTATTTTTAACCGTAACTAAAACTATAACCGGTGTTTTTGTATAGAGTTTGACTAACTTTTGACGTTTGCTATAGATAAAGTAAGATGGAGCAACTCAGCCTTAGTGTTTTCCTCTAATAAAGAACTCCAAGTTAATGCAAATTACATTTTAATCAATGTCAATTCCAACCGAATTTGATTTCCTTTTTTATGTGCAAAGTTTCCCAACTCGGGTGGATGTCTACTCAATTACTGAAGCATCTTTAATTATGTTAGAATATGCTCCAGACTCCCGATTTGAATTTCAATTCCGTTACCCTAAACTCGCGTCTGGTGAAGGAAAGGAACTGTTAATTTTATTAGATACGCCTCAGGCTTTTTAATGTAAATCGGAAGGTGATCTCATTCGGGGTCGTAAAAAACAATAAAATGTAAAGATAGGTAGCTTTTTGTAGCAGTTGAATGTTTTGATTATAGCAATTGCATAATTGTTTAGGTAGGTGCCTTCCTAACTGCTAATGTTATAGGACTTAATTAATAGGGAAATAAGGAATGATCTTTATTAACATATTAACTCTACCAAGTTTTTTTATACTTAACAGATAGACAAGAACTTGAACAATATCCTGTCTAAGATGGAATCGTACTTGTCTAGTGTACTTAGTAATTAGTGTCTAGGGCGATGGTAGGGAAACGGGGCGCTGAGACAAATTTAAGTTTATTTTAATCAAGTTCAAAAACCTGTTTAAGATAAATAATTATAATTAGTTATGTGATATTATTCTTATTATTGGAGGTAAACGTATGACTGCTATCTCGCCTGGTGCCGTTGGTAGGCGATGATGTGGTCGAAGATGGTAAATACAATGGCCCTAGAATGGTCGGACTCTCAAGAGGTGTTAGCTGCCGGAACACGGCAGTTTTCTCCTTGACGGTGGTAAGCTACTGTTTATTAGCAAGTGAGGCGGAACGGCGATAAAATATGCTCTTACTTACCACCTGTGGACAAACACCCATGACTGTACATAGAAAAATCCATTGGTGCATGGCTAGGATTTGAACCAACGACCGCCAAAGGCAAGCTTTTTATCATTTACGCCAACGGGCCGTCCAATTAGGTAACAGAATTAATGGACAGCAAAGACGATAAGCTGATGTTATAAAGCGGTAAAGTTTGCTCAAGAAAAACATTGTAGTATCGCAAAACTCTTAAGGTACGACCACACCGCGGCGTTCTGCGATCTGCGGGCGCGATCTCAGTACTTTTAATTTGTTTTGCGATCGCGTTTGGTGTGAACCAGTCGGTACAAATACTACTGCGCTATTTGAAAAAGATGGGTTATACTAAGTTAATTTGGGACTAGGTGCACCTATTCCTAGTCCTTACAAATACGTGATCCAAATATCTGTTCCACTTAGTATTGATCGCGTATAGTAGTCAACAGTACGTATTGCATCATTCGCTCTCACATACTAGAGTGCGAGTGAGAGAGAAGTATAATATCATACTACCCTCCCACTCGCACTGGCATTGCACCGCGTCTTCGTTGTACGGCGATACTATGCCAGTGAAAATACGGCATAGATTTGCGTGAAACATCGTATCTAGTCTCGAGGTCAAATAATAGGTGGAATAGGTAGTGCCACGGAACTTTCTCTATGGGTAGTGCATACTAGTGTGCAAGTGAGAGGGTAGTATAGTATCATGCTACCCTCTCCCTCGCACTGTTTTTGCACCGCGTCTACGGCGTACGGCGGTACTATGCCATTGAAAATACGGCATAGATTCGAGTGAAATATCGCGTCGCGTCTTAGTTAGTAGTCTGAGGTCGAATACTAGGTGGAATAGGTGTTTGTCAAAAGTAGGAATAGGTGCCACCTAGTCTCGTAAAATATCTATTCTTCGGATCTGTTCTAGTAAATACGCCTCACCTCTACTATCTGATCACCGCCGAGATACGTAGTATTATTATCTTTTCTATGGCCTAGATCGCGCACACCGTGACGCCGTGGTGTGTCCGTACCGACACTGCACTGCGCCTCTTATTCTTAGACACGAATTTTTAAAGTTGAATATTAACTCCTTATCATGAAAGTAAAATAAAACAAAACATACCTACATTCTTCATACATACATCAATTTAACACTACTCACTCCAAACTCAAGTACCGTCACAGAATAATGAATAGTACAAGTAGTACTGTACCACCCACTTCCCACTTACCTAAACCTTAATCTTTTATCGCCCTCGTTGAGATAAGGACAATTTCTTATCCTGCAGTAAATTCTCCGTTATAATTATATGGTGCTTACATCGTCTGTTGGCAATGAACCAAAACGATGTTACTGCATAATATGGATTCACATCAGTTATCTGTAGAGCCCAAGTCTGAGCCCTGAGCAATTTGCAAGAACTAATGCGCTTAAAGCAGTCTGCCTAGTACACCGTACCATACCATGACCGTGCTAGGAACGTGTCACTGTGTCAGACAAAACAATATTCGTTGTTTTGACACGTGTGAGACAGTCGCTAAACAAAACAAATATTTTTTGCCGGAGCTGATACGCTCTGTCTATGGCACACGACGACGTTTTATAGGAACCCGGTGCGTTCAGCCAGCGAAACGAGTAACGCGTATGATGACCGTTCTTTAACCGTGTTATAAACGCGTTACTTCGACTTTCCTCTGAATTTTAAAGCAGATATGGCTAATGGCATGCGGTTGATACGCGGGTGCTACTGTTACTATACCCGGTATATATAAGAGTAAACGCGTACCTGATACGTTCATAGTACGGCCATGGTACGGTGTAGTGAGCATAGCAGTACTTTTTCGGTTTCTTTCCATGCCTGAAATGTTCATAGTACCATGGACCATTACGCTACACCACCGTACCACCGTAACATACCATAGACCATGGTATGTTACGATGTAATGGGAAGACTCCTTAAACGAAAACGGTGTGTTATCTCCAACTTAATTTATTCAAACGGGAGATTACTTTCGGTTTGATCGAAATTCACATAGAAATAGTTGTTGAGAACTTACAAGCTGTTACTTGTAATTATATGGTAACTCTTTAAATCGAAACGATAATGTCAAAGCAAGGTAAACAGCTTCCTACCTACATTTTTTAGGGTTCCGTACCCTATTACTAAGACTCCGCTGTCCGTCTGTCTGTCTGTTCGTCTGTCACCAGGCTATAGCTCATTAACCGTGATAGTTAGACAGTTGAAATTTTCACAGATGGTGTATTTCTGTTGCCGCTAGAACAACAAATACTAAAAATAAAATAAAGTTAAAAATTAAAGGGGGTCCCCATATAAAAAACGTGTTTTTAAATGCCATCTATCTAATTAGTTTCGGCAAAATGACATAGATGGCGCTAGGAAACGAGCCCCGTCTTTCTAGATCTCGACCAAACCAAATATTCTTGGTAATATCTATTAATCAAATATATGAGGTTGAAACTTAATATGTTTCGTATTGTACGGAACCCTCCCTAA
Source organism: Cabera pusaria (assembly GCA_954871355.1). Classification (NCBI taxonomy): domain Eukaryota; kingdom Metazoa; phylum Arthropoda; class Insecta; order Lepidoptera; family Geometridae; genus Cabera; species Cabera pusaria. The sequence goes on from OX940893.1 coordinate 8,850,945, forward strand.
GTGTGCGATAAGAGACGCGAAGCTGACTCGCACTTGGCCAGTTTTATGTTTTTGAGTTTTGATCACAGATAAAGCGAGTTTTTAATAAAATTGAAAACGTGCTACCATGTTAGTATCTACTACACCTAAATAGCTTTAAACTCTACGTCAGTACTATTATTTATTCTACGTATTAAGCGTAGCTACAACAATAATCCTTGCTAGAAATAGCTTCTTTCAATTCATCGTCTATCCAATGAAAAACAAATATTGAATGGAACACAATCCCGTAGTTGCCGCCACTTTACACGTATTGCATCGGTATCACCTTTTTATAAGTTTATTTAAGCTTTTTGCGGCGTCTGCTTTCCTGAGCACTTTCCTTTACCCAAGAGAGAATCGGAGATCTCTACGACAGACGTTTTCCACGTGTTGAAAGGTCTTAGATAATATAATATAAAAGCTTTCAAGAGAATAGCGCTTCAGCGATGTCTGAAGTATCAATTCAGCTTGTAAGACTAGCTCTCGGATCTTCCAGACCTCTGATGGCTGTATTGGAAAATTGCTCCGGTACCGAGGGAAATCCTCCGGGATTCGCTTTTATTAAAACTTTACAAGGAGATACTTGATCATGCACGTGTAGAAACGTTTTGTTATCGTTGTTATCATGAGCGTTTATGAAAGTATTCTTTTTGAAGTGAGTTGTTACAAGATTTCCAAACCGCTGGCTCGGATGAAATGGAAACAATGCTTGTGTTATTTCATCAACAATGTAAAGGAATTCCGTAGTACAATGAAACGAACGAGGAAATGTAAACGCGCTTTTATATCACGAGGCATTCAAAGGGCCACAAAAGGATGCAATAGTAACAATTTGTGAGATAATTTTCTGCTTACTATTTTATTTCTTGTAGGAACTTTGTTTGATATATTTTGTTAAACTACTGGAAAACAAACGACTCACGAAAATATAGATGGTATATTAAGATAAGATAAGAAGAAGTTTAAAAACTGAAAAACCGACTTAACATGTCAGGCGAGTCATCTCATTCGTCTTGCAAGATCATCGAACAAACTAAGTATGTAGATAGGTATATGCAAGCTTGGAAGTTTGTATTAAGCTGAGATTTAACAAACGAGGAGTTGGCAGTTCTCCAGCCAGATGGATGACATCCAGACGGCAATATACACATAGGTAGCAAAGTAATAAGATAAGCGTAATCTAAAGATGAGTGGTCTAAGCCTGTTTAAACTGTATAAACTCACTATCATAGAGGGTACCCATCAGAAGAGGGTAAAAATTAAATGTCACTGATTATCCAGGTGAAGTGGTTGTAATTAGGGTTCCGTACCCCAAAGGTAAAACGGGACCCTATTACTAAGACTCCGCTGTCCGTCTGTCCGTCTGTCTGTCTGTCTGTCTGTCTGTCTGTCTGTCTGTCCGTCTGTCACCAGGCTGTATCTCATGAACCGTGATAGTTAGACAGTTGAAATTTTCACAGATGATGTATTTCTGTTGCTGCTATAACAATAAATACTAAAAACAGAATAAAGTTAAAAATAATAGAGGGTCCCCATACAAGAAACGTGTTTTTTTCGGCATTTCACGCCATCTATGAACGCTTAGTTAGGTAAACGTCCCATAAATGGCGTTATATTGAAATGTCGATCCCTAACTCCTTTGTTGGACAATAGATGTCGTTATAAGAAATAAAATGTTTATTAATTATTATTTTTTGCTGACGAAAAATTATAGTGGTATTTTTTGCTCGAACTTATAAAATACTGTAGTGTGGTACGGAACCCTACTAGTGCGAGTCCGACTTGCACTTAGCCAGTTTATTAATGTATACATTTCTCTCTTTCTCTAGCTACTCTCCCACAGGTGGTAAGAGCATATTATATGAATGTTCCGATTGACTTGCTTCCAAAAAGGAGCTCACCACAATCGAGGAGAAAAACTGCTGCCATAACCTTACGGTGTTCCGGCAATACACGGCCTTTGAGAGTAGTTGAGAGTATTCTAGACGTAGCGTGCTCACCATCTTCGACCACAACATCGCTTACCACTAGGCGAGATAGTGGTCAAACGCTAGTCTATAAGAAATATCCTGAAACATAGGTGCCTAAGTATATAAACCTATCTACACAATGAAGCGTGCGTTTCCACACAGATCACATAAGCACTGGCAGGTTTGCTATCCACCTAATAAAGATATTTCGTGGATAGGGTAGCATTTGCATATTGGCATAGCAAGCTGTCTTAATTTCGCCGTAACGCGAGGGGTTGGTTTCGAATCAAGGGTGTGTCGTCTACACGCCGATGTTACAATGCAATTTATTGTTTCAATCTGTGTACAGAGTCAAATTAGAATGACATGAATATACATGGGAACGAATATGTTTCAATAACGTGTGTTGGGGATGCAGATTATTAATATATCACAATACCTTCTAAAACATGATTTGAATAAGATCGAAAATTCATAAGTTAATATAGTTAGGTACGGTCTAACTGTTTCGGGAATTCGGTATACTTACGCAAATGTATCTTTTATTTTCATGCCACGGTAAAAAAAAAGTATGGTGTTATGCCTTTTTTGTAATGTAATCCCGACTGATTTGTATATATGTATAGTTTGTTCTTTGATACCATTCCAATGAGACTAAACACGACATCTCGGACGAGAAGTTGAGTATTCTGCAGATTTAAGATGTCTCAGCATTAGGTCAAGTTTACCATATCCTTACAATATCATTGAAGTAACAGGATACTGATTCAGTATCCTTCAGTATTACTGAATTACAATTTAATATATTTGAGATACGGTTCAAGTGTAAAAAGCGTAGTTAGTTTACATTAGTCAAGTAGCTCGGCCTAGCAAACTGGGCCCAAGAACTCGGGCATTACTAGATTCCATATTCAGTTTCCATAATTTACATTGGTAAGTAATTAAGCCCTCCTAACTAACTCTTAACCTCTTGTAAAAGTACTGGACTCAGTTTGTGAAATGTTTAAAATAGTTGGTGGGGGAACAACTCGGCCGAGCAATTAATTATGCTACGCGTGAGACCATTCGGCTCGCTCAGTACTCGAACTAGTTTACTTGCCCTTTTGTTAACCTACATTTAATCGCTCGCTACTCAACTAGGTCGCCTACTTGACTAAAGTAAACTACACTAAACAGACGGCACCAGATGACCAGAGTGGCGGGAAAGCGCCATTTTTTTATGACGTCCGCGGTCAAAGGGCTACGAAAATTGCTATCGTAGTCTCATGAACCAAAAAAGAGCTTACGGCTAAATACAGATTTTCTCGAAACAAAGCCAGAACACTGTCAATGAAATCAACCAGACCAATTAAACGAAAAAACTCAATCAAAATCGGTTTACCCACTTGGGAGCTACGATGCCACAACACACAGATACACGCGTCAAACTTATAACACTAAAAAAAAGTAAAGAGGCTCACTTATTTTGATTTTAAAATTATCGTGAATTTGTAACACTATTATTGTTATATACCGGCTGTAATTCACGTACCTTTAGTCGAATTTTCTCGACCTAGGTTTCGAGTGAGTCAGTCACTCTTCCTCGGGAGTGAGGTCAGAGCGACTGACTCGCTCGAAACCTAGGTCGAGAAAATTCGACTAAAGGTACGTGAATTACAGCCGGTATATAACAATAAAGAGGCTCACTTAACTCAGGATTTGAACTTATGATAGTGATGAACCTTATCTTCTAATACTATAAGAATCTTTGTCCTGACATACTGACAGACAACGCACAGCCTAAACCGCTGGTCGTAGAGACTTGAAATTTGGAGGGTATATTTGTTTTAGTACGTAGGGGTGTACTAAGAAAGGATTTTCCAAAAATCACCCCTTAAGGGGATGAAATGGGGGTTCAAAGTTTGTATGGAGAAACAAGATAAGATAGTATTTTCTATCCAAAACTGCAAACTACACTGCAAGTGCTTCAGTAACAAAATCAGTAAATATGTGTTTCTGGTTTTTTGAAAATTCACCCCTAAGAGGGTGAAATGGGGTAACAAAAGTGTGATAATCAATATTGTTTCGGATTGCGCTGAAATTTGGCATGCAGATAGTTATTACGAAGTTAGTTGCCTCTGATAAAGTATTTTCCAAAATTCACCCCTGAAGGGGATGCAACGGGGGTCCTAAGTTTGTATGGAGAAACAAGATTAGACAGTCTTTTAAATTTGAATGTTAACACAAGTACTTAAGTAAGTAAATACGTGTTTCAGACTCTTTCGAAATTGCACCCCTAAAAGGGTGAAGTGGGGTAACAAAGTCTGAAATCAATATTGTTTCGGATTGCGCTGAAATTTGGCATGCAGATAGTTATTTTGACTTAGGTATCCGCTAAGAAAGAATATTTCAAAATTCACTCTTCAAGGGGATGAAGCGGGGGTTCAAAGTTTGGATAGTCATTTTATTCAACATTTCACACAAGTACTTCTGTAAATAAATAAGTAAATACTAGTTTCAGACTTTTTCAAAATGCCACCCTAAGAGCATAAACTGGGGTAACGAAGTCTAAAAATCAATATTGTTTCGGATTGCGCTGAAATTTAGAATGCAGATAGTTATTATGACGTAGGTATCCGCTCAGAAAGGATTTTCTAAAAAATCCTCCCGGATACGGAACGGGGATTCAAAGTTTGTATGGCGAAATAAGATGAGATAAAGTACGTGTTGTAGGATTTTTTTAAAATGGGGTAGGCAAAGTCTGAAAATTTGGTTTTCGGTTTTATAAATATGAATCCCGAATTGCCTTAGTCACGCGATAACATGAAAACGGGTGAACCGATTTGGCTAATTCTTATTTGATATATTTAATGATAGAATCGTTTTTACAAAAGAAAAATTTTAAGTAAACAAAAGAAGTTTTTAACGCGGGCGAAGCCGCGGGGCACTTCTAGTAGATAATATACTTCAATTCAAAATGTAAAACTACGCCCGACTGATCTATGTATTATCTGTTCATTGACCCCATTCCAATGAATCTAAACTCGTCATCTCTGCTGTAAGTTGGTGAGGAGTTGAGTGTTCTGCAGATTGCAGGAGATGTCTCATCATCATGCATAATGCTTCCATTTTCTTACAATATCTTTGAAATAAACGGGGTTACCTAATTATCAGGCCATCTTATTGATCAGGCCTATGAAAGTTGATATCACAGCGTCATCAACTAGAAATTAGCTCTTAGTCTTAAAACGACAGAACGGATGTTCGTGAATCAAAGCTAAAAACACTCTCTACTATGACATGACACCTATCAAACAAAAAAAACTAAATCGGTTCATCCGTTTGGAAGCTACGATGCCACAGACAGACACACAGACACAGAAAAACACGTTAAACTTATATCTAATACTAATCTTGGTCCTGACATACTGACTACTATACTATACTTATACTAAGGAGATAAAATGGGGGTTCAAAGTTTGTATGGAGAAACAAGATTAGATAGTTTTTTCTATTCGAACTTCACACAACTGCTTTTAAAAATAAATAAGTACTCGTAAATACGTGTTTCAGACTTTTTCGAAATGCCACCCCTTAAAGGGTGAAGTGAAATCAATATTGTTTCGGATTGCGCTGAAATTTGGCATGCAGATAGTTATTTTGACGTAGGTATCCGTTAAGAAAGGATTTTTCAAAATTCACTTTTTAAAGCGATAATAACTCGATAAAGCAGGGGTTCAAAGTTTGGATAGTAATTTTATTCGAAATTTCACATAAGTACTTCTGTAAATAAATAAGTAAATACGAGTTTCAGGCTTATTAAAAATGCCCCCCTAAGAGGGTGAAGTGGGGTAACCAAGTCTGAAAATCAATATTGTTCCGGATTGCGCTGAAATTTAGAATGCAGATGTTGTTATGACGTAGGTATCCGCTTAGAAAGGATTTTCTAAAAAAATAATAAGTAATTTCCCCCGGATATTACTTATTATTTTTAATTATATATATAAACTTATAGATTTACTTAAGTACTTCTGTAAATAAATAAGTAAATACGTGTTGCAGGATTTTTGGGTTGGTAAAAAAGTTTGATAATCAATATGGTTTTTCTGGTTTTATAAATATGAATCCCTATTTCCTTTAGTCACGCAGTATCTTGAAAACGGGTGAACCGATTTGGCTTTTACTTCTTTGATGTCTTTTATGATAGAAAGGTTTTAAAAAAATAAAAGTTTAAGTAAATAAAAGAAGTCTTTAACGCGGGCGAAGCCGCGGGACACTTCTAGTATTATATATAAGACCCCTTCTTTTTGCATCGGGGGCTAAAAATAGATGAAACTCGACTTTCCAATGCAATTAAAAAACTATCTACTAAGTTCGAGTGATTATCGCCATATATCTAGAGATACTCAGATACTTATCAGATATAGATGAAATTACAATGGTATCAAACGGGAAGCACCCTGTTAAACAAAAATAAATGATTTTCTATCAATGATTTTCTTAATCGGTTGTTGAATGATGGAGTTTCCAGGTATGAAAAAAATACAGGCGAATTGAGAACGTTCTACTTTTTTGTAACAAGGGTTAAAAAGCATAATTTATCGCTTTGAATTAAATAGGAATAAGTAGTAATTATAAGCCATTCACATGGATGTACAACCCAAGCTTTTCCAGCTGTCATACAGTTGTATAACATCAGCAGAATACTAAGTAATATAATTGATCAAAGGCCTCAGCGATATCTGAGATGACGGCGAATTCTTCCCCACTTTTGTCCACGGTTTCAGCCCAGCGCTCAGAGAGGTAAACTAGAAGATCACCAGCCGATCTACCATGGTGGAAGCTATACTGGCGATCACTGATCAGCTGATTCCAGGAATCGAAGGAATCCGAAGGATCTGTGTATCGATGACGCGCTCCATCATCTTACAGAGTAGAGAGGTTATCAATATCGACCTGGGAACCAACTACGAGAATCCCACTAATAGGATAAATAATAAAATAGTAAATATGGTGGATAGGGGCTATTTTACGCTTTGGGACATCTGGGCCATTTGATTTTTGCACTTCACGAGATTTGAGTTCATAAATTATTGCCTGTAGCTAAAATGCATGGAGCTGTATTTGCAAGGAGTCGTCTCTGAACCTCGAGTGACTAAGCTACATTCTTCATGGGTACCGAACCAAGTTAATTAGCTCCTGAGATTTTATTCATTTAACACAGTTTTTATTGACTAATTTAACCCAAATTTTAGTGAACCTCAGACTTTATATACATTTACGGACGTGTGTGCATATATATTATAATTTAGCAGAGTGATAAACAAAATATTAGTGAATTTATGTCCTATGATAACGAACGCTTAACAACTCGATGATAGTTCGACGCAAACGCGTAAGTGGCTTCGAAACCGGCGGCGCTTACGACGTTAGAATTCGGCGAAACGATCAGCAGTGGACTGATACAGGCTGATGATGATGATGATGGTGATGATCCAATTGACTTGGCTGGCACCGACTTCAAATAGATAAGTGGGTAGCGCTTATAATACTTATATTAAGTAATTTATTTTTCGCTTTTGAGTGCCTGTTTGTGGTTATGAAGTCGGTTAAATTTTTTATGAAAAATAATTTATTTTACACTTTTTAGTGCAAAACAAGTTTTAATTAAATTACATGTATCTATAAAATTTCGTGTCTGGGCCGTTATACACTGCGGATCTATACTTTGTAAAAATTTCAAGTATTTACCTATTATGGTTAAGAAGATACAGATCTGTAAAGTGCGCACATATAGACACACAGACGGACGGACGGAAGGACGGTCAACAAATTCTCAAAAAATGTTCATTTGGTACCCTTCGGGTTCGGAACCCTAAAAAATTGACTTTAAATGCCGCGCTAGTGAAAATATTCACTAGTCATAATGATGTCATCAAGGTATCAAAGGACAATGTCCAAAATGGCCCTGTGCAATTAAAGCATATTATTTGTCCCATTAAATTTGGTCAATTTTTAGTCAAGAAAAAGGTCTCAAATATTTGTACAGACGGAGTAAAAAAAATAGGAAGAAATTGTGTTGTAAGGCCTTACATTTGACCAAAATTGACAATTCTAGGTCAAACGGAAGTACCCTCTAGGTTTTGGATCGAAAACCTATAGGGTACTTCCCGTTGACCTAGAATCATGAAATTTGGCAAAAAGCAAGGTCTTATAGCACAAATAAAGGAAAAACTCCAAAAAATAAAAAATGTTGACAATTAAAGGGTATCCCCATATATAATAGTTAACGCCAATCAAGGTAGGCCTCTGAGTTATATGAGCGCTCATTAAATTTAGAGGAGATTCTAGCCTAATTGGTATTAACCAAGGTTGGTACGGAAGCCTCGGTGGGCGAGTCCAACTCGACTTTGCCGGTCTTTATTTAGTCTTCAAAAGTATATGCAATAGCAACCTCCATTGTGTATAATCTTCTTGGGACTCTTCTTCTAAAACCAGTACATTCTCCTATGTTTGAGGTATTTATCTACATATCTCTGGAGATACTAATCAGATCTCGATAAAATTAAAATGGAACCACCTCGGAAACGTACCCTACCTATTAAAAAAAGAATCATTTGAATCCGTTCACAATTGACGGAGTAATCGCGTAACATACACACAAAAAAAAAGAAAAAAAAAACATACTGACGAATTGAGAACCTCCTCCTTTTTTGTGAAGTCGGTTAAAAATTCATTCATTCATTCATAAATAGGCGTGACACTTCGATCGTAAAAAGTAGGTTTTCACGCACAGTCGGGTTTTTTTTTCCATTTTAAGCTTTGGTAAATTTGTAAATCTATTTTTTTCCTTAAACGTAATTCAGTCATACGAGTATTTTACAGTAATATATTATCTACTACGTATTATTTTATTTTATCTTTTAGCTAGTTTCCGGGTTTCCCTTTGATAAAAACAAATTAAAATATACGAACATATGTGTTATTCCTGATATTAGAGATAAGATTATATTTTTAGGGTTCCAAACCTCAAAAGGTAAAAAAATAATCCTTATAAGATCACTCTCTTGTCCGTCTGTCTGTGTGTAACCACCGATTTCCTCAGGAATTACTGGACTAACCAAGTTGAAATTTATACCAGATACTGAGGTCTATAGTCCCTATGGGGTGTATAAAAATCTAGATCCTGAGTTAACACAATAAAAAGATATGGGAAAATTTAGATTTTCGCGAAAACTTGTATGTAGGTACCAAAATTTACCTTAATATGCAACTTTTTTATGTTTCGGAATTTTCTCTTACTTGTGCTGTAAGACCTTTCTATTAAAGTAAATTTACAATTCTAGGTCAACCGAAAGTACCCTATAGGTTTTGTGTCGAAAACCTATAGGGAGGTACTTCCCGTTGACCTAGAATAATGAAATTTAGTAAGAAGCTAGGGTCTTGAAGCACTTATGTGGGAATAAATCTGAAAACCGTAAATATGTAGTTTAATAACAAAAATGAGGTAAATTTACTATTACAAAATTATTATTTGTGGTTGGTGCAAATACATTTTCTATGGATCGTACTACAAAGTTAAGTTTGTACTTTATTTAACCTAGATTGACCAGTTTGTACGGAAGCTTCAGTGCGCGAATTCAAGCCGCACTTGACCGGCTTATTTCATCTATACTGTGTGTGTAAAACCCGAACCCAACGCAGTTGTTACGCACGATATTACTTACGACCATAATGATAAGAGAATTCCGAGAATTATTATAATACTACGTTATACCATAGAAAAGATAATAATACTGTTATGTGTTTTTGCCATCATATCCCCGACCGTTCCGTCAACTTTCAGATCTCGTATTAAACCTTCTTTATAATCCTGTCTTTTCATCGCCAATACCGCAAAGCTTGAAGACGAAAGTCTTTAATGAGTGCGTTCTACCTGTTATTACTTACGGAGTCGAGACGTGGACACTGACAGTGCGACTGGTTCACCAATTCAAAGTCGCTCAGCGAGTTATGGAGAGGGCTATGCTCGGAGTCTCTCTGAAGGATCGAATTCGAAATGAAGTCATCTATCAGAGAACCAACGTAATCGACCTAGCTCAAAGGAGCAAGCTGAAGTAGCAGTGGGCTGTTCAAATCTTTCATAGAACGGATAACCGTTTGGGTGGAGTGTGCAACTGCTGGAAGTATTTAATTTTTTTAGAGTTCCGTACCTCAAAAGGAAAAATGAATCTTTATAGGATCACTTTGTTGTCCGTGTGTCTGTTTGTTCGTCTGTCTGTCTGTCAGTATCCTTTTTCTCAGGAACGCTGCATCAGCATACCTCTACGGTATCAAGATTGAACTGAAATTGGTACTATGAAATTTGGCAAGAAGATTTGGCTTACTGAAAATCGAAAATATGTAGTTTAATAACAAAAAATGCAACTCGCATTTGGCTCGTTTTCTTTATCAGTCATTCTAATCGCCAAGATTTCTGCGTTTAATTAAAAATGTGCCTCACGAATCCGAATGTATGCGATTGAAATTAGAATACATATGCAGGTGAACAAGTGCTTGTCAGTATAAAGTGATAAAAAATATAGTGTAAGTAACTTAAAACACAGTTGAAAGCTCTGACACGTGCATCGATGTGATACACACACCCATAACGCCTCCTCGCCGACCACGCCTGGAGTAACGCATTAAGTAGACACATAATAGGACAGATATAAGCCCTAGAACAGCCGCTATTGCAGCAACTATTATTCTCCAGGAGGAGTCCGTGATCTGTGCTGTGTTTCAATTCGTTCGATGTGACATTGAAGTCTTCCTCTCCCTAAGTGCTTCTTGCTTCATGGACCCCGCCCTCACCCTGTGAAATCCAAAAAGATTCATGAGAACCTCCACAAATAATATCATTATGACACAGACCATATCAAATTTTCAAATTTCAAATTGATTTCATAAAAAGTACATTCTTACATATATACAGCCATTTCAGGTGCCAGCCAAACTAGGTGTTGGTGACACCTGTATTTTGGTAGAAAGTTCCTAATCATTGTGAACTACATTTAATGTATATTTTTTTGAGTCTTAGTGTCCAAATTAAAAGATCTAGCATTAGTTTAAAATAGTTAAAATACATTCTTAAAGATAAAGTAATAAATCATTAAAATCGCTTAAAAATTACAAATTTCAATTACAATTACAAATTCCATAAAATAAAATAAAATTGTATGAATCCTAACTTATAACATGATGTTAATTATTTTATTACATTTTATTACGAATTATTAATTTAAATAGCTAATCATAATCAATATTCCTCTGTGTCATGATAAGATAGCGATTTGAGCCAACGAGTTACTGTATCCTTGCACCTTATAGTGGTAAGAGGGTAAATGTTCAGAACTTTATTTATTGTATTATAAAGTCTTAAGCTAACAATTTCCGCATGTCGACCGGTCAGCGCTAACCTGCATGACTCTATGGTGCATACTTTATATTTTCTACGGTTTTCTGACAATTTACTTAGATCGTAGTGTAGTTGTGGGTGCTTGCGTATTATGACATGTAGAATAAATAGTTGCCTTACAGATAATACTGAACATTCCCTGTACAGCTGTATGGTTGGATATCTGAAAGGTCTACTGTTCATTACTTTTAGTACTGCTCCTTGAGCCCGTTCTAGTCTTAGCAATTTGGTAGTATGTGCAGCCCCCCACACAGTGACGCAGTATGACAGTGTAGATTGAGCCAAAGCGAAATAAACCGTCTTTAGTAACTCGGCAGGCGCGGCAGATGTCTTTTAAAAACAATATATATAATATCGGATCCTAAGGTTTGTTTTGATTCAATGGAGAATAATACTTAAATTTAAAATTTTAAACCACCCCGACTGATTTGCATAGTATTACTAGAAATGCTTCGCGGCTTCGCCAGTGTCAAAAACTTCTTTCATTAACTTAAACCTTTTCTTTCGTAAAAACCTTTCTTTCATAAAAACACATAAAAAAGAATTAGCCAAATCGGTCCACCTGTTTTCAAGTTAGTTTCCTATTATTTTGCATATAATTTTTTGTCATAATATACTTTAGAATAATGTTGTTTCTTCTAATTATATTTAAGCATATGTTAATTTGGCATAAAGTTATCAGGCATATTTTTCGTGACATAATTACATAAAGCACAACTATTTGTAGCATAATCATCATCATTTTCCTACCCTTATCCCACTCAAGTGGAGTCGGTGCAACATGTCATTCTCTTCCATTTGGGTCTATCCGCAGTCATTTCCGCATCCACGCATTTGTAGCATAATATTCTAAAGTATAATATTATAAACGCATAAGTATAATTGAGCATAATTGTTTAGGCATAATATTTTCGTCATATTGTAATAGGATAATTATTATATAGTACTTTTTTTATTTTAATCTCTTAACGATCAATCTCGTTAGTAGATCGATTTTGTATAAATATTGCTCTGGTATATCTAATATGATGGAATAGGACAAAGAATACTTCCGCAGACAAAGCTACGAAGGCTCTGCTTGTGGTTTCATATTTTATGCGAATCAAAATTAGGCCCAAACAATATAGCCTAAATTAAAGTTATGCCTATTTTTACAATATGCCAAAAGAAATTATACAATAGTACTATTATGCTATTTAAAATTAGGCATAACGATTCCTAAGTAAATTAGGCATAAAAATATGCGAAAGAAAGGTAATGATTTCTACCGAATGATTAACTTACGTAATAAGTAGTCATAGATGGCGCCACCAATGCATAATTGGGTTAACAAATGCAATCCACTAATTTCGTCGTATCGATGGATCGAACTGTGGCTTAATTGGCAGAGCACCTGGACGTGTAATCCGGGGGGTGCGGGTTCGAGTCCCGTCGGTACGATGAAATTTTGGATTGTGTTTAACAATTTATGGGGATTAATTTAAAAATATGACTATCTTATCTTGTTTAGTTCATGACAAGCTTTGATGCTTCGTTTCATCCCCTTAGGGGGAAAATTTTTAAAATCTCTTTCTTAGCGGATACCTACGTCACAATGTATAATAATTATTATATATATATAATAATTAATTAATACGTAACAATAACTACCATCAGCATGCCAAATTTCAGCGCAATCCGTTATGTGGTTTGAGCTGTGTGTTGATAGATTAGTCAGTCAGTCAGTCAGTCAGTCAGTCAGTAACGTTTGCCTTTTATATATACAGATATATAAAAGATGAACTACTTGAATACCAATTTTCATCAGTATAACTTCAAAAATAAAAAGCGTTTAACATAAGTTTTTTTTTGTTCACAAATAGACACACAGATACACACGTCAAACTCATAACACCCCTCTTTTTGTATTTGTATTAAAAACTAACTTTCATAATCAGTTTTTAGGTTTCCGAACCCAAAGGTTACCAACGGAACCCAATTACTGAGACTCCGCTGTCCGTCTGTCTGTCTGTCTGTCTGTCTGTCTGTCTGTCTGCCTGTCTGTCTGTCTGTCTGTCTGTCTATCCGTCTATCACCAGGCTGTATCTCATGAACCGTGATAGTTAGACTGTTGAAATTTTCACAGATGATGTATTTCTGTTGCCGCTATAACAACAAATACTAAGAACAGAACAAAGTTAAAAATTAAAGAATAGTTTAAAAAAAGTTTTTTACGATAGCGCCGTGCCATCTAGATGATCATTAAAGATGGCGCGGCGCTATCGTATTTACCTTAATCTGAATCTCGGCGGCTCCAACGATTAAAAAATAAATAAATAAATAAAAAATAAATAAATAAAATTTAGTATACAGGGGATTTCGGGGGCGATAAATCGATCTAGCTAGGAATCATTTTCAGAAAATGTTGTTTTATTCGTGTTTTCAATAATCAACTTTATTGATAATCAACTTCAAATATTACACTTCCCGACATCTATTGGCGAGTAGAAGTAGCTTTAGTGTTACTGTGTGGGTAAAGCAGTTCTGTAGGTAAAGCAGGCTCTCAATTAAAAAAATAGTATTATTATTCGTCAATAGATGTCGGGAAGAGTCATATTTGTCTGTTTAAGTGGCAAAAAATAAGTCAAAGGGAAGTACCCTATAGATTTTCAAAACCTATAGGGTACTTCCGGTTGACCTAGAATTGTCAATTCTGGTTAAAAGTAAGGTCTTACAGTACAAATAAAGGAAAAAATCCGAAAAATAAAAAGAGTTGAATTTATTTTGGTACTAAGTTTTCGCAAAAATCTAAATTTGCCCATATCTTTTTATCGTGTTCACTCAATCAATCCTTGATTTTTACATTTTTTACACACCTAATAGGGACTATAGATCTCAGTATCTCGTATAAATTTCAACTTGCTAGGTCCACCCGCTCCTGAGTAAATCTGCCTCCGAAAGATATTTGATTGATATTTATACTACACTAGCAGCCCGCCCCGGCTTCGCACGGGTAGAACATGCCTACAAAATTTGCATCATCATCAATTTGTTGCATCAAATATAAAACATTAACATATTTAACAATCATCGTCATATTTCAACCAATTTACACAAAACCTTAACGAATTATGCACCTAAACCTTCCTCTATTCTGTAAGCTATCTCGACAGCGGAATCCGCGGTGAGATTCGAATTTCGTACTTTGAAATTCAATCGTATCACGTTCGCAATACGGTTGAATTTCGTAGTACAAAATTCAAATTTCACCACGGATTCCGTTGTCGAGATAGCTTACAGAATAGCCTAGCAGTAGCTATTGAGATTATTGCGAACAGACAGACAGACGCAGTGACGGACTTTGTTTCATAATACTTACGTAGTGATATTGGACGGCCCTTTGGCGTAAAGGATAGTTACCCTGATTCTGACCCGACGGTCGTTGGTTCTAATCCTAGCTATATACCTACCAATGAAAGTTTTATATGCATTCATGAATCATGGGTTTTCGTACAGAGGTAGTGGGATCATTGAATCAAAATCAATCAAATCATGGGATCAAAGAAGGGGTATTATACGTTTAACGTGTGTATCTGTGTCTGTCTGTAGTATCTTAGCACCCAACCGGATGAACCGATTTTGATTTTATTACTGATATTTTTTTTGTTTGATAGATGTCTTTATCGAGAGTGTTCTTAGCTTTGATTCATGAAAATTCGTTCAATCATTATAAAACTATGAGCTTTTTCAAGTTAATTGCGCTATGAAATCAACTTTCATAGGTCTGATCAATTCTAAAATCTTCTCTTCTCTCTTCATCTTCTCTACAGAATACTCAAATCCACACCAACTTACAGCTCAGATTTTAAATGTCGTGTTTAAAGTCATTGGAATGCTTTTATTGCAAAGATTATACATAGATCGGTCGAGGTGATTTATATATAGATCATAACTATATTATACAATCGAATTTTGTACAGTAAAAATATATGATTATACTATATTGACTTCAAATTGATTGTGATCGGTGGGGATCTACAGCATCGCTAAGCTTACAATAATATTTTCGTAGTAACTATGACCTAATCTGTGGTTTTACTGCAGATATTTTATTAATTTTGCGATGCGTGTATGTGAAATCCGTGATATCTTCTAGAGTATTCATTTGAATTATGTACTGTAAAAGACAATTTTAATCTATAATATGTGGCCAAGCTAATTAATTTAATTATTTGGATAAGGATTAATATATATACTATATACTTGAAAATAGCCCTGGAAGTTATGTAATATTTTTTAACAAAAAATTAAAGATTAAAATGGTTACTGTGAGTCAACCTTAAGAGATAGACATATGCTGTCGCGGACTTTTTGTAGGTCTTTTTATGTTGTACAACTCTTCCATAAAAAAATATTCTTCCATTTGTTTTCAATTGAGCAGCGTTCATAAGAAACATGTTTTTTCGACCGTTATTTTGTCGACTTAGGTTGCAAATTAGGTCTCCACGAATGTACCTTTGATTTAAATGGGATAATATATAGCCTATTTTTATTCCGAAAGTCCATTCTATGTATTAGTGAAAGAGTTTTTTAAATCGGTCCAGTAGTTTTAGAGCCAAATCATTACAAACATACAAAAATACAAATGTTCTCTCATTATAATATTAGTATAGATATTGGTACTAATAAAATATTTATTTTCTGAAAGTTTAAGATAAATCAATTTTTTTCAAGACTGCAGCAATTAATCCTAATTTTTATATATCTTTAAGACTAATATTACCTATTATAAAAAATAAGAACTTAATAACAATATAGGACCATAGAAAAATAAAAAATATTAATGTTCAATTTAATTTTTTACCAGGATACAATTTTGGCACAATAACAAAGAAAAGTTTTCGTACCTTTAATATTTCCCTATAAAAATATAATATTCAATTCTTTTTTAAAAAAGGTACGCCGTTGTGAAAAAAATACACTTTTTGGCCACAATCATGAATTTACATATAAAAACATTACATGCTCGCTTTTAAATTGTTTTTTTCTGCTATTTTTAAACATACGAGTATATACATCACATATACATCATTTATTAAAAATAATATTAATTAACAACAATATCTTCTATAATGAAAGTAAATAAATAAAACATTCAAATATCAACTATCAATTTTATTATTCAATCTTAGTTAGCTATGTTTCAAGGAACAAAATATGATTATTATGACACTTCATTAGGGTTCCGTAGCCGAATGGCAAAAAACTAAACTCTTATAGATTTGTCATGTCTGTCTGTCTGTCCTTCCGTATATCACAGCCACTTTATTATAATTTATTGGCATACTAATAATTTGGGAATAGTTAGTATAATAGTTTTAGAATACACAGTTGAAACTTGGTCGGTAGTGAAAATGTATACTATGAACCGCTTTACGATTTTTATACAAAAATAAAAGATTAAGGGGGTGCTCCCCCATACATGGAACGGAAACGAAAAAAAGATCATCAAACCTATTGGTGTCTAAAGATAGGTTTTTAAAAATGATATTGAGGCTTTTAAAACTATTTATTCTCAAAGTCAATCGTTTGAAAGATAGACACTTCTAAAGTGGTCAAATGTGTGTCTCCTTTCCCGTCTTACATAAGAGAGCAGATAATGGGGGACTAAAATACGACATATTTAGTACCAATAACCCTGCATAATGTATGTAACCAAAGTTATACTCCGCACGTATCTATAGGTTTGATGATTTTACCTTTTACCTTTTATTTTCAACAGACTTCACAAAAAGGAGGAGGTTCGCAATTCGACAGTTTTTTAAAAGTTTTTTTGTTACCTCAGAACTCCGTCAAATCTTAACCGATTTGGAAAATTCTTTTTTGTTTGATAGAGTATGCTTTCTGTGTGGTACTATTCAAATTTTAACGAGATCTGATAATTGTCTCCGGAGATATGGAGATAAACATCTCAAACTTAGTACTAAAAATTAATATCGCGGCAAGTGAGGTCGGTTTTTTCGTTTTGTAAACGATCTTAAATTATTATTTTTTTGTATCAAAATCGTAAAGCGGTCTTCCTACCAAGTTTCAACTGTGTATTCTTAGGAATTTCGAAACTATTCTAAACTATTATAAAAACTATTCCCAAATTATTAGTAGTTTTGGAAAAAAGTGCCTGTGACATACGGACGGACAGACAGACTGACATGACAAATCTATAAGAGTTCCGTTTTTTGCCATTTGGCTACGGAACCCTAATGAAGTGTCATAATTATCATATTTTGTTCCTTGAAACATAGCTAACTAAGATTGAATAATAAAATTGATAGTTGATATTTGAATGTTTTATTTATTTACTTTCACAATACAAGCTATTGTTGTTATTTTGAAAATTAATATTATTTTTAATAAATTATGTATATGTGATAGTGATATATGTACATAAATAGCAGAAAAAGCAATTAAAAGCGAGCATGTAATGTATATGTAAATGCATAATAAAGCCAAGGGGCCAAAAAGTGGTTTTTATTTTTTTTCACTATGGCGTACCTTTTATTAATATAAATATTACATTATAATAGGGAAATATTATTAGGTATGAAAAAAATGTTTTTTGTTATTGTGCCAAAATTGTATCATGGTAAAAAATAAAATGTAACTTGTTTTATTAATTTTCTATGATCCTATGATGTTATAAAGCTCAATTTTTTTTTAATAGCTATTATTAGTCCTAAAGATATGTAAAAAAAAATGGTTTAATTGCTGCAGTCTGTCATGATATTTTTTACATTTTAGAAAAAAATACCTATTGAGTTAGAGATCTCAAGCATTCAGAATATACATATTTTATTAGTAACTACATATCGTATAAATAGCAATCAAATATCCTCTTTCGGGGGCACATTTACTTAGCATATACCCCTAGGGCCTTTCCAACTAAATAAATGCATAATAAGAATGTTATACCTTAAATAGAAACAGAAAATTGTCAAAATTCTATTTATATTTCAAAATTCATAAAGATCCTTGAAATCTGCCACTTTTTTGAATCGTCAGCTTTATCTGCATCATCACTTAACAACATAAATAAGTTATTTAAAAAAAAAAAAAAAACCGACTTCATAACCACAAAAAGGCACTCAAAAGTAAAAAATAATTTACTTAAAATTATTATAAGCGTTACCCACTTCTCTATTTGAAGTCGGTGCCAGCCAAGTCTAATAGGAAGTAGATAGATAATACCTACATGTATCTACCTACTTACTAACCTACATGTACCTACTTACTACTACTACATACATAGTATCTATCTAATATCCAATAGACTTGGCTGGCACCGACTTCAAATAGAGAAGTGGGTAACGCTTATAATAATTTTAAGTAAATTATTTTTCACTTTTGAGTGCCTTTTTGTGGTTATGAAGTTGGTTTTATTTTTTTTGAAAAATAACTTATTTTACCCTTTTTAGTGCAAAAAAAGTTTTAATGAAATTACATGCATCTATTAAATTTCGTGTCTGGGCCGTTATACACTGACGGATATATACTTTTTGAAAATTTCAAGTATGTCATGTATTTCACCTATAACGGTTAAGAAGATACAGATCTGTAAAGTGCGCACATATAGACACACGGACGGACTGACGAACAGACAACAAAGTCTCAGAAAGTGTTCATTTGGTAGCCTTTGGGTTCGGAACCCTAAAAAAATGACTTTAAATGCCGCGCTAAAGTGAAAATATTCACTAGTAATAATGATGTCATCAAGGTATCAAAGGACAATGTCCAAAATAGCCCTGTACAATTAAAGCATCTGACACACACGATAATTAATTGTCTATTTTATTACAATAATTCCAAATACTTTTATAACACGGACTAGTTGTATTCCAAAATGAGTATTAAAAAGTATTATTTGCGATTATTAACATTAATTGCCGCCATATGGCCAACAGAGTACTGAATCACTCTACTACGTTATAAGAGGCACTTCCCTATATTGTGGATACCCGAATTATGAAAGCACTGTGTAGCCAACCTAACAACGGAAAGTATTATTTACGTAGTAACTATTATATAATATGTGGTTTTATGCTTATTTATTTTTTTTGCTGTGTTGATTGGTACAAAGTACGTTCAAAATTCTGAGTTATTTAATTATGTATGCAGTGTCGCGGGACTGAAATGGCCGCCATCATCGCCAAATATCATGTCATGTCAAAAAATATTAGGTATGTTTAAAAAAGTTTGCACCCTAACAATACTTTGCCCGGTAGAACATTCCTGTGAAGACAAATTATTTATATTTATATATGATATATAATTATATATTTATTTTAATTATTAATATATAATTATTTATTATAATTATTAATATATAATTATTTATTGATGGCCCGGTGGCGTAATTGGGAGAACGGTCGGCTTTGATGCCGTGGTACCTAGTTCAAACCACCGTGCACAAATGAATTTTTCTATCGAAAAATATATGTGCGCTTCTCATAGTGGCCCTCCGGTGAAGGAAAAAATCTTTAAGAAACCAATAACCCCCGCATGGTGGTAGAACATATCTAGTGTCCGCCTGGCCAGCTACCACCCTCAAGTCAGAAAATCTGTCGCCAAACATCTAATGTGTTCCGGCAGCTATCCTTGAGAGCCAGTTCCCATTGTAGTCCACTTCTCTATCTTCGACCGCATCATCACTTAGCAACAGGTGAGATAGTGGTTGACCACTATCTCACCTGTTGCTAGAAGCGTTTGAACGCTTGCCTATAAGATATAAAAAAAAATATCCCCACCTTTATTTCTATCTCGCTCACAGTTAACGTAAGAATATCTTATATGCAATAGCAACCTCCATTGTGTATAATCTTCTTGGGACTCTTCTACTAAAACTAGTACATTCTCCTATGTTTGAGGTATTTATCTCCATATCTCTGGTGATACTAATCAGATCTCGATAAAATAAAAATGGGACCACCTCGGAAACGTATCCTACCTATTAAAAAAAGAATCATTTGAATCCGTTCACAATTGATTGTAGAAATCGCGTAACATACACACAAAAAAAAAAAACATACAGACGAATTGAGAACCTCCTCCTTTTTTGTGAAGTCGGTTAAAAAAACTGCAAAATGTAGGTCCTAAATCTGCCTTAATGGCAGGTATCCGCCATTAATGGTACACTGATACCAGAGGTCATTTGGATGACAGATGTAAATTCTTTACATTTCCAACAGATAGCGTTAGTAACCAAACATTATGTTCGCAGCGAAGTTAATTCTTTGATCTTCTAACGACCCCCCCCCCCCACCTTTCAAAGCTAAACAGCTGGCTTGAAAAATCTGGAAATAATCGTGATAATAGTGCATTTCATGAACTTTAAAGAAGAACTATAACGGTTAAGATAACTTTATTAGTTTATCAGTAATAGTTGTTGAAATTGGGTGTTGGATAATTTTGTACCAAATACATAATCCTTAGAATAAATCCTTTAAAGTGCAAAGACGAAGTACCTAGTTGCTTGTTTATAACGGGTAAATACTTGCATTGAATAACAGGCTACTAAGAAACCCTACACTGCGCGTGGCCCGACACGCACTTGGCCGGTTATTTTTAATGTTAGTATAATGATATTTTTTTTACTGATAACACATCTACATGAGAATTTAAATTACTATGTTAAAGCACAAATCAATAGGCGTGATAGTTTTTCAGTAAAGTGCACCACAAAATTGCTCAGGTTGTGGGATAGTGTTAGGGCTCGCATCGCTCGCCCTGATTAATGACTACTATTACTATTACTACTATGTAATACTATTCTACCTTTGTTTTAACGTTTACTTAGTTGGTGTTCGGTTCGGAACCCTCCGTGTTCGGGACAAAAGTCTGAGTCGCACTTGGCCAGTTTTTTAATTGTTATAAATATCACCTAGACCTATGTCCAGTAGTGGTCTAATATACAGGCTGATAATGATGATGATTATAGGAACCAAAATACCTACATTAAAACTTTAATGTAAGTGTTGTTATACACACAGCAATTATTCGTATCTACCCTCCTTCGATATTAATCTCTTAAAAACATTACGTTGAATTTTGCAATAAATTATCTTAAGAAAACTGTTGTGAGGGGTATTAGATTAGATTTAGTTTAGAACAAAGTGGCCTAGTTTTAGTTTTAGTTTAGACGTCGTGAGTTCGAACCCCACCCATTACACTATTGACGTGTACCCACTCCAGACAAAAGTGTGTCTGTCATTTTAGCTTAGTAGGAGGGGTTAAAATGACTACTAGTTAAGTTATGTGCAACCCACATTGCTAGTAAGCTTAAAAAAAAGTACTACCTAATAAAAATTACAATACAATACAATACAAATACTCTTTATTGATTACCATGTAAAAGATTACAAAAATACATTTTTTTAAACACTGTAAAACAATTTGCGGTCTTATCGCTTATAGCAATCTCTTACAGACAACCTTTGTACGGACTGGAAAAATGCTTATATTATAATAGCTGGAAGTATCTGTGGGACAAAAACCAACAACAAAATAGTCACGGAGATTTATACTTATAGAGAAATACCTGAGTGAGACAACCGCGAGCGACAAGGCTGGTATGCCGATGAAATGCTCTGAACATTTGCGAAATCTCACTGCCCCAAGCAAGATATTTATAACGGCAGATACCAACCACCTTACATTCCTATCATAATCGAATGAAAGTAAAACCTGACGTTGAGGCATAAATAAATATACAGAAACAACAAATGCTGCTTTACTGGTATCTCACGAATTTGTGGCCCTTTTCGATTTCAATAATTAATGATCGTACAAAACGAGAAAACCGACTTCACATGCCGCGATAGTCAAAGTACTGGCTAGTTATAACCATGTCATCTAAGTATACAAATTTGCTGATACTGTTTATCTCCATATCTCCGGAGCAAATTGTCATAGCTCGATAAAATTTGTATGGGACCAAATGGGAGGAATAATCTCTCAAACAAAAAAAATATTTTCAAATTAGTTAAGATTTGACGGAGTACTGAGGTAAAAAACATATTTTAAAAAACAATCAAATTGGGAACCTCCTCCTTTTCTGTGAAGTCTTCGTATGGATGGATTTACCATTATATCTACTCCTCTGTATGATTTTATCCCTCCTCGGATATGGTAAACCCAAGCCTAGTTCATACCATACATATTCGTGTTTCAGCTCCGTTCCTGATTAGAACTGGTTTTCCCGGAGCTGACTGATAATAAATCTACGTCATACATCGATAGCGCTATTTAAAAGCAGTGGTAACTCTCCGCACTTTACAGTAGTTCACAGTTCTGTTCTAGAGACGTTCCTCAACTATCAAAGCACTCAACATGGCGAGATCAACTGTTGTTTGTTGTGTGTTTGTTGTCGTATTACAATGTAAGTAGTCATTCTCAAAATGTTACTCATAATATACTTTTTTTTGAATTAATCGTTTTTATCCGAAAATATAGTTTAAAATTACTTCATTCAAATATGAATTATGTACCTATTAATAAATTACAATTTTTTATGTTTTAGTTTTTTACCGCGAAAAGTAATATCACAAAAAATAGCACTTATACTTATATTTTAGAAATGTAAAATTGAATAGAATTGCATTCGAAGTACTCAATATGGATCTGGTTATATCTATTTCCGATCACGTCTAGATAATTCGGACCTAGTTGAATAATCAAAATCATATTTGGTCAAATCTGGCTTGGTCTCACTAGATTCATTTGAATTTGTTCACATCAACACTATTATGAGTTTTTGACAGAGCTTGATCTGATTTGATTAAATTTGATCAGAACAAATCTTCACTTAATTTTCCTGGGTTAAAACATCAACGTCAGAAAATTTTTATCTGTTCTGAAAGAATTTATCATTTTCAGTATCTCTTATTTAGGATGATTTTTCATACTAACATTACTTAGGAGTTTGATCTGTTATTGACTTTATGATACCTTATGCATATTTAGTTGAGGCTGTATTCGTACTTTCATTGAATAATCTAATAAGCACCACTACTTGACTATGAGTTCATTAATAGTATATTTTTTTCGCAGTATTATTCAACGGCTTCACTAACGCCAAACCTAGCCCAAAATTAAATCTGTATCCAGGCGATCCTGATCCGGACTACTTCATAAAATTATTTAGAAATTGTTTAGAAAAGATGAATGAAGGAATACAAGAACATACAGATAACAATCTCATTATATCAAATAACTCGAGTGGTTTAACTACAATCGGAAGCAGCAAAGATTCGAGAAACATGTTACCAAAAAATTCATTTGCATGTATAACAAATAATAGAGTAATATCGTCCAACTCAAATGTCAATACAACTATGGGGAACAATTTCAAAGTGGATTACTCATCATCAACATCATAAACATCATCATCATCAGGGGATCAATATCAACACGTAAACCACAGTATAATTAAGAGTACAAGTACCGTCAGCAACGGTCATGCAATTGTAAGTATATCATTATATCAGTACTATGTAATTTCGTTCATCTTTTGGAAATTTAGTACCAAAGTCAACATGAATGGTTTGTAAAGTTACTTAAGTTTAAGATTGTTTGTTCGAAATAATATACTAACTACAAAATCATTCCCATTATGTTTTTGTTATTTAAAATATCCCTTTATTTTGCACTAGGAAAAGAAAGGTTGTTATCACCACATCAACCGACTTCCAAAAAGAAGGAGGTTCTCAATTCGTCTGTATGTTTTTTTTTTGTGTGTATGTTACGATTACTCCGTCAATTGTGAAGCGATTCGAATGATTATTTTTGTAATCGTTAGGTTACGTTTCCGGGGTAGTCCCATTTTTATAATTTCATCAAGATCTGATAAGTATCTCCAGAGATATGACGATAAACGTCTCAAACTTGCTACTAAAATTGACTCGCGGGGCATTGAATTCGGTTATTTTAGTTTTTAAACTATCTTAATTATTATCATGATATAAGAGCGTTTAAAAAACTAAAAGAACCGACTTCGAACTCAAACGTCGCGCTAGTCAAAGTAGCCAGTAGACAATTAACTATTATATAATCTGTGCCCATAGTTAGTAGCATGTAGCACACAGATATATATATATTATATCTGTGATGTAGCATGTCGTCGAGATAAATAAATGCATCGTATTCGTTCGGACGATTTCGTTGAAATTTAAATGGGACCACCTGGGAAGGGTACCCTTTGAAACAAAAATGAGTAATTTCCAAATCGGTTCAGGCATCTTCGAGTAATCGGTAAACATAAATTAAAAATTTAAAAAAAAATATCTGACCAATTGAGAATCCTTTTTTATGAAGTCGGTTAAAAATATAATAAATCTACGTAGATCTTAGGAGACCTTTAGTTGAACTAAGTACATTTTAATTTTAGATTTTTTTCAGACATACAGATATCTAAGGGGTTCTAATTGTAATGCACATGTATATTAGTTATTAGATAGTAAAAATCCACGGGTTATAGGATTCAATGACATGTACGCAGACCAACGTAGGTACAACGACCACACCGCGGCGTCCTGCGTGCGCGATCTAGGCGGCGATGAAATAGCGCAGTAGTATTTAAACCGACTGGTTCACACCAAACGCGATCTACGGCGATCAAAATACGATTGAAAATCAGATTGCGAATGCGATCCACGCGGCCGCAGGACGCCGCGGTGTGGTCGTACCATTAGACCTTTCAATTGAAAGTTGAAAGGTCTACTAAACTTAAAGGTCTACGATCTCAGTAGATTTATGTTCATCTAATGCGGCATTTTTAAGACCTGTGTAGATCTACGATCTACATATTCTGTTCCTAGATGTAAATTATTTTTTTCAGGTAGTGAGATGGTCAGATTATAAAAGTGGTCACTTTCTCAAGTTTCACTTTAGATCTAACTTTACATTTTGAGGGCCCGGTGGCGTAATCGGGAGAACGGTCGGTTTTGATGCCGTGCCATAATATGTTACCGAGTTCAAACCCCGCCGTGCACCAATGGATGTTTCTAACGAAAAATTATGTGCGCTTTTCACAGTGGCCCTCCGGTGAAGGAAAACATCGTTAAGAAACCAACAACCCCCGCATGGTGGTAGGTCACTATCTAGTGTCCGCCTGGCCAGCTACCACCCTCAAGTTAGAAAATCTGTCACCAAACATCTAATGTGTTCCGGCAGCTATCCTTGAGAGCCAGTTCCCATTCTAGGCCTAGCGTGCTTTCCATCTTCGACCGCATCATCACTTACCAACAGCTGAGATAGTGGTCAAACGCTAGCCTATAAGCTATTAAAAAAAAACATAATTTGGTATATACGGACATAACAATATTGATCTCCTTCTATCACCACACTGGTACATCTATCTAGGCACAATTAACTCACAATTTTCTACGAAATCTACCTATTTCAGTGGTACATGTCGGTTTTCACTTGAAATATTATCATAGTATCAGGTATCACTTTGTCTGTATACTCAATCACCTAAGCAGTCCAATATTTTATTTTATTAACCCCCGACGCAAAAAGAAGGGTTGTTATAAGTTTGACGTGTGTATCTGTGCATCTGTGTATTTGTGTGTCTGTCTGTGGCATCGTAGCGCCCAAACGGATGAACCGATAATACAAATTAAAACTTAAAGGTACGGCCAAACCGGTGCGATCTGAGGGCGCGTGCGCGGCCGCCATCAGATATTGCAGTAGTATTTGTACCGATCATAATCATCATAATAATCATCATCAGAATACTATTGAAAAGTAGGTAGATCGCAGATCGCAGCGGTGTGACCGTACCACCGGCAACAGGTAAGGGGTATTGTTGTCACAAGCAGATGGAAATAGCTTAGAACCATGCCACAATAATAATCTCACCAGTTTATTTTCAGCAACTAAGTAAATTTGCGGAAAAGATACTGCGGTAAGGCGCTAAAACGTTAAGTAGTTTTGTTCTAGCTCCTTGTTACGAAGACTGATTTTATATTTTCATCGAAATAATTTTTTTATACGATATAAGACGGGAATGATTTATTTTGCATACTCGTATGAAATATAATAAACTGGCCAAGTGCAAGTCGGACTCGCACTCGTAGGTTCCCTAACACATTACTCGTAGAGTATTTATTTATGACTATAATATTTCTCCAGCAAAAAATTAACTTTGTTTTTCAAAGGAAAGTGTTTGTGTGATATCAAACGAACGATTTGACTCAAATTTGGTGAACTTATGTATCTTTGGTGTCAATACAATGATATGGTACCATGGAGCTGGTCTGATGATGGAGACGGAAGGTGGCCACGGCATTTCTGTGATAAAACAACATAGCCCAACCGAGTTTGAGCTCGATTGATTTGCCTTGAAGAGCACTTTACATAATCACAACATAATATAGATAGAATACAAGATATCCGTAGAATATTTTAAAACATCACGCCTACTCTAAAATACTCAGGTAGTAAGTTCTAAACTACCTGACTACTACTACTTTAATAAATAATAAATGAATAATTAAATAAAAATAAACTACTCGTAAATAATCAGTTGATACTTCTGACTACTTCTAGTAAATACTTAGGTACTTAGGTAGTCACCTTACCTACCAATAAGTTAAAAATAAATTAGCAGTAAAAAATATTTTTATTAGCTTTTTATTAGCTTCACCTGTATGTTTGTATGTTTGTAACTGACTTCTTTGGGCGCGATTTTGACCCACTTTAAACGGCCAGATTTCGTTCAAACTTTGTAGATTTATCGAGGACCGATGACAATACACTAATTTGATAAAAAATATTCCATTTTTTAACTAAAAAGTAGAAAATAAATAATAGTTTAAAAAAAACTAAAAAAACACGCATTTTATAGAAAACCGAACTAAAATATAGAAAATAAATTTAAATTAAGAATAGTGTTAAAATTTCAATAAATATAAATTAATAATAGTGTGAATAAAAAAAATATATACATTTAAAAAAAAGCGTGGGGTGCTTTTAAGATATTATTAAAAAGATAATCACTGTACTGATATCTGTCAATAAAATATTTATAACTATTGACACCATGCACCTCACGCTTTTTTTAAAATGAAATATATTTTTTTTATTCACACTATTATTAATTTTATTTATTGAAATTTTTAACACTATTGTTAATTTAAATTTATTTTCTATTTTTTAGTTCGGTTTCCAATAAAAAGCGTGTTTTTTAGTTTTTTTTAACTATTATTTATTTAAAACAAGCTTTTATCTGGGACAAGGAACTAAAATGTTAATAATAAATTCTAGTTAGTATTTTGCGGGGAAGTTCTTACCTTATTCTTAAAAGCTTCAAGCACAGAAGTATAGTAGTCTAACCTGTAAAACGAGTAGTGCCTCAAGTTTTTAAGAATATAGGTAAGCACTTACCCACAAAATACTAACTAGAATTTATTTTTAACATTTTAGTTCCTTGTTTCAGATAAAAACTTGTTTTAAAAATATTTCAAACTTTTAATTTATTGACCAACCAATTGCAAATAGAAATATGACCATTCAAAAATCTTAAAGAGGAGATTAAAATGCTTTTTGCAATTGTTTGGTCAAAAAAACCAGCCAAGTCGAGTTAGACTCGCCCACTGAGGCTTCTGTACCAACGTTGGTTGGTAGATACCAATTAAGCTATACCTCTAAATTGTATGACCGCTCATATATCTCAGAGGTTTTTCTTAATTGGCGTACACTATGTATGTATGGGGATCCTTTAATTTACACCCTTTTTTGGATTTTTTCCTTTATTTGTGCTGTAAGACCTTGCTTCACGCCAAATTAATGGTCAAAAGCAAGGTCTTACGCACAAGTAAAGGAAAAATTCCGAAAAATAAAAAAAGTTGAAAAATAAAGCAAATTTTGGTACTTACAACGCTAAAATCAAAATTGCCCATATCATTTTATCGTGTTGACTCAGGACCTTGATTTTTACACACCTAATAGAGACTATAGACTTCAGTATCTGGTATCAATTTCAATTTGCTAGGTCCACCCGTTCCTAAGAAAATCGGTGGTGACACACGGACAGACAGACAGATAGACGGACAGACAGATAGACACACAAACAGACAGACAGACAGGAAGAGAGACGGACAAGAAAGTGATATTATAAGGGTTCCTTTTTTACCTTTTGAGGTACGGAATCCTAAAAAAGCAAATGATAGAGACGTAGCAACATCGTCACTTACCATCAGGTGAGATTGTAGTTAAACGTTTGCTAAGTCGTAAATAAAATAAAATAAAAAGCTACAGCAGAACTTGATTTTTTTGTATGAACAAATTTTGCACTAGAAGCATTTTCCAGGGAAAGAAGCATTTTAGAAACGGGGAATACATTTGTATGGAAAAGTGCATCCCGCGTTCCCACTTAATTAAAATAAAAACTGAACAAATAGGAGGCTCGCTTGATGGAAAAAGAAGACATGTCTGCCGATAACAAATGCAGTGACTTACTACAATTACCACACTGGACTTTGCCTTTGCTGTTACCTTGATACATTTATGCTGATGCATAAATAGAAGATTCACTCTTAGGCACGATTTAACCAACAAAATGACTTCATTTTTGTGAAATATAATGCATAAGATCCATAATTTTAGGAAAACAAAAACTTCGTCACTCATTTTCCATTAGCAAGCTGTTTTATTAAATATTTCTCATTGTGACGAAGCGCCACTTTAATTAGCAGGAGACGCCCGAAGACGTCTGCTTGCAGTTTTCATAATTCATGGAATGCCAATTTTTCTCACAAAGTACGTCTGAAGGCGTCTCGTAATCACGAGAATTAAATTGAAGTGTCGTTCGTTTAAGTGGCGGTTTAAGTCAGTGGCTAAGCTTACCCCCTTACCTACGTATTCATAAACAACACTATGGCAACTCACAGTGCTTGCGGACGTAGGTATAGGGTCATTCCTACGGGTCATTCAAACCAATCACAGAACTCTAATTCCAGTACATCCATCTATGAAACCAATACATTATTGACATTACTTACGTCTATCGATGTATCTGTGTACTAGCAGCCCGCCCCGGCTTCGCACGGGTAGAACATGCCTACAAAATTTGCATCAGTTTGTTGCATCAAATATAAAATATTAACATATGAAACAATCATTGTCATATTTCAACCAATTTACACAAAACCTTAACGAATTATGCACCTAAACCTTCCTCATAAACACTCTGGCTATTGATGAAAACCGCATGATAATCCGTTCAGTAGCTATTGAGATTATTGCGAACATACAGACAGACGCAGTGATGGATTTTGTTTTATAATACTTACGTAGTGATATTGGACGGCCCTTTGGCGTAAAGGATAGTTACCCTGATTCTGACCCGACGGTCGTTGGTTCTAATCCTAGCTATATACCTACCAATGAAAGTTTTATGTGCATTCATGAATCATGGGTTTTCGTACAGAGGTAGTAGGATCATTGAATCAAAATCAATCAAATCATGGGATCAAAGATGGGGTATTATACGTTTAACGTGTGTATCTGTGTCTGTCAGTAGCATCTTAGCACCCAACCGGATGAACCGATTTTGATTTTATTATTGATATTTTGTTTTGTTTGATAGATTTCGATATTTGATAGTCTTCATCGAGAGTGTTCTTAGCTTTGATTCATGAAAATTCGTTCAATCGTTATAAAACTATGAGCTTTTTTCTAGTTAATTGCGCTATGAAATCAACTTTCATAGGTCTGATCAATTCGAAAATCTTCTTCGACGATATTGTAAGAACATGGAAGCATTAACCTGTTGCTGGGACATCTGCTGTACTCTACAGAATACTCAAATCCACACCAACTTACAGCTCAGATTTTAAATTTCGTGTTTAGATTCATTGGAATGCTTTTATTGAAAAGATTATACATAGATCAGTCGGGGTGGTTTATATATAGATCATAACTATATTATACAATAGAATTTTATACGGTAAAAATATATTACTATACTATATTGACTTCAAATTGATTGTGATCGGTGGGGATCTACAGCATCGCTAAGACTATAATAATATTTTCGTAGTAACTATGACCTAATCTGTGGTTTCACTGCAGATATTTTATAATTTTGCAATGCGTGTATGTGTAATCCGTGATATCTTCTAGAGTTTTCATTTGAATTATATACTGTGTTATGTTTATGTTAAAGGACAATTTTAATCTATAATATGTGGCCAAGCTAATTAACGTAATTATTTGAATAAGGATTAATACTATATACTTGAAAATAGCCTTGGAAGTTATGTAATATTTTTTAACAACAAATTAAAGATTAAAATGGTTACTGTGAGTCAACCTTAAGAGATAGACATATGCTGTCGCGTACATTTTTGTAGGTCTTATTAAGTTGTACAACTCTTTGATAGAAAATATTCTTCCATCTATTTTCAATTGAGCAGCGTTCGTAAGAAACGTGTTTTTTCGACCGTTATTTTGTCGACTTAGGTTGCAAATTAGGTCTCCACGAATGTACCTTTGATTTAAACGGGATAATACTCGTATATAGCCTATTTTCATTCCGAAAGTCCATTCTATGTATTAGTGAAATAATTTTGTAAATCGGTTCCGTAGTTTTTGAGCCAAATCATTACAAACATACAAAAATACAAATGTTCTCTCTTTATAATATTAGTATAGATATAGATCATTATTATTTTATACAATAGATCATATTATTATACTATACTGACTTCAAATTGATTGTGATCGGTGGGGATCTACAGCATCGCTAAGCTTATAATAATATTTTCGTAGTAACTATGACCTATTCTGTGGTTTCACTGCAAATATTTTATTAATTTTGCGATGCGTGTATGTGAAATCCGTGATATCTTCTAGAGTTTTCATTTGAATTATATACTGTGTTATGTTTATGTTAAAGGGCAATTTTAATGTATAATATGAGGCCAAGCTAATTAACGTAATTATTTGAATAAGGATTAATACAAAAATACAAAAACACAAAAATACAAAAATACAAAAATACAAAAATACAAAAATACAAAAATACAAAAATACAAAAATACAAAAATACAAAAATACAAAAATACAAAAATACAAAAATACAAAAATACAAAAATACAAATGTTCTCTCTTTATAATATTAGTAGTATACACAGATATACAAGTCAAATTTATAACAAAAACAAACCTTTTTTTTGAGTCGGGGGTTAAAAATGGCATTTGTTGTTGTAGAACAGGTATAAAAATTATGCATAAAATGTTTCTCCAGAATGATAAATCTGAAGGTAGCATTTTGTGTTGAGATATATTACTGGTTTTCAGTTATATTGCGTTTCATTCCGAACCGTAAATTTTAATGGATGTTGCAGCGAAAACATATTGTTAATAGCTTGTACGGGTATACATTATACATTTTATACTTCAAGTTAATAATAAAACGTCTGATATGAGTATAAGGGTTTTTGGGAAATTTGACTTTTCTATGTGGTCAGTTTACATACAACTATGTAATACAAAAGTTGTAGTTTACCTATCTGGCAGATAAGTTGCTGACAGGCGATCTGGGACACTACCAGGAATCAAGAAAGATTGAAAAGCAATAAAGCGTTACTTTTACGCTTTATTGCTTTTCAATTCTGTTGGAGAAAACCAGCTGAATGTCCAGCTGTGGACTAATACAGACTGATAACGATGATCAAATATTATTTTCTTGAAGTGAACTACACTCTTTATATTATTTTGTACATTGTTACACGCAATCCAAAATTTCATCGTACTGACGCAATTTGAATTCGCACCCTCTTGGGAAACATGCCCAGGTGCTCAGACCAAGTGCTCTGATAATGATGATGATGAAAGCGTAAATATATTGAACCTAATAAATGGGGGCTTAAGCTTTGGTTTCCTAGGAAAGCGGTGCCGCCATATAGCGGCCGTAATATTACGGACGCAAAAAGGCGGCTGTCTTGACGGTGACGACATGTGGAAAGTTCCACGGCCGTTTTAACACACCGTCAGTATTTTTTTTAAAACAAACGTCAAACGAAAAGTATAAAATTTCGTCGTCCTCGCTGCTCCAAGATTTGGAACTCATTTTGTTCCGGTAAAAAAAAAACACAAATGCGTATTTAAAATAGCTTCAAATAGCTTCACCGCTATCAATGAAACGTTCACGAAACCATATGACACCGACAAGACGGCCGTCATGCAAATGGCGGCACCGCTTTTTACCCGACTGCGCGACGCAAAGGAGAGGTAATGTGTTTATCAGTCTATATATGTATGTATGTATGTATGTTTGTTCCTTTGTGGCACACTAGAGACCAAACGCGTGGGCCGATTTTGATAATTGGCACGTCAATAGATTCGCCATGCTAGCGCGAGTGTCAACGAAAACATAAAAAAAGGAAACATTCAAAATGGCGGATTTCAGACGCCAAAATTTGGGGTTCAAAAAAATTTTCTTTTTCAAAACCTATCGAGTGGGGTACCGAATGAAAGTTCTTAAAATGGAGATTCAAAATATATTTATAACAAATAATTTATGATCGTACAAATAGAAAAAAAAAAACGATTTTACATGCCGCGTTAGTCACTTTCAGTAACAAGTTTGCGGTGCTTATCTCTGAAGTTACTTATCAGATCTCAATAAAATTACAATGAGACCAAACGAAAATCATATTAACTCAAACAAAAAAAAGAATTTTCCAAATCGGTTAAGAATTGATGGAGTTCTGAGGTAAATGTTGGGGTGTAACTGTCCATAAATTACAAGGTACCTTGGACAAAGCTGTGGTCGACTTAAGTTCACGCATTTTTGCGAAAGGTCAAGCCTATGTAGCATTGAGCCGGGTTAGATCTTTAGATGGACTAGTAATAAGTAGTTTAGATCCCCGGAAACTACTCAATAATCCACATGACATCAACTCTCTAAATGAAATGAGAAGATTACGGAATTTGCCGTCCTTTACTTAACTAAAAAGTGTAAAATAAAACATTACAACAATTTAATGTTTTATTGTCAGTTACCGCTCTCTAGGAAACCGCGCCATTTTGTTTACATTATGTAAAATGACGTCACTAGAACGTTGTGTATTACACAACGTTCTAGTGACGTCATTCACCGCTGTATTACGGCCACTATATGACGGCACCGCTTTCCTAGGAAACCAAAGCTTAAGGCTATCGCGTGTGAGTTTGCCGCTAGAGGCGCTAGTGGACTATAAAATCTCAAAGTGAAATTATCAAATGTAACACTAAATATGATATTTCATTATATAAATTGTCATTAAGGTTGTCATGAGGACAATTTTTAACCGATTTCACAAAAAAGGAGGAGGTTCTCAATTCATCTGTATGTTTTTTTTTTGTGTGTATGTTACGTGATTACTCGGTCAATTCTGAACCGATTCTGAACCGATGCGAATGATTATTTTTGTTATCGGTAGGGTACGTTTCCGAGGTGGCCCCATTGTAATTTCATCGTATGATAAATTCAATGATAAGTATCTCCAGAGATATGACGATAAACGTCTCAAACTTGCTACTGAAATTGACTCGCGGAGCATTGAAGTCGGTTGTTTTAGTTTTTAAACTATCTTAATTATGAACTGCTAAATTGCGATTTCCTTTGCGATTTAATTTGTTTTGTTAAATACCCCTGACATTATCACATCCAATCATACCCAACTACCAACAAAAATAATTTAATTCGTCCGAACAAGCTGCATTATTATTGACACTGCATAAATAATACTACTTTGGTAGATACTTGGATATCTGCTGCAATAGCCTGCAATATAATTTATTGATATGAATATTCATTCTGGTATCCATTTTTCTTTCATTTGCAATTCTGCACATATTGTGAAAGCAAAGCATCGAAGAAGTTATTGAAAATTTAGAAATTACAAAAACGCTCTATTCTGGTCTATTTATATCAAAAGGTCTATATTAGCAGTAGCCATCGACGTACAATCTAAATCTAATTAAATTTGTATTATAAATCGATGGTAGTAGCACAGAATAACGGATAGTACAAGTATAGTGGTAGTAAAAGCGTTTGTCCACAGCAACGGCACCGGGATGTCACAGGCACCGAAATTTTTTCGGGCCGGTTTGAAAATGATGTGCCGGCGATCGTTTGTCCACCGCTACCGATTCCGGTGGTTCTGTTTCTTCTAGCTGTCATGCGTGGCAGATGCGTTTCAATAGAAATAAAACAAACAACCTCAGGTAAAAAAACAATAACCTATCGAACGGCGCCGGGCGCCGGCAGTGTGTGGACAAGATCAAACGTGTTTTGTATTGCGAGTCAATGCCGGCACATCGGCCCGTCAAAATATCTGGCCGGTTTCTAGCGGTAGCGCCGATCTACTCGAAATATGGCCGGGATGACGTCGCCTGGTGCCGATCATGCTGTGGACAAGCTGCCGTATGTACCGCTACTACGGCGCCGGCATTTTGTTGCCGGTTACGTTCCGTTAAAGATGGCAATAATGGTTGAAACATTTTAATGGTTAAAAAATATCGATAATTTTACTGGTTTTAAATTATTCGAGTAGGTTTGGATTTTTTCATTTTCGACTCCTACACCCTTATCGAAATGAATCTATACTATTCCGTCTCAGCATTTTTTAAAACAAACTTTAGTTTTCCACTACACAACAACACAAAATTAAGTAATAGTACAACAACAACACTTTATTATCTAATAAAACTAACCATAACCACAGAGAGTACTAATAGCATGAACTCATTCCATACACTACAGTTAATTGTTTAAAATATCACTTCACTTTGTAAAGAATAATAATATCGTTTAAAAACTAAAAAACAACCGACTTCAATGCCGCGCTATTCATTTTCAGTACCAATTTTGAGATGTTTATCTCAATATCTCTGGAGATACTTATCATACCTCGATAAAATTACCATGGTACCACACTTGGGATATCTCCTTTCGAACAAAAAAAGAATAATCGAAATCGGTTCATAAACGACGAAGTTATCCGCGAACAAACATAAAAAAAAAAAAAATATATATATATACGGTCG
This sequence comes from Cabera pusaria, assembly GCA_954871355.1. Lineage (NCBI taxonomy): Eukaryota > Metazoa > Arthropoda > Insecta > Lepidoptera > Geometridae > Cabera > Cabera pusaria. The sequence goes on from OX940893.1 coordinate 8,886,444, forward strand.
AATTGAGAAACCTCCTCCTTTTTTTGAAGTCGGTTAAAAATATTGGAAACATCGATTAACTCATTCCATGCACTACAGTTAATTGTTTAAAATATCGTTTCACTTTGTTAAGAATAAAAATATCGGAAACATTGACTCGGAGAATAAATTATTAAAGTGTTTTATTTTGAGGGCAATAGAGCTTACAATCGAATGCAGTTGACTTATGGAATATTTTATATGGTTGAAAATAACATGTTCAAACTTCACTCCGGTCATCGTATAATATATCAATTTTCGAATATGTTCCTTATCCATTACCGTTTAAAGCTTAAATTTAAGTGCATAAAAATGGGTTAGTTCGTGATTCACAAGGCGAGGTCATTATCAGTTGAAGTTGATATAATATTTGTATTCATTAACGTTAATTTTCTTTATTGAATATTATGGTTAATTTTGAATATTAGTTTATTTTAATGGTTGATAGTTATATTCATCATCTCTAGTCCCGATGCCGTTGCTGTGGACAAATGGCGTAAGTAGTAGTACCCTTAGTACTTACGAGTTTTCATACCAAATTCGATATCGTATTTCGAACATATTTTGTATGAAAAACAGTATAGCGCCTTTAGTGGTTACTACACTTCACAAAATTTAGACCAATGAGGGAGCCAGAATAAGTCAAAAACTATGTGAGATCTGTCAAAATCGTTTACGATAAGAGCTCGTACTAAAAGGGTACAGTTAAAAATGTGTCTTCTAATTAATGGCTATCCTAACCATTTAAATTACCGATCTTGTCTTAAAATAGACCTATGTTTTTCATGTTTGCTAGACTCTGTCCGTTCTATTATTTTCTAACCGACTTTACAAAAAAGGATAGACCTTCTCAATTTGCATTTTTTTTATAATTTTATCTCAGAACTCCGTCATTTGCTAACCGATCTCGAAGATTCTTATCCACCGACTTCCAAACACAAAGAGGTTCTCAATTCGTCTGTATTTTTTTTTAAAATGTATGTTACGCGATTACTCCGTCAATTGTGACCCGATTCGAATGATTATTTCCGAGGTGGTCTTATAGTAATTTCATTGAGATCTGATAAGTATCTCCAGAGATATAGCGATAAACGTCTCAAATATGCTACTGAAATTAACTCAGGGGGCATGAAAGTCGGTTGTTGTAGTTTTTAAACTATCTTAATTATTTCGTCTAAGATAGTTTGCTTCCCGTCTGAGCCCATTGTAATTTTATCGAGATCTGATGAGTATCTCCAGAGATATGGAGATAAACACCTCAAACTTGGTACTGAACATTACAAGCGCTGCATTTGAAGCTCGTATTTGCTATACTTGAAGAAGAGCTGATAACCTTGAAGCATAGAAAAAATAATAATAATACTACGTATAGAACGGACAATCTGTCCCTAATCCCGGCTACCTCACCTCGCCACCGATTCTGATCTGTCGAGGTGCAAACGTGAGCAAGGACGACTACAGAACAATACTACCTCACAAGGAGAAGAACATCAACTTTATACATGTATGAATATAAAACACAGAAATATTAATAATTATTATTATGGAATATTTCTGTGGGACTGGGTAGACACAGGAGGTTCATATTTATTTAGTTTCTATAAAATATATATACTAATACACTTGTATTTGTATACCTAACTATATATTCGTATTTTAGAATTCATTTTCATAAACAAAACAACGATATACCCGTGCGTAAATAAACCTTAGTTTCTAAATTATTAAATAAAAACTGTCTTATAATTTATTTATCTTTGTCGCTTTTTCAAATCAAGTAACTTAAGTACATGAAATGTCTCTACCTAACTCTACACTATTCAAATAACGTAATCAAATATTTAGAAGATTTTAGTATGTAAAAACTTTCGCAACTGTTTCACTCGCACGCGTATCGGTCTTCGTTTCGCAGACAAGTGTCTTAGTTATGGCGTATCGCGTTGAGTAAATGAGAATAATTTTATTATCCTTGTACTTTAGAAACCATACCAGAAGCCAAGTACTGGCTAGCAAGTCTAAACCGACTTCACATCCTTAGACTTCACGCACACAATTGCGCCTGTAGAAAAACGACATGTGTGTAGTGTCTGTGTCGGTGTCACAGTGTTGGTCGTTAAAACGCTAGTTTGTCTGGAGATTTAGTCGAGTGTCCGGGGTGTGCCTGAAGTCAGGACACCTTTTCTACTTTCGCGAAGGTCCAAAATTCGGCATCGGAGGAAAAGGCTTCATGGTGAACAAAGTCATAAAGCAGCAAGTAGTCGAAGTCAACAGCATATCAGATCGCCTAGCGTATTTAGTCCTAGGGCTCAACAAAATGGATAAACTAAAAGTTATACACACAATGTGTGTGAAAAAGGTGAAATGTGAGGTGTCGAACAGCTGAAGTCGAAAGAAGAATTGCACAAGCCTGGGCTGCATTTGGAGCCAACAAAGAGACAAATGTGTGGCAAATTGCCAATACATCTTAAAGTCCAAGTCTTCGAGCAGTGTGTCCTGCCAGTAATCACCTACGGCACAGAAACCATGGCCTTAACAAAGAATGTCTGTCGAGTAGTTCAGAGTGGCGCAGAGAGGAATGAAGAGAGCAATGCTCGGTATAACTCTGCGCGACCGCAAGCGCTACAAGTGGATCCGAAGCATAACTAAAGTTAAAGATGTTATGGCAACTATAGCGAAGAAAAAGTGGGTATGGGCAGGACACATCGCAAGAATGGATGCGACTCGTTGGGCGAGACGTGTCTTTGAGTGGAGATCCAGGGCCGATACTAAAGGTAGAGGACGTCCGCCACAGCGCTGGGTGGACGATATCAGAAGACACGCAGGACGGGACTAGATGAGTCGGGCTCAAGGTCGCCAGTAATGGAGAAGAGGGGAAGAGGCCTATATCTAGAAATGGATCACGAACAGGCCCTACATGGACATGATGATGATGATTTGCTATACCTACTTAACTTTTCATCATCATCGTCATCATTATCAGTGGGCTCGCTACTTCCGTAGAGAAAGGTCGCGTTCGCGTTGCGCTTGCTCTAGTCCACTCGGGTAAGGCGCTGACGCAGCAGCCTACTTAGCCGTCGCGAGTGCACTGCTTATACGGTCATCGCGATGACCCAGATACGCGTAGTGAGTGCAACAAGCTAATTTTGTGTAAACAAATGTTAAGGCGAAGCAACTAATAACTATGGCTTCACCTACAAAGATAACTTTATCAACGGAAACGGAGCGATTGCTATATGATCGTTTCGAAGAAGAAAGAAGACAGCGTATTAAATTACAGGATCTTGTTGGTGAACTACAAAACCAGATCCACGAGCTTCAGTGCCATCTTAAACATGTTCGGGAGCAGAATGACACTGTTCCAACTAAACAGCCTAGTAATGAGGAACCTACAGCCGCAGTCCAGTACGAGACCGACGAAGAGGAGCTCGCTAAAGAAACCGAGTGGGTGCGAGAAAAAGGTAGGAAGAAAAGGAAGTTGCTAAAGTCTCCCTCCCCCACGAAAGATGATCCCCCTAGTCAGATCACTAAAGAAAAAATAAAGAAACCTCCTCAACCTCCACCAATTGTTGTTGAAGACGTCCGAAATTATCAGGCGTTCTACGACTTTCTACTAACAAGCGTTCCTAAGGACACGTTTACCATAAAAGTAATGAACAGCGAATGTGCGAAGATAAATACGCACGATGAAGATTCGTACAGAAGTATTACGAAATTGCTGTCACAAAATAACTTACGTTGGCATTCTTACGAAAACAAGCAGGATAGACCTATAAGAGTGATGGCTAAAAATCTTCATTCTTCGTGTATGCCTGATAGAATAGTGAGTGACCTGGCACTCAATGGATTTAAAATTCTTAGTGCGGTCAACAAACTCAGCTGGAGGAAGAAGGAACCACTTAATATGTTTCTGCTTTCTTTCGAAAAAAATGAAGATATAAATAAAATTTACAATATAAGGATTATATTAGGATGCAAAGTGGAGATCGAACCTGTGAAAACCTCCAGACTATTCCCCCAATGTAAGAGGTGCCAATCATATGGGCACACACAAAAGTACTGTTCCAAGGAACCACGATGCGTTAAATGTACAGGCAAGCATTTGACTCGAGACTGTCAGAAGCCAGCTGATGCTAAACCGAAATGTGTTCACTGTGGTCAACCGCGCCCCGCTAACTACAGAGGATGCATAGTAGCCAAGGAATTACAAAGCTTAAAAAATAAGCAAACTAAGAAAAATGTCACAACTACCACTACCCAGGCGCCAAGTGCAAATAATACCAAAAAGGCACAAAGCGTAACTAAAAACATCACTTATGCTCAAATGACTAAAGGGACTCAGCAACAGAGATTACCACAGCCTCATAAAACTCAGCAGGAAAGTTCCAATATTGACGAAAAAATTAATCAAATTTTGTCACTTATGACCTCATTTGACAGTAGATTGAAAAAACTAGAAAACAGCACTAAAATAGCTACTTCAACACATGCATCATGAATAAATCACTAAATATAATGGCGTGGAATGCTAATGGACTGCTTCATCATCGAAACGAACTACAGGTAGTCCTCAATACAGAAAATATTGGTATTTGTCTTGTTTCCGAATCACATTTTACACGTGAATCCTACATCAGACTACAAGGATATAAAACTTACCATGCTCTGCACCCGGATAATACCGCAAGAGGAGGCAGCGCTATTATTATAAGAGACAATATCAATCACTTCGAAAAACATAAGTTTGAAGAACAACATATACAAGCAGTTGCTATTCAACTTGAAACTAAAAGGTATCCCATTACAATATCATCGATATACTGTCCGCCTAAGCACGCACTAAAGGTGGAACAGTACAAAAGTTTTCTGAAAGAACTAGGTAACAGATTTATACTGGGAGGTGATTTAAATGCCAAAAATACCTACTGGGGATCGAGACTGACTACCACCAAAGGAAAAGAACTATTAACAGCTATTAGAGAATGCAACTGCGATGTCATATCAACAGGCAAGCCAACTTACTGGCCCACTGATCCTTTGAAGATTCCTGACCTCATAGATTTTTTTATTTATAAAAATGTATCACCAAGCTTTATGCATATTCAGGAAGGTTATGATATGAACTCTGACCACTCACCGATAATTCTATCGATAAGTGAGAACATAATTGAGAAAGAAACAAACCCATCTTTGGCAAATAAAAACACAGATTGGGAAAGCTTCAAGATAGATTTAGACAATGTAATTGACCTAAAAACTTCATTAAAATGTCCAAATGAAGTAGATATAGATTTAAAAAAATTCATAACTGACATTCAACAATGTGCCTGGAAAAATACACCAGAATACAAAAAGAATTATTATCCCATAGAAATAAGAGATATGATAGCTAATAAGAGAAGACAGCGACAGCAATGGCATATGACAAGATGTCCAAAAGACAAAATGCTCCTGAACAACTTAACAAAAAAACTTCGCAAGACAATACAAGCTTTCAATGACGAATCTATGAACACTTACTTGAGTCATCTGACAAGTGATCGTTCAACCAACTATTCATTGTGGAAAACCACTAAAAACCTTAAAAAACCTACTCTGCAGGTCCCACCTATAAAAGAAATTAACGGGAGTTGGGCCGTCAGCAATGAACAGAAAGCTTCTAGATTTGCACAACACTTAGACTTGATATTTCAGCCTAATGAGGATATGGACCATAACTTTACGCTAACTGAAACATCCCAAGATGATATTGAAATTAAACTTACAACACCAAGAGAAGTTTACAATGAAATCAAAAAGCTTAAAAAGAAAAAGACGCCGGGATATGATTTGATTACAGGTGAATTACTCCAAAATCTTCCTCGAAAAGCGCTAGTTAAACTAACAACACTCATCAATGCGTCATTCAGACTTCAATACGTGCCCGACTTGTGGAAAATAGCTGAAGTTATTATGATCCAGAAGCCTGGTAAACCTCCCCAAGATGCAACATCATATAGACCAATCTCTCTGTTACCAATAATATCGAAGTTATTCGAGAAATTGCTCTTGAAAAGGCTGAAACCCATTATAGAAGAAAGAAAACTTATTCCTGACTACCAGTTCGGATTTAGGGAAAATCACTCCACCATAGACCAGGTTCATCGAATCACCAACATCATAGAAAATGCTCTGGAACAAAAGAAAGTTTGCACTACCGTCTTCTTGGATGTAGCTCAAGCGTTCGACAAAGTTTGGCATAAGGGTCTTATACACAAACTGACAAATATGCTTCCTAAACAGTTTGCAGATATTCTTGAGTCTTACTTAACACAAAGAATGTTTAGGATAAGACAAGATGACTCATACTCTGAACTAAAGCAGATAAAGGCTGGAGTACCACAGGGCAGTGTTTTAGGTCCGGTCCTGTACGTATTATACACCTGTGATATTCCTCATTTAGAAAATAACACTATCGCAACCTTCGCGGATGACACAGCCATTATGGCTACAGGTCTCACCCAAGAGGAAGCTGTGGAAAAGGTTCAGACAGCAATTAACTCCATAGTTGCATGGACAAAGCAATGGCGAATAAAGCTCAACGAAAGTAAATCTGTACACGTAGATTTCACAAATAAGAGACCAAACTACCATCCGGTGTTCATAAATAATCAACCAATACCTTACGATAGCAAAGCAAAATATCTAGGGATGACATTAGACGCAAAGCTAAGCTGGAAGCTGCATGTCAAAAAGAAACGCGACGAATTAGAGCTTCGCTACAAGAATATGCACTGGCTGTTTGGAAAACATTCATCTCTGTCAGTGCATAACAAAATGCTATTATATAAACAGGTCCTTAAGCCAATATGGACTTATGGTGTCCAGCTATGGGGATGCACCAAACAGAGCAACGTACAGATTATACAAAGATTTCAAAACAAAGTACTCAGGAGCATTGTAAAGGCACCCTGGTACATAAGAAATGATGATCTCCATCGGGACCTTAAAGTGGAACACGTCGCTAAAACGATAAAACAATATGCTGAAGCTCACGATCGCAGACTTCACCATCATGTGAACGTCGAGGCTATCCAGCTCCTCGACAACACGGACATAGTTAGAAGACTAAAAAGGGTAAAACCGTTCGAATTACTTTAGTGATATTTTACTAAGTGAGCATAAGTGTAGTGATAGTGAACGCTATATAAAAGAACACAATAACAAAGTGTCTACCCCTTAATAGAGACATTAGGAAAAGTGTTAATGGACACATTCTTAGCAATATTTTAATAGTAAATTAAGTTAAAATCAAATTACTTATTAGCCTACTTAGAAGGCTAGATTGTAATTGCAGTGAGACATCTACGTGAAGTAGATGAATCACTACAAAAAAAAAAAAAAAAAAAATCGTCATCATTATCAGCCGGTATCAGTCCACTGCTGGACGTAGGCCTCCCCCAAGACACGCCACTGAGCCCGATCTTCGGCTCTTTGTTTCCAGTCACTGCCCACCGCTTTGCGAATGTCGTCGCTTCACCTAGTCATAGGGCGTCCTACGCTACGTTTGCCGATTTGCGGTCTCCACTCTAGACTTTTACTTACTATCATTACATTTATAAATACTTCTCAACTATCGCTACATATTGTTTGCTATTATTTATTTTGTGATATTGTAAAACAAAATCCTCCGCCGCGTTTGTATGTCTGTTTGCGATAAACTCAAGAACTATTTTTATACGGTTTTCACCAATAGACAGCGTGTTTCATGAGCAATGAGGTTTATGTGGTTAATTCGTTAAGGTTTTATGTAAATTAATTGAAATATGACGATGGTTGATGAAGATATTAATTCGTACTCTACGTAACAATCTGATGCTTAAAATGTAGGCATATATGCTTTACCTGTGCGAAGCCGGGGCGGGTCTCTAGTTCTACAATAAATACCATTTGAAGTACATACCTTTAAACTTACTATACGTACCTACCTTTTAACTCTTGTCCATACGCTACCTCAGCAATTTGAAAGTCTAGCATTTAATGGATCGGATAAAATATGTATGTTTTTTAAAAAGTGCATTAAAGCTATTAGCTGAAAGAGGATGCTATGCAATGTCTGAAACACATCCGCTGTATATCATAGTCTACAGAATGTAGAGTACATTATGTTGTATTAGAGTTGTTTATTGTGTGCACTTGTTGTCAAGCTTACTGTAAGCTTGATTACTTTTTTTTATATATCTTATAGGCTAGCATTTGACCACCATCTCACCTGTTGGTAATTGATGATGCGGTCGAAGATGGTAATCACGCCTAGAATGGGAGGCCTAGAATGGGAACTGTCTCTCAAGGATAGCTGCCGTTTGAACTCATTAGATGTTTGGCGACAGATTTTCTAACTTGAGGGTGGTAGCTGGCCAGGCGGACACTAGATAGTGTCCATGCGGGGGTTGTTGGTTTCTTAACGATGTTTTTCCTTCACCGGAGGGCCACTGTGAAAAGCGCACATAATTTTTTCGATAGAAAAATCCATTGGTGCACGGCGGGGTTTGAACTCGGTACCTCTGGCGTCAAAGCCGACCGTTCTCCCTATTACGCCACCAGGCCCTCAAATTACAATAATAAACTATGTAAGTATTGTTTAGTTGGTACTGAACATTAGTGGAGATAATATTTTCTTCTTATTATTAACGTTGTCATAGAATTTTGTGATGTCTGTAATAAGTAATATACATCATAATCATAATCAGCCGACGTAAGTAACATACAAAAACACATAACATACAACAACAAAGACTGACGCACCACAAAGTGATCATAAGGGTTCCTTCTTTCCTTTTATGGTACGGAACCCTAAAAACCTTAAAATCGCTTAGGTTGGCATCTCCAGATCTTTAAAGCTCCAGATATGCATTTTCTGTTTGTAGGTTACCTATCTGACCCGACAGAAATTATCCAGTCATCATTTCTTGTTCTCATACAAAATTTCTGACTATGTAATAATATGATAAACGCTGAATATCGCTCGCTCCCGCGTATACGTTTTCGTTTGCTCCGCTGCGTATATTGAATGTTTAGTGTTTAAAGCAAGTGTTTTACTTGTGGCTATTTTGAATATTTTAACTTGGTGGACAGTGGACCTTTTAGTCATAAAAACAATGTTTTTTAACAGTGGATTCGTAGAGAAAATAACACATTTTGCACGGGTTTAACAAAAAAGTTTTTGTGCCTACCTGATACATAAATAAAAAAAAAATAAAAAAAAGTTTTGTCTAATGACTGTTTATAACAACATCTACCTAGTAGCTTAATAACCTCATCACCATCCTTAAAAGCGCCATCAACGTCGAGCTGAAAAAAATATTAAAACAACATTTAGCTGCGGGCCTTCGATATTTGTTGTAACGCCATCTACCGCTAAAGTCCTGACCATGGTTAAGTGTGGAGGATGCGGTAAATTTTTATCACCGCAAGATAGCGTCAAATGTACTTAATGCCCAGCAGTATACCATCGCGCTTGCGTGAATATTCCCGACAAGGTTTCGTTGTTGCTAAATTGGACATGCCCCATTTGTAAGGCTTCTACACAGCGCGACAATAAGCTCTCAACGCCGGTTAGGGGCGCAGCAATGCAATATGTTAAAGAGCACCTAGATCATGAGGTGGTAAAGCAATGTATGGTACAGCAACACGTTCTCTCATGAGACCAGCAGACACTACCCGCATCCATGTCCGATAATCAGGAAATAACTCAGCAGCTTTTTCTTATTGTCGAAGAACTAAAGAAGGAGATTTGTTTACTTAATGGGAACGAGCGCCACCTCAGAGAAGAGATCACAATGTTGAGAAATGATCTACGTGACAATAGCAATAAGTTAGAAAAAATGGAGTCACTGGAAATGGAAGTGAAATTTCTACGTGCGGAATTACGAGAATCCCGAGAAACTCGTGCCACTGTTCCTTCCCAAAGTAAGACCATGACATCAAAAGGACAGCATAGGTCGAATGAAGTGAAGGCTATGCAATCCCAGGGCAACAAAGAAATTATTTCAAAATTTGCCCAAGATGCTTCATGTAGCTCAAAGTGCGTGGATACCATTGATCCCTCAGCTTTAAATCAGATAAAGTCCGTGGAGACAGAAGCCAATAATACGTCAACAGCAACAGCTCTGGCTACTACAACGGAACCTGAATATGTTCTAGAGGCTGCAGCGTGGACAAAGGTCACCAACAAGAAACGTCGCATCCGCGAAACTATTTGTGGTAAGGGAGAAATAGATGACGAGCTCCAAGCTGTCGAGACGTAAAACCATTCACCTCTGGTCCCTGAAAGCGGATACAACTACAAGCCAAGTCACTAATTATATGGTCCGGAAAAATGCTAAGGGCAAGGACCACTACTCCGTTGAAAAATTAAAGTTGGAGCATTCGTACTATGCATCATTTGTTGTTACTGTTCCAGAAACATTATTCAGCTTCTTTATGGCCGGAGAAAATTGGCCTCAAAACGCGAAGGTGAACGAGTGGTTTCGTGGACGAGGCAAACAGTCCTCAGAAAATAAAGGCAAGAAGACATTTCTTACCCAACTGCAATAGAGTAATCAGGGCCTACTATCAAAACGTAAGAGGATTGCGCACGACATTGCATGAATTTTCTGCAGCAATTACAACCTCACAGGCTGATATATTTTTTATAACAGAAACCTGGTTAACTGATAGCATAGCAGACGAGGAAGTAATACCGAAGGGCTATTCTATAGTGCGAGCGGATAGACTAAGTGAACGACGCGGTGGAGGAGTCGCTGTTATTGTAGCCCCTGGATACACGCTTAGAGAAATAAATTCTCATATGGGATTGTTAAGAAGTGAGAGTGAATTAGTCGTTGCCGGAGTATATATATATTGTATAGCTCTTTGTGTCTACATAGCTCCAAGTATGCGCGAGAATACATACGAAATAGTCTTCGAGGCTATGGAGTCAGTTTGTATTAAGTATAATAATATTATTATTTGTGGTGACTTTAATTTAACATCAAGCGCTACTAATGTCAGCTGTCGTTTAGAATATTTGCTATCGTTTTGTGAGCTCACTCAAGTAAATACAATTAAGAACTGCAAAAATCATATTTTGGATTTGGTCTTGGTAAGCGCATCGTTGCATAACGTTTCTATACAGAAGGACGATGAATGGTTAGTCCCTCCTGACAACTATCATCCGCCGCTAGCTATAGAGATGCAGTCGCAGTATACAACTACATTGCCTGCGCAAGTGCAGGACACTAACAAGTTGGGTTGGAATTTTAAAAAGGCAGATTTTGCTGCGCTTTACGAATCTTTAATGTCTAATAACTGGGATAGTCTGTATAACATAGTTGATCCCCAGCAAGCAGTCGATTGTTTCTATAATATTCTTAATCAATCAATAAATACGAATGTACCCTTAAAGTCACCATCTGTCTTACAGCCTAGGTACGTCTATCCTGAGTGGTATTCCGCACGCACTATCACTCATATTCGTAAAAAAGCTTACTATCATCGCACTTTTAAGGCTACTGGTACCTCATCTAGCAGACAGAAGTTCATGGAGTGGAGAGCAAGAGTAAAGTTGAATATAAAAGATGATTTTGTATATTACAAAGAGCGGATGGAAAGGGATTTGAAGCGAGATCCATCAACCTTCTGGGGATACATGGCATCGAAAAGATCATCGAATAAAACCTCCAAGAAGCTATCATATAAAGGTCAGGTAATATTGGAAGATCAAGCAGCCGATTGCTTTGCCAAATATTTTCATTCTGTTTATTCCCAACACCCGCCGAAGCTAGATGTAGAGGAGGCAATTAAGGCAGGCAAAAGCGATAGTATTCGCATACACATCGATGCTATCTCAGAAGAGGACGTGATGCGGGCGATCAAGTCGCTAAAACCTAAACGCTCTGTAGGTCCCGATGGAGTTCCTCCATACTTGGTTAAGGATTGTGGGGCGGTACTAGCATTACCCATACATAACTTGTTTAGACTGTGTTACAGAAACTCTTTTTATCCAGAGCAATGGAAAATTTCGCGGGTAGTCCCAGTCCCTAAAGGAACCGGATCAGATGTAAGTGATTATAGACCTATAGCTGTATTGTCAGTATTCGGTAAGTTGTTTGAGTCGGTGCTACATCATCAAATAAGTAAGCAAGTGGAGAGTCAACTGGCGGAGGAACAGCACGGCTTTAGACCCGGTCGCTCTACTTCTTCAAATCTCCTCTCCTTTTGGTCATACACAGTCGATGCATTTGATTCTGGAATACAAGTAGACGCAGCCTATTTTGATTTCCGTAAAGCATTCGACACAGTAGACAATGACTTTCTTCTGCGAAAGCTCTCTATGGCCGGATTTACTCCACATCTGCTCCGCTTTTTTGGCACTTATTTACGAAATCGTAGACAGTACATACAGTATAACGGATACGTATCGGAGCCCTACTATACGTATTCAGGCGTGAGTCAGGGAAGTTATCTGGGACCGCTAGAATTTTTGCTTATGATCAACGACTTGCCGAAGACTGTCAACGCGGCTAGGTGTCTCTTGTATGCGGATGATTTAAAACTGTTTCTAAAAGTCAAAGATCTGGAAGATAGCGATCTCTTGCAGCAGGATATTGACTCCGTGATTCGCTGGAGCAAAAATAATAACCTCTGGTTTAATGAAAACAAATGTAATATTATCACGTTCAGTAGATCTGAAAATCCAATAACGACTGATTACCTCCTAAATGATACTGTTATAAATAGGGCAACTGTTGTGAGAGATCTCGGGGTTATGATGAGTACTGATTTATCATTCCGGTTACACATAGTAAGAATATGCACCCAAGCTTACAGAACGCTTGGTTTTGTGCTTCGTCAATCTAGACATTTAGATAGCATTCCGGCCATTAAAGCTCTATACAACACCTTGGTCCGAAGTAAGTTGGAGAGCAATGCTATCATATGGAACCCTTATGAACTCAAGTACACTCAAATGGTGGAAAAGTTGCAGAAAAAGTTCATAAGATGGCTCTATATGAAGCAGTTTGGATATCATGTCGGCTACCCTTTTCTCTATCCAAGCGATTTTCTCCTTGGCATGACGGGCTACAACACCCTTGAAGTGAGACGCACTCTCTCACTGGTGGAGTATATAGCCCGCATTATTGTCGGCCAAGTGAGCAATTCGTACATCTTGGGAAGGATAGACTTCGCGGCCCCAGACAACTACGTTAGAGTACGTCGACGTAAGTTGTTTGTGAGCTCATACTGTAGGACTAATCTGGGCAAATATGCACCTCTTCCTCGAGCTGTGCAACTTCTCAACGCTGTACTTTACCGAGACCAAGAACTAGATATATTCTACAGTTCATTGAATGACCTTCGCAAGACACTATTAGTTTTTCTAACGTCAGAAACTATATATAAACCACCTAAATAGTTTCTATTAAATAGTTCTTTATTCGTAAGTATTAGTAGTTGTCACTATTTATTGTTAGTACTTTTTTACTTTAAAAAATGTGTTGTAATTTACAATAATTAAAACTAGGAAGGCGACTTGGTTCAACTGTAATGCTCCACTAGTTATTTAAGGAATAAATAAAAAAAAAAGAAAAAAAAAAATGATCATATAAAAATAAAAATCCTGATGTATTAAAACACTCAGGTTTCTTTGAATTTCTCGACTGAAGCTAATTTCAGACCAAAGTCAGAATCTTAATCAAATGGATGGGATGTAAGGGAGCACAAATACCACCTCAGTGCTCCCAGCTAACCTCACCTAAGCCACATGAGTTAAGAAGGAACAGAGACAAACCTTCTAAGGAACGGACAAAATGTTTACCTATTCTTGTAGGGTTGGTACAAAAAAAAAAAGAAGTAAAATCTTCATCGTAATAAAATCCTCCTTCAAAAACATGACCTGCTTTTTTATTTTTCAAGCTTCATAATTGTCGACAACGATGTACAGTGCCACAAGTATAACTTGGCGATAGTGGTTTTTGGAACTAATTCTTTTAATTGAAACTGTGAGTTTGACGTTTGAGAGATTACCGCGACATTATTGTTGATAAATCTGCTACATTAAAATAGTTCAATAGTGCCAAAAGTAATTAAAAGTGGTTTAAGAGAAACTGTTATCAAAGTACAAAGTAAAAGCACAGTGGCGCACAGGCACGCCAAGTTATACTTGCCGGACTGTATGTCGATCATGATCATGAGATGTCACGAAATGTCATTTAATGTCATGATATGTCATGAAATGTCACGAAACGTCATAAATGTCATGAAATGACACGAAATGTCATAAAATGTCACGAAATTTCATAAATGTCACGAAATGTCACGACATGTCACAAAAGTCATGAAATGTCACAAAATGTCATGAAAAGTAACTAAGTGTCATGAAATGTCACGAAATTTCATAAAATATAATTTTATGTCTTGAATTGTCACAAAATGTCACGAAATGCCACGAAATTTCATGAAATGTGACAAAATGTCATGATATGTTACGAAATGTTATGTAATGTTATGAAATTTCAAGGAATTTCATTGAACCTCTTTAGACAGGGCTCTAGAAAAGAACATTCATAAGCAAAAAAATAAAAAATCACTTTCCAACCCTAGGGCGGAAAAGACCTACTTTGCGCGCACTTATCGAGGAGCCATCACTTTTCGAATAGATGGGATGAAAAAAAAACATATAAAGTGACGCGTCGCGAGCGACATCACTAAATTAAAGCACCAGCCGAGCCACTATAAACCGGTTTCACTCCGTACGTGACAGGCGGCACACAGGCCGCTAGTTCTCAGGCACACACGCGCGTCTACGTCATCATCACAGCCCAGTTGTATGAAGCTTTGTCTCTGTACCTTCTTTACTCATGTGCCTAAGCTGCCCGTGGTGCATCCTGCTGACCAACAAACGAGGCTCTAGCGACCTTCAAATGGCGGTATAACCATTTCAAATTATGACGTAGCTAAATACTACAGGCCTAGCGTGGCGATTAGGGCATATACCTCCTAATGAGCCGAAGATCGGGCTCAGTGGCGTATCTTGGGAGAGGCCTAATGTCCAGCAGTGGACTGACACAGGCTAATTATGATGAGGACTAGCTGTGCCCCGCAGTTTTAACCGCGTAGACATCGTTCCCGTAAGAAGAGCGGGATAAAATGTATCCCATGTGTTAATCAAGGGTCTAGGCTATCTACGAACCAAATTTCAACTCAATCGGTTCAGTAGTTTTTGCGTGAAAGAGTAACAAACATACATCCATACATTCTTACAAACTCACGTTTATAATATTAGTAGGATAGGTAGGATAGAGATGACGCTAGCGTAGATTTAATAGCTCTCATTAAACATTGCTTAAATGTATAAGATCCTGCATCGCGCTAACGATATTTTTCGCGATATTGGAACTGATGCACTTGCTTCGTAATAAAACATTTCAAAAGTTGAATTCATAACAAAACGCATTTTCTTTATAATTTAGTGTGGATCATCGACGGTTGCTATGACGTCGATGGTGTAGATAGTGTTAAACTTTAGCACAGCGAAAAGCTTCTTGGGCTCTTCGCCGGTGCTAAAATTAAACGCCCGAACGAAAATACTTCAGTATTTTCGTGCTCATATCGGTTTTAAGCGTTTAGGTATTCCCCAACCGCTCGCCCATCTTGGTTTTAATTTAAGTTTTCTCAGAAGCCGAGATCTTACCCAGGTGTATGGATCTGCATGTGAGCTTGTTGAACCACAGTGGAATGAGCAGGAGATTCATTGGAGATGATTATATGTAATTTATCCACAACGAAGTTACAGTACTGTAGGGCTATTCTGTAAGCTAACTCGACAGCGGAATCCGCGGTGAGATTCGAATTTCGTACTTTGAAATTCAATCGTATCACGTTCGCAATACGGTTGAATTTCGTAGTACAAAATTCAAATCTCACCGCGGATTCCGTTGTCGAGATAGCTTACAGAATAGCCTAGCTGGGTCTAAATTGTCCTAAGTGTCATCGAGTAATGGTATGTGATAACTGGCTGTTGTGACTTTGTTTATTAGATAATTCGTTTCTTAGTTTATGGCTTCTGTGGCTTATTGTCACAATACTGCCAACTTCCGATGATGCTAGTTTCAATAAAGCATGTGGTAATATGGTTGTTATGGTCCAGGAGTGAGAATCGACCAGAATTTTACATATTATTATTTTCTTTGTTTTTGGCAGAATTTTACATACCATGATGATTTATTTTTAACCGACTTCAAAAAAAGGAGGAGGTTTCTCAATTCGACCGTATTTTTTTTTTTTTTTTTTTATGTTTGTTCGCGGATAACTTCGTCGTTTATGAACCGATTTCGATTATTCTTTTTTTGTTCGAAAGAAGATATCCCAAGTGTGGTACCATGGTAATTTTATCGAGGTATGATAAGTATCTCCAGAGATATTGAGATAAACATCTCAAAATTGGTACTGATAATGAATAGCGCGGCATTGAAGTCGGTTGTTTTTTAGTTTTTAAACGATATTATTGGTTGACTTGATCGCTTCCGTTCCGCCAGTTGAGACGACGCGACGTCACCAAGACGTGGGCCGTGACGTGGGTAGTGTTTGTAAAAGGAGAGCCGAAGCTGAAGCCGTATCATAGAATAATAATAGTACATTTGAACAAGGATACGGCCGTATGTAAGAAGAGTAAATCCAGAGAGTGAAATTACAAAGGCTTTATTTTGAGACGCTCTTAATTTTTAACCAACTTCAAAAAAAGGAGGAGGTTTCTCAATTCGACCGTTTATACATTACATATATATATATAATATATATATATTACATATATATATATATATTTATTTTTTTTATGTTTGTTCGCGGATAACTTCGTCGTTTATGAACCGATTTCGATTATTTTTTTTTTGTTTGAAAGGAGATATCCCAAGTGTGGTACCATGGTAATTTTATCGAGGTATGATAAGTATCTCCAGAGATATTGAGATAAACATCTCAAAATTGGTACTGAAAATGAATAGCGCGGCATTGAAGTCGGTTGTTTTTTAGTTTTTAAACGATATTATAAAAGAAATACTTTGGTATTTGAAGTCGGTTAAAATTACCTACTTAGATAAAATTAGTTTATATATATTTTTAAAGAAATAAAATGTTTACTTACACCATCAGTTTGCTATCAATGCTAGTCAAGAAGTGGAAGACAGTGGTAATACCTGGTATGACGTAGCGCAATTAGCGCAATTGGGCTAAATAAGATACATTTGTTAGAAATTTCAATTTATTTATTGTTCTATTTGGGTAGAATATACACTTATAAACGTCATTAAATTACATTCCAATACCAGTATAATACGAACGTATACTATATAATACCTATATGTATATACATTGAACACAACAATGCGCTATACGTGTGTGAAGCCTATAAAAGAAAAATATCGTGCAAGAAGTAAAATTGAACTTAATGTTGCCATTAGTTATAAAAAGTTACCAAAATGTGAGAAAAAAATCAATAAGCTAGAACTGCGGCAAAGCAGGTTAAAATAAATAATGGCAATTGCAACTTTAATGTGTGGGATTGATATTAAAAATGATATTTGTTGTTACATAATCAATATCTTAAAGGCTTAGGTACTGAATTGCTTGTTTAACTATCGTAACCTTGCTCACCACTCAAGTGGTGAGCAAGCTAGTCACCATTTGCAATACCAGAGCTGAGAGACTTACCCGTATATAATCCATCGTAATTCAAGATAACTCTAAATATATTTCGTTTGAAGATACCTAGATCACTAACCTAACTTTTATCATCATCGTCATCATTAATAGCCAGTATTCATCCACAGTTGGACATCTTCTATAGCACGCCATTGAGCTCGATCTTCAGCTCTTTGTTTCCAACCCCTGCCAGTCAGCTTGTGAATATCATGGTTCCGCCTAGCTGGAAGGCATCCTACGTTTGCCGAACCGTGGTCTCCACTCTAGAACACGTCTACTAGCCCTACGGTTATCGGTTCTATAACAGATATGACCAGTGTACTACTACTTCAGTTTGCTTATCCTTCGACTAATCTAACTACAGCCTAATCTAAACAGCACAACTATTCCGTCTTCCATTTCTCACTATGAAAATGCTACGGTGATACCTACTACCCTTTCCTCTATGTGTGGCTTAATTTAGCCGTAATGGCTTTAGAACGAGCCGCGAGGTGCCGTGCTGTGATTGCCAGACTCCCTCGAGACATTTTCGTAGTGAGGGTAAACAATCATACATGTATTCTGGCGTATTTCCTCGCTAGGGTATATTCATGTGTCTATATGTTCAGTTGAAAGTTGTGGGTCTGTTAGGGAAAAAATATTGTCGACAGGATACGATTCTCACTATATACTATATATTTCTCACTATTCTCACTATGAATTACAGATTCAAATACGCTTGATCTTAATACATTGTCTTAATTATGCATATAAGATTATTTTACAGTGCCGTTGTAAGCCACACTCTCCTAAAAAGCATTTTTTAAGACTTATCACACTTGGGATAGTTAGCTCTCATATCCACATTTTCTAAGCTCATTTAATTTTATTACATATTTTCTAAATGCTATTGTAAGAATGTTAATGCTAATATCAGCATTGTATTAGATTACTTAAAACGATCTCATTGATATTATATTATATTATTGATACATTTTGAGCTTATTCAAAAGTATTATAAGATCAACAGCAGTGGATAGGCACGGTATTAGAGTGATATTGAATCATCATACTTACAATAGAGAAAACGAGTCTAATTTAAGAATGTTGATGATCTTAAACCGATTTGTGACTAAAATTATGAGAGTAAAATTTGATGTTGACTATTATATTTCAATTAAAGTATTTTAGTGCGGTCACATAAAATACTATTTCACATCCCAAACGTTCACTCTTAAATTAAAATAATGTTTTATATCTATTCAAGGAACTCTAATTTATTCCAACATGATTCCATGTTGGAATTAATTAGATTACTGCTAAATGATCTTACAATAGTCTTATAGTGATTCTAATAAATTCAATACTAATGGCGTCGCTTTTAATACAAATTAACAAATAAAATAATTAAACAAGAATACTAAATACTATATATTGATGAGGCGCACGAATAATAATAGTGAAGCGTGTAATAATTGTGAAGCGTAAACTAGGGTCTACTTTACAGTAATAGTAGATTATACAACGAGTGAATAAAAAGGCTATTTAATTCGAGGGACTAAGTTGGATCCCGAGAGCAGCGAAGGATTCTAAAGTAGATTAGAATCCTGAGCGGAGCGAGGAATACAAGTACCGAGATTACATTTTTCATTCACGAGTCGTGTAATCTTCTTTTTACCATTGACTGCGAGAAAACAAATAATAGTACCTACTTATAGTACCTATTCATATTTATCATATGTTATTATTCATGTGCAATAGATGTGGATTATTAGCCATTTAAGGTACAGCCACACCACGGCATCCTGCTATCTGCGGGCACGATCTCAGTACTTTTCAATTGTTTTCTGATCGCGTTTGGTGTGAACCAGTCGGTACAAATACTACTGCTCTATCTGATCGCCGCCTAGATCGCGCGCACGCAGGACGCTGCGGTGTGTCTAGGTACAGATCTGTACCTTAGTGCCGGTGAATGTGTGTGTAGGGAAACGGCTCAATCTTGAAAAACATGCTATTTGCGTTCTCACCAATATTGCACTGAAAATCTTCAGTAAAGTTCACATCTTTACAAAGGGTATGACTTGGACTAGACTGAGACTTCATCTTGATCAGAAAGGTGACTTTGACTCAACTTTATAACATGAGTTTACAAAAACTTGAATTTTTATACTTTATTCTGGCTGAATACACTAATCGTGTGGAGCAAAATGAAAACAAAAAAAAACAAAATTAGAGGGATTTTTATTTTTATTACATTATAAAGCTTCTATGGTATACCTCCATTTAGCCAGTTAGTAGGCACTTTCAGCAAGTCTTATTTATGTTTTGTACATAATTCGTATTTTGTGCTTGTTCCACATTTAAAATGTTTTTTTTTTTAAATTTTTTTCACCGAGCGAGTAAAAGAGCGTTTTATTCACTGCTGTCGATGAATAAAGTGCTCTTTTTTGAGTGGCAATGGTAAAAATAATATTTTCCAATACTAATACTCACCTAAAAGCATAAAACGAAACACTTGTGAATAATGGTACGATTATTACAATATAATTATTAAATACTTTTGTTCTTACTGTTTTCGATTTCTTTTTTATTAGTTGTAACTTTCAAACAAACACTATCTATACCAACAGTTTTTTTACGATTGTGTTTGATCTTATGTAAATCAAAATAAGCTTTCTTACGCTCACAAGACTCTAACGTTAAAACAATGTAAGCCTATGTACGCTTAAATTAGTTTTGGTAAGATTAATTTAAGTGCAAACAACATTCAATAAGACTGATATTAGAAAGATATAAGCAAAATACGCTTATAAATGGTGCCCAAATCCAGGCTTATACGACGATATAAGAATGGTATAAGAGCAAGAAATAGTGGTCTAGAGATTGTTTTAAGTGTAGTTTTTGCTGGTTGGGTACACAGTTGAAACTTGGTATGTAGGTGTATTCTATGAACCGCTTTACGATTTTTATACAGAAATCAAATATTAAAATATTAAGGGGGGCTCCCCATACGTGGAACTGAAACTAAACTAAATGTTTTTCATCAAACCTATACGTGCAGGGTGTCTATAGATAGGTCTTTACAAATGACATTGAAGTTACTTAAACCGTATTTTCTCAACGTAATGCATTTGAAAGATAGGCACGTCTAAAGTGGTAAAATAAGTCCCCCCCCGTCCCTCCTAACTTTTAAAGAACTTTTAAACTTTTGTAAAGTAAGGGAGTGAAAAATCTAGAAAAATACATGCTGTAGATCTCAATAAAAACTTTCAACGAAAATTGGTTGGAATAAGATACAGTCAGCAGTTTTTGAGATGTAGCGACCGCAAATATAACTTTGTTTTTCATACAAACACTATAAAAAACAAAGTAAATTTTTTGGTGGCGTAAAATTATAGTTATAAAATACTCTGTTACGGAATCCTACTAGAGTCCGACGTGCACTTGGGCAGTTTATTTATTAATTTTATTCTTAGTGGAACTACCAACTCCAATTATCATAGGAGTTAAAAATAAGCTCAAAATACATAAGCCTATTTTTCATCCCACCTAATTGACCACCCTCTAAAAGAAAATACTTTCCATTTAGTTGGGGACGTGAAATTTCATATTCAAGATTAATGGAGAGTTCACCCTTAAAAAATAACGCGGAAGGGTTGTGCCGTATTTTTATGTCATTAGTGTCGGAACACCATCAGTCATGCGTAGTCGAGAGGTAAATTTATTTTTGAATCTGCTTCATATCAGCTCAATTTTGGATACCGTTTGATACATGTGACAACCCTACGAGCTCATGACAGCTTTACCATCGATCACATTATTAACCCCCGACGCAAAAAGAAGGGGTGTTAAGTATACCTTTGACGTGTGCCGAACCGATTTTGATATAATTTTTTTGTTAGATTGATGTCTTCATCGAGAGTGTTCTTCGCTTTGATTTATGAAAATCCGTTAAGCCGTTTAAAAACTATGACCTTTTTCTCTAGATGATTACGCTATAAAATCAACTTTTGTAGTTCTGATCAATATGTAATTTGGTATACTCTATCTATTTACTTCGTCTTCAAGGATATAGTAAGAACTTGGTAGCGTTGACCTGATACTGGGACATCTCCTGGAATCTGCAGAATACTAAACTCATCACCAACTTACAGCAGAGATGTCGAGTTTGGGCTCATTGGAATGGTCTCAACGAAAAGATTATGAATAGATCGGTCGGGGGTGACTTTATATTTGAATTGGAAAAATATATATTTGAAGTATTATTTACTATTTTATTTTTGAAGATAGGCGAGCTTTACACTTAATTCTTAACTCACAGAAAGACTATACTGATTTTTGTTGTATTTCCGCCTCTGAAAATATTATTCCATTCCTTATGGTATTCAGCCTTATTAATGGATTCACATTACGTAAGGCTGAATGAACGGGTCATAGAGTTTGATCTAGCTAGCTATAATACGTATGGTTGCATCTTTTCTTTCCGCCGTTCCTTGCGTTCGATTGTTTCTTCTGTATTTGGGCTTAAAATGAAAACAACCCAATAGACTCAAAGAATAGTAGAAAGTAAGACACTCGAATTGCACATACCTACTTCATCAATGCCTACCCCAGCACGCTCTCTCTCGGCCTATACTCTCGGACACTCTCGGTTTTTCAAAGTTTTACCAATATTATTCACTTCCAAGATTTAATTTCACAAATTAATTTCAATCGTTAGATCGGACAAAATACTAGCAATTACTGCTAAAACTCCAATTAGTCTACCGTCGTTCATCTACCGGGAGAGGTATATTATGTAACTAGCGATTAGTCGCACTTTTGATCGATATCATGAAATTAAACTTTCCTTGATTTTTTTTTATTCTTGACTTACAAGCTCTTAACCAATATAATATGTCACTTGATGTTAGGTACGATATGGTCTTTGATAGAATCATGCTTGTCTGGAAACGGAAGACGACAGTGAGACGAGGTGTACGACAGCTGACATTGACTTTGACTGACTGACACATCATCGCTTATCACCAGGCGCGATAGGGGTAGCCTATAAGTTATTAATAAATAAGTCTTCGGTAAAGCCAAATTTCACCTAATGCAGTTATTAAAAAAAATAATATAATATGGCGGTAAGTGCTCATACCTCGCTTAGTTATAGTTAGCTAAACCCCCCCCCCCCCCCTTTGCCTACAAATACAAATCACCCTCCTATGGCAAGGGATTGCGTACCACTTCATTGCGTGCTAATTTCAGTAGCTAAAGCTTCATTGAATTGTAAATGGATTTTTTTTTAATATATTCGAGGACTGAGTTAAATAACAACCGATAGCGAAAGTTTTTACAAAATAAAGCCGTAAGTTCGCCGCAATCAATCAAGCAACCGCAGCCTCCGGTGGCCGCCCGCCCTTATTCATAATGCACGGCCCTTCACACCGGCGAAGATATTAAATTCGCTAAATGTTTGTTTATTTACTCATGTGGGTAGTTAAAAAATATTTCTTTCTATTTACATAAAGCTTAGATTTTTAGGCTATTGCATAGCTTCTATCGCGGGCTTTGAGCGTGGAGACCGAATCCAGAAATTCCGTAACGAAAATCCGCAAAAAACCTAACACCCCAACGAACCTCATCTTTAAAGCCTTTTAGCGTAGTAGAGATAAGGTCGTCTTTGGTTTCACACATCATTCAATTTAATGGTAAAACTTGATAAAATGAAACACTGCGTGTGTTAACGGTGTACAACGCCATCTATCGGATTTTTAATTATATTACTGTATGTAATGCCTAACAACTACCTATATTATTTATTGTGTGCCACTGCGAAAAAATAGATAAATTATCACTAACCTATGGTCCTATATGTCCGTCTGTCCGAGGTTTTGCTAAGAGACCATTAATACTAGAAAGCTGTTATTTTGTAGGGGTGTGTATATAAATTACAACGACGAAGTGGTGCAATAAAATTTTGAAATAGTAGATTGTATACCAAGGGTGCAATATAGTACGTTTCTGCGAGGCCACTTTTTTGAATATAGAGCGAAGCGAAGGATTTAAAAGTACGTCAGCCGAGAGAAAATAATATTGCAGCCGAGTTTTACACTCTGCTTTTTATCCCTCTCTATGAGAAAAGGGAATAAATAAAAGGCTCTATAAAATAGCAGTTCAAGAGCATAATATTGTAAAAGACGCTGACTAACATAAACAAACGTAATAAACCAATAAATACATACAGTTTCCGATAAAAACTTCGCACCTTTTGCAGTTTTCACCCGATTAACATTTTACCCTTAACTCATTGACATATTATACATAAGGATATGAAATACCTACAGAAAAAAGGTGCATATTTAAACCTAAAACGTATGCCATTAATAGACCATTGGTCCATTGCTAGGATTGTGTCAATCAAGGTCATCAATGGACCAATGGACAATCAATGGCAGTCATTAACCGACTTCCAAAAAAGGAGGAGGTTTCTCAATTCGACCGTATATATTTTTTTTAAATGTTTGTTTGCGGATAACTTCGTCGTTTATGAACCGATTTTGATTATTCTTTTTTTGTTCGAAAGGAGATATCCCAATTGTGGTACCATGGTAATTTTACCGAGGTCTGATAAGTATCTCCAGAGATATTGAGATAAACATATCAAAATTGGTACTGAAAATGAATAGCGCGGCATTGAAGTCGGTTCTTTTTTAGTTTTTAAACGATATTATTTTAGGTTCCATTATGACTTCTAGGCACTTTTTTGAAGTTATATCCATACAAGCAAATGTATCGCGGCACCTCCATGTCTATATGTATTTCCTACTCCATGGTTAAATGTGTTATTATGACAGTCTGTGACCACAGATTAGAAATGCCGATAATTCTAGCGCTTTTTTTTCTTCTTCTTGACCACCACAATATATGTGTATTGTACAGTGGTACAATTACGCGCTTATTTTTTTTAAATTTGTTTCCCTGTTTCCCCGTTCCCCGTTGTTCCGACGTTGCGGCATTTTTTGTTAAATTTAATTAACGCCGCGCGCTCTCTATTTAATAGTAGAGTAACATTTCCCGTACAATATTATTATTGAACCTCCTTAGACATGGCACTATAAAAGAACAGTCAAAGCCAAATATTAAAAAATTACTTTCCCGCCCTAGGGCAGAAATTACCTACTTTGCGCGCACTTATCGAGGATTAAACCATCACTTTTCGAATAGATGGGATGAAAAATATATTTTTACGGTAGGTAGGTGTTTTTTTTTATTTTTAGGTAGTAAGTCTTCCCGTCACAAACAAGCAACTACATCATCTTAGTCACTTTAAAGGATTTATACTAAGGATTTTGTATTTGGTACAACATTATCCAACACCCAAGTCCAACGACTATTACTGCTACACTAACAAAGTTATCTTAACCGCTATAATTTTTATTTGAAGTTCATGAAATGCACTATTATCAATAATTTTTCCAGATTTTTCAAGCTAGCACTTTACCTTTTAGAGAGGGGGGGGGGGGGGACGTTTGTGTTTGTTTTCAAACACTTTAATCACTTTTTACAGTTTTTACTTCGTTCGATCCGTGGTTCGATTGCTTTGAACGATTTGTGCGTGCGGTGAATTCCATATTTTTTGTGTTAATTGCTGTGTTGTGTTTTAGCCCCTAAGTGATTTAAATTAGGATTGAGTGTGTTATTGATTATTGACTAATTAAAAATGCAATTTAGAAGAGAGATTTCGAAGATACAGCCCTCTGACAGGCGGACGGATGGAATGGACGGACAGAAGGTAAAATTTGTAAATAATTTCCTAGGGAAGGTAGAGTTAGAGAAGTTGTTAACGCGCCTTGTATATCATTCTATATATGGCGATTTTTAAATGCGCCACAATTTTTGCACTACAGGTAAATATTGTGCTAGTCCTAAGTCCTAATTATACTTATCTTTTTAGAAGTTGTAGTTAGTAGTTTTTTAGTAATACTGCATAAATAAAAAAATGCTATGCAATAGCTTTACCGCGGCAGTCCCCGAGTGCCACACGTCTTTTTTAGGGTTCCGAACCCAAAAGGTACCAACGGAACCCTATTACTGAGACTCCACTGTCCGTCTGTCTGTCTGTCTATCTGTCTGTCTGTCTGTCTGTCTGTCTATCTGTCCGTCTGTCACCAGGCTGTATATCATGAACTGTGATAGTTAGACGGTTGAAATTTTCACAGATGATGTATTTGTGTTGCCGCTATAACAACAAATACTACGAACAGAACAAAGTTAAAAATTAAACGGTTTAAAACAAAAAACGTGTTTTTTACGACAGCGCCATCTAGTTAGCATCATAAATGGCGCTATGGTGTTTACCTTAATCTCGGGATCTGAATCTGAATCTCGGAAACGGCTCCAACGATTAAATATAATTAAGTATTTCGGGGGCGAAAAATCAAAATAATCTAGCTAGGATTCATTTTCAGAAAATGTTGTTTTATTCGTGTTTTCAATAATCAACTTCATCGATTATCAACTTAAAATATGACTCTTCCCGACATCTATTGGCGAGTAGAAGGCTTTAATGTTTTAATGTGTCGTTCAAGCAGTTATTTGCTCTCAATTAAAAAAATAGTATTGTTATTCGTCAATAGATATCGGGAAGAGTCATATTTTTCTGTTTAAGTGGCAAAAAATACCGAGCAAAGCTCTGTCAACCAGATATTTAATTATATTAATTACTAACACCTTTGTGTTAATGTTTACTTAGTTGGTGTTAGAAGTTCGTAATATAATCTCTAGATGGCGTTCGGAACCCTCCGTGTGCGGGAAAAAAGTCTGACTCGCACTTGGCCAGTTTTATTTTTTATCAAAATGTGTTATTTGTATAATTTATTTATATTTGTATGTATATTTTTTATATTCATGCCTGGATGGCTTTTAATTTTTTATTTAATCTGCAATATCGAGCGTGTGTTGGAGCCTGGAGGTGAAGAGCCTCCGTAACATCACTTTAGGTCCCAGCGGCAGACCAGCGCTGGTCATGCCAGTCATTACCAATAAAATATTACCTATGCCCAGATGAGTCCTATTTTGCACTAAAACATTATTATTACTATTGTTTAAATTAGTAAATAAATATTAAGTTCATAAGTATTCATATTAACGTACGAGTATTACTTAATTGTGTTAGATGCAAAATAAATATATTTTTTACCATTGCCACTCAAAAAAGAGCACTTTATTCATCGGCAGCAGTGAATGAAACGCTCATTTACTAACTCGGTGAATAAAAACATTTTGAATTTGGAAAAAGCACGAAATAAGAATTATGGTCAAAAAAAAAAATCTTGCTGAAAGTGCCTACAGCCTGGCTAAATGGAGGTAAACTATAGAAGCTAAAAATAAATATCCCGCCAATTTTAGTTAAATTCTTTTTTTGTTTTCATTATGGCTCCATACGATTAGTGTATTCAGCCAGATTCAAGTATTAAAATTGTTCAAGTTTTTGTAAATTCAAGCCATAATGTTGAGTCAAAGTCACATTTCTGTGTTGTGAGTTCTGAATCAAGTTGAAGTCACAGTCTAGTCCAAGCCTTAATAAGGATGTGAACTTTACTGAAGATTTTCATTACGATTTTGATGAGAACACGCAATAGCATGTTTTTCAACATTGTGCTGTTTCCCGACACTCGCACACATTCACCGGCACTAAATGGTTAATAATCCACATTTATTACACATTACTTATAAAATATGAGACACATAAATACTATAAGTAGGTACTACTATTTCTTTTCTCGCAGTCAATGGTAAAAAGAAGATTACACGACTCATGAATAAAAAATTTAATCTCGGTACTTGTATCCCTCGCTCCGCTCAGGATTCTAATCTAGAATCCTTCGCTGATCTCGGGATCCAACTTAGTCCCTCGAATTAAATTGCCTTTTTATTCTCTTGTTGTATAATCTACTATTCTTTCTTCCTTCTTTTTTAGATGCTATTTAGTCGGTCAGACTCGTCTACATTTTCGATTCGATGTGTAAAATATTATGACTTAGTTATTTTATAATGCGAAGGAAGCAAGGTCTTTGGGTTTAGTGACTCGGTAGTGACATTGTGCGCTCTCTTTTAGGCGGATTTCCGTGACTTATATACTGCTGAATCCATGTAGCCAGGCGCTTTGGCAAATTAAGTCAAAAAGTGGCCGGTTATTATTTCCATCTCTACATTCCAACGATATGAAACACCGCTAAAATTCAACAAAGGGTGTAGTGGAGCGTCAATTGATAATTAATATTGTTTTATTAAGCCGCGTATCTCGACGTAGCGAGCGCGGATTCGGACGCAACCGCGCGTTATAAATCTGTAATGCCGTTTTATGTTTAGATTAATTTAATTAGAATCTGTTTGAATTTTGCTATGGTGTTCCTTGTTATCCGCTTAGATGAGAGTATTTTAATGTCTGTTAAGTGAAGCGTACTTTGTGTTTTTAACCCCTGACACAATAAGAGAGGTTTTTTTGTTTGACGTGTGAATCTGTGATCTGTGTGTCTGCCTGTGGTATCGAAGCTCCCAAAGGGATAAGCCGATTTTCATGTTTTTTTCTTTGATCGGTTGTTGAATTATCGAGAATTTTCTTAGCTCTCCTTGCTTCTCCTACGGTTATAGATTCTGCGTTTGAAGATGATGAGGTATTAACTAGTTGATGAGGCTGTGAGAGCAAATTGCATAGGTATGGATCAATTCGGAATTCAGTATTGCTACTTCAGTAATATTGCAAAAACACTGGTAACCTTGACTTTATCGAGAATCTTGAACATTTTTTTTTTCAATTTGTTAAATACAATCCAAAATTTGATCGTACCGACGGGACTTGACCGTCGGTACGATCAAATTTTGGATTGTATTTAACAATTTACAAAAATATAAAGTGTGAAACACTTCAAAGAAACATAATTTTTTTTTTCACACACACACAACACTGTAGTGGTGTTTTGTGTGCACTGTAGTCTACAACCACAGCTACAACTATGAAAATATAGAAAATTACGGCTCCAATTTTAGGGTAAGGTAAATTTTAAGGTAAGTTTAAATTATAACATTTATGTTATGAAATTTATTATGACACCTTAAAGTCATTTTTAACCGACTTCACAAAAAAGGAAGAGGTTCTCAATTCGTCTGTATGTTTTTTTTTTGTCTGTTACGCGATTACTCCGTCAATTGTGAACGGATTCAAATGATTCTTTTTTTAATAGGTAGGGTACGTTTCCGAGGTGGTCCCATTTTAATTTCATCGAGATCTGATTAGTATCTTCAGAAATATGGAGATAAATATCTCAAACATAGGAGAATGTACTGGTTTTAGAAGAAGAGTCCCAAGAAGATTATACACAATGGAGGTTGCTATTGCATATACTTTTGAAGATTAAAAAATATGACCTTGAATAATGTTTTTACATATTTCTTCACGTTGTTATAAGTTTGACGTGTGTATCTGGGTATCTGTGTGTCTCTCATCGTGGCATCGTAGCGCCCAAACGGATTAACCGATTTTGATTTAGTTTATTTTGTTTGATAGATGTCTTCGTCGAGAGTGTTCTTAGCTTTATTTCATGAAAATCTGTTCAGCCGTATAAATATTATCAGCTCTTTTTTGGTTAATAAACTACGATAGCAACTTTCGTAAGCTCGTAGTCCTTTGACCGCGGACGTCAAAAAATCAAAATGGCGCTGTCGCAGTATCTTGTTACTTCAATGATATTGCAAAAATATGGTAAGCTTGATCTAATTCTGAGACATCTCCTTGGAATGGTCTCAATGTACAAAGTTATATATATGTTTTGATTATAAACTCAGATTACATATACAAATCAATTTTTTATTGGTTGGTTGGTTTTAATTTTATGAATTTAAGTATTATTGACAGATATTCCTACGGTGACTGTGAGCGAGATAGAAACAAAGGTGGGGAGAGTTAATTTTTCTTCACAGGAATGTTCTACCAGGCAAAGTCTTGTTAATGTGCAAAGTTTTTGACCATACCTAATATTTTTTGACATGACATGACGTTTGGCGAAGATGGCGGCCATATCACTCCCGCCCGCGACACTGCATACATAAATAACTCAGAATTATGAACGTACTTTGTACCAACCAACACTGCAAAAAAAATCTATAAGCATAATACCACAGATTATGTAATAGTTACTACGTAAATAATACTTTCCGTTGTTAGGTTGGCTACACAGTGCTTTCATAATTCGGGTATTAACAATGTAAGGAAGTGCCAACTCTTATAACGTAGTAGAGTGATTCAGACTGTGTGGGCCATATGGCGGCAATTAATTTTAATAATCGCAAATAATACTTTTTAATATTCATTTTGGAATACATTTAGTCCGTGTTATAAAAGTATTTGGAATTATTGTAATAAAATAGACAATTAATCATCGTGTGTGAGATGCTTTTATTGCACAGGGCCATTTTGGACATTGTCCTTTGATACCTTGATGACATCATTATGACTTGTGAATATTTTCACTAGCGCGGCATTTAAAGTCAATTTTTTAGGGTTCCGAACCCAAAGGGTACCAAATTAACACTTTCTGAGACTTTGTTGTCCGTTCTACCGTCCGTCCGTGTGTCTATATGTGCGCACTTTACAGATGTACCTTCTTAACCGTAATAGGTACATACTTGAAATTTTCACAAAGTATATATCCGTCAGTGTATAACGGCCCAGACACGAAATTTTATAGATGCATGTAATTTAATTAAAACTTGTTTTGCACTAAAAAGGGTAAAATAAATTATTTTTCAAAAAAAAAAAACCGACTTCATTACCACAAACAGGCACTCAAAAGCGAAAAATAAATTACTTAATTAATATAATTATTATAAGTGCTACCCACTTATCTATTTGAAGTCGGTGCCAGCCAAGTCTATTGGATAGTAGATAGATACTACGTATGTAGTAGTAGTAAGTAGGTAGATACATGTAGGTAGTATCTATCTACTACCTATTAGACTTGGCTCGCACCGACTTCAAATAGATAAGTGGGTAGCACTTATAATAATTATATTAAGTAATTTATTTTTCGCTTTTGAGTGCCTGTTTGTGGTAACGAAGTCGGTTTTTTTTTTTTGAAAAATAATATATCGAACCTTAAATTACTTAGAAAATAATATTATCGAAATGTATGCGCACAGAAATCAATTTCCCCTTCAATTGTCAGGCGAGAGGCGGGGCAGTTTCTTTTAGTTAATAACATCGAGGACACGGAGTAGGTAGAGGAGAAACATTGTTATGCACTAAATTTGCTGAATATTTATACCTATAAATTATAGAGGACTCATCCACAGGACTCACCTGTGTTGGATGGGTTATTTATGCTTTGCTCCTTCTTAATTATATTTTAAATCTAGTATAAGTTTGTAATTGTTTTCAAGGAAACAATCTATTATTTGGTCAGAAACTCAATCTGATGGCGAAAAACTATGTATCTCACCTAAGGAAGATATTTATCTGGATGACTGGATGATAGATGCTGAATATTTCGATGGTTTTGTAATAAAGAAAATAAAATAAAACTGGATTATTTACTTAAACTTTGGCTATGTAATAAATGTGTTTTGTGGATAGTGTTTAGTAATCTTAGCGGCAAAATAGCTGTAGTAATACCGCCTTCGTAATTTCTTGAATTGAATCGCATTGTTAGGTACGACCATGCCGCATTTTAATATTTTTGTTTTGCTAGTAGCGCCTCGATTAGGTACGGGTAAGGGATGTTTTATGCCTTATGCTTCTCTAGGCGTACAGTTATCGATGGTTGATGAATTCAAATTTATTCGTTGATCGGGCGCGTCTCGTCTAACGTATTTAAAAAGTGATTAGAAGTTAAATTGACACAATATGAACTTTTTGTGTTCCACAACAGGGCTTAATGGGAAACGAGATTACTTACCTATTCAATTTACATTCAAAATTCAAATTAAGGACGCTGCATACAAATTATTAAATCTGCTACGAAAATGTGTTGATATGAAATCCAAAGTAACCCAGTATTATAATTATATTATTTCAATGGTGGTAGGCACGGACGGTTTTGAACAATATAATATATGTTTTCAAACCAAAGAAAAACTAACCTAAGAACAGTTGTTAAAAACGTAATCTAGGCTATTATACTTCGGTGTAACATCCTCGAGATTTAATTTAACCATGTAGTCCGTCTTTCGTTGTATCGCATCGTCACACTGTTTCACATAAAATTAAAATAAAAACATTGTTCATTCGTTCAATACTCATTCACCAGCTAATATTTCGACTCTATGCCTTCATTCGTGTTTTGTGTGTAGCATTGTCCAGATGTCAGTCTGAAAGTAATTTTACAATTTTAATGTTTGAAAAGTAAGTAAGTAAGCTATAAGTTTCGTGAAGTGTTTGTTTCCCATACTTAAATATGGGTAAACGATTGTAAAGTTCTGATTGCGACGTTATCAGACGAAAATTTCGCCGGATTTTTAGGATGCGGAGAAAAATATACCGCTCCGAGCAAAATCTACCTACACCCACATTTAAAAGAAAAGAAAAATGTGTTGAAGTAAATTACTTATTGTCTTAACGTGGTAATACGTGATATTATCCCGACAATAAACAAAAATAATTCCTTAAAGTGGTGCTACGAGATATCATCCCGGAATTTATTTAATACTTTCTTAATGTAGTAGTACGAGATGCTACTCAGAAAGTAACTACCGCCTGTGTCGCAGATATCTACATGGGACTTATGAGATTCTACAGATCTTAACCAGAGATCAGAAACTTGCTCCACTACGGTGTCCGAGCATGAAAATAGGCAATAATAATTGCCGATAATGTTGCTACCATTATGTCATAGCGGAATTATAGGTAAGTAATTAATTTAATCTAATTTTAACACTGGTAAAAAACGTCAAGCGTTTAAAAGCGATAAGAAGAAGAAGAACAAGAACAAGAACCCGTATATGTCATTAAACCTCTTAGCAAATTATATGGTATGCAACCGACCACATTATAATGAATCTAGTTCCTGTCTACCCAAAGATTGTCTGCCAGAGATTGCTCTAAGCGATAAGACATGCCCATTGTGAAATAAATCTCATTATTGTTTTTCTAAGATAAAAGTTTTGTCTGCTACGCAATAAAGTGCTCATCTGTTTTTATACTTTCTTAGTGTGGTAGTACGCGATGCTACCCTAGAAAATACTTCGTACTGTGTCGTATAGTACATGGGAAAGCCATTATGCAAAAGAAAGGCTACAACTTATGTACCTGATGGTACAAAATAATTCTACCAGATATGTCTAGATACTGTTATAGTACCTATATCGCCTGTGTTTGCGATACGATTTCGGTAAAGACCTTGACCATGGCTCCAACCCCGCTAAACTTTTGGTCGAAGATTCAACACTTGAGTCAACTAACCAACTTCTTCAGCCGTGCCAAGCTCATCAACAATATATTGCAAAATAATATTAATACATTTTGATTGCAAATGTAGGCGAACGTGAATGGGCTGTTAACCTAAAAATCACCTTGTTCTGCGCAACATGATTAGTTTGTGTTAAACATTATAAATTATTTATCACACAAATGCAATGGAGCGTATACAAGCGTACAGTTTAATGTCGCTTCCTATTGTTAACATAAATTGTAAGATATACTGACTGTTAATGTTGCAGTAATTTTACATGGCCATAATCGGCTTCAAGAAGGCCTATTTATGTTGCCTGAATCAATTAGACAACACACACTCATACATTAACATTGTAAAATAATGTGTACTAACTATTAACTAATACGTCAGATATGGTTCCAAAAAGGCTTTTATTACAATGATAATATCATAGTACAATATGAAACAATACATAATATTATAGTATGGTTAAATAGCTTAATGTACAGCTTCAAGCGCTGCAGTACAACCTTGAGTTAATAAAGTCAGTAGTTATTCTGATTATGAGAAAAGGGACATACTATTGTCACCCCTCAGAGTACAAAACTTGCAAAAAGCAGCAAGTAAGTAGTAAACACGTCTGTGTGATCAATGATTTAATATGATAAGGAATAATTTGGAATGGAAAATGTCCACAAATGTTTAGGTCTTGAGAGTCTTGGTTTGATTTATGACACATTGAGTGTATTCACACTCAATGTGTCATAATTAAATTAACACAAGCTCAACATTAGTAACCGAGAATAAATTCATATACTTTCGAGTTACTAAGTTACCAAATTAACTACTTCTTGCCTTGCCGCAGCAATATTAAAATATAGCCAACGGCCCATCGTTAATTATGACGTGTGAATAGAGATAAATAATCATAATAATAACAACAACAACGTTTAAGTGTCTTCACAAATGTTATCTTATGCTGTAACAATACATATGGCGTTTAAAGTTAAATGAAGTAACTAACTACGCGATAGTTGTAGAAATTTGATGCAATCAATTTTGAAGAAGTATTTACTGTATCACAGCCTGTGATTCACAGATCACCAAAGGTCATCACAGGTCTAGTTGGAATTCTCATGCATGTTGATTGATGATCGCGCTTCTTTATTAAGAAATATCAATAATCGAGTTTTAAAATAATAATATGGCAAATTCTATATTCCATATTGTATCACAGGATAAGCCTGTGCCAGATATGTATTCAAAACTAGGTTTTTTCTGAAATAATTTATAAAACCCCTTATATTATTTCACAAATCCACTGAGGCACAACATTATCCTTCCTTGAATTTATAACCCGTTAGCTACAAATCGTTATAAACGTAGATATGTACGGTATTTACCAAGACATTAATGATGACATAATTAGTCTACTAGTAATAACCATCGATAGTTTTTTTTGTCAGCTATATTAGATTATTCTAATACAGAACTAACATTTTAAAACTTATGAGATAAATCAGCATCGAATAAAATTCGTAATAATGGAATTTTTAAACTGTCTGTTTTTAGTAAAAAGAAATCATAATTTTATGATTTTATACTAATTATTAAACTGGCTGTGATAATCGATTGTAGGGGTGTATTTAAGTTTCTAAACATCAATCACTTGCGAATTAAATGATTATTCTTAGATCATTGTTTTATACTCTATGATTATGTTTTGCTTTATTTTTATAAAATTATTTACCTTTACAAAATAAATTGGATAATATGCTTGCCATGTCAATATATCAAATCAAACATTTAATAATTTAATTTGTCAGAATACCATTTCACACTAAAAGATCTTATGATAGATTGTAAGTTGAAGTACTCAGCCTGCGTGCAAGTGTGACAATATTGAAACATTTTATTTATTAATGCATTTCAAATTTATTGATGCTATAGAAAGTTAGAGTATGCAGACATTATCTGCGATATTTCTTATTTTGGCTTAAATATCTTCAAATGTGTATGTTAAACTTACTCTATGTTACAGCTTTGCAACAGTATGTAAACGTTTTTATCTACACCGTATATAGTACTATTATTTATCCTGTGATAGTACGCCTCGTGGTTCTACTTCTGCTGCCAATTGATTGTCTCTATTGACGTCATCAAAAGAACAACTGTCATTGTACTGTTCTATTCAAATTGTATGGGTAACGTATAACGACCAATTTTACATTCCGGAGGTCAGCCATTGTGCAATATTTTTTATTTTCTTGTGTGTAATCCTAATGATTGATTTAATTCCTTACTAATAAAGGAAAATCCAACTATTTATGCATGCACACATGCATTAAGTAATCATCAAAATTTAATTTTGATCAATTACTGAGTAAATAAATAATATGAGGAGTGCTTTTATTCTGCAACAGGCGCTAAACATCTACATGGTTAAATTAAATCTCGAGGACGTTACACCGAAGTATAATATATGGTTGAAAGAACTTACCTAAGTGAATTTCAACCGGGATTATACGAGGTGTAACATCCGAAGAGATTTAAACTCCCACCCACCCGTTGCATATCCTGTTGTCAATACAACTGTAAACCCAAGTGTTGCAGAATGCAGACTGATCTACTACTCTAAAAAAAATGAAGGCACAGAGTTAAAATATTAGCTGTACCCTTAGTACGAGTTTTTATACCAAATTCGATATCGTATATCGAGCAAATTTTGTATGAAAAACAGTACAGCGCCTCTAGTGGTTACTATACTTCACTAAATTTAGACCAATCAGGGAGCTAGAATAAGTCGAAAACTATGTGAGATCTGTCAAAAGCGTTTACGATGAAAACTCGTACTAGGGGTACTGGTGAATGAGTATTGAACGAATGAACAATGTTTTTATTTTAATTTTATGTGCTTTAAACAGTGTGACGATGCGATACAACGAAAGACGGACTACATGGTTAAATTAAATCTCTTCGGATGTTACACCTCGTATAATCCCGGTTGAAATTCACTTAGGTAAGTTCTTTCAACCATATATTATATGCTATATTTTTGATAACGTCGACTTTTCACATCAGTGTTTTGCCAAACGCTTGCCAGTCCAGAATTAAATTATAAAGTTTTTGGTATACAAAATATAATTTTAAAACTTGGCAACTCTTTCCAACTGACTTACAAAGAAGATGGTTATCAATTCGAATGTTTATTTTTTTATGCATGTTTGAGCATAACTCCGATGTATATAAAATTATCTCATATTACATACACGGATTTGCAGTTCTTAATTTTTGCGAAAGAGGTTTATCCGAATAGGTCCCTTTTAAATTTCGTTAAGATTTGATGAGCTCAAACTATCATAAAAAAGGCAGACAGGTTCGTGCCGAACACCCGAGTGAACGCAAGTTCAGTAATACTAAATGCTTGAGTAATACGCTTCCGCGCTCAGTTTGCACTTTGCTACCAAGCGGCAGCAGGGTCGGACGCTTCCGTACAGTATTACTTACGCAGCGTTGCTTTCGTAGTAATCATGCCGTATTGACTATGCCGGACTGAGCGCGGAAACGTATTACTCAAGAATTTAGTATTACTGAACATTGGCACGAATCTGTCTGCCTTATTTATAGTGGTGGGCGTTATTTAACGTAAGCGGTTCTAGAAACTGCTTACGAGGCTAATAACTGTATACGTAGTTTCGCGGATCAAAAGTAAGCAGTTATTATTCGTAAGCTGTTTTGTGAAAAGCTACGTTTCTATTCTCAAATATGTAATGCAAAATGGTTATTAGATTATACGTACGCAATAATATATTAACGAATTAATGCGATTTTTTTTATCTTTGTAACGTGATATTTAACAGCTTCAATTTAAGTACGAGTGCAAAACTGTTTTCTGAAGTAGCTCTATGTGTGTCTTGTTTAGAAATAACCGGTTACTAAAATAAGCGTTTTTAAAACTGCTTACGCGCATTCATGAAACTACGTATAACTAGTTACGCGAAAAACCGATTACGACCCACTTCTATTTATTTATGATAGTGTGAATTGATGAGTATCTCCAGAAATATAGAGATAAAAACATTAAACTTGGCACTGAAAATGACTAGCACAGCAATAATTTAAAGTCAGTTTTTTAAACCTTAAATTATCAAGTATTATAATATTGGTTGTAATAACACCCTTTCTCTTTGCGGAGTAAAAAATGATAAGCTTTACAAACTTACATTTGAGATTCGGCATGATACAACTGGAGATTTCAACTGGATTAGACTTTTTTTAGATTTTAGATCAGGATTCGGCGTCAGAGTCATTTCGTTCTTTTCATTCATTCGTACTTTAAATTAAACCATCATTTTCGAGTAGAAGGATACCGACACCGCTGACGATAAATTCATACGAATATTTAGAACCTCCTTTTTGATATCGGATGGGAATATTTTTCATTCCGACCTCTCATAATCACACAGCCATAAAAGAAACAGCAAAAGCTCAAAAGCTGCTCGCAATATTTACAGTGAGAATTGTGATTAAATTTACATTGTAGCTTTTGCATTCCGTCTGTTATGTTAATACACAAACATAGAATTATTAGATGTCGCAAGCAAGTATATAAAACTGCATACATATAATCAATATATATATATATATATATATATTATATATATATATATATATTGTTTATACTTACGTATCTATTATGCGTAAAATTTTTCACAAATACAATACTTATTAGTAGCAATTAAGGGCTGTTGGGCGATTACTCCGTCAATTGTGAACCGCTTCGAATGTTTCTTTTTTTAATCGGTAGAATACGTTTTCGAGGTGATCCCATTGTAATTTCATCGAGATCTGATAAGTATCTCCATAGATATGACGATAAATGTCTCAAACTTACTACTGTAATTGCATCGCAGGTCATGGAAGTCGGTTGTTTTAGTTTTTAAACTATCTTAATTATTTACCTTCAATATGGAAAAATAGGACATAATAATACTTATTCGCGGGGGAAAAATCGCAGATAGTTTTGGGAGTTGTAGCAGCCGCTAAGCGCTTTTACGCTCACATTTTTAGATTAATATTACAAACAAAACGTAACGAATACAATAAATAGGGCCAATACGGCTTGCATCCTGCCATTGTTTTTCTATAAAAGGTCGCATTGTATAATATATATTTACTATCTTATAGGCTAGGATGTAAAAGGAGTGGATGCAGAAATGACTGCGGATGGACCCAAATGGAAAAAAATGACATGTTGCACCGACGCCAGTTAAGGGTAGGAAGATGATGTTAAGCTAGCGTTACGGTGCGTACAAACTATGTAACACATGTTATAAAACATGATATTATAACATGTTTTTATAACGTGTTTTATAATATTCCCTGTCTACTTTATCTGATACATGTTAAATAACAATGTTATAACATGTTATGTTGCATAGTATGTACGCATCCTTAGGCCTATCGAATTATAATTCGAAGACCATAATCTCGCCTAGTGGTAAGTGATGATGTGAATGAGGAAAGTGAACACTTGGCCTAGAATACTCTGACTCTCAAGGGCTGTGTGTTGCCAGAACACCGTAATTGTTTTTTTTTAAAGATTACTCGCAATGTGGGTTGCACATTACTAATATTCTTGTCAACCCATCAACTAAGCTAAATATGCTTGTGTCTGGAGTAGGTTTACGTCAATAGTGCAATGGGTGGGGTGGGGATCGAACTCACGACCTCTCGATCGCCAGTCCGACACCCTATCCATTGGGCTATTGCCGCCTTTTAATTTTTTTTTATGTTATGGCGGCAGATATTTTCCTTG
Source organism: Cabera pusaria (assembly GCA_954871355.1). NCBI lineage: Eukaryota > Metazoa > Arthropoda > Insecta > Lepidoptera > Geometridae > Cabera > Cabera pusaria. The sequence goes on from OX940893.1 coordinate 8,925,387, forward strand.
ATCGTGGTAAGCTGATTTTTGGTGGCAATTCAAGCGGAACATCAATGTAATATGCTCCTACTTTCTGTGGGCAAACACCCGTGCTGGGATTTGAACCATCGACCTCTCGCATAAAAGTCAAGCTATGGTCTTCAAATTCATACCAATCGAAAGTTGCACAAATAACTGTACTAGCTACTACCGTTGTGGTGTCTATCTTATCTAGGTCTGTACTTACGGTATTCATGAAGGTATAATGTTTAGACCCGCAGGGAGAAGTAACATCGTAGGTAAAATCACCCGCGTGCGAGCAACTTATGGTAATTACATTCGAAATATTATGCCTGCAGCTAGAAATGTGCGGAAGCACTTCTTATTTAAGAATTAATATAATATCTCTGGAGATACCTATCTGATCTCGATAAAGTTACAATGGTACCACTCTTGGGATATCTTCTTCCCAACAAAAATACATCGAAGAATCATCAAAATCGGTTAATTAAAGACAAAGTTATCCGCGAACACACTTAAAAAAATTATATACATACATAAAAGATTTCAATTATTTTAAAATTTTAATTACAATTATGTACATAAATATAAAATACTGGAATATGGTTAATCATCTTCATTACTTTAAAAAAAAAACTTATTATTTAAATATAATGCCAAACACTAAAACTATTATTAGCGGGAAGTCTAGGTGTCCTGTAATACATGTTTATCTGTAAAACCTACCACAGGCATCAGTCTCATTTTAGTTAAGAATCATCTGTATTGGCAACTTTGTTTATTGGAGAAAATAAAGTATTTATTATCATTGAAAAAAACATATATACGGTCGAATTGAGAAACCTCTTCCTTTTTTAAAGTCAGTTAAAACATCGAACCGCATCGACAAAAATTTGCACTTTAAAGTTTAATATTTCGGAAATGGAGCATTCAATCGAAAAATGGTACTAGCAACCCTTAAGTTTTTTAGAAAGACCTATTCAACAATAACCCACACGATGGGGTAGACAATGAAAAAAAAATTCATCCCCACTTCTCATATAGGGGAGCTACCATAAAAAAAATATTTTTTTAAATTTTAATTCAGCACTTTGTTGGCGTAATTTATATACATACCCCCACAAAATTACAGCTTTCCAATATTAACGGTCTCTTAGCAAAACCTCGGACATACAGACAGACAGACAGACGGACGGATATGACGAAACTATAAGGGTTCCTTGTTAGGACTACGGATCCCTAAAAATCAGTTGGTAGGTACTTATACATTTTATGAGCATACTAACCTAACGCTTTATTGGCAGGAATTGCTTATATTGCTACGAGAAGAAGGGTCATTTATATCAACTTTAAGCCATCAATCAAGCGGGCCAAGTGCATGTCGGGCCACGCACTGAGTAGAGTTCCGTAGTAGCCCGTTATTCAATGCAAGACTTTACCCATTATAAACAAGCAACTAGATACTACGTCTTTGTCATTTTAAAGGATTTATTCAAAGGATTTTGTATTTGGTACAAAATTATCCAACACCCAAGTTCAAGTTCAACGACTATTACTGCTAAACTAATAAAGTTATCTTAACCGCTATAGTTTTCCTTTAAAGTTCATGAAATGATCACCATTATCACGAATGTTTAAAGCCAGCAGCTTAGCTTTTAGAGGGGGGGGGGGGGGGGGTTGCTACGACTCCCTACTGGAACAAAAATTTGCACTTTAAAGTTTAATATTTCGTAAATGGGGCATAAACTAGAGCCATGGTCAACGATACGGGTCAACGACGAAAAAAAAAATTCACCCCCTCTTCTAATGTACGGGACCTACCCTAACAAAAATACATTTTGAAAAATTTTATTTCAGCGCTTTGTCGGCGTAATTTATATACATACCCTTACAAAATTACAGCTTTCTAGTATTAACGGTCTCTTAGCAAAACCTCGGACAGACAGACAGACGGACATGACGAAACTATAAGGGTTCCTTGTCAGGACTACGGAACCCTAAAAAATGGTAGACATGGGTACCCCGCTCCTCAACGTGGACAGTGTGAATTACACGAAACTAATTTCAACTTAGTCACAATCGTACGCTTGTGTGGCACGTACAGAATTACATGTGCAATTATCCCAGATCCATTTAAATAATTAGCAACAATGCCTTCCTCTGTTCTTCATGCACATCAAGCTTGGCATTAGAAATTCGTGTTTTCATGTATGTAGTTGTTTGTTCCATTATTTTACGTGGTATACGAGTGAGTACCGCATTTCCCTTTTTATATCGATGCTTTAAGCTTATTGTTTTTTTTAAGAATATAATTAAAATAAATAATATATAAAAAATAAGAAATATTTTAAAGAAGAACCTAACAAATAGTACAAGATTTAAGAGTAGGAGAACAATAAGGAATGTATAATGCAATCAATGAGAGCTATTTAATTAGTAGCATCAGTCGAATGTCGACCCTTCCGCGGTTTGTGCAAGGTTTCGGCGGTTGCGTCCGGCGTCCGGCAAGATTTGTTTGATATGCAGCTCTAGTAACAAGTGAAAGACGTTTTGACGGCTGAATTACACCAATTACCTGAGGTCAAAAATGTATCAAAGTTTAATGCTTACATGCTACCTTACATGACTTTACAAACTATCATCAAAAGGCACATAAGTAAGTTATGGGTCAATAAGATATCGTCTCGGCAATAAATCGTCGGAAAACGCAAGTCATGATCTCGTATAATAATTATACAATAAAACAAAAAACCATTCGAAGGTCAAGTATGGGCTCAGCACCAATAGACTGTACTGTGCCAATAGGTTGTTGATGCTCTACCTAAGTAAGTAAGGTGGAACCACAGAACAGATAGCTGGTACCTGTTTTTTTACTTTACTAACTCGCTTTAGCTCTTGAGTTGTACCACGAAGCAAGGCGTCAAAGGAAACACTTCCGCCAGTGGTCACCGAGGAGTTATAAGCCTGAGGCACAGAATAACTAACAGTCCCTAGGGTCAGTCAGGGGTCAGCCGTTAAATTGAGTGGCAGCCGCACAAACGCAAGCCAATCTCACTCCTTACTCCCTTAGGCTTTAGATATCCTTATACATATTGTTGGCAGCTTTGATGTTATACCATCATAAATTACCTTCTATGTGTATGAACTGCATATTATAATTTTTGTTGTGTCTATGAAAATTATCGTGAGAATAACACATATAATTATTTTAAACGGCTTTACACTCACGGGTTAAGATGTCGAAATTACTCCAACACGTTTCGAACATTTTTGATGTCCTTTTTCACAGGAGTCAGGCCTACCGCGCGTCCCTCGCGCGACGGGATTCGGCACGTAACCACAGAATAATGAATAGTACAAGACCTGACCTGACGTAACTGCCTAGCCGTGCGGGGAGCGGGTGCAGGGACGGCGGTCGGCGGAGTTGGCGAAGATTTTCTCTGTTTGGACGCACAAGGATGATCGATATTGACATTCGAAGAGCTATCACTGTCACTATTATTATTGTCTGTTTGGTTAGTGAACAGGCACAACGCACTAATAGTGTCAGACTCACAAGTCCAGGTCTTGTTGGTGTCGGCGGTTAGCACTGGTTTCCAAGCCGGCGGTATCGTCCATCCTCCATCCCGGTTGAAATTCGGATACCGACTTATCTCGATAGCCTCACGTACCTTGCGGGGAACATAGAACTTTTCCCGCGATAGCACGGAGGCTTTGTCGAAACGTAGGTAGTACCGAGATTCCGAGATATGAGCATGTTTGGCTTACAAGCTGTCTAAACATCTGGCTACCACCTTACACACCTTTTACAGGGAAAACTGACAGTCACGTGAGAGATTCGAGACATTTTATCAACCTCTTGTCAAGTATATGTATTCAGCCCAATGAAATTATGCTGAGTTTTAATGTTACTTCGCTTTTCACTAATGTACCCATGGAGGACGTAATGAAGGTGATCAGTGATCTTATACAAGCGTCAAATTTACCCTCGGAGTACATTAAATGGACTGAGTATTGTCTGAGCAGCGGCTATTTTCTTTGGCGAGGAGAATATTACATGCAGGTTGATGAGGTTGCCATGGGCTCACCAATAGCTCCAGTCGTAGCAAACATATTTAAGGAGTGGTTTGAGAGTAGAGCTTTGACAAACGCTCCTTTGAAGCCACGTTACTGGTGGCGGTACGTGGATGATGTCTTCGCTATAGTTGCCAGGGACACACTTCAAGATCTGACTCAGTATCTCAACTCGATTCACAAGATAATTGTTTTTACGGTGGAGGAGGAGAAGGACGGTAGTCTACCCTTTTTGGACGTCCGTGTCATAAGAGAACCAGGTGGCAAGTTGGCTCACACAGTTTATAGAAAACCAACACACACGGACCGGTACTTGAAGTCTGACTCTCACCATCACCCTGCACACTTGGCGTCTGTGGCCAGCTCACTTATCAACAGGGCCTTAAATATATGTGATTCGCAGTACATAGATGCCGAACTTCTATACGTCAGGAGTGTGCTGGAAAACAATGGATACAGGTGGCGTCAATGCGATCGTTGGGCGAGCAGGAGGGAGAAGAAACGTCCGGATACTGTACAGCGTTCTCCAGTCTATCTGCCTTTCGTGAGGAGAGTAACTGATAAAGTCAGTTACGTAGGTATGATGTTAGGACGCTGTTTCGTTCACCGGGTCAGCTTCGGGGTATGCTTCGCTCACCGAAAGACAAGGAGCCCTTATGTGGACCAAGAGTTTATAGAATGTCCTGCGACTGTGGGAAAAACTACATCGGTGAGACAAGGCGCAACATCTCCACCAGGACATCGATCGGTCGGCGGTAGCCGAACATGCTCATATCTTGGAATCTCGGCACTACCTACGTTTCGACAAAGCCTCCGTGCTATCGCGGGAAAAGTTCTACGTTCCCCGCAAGGTACGTGAGGCTATCGAGAGAAGTCGGTATCCAAATTTCAACCGGGATGGAGGATGGACGATCTTGGAAACCAGTGCTAACCGCCGACACCAACAAGACCTGGACTTGTGAGTCTGACACTATTAGTGCGTTGTGCCTGTTCACTAACCAAACAGACAATAATAATAGTGACAGTGATAGCTCTTCGAATGTCAATATCGATCATCCTTGTGCGTCCAAATAGAGACAATCTTTGCCAACTCCGCTGACCGCCGTCCCTGAACCCGCTCCCCGCACGGCTAGGCAGTTACGTGCAGAATCCCGTCGCGCGAGGGACGCGCGGTAGGCCTAACTCCTGTGAAAAAGGACATCAAAAATTTCCGAAACGTGTCGGAGTAATTTCGACATCTTAACCCGTGAGTGTAAAGCCGTTTTAAATAATTATTTTGTTGTGACTATTAATTGGGTATCTTGGTATATAGTATTCTGTGGTATTATTCTAGTAAGAGCCCCTGCATGGTGGTAGGGCATTGACTAGTGTCTGACAAGCCAGCTATCACAGACGTTGAAAAATCTGTGGCTTAACATTGAACGTGTTCCGGCAGCTGTCTTTGAGAACCAGTTCCCATTCTAGACCTAGCGTGCTACCATTCTCGACCGCATCGTCACTTACCAACTGGTGAGATAGTGTTCAAACACTAGAATAAAAACATTAAAAATCTTCTGAATCTAACTAAAGTGATGATTATGTAATGCGCAAAATGTTTTGGCCAGCCAAAAAAGAGGCAATATCCACAGGCACACAGGCATTTTAGAAGCTTTTAAACAAGCATACAGAGTTATTTAACAACTTACTTACTTGTAAGGAATCTTTGTGCGTATTACTAAGTAATACCACAGTTTTTATGATTGTAAAACTGTTGTAATATGTCGATAAACGTCTCAAACTTGCAACTGAAACTGATTCACGCGGCATGGAACTCGGTTGTTTTAGTTTTTAAACTATCTTATTAAATAGGCACTTAAGTACCTTCATATCTTTCAATAGAGTTAAATATTCAAGGCATTAATGTTTTACCAATTTTCTGAATTCGGTGTAACTACACTCACTAAGCATGATTTGAATGAGGGTAAATCCTTTCATTACGACACATTTACATAATCGCCGGGGGCTGATTAAATTTGTAAACGCTGAGTAAGATTTAGATTCAACAACATTAATAATGTATAAGTAAATATTTAATCAAGACTTTTCAATAGATATTTAAATACCTATTGCAAAGTCTTGATTAAATATTTACTCCTAAGCGAACAACCAAAAGGCATCACACATTACCATGAGAAAGTCATGGTAGTGGTAGAACATTATCTAGTGTCCGCCTGGACAGCTACCACCCTCATTCTATATCCAAACATCTAATGTGAATGGTTTAGGCAGATATCCCTGAGGGCCAGTTGCGATTAGAGGTACAGGCACAGATTATATAATAGTTACATACAGGCCCTGCGTTCATTTTCTTTTCTACTTTTTTTGTTTGGAGCGGGTTTTTAGTTTTCAGAATTCTGTACCAAAGGGTACCAAAGGAACCCTATTAATGAGACTTCGCTGTCTGTCCGTCCGTCCGTCCGTCTGTCTGTCTGTCTTCTATTCATACCGTAATAGGTACATACTTGAAATTTTCAAGGAGGTCCCTATGCGTCAGAAACGTATTTTTTCAGGCGTTTTTGGCTTGAACTTATGAATAATAATAGATAGAGACTCAGAAAATATGTATTACTATAGCCGCTATAACAGCAAGTACTAAAAATAGAATAAAGTTAAAAATAAAAGGGAGTCCCCATACAAAAAACGTGTTTTTTCAGGTGTTTTATGCTCGATCTTACAAACTTGAAACTCAAAATTTGCTTATAGTGTGTATTACAGTGGTTGCTATAACATCAAATAATAAACATTAAATCAAATTAAAAATTAATCCCCTTACAAAAATCTTATTTTTCCCTATTAACACCTATTAAAAACATTCACCAATTACATCCGAACCCATAACTGAAAACTGCATCAAAATCGGACTAGTAGTTTTGGAGAAAAATGGTACCTAACATGGATTTGCACACACAAATAAACAAAACATCTTCTCACCCCTAACGCATAAATACAGTCTCCTTTCCGTCCTGGGTAAAAATGATTTACGGTATACCATTAGAAATATCAAAAATTTAGAAATAACTAAAAACATGGTTTAATATCCCATTATTTTTTTTTTATTTAGATAATACATATTTGGCTGACTGACAAAGTGGTTTGTTAAGGGCTATGTGAAGCGCTTTCCACATCCGTTTAAAATGCAGTATATAAGCTAACAATACGCATTAAATAATGTTATCAGAACAGATGCAAAACAGCAATACTCTGCGAACTAAAGTTACGTGTCTGCAAAACTTATATAAAATACCTATAACAGACATTTAACGAAGTAGAAGTTATTACTACCTCCAGCGGCTACTCTACCAGACACGTAACTCAAAGTTAGTTTCACAAACTTTTCAGTCATAATAACCCTCCAATGAGGAAATTTTATTATAACTGCTAACTACATTATAAAAGCTAGCTTCTTTTATACCTGTTTAAAATCAGATTTTAATACGGTTTAAGGGATTTTTGCTACAGGTACATTTTGTGTAGACCACTCGTAAATCGTTAGAAATCATTATCGTTTTATTTCCCACACAACAAAAGAAAGATACTGTTTTGTGGTAAATATATAACATATTATGTGGGTGGTTCGTATAAATTATATATGTTTACGTACTTATTATATAAGTACTTATCAGTTTTGTAAGCACTATTTATTGAAACCGTTCAAGTAGGAACGTACATTTTCCGAGATTTTAAACTTTTTGGCACAGATCCTATAAAAAAGGTCCTTTTAAGGGTTCCGTAGCCGAATGGCAAAAACGGAACCTCTATAGATTCGTCATGACTGTCTGTCCGTCCGTATGTCACAGCCACTTTATTCCGAAACTTTTAGGACAGCAAAATTGAAACTTGTATGCCCCCCTTAATATATATGTATATTTTCATACAAAAAAAAATATTAAGGGCTCATGGAACTGAAACTAAAAATAAATAATAGTTTAAAAAAACTAAAAAAATACGCTTTTATAGAAAATCCAACTAAAAAATAGAAAATAAATTTTAATACATTTGAATTAAAAATAGTGTAAGAAAAAATGATTTTACTGTAAAAAAAAAGCGTGGGGTGCATGGTATCAATAGTTCCAAATATTTATGAACAGATATGACTAGAAGGGTTATTTTGATAATATCCTGAAAAGCACCCCACGCTTTTTTTTTACAATAAAATCAATTTTTTTTACACTATTTTTAATTCAAATTTATTAAAATTTATTTTCTATTTTTTAGTTGGATTTTCTATAAAAGCGTATTTTTTTAGTTTTTTTAAACTATTATTTATTTTTCATTTTTTAGTCGAATTATTATTTTTTATTTTTTTATTAATTTTTTTTAAATTTATTTATTGTCATCGGTCCTAAATAAGTATGCCAAATTTCGAGTTAATCCGACGTTTTGAAGGGGGTTAAAATCATGTTCAAAGATTCCGTTACATACTAACATACAAACATACATACGTCTGAAGCTAATAAAAGCGTATTAAATTTTTTTTATCAACCACTATACGTGCGGTCTATACTCTATAGATAGGTTCTATCATATAGCACAGTATACACATATTGCCTAGCTTAGATCAGCTTTGAGGTAACCTAGCGTAGTAGGCTCATTAGCTACCTATTCAAGTTTTATAACGGCAGACACCTAACACATTGCAAGATTGGAATAAGAATGTTTCGGTTGTCGGAATGTTGTGGTACTGGTAGCCCTTTTGCCGTGCCCTAGTTCAAGATGCTCGACTATCTTAGCTACCGCAAATAACTTGACTTAACCGCAATCCAAAGGTTTTAAGATAATGAACAACCCTTATCTGCAAGGTCTGCGGTTAAGGGATGGGGTTTCCTGATTTTAGAATAATTGCTTGCATTTGGCAGGCGATGTCTCTAATCATTATTTTTCAAAACTACATACACCAATATTATAAATGCGAAAGTCAGTTTGTTTATTTATTTGTTCGGGACTTCTTCACGGTCAAACGGCTGGACCGATTTAGCTGAAATGTTGTACAAGGATAGCCAGTAGGTACTATGGATTAGGCTAAAGGGCTTTTTAATGCGGGCGAAGCCGCAGGACACAGCTAGTGAGGGTATAAATTAATTTAAACCGCATCGTTATTAACCAAGTGATCAAGTGCTTCATCATCATCATCATCGTCAGTCTGTGTCCACTGCTGGACATGGGCCTCACCTATGGTACTATGGGCAAGTGCTTGCTTGTCTCAAATGTTTACAACCCGGTAATATCTGTGGATCTCGCCGCCGCGCCGGAATGTAGTACTATTAAGTATTCTGTGCCGGAATGCAATACCCCTCCCGCTTCATCGCTTAACTCCCCACGATCTCCCTGCTCAAACCGTTGAGCGGAGATATGACGTCATCAAAGCCAGCTCCACAGATATTTTTATGGGTTGTACTATCCTACTAAAACATTTTAGAAAGACACTTTGGATGATTTTAAAAAATCACGCAAAAACGACAACCAAACAGATGAGGGTAAATTTTGGCACACAAATATCATATTTTACTCATAGGATAGGTATTTTATGGCGGGAAATTAACGCAGGCAAAGCCACGGTGGACAGCTAATAATATGATAAACTAACTGTTTTTACTCTCGTTCCTCGGTTTCACCCGCGTAGATCGAAATTCTGTGGAATAAAACGGAATTTCCTCCGACATGAAAATATTCAATAACAAAGTTTATGTGACACTAGTGTAGATGAAAATAAAACTAAGTAATAGAATTGTACAAAAGTATGTTGTACTTTATTTATAATTATAATAAACGAAGTAATATTACAGGTGTGATGTAGGGTACAAATTTCAATGGTACAATAGTAGGTAGATAGGTACCGTTTTACAGGGATTTTCTTTGGTCGATGCGATAAATTGTTTCATACAACTTTCGGGGACTCCCCGGCACAGAATAATGAATAGTACAAGTATCCCCGGTTTAATTTACTGTAGACACAGAATAAATAACAGTTGCTTATTATTGATATTTAATCTCCTTAAGTAAACTCCTTAGAGAACTAACTTTTTTTTAGGTGCTTTTTTAATTTTACTACATTGCGACATATATACTTTTCTTTTTCTATATTTTAACTAGTCTATACTCCTTGATTTTAATGATATTGGACTCTTTGTTACTTTTGACATGAATTTGTAATTTCAATGACATATTATGGATATAATTACTTTAATTTTGTTTTCACTTTTTTTGTTTTGTTTTTATAATTTTAATTTTGATGATTTTTTAGCACACACACACACAATGTTAAAATTGTTTCTTGAATAAATTGAATTGAATTATGAATCTATATAGTCATAAATGCATTGTTTTTTTTAAATTCAAGGCTCAGTCTGTTGAGTGATTGCCTTGAATCTAATCTTGCAAATAAACATTAAATATATATTTTCTTAAGACAGAATAAAAATGAAAATGGCTCCAATAGCCTATTTTAGCCTTAACTAATTTAGAAGTAGCTTTGACCACAGAAATGTCCCAGAGATCGGCATTTTCCGCAGAGGTCCTGAGGGTGAGGCTTAGTAGGGTCACTCATGTCCACTTCTGACGACTTTTCCAGAGGTACCTAAAATATACATATTATTAATTACTTAATTAGAGTTGACCAAAGCAAGTCAAGTTTGTTAACTATGATTAAAGGCTAATTTCACCAGTGCAGATAAACGCGATCAGGTCGACATGAACTTGGTTTACGTGTTTAACTGTTAAAAAAGTTTGAAGTTTGAAGTTTGAATTCCCCAAATATTAAGATGGTAGCTTTCACAGATTCTGAGATAAATAACGATTTCAAACAAAATCATTTATGATCGTACAAAACGAAAAAACCGACTTCACATGCCGCGATAGTCAAAGTACTGGCTAGTTATAATCATGTCATCTAAGTATATAAATTTGCATATATTTTTTATCTCCATATCTCCGGAAAAGGAAGTTGTTAAAGTCTCCCTCCCCCACGCAAGATGATCCCCCTAGTCCGATCGCCAAAGAAAAGTTAAAGAAACCTCCCCAACCTCCACCAATTGTTGTTGAAGACGTCCGAAACTATCAGGCGTTTTACGACTTTTTATTGACAAACGTTCCTAAGGACACGTTCATCATAAAAGTAATGAACAGTGAATGTGCGAAGATAAATGCGCGCGATGAAGATTCGTATAGAAGTATTACGAAATTGCTGTCACAACAGAGCTTACGTTGGCATTCTTACGAAAATAAGCAGGATAGACCTATAAGAGTCATGGCTAAAAATCTTCCTTCTTCGTGTATGCCTGATAGAATAGTGAGTGACCTGACCCTCAATGGATTTAAAATTCTAAGTGCGGTCAACAAACTCAGCTGGAGGAAGAAGGAACCACTTAATATGTTTCTGCTTTCTTCCGAAAAAGATGAAGACATAAATAAAATTTACAATATAAGGATAATATTAGGATGCAAAGTGGAGATTGAATCTGTGAAAACCTCCAGACTTCTCCCCCAATGTAAAAGGTGCCAATCATATGGGCACACGCAAAAGTACTGTTCCAAGGAACCACGATGCGTTAAATGTATAGGCAAGCATTTGACTCGAGACTGTCAGAAGCCAGCTGATGCTAAACCGAAATGTGTACACTGTGGTCAACCGCACCCCGCTAACTACAGGGGATGCATAGTAGCGAAGGAATTACAAAGCTTAAAAAATAAGCATACAAAGAAAAATGTCACAAATACCACTACCCAGGCGCCAAGTGCAAATAATACCAAAAAGGCACAAAGCGTAACTAAAAACATCACGTACGCTCAAATGACTAAAGGAACTCAGCAACAGCGATTACCACAGCCTCAAACTCAACAGAAAAATTCCACTATCGACGAAAAAGTTAATCAAATTTTGTCACTTATGACCTCATTCGACAGTAGGTTGAAAAAAATAGAAAATAGCACTAAAATGGCTACTTCAAACATACATTATGCATAGATCACTAAATATAATGGCGTGGAATGCAAATGGACTGCTTCATCATCGAAATGAACAGGTGGTCCTCAATACAGAAAATATCGATATTTGTCTTGTTTCCGAATCACATTTTACACGTGAATCCTACATCAGACTACAAGGATATAAAACATACCACGCTCTGCACCCGGATAATACCGCAAGAGGAGGCAGCGCCATCATCATAAGAGATAATATCAATCACTTTGAAAAACATAAGTTTGAAGAACAACATATACAAGCAGTTGCTATTCAGCTTGAAACTGAAAGGTATCCCATTACATTATCATCGATATACTGTCCGCCTAAGCACGCACTAAAAGTGGAACAGTACATAAGTTTTCTAAAAGAACTAGGTAACAGATTTATACTGGGAGGTGATTTTAATGCTAAGAATACCTACTGGGGATCGAGACTTACTACCACTAAAGGAAAAGAACTATTAACAGCCATTAGAGACTGCAAATGTGATGTCATATCAACAGGCAAGCCAACTTACTGGCCCACTAATCCTTTGAAGATTCCTGACCTCATAGATTTTTTTATTTATAAAAATATATCACCAAGCTTTTTGCATATTCAGGAAGGTTATGATATGAACTCTGACCACTCACCGATAATTCTAACGGTAAGTGAGAACATCATTGAGAAAGAAACCAGCCCTTCTTTGGCAAATAAAAACACAGATTGGGAAAGCTTCAAGCTAGATTTAGACAGTATAACTGACCTAAAAACTTCATTAAAATGCCCAAATGAAGTAGATATAGATTTTAAAAAATTCATAACTGACATTCAACAATGTGCCTGGAAAAATACACCAGAATACAAAAAGAAAAATAGATGTAATTATTATCCCATAGAAATAAGAGATATGATAGCTAATAAAAGAAGACAGCGACAGCAATGGCACATGACAAGATGTCCAAAAGACAAAATGCTTCTGAACAACTTAACAAAAAAACTTCGAAAGACAATACAAGCTTTCAATGACGAATCCATGAACACTTACTTGAGTCAGCTGACAAGTGATCGTTCAACTAACTACTCATTGTGGAAAACCACTAAAAACCTTAAAAAACCTACTCTGCAGGTCCCACCTATAAAAGAAAATAACGGAAGTTGGGCCGTCAGCAATGAACAGAAAGCTTCTAGATTTGCACAACACTTAGAGTTGATATTTCAGCCTAACGAGGATATGAACCATGCCTTCGTGCTAACTGAAACATCCCAAGATGATATTGAAATTAAACTTACAACACCAAGAGAAGTTTGCAATGAAATCAAAAAGCTAAAAAAGAAAAAGACGCCGGGATATGATTTGATTTCAGGTGAAGTACTCCAAAATCTTCCCCGAAAAGCGGTAATCAAATTAACAACACTCATAAATGCGTCATTCAGACTTCAATACGTGCCCGACTTGTGGAAAATAGCTGAAGTTATAATGATCCAGAAGCCTGGTAAACCACCACAAGCTGCAACATCATACAGACCAATATCTCTGCTACCAATAATATCGAAGTTATTCGAGAAACTGCTCTTGAAAAGGCTGAAACCCATTACAGAAGAAAGAAACCTTATTCCTGACTACCAGTTCGGATTTAGGGAAAATCACTCCACCATAGACCAGGTTCATAGAATCACCAACATCATAGAGAATGCTCTGGAAGAAAAGAAAGTTTGCACTACCGTCTTCTTGGATGTAGCTCAAGCGTTCGACAAAGTTTGGCATAAGGGCCTCATACACAAACTGACAAATATGCTTTCAAAACAGTTTGCAGATATTCTTGAATCTTACTTAACACAAAGGATGTTCAGGATAAGACAAGATGACTCATACTCAGAACTAAAGCAGATAAAGGCTGGAGTACCACAGGGCAGTGTTTTAGGTCCGGTCCTGTACGTATTATACACCTGTGATATTCCTCATTTAGAAAATAACACTATCGCAACCTTCGCGGATGACACAGCCATTATGGCTACAGGTGTCACCCAAGAGGAAGCAGTAGAAAAAGTTCAGACAGCAGTCAACTCCATAGTTGCATGGACAAAGCAATGGCGAATAAAGCTCAACGAAAGTAAATCTGTACACGTAGATTTCACAAATAAGAGACCAAACTACCATCCAGTGTTCATAAATAATCAACCAATACCTTACGATAGCAAAGCTAAGCTGGAAGCTGCATGTCAAAAAGAAACGTGAAGAATTAGAGCTTCGCTACAAGAATATGCACTGGCTGTTTGGAAAATATTCATCTCTGTCAGTGCATAACAAAATGCTATTATATAAACAAGTCATTAAGCCAATATGGACTTATGGTATCCAGCTATGGGGATGCACCAAACAGAGCAACGTACAGATTATACAAAGATTTCAAAACCGGGACCAAATCGGGACCTAAAAGTGGAACACGTCGCTAAAACAATAAAACAGTATGCTGAAGCTCACGATCGTAGACTTCACCATCATGTGAACGTCGAGGCTATCCAGCTCCTCGACAACACAGACATAGTGAGAAGACTAAAAAGGGTAAAACCTTTCGAGTTACTTCAGTGATATTTTACAAAGTGAGCATAAGTGTAGTGATAGTGAACGCTATTTAAAAGAACACAATAACAAAGTGTCTTCCCCTTAATAGAGACATTAGGAAAAGTGTTAATGGACACATTCTTAGTAATATTTTAATAGTAAATTAAGTTAAAATCAAATTACTTATTAGCCTAGTCATAAGGCTAGATTGTAATAGCAGTGAGATATCTACTATACGTAGATAAATCACTACAAAAAAAAAAAAATATCTCCGGAGATAATAGTCATACCTCGATAAAATACACACATGGGATCACACGGGAGGCATAATATCTCAAATTTGACGGAGTTCAGAGGTAACAAACATACAAAAAAAAACAGCCCAATAGGGAACCTCCTTTTTTGTGATGTCGGTTGAAAAAAGCTCATAGTCTTAAAAAGGCTGAACGGATTTTCATGAATCAAAGGTAAGAATACTCTCCACGAAGACACCTATCAAACAAAATAAACAGGCCAAGTGTAAGTCAGACTCGCACTCGTAGGATTCCGTAACACAGTAGAGTATTTTATAACTATAACTTTTCGCCAACAAAAATATACTTTGTTTTTTATAGGGTTATGTGCGAATAACAAATTTATATGTACCTATATGCGGTTGCTATATCTCAAAAACGACCGAATATATCTCGTTCAAACCAATTTTCGTTGAAAGTGTTTATTGAGATCTACATTATATATATTTTTTAGATTTTTCACTCCCTTACTTTAAAAGTTACGGGGGAGGGAGGGGGCACACATTTTATTACTTTAGAAGTGTCTATCTTTCAAATGATTGACTTTGGGAAAAATGGTTTTAGGAACCTTAATGTCTTTTTTAAAAACCTATCTGTAGATACCATGCACGAAGGTTTGATGATATTTTTTTTTAGTTTTAGTTCTATGTATGGGGAACCCCCCTTTCATCTTTTATTTTTTTATAAAAATCGTTAAGCGGTTTACAGAATACACCCACCTACTAAGTTTTCAATTCAACTGTGTAGTCTTAATTGTTCCGGAATAAAGTGGCTCTGACATACAAATGGACGGACAGACAGACAGACAGACAGACATGACAAATCTTTAAGGGTTCTGTTTTTTGCCATTTGGCTACATAACCCTAAAAAACTAAATCAAATTCGGTTCATCCGTTTGGGCGCTGCGATGCTACAGGCATTACAAATGTAAGAAAGTGTAAAATTGATATGGTCTAGGACTTCTTCTATAAGTCAAAGTTATCTACTTGGAATAAAACAAATTTATATACCTACTCTCGTAACATTACGGCTCTCGAAGTACAATGGAACCCTAACGATAATATAAAAAATACCGTCAATGCCACAGGTGGCTGGAGCATATTATATCGATGTTCCGCCTGACTTGCTACCAAAAAGTAGCTTACCACCATCAAGGAGAAAGTCTGCTGCCATAACTTTACGGTGTTCCGGCAGCACATAGACCTTGACAGTCAGTGAGTATTCTATTCCTAGCGTGTTCACTATCATTGACCACATCATCGTTTACCACCACATGATCGAAAAGTAGAGCAATCATATGTTTAGAGTCAGTTTCACCAGTTCCTGATTAAATTTGAGATAGTTATTCGTATTTAGAAGCGGCAATGACCCAAAGGCTAAGGCTTCAGACTGGCGATCGAGAGGTCGTGAGTTTGATCGCCACCCATTGCACTATTGACGTGAACCTACTCCAAATACAAGTAGTTGGAGGGGTTAACAAGATTACTAGTAATGTGCAACCCACACTGCTATAGATATACTTAGAGATAAACTTATCTGAGAGATTTTTTGTGATTTATTGATTTTTTCGAATATAATAAATATAAATATCAGGAGTCAGTGAAAGTGGCCCTATGTCTTGTTTAAAATTTAAAATACCAACCAGTTTAGAAGGATACACGTTTACGTTGCATTTGGTACATTTCTGTGAGTAGTCTTGCCAAGAGTTAGCGCTTGACCACATTCTGTTGCATTGCTGGCATATGAACTCGCCGAAGAGGCGCCGATCGCTTAGGCTCTGTTGATAAAAAAACCTTAAGAGAAAAATAAATAACAAAGTAATACAACTGAAAACACCATATCTTTTCCTCAAAATACTTTTTAATATTCTGTTATTTGTTGAACAATTCAACTACACGACTTTTGGATCGTACTATCCACCAAACTCAGACTGTCGCCAATCGATTCACTAATTACCAGCATTTTTTATACCGGATAAGTAACCGTTTGACTAATATCTCACCATTAATAAGTAAAGTAGTTTAAGAACGGCTTTAATCTAACAAAATGTGCAATCTTCATTAGGCCAATACATATCTAGATTTCTGGGGGAGGGCGCTGTAAGCTGAAACACAAGCGAACTGCGAAAGCTTAGTTCGGCGACAAATACCTATATCTTGTACCTTGTAAGTACCATTATATTCTAGCCATCATATAGATATTTTATGGATATTTTTCTGGACTAAGGATTTTTATTATTATTCCCTTCATTTTTTCGTTTCACCCTTTTGCTAAAGCTCTATCTTATATTAAATACAGACATACTTATGCTGTTGGTCTTTACAGGCGAATACAGCTTCACAAGCAATCATATACTATTTTATAATTATCGTGGTGCAAAAAGTCAATAGTCAACTCAATATGGTTTAGAAGACACATCCCTCTGTCACTGTCTGACAGACGGATGGACAGACGGACGGACAGACGGACGGAAAGCGAAGTCCCAGTAATAAGGTTTTTTTTTTACTGAAGATAAGCAAGCGTTTGACCACTATCTCACCTGATGTTAAGTGAAGATGTGATCGACGATGTAGCACGCTTGACTAGAAGATACCTGTTCACTCGCGATTTGAAGACCCCCGGATTGTACTTCACAGGAAACACAAACTCTGGCAGGGAATTCCATTCCTTTGCTGTGCGTATGATAAATGTTGATGCTGTTGTATAAAATATTAATGTAGGTATTGAGAATATTATCTATATTTAATGTGGGTACTTGAATAAAAGTTAGTCTTCGTCACGCTCGTGTTTTATTCACAACATGGTGACAGCGGTTCGTAAAAGAATTAACTTTTAAAGTGTTTCGACGTAATTGTAGCATATATATATTAACTTATTAGTGTTAACTCACGGTGATAATCAGTTTGTGATAATGGAACACGCTCGTCCGCCGGCAGAATTGTGTTTAGAAGGCGGGCCGGCCAGCCGAGCGGAATCATGGCGGAAATGGCACAAACAGTTTTGTGTATTTTTGAAAGCTTCTGGTGTGTACAAAGAACCGTCGGACGTGAAAGCTAGCTTATTAGTTAATTTAATAGGGCCGGAGGGCTACGACGTGTATACAACTTTCAAATTTACGAAGGATGAAGACAAAGATTGTTTCGAAGTTCTCGTCAATAAATACAACGAACACTTTAAAACGAAGCAAAACACCACCATGGCTCGATTTAAATTTTTTACCCGAAACCAGGAACTTGGCGAACCCTTCGATGACTACGTAACAGCGCTCAAATTACTCACACAGCACTGTAACTTCGAACATTTAGAAGAGGGTTTAGTGCGCGATAGAATCGTGTGTGGAGTTCGTGACGGGAAGCTGCGGGACCGCCTGCTTAGAGCCGATGATTAGACCTTGGCTCGTGCGGTGAAAATATGTCAGGCTAACGAGATGTCGACAGAGGAGCAGCGGCAAATCGAGGGGACCAAGACGGGGGCGGACGGCGGCGAGGGCACGTCCGCAATCGCGGTGGACGCGATGACCGCGCGTGGCGGCTGGCGCGGGAACGCGCAAGGTTGCGCGGGCGCGGCTGGTGGCACCGGCCGGGCGCCGGCCCACGGCCGCACGCAGCCAGGCCGCGCACGACCGCCAACGGGACAGCGTGCTGATAGTTATATGAAGATACGGTGTCTCGCGTGTTCTAGTTTTAATTGTGACGGCAATAATAAGTGTCCTGCGAAAAATGCGGTATGTTTTTGGTGTAGTGAGCGAAGACATTTTAAAAAGATGAGTCCGAATCAAAGCCGTCGCGGTCGCGTGTATCAAATCGACGCTGACGTCGATGTCGCGGGTGAAAACGGAGAGGAGTTGTACTATATATCGACGCTATCGGAGGATCGTGACAGTAAGGACAGTAAATGGTATGAAACTTTGGTTTTATTATGTAACGGAATGAAGGAAATTTTTAAGCTAGATTCAGGATCCGATTTAAATGTAATGTCAATAAAAACCTTTAAGAGATTAGGACTTTCGGTAGATAGTCTTAGCAGTGATGCCACTAGGGCGCAATCGTTTTGTGGTAATTATATTCCTATTATCAGATCGACTGTCATCGAATGGATTTATAAAAAGGTTCAGTATAAATTACATTTTATAATAGCTGATTTTGAATGTCAAAGTGTACTGGGCAAATTTGCATGTGAAAATATGGGCCTGATTAAGCGTATATTCTCGATATCTATGGACAGATATAAAGATTTATTTCATGGTCTAGGCAAACTACCAGGTAAATATAGCATAGTCACGGATAGCAATGTTCAACCCTCGATCTGCCCGGTTCGAAAGATTCCATTAGGTGTACGCGACAAGTTGTCGCTGGAATTAAAACGTATGGAAAAAAAGGGCGTCATCAGAAAGGTATCGCATCCGACCCCGTGGGTGAACGCGATCGTAGTGGCCGCCAAGAAGGACGGCGGCATCCGCGTGTGTCTCGACCCGCGGCCGCTCAACCGGGCGGTGCGGTGCGCGCACTACCCGCTGCCGACGCTCACCGAGATAGCCACCAAGCTAGAGGGTGCACAGGTATTCAGTAAGCTGGACGCCCGCTCCGGCTTCTGGATGGTCCAGCTAGACGACGCCAGCGCCGACCTCTATACCTTCGGGACGCCGTTCGGTAGGTACCAATTTTTAAGGTTACCTTATGGAATTAACTGCGCTTCGGAAGTTTTCCATTCTAAGATCCGTCAGTTGCTAGAGGACCTCGAGGGAGTGGATTCGTTCGTTGACGATATCATAGTCTGGGGATCCAGTAGGTCTCAACACGACGAACGTCTCAAATTATTATTAGAGAGAGCGCGCGAAGTAGGTATAAAATTCAACAAGGAAAAGTGCGAATTTCAAATCAGTCAGGTGAGCTACCTAGGACACACGTTTAGCGCGAGTGGCATGTCGATCGACAAGAGTAAGATAAAAGCGATCGAGGATATGCCCGTTCCCGCTGACCGACCGGCGCTGGAACGGTTTTTGGGAATGGTCAATTATCTTTCCAAATTTATACCGAATTATTCAGAGTTGGCGGCTCCGCTGCGGGGCCTCCTGAAGAAAGAAGCCGCATGGGTGTGGCACGGGGCGCACGCGGAGGCGGTGCGCGCGCTCAAGGCGAGCGTGTGCGGCGCGCCCGTGCTGGCGCTGTACTCGGTGCGCGAGCCCGTGCTGGTGTCCGTGGACGCCAGCTCGCGGGCGCTCGGCGCCGTGCTGCTGCAGGGAGGACGCCCGTTCGAGTTCGCGTCGGCTACCCTTACCGAGACTCAGTGTAGGTACGCTCAGATAGAAAAGGAGCTTCTGGCGATCGTTTTCGCCCTGGAACGATTTCATCAATACATATACGGGCGGCAGGACGTCACCGTCGAGTCGGATCATAAGCCACTCGAGGCTTTATTTTAAAAAACCACTCGACTCGACGCCGGCGCGTCTCCAGCGCATGATGTTACGCATTCAGTGTTACGATATAAATGTAGTATACAAGCCGGGTAAGTATATGTTCGTGGCCGACGCGCTGTCACGCGCGCCGGTCGACGATTTGATGCCGGGTAAGGTGTCGGACAAAGTATACGAACAATCGTGTTTTTTGATCGAAAACGTACGCTTCAGTAACGTCAAGTTGAAAATGATCAAGGACGCCACGGCGAACGACGCGGAATGTCAGCTGATCATAGGTTACACGCGGGGCGGGTGGCCACCAAATAAACACGACGTCGACGAACGCGTCAGAGGTATATGGTCATACAGGGACAGCTTCGAGTACGTCGACGGCGTTATTTTCAAAGACAATCTTGTTTACATTCCGCGAGCGGTTCGATCGGAATTGTTGAATCGAGTGCACGACGGACACATGGGCATAGACAGGTGCAAGCGGCACGCGCGCGAGGTGATGTTCTGGCCGGGCATGTCACGCGACGTGGAGACGATGGTGCGGCGCTGTGCCGCGTGCTCAACGCGCGCTCCTCCCCGCACGGGAGCCGCTCATGCCGCATGCTTCATGCGTCCTTACCGTGGTTGAAAGTCGGCTCTGATATATTTCAGCACGCAGGAAAATATTATCTCATAATGGTGGACTACTTTTCTAACTTCATAGAAGTGAATCCGTTGACCAATATAGGCACGAAAGCGGTGGTGACCGCTATGAAAGACCAATTCGCGAGGCACGGCATCGCTCAAGAACTGATAACTGACAACGGGCCGGCCTACGCTTCCAAAGAGTTTGCTGAATTTAGTAGACAATGGGGGTTTCGTTACATCACCGCTTCCCCCAATTACCCGCAGTCGAACGGACTCAGCGAGAGAAGCGTTCAAATAGTTAAAAGTATTCTAATCAAGTCGATTGCATCGTGTGGTGATTTCTACCTAGGATTATTAAATTTCAGAGCGACCCCTCGCGACGGTATCAGTTCCCCGGCGGAACTGTTGATGGGACGTAGGCTTAATACTAGGCTTCCCTCTCATGAGGACAAATTGAGACCCGGTCGTGACAATAGAATGGATTATACGAATATAATGCATAAGCGACAGATCGCTAAGAGTTATTATGACAGACAAGCGAGACCCCTGCCGGCGCTGCAGTCGGGACAGCGGGTGCTCGTTGCAGACGACGGTAGACGTAAGTACGGTACTGTGGTGGGTCACGCTGCACACCCACGATCCTACTTCGTCACTGACGACTCGGGCAGGCGTTATCGGCGTAATAGACGACACCTAATAAAAATTGAATGTCCGAGCGCTGATAATGATGTAATTCCGCCGAGTTCATGTGCCAATGATGAAGAAATCTGGCTGAGCCCGCGTAATAGCGATGATGTCATACAAGGCGAATATAAGTCTGACAGGAATGACGGGCCATCTTCGCCCGAGCCCACACATGACAGCGGCTCACGACAACAATTATTATCTACCAGAAGTCCCAGAAGGGCGGCTATTAATGCCCGTAAGCAATTAAATCATTTGTTCCTAAACAAACATACAAAACAGTGATTTTGTACTTTTAAAAAAATAAACAATCTAATTAAAATGTTACTTCTAACCCATATTTAATCATGCAAACTGTAGAGTACATTCATTTAAATATAAAATATGTAAGTCTAAATTATAAGTAAAGAAAATTAATCTAGATACTATTGCTGGTAGACATAAAATGAAAGAAAAGGGTGAGCATGACAGGTTACTTACCTTGTAAAAATGTGTATATTAGTATATAATTGTGGAAAACATACTAATACATACATCACAATCATATAAATAATCTGTCAATACATGAATTATAATAGAGTTTAGGTATTTAAATAAAGTTATGTTTTGCTAGTGTATTCTTAATAGTAATTATGCTTGTATTCATACATAAAAAAAATTGTTAGGTGAAGATGTTGTATAAAATATTAATGTAGGTATTGAGAATATTATCTATATTTAATGTGGGTACTTGAATAAAAGTTAGTCTTGGTCACGCTCGTGTTTTATTCACAACAGATGCAAAGCGCTTTGTGCGACAGAATGGAATATCAACCATGTATCGATGGCGTATATCTGTGCGTCTGGTAGTACGATGGTAAAAGGGGGACGGTGGAATTAATTCGTGCAGCGGGCCTAAAAAGGCCACATTGAGTAATTCATCTCTAAACAATTCATTTCCTGAATCCCCAGCAATTCCTAAACAATTCCTCTATAATTCGTAAAATGGCCACAGAATTGAATGAACTAAACGCAATTCAATTCAGCAGATTCATATTTGACGATAATATTGCTACACGCAAAAAAAAACATGAATGAATGAATGAATTGTTGAACAAGTATGTTTTATTACGTATTATATTATTATAAAAAGATATTTTGTGAAGAAATAAATCTCATTTCCTTTATAAGTTACTAAAAACTATTAATAAGACTGAATTTGTTAATTTGAAAATGTTATCATGGGCTTGTATTAATATTTATTCTGTGTCATGGATCACGGCTGGCAACAATTTGGATACCTATTCCTACACGTAATCACAGACAGAAAGAAACTCTTTGTTTAGAACGAAACAAAAACAAACTTAGTTAGTATATAGCTGTGCCCGCGACTTCGTTCGCCTGGAATAGTGACTTTGAACAGCATTATTGGGCTTTGGGTTTATATTGGATTTTAAACACGATCGTTTGGGTATTTTAAAAAAATCTACTTTACAGTAATACTTCTCTTATATACACGATATTAGACGACGATTCGACGTGATTCTTTAAATTTGCATTACTTTTTAGGGTTCCGTAGCCAAATTGCAAAAAACGGAACCCTTATAGATGATATAGTGGCTGTGACATACGGACGGACAGACGGACATCATGTCTGTCTGTCTGTCTGTCCGTCCGTCCGTCACAGCCAGTTTACCCCGTATCCGAAACTAAAAGTTGAAACTTGGTGGGTAGATGTATTCTGTAAACCACCTTCCAATTTTTATACAAAAATAAAAAATTTAAAGGGGATAGAAAGTTAGAAACGTACATGCATAAAACTGACACAATTTTTTTCTTCATTAAACCTATACGTGCGGGGTTTTATATATACATAGATAGGTCTTTAAAAATGGCATTGAGGTTCCTAAAACCATTTTTTCACAAAGTCAATAATTTGAAAGAAAGACACAGACACTTCTGAAGTGGTAAAATGTGTGTCCTCCCCCTCCCCCCTCCTAACTTTTAAAGTAAGAGAGTCAAAAATCTACAAAAAATATATGCTTTGGGTTTCAATAAAAACTTTCAACGAAAATTGGTTGGAACGAGTTATAGTCAGTAGTTATTGAGATATACCTAACAAATTTTCAAAACCGCAAATACAATTTTTCATACAATTACTATGAAAAACAAAGTTATTTCTTTGCTGATGAAAAATGACGGAACCCTACGAGTACGACTTGCATTTGCAGTTTATTTATTTATGAACCGATTGACATGAAACAAACACTAAATGTTAAGTGAAGCTTACCACAATACATTAGTGAAAACCACATCTAAATCGGATAAGCCATTTCTGAGATTAGCGTGCACATACGCACAGACAAACAGATAAACAAGCAAAAATTCTAACAATAATTGTTTTAGATGCTATTGCGTTGATAAAGGTCCCAATAATATTTTTTCTCAAATATCTTCCATGTACAGACAGCGATCCGTTACATTTTTATTATATGTATGTATAGATATAGATGGACATAGATGTATGGATTTCGATTTGGTTATTTTAAGTGGTTTTAACGTTCCACACTCAAAATGTTCGTTTGGTTATGTACACTGGAAAAAAAATCCACTTGTACCTTTCATGGAGGGGCTGATCACTGCATACACTATTGTTTAGTTTATACAATCCAAAAAAATCCGGGATCCGGCATATCGAAAGCTAACTCTTCTTGCAATGAGCTACACTTTGCCGGCGATACATAATAAATACTCTCTGTAATACGCGCATGCTCCAGAAAGTTTTCGTAGAGACCTAAATATGCCATTATTATCATATTAACTCTACAAAAGTACCCAAACGCACGAAATGAATTGTACAAAGTTCCTCGGGAGTAACTTCTAATGAATCTGCTATTTGACTCAAAAGCAATTCCTATTTAGTGAACCATTTTACGAATCTCCATACAAAACGGTCAAATAGAT
The DNA here is from genome assembly GCA_954871355.1 of Cabera pusaria. Lineage (NCBI taxonomy): Eukaryota > Metazoa > Arthropoda > Insecta > Lepidoptera > Geometridae > Cabera > Cabera pusaria. The sequence goes on from OX940893.1 coordinate 8,949,950, forward strand.
GAATTGCCGATCAGAATCGGAAAGCGAATCATAATATGAATTACTCTTAAGTGGCCATTTTGTGATTTCAAATATGATTCGTATTAGGATCATATTATGATTCAGCTAATGTGGCCTTTTTAGGCCCGCAGTTGGTAAAGACAGACATGCGCGACGTCTAAAAACCACGGATCCACTAGTAATTAAATTACTAATAATACTTATGTACTTACCGACATCGTAAATCTCAATAGTATTACACCTGACCCAAAAAACAGCAAAGAAAATTTTTTTACTACTTCACTTTTCTAGTAACTTTTTGTAATAATTGGACAAATCATCACTTAGAGACTAAAATGAATAGAAACTTAGAGAGTTCAACCAATACTGATGATCTTACGTAGTATTTATATTCTCTTTGATGATTACTATTGTTCACGTTTACTTTTTATATCCTTCCATCTCTAGTGATGTGTGCAATTTACTTAATAAAATAATACCTGGTATTTATCTTGTTATTTCTTAGCTGAAACCATAAATGCTTTGGAGTCATTATCATTTGTCACCCACCATATTTAGTGCTATAAAATAGGTCCGTTAAATACAGTATAAATACAGTCACTGGTATTATAGTCTTAATTTCCATATCGTATTGAAAATACTCGGAAGCCATCCCTAAAATACGGGAAAGTCCCGTTAGTGTTAGTTAGTGACAGTGTCGAATTTGAAGTTTGATAATCAAATATGGTCGCTGACAACGATGAAACTTGTCAACTTGGAACGAAGGTTTTATTAACTCGAAGGAGAATTAACTATGAGGAAAGATTTTTTATGTTGTTTTTATGTTTTTATTTTCCCTCAATTTCAAGTAAACTTGCAGCAAGAAGATAATAAAGAGGACGACGTTGGTAAAGCGGGCGGAATTTGCATAAAATACATGCAAAAAATATGTTTTATGCAGTTAAAAAAGTTTCGAAACTTTTCTCACCGGTAAATACTAAGTGAAAAAATATCCGACTATGCTCGATAGCCAGCCTTCGAAATTTACATTACCATACGTCAAAATTAAGTTCATGCTCGCATTTGTTAATAAAATCTCAAGTATCGTTTACGTAACGATACGTTTGCGATACGAATCAAATCAAAATCGTTCGTGCTGCCGATTTTAGTTACTTTTACGCACGATAGGGGCGCTGTACAATTTTCATACATTTTTACGTCGATGACGATACGAATACTTTTTCGCAAGTCATTCGTGCTCGGGGCACAGATTACCTACAGAAATCTATTTATAACAGGGCTGCGTTCACGACCTACCTACTGCACCCAAACGCTCTAACCCCGTTCACGACCTCAGAGCGTCGCACTCGGTTGTAGCAACTGTGTCGTTTACGACCTCGGTTGTTTCACTCCAGTTGCAACTTTTTAACCATCAAATTCGATGGTTGAAAAACGCTCCGACGTTTGTGACAGTAAATTTGTCGGGAAATGCTCTAGTTTTGTTACAGATTAAGGGAATCGGAAGAAATTCGCAATGTCGAGACAAACATGAGTTATGACGAGACATTAATCGTAAAAACAAACGGAAAATATTCAGAAAAAGCAAAATAAATTAAAATAACCTCGAAATTTGAGTCTGCGCAAGATGTCAAAGTCACAATTTGTGTGAAAAACACCCGTGGTCATTCCGGACCTTCGAGCGAGTTGCAAAACAACCAAAAATCCTTCTCCGGAGGATGTGAACGCAGCCTAGTATGACATATTATGAGTTTGACCTGTATGTGTGTTTGTATGGTACCTATATAATGTATAATGTATGTATATATGTTTAACTGTATGTATGTTTATTTTATATAATGTATGTATGTTTATCTGTTCCCTCACAACTTCTTATCATAGTTTGGCAGATACCTCTCGTTGGAAGCGTCTCCATTTTCCGCTGGTTCAAATGAATCATCCATCAAATGGAGAGGGCTGCATCCCTTCACTACCAACCTAAGGTACGGTGCGGTGTAGGTGGGATACGCATGTGTCTTATTTGTAAAATAATTAGCCTAAATAATTAAAAATGCTACCCAAAGACACTATTCCACGCGGACGAAGTCGCGGGCACATCTAATACCTACATAATATTATTGTAAACTGTGGCCGTGTTGGGTAAGAAACCCCGAACCAAGTAGGACACTATCAAAAAGGGGTATTACACCATACTGAATCAGGATCCCTTACCAAGGGTGGGCGTGGCTCCTAATTAGAGAGGTTCATTATTACACTACACTCATTTTACCGCCCTAACTCAGTCGGAGAGCGATTCTCAGAGCGGCAGCGGCTGGACGTCATGCCACGTAAACTAACTAAACAAAAATAAGTTGCTGTTGCTATGGCTGTCCTTGCGACAACAATTATTATTAAAGAAATCAGGATGATAACAACGACATGAGTAAAATATTTTTTATTATTGATAAAATGTAACAGGGCAAGCACGTCACTCGCCTGATGGTAAGTGACACGGCCGTAGCTAGGGGGGGGGAGGGGGCATTGTGGGGCAATTATAATAATTCTTCTCTGTGATGCAGAGGGGATTCCCCGTACCACAGATTTCAATATACCCCATATTGCAATCTATGGTTCGGGAATCCCCTTTTAAACTAAAATAAACATAAACTAGAGATTGAATATGATTGTTTATAGCAGCGTTCCAAAACCTACCGATTTTTCGATAGATCTACCGAATTTGAAAATGTTTAACTGAAATTCCAGATCAAATGAATGTACACACAATAATAATTATTGTGATATTTTTTTTTACTTCCGCCCTACCTGTAACCAATGCTGCCCTACCTCAAATTCGACTCTAGCTACAGCCCTGGTAAGCGATGATGTCTAACGATTACAAATACAATCGCATGCAAAATTCTGGATAGCCAAAAATTTAAAACTTACACAAATCATAAACGCGCACGACCGCTCTTCGCGCTCGTCCCACGTCGACTTAGCGCCCTGCCTCGCTAAGTGTTATAACACTTGCTTCCTAATTAGGGAGCGTTACTGACTTACTCTTATTATACCTCCCTGATTAAGTGTGGTGTAATGCCTCTTTGAGGACGCGGACGTGTATCGCGCGGAATGCTCGCGATCACGGAGTGACGTGCGAGCGACGGGACGAGCGCGCGTAGTATCCACTTGGCCAGCTACCAACCACCCTCAAGTTGGAAAATCTGTCGCCAAACATCGAATGTGTTCCGGCAGCAATCCATTTACCAACAACCCTCGCATGGTGGTAGGACACAATCTAGTGTCCGCCTGGCCAGCTACCATCCTCAAGCTAGAAAATCTGTCGCCAAACATCTAATATTTTCACGCAGGTATCCTTGAGAGCCAGTTCCCATTCTAGGCCTAGCGTGCTTACCATCTTCGATCGCATCATCACTTACCAACAAGTGAGATAGTTGTCAAACGCTAGCCTATAAGATATTTAAAAAAAATACCCCGGATACATCTTAGACAGCATTTTACCTAACATCAGGAGAGACAGCGGTGTCAAGTGTTTGACTGTCAGATTCAATAAAACTGACTGGAACGTAATTTATAAACAACCTTAAAATCAACACAGTTCAATATGGATATTGGAACTGAGAGCTCTATTATTGGTATTTTAAATGAAAGTCCATGTTCGTTCGTTTTGTTTATTTGATTAATAACAACGTATTGTCTATTAGGGTGAAAAAAAGGATACAAGAAAAATAAGTCAAGTAACATTGTACCTATTCATTAAAAAATACCTGAGTAGGTAAATATATTCTGTCGGAACAAAAGCAAGTTGTAGAGTAGTAGTATGTAGCAATTTTTTCGCAATTTTAAAGGTACCTACTTGAAGACTTAATAAGTTTAATCATTTGTAAAGTATTCTTTTAATTATTATTAAGCTCAAAACTACGAAACAACAACAATTATTATTAAAAATTTCGTAATTTTTAAAATTATTTAATGCAGATATTGATTAATTTAGATATTACGGATAAAATCATACAGGCAGACACGTAAAGAGTCTCGACCGCTGGATGTCCAAGTTAAAAAATAGAATAAACTTCAAATTTCTCGTATCAGCCAGCCATCAATCGATTGCGACCAGAATCAAGCTATAACTAGGCGCTTATACCATAGACAAAGGCACATAATAGATAATAGTAAAAAGGTAACCTCGTAACTAGTTACTATAATACTCACAGACTCAATATTCACAACGCTTAGTGAATCCTAAATCTGTGATAATACTTGTAACACAATACTAGTTACTATCTACACGACCTCCGAAGTCTCTACATTGATAGCGATGCGTCCTGTCATCGGAAACGTCTATTAAAGGGTGATGGAGTTAGACAGTTGTATATTTGCATCTCTTTTTTTATCGACGATTATCGGTCAAAATTCATCGCTATTCATGTAGAGTAGACTACCGGCCCTGTAAAACCTGTGAACTATGACTTCGTTATCCTTACTAATATTATAAATGCGAAAGTAACTCTGTCTGTCTGTCTGTGTCGCTTTCACGCCTTAACTACTAAACCGATTTAAATGCAATTTGGTACACAGATAGCTTAGAGCCTGAGAAAAGACATAGGCTACTTTTTAATGCGAAAAAATGGTTGTAAGGTAAATATTTTCCTACAACATTTCATCCCCCCTTTCAATCGAAGGGGAGATGAAATGTTGTAGGAAAGTATCGTCATTTTTAGATGCTTGAAACTTATTTTTTACGCTGTTGATTCGATATTTAAATAAATAAGACATTCGAAGTTTGTAAAAGTTTTACCCTCAAGGGTGTAAAATAACAAAAGGGAATAAGGGATGAAAGTTTGTATGGAAATATGTTATGCTTATGTGAATGTTCTACAGAACGGATTTAAATTAAATTTGGTACACAGATAGTCTAGAGCCTGAGTAAGGACAAAGTCTACTTTTTAATGCGAAAAAAGGATTGTATTGCTTATATGATCACTTTGTTGTCCGTCTGTCTGTCTGTATACGACTTGAATCTTAGACTAAAGGTCGTGTATATCACTTATATGTACCAGTTACCTACAATGCCGACCCTGCCCGCACAAAATCTTAAAAAATAGTCAAATCGCGCTGTTCGACCGTGTGGATGTAGTTTTATGATAACATAAATAAATAACATAATATGTAACATAAGTAATCAAAGGTTATTAATAGCGCACTGCTCCCGAACAACAGAAAAAAGTACCGTAAACTGTTTGCTACCATAAAGAGTAACTGGCTAAAGCTCATAATATGGGTATGCTCATTTTCTGCGCGGTAGGGTCGCGATAATAATAGACTGTGGTCGTAGCTCAAGGCCCGTGCCTTGCGAGCTTTGAGCTACGACCACAGTCTAAATAATTATTATTTAGATTTCTGTGGCTACGACATAGCACTTCCAAACTGTGTACAAGTTTCTACCACATATATCTTACCTTCATGTTTCTACCAGACAACGTAAAAAATCTCCTTACGTCAATGTTTGTTGTATTTTACGGCCGTTGTTAGCGCCTTGGAAGCTTTCCTACTTTGCTACAAACATGCCTTCTTACTTTTTTTTGTTATGTATGTTATATGCAAAAATAAAATAAAAAAACATAAATACGCTATGTTAACACTGTCTTTTGCAACACAGTCTCAAAGACTACAGCAAAAAGGCAGGGTACCACATAAAATTGTCACAACATACATATTTTTTAAATAAAGCAATTTTGTATTTGTATTTGTATTTGTTAGTTTGAAACGACTGATTATTATGATTGACGTTCTACAGTGTAGTTCAACGACGTATCTCACGTATCTAAACGTCAAAAGTGGAGATTAAACATTTTGACCTTTTTAGCATTGGATGGGCGTTTTCACATTGGATGATAACTGTAACTAACTACACGATAACTGCACGATATCGGAACGATATCGTTACACGAAAAAATTAGGGATTGCAATCCCGCAGCTCATTCAATCATGCGGGATTGATATGCGGGATTACTTAATCCCGCGCGGTATCATGCGGGATCCTGCATCTTTGAAGTCTTCTTATATATAAAAATGAATCCCAATTGCCCTTGGTCACGGCATCACGCGTGAACGGCTGGACCGATTTCGCTAATTCTTTTTTTGTTGTGTTTTTTTTGTCAGGAGATGGTTCTTATGAAGAAAAAATTAAAAGAAATAAAAAGGCGAAGCCGCGGGGCACAGCTAGTTATGTTATAAAATGAAATTGAAATACAAATGTTTGCGTTAAAATCAACCTACCACGTCAAAATTTGACCTTCAAACTTGTTACAAACTTAATACCACGAAATAGTTAGCTATCTGAGGCACAAAGAGCCAGATAAATTAACTCCTCAGGTAAGCATTTTATTCCATGGGTAACCTCTGTCTATTGAAAAATGTAGAAAAATGTTTTCAGCGGTGTTTACCCTATCTGATCGTGTAACTGAGGATTTAAAAATCGGCCCTTAATGATGCTACTCGATGAGATTTACGCAAAAGTTTTAGCGCCAAATTTCGTGGATTGCGCGGATCCACGGAACCCGCAATCCGTGGATCCGCGCTTTGATGGTGCGGTATCCACCAGATTAATAAAACCAGCGGGATCCCGCGGGAATGCTTGATCCCGTTTTGCGGGATTGGAATACCTAGAAATAACCAACAGATTGTAATGCGGTAAGTCACATTGCGCAAGAAAAAGTAACCGCGCGATTCGAAAACTGTTACTGTTATATAATATTCAAGGTATTAATGGCAGCAGTGAACAATGTCCCATGCCACTCCCCCAGCGATCCTGCTTTACCCCGCAATGTATCGTCTCCGATATCGGCACGACAATCTGTCGGCAACGATATCGTTGACTACGGCGACACAGTGTGAAAGCATTTAGTAGTGATTTTATCAAACTACCAGTCCGACGATATCGTGCAGTTATCGTGTAGTGACAGTTATCGTCCAATGTAAAAACGCTTGATAAACGTCGAGAGCCGTCAATGGGCGTTTAAAATATGTCATCGACTTTCAACCTTATTGTTTTGGTTTCAACTGGAAATCCCCATTGATAGGGAATATCAGTGGGAATTTGTGGAATAACACGTCTTCAGGATGTCTTGAGGAGTTAATTATCTGTGGTAAAAGGATATGCAAATAAAGTGGCAACATCAAGCCTTTCACTTTCTAGACTTCCAAATATGAAACCAAAACAGTTGTCGATCACAAAATCTACATCGCGTACAACATCCTATTTTTCTTCTTCATTAAAAGTAAGAAATCGAAACATACTTTTCTGGGAAAATTGTAAATTTAAGCTGCTGCAATACCGCGACGACGTCGACGCCGTCCCTTCCCGTTGCCAGTGCCTTTGCAGCAAGACGTGCCTAAATCTTGACACTTCCCGCAGTGATCCTCGAGGTGATGCTTCTCCGGATCAACTCGATCTTTAGATTCCTCTAGAGGTAGCTGAAAGGAGAAGATTGTAATTTATAAGGTAGGCACTGGGACAATCATGATAACGCCTGATTGCAAGCAATGATGTCGAACCATCGATGTAAAAAGGGAGATACGGTACTCACTCTTACATAAACATAATACAACTTTCTGATAATACGAATTTCTAATGTCAAGCTTGATGTGCATGAAGAACAGAGGAAGGCATTGTTACTAATTATTTGATATGGATCTGCGATAACTGCACATGTAATTCTGTACGTGCTACACAAACGCCAGTTCGATTGTGACTAAGGTAGAAGAATAAGGTTCGCAAACCTAATTCATACGTGCCACGTTAAGGAGCGGGGTACCTTATCTCCCTTTTTAAATATACATCGATGTGTTGAACGGCATAAAATGTTATTTGTGTTTATATATTGAACATATATAACATCGTTTTAAACAATAAAATAACCGACTTCAAATGGCGCGCTATTAATTTTCAGTACCAACTTTGAGGTGTTTATCTCCATACCTCTGGAGATACTTATCAGACCTCGATTAAATTACCATGGTATCATGCTTGGGATATCACTTTTCCAACAAATAAAGAATATTCAAAATCGGTTTATAAACGGCAAAGTTATCCGCGAACAAACATAATAAATATATATATACATATATATATATACACCACGGTCGAATTGAGAAATCTCCTTTTTTGAAGTCTGTTAAAAACCGGCCAAGTGCGAGTTGGACTCGCCCACCGAGCCTCCGAGGGCCTTATTTAGGTATATGTCTGTCTGTCCGTCTGTCAAGGCCATTTTTCTCAAAAACGCTTGAAGGTATCAACTGCATCTAGTTGAAACTTAACTTAATATCAAAAACTCGGGTCTACGGTATCTTTCAGCTGTAAATAAATGAATCTTAATAAGTCAACGCGATCAAAAGATATGACCGTTTAAGTCCTTTTTTACGCATATTCTGCGATTTCACAAGCAGGGCTAGCATGACAAGGGGACTATTTTGTCTTTCCACCTATTCGTGTTTTGTTTGGTGGAGAAGTCAAATTATAAGTAAAGTTTTTCGACAATTATAAACGCCCGCTGACTTTAAATCAATTCTTTTTTTACACTTTTTAATACTTAACAAAATCATAACTAGGGGTTAAATATCACCAAGCGTTTAAATTGTTGTATTGATCTCCTGTCAGTGGCGAAAAACAGGGAAATAATTTTGTCTTTCCCCCGGGGATAAGGCCATGCTAGCCCTGCAGAAGTTCTTATATTGAAAAAAATCTGACCTATCCTCGATGTAAATTATCTCGACTGACAGTAAGCGATGATGTGGTCAAAGATGGCAGATTTTATCGTTGATGGTGTTAAGCTACTTTTTGGTAGCTAGTCAGGCGGAACATCGATATAATAAGCTCCTACCCTACCACCTGTGGACGAACACCCGTTTTAGATTTTGAACCGGCGACCGAGAGAGAGAGAGAGAGAAAGAGAAATAACCTAACCTTACCTAACTATCTATCCTTTATTTATGACAACGGGCTCTCATTTATCTCTTTGTCTAGGCCTACGGACGCTAGAAGATAATTTTTGTCTTGGGTTATAATTAAATTGTAATTTTTGAGTAAAAAAAGAAGGATAAAAGAAATCGTACGAAGAGGGAGACAGAAGATGTGGTCTATGTGCAATTTCAAACAGGATACAGGTGTTGGAAAAGCGTGAATCAATGTAGTATTGTTTGCCCCTTGCCTATTAGTGGTGGAAGGGCACTGTCCTGTGTCCGCCTGGCCAGCTACCACCCTCAAGTTGAATCTGTCACCAAACATTTCGGGCAGCTATCCTTGAAAGCCAGTGCCCATTCTAGGCCTAGAATGGTTTATTTGGGGTTAGGTTATTTCATAGGTGCGAGAAGAGTTCCATCTAACCAGGCTGGGCGGTAAAAGCATTACCATAAAAAGTGGAAGCGAGAGTGAAAGTTCAGGGTAAGGTTATCTGATGACCTTCAGAGAGATACTTGGCACTTACTTGTTTAAAAGGATACACGTCAATATTACACGTGGTACATTTCTGGGAAAAGTTAGCCCATGAACATGCGCTGCTCCAGGTTCTGCGACAGTCTAGGCATTTATACTCGCCGAAACAGCGCCTTTTGCCTTGGTAAGGAGTTTTTCCAGCCACCTGTGACATAAATAGAGCAACTTCAACACCTTACCGTTATCTTCTCTTTGTGGGGTCGATACAACATGGTATTGTTTTTAGGGTTCCGTACCCAAAGGGTAAAACGGGACCCTATTACTAAGACTCCACTGTCCGTCTGTCTGTCTGTCTGTCTGTCTGTCCGTCTGTCACCAGGCTGTATCTCATGAACCGTGATAGTTAGACAGTTGAAATTTTCACAGATGATGTATTTCTGTTGCCGCTATAACAACAAATACTAAAAACAGAATAAAGTTAAAAATAATAGAGGGTCCCCATACAAGAAACGTGTTTTTTTTCGGCATTTCACGCCTCTATGAACGCTTAGTTAGGTAAACGTCCCATTTCCGCGTTATATTGAAATGTCGATCCCTAACTCCTTTGTTAGACGTTAGATGGCGTTATAAGAAATAAAATGTTTATTTTTTATTATTTTTTGCTGGCGAAAACTAAAAATACAATAATTCCAGATATAATAGACTAGCAGCCCGCCCCGGCTTCGCACGGGTAGAACATATATGCCTACAAAATTGGCATCAGTTAGTTGCATCGAATATAAAATATGAACATATTTAACAATCATCGTCATATTTCATCCAATTTACATAAAACCTTAACGAATTATGGACCTAAACCTTCCTCATAAACACTCTGGCTATTTGTGAAAACCGCATGATAATCCGTTCAGTAGCTATTGAGATTATTGCGAAGACAGACAGACGCAGTGATGAACTTTGTTTTATAATAATATAATATATCCATTTATTTCTCTCACAAAAATTACAAATTACAAATAGCTAGGACTTAAGTTTATAGGACATAATTATAACATAAAGGCATATAATTATACGTTGTGAGAGACTGGTGCCTGCTGTAGGTTTTGTAAAAACCTGTATTGCAGGTCACCAGGACCCTCCCGCGGAATATTACATACATATAGTTATAGTCTAGTGTCAAGTAAGGTGATGTCAATAATTTATAACCGTATGAAAGTAATGGAAGTTAGTATAATAATAATAAAAAAATACAATTAAAGTAGGTAGTAAGTAAGTAATGGTTAAATGGTTAAATGGTTTTATAATACTTACGTAGTGATATTGGACGGCCCTTTGGCGAAAAGGATAGTTACCCTGATTCTGACCCGACGGTCGTTGGTTCTAATCCTAGCTATATACCTACCAATGAAAGTTTTATGTGCATTCATGAATCATGAGTTTTCATACAGTGGTTGTGGGATCATTAAATCTACCAAAAAGTAGCTTACCATCAAGGAGGACATCTGCCGCCGTAACCTTACACCGTTCCCCGACGCAAAATGTAGGGCTAATATACGTTTAACGTGTGTATCTGTGTGTCTGTCTGTAGCATCTTAGCACCTAACCGGATGAACCGATTTTGTTTTTATTATTGATAGTTTTTTTTTGTTTGATAGATGTTTTCATTGAGAGTTTTCTTAGCTTTGATTCATGAAAATTCGTTCAATCGTTATACAACTATGAGATTTTTTCTAGTTAATTTCGCTATGAAATCAACTTTCATAGATCTGATCAATTCGAAAATCTTCTTCTTCAACGATATTGTAAGAACATGGAAGCATTGACCTGATGCTGGGACATCTCCTGGACTCTACAGAATACTCAAATTCTCACCAACTTACAGCTCAGATTTTAAATGTCGTAATTAGAGATTCATTCATTGGAATGATTTTAATGAAAAGATTATATATAGATCAGTCGGGGTGGCTTAAATTACTATATTATTATATATATAGATGAATATTATTTTATACAATAGATCATATTATTATACTATATTCACTTCAAATTGATTGTGATCGGTGAGGATCTACAGCATAGCTAAGCTTATAATAATATTTTCGTAGTAACTATGACCTAATCTGTGGTTTCACTGGAAATATTTTATTAATTTTGCGATGCATGTTTCTGAAAGTCGTGATAGCTTCTAGAGTTTTCATTTGAATTATATACTGTAAAGGACAATTTTAATCTATAATATGTGGCCAAGCTAATTTACGTAATTATTTGGATAAGGATTAATACTATATACTTGAAAATAGCCTTGGAAGTTATGTCATATTTTTTAACAAAAAATTTAAGATCAAAATGGTTACTGTGAGTACAACCTTAAGAGATAGACATATGCTATCGCGGACTTTTTTGTAGGTCTTATTAAGTTGTACAACTCTTGCATAGAAAATATTCTTCTATCTATTTTCAATTAAGCAGCGTTCGTAAGAAACGTGTTTTTTCGACCGTTTTTTTGCCGACTTAGGTTGCAAATTAGGTCTCCCTGAATGTACCTTTGATTTAAACGGGATAATATATAGCCTATTTTCATTCCAAAAGTCCATTCTATGTATTAGTGAAAGAATTTTTTAAAGCGGTTCAGTAGTTTTTGAGCCAAATCATTACAAACATACAAAAATACAAAAATACAAATGTTCTCTCTTTATAATATTAGTATAGATAAGTGTGCAAGTATTGCAAATCTAAGCTGTGGTTTTACATATAGGTACATTTTATAATTTAAACGTAGGTAGGTACAACAGTTCATCCCCCCTTTCAACTCCTCACAACCCTCTTTTCGCATTAATAAGTAGAAGTTAAGTAGAAGTTAAAAAGTCACATAAACCTTACATATTTCCATACAAACTTTCATCCCCTCTTCCATATTGTTATTTTTACACCCTTGAGGGTAAAACTATTACAAACTTTGAATGTCATATTTATTTATATCGAATCAACACCCTCAACGATAAGTTTCAAGCTTCTAGCTTTAAAGATGACGATACTTCCATACAACTTTTCATCCTCCCTTTCAAACCCTTACCTACAACCTTTTTTCGCATTAAAAAGTAGACTGTGTCCTTTCTCAGGCTCTAGACTATATGTGAACTTCATTTCATTTAAATCCGTTCAGTAGAACATTCACATAAACCTTACATATTTCCACACAAACTTTCATCTGCTATTCCCTATTGTTATTTTTACACCCTTGTGGGTTACATTTTTACAAACTTTGAATGTCATATTTATTTATATCGAACTAGCAGCCCGCCCCGGCTTCGCAAGGGTAGAACATATATGCCTACAAAATTTGCATCAGTTTATTGCATCGAATATAAAATATGAACATATTTAACAATCATCGTCATATTTCATCCAATTTACACAAAACCTTAACGAATTATGCACTTAGGTGCATAAACCTCATAAACACTCTGGCTATTGGTGAAAACTGCATGATAATCCGTTCAGTAGCTATTGAGATTATTGCGAACAGATAGACAGACGCAGTGATGGACTTTGTTTTATACTTACTTACGTAGTGATATTGGACGGCCCTTTTGGCGTAAAGGATAGTTACCCTGATTCTGACCCGACGGTCATTGGTTCTAATCCTAGCTATACACCTACCAATGAAAAATTTTATGTGCATTCATGAATCATGAGTTTTCGTACAGTGGTTGTGGGATCATTAAATCTACCAAAAAGTAGCATACCACCAAGGAGAACATCTGCCGCCGTGACCTTACGGCGTTCCCCGACGCAAAATGTAGGGGTAATATACGTTTAACGTGTGTATCTGTGTGTCTGTCTGCAGCATCTTAGCACCTAACCGGATGAACCGATTTTGTTTTTATTATTGATAGTTTTTTTTTGTTTGATAGATGTCTTCATCGAGAGTTTTCTTAGCTTTGATTCATAAAAATTCGTTCAATCGTTATAAAACTATGAGCTTTTTTCTAGTTAATTGCGCTATGAAATCAACTTTCATAGGTCTGATCAATTCGAAAATCTTCTTCTTCAACGATATTGTAAGAACATGTAAGCATTGGCATGATGCTTGGACATCTCTTGGACTCTACAGAATACTCAAATCCTCACCAACTTACAGCTCAGATTTTAAATGTCGTGTTTAGAGTCATTGGAATGCTTTTAATGAAAAGATTATACATAGATCAGTAGTATATATATATATATATATATATATATATATATATATATAGATATAGATGAATATTATTTTATACAAAAGATCATATTATTATACTATATTGACTTCAAATTGATTGTGATCGGTGGGGATCTACAGCATAGCTAAGCTTATAATAATATTTTCGTAGTAACTATGACCTAATCTGTGGTTTCACTGCAAATATTTTATTAATTTTGCGATGCGTGTATGTGAAATTCGTGATATCTTCTAGAGTTTTCATTTGAATTATATACTGTAAAGGACAATTTTAATTATTCTATAATATGTGGCCAATCTAATTATTTGGATAAGGATTAATACTATATACTTGAAAATAGCCTTGGAAGTTATGTAATATTTTTTTAACAAATATTTTGAGATTAAAATGGTTACTGTGAGTCAACCTTAAGAGATAGACATATGTTGTCGCGAGCTTTTTTGTAGGTCTTATTAAGTTGTACAACTCTTGCAAAGAAAATATTCTTCTATCTATTTTCAATTAAGCAGCGTTCGTAAGAAACGTGTTTTTTCGACCGTTTTTTTGTCGACTTAGGTTGCAAATTAGGTCTCCACGAATGTACCTTTGATTTAGACGGGATAATATACAGCTTATTTTCATTCTGAAAGTCCATTCTATGTATTAGTGAAAGAATTTTTTAAATCGGTTCAGTAGTTTTTGAGCCAAATCATTACAAACATACAAAAATACAAATGTTCTCTCTTTATAATATTAGTATAGATAAACGGCCCATAAATAAGTTTCAAGCTTCTAGCTCTAAAAATGACGATACTTCCATACAACATTTCATCCCCCTTACAACCCTTTTTCGCATTAAAAAGTAGTCTATGTCCTTTCTCAGGCTCTAGACTATCTGTGCACCAAATTCCATTTAAATGGGTTCTGTGATTTTGGCGTGAAAGTGAGACAGACAGACAGACAGAGTTACTTTCGCATTTATAATATTAGTTAGGAAGTTAGGATTAGGATAAGTGTACAAGTATTGCAAATCTATGCTGTGGTTTTACATATAAATGTGTTTTTTTATTTATTTTTTATTTTTTATTTTATACAGGTACATTTTATAATTTAAACGTAGGTAGGCACATCAGTTCTAAAATTACGTAAATAGCGACTAACATTAAGTTATTGAGCCTAATGAATAAATAAAAACCCTAACTCTTGCAATCGGTTTACATAGGTAGTTTATCAAAATCAAAATAATTACTTCGTAATTATTGCTCTGAGATCAAAATACGTACACAAACACGACACGAGTAGGTAATATTTACTTTCGGTTGTAGACCGTGTCATATATCACGACTTGTTTTGCAACCTTATAATGGACTAAGCAGATTCTGAGAAATGAGCTTTATAGGCATGTAAGTACTTTTACCGAAGTAAGTACCTATTGTATGGGTATGGTATAGCCACAATTTTAATGGTTTTAAAACTATGATGTAGTGTGGTATATGTACCACGGTAATGTTATATGGAAACACTAGCTGTCCCCCGCGGTTTTACCCGCCTAGACATCGTTCCCGTGGGAATATCGGGATAAAAGTATCCTATCTGTTATTCGGGTCTAGGCTATCTGCATACCTAATTTCAGCTCAATCGGTTCAGTAGTTTTTGCGTGAAAGAGTAACAAACATACATCATCCAGACATTCTTTCAAATTTTCGCGTTTATAATATTATAAATTTTTATAAATATTTCATCATATTTTATCACGGTATTTATAATAATTATATATACGGTATATACGGTAGTTATTATAAATATCGTGATAGTAACTACCTGTAATTTTTTGTGATTTGCATGGTTGTAGGACAAACTATGTGATGTCCGCCTGGCCAGCTGCCGGCCACCCTCAAGTTGGAAAATCTGTCGCCATACAGCTTGTGTTGCGAGAGTTGAACTTGAAAGCCACTTCCTATTCCAGGCCTAGCGTGCTACAATCCTCGACCTCATATTCACTTACCAATAGGAGAAATGGTAGCGCATCTATTCCATCTTTCAATCAGGATGGCAACGTATACATCATGTCGGAATACGGCAAACCAATTGACGACATTCCTTTATCGGGTGGGTGATAATAAGAGCCAATGCTAGAGTACCTATTCCAGAAAAGGTTGCCATGTGAAACATCCCAGGGATCACGTGTCAGATAATCCAAAAATTATAATGAATCTCCCGTTGCTGCCAATGATCCACCAATCAATTTTGTAGTGGTAGGACTTCTGCAGTTCTGCTAGTCCGCCTGGGGCGATGCCACCACTTTGCCAATTTATTTTCAGCCGTGAAATAGAAGTGTTTTTGGGTTGAAATGGCAAGTTGTCCAGTGAAATTACAGGGCAAGTGAGACTCAACATCTATATGTCTCAAGGTAGCAGGCGCAGTGCAGTGACATGCAAGGTTCTGGCAGTCGTCTCGTAGACGTCATCACTTACCATTAGGCGAGCGTCGTGCTTGTCCTGTTACCTGGTAAATGCTCGAAGTCAAAATCGGTTCATAAACGACGAAGTTATCCGCGAATATATATAAAAAAACTGTCGAATTGAGAAAACTCCTTTTTTAAGTCGGTTAATAAAAAGGTGCTGAATACTTACAAATGTTTTGTTGCAAAACTGACCCAAAGCTTTGCATCTCCCACAAAGATCTTGAGGATGATCCTCTCTTTCCACGGGAGCACGAGCGCGCTGAAAAAATATAACTTAATTTACATCGTTATTTACTAAAGCGCTTCACACACGGCAGCTATAATGTATATGTAGGTACATTACAGCCCTATGTGGATTCCTAAAATACCTATACCCTTACATTACAGGCACATTACCACAGATTACATAATAGTTACTATTACTATGACATTACCGTGCCTAAGAACCTACCTACCACGAAAAATTACCATCTTAAAGACAAGAATACATAGCACAGTAAAGTAGGTATAAAGTTCAAGCCTCTTCTAGCATTGACTTATGTAGGTAAATACAAATTATGTGCAAACATGTGCGGCACAAGCAGAAAATTACCAGTGAGACTGTGATTATCGTAAAATTCAGTAAAAATGTAATTCAAAGTAGGTACTCACACGTCGCCGAGGCATGTTAATAACGGCAAAAAATGATGACTAAAAAACTATTCTACAATGATTGAATAATTTTATTTTCACACGTTTCTTTGACTTGATGCAACGACCGAATAGCGTCGCACGCTCGTTTCAGCACAGCTCATTCTAGTCGTCTCGTCTCTCTCTTGTTTTGATATCATAGTGATGACGATTCGATATTGCCACAGGCACGATTAACACTTCGTAACGAATAGTCTGCTTTAAATAGCGTTATATTATATTATTATCAATATAGTCTAGTCTAGGTCCGCTAGGTAGCGTTGCCATCACAACATTTATCCAAGAAGTGCTCCTATTTAAAAATTATTTAAAAATATACTGAGTGTGAATTTTACAAACATATCTCTATATATTACAAAATAATTAAACGAAAACCATTTCTAATTATAAATATTTACAAAATTATAAAAAATGAATAAATATTTACAAAATTATAAGCATAACTGTGAAGAAAATTGTTCTGTGTGTTATTGTTACATTAGTAAACCGATTGAAGTATCCTGGATTATCTGGTGATTTGTCAAAGGAAACAGTGAGAGGTAGTAATTAAACAATTTAAGAAGCACTTACAGGATTAACTGTATTTTACACAGTTAATTTGAACTTTACAGCGATAACAAGAAATGAAAGTAATATAATTGCAAGTCATTACAAACAGATACAAACAGTTCTTTAATCAACGTCAGATGGCACCACTAATATAAAGTCCACGAGCAACAAAATAATAAGTTTACCGTATTGAACTGTTCGCGTATTGTCAATATTGTGTTGGGCTTGTGCAGCAAGTAGTTCGACCAAATTCTAATAGATGTCACTAACTGTATAGAAGTCGAAGTATTTTGTATTACATTGAACGCATACTAGATCCGTGTATGTTTTGCATGCATGCTGTGATAACAATTGTTAGGTACATATTAATTATAATTAATACATAGGTATAGTAGTTATTAAGTACAGAATCTAGAACTGTGTATGTTTTGCTTGCTGTGATAACTTATAGTAGGTACATAATTATTAATATATAGTTCTGTAGTTATTCAATACAAATTCTAGAACCGTGTATGTTTGATTGCTGTGATAACTAATAGTAGGTACATTTACATAGTACATTATTAGCAGTTATTTTGATACATAATTAAATTATCTAATAATTAATTAAATTAAAGTTTGTTTTTTATTACATTATACGTTTAAGTGAATTGCTTGAATATATACTGAGTAGATACACACACAATTATTAACAAATTATTGTTTTTATTAATAAATATTAATTGTATTTTGGATCAGATAGAAATCTTTACTATTACTACATACTATTGTTATTTGATTAAAATAATATTCATTGATTTTGTATAATTGTGTATAATTCGTGGTTTTTAATAATATTGGATAAAAATTTGATATTCTTATTTTGTTATTGTTTATATATTTGAATTTATTTAATCACAATGTCGGCCAGATCTCGAAGCTAAAAGATATCTCAATCTGTAGATAAAAAACACCCGAATTTGAAAATAGACCGTGATACCTGCTCTGTAGTCACAAAAGAAGGTAATTTTGTTAGTGTGCAAGCCACTGGAGTCATGTCACACCGAGTCTCGCTAGCAGAAGAACTCCAAGCTGGCCGAGTAGTGGAAGAAACTGCTGAGGGTCCACAAATATTAGTAGATGAACAGCCATTGACAATTATGGTCAGTAGCCCGCAGAAAATTGCAGCCAATGACAAAGAACTTAGACACAAAGAGGTTCAGAGTCTAGCTGATATTATGCTCTCACCTTCAGTCAGTTTAACTTGTAGCCTCAGTGATGCACCTCAAAAAGCAAACCGGGCTGTAAAGGAGGCGAAGTTAATTTTAGAGAACTCCTCGAAAACTCTCAAAAAAGAAATAAGAGAACAGGTAGTGAGTCGATTGCAGCTTCTATTTGAGCTTGTATTGAGCTTATCAGAATCGCAGAATAAACTTATTGCAGAGTCCACAAATCAAAAAACAGTGTTAGCACATGATTCGGAGTTGGCTGCCATAAGGTTTACCAGTAACCTAGAAGGAATTATAGCTCAGTATGCTACACTTACAGATAATATCCAGCAGGAGCTAAAAGCTCTCAACAGAGATTCATCGGCTACAAGACAAGTTATCGAACATGAGGTGGTAAGACCTATGGAAGAACTGAGAAGAAGTTTGCCACCGGTTCAAAAAATATTAAAAGATACAGCTGTTTTGCGAGAAGCCAGCTCAGCTTCTTCGAAGCAAACGTTGATAGATATGTCTACAGTTAAAGAAACAAAAGAAGAAATTAGTAGACTGAATGTCGCGATTGTAGAACTAAAGCAGAGTCTGCCGGCTTCCTACGCCGAAATGACAAAAGCAAATCTGGCAACCCGCATACCAACTGTGCCGAATAGTTCCAACCCACATACTATAATTATAGCTTCAAAAGACCCTAGAGATACAGCTGATGATGTATTGAACAAAGTACAAAAATCATTTGACGCACGTAAGGAAGGAATTCAAGTTGAAAAATTCCGTAAAGCAAAGGATGGTAAAGTAATCATCGGCTGCAGTCAAAAAGAAGCAGTGGAAAAATTAGCAGATCGACTGCGCGGAGGGAACTTGACCGTTGAAGAAGCAAAAAACCGAAACACTCTAGTTGAGATTCGCGATGTCCTAAAATTAATACCGATGAAAACATAATTGAGTCGCTCAGAAACCAAAACCATCAAATTATTTCTGGGGCTGAAGACGACTTGCAATATATTCGAATTAAGTTCAGACGACCAGCGCGGCACCCACTAGAGTGTCATGTTATCATGGAAGTGACTCCAAAATTGTGGGGAAGGATGATCGAGAGTGGTAAACTCTACATTGGTATCCAAAGAAGGTTAGTAATAGACCGCTCTCCTCTTATTCAGTGCTCTTGTTGCCTTGGATACGGTCACTCAAAACGCATGTGTAAGAAAACCATAGACACCTGCAGTTATTGCGGTGGATCACATATGGCTCGTAATTGTCAGGCTCGTGTGCAGTTGGATACTCCACGTTGCTGCAACTGCTTACACGATGGGTTTCCAGAATCGGAGGTAAGGCATACCGCTTTTAGCAACGAGTGTTCGGTACGACGTAAATGGGACGTAATAGCCCGTTCTCGGGTTTTGTACTGCTATGGTTGAACCACGTACACCATTCACTGGCAAATTAATACTTCAAGCCAATTTAGGAAGGGCAAAACTAGCCACTACGGAATTAATAGCAGCAGGTGTAGCACAAAAAGCCTCTTTACTTTTAATCCAAGAACCGTACGTCGGTGCACACGGATATCTTAAAACATCAAGTTTTTACAGAACTATACAATATACAGGAGACGGCCCGAATAAGGCTGCTATTGTAGTACTTGATCGAGATTTACCAATCACTATTAACGCTGATCTTCAAACAGCAAATATGGCCTGTGTAACAATTGGTTCAACCGGTTTAAGTATAGGATTCATATCGGTTTACTGTGAGCCGAGTCAACCAACAGAACCATATTATATTTAGCACAAATTAGTGGAGCTATTGAACAAATGGGTGCGGGTCGTCTCATTATTGCTGGTGACTTTAACGCCCGGAGCCCTTGGTGGGGTGAAAGACGAAGAATGCGAAGATGCGCGGGGTGAAGCACTGTGTGATATATTGAATGAATACGGCGCTACAGTACTGAATGATGGCACTGTGCCCACTTTTGAGACTTATCGTGGAGGACGAGAACTCTCGAGCCGAATCGATGTAACAGCTTGCGGTACCGAACTACTAGGACGAGTGGTGGACTGGACTATGGATCGTGGCATCACTTCATCCGATCATAACACAATTGTATTTAAGATTCTAGATAACATACAATCGAGAGAAATACCGCACGGTACTCGCATTTATAATACAAAAAAGGCTAAATGGTCCGAATTCCATTAAACCTTTTTAACTCAATTGGATAACCGTGAATTAACCATAGGTAAAATAGAGTTGATTCGTACAGAAACACAAATCGACGAATTTGTTCAAGAGTACACAGAAGCAATCGTCTCAGCCTGTAACGAAACTGTCCCAAAATTGAGTGCATCAAAAGGTTCTGCACTACCACCGTGGTGGAATGAAAAACTTTCCCAGCTTCAAAGAGATGCAAAAACTAAAAAGAGACGAATTAGATGTACGGCAGCTAGAAGACGTGAATATGTCATCCAAGTTTATTCGGAGGCGCGTACTAAATATACGGAGGCAGCTGCAACAGCACAAATTGAGGACTGGAAAAAATACTGCACTGCATCAAACCGTGAGTCTATGTGGGACGGTATATATCGCGTAATTAGGAACTCACAACCCCGCCGTCCTGAGGTGCTTTTGCGAAACGATTTTGGTCAGTTGTGTTCAGCCCAAGAATCAGCTCAGCTCTTAATCGATGCCCTCTTTCCAATTGACGATAGTAGAACGGATACACAAGACTAACAAATCATACTGGAAAAAGAAATTAACATCGATGATTTGGGCGAAAATGATCCATTCTTCACAAAAACGGAGTTATGTCACGCATGTGAATTATTCTCTCCACGAAAGGCACCTGGTAGAGACGGACTTACAGCGGATATTTGTACCAATGCCGTCCTGACTGATCAGGGTTTGTTTCTCGCATTAGCAAACGTTTGCCTACGCTTGGGACACTTCCCAGTTGCATGGAAGATTGCTTTTGCAGTCATTGTTCCTAAATCAGGAAAAGATACTTACACAACACCCAAAGCGTATCGACCTATAGGACTTCTCCCAGTGTTAGGCAAAATTCTGGAGAGACTCATGGTTGGAAGATTGAGGTGGCATCTTTTAAAAACTCTTAACAGAAGGCAATACGGTTTCATGCCACAACGTAGCACAGAAGACTCTCTCTATGACGCAGTTACCCATATCAAAAATCAAATTAATGGCAAAAAAGTATGCGTACTGGTCTCACTCGACATAGAGGGAGCCTTCGACAACGTGTGGTGGCCGTCTATAATACAACAGCTTGCGAAAAAAAGATGCCCCAGAAACATATTTTCGCTTGCGCGCTCCTACCTTAACGATAGACAGATAACAGTTAATTATATGGGTAGCACTTGTAATAAACCAACAAACCGGGGCTGTGTACAGGGCTCAATAGCGGGACCCACTTTTTGGAATTTAATTCTGGATCCACTGTTATGCAGCCTCGAAACTGAAGAAATATATTCACAAACTTTTGCGGATGACCTACTTCTTATTTTTACGGGCACAGAAGTGGACGACATCGAACAACGAGTCAATAAAGCAATGGAGATAGTTGGTAATTGGGGGATCAAAAATAAGCTGCGATTTGCTCCCCATAAATCCAATGCTATGTTGATAGCAAGAAAGCGGAACATTCGTGTTCCAGATATTAAACTTACCGGTCAAAGCATTGGGTTTGTGTAGCAAACTAAAATATTAGGTGTAACAATAGATAGAAAATTAAAGTTTGGTCCTCATCTAGACGCTATACAAACGAAAACCATAAGTGTCTACAAACAGCTTGAACGAGCCGCAAAGGTAACATGGGGTCTAAACCCAAGTATACTAAAAATAATATACCAGTGTGTTGTGGAACCTATTATGCTCTATGCAGCCAGTGTGTGGGAAGATGTTATAGCTAAAAAATCGGTACAAAAAAAGCTCTGCTCCCTCCAAAGACAGTTCGCAGTCAAAATATCAAAGGGCTACAGAACCCTATCATTAGAAGCGGCGCTCGCAATATCAGGTTTGATTCCCTTGGACATAAGAGCACACGAAGCCGCAGCTCTTTATAAAATAAAAAGAGGAGCCCCGCTCATGCATAGCCTTGAACTCGAAATAGAAAAGAGGGTGCCGTATGAATGTATTCCACATCCGGCAGAATGGAATCATATCCAGTTCAAAGAACTGGAAGAGCTTACAGATTTAATAGAAGATAGAAAAGAAATGAGTGGAACGCAAGTTTACACTGATGGTAGCAGAATAGAGGAGAAAGTGGGAGCAGCAGTCACAGTGTGGCGGGCAGGCTGTGAAATTGAATATTACACCATGAAACTTGCGAATTACTGTACAGTCTATCAGGCTGAACTTCTGGCGCTGCTGAGGGCGACAGAGATCACGGAAGGTCTTCAAGATACAGAAGTAAACATATTTAGCGACAGTAAGTCATCACTACAGGCTATAGCTGACTATACCTCGTCTCACCCTGTCGCCTTCAGTATTCGTCGGAACATCAGTAATTTGCAGTACAAAGGTATAGAAGTGCGACTGTTCTGGCTGAGAGCACATGCGGGCATACCAGGTAATGAAAGAGCAGACGAACTGGCTAAGATGGCCGCTCTTACCGAAAATTCGGCACTGGACTACTGCAAATTTCCCCTTTCGTATGCGAAGCGTACTATCAGAGAGGAATCGATACAACAATGGAACTAAAGATATATTAGTAAAATTGATGGTAAAACTATCCAACTCTTCCTCCCTGATGTACGCTCCGCATACCAAATTTTCAGAAACAGGGAGCCCAACAACCTCATGACTCAAGTCATTACGGGTCATGGAGGTCTTAGCCAGTATCTTCATAGATTCAAGCTTAAGCATAGTCCAGGATTCGTATGTGACCCTGATGCAATTGAGGATGTGCCGCATGTGCTAGTGGACTGTCCGAGATTCGGTGCTGAACGGATTGAGGTTGAGATGAAAATGGGTACTAAATTAGATAGGACGAATATCTTTGAGCTGCTGAAGAATGGCGAGACTGAACGTATATTCGTAGATTTCTGTAAAACGGTTATAAGAAAGGTATGTAAGGCTAATGGAAGCACCGCTAGATGGGCTCAATAATATTTTAGTTAAGTAAGGAGATAATTATGAGCACAAAATAAATAATACTAGTTAGGTAAGTGTAGTATTTAATAAATTAATATTGTAATCAATGATATGTAACTATGTATGATATGATATCTGTAATGGTGTAGGTATATTAATTAATAGAATTTTTTTAATGATGGCATAATATTAAAAAAATATATTATAGTAAATAAAATAGAAGAAAAGAAAAATGCAAAAAAAAAGGAAAAAAAAAATTACAGTTAACAGATATGTAACTAATATTATAATAGTATTTATTATTAAGAATAATGTATTCTAACTTTTATTATGTCACTTGCAATTTGTAAACCATTTTAGCATGAATGCTTATTGGAGTTATTATAATTAATAGCTATTACATCAAAATCCCCTCTGAAAAGGTCTCCGACCCATGTCGGAGGAATGAAACAAAGCGGAACAAAGAAAAAACAAAATATAGTCTAGTCATTAGTCTTTCAAAATGCATCAGCTTCTATTAAATTAATATGACACTTTAGAGAATACTATAAAATTGATACTTTACTTACTATGAATATTGTATAATACTCAACTGTGCTATAAATATAATATATCACATTGTTTTAAGCAAATATGTGGCTTAACGTTATAACGAAATAGCTGCTATTAATAATATCTGTATCGTTTAGCAAATTGTTGATAATGTTACTACTTGCAAGCTCTAGTATGTCTTATGGTCTATGGGACGGGGAAGTCCTCAATGTTGCCAGTCACGGTTATCTAAAATATACAAACCCATTAAAAAATTAATAAAAATTACCTATTTATATAACAATAACATTTGTATGTATATTGCGAACCTTTATACATTTTTTTTTATCCAGACTAGCATTTGGCTATCTCTTCTATTTGTTTGATGTAGTCAAAGATAGTGAACAAGCTAGACCTAGAATACTCTGACTCTCAAGGGCTGTGTACCGAGTGCGTACTTACCGAACACGAGGCGCGTCGGTATGACTCGCGTTCCGACCGTTTTTAGGGTTCCGTAGCCGAATGGCAAAAAACGGAACCCTTATAGATTTGTCATGTCTGTCTGTCTGTCCGTCTGTCTGTCCGTCCGTATGTCACAGCCACTTTATTCCAAAACCATTAAGACAACAAAGTTGAAACTTGGTTAATAGGTGTATTCTGTGAACCGCTTTACGATTTTAATACAAAAATAAAAAATATATATATTAAGGGGGATCCCCATACATGGAACTGAATCTCAAAATCAATCATTTGAAAGATAGGCACGTCTAAAGTGGTAAAATGTGTGTCCCCCCCTTAGAGGGGTCTAACGGAGTGAAAAATTAAAAACAAATATATATGCTGTAGATTTCAATAAACACTTTCAACGAAAATTCCTTTGAAAGAGATATATTCAGCAGTTTTAGAGATATAGTAACCGCAAATATAACTTCGTTTATCATACAAACACTATGAAAACAAAAATACAAAAACTTAATTTTTTGTGAGTGAAAAATTATGGTTATAAAATACTCTACTGTCTTACGGAATCCTACGCGTGCGAGTCTGACTTGCACTTGGCCAGTTTATTATGAAGTCGGAATACTGTATAATAATATTACCGTGGCTGTGTGAGAGTGTGCTGGTGCTACCAAACTGCACGAACTAATATAGACGTACAGTTGATATGTAACACCGCTAAATGGTGGACATTCCATCAATACACACGAAGCGATTTGATATTACCTTTATCATAAGCACTCTAAAAATTTAATTTTTCGCCCGAGTTTGTAATTTTGTTTTCCGATAGTTACCATCTTCACGTAGCGAGTAGTAGAAATAGTAGTATCATCAAGACAAGCGTGCTACGTCGTGGACCACAAGGTCAAAAGTAAAGAGATACTACGTATGGATCGACTGTTGGAGCCAAATATTTATATATTCGCGCCGTGCGCCGCCGCCCGCGTACTCAAACCACAATGAACATATCAGCAAGCAGCCTGCGCCACGAAGACGCCCGCGCTCCAACTTCACAGCTACAATACGATACGAACCGATACTGTAGAACACACGCGTTACCTTTTCTAATATACCAGTTTTAAATACAGTCCACTATTTCATTTAATCGAAGCCTACACACCAACAAATGGTCCTTTACCGACCCTAAGAAGAAAAGGAAGCGTCTTGAGAATATTTGTTACACGGCTGGTGCGCAGTGACCGGGCGAAGTCATCGAAGGACACCTAACGGAAGAACGACACCGTGGTCGGTTTGTACCTGTGCCTAAAGGACAGACATCTTGTGAGTTCGTTCCTATTCCTTTCCTTTACTCGTTTCTGTTTGTGTTAACAAATATATCTAATTGATCCCCTTAATTTCTACGGATCAACTTGAGTAGATATCAGTTCTTTATTCAAACCGTATCAAATATCTTTCTTATTTCCACATATTTTTCATTCATTAATTCTTTATTCATAAACTCGAACATCTTATCTTCTTATCACGTCATAAACTGCCTTTGTAATTCAAATAAGAGTCGTAAAACTCGACCGCTAATTGCCTGCCTTTCGCATTCATTCGCAGCGCATACCTACCTGCAATTAATATCTAGCTTACCTACTTATTTTAGCTATTTAGTGCATCGTCATCTGATCTTCATACACATAATTTTACTGAATTTATCTACATTTTTTATAGAAACTTATATAGTTTTCTATTTGCTTTATTATATTGCGCTTACATACATATTAATAATAAAATGACCGAGTTAAAAACTTTAATTAAAAAGCGATCTAGCATTAAAGGAAAGCTTACGATGTTTAGCAATCACCTCAAAACAATTAGTTCTTCTAAGTTAACTGAATTACAGGTGGATGAGTTAGAATACCGTTTACAAAAATTTGAGCCCTTATCCGATGAATTCGATACGTTACAGACTGAGATCGAGGTACTATCTGACGAGCTACAAGCCGCTGACGTATCAGCAGAGCGAGAACAGTTCGACACCGATTACTTTACTCTGGTAGCTACAGCCAGGAATTTACTAGCTGCAAAAAAGAAGGTTCGCGATCGTGCAGAATCTGTGGTGAGTTCCGGTGATACAGAACCTGGTTCGCAAGTCAGAGGTTTAGTTCGGTTACCTAAGATTGACCTTCCTCGATTTAGTGGCGGATATCAACATTGGCTAGAATTTAAAGATACGTTCCTTTCTCTGATTCACAACAGTGACAATATCGATGACGTAAACAAGTTTCACTATCTCCGGGCTTCTCTTCAAGGAAGTGCCGCTCAAATTGTTAAGAATATTGACTTTAAGGGCAGTAATTATAAAATTGCGTGGGATTTGTTATGTGAGAGATTTGATAATAGTCGCTTGCTAATAAAAAACCACATACATGCATTATTTAATGTGGATCAAATCCGTACGGAATCAAGTAAGTCTATACGATACTTAATTGATGTAACTAACAAAAACTTACGCGCTCTCACGTCATTAAAGGAACCTACCGACCATTGGGACACACTTATAATCTATATGATGTCCAGTAAATTAGATGGTGTGACGAATCGTGAGTGGGAAGAACATAGAAATACAATTAAGTCTTCGCCAACCCTAGCACAATTTTTAGCATTTTTAAACAATAAAGCAAGCTTATTAGAAACTATAGAAGAAAATAAACCAAATTTTAAATCAGAATCAATTAACAAATCTAAAACTTTAATAATTAATAACAATACACAAAAAAAATCAAGTCTCAAACCGTGCCCTTTGTGTAATGATGAGTCACACTATTTGTTTTCTTGTGAATCATTTAGGAGTCTTCCTATTGAATCTCGTATTTCAAAGGCAAAAGAGTTCAAAGTATGTTGCAATTGCTTACGTTATGGTCACACGGCAAATAAATGTTTTTTATCGCACTGTAAATATTGCACGGAAAAACATAACACTCTTTTGCACGTAGATAAGACGGATTCATTTCCTTCTCCTAGTAATGCAAAGAAGTCTTCGTCTATTGAAGATATCGTTTTAAAAACCGATTCAATACAGCATACTACTCCGACGCGTGTTTTCCTTTCCACAGCGTTGGTGAGAGTGGTTGACAGCAGAGGCGATAAACATACCGCCAGAGCGATTTTGGACAACGGCAGCGGTATAAACATCGTGTCCGACGACCTCTGTAGTAAGCTGGGTTTACCGAAGCGGCATTCCGCTTCGGTAAACCCAGCTTACTACAGAGCTTACATTTAAGCTCCACAGTGGCTGGTTTTAACAATCACGTATCTAATAGTACACAGGCTTGCAGACTCACGTTAGAGTCTATGCATGGTAGTTACAAGACAAACATAGAGTGTCATATATTTGACAATGTCACTACCGCTGTGCCTATAACGTATATAGACACAAAACACATACACATTCCAGAAGGCTTACCTTTATCTGACCCGTCTTATAATATTCCGGCTAAGGTCGATCTTCTTATCGGAGCAGATATCTTCTGGGATGTACTAGGTGATCAGAAAATTAGCCTAGGTAAAAACCTACCTGAGTTACGAAGTTCAGAGTTAGGATGGATAGTCACTGGCCGAGTCCTTAGCTCTAAATCTACATACAGTCAGTGTCTTTTTACTCAAGGTCAACTTGATAACAACCTTACTCGGTTCTGGGAATTAGATAGTGTTTCTCCTAAGCACTCCCTTTCTGCGGAGGAACGTGCATGTGAAGAAAGTTTTTCACTTAATACGACACGTAACGAAGATGGTCGCTTTGTCGTCACAATTCCTCTGAAACAGGATCCTCAAGTCTTGGGCAATTCTTTTGAAATGGCTAAACGTCGTTTCTTATCGCTTGAGCGTAAGTTTGAACGGGAGCCAGCATTTAAAGAGAAATACTTAGATTTCATGAGAGAATATGAACAGTTAGATCATATGACTGAAAATAAAACATTGTTTCCTTACAGCGATGATGTTAACTATTATCTGCCCCATCATGGCGTACTTCGGGAGTCGAGTACAACTACTAAGTTGCGTACAGTCTTTGACGCTTCAGCAGTCACCACTTCGAGAGTTTCACTCAACGAAATTCAAATGGTTGGCCCTACAGTCCAAGACGATCTTCTATCGATCCTCCTCAGATTCCGTCAACATAAATATGTAGTCTCGGCAGATATTGAGAAGATGTATCGCTCCGTTGATGTGATTCCTTCTCAACGTTCATTACAGCAGATCATATTTAGGTATGATCCTTCTGAGCGCTTAAAGACCTACACTCTTAATACTGTTTGTCAAGGTACTGCGTCAGCTCCGTTCCTCGCGACTAAGTGTTTGGTCAGTCTAGCTTCAACCACCACTGCGGACACCTTGAAGGCAAGTACTAGACGAAATGTTAACGAAAGTACTTTGCATAATGTCCGGGAATGTATAATGCATGATTTTTACTGTGATGATCTCCTCAGTGGTTCATCTACTGAGAACGAAACTATACAATTATGTAAGGGTATCATTGCCGTCTTGAGTTATGCGGGGCCTTGTTAGGTGCAAGACTGTGTACTAAGGTACTAAGTTCATTGAACGTAAAAATAGACATGTGTCGATTTTGGTGCGATTCCACGATAGTCATAGGGTGGTTGTCCACCCCTTCTAGTCAGCTTAAACATTTTGTGCGTAATCGTGTCCATGAAATTCAGGAAAGCACAGCTGGTCACATGTGGAGCTACGTGCCGTCCAAGGAAAACCCGGCAGATCTTGTTTCTCGCGGGGTGAAGGCTGATTGCATCAGCGGGGCCTCTTTATGGTGGTCAGGGCCGTCCTTCTTGCGAAACTCTGAAGAACACTGGCCTAAAATGCCTAATGATTCCCAGAAACATGATCTCCCGGATCTTAATACATGTTTACTAATAAAAGATAAAAAAGACAACAATGTATTTACAAATCTTATAACTAAAAATTCTAAATTTACATATATACAAAGGGTAATAGCCTATATACAAAGATTCATACATAACTGTAAAAATAAAATCAATAAATACACAGGTCACCTTTCTTGTGATGAATTAAATACATCGCGCGACGTTATCCTGCGCACGGGACAATCAGAAATGTTTCCCGATGAATACCGTATACTAAAATCAGTTAACTCTTTGCCAAAGAAAAATAGATTAATATCATTGACTGCTTTCTTAGATGAAAATGATATCTTGAGAGTCGGCGGCAGACTTGATAATTCTCCATATAGCTACGACATAAAACATCCCATATTACTTTGTAGCAAACATCACTTAACAAACATTATATTTCACATGTATCATTTAAAACTTTTACATGCAGGTCCGCAATTACTATTATCAAATATTCGTCAGACATATTGGCCTTTAGGAGGAAGGAACTTATCTAAATCTATTGTCAAAGGTTGTGTGAAATGTTTCAGATTCAAAGCCAGCAACGTTCAACCTATTATGGGACAGTTGCCTGAATCTAGAACAATACTAGAATTTCCCTTCTTAATTTGCTCGGCAGATTACACGGGTCCAATTTTGATAGCCAATCGTAAAGGTCGAGGTTGCCAGCTAATTAAGTCTTACTTGTGTTTATTTGTCTGCCAAGCTACTAGAGCTGTACACCTGGAACTTGTCACAGATCTCACGAAAGAGGGATTTATGGCCGCTCTAAACCGGTTTGTAGCTCGCCGAGGAAAACCGCGTAGTATAACATCCGATAACGGCACAAATTTTGTAGGCGCTTGCAATGAATTGCATCGTTTTTTACAGGATTCTAATATTCAAATTAGTTCCGATGCTGCACAACAGGAAATTGAATTTAATTTTGTTCCTAGTTATACCCCACATTTCAACGGTATGGCTGAATCAGCTGTCCGTTCCACTAAACATCATCTTCGTAGACTTCTTCAACTCACACATTTTACGTATGAAGAAATGCAAACTTGCTTAACTCAGGTTGAAGCCGTATTAAATTCTCGTCCACTCACTGCCTTGAGCTCTGACCCATTAGATTTTACTTTCCTCACACCTGCCCATTTCCTCATAGGACGACCACTTCTGTCTGTTCCGCATCCACAGGTCACAACCGAGAAAATCACGAGCCTTGAAAGATACAAGAGAATCGAGTACATCAAGCAACATTTCTGGGCTCGATTCACCAACGAGTATATCACGACGTTGCAGCAGAAGACGAAATGGCCTGTCTCGTCTAACAAACTCAAACTAGATTCCCTAGTCCTAATTAGGGATAAAGGATTACCCACACTTCGCTGGGCACTAGGACGTGTTGTCGCCATTTACCCAGGAACACGAGATGACGTAACCCGAGTGGCTGACCTCCGTATTAAGGGCGGAAATATTATAAGACGAGCCTTTAATAACATTTGTCCCCTTCCAGAGCCAGCGTCTATATAAGTTGAACACTTCAACCCGGGGAGTATGTTGGAGCCAAATATTTATATATTCGCGCCGTGCGCCGCCGCCCGCGTACTCAAACCACAATGAACATATCAGCAAGCAGCCTGCGCCACGAAGACGCCCGCGCTCCAACTTCACAGCTACAATACGATACGAACCGATACTGTAGAACACACGCGTTACCTTTTCTAATATACCAGTTTTAAATACAGTCCACTATTTCATTTAATCGAAGCCTACACACCAACATCGACATCATCGCTTAACATCAGCCCCCGGAAAAATGCAAGTACTGTTTCCATTCAAGCTAACGCAACTTCAACATATATGGGAATGACATCTTTGTTGCGGAAACATAAATGTTATTCCATACATTTTGAACTTGCGTTAGCGTCAATGAAAACAGAAATTGGATTTTGTTCAGGGGCCCAGGTGCAATAGTGGTCAATCGCTTGCGTATTCAACATAAACTTAGAAGTTCATGCTGAATAACTGCTTACTACCACGGTAATATAATCACAGTTAGTGTAGTTTTCCAATTAGTGGTGCACGTACCATAGTACTATTAAGTAGTCTGTACGTAAAGTAACATGAGTACACGTTACCCTGCGTGCGGTAATCTCTTACTATCTTCTAGCCAAACTGGATGCTACCTAGCGTTTAGGCGGTGATGACGGCGCAGCGTGCTAACGAGTAGGTCGAAGTTTATAGAAGCTTTTGTGTGCTGGCCTGCAGATTGCTGGCGTACTTACATTTTGTAGCTTAAGGGGTACGCGAGATGAAGGAGTTTTATGAAGGGGTACGCAAGCAAAACTAATTGGGAACCACTGATCTATAACATTACCATCGATGTATATGTACTACGTTCGTCACATGTACCTCCATGAACATTACCGTATTACTACCTACATAGGCTACATACAACACGTGTCAACGCTGCCTAAAGGCAGCGTTGTGGGATAGACTCTTCGACATTTTGCTAGGATGTCGATGGATAGACTATACCGGCGATAGGGTTGTTTTTACTGTGTGAGAAATGAAAGCTTATAGCGACAGTAAACATTCGTGTATATCAGAACATGTAGTGCAATCGCCGTAAAATACCACATATAAAACATTTAAGTAAGTACTTGCTCTCGCTAAGAAATGTTCTGACACTAGAATAACATATAATAGGTCTGATGAGAAATAAACACAACCACATATCTTCTCGCAATATATGGCCCTTTGTGCATGTAAAATATTGGAACTGTAGCTACGATGCTGACTGAAATGAAGTCCTGCAATGACTGGTACTGGAAGACTGCTGGTAAGGCACTGGACAACAGACTTTAGTCCAATTCATAAAACTCTACCATTCTTGTCTCCATGTCATATAATTTAAAAATGCATCCAACAATATGCTAAAACTCAGCAGACATATCAGTCACATGATTTTGTTCGGTAAGTCGTTCATGGTCCAGCCTAGCCACAGTTTTACAATCATTACAACATAGTGATTATTGGTGGGTAGGCCACCAATAATCACAATGTTGTCCCGTCAGTTACCATATCGCTGAGCAGGTAGAAGTTATGATAATTAAGATCGTTAAAAAAACTAAATAAACTGGCCAAGTGCGAGTCGGACTCGCACACGTAGGGTTCCGATTGAACAAAATTTGCCGGAAAAATGAAGTACATGTAGTTTTAACATCGATATATATAAATACCGTATCAATACTAGACATGCTTATTTACTACAACGCCATCTAACAAATATTTAACGAAATTCTAACACCAACTAAGTGAACGTTAACACAATGTTAGGTAAGGTAAACCAGTGTTTTTCAACGTGTGCGTGTGCATTCGCGATCTCGCGAAATATTTCAGTGAAAGAAAAAAACAAAGTTTGAAAATATACTTTTAAGTAAAACATTAATTAAAGAGCATTTGTTGGTGTTGTGACTGAGAGTGCTTATAATATTTGTTTCAAAAGAAAACTATGTACTTTGTTTCCTGTAGGCCACACGAACGAAGCCGCGGGTAGTAGCTAGCAATATAACAAAATACAGATTATAAACAGTGCAAGTGGGTAGATTTTTTTTTTCATGCTAAGGGGGTAGCGCCGCGTCTTGTATCAAATCAAACAATCGTTCATAGATGGCGCTATAGTAATTTTTTAACGTTACACGTTTTTTGTATGGGGACCCCCTTTAATTTTTAACTTTGTTCTATTTTTAGTATTTGTTGTTATAGCGGCAACAGAAACACATCATCTGTGAAAATTTCAACCGTCTAACTATCACGGTTCACGAGATACAGCCTGGTGACAGACGGACAGACAGACAGGCAGACAGACAGACGGACAGCGGAGTCTCATTAATAGGGTTCCGTTGGTACCCTTTGGGTTCGGAACCCTACAAACTGACTTCACATGTCGCGCTAGTAATATTGAAGTAAGTTTGAGATATTTACTATTTATCTCTATATCTCAGGATCAGATCATCATATCCTAATTAATTGTACAATGAGACCCAACGGGAAGTAAATACTACCCTCAACCTCTACCTCTCTGTCTATGGATAACCTCTCATACAAAAATGATTTTTCTAAATCGGTAAATAAATGACGGATTTCTGAGGTAACAAACATAAGAAAAATAAATACAAACGAATTGAGATCCTCCGTCTTTTTCGAAGTTAGCTAAAAATCGCATTAAATTTTTTGTACTGGCAACGCAACGACGCATGCCTTTTTCTTACCAATGAAAGTAATAATAGCTGTGCTCTTATTGGTCAATGAAAATGTAACTTTAATTTAATTGGTCAGAATATGACAATGCGGACTTTTAAATTTTTTTGATTTCTATTCCATAATTCTTATTTTTTTGAACTCGATTTATGATTCAATTTCATAATAATTCGAATATTTAAAAATTTCATCGATTGTTAGGTTTTTAATGTGGTAAATTTAATTAGCCAGTGCCCAGTTTGAGGATTTTTCAAGTTTTCAATCAAAGTCACGGCAACCAAGGAGTATAGACAATGTCCACAGTCAAGAAAGCCTACTTCCAGTTAAAAATTGGATTAAACTTGTGTTTTGGAGAGAACACAAAATAGTTCTTAATGGTTACCCGGTCTACCTCTTTCGTAGTCGTATTTACTTAATACTGTGGGCATAGAAAAATCTTACAAAAGTTCACTAATGTTCAAGATCAGGGCTGAATAATGCTTTTATCACTCACTTACCTACACATTATAAAACAAAGTCTCCTGCCGCGTCTGTCTATCTGTTCACGATAAACTCAAAAACTACTGAACGGATTTTAATGAGGTTTTAACAAAACAGACAGAGTGATTCATGAAGAAGGTTTAGGTGTTTAATTCGCTAAGGTTTTTGTGTAAATTGGTGTAAATATGATGATGATTGTTGAAAGATGTTACGATGTTACGTTAATTCATAATCGACCCAACGCAACGCAACCGACAACAAAAACTGATGTAAACATGTAGGCATAATACAGGCTGGTGGGTCGCTAGTTATACATACTACAGATTTTTTTTAAAATTTTTTTTTGTATTGATTCAACTACTACTTCACGCAGATGTCTCACTGCTATTACAATCTAGCCTTATAATTAGGCTAATAAGTAATTTGATTTTAACTTAATTTACTATTAAAATATTACTAAGAATGTGTCCATTAACACTTTCCCTAATGTCTCTATTAAGGGGAAGACACTTTGTTATTGTGTTCTTTTATATAGTGTTCACTATCACTACACTTATGCTCACTTAGTAAAATATCACTGAAGTAAATCGAACGGTTTTACCCTCTTTACTCTTCTTACTATGTCCGTGTTGTCGAGGAGCTGGATAGCCTCGACGTTCACATGATGGTGAAGTCTGCGATCGTGAGCTTCAGCATATTGTTTTATCGTTTTAGCGACGTGTTCCACTTTTAGGTCCCGATGGAGATCGTCATTTCTAATGTACCAGGGTGCCTTTACAATGCTCCTGAGTACTTTGTTTTGAAATCTTTGTATAATCTGTACATTGCTCTGTTTGGTGCATCCCCATAGCTGGATACCATAAGTCCATATTGGCGTAAGGACTTGTTTATATAATAGCATTTTGTTATGCACTGACAGAGATGAATGTTTTCCAAACAGCCAGTGCATATTCTTGTAGCGAAGCTCTAATTCTTCACGTTTCTTTTTGACATGCAGCTTCCAGCTTAGCTTTGCGTCTAATGTCATCCCTAGATATTTTGCTTTGCTATCGTAAGGTATTGGTTGATTATTTATGAACACCGGATGGTAGTTTGGTCTCTTATTTGTGAAATCTATGTGTACAGATTTACTTTCGTTGAGCTTTATTCGCCATTGTTTTGTCCATGCAGCTATGGAGTTAATTGCTGTCTGAACCTTTTCCACTGCTTCCTCTTGGGTGAGACCTGTAGCCATAATGGCTGTGTCATCCGCGAAGGTTGCGATAGTGTTATTTTCTAAATGAGGAATATCACAGATGTATAATACGTACAGGACCGGACCTAAAACACTGCCCTGTGGTACTCCAGCTTTTATCTGCTTTAGTTCTGAGTATGAGTCATCTTGTCTTATCCTAAACATTCTTTGTGTTAAGTAAGACTTAAGAATATCTGCAAACTGTTTTGGAAGCATATTTGTCAGTTTGTGTATGAGACCCTTATGCCAAACTTTGTCGAACGCTTGAGCTACGTCCAAGAAGACGGTAGTGCAAACTTTCTTTTGTTCCAGAGCATTTTCTATGATGTTGGTGATTCGATGAACCTGGTCTATGGTGGAGTGATTTTCCCTAAATCCAAACTGGTAGTCAGGAATAAGTTTTCTTTCTTCTATAATGGGTTTCAGCCTTTTCAAGAGCAGTTTCTCGAATAACTTCGATATTATTGGTAACAGAGAGATTGGTCTATATGATGTTGCATCTTGGGGTGATTTACCAGGCTTCTGGATCATAATAACCTAAGCTATTTTCCACAAGTCAGGCACGTATTGAAGTCTGAATGACGCATTGATGAGTGTTGTTAGTTTGACTAGCGCTTTCCGAGAAAGACTTTGGAGTACTTCACCTGTAATCAAATCATATAAATAAATATGTATGTAGTTAATTTCCCATACAATTTGTTATTGTTCAGGAATAAATGAATTGAATTGAACATATCCCGGCGTCTTTTTCTTTTTAAGCTTTTTGATTTCATTGTAAACTTCTCTTGGTGTTGTAAGTTTAATTTCAATATCATCTTGGGATGTTTCAGTTAGCGTAAAGTCATGGTCCATATCCTCATTAGGCTCAAATATCAACTCTAAGTGTTGTGCAAATCTAGATGCTTTCTGTTCACTGCTGACGGCCCAACTCCCGTTAATTTCTTTTATAGGTGGGACCTGCAGAGTAGGTTTTTTAAGGTTTTTAGTGGCTTTCCACAATGTATAGTTGGTTGAACGATCACTTGTCAGATGACTCAAGTAAGTGTTCATCATGTATTCGTCATTGAAAGCTTGTATTGTCTTGTGAAGTTTTTTTGTTAAGTTGTTCAGAAGCATTTTGTCTTTTGGACATCTTGTCATGTGCCATTGCTGTCGCTGTCTTCTCTTATTAGCTATCATATCTCTTATTTCAACGGGATAATAATTACTTCTAATTTTCTTTTTGTATTCTGGTGTATTTTTCCAGGCACATTGTTGAATGCCAGTTATGAATTTTTAAAAATCTATATCTATTTCATTTGGACATTTTAATGAAGTTTTTAGGTCAGTTATATCGTCTAAATCTATCTTGAAGCTTTCCCAATCTGTGTTTTTATTTGCCAAGGAAGGGCTTGTTTCTTTCTCAATGATGTTCTAACTTATCGATAGAATTATCGGCGAGTGGTCAGAGTTCATAACCTTCCTGAATATGCAAAAAGCTTGGTGATATATTTTTATAAATAAAAAAAATCTATAAGGTCAGGAATCTTCAAAGGATCAGTGGGCCAGTAAGTTGGCTTGCCTGTTGATATGACATCACAGTTGCATTCTCTAATAACTGTTAATAGTGCTTTTCCTTTGGTGGTAGTCAGTCTCGATCCCCAGTAGGTATTTTTAGCATTAAAATCACCTCCCAGTATAAATCTGTTACCTAGATCTTTCAGAAAACTTTTGTACTGTTCCACTTTTAGTGCGTGCTTAGGCGGACAGTATATCGATGATATTGTAATGGGATACCTTTTAGTTTCAAGTTGAATAGCAACTGCTTGTATATGTTGTTCTTCAAACTTATGTTTTTGGAAGTGATTGATATTATCTCTTATGATGATAGCGCTGCCTCCTCTTGCGGTATTATCCGGGTGCAGAGCATGGTAAGTTTTATATCCTTGTAGTCTGATGTAGGATTCACGTGTAAAATATGATTCGGAAACATGACCCAAACATATAATACTGAATAATGCTAAAAAACTAACTTCTTATGATGTCCCTCCGAATTTAGCTTAAAACTTGTAAACTTATGTCTTTACTTAGTGTTTTAAGGCAAGGGCAAGGTTTTCATGAGCAAGGCTTACTACCGGTGGTCGCCCTTTGACATCCTCCTTACGATATATGTCACAGACCTACCTAGTGAATTCTAGGTCTGCGATATAATATAGATAACGAATAGTTAGTCCCGGACTCTACCAACGCGTAGATGTGCGGAGATGTTCGAAGCGGAGACGGAAGAGATTTTTTCAGCTAGGGTGTATGGCCTAAAGAGGCCTAAAGATGCCTTATGGCTTGGCTACACTGGAGCGGAGATGTGTGCTATAAACTGCTGACTAAAGCGGAGATATAATGTGTGCTGGCTAGAGAGGAACTGAGCTGCGTGCTGCGAGTGTTGGATGTTTGTTGAGATGATATATGATATGATCGGATAGCGATCTGATACGAAAGGCAGACGTCTCAGTCATGTCACTATTAGTTACAAAAGCGGCGCCGCTCACTGCACACTCGCACCACTCACATATCTTCTTATTTCGAAGCAGCATGCGAGGCACAGTTTACATTTCCGCTTTGTATCGCCGACCAACTTAATCTCGGCGAGACATAGCTCACATCTCCGCTTGCATCATAACACATGTGATATGATACATCTCCGCTCCGTGGAATTTACTGAAACTGAATGAAAACGAGATTTGTGAATTACGAAGTTCTATTGGTTGTTTTTAAAACGCTTCTCTCCTCTCGTCTCCGCTCCGCTTTGGGGAGTCCGAGTCTTAACCAAATAATAAATCCAGACTTATATATTACTAGCAGCCCGCCCCGGCTTCGCACGGGTAGAACATATATGCCTACAAAATTTGCATCAGTTTGTTGCATCGAATATAAAATATGAACATAATTAACAATAATCGTCATATTTCATCCAACTTACACAAAACCTTAACGAATTATGCACCTAAACCTTCCTCATAAACACTCTGGCTATTGGTGAAAACCGCATGATAATCCGTTCAGTAGCTATTGAGATTATTGCGAACAGACAGACAGACGCAGTGATGGAATTTGTTTTATAATACTTACGTAGTGATATTGGACGGCCCTTTAGCGTAAAGGATAGTTACCCAGATTCTGACCCGACGGTCGTTGGTTCTAATCCTAGCTATATACCTACCAATGAAAGTCTGTCACCAAAAACATCTAATGTGTTCCGGCAGCTATCCTTGAGTGAGAGCCAGTTCCCCAGTCTAGGCCTAGCGTGCTTACCGTCTTCGACCGCATCATCACTTACCAACAGGTGAGATAGTGGTCAAACGCTAGCCTATAAGATATAAAAAAAAAGGTGAACATCTGCCGCCGTAACCTTACGCGTTCCCCGACGCAAAATGTAGGGGTAATATACGTTTAACGTGTGTATCTGTGTGTCTGTCTGTAGCATCTTAGCACCTAACCGGATGAACCGATTTTGTTTTTATTATTGATAGTTTTTTTTGTTTGATAGATGTCTTCACCGAGAGTTTTCTTAGCTTTGATTCATGAAAATTCGTACAATCGTTATAAAACTATGAGCTTTTTTCTAGTTAATTGCGCTATGAAATCAACTTTCATTGGTCTGATCAATGCCAAAATCTTCTTTTTTAACGATATTGTAAGAACATGGAAGCATTGACCTGATGCTGGGTCATCTCCTAGTCTCTACAGAATACTCAAATCCTCACCAACTTACAGCTCAGATTTTAAATGTCGTGTTTAGAGTCATTGGAATGCTTTTATTGAATAGATTATACATAGATCAGTCGGGGTGGTTTAAAATATTATATTATTATATATATATATAGATGAATATTATTTTATACAATAGATCATATTGTTATACTATATTGACTTCAAATTGATTGTGATCGGTGGGGATCTACAGGATAGCTAAGCCTATAATAATATTTTCGTAGTAACTACGACCTAATCTGTGGTTTCACAGCAAATATTTTATTAATTTTGCGATGCGTGTTTCTGAAATTCGTGATATCTTCTAGAGTTTTCATTTGAATTATATACTGTAAAAGACAATTTTAATCTATAATATGTGGCCAAGCTAATTTACGTAATTATTTGGATAAGGATTAATACTATATACTTGAAAATAGCCTTGGAAGTTATGTCATATTTTTTAACAAAAAATTTAAGATTAAAATGGTTACTG
The DNA here is from genome assembly GCA_954871355.1 of Cabera pusaria. Taxonomy (NCBI): domain Eukaryota; kingdom Metazoa; phylum Arthropoda; class Insecta; order Lepidoptera; family Geometridae; genus Cabera; species Cabera pusaria. The sequence continues at coordinate 8,989,671 of OX940893.1, forward strand.
TGAGTCAACCTTAAGAGATAGACATATGCTGTCGCGGACTTTTTTGTAGGTCGTATTAAGTTGTCAACTCTTGCATAGAAAATATTCTTCTATCTATTTGCAATTAAGCAGCGTTCGTAAGAAACGTGTTTTTTCGACCGTTTTTTTGCCGACTTAGGTTGCAAATTAGGTCTCCATGAATGTACCTTTGATTTAAACGGGATAATATACAGCCTATTTTCATTCCGAAAGTCCATTCTATGTATTAGTGAAAGAATTTTTTAAATCGGTTCAGTAGTTTTTGAGCCAAATCATTACAAACATACAAAAATACAAAAATACAAATGTTCTCTCTTTATATTATTAGTATAGAAGTTATAGAAGTAGAAGTATAGATAAAGAGGAAACGTTTTTAAACGGGTTCAACTTTTGAGATGTCTATTCACGAAGCAAGTGCATCGGTTTCTTTGTCGCGGAAAATATCGTTTGCGCGATGCAGGATCTCATACTTTTAGGCAATATTTAAATGAGAGTTATTAAAATCTACGCTAGCGCCATCTCTGGGTTTTATTTATCCTTACTAATATTATATATGCGAAAGTAACTCTGTCTGTCTGTTTGTCTCGCTTTCACGCCAAAACTACGGAACCGATTTAAATGAAATTTGGTACACAGATAGTCTAGAGCCTGAGAAAGGACATAGGCTACGGTTTTTAATGCGAAAAGTGGGTTGTAAGGGGTTATGGGGGTATGAAAAATTGTATGGGAGTATCGACATTTTTAAAGCTAGAAGCTTGAAACTTTTTTTTTGAGTGTGGTTTCGATATAAATAAATATGACATTCAAAGTTTGTGAGGGGGGAGGGGGAGTGGAAGGGGTAGGGGGGTGGGTAGGGTAGAGGGACTTGAGGGGGTGGCTAGAGGAGGGGAGGAAAGCTGGAGGGGAGGGGATGTCGAAGTGAGGGAAGGAGAAGCGGAAGAGGAGGGGAGGTGGAACTGAGGGGAAGGGGAGGGGATGGTATGTGAGGGGAGGAGGGAAGGGGGGTATTAGCGTGGCGTTGTACGGCGCGGTGTAGTTGGGATACGTATGTGTCATATTTGTTAATGCTACCCAAAGGCACTATTCCACGCGGACGAAGTCGCGGGCACAGCTGGTTATGGTATAAATGCCTTAGCCTACGAGCGTCGCTGGCTGACATCTGATTATCTTATCGCACGATGACAACAACAACAACAAGTTCTGATATTATAGACAAGTTATACCTACTACGTGATAAACAGCTCATGTCTAGATTATTTTCTCAGAACATTATTACATAATTTTTTTTTAAATTTAATAAAGATTACTCGCAATGTGGGTTGCAAATTACTAGTATTCTTGTTTACCCCTCCAACTAATCTAAATATGCTTGTGTCTGGAGTGGGTTCACGTCAATAGTGCAATGGGTGTAATGGGGATCGAACTCACGACCTCTCGATCACCAGTCCGACACCCTATCCATTGGGCTATTGCCGCCTTACATTCATTGTCTTTAAACGAATATGCACACTATCATCATGGAGGAACTAATAGTAACACTTTGATTATAAACTCGTCATATTATCAAAGAGTATACACTACACACATAGGTACACTGTACAAGTACAGTGTTCAATAATACCAACGAATAATAGGTATCTGACCATAGAAATAGGAATAATTATTCCTATTTCTGTGTATCTGACGGATGAAAAATTATATAGTAATATATTATTACTTCGGAACATCTTCGGAAAATCGGGAAATCCCGACTGACAAATAATTCATTGATATTTATTGTTGGTAATAGTACCGACTATAAATAAATATTATCTGTACGTGTAGCTAATTAGGTAGGCACTAATGCACAGTTAATTATCTTTTGTGGTATTTGTTTCGATTTCTTATTACATATTATTATGTATGACTGTCTACAGATAAAATATCATACTTTAATAAAAAATAAATCTGTAATATCATTATCAAACTATGATTATTAAGGGCTGTGGATTTTGTAAATAAATAAATAAAAAAAGTAATTAATATCCTACGAAACCTATATAATTATCTTTGACAGAGCGTAGCGTAGGTCCCTGTTTCAGCTTGGGCATAAATGCTTTCTTATGCCCGGATGTCCGGATGCATAAATATGATTATATCCGGATGCAATAATTACGAATCATAATTATTGGAGAAATATTCAAGCGATCATAATTTATTATCGTTTAAATAAACCTGCCATATCCGAGTCGCACTCGCACACGAAGGGTTTTGTAGCACTGTACGCACGTATTTTTAGGTTTCCGTAGCCGAATGGAAAAAAACGGAACCCTTATAGATTCGTTATGTCTGTCTGTTTGTCTGTCTGTCCATCCGTATTTCACAGCCATTCTATTCCGAAACTGTTAGGACTACAGAATTGAAACTTGGTAGATAGATGAATTCTGTGAACCGCTTTCCGATTTCTATACAAAAATAAAAATATAAAAGTTTAAGGGAATATTGTTGTAGTGGCCATAATAAAACACACTTTGTGTTTTTCTCTTCCCGTTCAAAAGATCGAGCAAAAACGCAGAAAAAATAAACTGGCCAAGTGCAAGTCGGACTCGCACTCGTAGGGTTCCGTAACAATAGAGTATTTTATAACTTTAATTTTTCGAAACCAAAAAATGTACTTTGTTTTTCATAGAGTTTGTATGATAAACAAAGTTATCTTTGCGGTCGCTATATTTCAAAAACTACTGACTGTATCTCCTTCAAACCAATTTTCGTTGAAAGTTTTTATTAAGATCTACAGAATATCTTTTTTCTAGATATTTCACTCCCTTACATTTAAAGTTAGAGGTGGGGACACACATTTTACCACTTTAGACGCGCCTATCTTTTAAATTATTGACTTTGAGAAAAAATTATTTTAGGAACCTCAATGTCATTTTTAAAGACCTATTCATAGACAGCCCACACGTATAGGTTTGAAGATTTTTTTTTGTTTCAATTCCATGTAAGGGAGGATTCCCCCCCTTAAACTCTTAAATTTTTTATTTTTGTATAAACATTGGAAAGCGGTTCACAGAATACATCTACTTACCAAGTTTCAATTCTGTAGTCTTTATAGTTTCGAAATAAAATGGCTGTGACATACGGACGGATAGACAGACAGACAGACAGACAGGCAGACAGACATAACGAATCTATAAGGGTTCCGTTTTTTGCCATTGGGCTACGGAACCCTAACTTGTTTCTTGTATGGGGAGTCCGCCCTAACATTTTTAATTTTCTTTAGATTTAATATATTTTTGTTATAACGGCATATCTATACTAATATTATAAAGAGAGAACATTTGTATTTTTGTATGTTTGTAATGAGTAAGCTCAAAAACTACTGAACCGATTTAAAAAATTCTTTCACTAATACATAGAATGGACTTTCGGAATGAAAATAGGCTATATATTTTCCCGTTTAAATCAAAGGTACATTCGTGGAGACCTAATTTGCAACCTAAGTCGACTAAAAAACGGTCGAAAAAACACGTTTCTTACGAACGCTGCTTAATTGAAAATAGATAGAAGAATATTTTCTATGCAAGAGTTGTACAACTTAATAAGACCTACAAAAAAGTCCGCGACAGCATATGTCTATCTCTTAAGGTTGACTCACAGTAACCATTTTAATCTGAAAATGTTTGTTAAAAAATATTACATAACTTCCAAGGCTATTTATTATAGTATTAATCCTTATACAAATAATTACGTTAATTAACTTGGCCACATATTATAGATTAAAATTGTCCTTTACAGTATATAATTCAAATGAAAACTCTAGAAGATATCACGAATTTCATGAACACGCATCGCAAAATTAATAAAATATTTGCAGTGAAACCACAGATTAGGTCATAGTTACTACGAAAATATTATTATAAGCTTAGCTATGCTGTAGATCCCCACCGATCACAATTAATTTGAAGTCAATATATTATAATAATATGATCTATTGTATAAAATAATATTCATCTCAGACCTATGAAAGTTGATTTCATAGCGCAATTAACTAGAAAAAAGCTCATAATTTTATAACTATTGAACGAATTTTTATGAATCAAAGCTAAGAAAACTCTCGATGAAGACATCTATCAAACAAAAAAAACTATCAATAATAAAAACAAAATCGGTTCATCCGGTTAGGTGCTAAGATGCTGCAGACAGACACACAGATACACACGTTAAACGTATATTACCCCTACATTTTGCGTCGGGGAACGCCGTAAGGTTACGGCGGCAGATGTACTCCTTGGTGGTAAGCTACTTTTTGGTAGATTTAATGATTCCACTACCACTGTACGAAAACTCATGATTCATGAATGCACATAAAACTTTTATTGGTAGGTATATAGCTAGGATTAGAACCAACGACCGTCGGGTCAGAATCAGGGTAACTATCCTTTACGCCAAAGGGCCGTCCAATATCAATACGTAAGTATTATAAAACAAAGTTCATCACTGCGTCTGTCTGTCTGTTCGCAATAATCTCAATAGCTACTGAACGGATTATCATGCGGTTTTCACCAATAGCCAGAGTGTTTATGAGGAAGGTTTAGGTGCATAATTTGTTAAGGTTTTGTGTAAATTGGATGAAATATGACGATGGTTGTTAAATATGTTCATATTTTATATTCGATGCAACAAACTGATGCAAAATTTTGTAGGCATATATGTTCTACCCGTGAGAAGCCGGGGCGGGCTGCTAGTTACCTAATATGTAGAAATTTCACGGGCGGACAGATGGAAAAACGGACAGTGAGATCTCATAGGGATCCGATGGTACCCTTTGGGTACGAAACCCTAAGAACTGGTAAAACTGACTTCAAATCCTACGCTAGTAATTTTTTATTTATTTATTTATTAACAAACTCCACAGCCCTTAATTAACATAGTTTCAATGATATTGTGGTACTTAAGGCCAATAACAGATTTATTTTTTATTAATGTAACAAATTTTTTTCTGTAGACAGTCATACATTATTTATACTATTAGCTATAATATATATATAGTAGTATGATATAGATATTTAATTAAAGAAACAGTTTATGTGTCTGAGTGTGTATGTTATGCGATTAGAAGCTACATAGAAATAATACAAATAATGATAAAAAAGTTTATACGTGTGCGTTTGTGTGCGTAGATATGTTTATGTGTGTGCATGTGTGTGTCTATGTGAGTTTTCATAACATTAAAGTTGTTGTCACCAGTCACACTGAGGACTGACATTCAGGGCTAATGCCTTGATTCAGAATCTTGAGTATGTCACGCTTGAAATTTGTTTTACTATTACAGAATAGATCAACAGGCTTAAATTTGTGGTTATAAGGATTTTGCAATCTTTTGGCGACAGAATTTTGGGCATATTGAGTGCTACAGTGAGGAACTGCAAACAGTCTAGTGTGTCGAGTACGCTTTTTTGGACAACAAAAACACATGATCTTGTGAAAGAGTTCGGGGCAATCAATATATCCATTGCATATACCGTGCAGAAAGGCCATATCAGAGAGAGTTCTTCTATTTTCAAGTGTAGTTAACCTATGGTGGACACAAGACTCCTCGTAATCATTGGGACTAATATAACATCTATAGTTTAGCTGTTTTGTAAATTTATACTGAATGTTTTCAATGGTTTCTTTATATGTTACATAGTGAGGATTCCAAACTATGGAACAATACTCGAGCACACTTCTTACATATGAATTATAAAATAGTTTTAAACAACCTAAGTCTGAAAAGGGACGACTGACACGCAAAACGAAACCAAGGCTTTTGTAAGCTTTATTAGTAATATGCTGGACATGATCCGAAAAGGAAAGTTTAGCATCCATCCTAATGCCGAGGTCTACAACTAAGTCTACTCTTTTTAAGTCTATTTTATTAATTTGATAAATGAAATCAATACGTTTTTTCTTTCTCGTAAAAGAGATATATTGACATTTACTTATATTTATACCTAAACGATTGTCAGAGTAGTATTGTCCCATCCTGATCAAGTCAGACTGCAGGTTTATACAATCATGCGGGTTCGTTATTTTCATATATATTTTTGTATCGTCCGCATACATAAGAAACTTTGCATGTTGAAAACATCTACCAATATCGTACAAGTAAGATGCATACAGGAGAGGACCCAAAATCGAGCCTTGAGGAACCCCAGAGCAAATCTCCATAAAATCGGAACGAAATCCACCGATGACAACTGCTTGAGATCGATTGCGCAAGTATGACTCCATCCATCTCAGTAAGTTGCCACGAATGCCCAACTCAAAAAGTTTCTGCAGTAATATGATGTGGTCAACGCGGTCAAATGCTTTTTCAAAGTCCGTGTAAACCACATCTACTTGCGATCCACCATTTTTCAGCAGTAGGTAAGTTTGAAGTGTTTATCTCCATATCTCTGAAGATACAAGGATCTCGATGATCGATCTGGCCCTTACAGCTTGTTCGAGGCGATATAAATTCCTCGACGTAATGTTGTCTTGAACGAGGACTAAAAACGGCTAAAGAGCTGTTTGGTAATTAGAAGCTCTGGCAAAGTACGGTGCGCAGTAAAAGTGTATTTATTTTTACCCTCACGCGTGCGTTCGTTCAGGAGGGTAGCATATTAATAAAAGTATGTTTATTTCTTTGGCACGTTTGGTAGTTATTTAGATTTGGTGGATTTTAATAAATCTGAGGTGTCATTAAAATCGATATGTACTTAGTTGTATTATTTTTATGGTGTGTAAATGAAATAAAGAGTTATCGTATTTAGTTGTAATCTAGTCGAAAGAGTTTTAGAACTTGGGTTTTGTTAACTTCGGTTTGCCTTGTTCAGTCATCACTGTTTCGTTAACCAAAAATTGTAAAATAAACCTTTCAAATTTATGTGAGTGCAATTATACAATTTATGGAGACTATGACAACCATTTAGATGACCTAAATCCGCCATCCCCTTTCATCTATCTGAGTACCAGACATACCTACAGATATGCGCCATCGCTACATATTAAAATTTTCATCTGCTCGTACGAAGCGACTTCCTTCAACTTTTATAATCAAAACCGCCATGGAATGGAATTCCTTTCCAAGTCAAGTAGTTTATCGCTTGTAAAAGAAAATCACAACCACGGCAAGTTTATTTTCACGCTGACAGTACTAACGCAAAGCCGCAGCTAATCAGCGCAATCCTACCCATTCCAGGGTTGTCACTTCCCTTGAAATGGGAATCGTCAGCAGTTACTAGGTAATTAGTAGAGCTGTTTGCATTTACATCTGAGGCCTCGTTACTGAGAAGCACCTTTTTAGAGATCTTGGTAGAGTTGTAACAAGTCTATTTCAAGGAAAGATCGGAGCTGATAAATACAACACTCATTCTCCGGGCCATTTTTAACCTCGGACACAAAACGAAGGGTGTAATTAGTTTGACATGTGTATCTGTGTATATTCGTTTCTGTGTCTTTCTGTGGCATCGTAGCTAACAAACGGAGCAACCGATTTTGAATTGACCTGATGCTGGGGCATCTCCTAAAATCTGCAGAATACTCAACTTCTAACCAACTGACAGCAGAGATGTCGTATACCGTAGCGATAATTTATTAAAAGAACGACTTCGATTTTTATTGCTTCGCCACATATCTCAGGATATTGTCAAAATATTTTGATTATAGAAAGTGTATGGATGGTCACATAATGATATGATATGATATGGGCGGCTAATATCAGTAATAGGTACCGTTTGAAAAAAATATTAAAAAAAAAAATTATAATATTGGTGTTGATCAATACCAACGATTTGTTCATAGATTCTTATTCAAAGCGGTTTTGTTTTTCGTGGGATTTTACAAAAAGCGCCTTACGAAATCCGCCTCACGTTTAAGCAGTCAGTAACTTACCACTTAAAACTGTCAGGCGCTTCAGAACTTTTGACCATTTATTAGGTCCGAAACGCCTCATCAGCGTTACAGCGCGCCCAGCAGGGTAGCTAGCATGCATGCTAGCTAGCTAGCATGGTAAGGGGACTATTTTGTGTTTCCACCTATCTGTGTTTTGTTTGGTGGAGAAGGCAAATTATAAGTAAAGTTTTTCGACAATTATAAACGCCCGCTGACTTTTAATCAATTATTTTTTTAAACTTTTTAATACTAAACAAAATCAAAACTCGGGGTTTAACTTCACCACGCGTTTAAATTGTTGTGTTGATCTCCTGTCAGTGACGAAAAACAGAGAAATAATTTTGTCTTTTCCCGGGGATAAGGCCATGCCCTGCAGGTATAGCAAATGTTTGAAATGTTTGAAAAATGAAAAAAAAAACACCGGGCCGCGGTGACCGCTTACTATCAAGCGGGCCCTTTATACACCTAGTTACCTGATACCATGGAATATAAGTAAGTGTATATTTTTTATTTTTCTTTTTAGGGAGGATACGGGCACTTATTGATTTATATTATGATGGGCAATTATTGAGACTCTGCTATCCATCCATATTTACGTCCGTCTGTCACAGGGCACCTTCTGAACCGTTATAGTTAGAAACTTGATTTTTTTAGTCTTTGAGTAGCCAATTAGATTTTTTGTAAAGACATTCGTCATCATGTGTCCTAATAAAAAGTATCTACAATAAAATAGATATACTTAATATCTACTATAATAAATTCGACCTCTTTAGACGGTAACGTCGTATTACTTGAGAGATAGGGTATTTTAGCCCCTACATCCCACGAGTTTGAAAATATTTGAACGGTTAACTTACTTACGAACATATAACTATACAAACATACAACTTTCTTCTCTGATGGGAGTACTTCCGAAACACCAGTAGATTCAACAGTCAATCAGTTTTCATCTTTTGTTTGCAGATCTAGGGTTGCCTGTTAAGACGGTATTATGCAGCTGATAGACGGACAATCAGTTCCATTCGGAATATGATTTGTACTGCAATTAGTCTGCGTTTTATTTATTTATTATGTTTCATTATTTCACAATTTTTTTGATAAAAATTGTCTGAAATACTAAAACATGCACTGGGTTGCGGGTGTGCACGTAATGGTACGGTTGGCAACCCTACATTAATCAGGGGAATTAAACATGTGTTTTAAGTGTGACGTTCGACGTCTAGATGAAAGCTGAATGGCTCAATACCTTTGTTTTATTTTTGAAAATTCAAAGCAATAAGTTATGTTTCTGTTATATCTATAATATTTTTTATCGAATATGATCTACTTAATGTAATTTGACATGTGTAAGTGCAAATTTTTAATTTGCCCATATACTGAATAAATGCTTTGACTTTGACTTTGAACAAAAGTTTATAAAAACATACTAGGGTCGATTTGAGTACCTACCTATCTTCTTACATTGTCCTAAGGGTAACCTTTCATCATAAAATATAGAGAAGAATAGGTAAGTATATCAATACCGCGTAGCCAAATAGATATGCAAATACAAAACCGTATTCACATGGATGACTATTCAATTCCAAAGGTCCAGCCACTTTTAAATATTCCATGTGCGGTCTACCGTAAAATCTACAAAGAAAGGCTATTATAGATCTTTTATTGCATTTTCTCCCTATTTCGCGGGCGGGTATAAGATAACGCAATTTTATGTCAATTTTTTATCAATAATCTAGGGATTTTAGGGTATTTCGCAGTAGGTATCGTATTTAATATTTAATTTTGGCATAAAGTTTCGATCGCACTTCTATCAAGTAATGGACTGATATTTTTGAATTATATTTTATAGTTGTACGTGGAATTTGAAATTAATGTAAGAGGCTCGAGAAAGCGAGATGCAGAACGTCTATGAACGTATACGTAACGTAGCAGTTTCCCGTTCTCTACAGCGTAGCAAGATTTTTTTACTAGATCTTGTCTCTTGAAAGATCTCTTGAAAGCTTCGAGATAAGCAGGTAAGGTATATTAAACTGGTCAAGTGCAAGTCGGACTAGTAGGGTTCCGTACCACACTACAGTATTTTATAAGATCGAGCAAAAAATACCGCTATCATTTTACGCCAGCAAAAAATAATAATTAATAGGTAAACATTTTATTTCTTATAACGCCATCTAACGTCTAACAAAGGTGTTAGGGATCGACATTTCAATATAACGCCTCTTTGGGACGTTTACCTAACTAAGCGTTCATAGATGGCGTGAAATGCCGAAAAAAACACGTTTCTTGTATGGGGACCCTCTATTATTTTTAACTTTATTCTGTTTTTAGTATTTGTTGTTATAGCGGCAACAGAAATACATCATGTGTGAAAATTTCAACTGCCTAACTATCACGGTTCATGAGAGACAGACAGACAGACAGACAGACAGACAGACAGACAGACAGACAGACAGACAGACAGACAGACAGACAGACAGACAGACAGACAGACAGACAGACAGACAGACAGACAGACAGACAGACAGACAGACAGACAGACAGACAGACAGACAGACAGACAGACAGACAGACAGACAGACAGACAGACAGACAGACAGACAGACAGACAGACAGACAGACAGACAGACAGACGGACGGACGGACGGACGGACGGACGGACGGACGGACGGACGGACGGACGGACGGACGGACGGACGGACGGACGGACGGACGGACGGACGGACGGACGGACGGACGGACGGACGGACGGACGGACGGACGGACAGACGGACAGACGGACAGACGGACAGACGGACAGACGGACAGACGGACAGACGGACAGACGGACGGACGGACGGACGGACGGACGGACGGACGGACGGACGGACGGACGGACGGACGGACGGACGGACGGACAGACGGACAGACGGACAGACGGACAGACGGACAGACGGACAGACGGACGGACAGCGGAGTCTTAGTAATAGGGTCCCGTTTTACCCTTTGGGTACGGAACCCTAATAAGCACCTAAGCACACACACACACACACACACACACACACACACACATACACACACACACACACACACACACACACACACGCACACGCACACAGCAGCTGACAGCGACCAGCGACCTTAATTCAGTTTTTTATTTGTAGATTTTATATAGATAGTCTGTATGTATTATAGTTTTAGGAGAATAAAGCACAGAATTAGGCACTAGTGAGTTATTGCATTCGAAAGGGCCAAATTTGGGTGATGGTTCAGTTATTGGCACCTGAATTTTAAATGGAAACTATAAATTATTGTACGTAATTTTTAGATTTCCAACTATACAGATATAAGCAGGAATTATTTTACGTATATATTGTAGTTTGTTGGATGAGAGTTGCCGAGGATCGTGCTCAGTGCCGTGCAGTTGGAGAGGCTTATGGCCAGCTGTGGACTAACATAAGCTGATGATGATATTGTACTAGGAAATGCAAAAATCGTGCACAATAACTCATAGCTTTTATTTAAAACTTGGGTTCTAATAATTGGACAGTGTCAATGTTTGGGCCTTTAACCCTAGACTGAATTCTCCGTAGTATTTTTGTATTTTCCCAGAAACACTTTTTGGTATTATCTGTAGTAACGTATAATAAAAATCGTACAAAATCTGTGTCTGAATATTTTTCAGATACGCTTCTAAGCCTTAAACCACAGTTCCTAGAATTTTTGTAAGCAATATATATAAAATAAAATCATAAGAACTAAGCGTTACTACTCTAAAAATACATATGTATTATACATATATAAATACACATGTATAACAGGGGTGGCCAACTTGATTACATCCAAGATAATTTTTTTTTTTACACCAAACTGGGTAGCACTTGATCACTATCTCACCTTTTGTTAAGTGAGGATACAATCGATGATGGTGATGATGATATAGATGATGATCTACTGTTTACTGACAAAACCCTGTGCGATCTACCAAACTTAAGTACTTATATGTCTTTTGCCTTGCCACGAACAACTGGACTAATAGTCGACCGATTAGCCATAGGTACCTGAAATATAACAACCTATCTTTGACGGATAATAGTATTTTTTTATCTTATAGCTAGCTATAGGCTAGGGTTTCACCATTGCACTATCTCACCTGCTGGTATAAGCGATGATGTGGTCGAAGATGGTGAACAGGCTAGGCCTAGAATACTCCCACTCTCTTTCAAGTGGTCTGTGCTGCCGGAACACCGTTTTTCACTTACTTTCAAAAATGTCCCTTGAGTCTCTTTGAAACTGATGCCCATTCAACTAATTAAGTGATAGAAAATACAACCAAGTCTGTTCCTCATTAAATTGAGTAAATAAATACTCAATTGGTGTCTCGCTTACAGTGTTAATTGGAGGCTCAAAGGGTTAAGTAGGGCTCTAAATATCCACTCAATCAAATTTCCTTTTAAGAAACAAACCCTTTAAGTGACTCCCTTTTTCTCAGATGTCAACCGGTTCTTTTCGTGTCAATTCCATAGAGGGGTGTCGTTAATTGAAATAAATATTTGTACGGGGAATTTTCTTTCGTTTCGTCCAAATTAGACGTGTACTTTGTGTGCCTTGAAGATTTGTCTTGTTACAAATTAAGACGGCTTTAATATCAATTGCAGGTGACGACGCCACGACGCGACGGTACGTATTGAATAATCTTTCTATTTTCTTAGGTACTTATTTTTTTAAGAAACAATTGAGATGTTTTAATTAGTCTAAATAATACTTACTGTTTTGTTATGACTTAGGTATTTTTAAGAAAGTACGTAAATTTTACTTAATTATCCCTGTGCTAATTATGTTCATGGCCGAAACCTACCAGCAGTGGTCACCCATTTAGAAGCACTCCGGGATCATAATACAGGATTAACCTGCATATTTATTAAATCGAGTGAGATATTAACTCCACCATTGGTGACCATTTAATAGAATTATCAGATAAAAACATGAATTTGCTTTATAATCTGTAAATATTCTGGATTAACATCCTTAGCCAATAAGACCAGACTAAACATAGACTAAACAAGCTATTCAACAGCGCATAGAATTGAAAGCAACTGAAATACCGAATTGTATGGCAACACCACTAATGCCTTAGTTCAATTGAAACTGCTCAGTGGAAAATCGGGCAATAAGTATGCATCAGGTCTTGGGCTGCGGCTGATGCATCTAGATGTCTAGCCTTAGGACATAGAATATTGATTTAACAGAAGCGTACATTATACAGAATTCACTGTTATTCGACGAATTGGCTTCGGCTGAAACTTGCTTTTGCCAAGGATGGGTTAAACACAAAATTCATTTTAAATAATGTTAAATTGTTATCCTTGCTCATTTTCATTTGTATGATTGCAGTGACTCTGATGGATAAGATGGAGAACAGCGTGATAAGGGAATGCTGTGGTATGGTAGAAGATGTAGTGACAAATATAGAGAATGGGATGCTTAGATGGTTCGTACATCTAGAGAGGGTAGACGAAGTAAGATTGACAAAACAGATCTGAGACGAGTGTGATCATGGGACAGCTGGCAGAGGTCGACTGACTGAAGGTGACTAGGCCAGGTATGGTCAATCAGTCGATCGTCGTCGACCAGGCGATCGCGTCTATTAGTCCAATCGATCGCAGCAAGGCAAAAAATATATAAGTACTGAAGTTTGGTAGATCGCACTAGGTTTTGTCAGTAAACAGTAGATCTTGGATCTAATCAAGTTGGCCACCCTTGATCTAGGCGAACGTATCACATCCAGATCGGAGACATTTTAATGAAAGGCCAAGTCAAAAGTACCTATAACCGGCGATCATGTATGAAGGCGCTCATGAACGTGGAAGAAGCGAAAAAGGTATGTCAGTATCGTAGTATGTGGAAAGAAGTAGTCTCTGCCTACCCCAACGAGAAAAAGGCGTGATTGTATGTATATTCATTTTAAACTGATTAGTTATTTAAAACTAGAATTTAATGTGCAGTACGAGGCTGGACGCAACGGCTAGCACCCAGCACTTAGGATCCCGATGATAAAGGTAGGTACTTAAAATGTGGCGAGCTAAGTAAATTCTACGAATAAATAAAGGATAAAGATCCGTTTTTATCATAATATTAGGCAAAAAACTACTCTATGCTGACTCTAGATTCAATACCATTAGTACGATGCTTAGGTTCACTTCTAGTACTCAAACGAGTTCTTAACGCCAACTGCATGCAGCGGGTATAGCAATATAAGTAAATAGATATTGTATGGATTTCCACGCTAGACCCTTCGGCATTTTCCGACCCATTGAAAGGATTTCGTGCTATGTTTTGACAATTACGCTGAATTTGATGGCCAGGATTTGGATGAAATTATTGTATGTTTATTGTTCGAGCTTTATAGTAATGTTATAGATAGATATATTTATGTTGATTGGGAACTTTTCCGATAAGACGCTGATGATGAAGGTGAAATTGGTAATGGTATCTACTCGGCATACCTACAAGTATGTATTATCATTCATCAAATTAGGCCTACGTATCTATCGTATATAGATAGTACGGCTATCGTATTGATGTATATACGTCGTACCTTACGATTTGTCATGGTTTTGGAATACATTTAATGAAATATTTTTATAAATTGAAACATGATCTAAAATATAAAAAATAATTAAAATACATATTGAAATATGTTTTAATTATTGCTTTTTAAAACCTATCTCAGCATAAACAGAACAGTTCATCCAAATATAAGTGTGACATGTACGAGTACATGTATCATATTAATAAATTTATGTCATATAAGCAAAAAGCGAATGTACTAAGCATCCATAAATGTGCTTAATTAGAGACTTATTGCGTACTAGGCGATAAGACATCGCAAAGTGCTTTTAGAAATAAACGTAAAATTCTAAGAGCAAAAACAAAACATTCCAGTACCATCCAGAACACAATATCATAGACATGAAGTCTTTATGACAACCTTATGAAAGACAATGTGCAGACTAGGCGAGCATAAGTTGCGGGGTGCCATCATCACAAGTGCGGGTAATGTGAGATTCCCTGGCTTTATAGTTATTTGAGTGGGCGGGCCAGTTAACGTCCTAATTTATAACGTTAATACCAGGGGCACATGATAGCTAGTGGACCGCATTAAGCCCATACTGCGTTATAACACTGCGTTAGCGTGTATTAGATTGTTAGGTCTGCAGAATGAGATAGTGGGAACTCGTGACTGTAGCCGCAGTCATTTGAATGATATAACAGCGTAGGCTGGTTGGTCTCTTTTGTATCTCTCGTTAAAGTGATCATAGAAGGTATCACAAAAGTTTCCATATAAGTTCAAGAAAACTCACACACAGGAGAATATTTTTTATTGTCTCGCGTCTGAGGTCAGTACCTTTTCACGTGATCCCTAGATGGTGCTAAAATCTGCTAAAGTAGTGATGTTCAGAGGATCTTCATCATCATTATGAGCTCACTTCAGTCCACTGCTGGACATAGTCCTCGCTAAACGCACACCACTGAGCTCTGTCTTCAGCTCTTCTCTTCAGTCACTGCCAGCTATCTTGCGTATATCGTCACTCCATCTTGTCACAGGGCGTCCCACACTACGTTTGCCAATTCATGGTCTCCAGTCCAGACGCGTCTACCCCACCGGTTATCGGTTCGTGCGACAGTTCAGAGACGTTCAGAGGATAGCCGTTGTCGTATTATGCCACTTTGCCCTAATGCTTCTGATCACTTACTGCTGTTTAATTTATTTTTTTTAAGTTAGGTATCAGTTGTCCACAGCTATCCTCTGAAAATCTATTCAATACGTCAACACCAAAATTATAAATGCGAAAGTCAGTTTGTATGGGACTTCTTCACGGTCAAACGACAGGACCGATTTAGCTGAAATTTTGCACAGGGATAGCCATTATTATGGATTAGGCTATAGGATACTTTAGGCTATAGGCTTTTTAACGCGGGTAAAGCCTCGGCTTAGAAAAGATAATAATACTGCCACGGGGCACAGCTAGTTTAAATATATATATTACGTGTAATTTGTTTTATAATCAAGATAAATGTTTGAAAAGGAAATATTTTCTTGTTTAATACCTACCTTCTAGAGCGTGATCGGTGATATTTTAGTAGTCTGGTTTTAGTTTATATAGACTTCTGCGCTGCGGTAATATCGCCCATGTCAACATATTTGTTTCAAGAAGTTTTTTTTTTAAATTTAATGACTCTGCGAGAATATCGCCGAGATAAACTCTCTCGTACACGATAAAAGTCATCTATAAAATATTTTTCAAAAAAAATAAAACCGACTTCATTGACACAAACAGGCACTCAAAAGCGAAAAATTAATTACTTAATATAATTATTATAAGCGCTACCCACTTATCTATTTGAAGTCGGTGCCAGCCAAGTCTATTGGATAGTAGATAGATACTATGTATGTAGTAGTAGTAAATAGGTAGATACATGTAGGTACTACGAGTATCTATCTACTACCTATTAGACTTGGCTGGCACCGACTTCAAATAGATAAGTGGGTAGCGCTTATAATAATTATATTAAGTAATTTATTTTTCGCTTTTGAGTGCCTATGAAGTCGGTTTTTTTTTTGAAAAATATTTAATTTTACCCTTTTTAGTGCAAAACAAGTTTTAATTAAATTACATGCATCTATAAAATTTTGTGTCTGGGCCGTTATACACTAACGGATATATACTTTGTGAAAATTTCAAGTATGTACCTATTACGGTTAAGAAGGTACATCTGAAAAGTGCGCACATATAGACACACGGACGGACGTACGGACGGACGAACAGACAACAAAGTCTCAGAAAGTGTTCATTTGGTACCCTTTGGGTTCGGAACCCTAAAAAATGTCCTTTAAATGCCGTGAAAATATTCACTAGTCATCAAGGTATCAAAGGACAATGTCCAAAATGGCCCTGTGCAATAAAAGCATCTGACACACACGATAATTAATTGTCTATTTTATTACAATAATTCCAAATGCTTTTATAACACGGACCAGTTGTATGAAAGCACTGTGTAGCCAACCTAACAACGGAAAGTATTATTTACGCAGTAACTATTATATAATCTGTGGTATTATGCTTATTATTTTTTTTTTGGAGTGTTGGCTGGTACAAAGTACTTTCATAATTCTGAGTTATTTATGTATGCCGTGTCGCGGGCGGGACTGATATGGCCGCCATCTTCGCCAAACGTCATGTCATGTCAAAAAATATTAGGTGCTCAAAACTTTGCACATTAACAAGACTTTGCCTGGTAGGACATTCCTGTGAAGACAAATTAATTCTCCCCACCTTTGCTTCTATCTCGCTCACAGTTACCGTAAGAATATCTGTCAATAATACTTAAATTCAAAAAATTAAAACCACCCCCGACTGATTTGTATATGTAATCCGAGTTTATAATCAAAGCATATGTATAACTTTGTACATTGAGACCATTCCGAGGAGATGTCTCAGAATTAGATCAAGGTTACCATATTTTTGCAATGTCATTGAAGTAACAAGATACTGCGACAGCGCCATTTTGATTTTTTGACGTCCGCGGTTATCGGACTACGAGCTTACGAAAGTTGCTATCGTAGTTTTTTTAACCAAAAAAGGCTGATAATATTTAAACGGCTGAACAGATTTTCATGAAATAAAGCTAAGAACACTCTCGACGAAGACATGTATCAAACAAAACAAACTAAATCAAAATCGGTTCATCCGTTTGGGCGCTACGATGCCACGATGACAGACACACAGATACACACGTCAAACTTATAACACTCCTTCGTTTTGCGTTGAGGGTTAAAAACTAAAATCAACGTGAAGAAAGATGTAAAAACATTATCCAAGATCATATTTTTTAGTCTTCAAAAGTATATGCAATAGCAACCTCCATTGTGTTTTATCTTCTTGGGACTCTTCTTCTAAAACCAGTACATTCTCCATGTTTGAGATATTTATCTCCATATCTCTGAAGATACTAATCAGATCTTGATAAAATTAAAATGGGACCACCTCGGAAACGTACCCTTACTATTAAAAACTGGCCAAGTGCGAGTCAGACTTTGTCCCGTACACGGAGGGTTCCGAACGCCATCTATCGAGTTTCTAACGAACTTCTAACACCAACTAAGTAAACGTTAACACAAAGGTAGAATAGTATTATATAGTAGTTAGCTAGATCGATTTATCGCCCCCGAAATCCCCTGTAGGTATACTAAATTTTATTTAATCGTTGGAGCCGCTTCCGAGATTCAGATTAAGGTAAAGACGATAATGCCATCTTAGCAACTAGATAGGTGGCGCTGCGCTATCGTAAAAAACTTTTTTTTAACTTTTATTTAATTTTTAATTCTTTGTTCTGTTCTTAGTATTTGTTGTTATAGCGGCAACAGAAATACATCATCTGTGAAAATTTCAACCGTCTAACTATCACGGTTCATGAGATACAGCCTGGTGACACACGGACAGACAGACAGACAGACAGACAGACAGACAGACAGACAGACAGACAGACAGACAGACAGACGGACAGCGGAGTCTCAGTAATAGGGTTCCGTTGGTACCCTTTGGGTTCGGAACCCTAAAAAAAGAATCATTTAAATCCGTTCACAATTGACGGAGTAATCGCGTAACATACACACAAAAAAAAACATACAGACGAATTGAGAACCTCCTCCTTTTTTGTGAAGTCGGTTAAAAATCAATGCCAATTGTAAGTAATGTCACAGATTATATAATAGTTACTACGTAAGTAATGTTTATAGAAAACTTAAAAATAAAGCTGTTTTAAATACTCGTCGGTTTAAGTTCGAATTGGTATCTCAAGGCGTTTTATTAAACCTGTTTTTACGTTCTCAAAGGAAAGGACCACAATTATCTGAAACTTTTTGTCTTATTTTTATTCCTTTGTACAAAACGCAGACAATCTTTTACTGTCTTCAAAGAGCATTTTCACAAGCACTGGAGAAAATAAAATGTATTGGACTGTATACACAACACTGTTGTGAGTGCGTAAAAACTTCTAGTGGTTTTCTTTATCTAAATTTGCTACTGTTCTACAGCGAATATAGTATTTTAGTAGTAATGTATGGGCGGACGGAACCTTTTACTATTACGTATTTTTTGGCAGAATAAAATCTGGGAAGTCTATATGGATATAGGAGTAGCGATATTTTATGTACAATAGTTATCAATAGTACATTATATTACGAGGACGCGAAATAGAATATTTATGTTTAAGCCGCTGTATTGATTTGATTCCAGAGCAGAGCAAAAATTTTTCGGCGTGGGATTCTAACACTTCAAAGTACGTCGGCTGAATGAATATAATTTTGTTGCCAAGGTGCCAATATTTTTTATATCTTTTTTATCTTTACTTACTTTACTTTTTATCTCATTCTATCTTTAAGAAAATATAACAGCTAAAAAATTACTACGTTATTAAACATTTATGGTACCTACCGAAATTATTTAAAAAAAATGTTTTTTTTTATAATATATATTTTATATCTTATAGGCTAACGTGGTGGTAAACGATGATGTGCTCGGAGATGGTGAACAGGTCTAGAATACTCTGACTCTCATGTGATGAGTGCTGCCGGAAATAGCTACATCTATACCTACAATATTAGAATAAACAAAATATCGTTCTCAAAGCGAAGTTAAATGATTGACCACCGCAGACGTGGTCTTGTAATCGAACATTCGGCATTTCAGACAGTTGGGAAGATTTCAGACGCATTGTTTAAGTTATTCCACGGAGTCTACTTTGAGATCCAAGCATTCTTACTTCAATCTTACTGAAAGCCGGAGAAAAGGATAGGTAGTGCTATATTGCCGTAGTTCAGTTATCTTCTCTATAGTCCAGGCTTCCAGCTAAGTACGCTCAAAAAGAATTTCTTAAATTGTTTCTGCCTATGTCCGTTGTAGACTTTGAAAGCATCTGATCCATCCATGGTGCCCTAAACCGGTTTTATAAGAATGGCAAAAATGCGGAGATTGTTTACTAATAAGTATAATTAAGATAGTTTAAAAACTAAAACAACCGACTTCCATGCCCCGCGAGTCAGTTTCAGTAGCAAGTTGGAGACGTTTATCGTCATATCTCTGGAGATACTTATCAAATCTCGATGAAATTGCAATGGGACCACCTCGAAAGCAAAATCTACCGATTAAAAAATCTATAAAATAATCATTCAAATCGGTTCACAATTGACGGAGTAATCGCGTAACATCAACACAAAAAAATAACATACAAACGAATTGAGAACCTCCTTCTTTTTGGGAAGTCGGTTGAAAAACTGAATTCATTCCATCACATTTCTTATCATGGTAGCACACGGTGTCTGCTAGTTATGTATATGACCTATTTAATGTAGACGTATTAGACGTCTGTAATGTATGTATGGTAGCACACGGTGTCTGCTAGTTATGTATATGACCTATTTAATGTAGACGTATTAGACGTCTGTAATGTATGGTGGTAGCACACGGTGTCTGCTAGTTATGTATATGACCTATTTAATGTAGACGTATTAGACGTCTGTAATGTATGTATGGTAGCACACGGTGTCTGCTAATTATGTATATGACCTATTTAATGTAGACGTATTAGACGTCTGTAATGTACGTATGGTAGCACACGGTGTCTGCTAGTTATGTATATGACCTATTTAATGTAGACGTATTAGACGTCTGTAATGTATGTATGGTAGCACACGGTGTCTGCTAGTTATGTATATGACCTATTTAATGTAGACGTATTAGACGTCTGTAATGTATGTATGGTAGCACACGGTGTCTGCTAGTTATGTATATGACCTATTTAATGTAGACGTATTAGACGTCTGTAATGTATGTATGGTAGCACACGGTGTCTGCTAGTTATGTATATGACCTATTTAATGTAGACGTATTAGACGTCTGTAATGTATGTATGGTAGCACACGGCGTCTGCTAGCTATTTTTAATCTACCTTTATTACTTGTACTATTCATTCTATTCTGTGCCTTTAAGCTAAATATATGCTTTGAGTTTCAGTTTTGTACACACAAATAACATAAATAATAGATAAGTAGTGAATATTTTTAATTTTCTATTATGTACAAAAATTTAAAATGATTTATTATATCTATCGTAGGGCCCCAGGCATCCGTTCGATTAGGAAACTATTTTCAGGGCTGTCCTGTCGGGTACAGAACATATTTTCTATCGTTCGAGGGCGTATCGGGGTTTGTTTATTGCAGACAGTTATATTTTTATCAAGAAAGGTAAGATGGAGCTTTTTTGGAGGAAGCTTTATTTTTCTCAAGTGTAACCTTTTTTCGGCAACAGTTTTTTTATACATATACAATGGGCCGCAAAGAATGCAGGGTAACAAGGGTCGGTAACAAAAACCTCAATAACTTCCATATTCCAAAATATTACAGCTTGCTTTATGAAATAAAGAGTATATAGACATTTATTTCTAATGTCATAAAGTATAAAATTATGAAGTTTATTTTGAATAAAAGTAAGTTATGTAAAAATGACCAGATTTCATTATATTTCGGCAAATTTTCTGTGCTATGGTATTAAATAAGCATTTTTTACAGATTGTAATACTTTGTATTTTCATTCTAAACTTAAATATCTTTTTATATGGGTTTTAGTGCGATCTCCGAAAATAAATAAAAAAGTTTAACTTCTTCCTATAAGTATTGGTATTAAAATAAACTTCAATTTAATTTATGTATAAAATTTTAGTAACATCCGTTCAGCCTTTTAGCCGTAAATTCAGCCGTATTTAACAATTTACATTAAAAATTCAAAAATCAAAATGTTTTTATTGCACAAAGGTAACACATTAATAATATAGTCGCTAGATACCAAACTAGACGAATGATCGCCCGTATCTTGGGATCTAGTTCCTCCCACGTTTAGGCACCTATATTGTACAAATGACCTTTCCTACGTGTTTTTTAACTTTATATAAGAGTACATTATCAAACGTATCGACGACGTAAAACGTATATGCTCTAGTAATAAACTGATGACTCAAGGAAATTACGAGTCGGCTTCACAGGTCGGCCTTGTAAGTATGATTCACTTACAAACATGAATCATAAAAAAGTAAGTAATTTCAGTAGCGTTATTGTTCACGCATCAACTTAGTTCTGCTGCATTTAGTCACATATTTAAATTAAGACTAGTAACACCCGCGGTTTTACCCGCATTTTGTTCAATATTTTCAGCCTTCCCGCGTTTCATCCCCTTTATCTCTTTCGTGAAAATTTTTCGGATACGAATATCTACAACTCAGAAGGAATGTGAAGAAAACTTAATGTATAATTCAATTTCGTCGACTATGCTTTTTGAGATATCATGATATGTCTGTAAATTAATACGATTATAAATGTGGTAAGGTGGTAAAGTATATGGTATATACTTAAGGCTAAGCCTAAAATGCTCTGACTCTCAAGGGCTGTGTGCTGTTGGAACACCGAAAGGTTATGGCGGCAGATTTTCTCCTTGGTGGTGGGTGGTATGGTAAGGTAATTTTAGGAGCAAGTCAGACGGAACATCGATATAACATGCTCCTACTACTGCTGGTTACCTGTTGGTTAGATAGTGCAACGCAACTGTAGTTTCACTATCGTAACTCCTTAGCATTGTCCAGTCGCAATGTAAAAAAGTAAGGGTTATGAATAATGATTGAGTAAACATTCATGCTTCAAGAGGTTGTAGGTACTTCTTATTTAATACGTTTTGCACACAAAAAAATTACCTACCACCTCCTACCACCATGCCGAGGTTGGAGGTTTCTTCACGATGTTTTCCTTCACCGGAAGGATACTGTAAAATGAGTCCATAATTTTTTCTATACAAAAATCCATTGGTGCACGGCGGGATTGAACTCGCTACCTCTGGCGTCAAAGCCGACCATTCTCCCACTGCGCCACTGGGCTCTCAAGTACAGGTATCTGTTAAAAAGGTTACAACCAATGTGTTTCAACCCATCGGTCAGTTGACAACCCTACATAGCAAAATCGCTATGCGAACGGTGTACGGACAGATAGATTCGTTATACAGTTGCAAACAATCAAACAAGGCGAGATTCCCTTGCGGCACTTGATTGCAGCATTTTAATACTATTTATAAAGAGGTTGCCTTAATGCCTCGAATCAGCTATTTTCAGAAGTACAAAGCAACTGTCTTTTATGTAATCGTTACATATATATTGTTTTGGAGTCAGATTAGAAAGAAAACCGAACAAGTGCAATTGTAGCGCACCGAGGATTTGCTATACCTACATACATCGTTAATTTATATTTATGCCACATAAATATATATTATTTTGAGTTTATGACAAACTTAACTTAGTAGGTAAGTCTATATAAAATATTCTCCTATATGTTATTATGGCCATATCTCCAACTATTATTGTTTTATTTATATATCTTATAGGCTAGCGTTTGACCACTATCTCACCTGCTGGTAAACTGTGATGATGCGGGAAGATGGTAAGCACGATAGGCCTAGAATGGGAACTGGCTCTCAAGGATAGCTACTGCCGGAATGAATACTTAGATGTTAGGCGACAGATTTTCTAACTTGAAGGTGGTAGCTAGATCGAAATGTAATGTTTAGAACATAAAAAATAAAAAATAAAATAAAAAAGCCTTTATTCTGCTAATACAAAAAAAGAAACATTTACATAAAGAAATATTTACATTTGTTAGTTTTGGGTCTTATGTTCTTACATTTAGAATCTATAGATATGCTTTTCTATCTTAAATTAATTTATTTTTGTAGTAGTCGCCTTTGCAGCGTAGGCCTCCCCCTGTCTCCTCCATATGTCTCTATTTCGGGCTTGTCTTGCCCAGTCTGCTCCACATCTTTGTCTGATAATGTCGTCCCAACGCTTCTCGGTCTCCTTCTCTTTCTGTTCCCATCTCGAGATGGGAATGTTTAGTAGGCTAGGTAATTATATCTAAAGTGTCGTAGCTGCTGCTACGCCAAATTCTGTATGATTTCATATCGTGGAGGTTGTTTTTACAGTTGAACTGTACATAAATATATACGAACAGAACATTAAATAATGACCTCTAATGAATTAATGATGTAAGAGACCATGTTTATCTTTAAAGTTTATCTTAAGTCACTATGGGAATAATATATAATACACATAGTATGTAGTACCATTAAGTATTCCGTAAAAAAACTTAATTCAAAATTTAATCCACCCTCGACTGATCTGTGTAAAATCTGTTCATTGAGACCATTCCAATGAGCCCAAGCCCGACATTACTGCTGTAAGTTAGTGACAAGTAGAGTATTATGCAGATTCCGGGAGATGCCCCAGCATCAGATCAATGCTATATGCTACTATGTTCTTATAATATTTTTTTTAAGTAAGAGGATACCGAATTTGAAATCGATCAAACTTTAAAAAAGTTGATCTAATAGCGACATCGTCTAGAAAAAAGCTTAGTTTATTATTATTCTTTTTTTATATCTTATAGGCTAGCGTTTGACCACTATGTCACCTGTTGGTAAGTGATGATGCGGTCGAAGGTGGTAAGCACGCTAGGCCTAAAATGGGAACTGGCTCTCAAGGATAGCTGCCGGAACACATTAGATGTTTGGCGACAGATTTTCTAACTTGAGGGTGGTAGCCATGCGGACACTAGATAGTGTCCTACCACCATGCAGGGGTTGTTGGTTTCCTAATGGTGTTTTTATTTAACCGGAGGGCTACTGTGAGAAGTGCTCATACATTCTTCTATAGTAAAATCTATTGGTGCACGGCGGTTTTTGAACTCTGGTACCTCTGGCAACAAAGCCAACCGTTCCCCCGATTACGCCACCATGGCCCTCATAGTCATTAAACGGCTCAACGGATTTTGAAGAATCAAAGCCAAGATCACTCGAACAAGTATCAAACTAAAAAAAAATCAAAATGGGTTCATCCGTTTAGGCGCTACGATGCCAGTGATGCCACAGACACGTCAAACTTATAACACCCCTTCTTTTTGCATCAGGGGTACAAAGGAAAGATTGATCTAAAATGAAACTTAGCGGGACACAAAGCTAGGTGAGGTGATGGTAGATGAAAGAAAAATTTGACAGACTGGTAAACAATAACATTGAAATCCACCCCCGACTGATCTATGTAAGTCTGTTCATTGAGACATTCCAATGAACCCATGCACGACATCTATGCTGTAAGTTGGTAAACAGTAGAGTATTCTGCAGATTCCAGGAGACGCCCTAGCATCAGGTCTTACTATCATGTTCTTACAATATACGGGTAGGTAATTGAAGTAAGAGGATACCGAATTTTGCATTGATTAGACTTATGAAAGTTGATCTCATAGCCTCATCAACTAGAACAAGTTCATAGTGTTAAAATGAATGAACGGATTTCCATAATTCAAAACTAAAACATACTTTTGTAAATTGTTAAACACAATCCAAAATTTCATCGTACCGACGGGACTTGAACCCGCAACCTCCGGAATAACATGTATCGGTGCTTTGCCAATTAAGCCACGGTGCGAAGTATCGTTACGACGAAATTAGTGGATTGCATTTTGTTAACCCAATTATGCATTGGTGGCGCCATCTATGACTACTTATTACGTAAGTTAATCATTCGGAAGAATA
The DNA here is from genome assembly GCA_954871355.1 of Cabera pusaria. Classification (NCBI taxonomy): domain Eukaryota; kingdom Metazoa; phylum Arthropoda; class Insecta; order Lepidoptera; family Geometridae; genus Cabera; species Cabera pusaria. The sequence goes on from OX940893.1 coordinate 9,015,245, forward strand.
CATTACAGTTTTCAAATCCGACGAGAGATGTTGCACTGCGTAAATCAAATATTATGTTTCTTTGAATTGAATTTTTGGATTGTGTTTAACAATTTACAAACATATAAAAGTGTGAAACACTTCAAAGAAACATAATATTAAAACATACTTGATTAGATACTTATCAAACAAAACGATGCCACAGGCAGACACGTCAAACTTATAACACCCCTTCTTTTTGCGTCAGGGGTTAAAAATAAGTACAAGGTACTAAGTGAACTAAGCACTTCCAAGCATCTGTTTCACTAAAACTAAACAATAGAAACCTCTTCAAAAGCGCTCTGATCTTGTAAGTATTTTATTTTCTACTGTAACTGTTTGTTTACATCAAAATATAGCAGACTGTTTCTTACAGCTGCAACATGCTCTCAGCAATTCTCTCTAAGTACGGAAAATTTACAAGAAAAATAACCAAGGTACGTGCCGGACTTGTATCATATTCTTGTCGTTGATATATCACAAACGATTTTGTAATGTGTCTGAAACTGCTGTAATACGAAGGTTTCCTACTAGCTGTATTGTTGTAGAAGGGTTTTACTACTTTTATTTACCGCCTTCAAAAAAGAAGGAGTTTCTCAATTCGGTTGTTTATAATATGTTTTTGTTATGTATGTTTAGGCATAACTCCGTCATATGGAAGGAGACGGAATTACAAATTTGTTAAAATTTCAAAAAAAATACAACCGACTTCATAACCACAAACAGGCACTCAAAAGCGAAAAATAAATTACTTAATATAATTATTATAAGCGCTATCCACTTATCTATTTGAAGTCGGTGCCAGCCAAGTCTATTGGATCATCATCATCAGCCTGTATCAGTCCACTGCTGGACGTAGGCCTCTCCCAAGATGCGCCATTGAGTCTATTGGTTAGTAGATATGTAGTAGTAGCAGTAGTAAGTAGGTAGATACATGTAGGTAGCATCTATCTACTACCTATTAGACTTGGTTGGCACCGACTTCAAATAGATAAGTGGGTAGCGCTTATAATAATTATATTAATATTAATAATATAATAATAAGGGCAGGATATTTACGTTCGCTGATGACACTGCGCTCTTTTTCAGTGGAAACACCTGGGAGGAAGTTTTTTCATTCTCCCAAGAGGGATTTGACACTGTTTCTAGATGGCTGCAAAGTAATGTGTTAACACTTAATGTTACTAAAACAAAGTATATAACCTTTGGATTTAGATCAAATTCGCTACCCTCATCCTCAGCTTCACTAACAGCACATACTTGCGACCGCAATCATACTACATGCTCCTGTCCAAGTCTACATCGTACAAATACAATAAAATACCTGGGTGTGGTTATTGATGAGACCCTTACTTTTAAGCCCCACATCGATACACTTGTGTCTAGGCTGCGCAAGCTTATCTATATCTTTAAAAATCTAATGCACGTTGCGGATTTCCAAATCATGAAGATGGTATACTATGCGCTCTGTCAATCTCTCATTGAATACTGCATCACTTCATGGGGAGGTGCTGCAAAAACTCACCTCATTAACGCCGAGAGAGCCCAGCGTGCCATACTAAAGGTCGGAGCGGGCCTTCCCTACATGTTTCCCACAACGGCCCTTTATAAGAAATGGGATGTTCTTAGTGTTAGGCAATGTTTCATTCTACGAACAGTTCTCAAATATCACGCACAGACTAACTTTGACCCAAATATCGTGAAGAATCGACGAAGACAAGCAATCCAATGGCAACCACAATCCCTTCATTCATCCTTATCCCGACACTTTTACTGTTTTCAAGGTCAGTATCTCTACAGCGAACTAAACAACATGCTTTCCATATTTTCAAAAAACTCATTCATTTGTAGACAACTTATCTCAACATACCTCAAAAGTCTTAACTATGATGGGACTGAAAATCTACTTCATATGGCAATTTAACTAATTTAAAAACATTGTATCGGTCCCTCTACTTCTGCCTTTTTCCTTGCACTTCCCTTTCCTAATCTCCCAAACCTAAACCCCTTCACACCAACACAGTTCACTCCATTTACACACACACACACACACACACACACACACACACACACACACACACACACACACACACACACACGCACACACACACATACACACACAAATACAAACAAAGGTGCTGTATTAATATAATCTGAGATAGAAATTATCTTATAGACTAACTTTGAACTAAGATTCTTATTCTCGCCACAACATTCATAGAAAATGATGAGGTTTAAGTATATTAGGTTAAAATTAAATACATTATTATATCCAACGATCCGCGGGGGGGCACTGGTGACCTGTACTACAGGTTTTTCAAACCTATTTCAGGCACCAGTCTCTCACAAAGATAGGTTGCATATTCAAATGATTAATTTTTATTCTGAAAATACAATGTAAGAACCTAATATTGTGAGAGAAAATAAACATTTTTATTTTTTTATTATTATTAAGTAATTTATTTTTCGGTTTTGAGTGCCTGTTTGTGGTTATGAAGTAGGTTTTATTTTTTTAGATCAAGAGGTAAAAAAAGGATCCCTTTAATAACTTTCTTGTCTGTTTGTCTGTCTGTCTGTCCGTCTGTCCGTGTGTCACCACCGATTTTCTAAGAAACGGGTGGACTTAGCAAGTTGAAATTTATACCAGATACATAAGTCTATATTCCCTATTAGGTGAATAAAAATCAAGGCCCTGAGTCAACACGGTAAAAAGATATAGGCAAATTTAGATTTTCGCGAAAACTTGTAAGTACCAAAATTTACCTTAATTTTCAACTTTTTTTATTTTTTGGATTTGTTCCTTCACTTGTGCTGTAAGACCTTGCTTTTGACCAAAATACGCTTATGGAAAAACAAGGAAGGCCGTTTTGGGTTGTTGTTCATGTTTGAGGATTTGAACCGGTGACCTCTCTGAAGACTTGAAGTCATTAGTCAAGTCATCTATCCTTTACGCCAACGTACAAAGTTAAATTATTGCAAAACCTATGCGATTCTACTGCGAATGTCATTATTTTTAACCGACTTCACAAAAAAGGAGGAGGTTCTCAATTCGTCTATGTTTTTTTTTCTTGTTTTTTGTGTGTATGTTGTTACGCGATTACTCCGTCAATTGTGAACGGATTCAAATGATTCTTTTTTTACTAGGTAGGGTACGTTACCCATATAACTCAGAGACTTACCTTGATTGGCGTTAACTATGTATGTATGGGGATACCCTTTAACTGTCAACATTTTTTATTTTTTGGAATTTTTCCTTTATTTGTGCTATAAGACCTTGCTTCTTGCCAAATTTCATGATTCTAGGTCAACGGGAAGTACCTTATAGGTTTTCGACCCAAAACCTCTATAGGGTATTTCCGCTTAACCTAGAATTGTCAATTTTGGTCAAAAGCAAGGTCTTATAGCACAAATAAAGGAAAAATTCCAAAAAATAAAAAATGTTGACAGTTAAAGGGTATCCCCATACATACATAGTTAACGCCAATCAAGGTAGGTCTCTGAGTTATATGGGCGCTCATACAATTTAGAGGTCTAGCCTAATTGGTATCAACCAACGTTGGTACGGAAGCCTCGGTGGGCGAGTCCAACTCGACTTTGCCGGTCTTTATTTAGTCTTCAAAAGTATATGCAATAGCAACCTCCATTGTGTATAATCTTCTTGGGACTCTTCTTCTAAAACCAGTACATTCTCCTATGTTTGTGGTATTTATCTCCATATCTCTGGAGATACTAATCAGATCTCGATAAAATTTAAATGAGACCACCTCGGAAACGTACCCTACCTAGTAAAAAAAGAATCATTTGAATCCGTTCACAATTGACGGAGTAATCGCGTAACAACATACACACAAAAAACAAGAAAAAAAAACATAGACGAATTGAGAACCTCCTCCTTTTTTGTGAAGTCGGTTAAAAATAATGACATTCGCAGTAGAATCGCATAGGTTTTGCAATAATTTAACTTTGTACGTTGGCGTAAAGGATAGATGACTTGACTAATGACTTCAAGTCTTCAGAGAGGTCACCGGTTCAAATCCTCAAACATGAACAACAACCCAAAACGGCCTTCCTTGTTTTTCCATAAGCGTATCTTACTCTTGATATCAAACTTGGTACTAAAAATATATGGCATAGCATTTAAAATCATTTTTAGAGTTCTGTACCCAAAGGGTAAAACGGGACCCTATTACTAAGACTCCGCTGTCCGTCTGTCTGTCTGTCTGTCTGTCTGTCCGTCTGTCACCAGGCTATAGCTCATTAACCGTGATAGTTAGACAATTGAAATTTTCACAGATGGTGTATTTCCGTTGCCGCTAGAACAACAAAAACTAAAAACAACATAAAGGTAAAAATTAAAGGGGGTCCCCATACAAAAAACGTGTTTTTAAACGCCATCTATCTAGTTTCGGCAAAATGACATAGATGGCGCTAGTAAACGAGCCCTGTCTTTCTAGATCGCGACCAAACGAAATATTCTTGGTAATATCAATTTATCAAATATATGAGGTTGAAACTCTGTTATGTTTCGTATTGTACGGAACCCTCCCTAAGTGTGCGATAAGAGACGCGATGCTGACTCGCACTTGGCCAGTTTTATTTTTACAGCTTTTCGTTCTCTTTCAGCTGTTAAAAAAGTCAACGCGTTTAAATCAAAAGACATAACTGCATATGTTGCATATTTTTCGATTTCACAAGGGAATCAAAACCAAAAAGGGTACTTCCCGTTGACCTAGAGTCATGAAATTTAGCAATAAGCAAGGTATAACATCACTTATAAGGGAACATTTTTGAAAACCGTAAAAATGTAGTTTACCAAAAAAAAGCGAATTTACTATTTTATTATTTACGGTTGATGCTTTAACTGTGTCTAGGCATCGGTCTAGAGATCGAACTGTAAAGTTAAGTTTTCCATTCACCTAGTTTGACAAGTTTGTATGGAAACCTTGGTGCTCGAGTCCATCTCGCACTTGGCCTCTTTTTTTCTATAACGCACCGTAATAAGTATACTCAGGTAACTTCCAAAAATCTTTATTTTGCATAAAAGTCGTATGTACAAATCAATAAACACATTTTCATATTGTTGGTATCTCTAGCTTAATTTTTTGCAAGAAACAAAGCTTAAACATATTACAAAAGAAAACGCCGCGGCGCCGTGCTTACTTTTACGTAGTGAACTATTTCCTATGAAATATGTTGGTGTTTCAGACGATTTATAGTTCGGTCGGAAGGTTACATGAATGTAATAATTTGTTCCCTCTAAAACATATTAATGAAATTCCGAGAATGTCTGGCTGGTGTTAGAAATTATGATATGGATAATAGCATATACTTTGTACGTTTTTGGTCCCAAAGTTTTGTGCTTCGTATAATTTTATAGTTATTTTTCGGTGCAGTCACGAAAGGTGTCAGATTTAGTAGAGCGACATTAATTTTAGTTGCATGGCAATTTTATGAAATAAGGGTGGTAGGTACATACACAGCTAAACACTGACACAAATGTTGAACATAATTTCACGGATGCTTGATCAATAGGGTTGTGTAAATCAATCATTTGTTTTAAAGTGACAACATGATATGTTAATGAAACGCTATAGCATTATAATACAGCTGGTATTGAGCAGCTTAGTGCAAAGTATCAAAATTTAACGACATTCGCAGGAGAATCGCATAGGCTTTGCAACAATTTAACTTTGCACAGCCCCGTTGGCGTAAACTGCGTAAAGGACAGAGTGCTTGTCTTATAAGCGAGAAGTTACCGGTTCAAACCCTCAAACATCAATAACAACCCAAATCGGCCTTCATGGTTTTGCCTGAAGGATGTCTTTAACTTTTGTGGACATATGCGATCACCCTTGAAACCTAAAAAAAACACATCAACGGCACATCAACGAGAGTACCAGAAATGCTGTTAAAGTATCATGTACGAAGAGCTGTTATCCTGTGTCTCATGATCTGGTCATGATGAGGTCCTAATAATTGAACGACAACAATACTCCAGCATTACATCACTAAATAAAGACGGGAATAAAACCGTTCAATTTACTAACAATAAAAGCTCTACAGGCATATAATCAACTGACAAGAACATCTCAATTCCAGCTGCAGACTGTAGATATCAATGTCAAAAAAACATAAACCTAAACCTGTACAACCGTCGGTTATTTTTATAGTCCTTAATGCAAATCGATCGATACCAGACTTGCTGCGAGTGCACCTTATTTATTCATAAACTTTGAAAAAGACTTCCTACGCTCTTTAGAACTTGTCTTAGTTTGTCTTTGAAGTTTCAAGAAATCTTTTGAGAAAACAAAATTGAAGCCGAAGAATTTAAGATTTCATTCATTTAGAAATAAAGTGGTAATTCTGCTTGATAAAGTTTCTTGCTTTAGTGAAATATGTAGTGTTTCGTTATGTAAGCGATAATAAATATAATACTATTTTATTCTGTGCTTTCCCACAAAGCATTAACAGCATTATCCTGAGATAAATAGTTGCTATTTTATGCATTATATGTTTTGTATAGCGAAATAATTAGTATTTATTAAAATGTGCTAAAATTGTATGTACTACCTATGCTATTTTATCCTACGTAAGTACCTGCTATCCCATTATAAAGCTTCATTCAAGCCACTGTCGTAATAAGGGAAAACTTAAGCAAACTAATTTACGTATTTATAATACTAGTTACTACATATCCGCCTTCAAAGAAATATGCATATCCTTTATTTTCTTTACAATGCCCTATTCCTTCCTACGACTCCACTTTACCTAAAAAGCGCTTTGAATTCCTGTATCTTACTAAAAGTAAAAACTAAATCCCATCCTCTTCGTTCCCAGTATACGAAGAAATTCTTTCTTCAATTTTTCAATTCTTCAATTGAAGACACCATAACATCCCACACAACACGACACTATACTACTATTTTTTTTACAAATAACTGAATAGTCGTTATATATAATAGGCTGCAATCTCACCTGATTGTAATTGACGATGCAGCCGAAGGTGTAGCACGGTTGCTCAGTTAATTGTTCACTATACAGAAAGAGTGGCAAGCTGACCGCCTATGGAACGATCTTCCTGCAACTATAAAGGCAAGCCTAATAGCAAGCATTTAAACATGTTCAGTCGTACAAACACTATTTTCCCCTAAGTTGATATATTTATAATAAAACAAATAAATAAATAAACATAAAAAAGCCTTTTCTTTCATGCAAGAATCAAAGAAAGAAAAATTGAATGTATGTGTTTAATAAGTTATGATTGTTGAAATAATTTTAGGTACTATTTTCACTTGCAAGAACCCCTCCTCGGGTAAAGGCCTCCTTCAAAGATAGCCAATCTCTAGATCTCTATCTCCATCTCTAGATTGGGCTATTTTAACCCAATTTGTAGTTGCAACTTTCTTTATGTATAATATGTAGTCATATGTATTTATTATAATAATATCTATTTCGTTTACTATTTATATGTTTATGCATCTATTCATTCATTAATCTTAATTTCTATTACACTCTAGGGGTCGTCTGTTAATCAAGTTATGTTTTAAGCCACTTTTGAAACCCCACCTCTGCCCTGGCGATACGTGGTGAGGCTTAACTACCCCCTTACCAAAATAAAAGTATAATTTAGTTTCATAAAATTAAGTAACGTTACAAAAATAATTGCACGTGATTTCTCAATCACTACACACAACTCTCCCCTCCTTGCGATATTTCGATTTTTTTTTCCGAAACCCCTCCCTCCCTTTCACGCCTCACACAGTAAATTGACGATCCCCTAAGTACGCCCAACAACTCATGCCAGTAACCGTGAAAACAACACAAATCTCATAATGCTAGTGTACGATATCCAAAGATTATCGATTTTATTAAATAAAAGAAGAATTATAAATACTAGAAGCATTTCTTATTTAATTCGCGGATAGACCTGAACAAAACATTGAAAAAATCTGCATTTAAATTTACCCGCCAAGTTCAGTTACTTCGTACACAAAGAACTTTTCACTGTCATAGTTTCCCTCCGCGGTACAGACTTCGACTAGTTTTATTGTTAACCACTTTGCTGTGGTAAATCTCAGTTTTACTTTACTTGAATATTAAGTACAACGGATAATACTGTACCTACTCGTATTTATTTATATCGATGGATTAGTTAGACTTAACCACATCAGAAGACGAAAACCATACAGACCTATGTGCTCAATTAAGTATGTTTGAGGCACTGGATATTTTTATTATATTTAGGGCCAGTTTCACCGGTTCCTGATAGCGCTAATATGAAGAAATCTGACAGATTTTTGTCAGCTTTTATACGGCATCCTGTGTCAGATAACTATCGCACGATCTAACGCATTATCAGGAACCGGTGAAACTGGCCCCTAATGATATTAAATAGATGATAAGTGAAAGGTCAAACGAACCGCTCGCCTGGTAGCTGTTATGGTTGACGTCTGTTTAGGGTGCGTATCTACCGAAGCTGTGCGAGGAAGCTAAGCGGTCGGCGAGAATATAATAAACCAATAGTATCACTTCATTTCCTCAGCCTCGCTCAGCGCAGCTATGGTGAAAAATAACTTAGCGATGCGAGGTCTTTGCACATACAAAACAAGCGTGGAAAGTGTGAAACACATATTTGTTGGAAACACAAAGTGATAAACACAGTTTCACGGCCTCGTAAATACACATATTCACTGCGTTTGTTTTGCAAGCACATCTCTGATGGAAAGGCACCACGCCGTAGGACTATTATCTTTTCTGTAACAACGCTTAAAAAAGGTAAATTGTGGCCTGCACAACTCTGGCTTGCCAAAATTTGACTGATCATGTCATGGGCCCGTTATTACCCTGAATACATTTAAGTTATTTTTCTCAGACGTCTAGAATGTATGTATTTTTATATTTCTGGGGATTTTTCCCCAGAAAAATAAAAATACATAAAGTTACAGATTGGGTCCCCAGAGATGACGACGTGATCGACCACGAAAGAGGTGGCGTGACAACATAGTGGCCCACCAGCCTGGCTGGACAGACATTACGCTGGAGAAAGATTCGTGGAAGTCTATGGGGGAGACCTTTGCCCAGCAGTGGGACATTACAGGGTAAGAAAAAAAAATTAAATACTCATACCAAGGGTAATTTAAATTGTGTTACTTTTTAGTAAGTTCGTAGGTAATTTATATTCAGCAGGTAAGTACATTTCTTCGTATTTTCCCATTGAATTTAGTCCCGTCTGAAATGTTAGTAGGTATATCTATTTTATGTATAAGGTAGCTTAGGGCAGGTAGTTCGCAGACGGGGAAGGTAAACTCATGGCTGGACGTAGACTATCCTTTGTAGATTCCGCATGATACTGCACGTCATACTATGAAAACGTCTCTGTAGTACTGTAGCAGTAACGATACGTTACGAAATCTTTATGTATGTACTAGCAGCCCGCCCCGGCTTCGCACGGATAGAACATGCCTACAAAAGGTTGCATCTAATATAAAATATTAACATATTTAACAATCATCTTCATATTTCAACCAATTTACACAAAACCTTAACGAATTATGCACCTACACCTTCCTCATAAACACTCTGGCTATTGGTGAAAACCGCATGATAATCTGTTCAGTAGCTATTGAGATTATTGCGAACAGACAGACAGACGCAGTGATGGACTTTATTTTATAATACTTACGTAGTGATATTGGACGGCCCTTTGGCGTAAAGGATAGTTACCCTGATTCTGACCCGACGGTCGTTGGTTCTAATCCTAGCTATATACCTACCAATGAAAGTTTTATGTGCATTCATGAATCATGGGTTTTCGTACAGAGGTAGTGGAATCATTGAATCAAAATCAATCAAATCATGGGATTAAAGATGGGGTATTATACGTTTAACGTGTGTATCTGTGTCTGTAGCATCTTAGCACCCAACCGGATGAACCGATTTTGATTTTATTATTGATATATTTTTTTTGTTTGATAGATTTCTTCATCGAGAGTGTTCTTGGCTTTGATTCATGAAAATTCGTTCGTTATAAAACTATGAGTTTTTTCTAGTTAATTGCGCTATGAAATCAACTTTCATAGGTCTGATCAATTCGAAAATCTTCTTCTTCAACGATATTGTATGAACATGTATTATATATATAGGTATTATGCGGCTGATAGTCGGACAATCAGTTCCATTCGGAACATGATTTGTACTGCAATTAGTCTGCGTTTTATTTATCTATTATGTTTCATTATTTCACAATTTTTTGGATAAAAATTGTCTGAAGTACTGAAACATGCACTGGGTTGCGGGTACACGTAATGGTACGGTTGGCAACCCTACATTAATAAGGGGAATTAAACATGTGTTTTAAGTGTGACGTTCGACGTCTAGATGAAAGCTGAATGGCTCAATACCTTTGTTTTTTTTTTGTAAATTCAAAGCGTTATGTTTCTGTTATATCTATATTTTTTGTTGAATATGATCTATTTAATGTTATTTGACGTGTGTAAGTGCAAATTTTTAATTTGCCCATATACTGAATAAATGCTTTGACTTTGACTTTGACTTTGACTTTGACATGGAAGCATTGACCTGATGCTGTACTAGAGTACAGGAGATGTCCCAGCATCAGGTCATTGAGTATTCTGTAGACAGAATACTCAAATCCACACCAACTTACAGCTCAGATTTTAAATGTCGTGTTTAGAGTCATTGGAATGCTTTTATTGAAAAGATTATACATAGATCAGTCGGGGTGGTTTATATATAGATCATAACTATATTATACAATAGAATTGTATACAGTAAAAATATATTATTATACTATATTGACTTCAAACTGATTGTGATCGGTGGGGATCTACAGCATCGCTAAGCTTATAATAATATTTTCTTAGTAACTCAAAGTCAAAGTCAAAGTCAAAGCATTTATTCAGTATATGGGCAAATTAAAAATTTGCACTTACACACGTCAAATAACATTAAATAGATCATATTCAACAAAAAATATAGATATAACAGAAACATAACGCTTTGAATTTACAAAAAAAAAACAAAGGTATTGAGCCATTCAGCTTTCATCTAGACGTCGAACGTCACACTTAAAACACATGTTTAATTCCCCTTATTAATGTAGGGTTGCCAACCGTACCATTACGTGCACCCGCAACCCAGTGCATGTTTCAGTACTTCAGACAATTTTTATCCAAAAAATTGTGAAATAATGAAACTATGACCTAATCTGTGGTTTCACTGCAGATATTTTATTAATTTTGCGATGCGTGTATGTGAAACCCGTGATATCTTCTAGTTTTCATTTGAATTATATACTGTAAAGGACAATTTTAATCTATAATATGTGGCCAAGCTAATTAACGTAATTATTTGGATAAGGATTAATACTATATACTTGAAAATAGCCTTGGAAGTTATGTAATATTTTTTAACAACAAATTAAAGATTAAAAGGTTACTGTGAGTCAACCTCAAGAGATAGACATATGCTGTCGCGGACTTTTTTGTAGGTCTTATTAAGTTGTACAACTCTTGCATAGAAAATATTCTTCTATCTATTTTCAATTGAGCAGCGTTCGTAAGAAACGTGTTTTTTCGACCGTTTTTTAGTCGACTTAGGTTGCAAATTAGGTCACCACGAATGTACCTTTGATTTAAACGGGATAATATATAACCTATTTTCATTCCGAAAGTCCATTCTATATATTAGTAAAAGAATTTTTTTAATCGGTCCAGTAGTTTTTGAGCCAAATCATTACAAACATACAAAAATACAAAAATACAAATGTTCTCTCTTTATAATATTAGTATAGATATTAGTATAGATATAGATATCGCATCGTCACTCAACATTAGATGAGATTGTGTTCAAAGGCTTGCTTCATCATCATCAGCCTATCTCTGTCCACTGCTGGACGTGGGCCTCACCTATGGCACGCCACTGAGCCCGATCTTCAGCTCTTTTTTTCCAGCCACTGCCACGGTCTAGGTAGGACCTAGACCACCATGCAGAGGTCGTCGATTATCGATTGATACAAGCTTGCGAACACCTATATCCTGTCAGCTTATGAAGTTAGAGGGTTCCGTAACGATGATTAATCGATAAATTATGAAAATTAATTATGGTCTATATTCCAGAACTGCTACGACAAGGCGTAGGCGTAGCAGGTTATACGATCGCCGGGAAACACCATTCAACGCGTTTTGCCTATAGAAGAGTCATACATAGGCGGTACCTGTTGATATCAATGTCAAAAAATATGTTATGTTGCTTCGTGTAGCGCTAGTACGTACACGAAGCAATATTTCCTGAAGATATTGGCATCTTTTGGTTATATTTTTTAGGGTTCCGTACCCAAAGGGTAAAACGGGACCCTATTACTAAGACTCCGCTGTCCGTCTGTCTGTCTGTCTGACTGTCTGTCCGTCTGTCACCAGGCTGTATCTCATGAACCGTGATAGTTAGACAGTTGAAATTTTCACAGATGATGTATTTCTGTTGCCGCTATAACAATAAATACTAAAAACAGAATAAAGTCAAAAATAATAGAGGTTCCCCATACAAGAAACGTGTTTTTTCGGCATTTCACGCCATCTTTGAACGCTTAGTTAGGTAAACGTCCCAAAGATTGCGTTATATTGAAATGTCCTAACACCTTTGTTAGACGTTAGATGGCGTTAACAAGAAATAAAATGTTTAATTATTATTATTTATTGCTGGCGAAAAATGATAGTGGTATTTTTTGCTCGATCTTATAAAATACTGTAGTGTGGTACGGAACCCTACGAGTGCGAGTCCGACTTGCACTTGGCCAGTTTATTACTTTTAATCGTGTTTTTTCTTATTTTTTATTTACCTGCGGAATATTCCAGGAGGTTATCTACGTGGTAACGGCCTCGACACCTTTAGTCTAATACGGTTAGTGTCAACCCCTTTTGCAACTGATTTGGAGTGAATGCAGAAATAGGGTTTCCATTGTTTTGACTGCTGCAATTTCAGCTTGGAGACTTTATGTAACTTGCTTCTCTCATATAGAACTTTACACTCGAACGAGTGTAAAGTTCTATAGAAGACCACAGCTCGGTAAACGTAGTGTAGGGCGCCCCGCAGCTAGGTGGAGCAATGATATACGCACGTTGGCTGGCATCGGTTGGAAACAAAGAGCTGGAGATCAAACTCAAAGGCGTGCCATAGGTGAGGCCTATGTTCAGCTGTGGACAGAGATAGGCTGATGATGATGATAGGTATCAATGTTTAATTGGCATTTATTTTATTTTGTCTTAACCACTATCTCACCTGGTGGTAAGCAACGATGTGGTCGAGGATAGTGTACACCACTCTAGCATGTTTAACACTCTATAATGTATTTACCTATGTAACCATTGAAACACGGAATCCTTTGCAAATTTTTCGGTATCGATTTTCATTATTAGATGCTGCAATTGAGTTAAATATTATTTGTTAAGTAGGTACTTACTTTTCAAATTCATCTCAGAGTGTTATATAACCGCTGTATTACCCAAAAGTTACACTACAGCGTTTCGAGCGCTTTCAGCTGAAAATTGCAAAGCAAATGGAAATTAGCCGCGAAATATTCACCGTGTGTGGTCGGGGCAAGAGCGAGTTTAGATAAAAAAGCGAAAGTGCAAAGTGTCACGAACGGCATTTGGCATTCAGCCACCAGCGGCGTATTGATGCGGCAGACGGGAGCTACTTATTTATTCATAAACGTTCAAAAACTTGTCAGTGGCGTAGTGTACACGTAGAAGGATAACTCTGAGGACGTGCTCAAATACAGTGTTGTTATATTTAGGCCTCAACATGATTTTAGATTAAAAGAGTAGAATTTTGAGACGACTACCCTATCCGTTGTAACTTCAGGAAAATGTAGGTGGGAGACTGTCCTTTACTTGTTATCACATTTCATAAAAATAAAATATAAACATTTATCAAGAAAACTGTAAATGTATGTTCATTGTCATCCACGGAATGCTCGTATTGCTACCCACATCAGATGCGTATGACATTCCTAGATGTGATGTGATTATGCTAAATGAGTAAACATGGTGGTATCTCTGCCATGATTGGACTAATGTCTGCTATACAGCGCGACGGTTATTCATTTTTTTTTAATATCTTATAGGCTAGCGTTTGACCACTATCTCACCTGTTGGTAAGTAATGATGCGGTCGAAGATGGAAAGCACGCTAGGCCTAGAATGGGAAATGATATTCATTGCCTTTTTCCACCTCCAGACAAGCAGGAATCTTAAACCACATCATAATTACCATATGGTGCGTCTATCCGCAAAAACAAACAAAGATTAGCTAATGTAATGCCGTATCACTTGCACTTTCCCTAAGCAAGTGAACTTGACCTGTCCTTCTGCCTATATTACGCTATGGTAAAGGGAGGGCATACAGTCATGCATGCACTACCCATCTTGCATTAGTACGGCTGTTTATTCTGCCATTTCGAATGTCCGCTGCATCCCTTTTGGGTATAATCGGAGACGTCAGGTGGCGCTTGACTCGTTTTGTTTCCTTAGCTTTTGCCTTTATGGTTTTGCTCTTGGCGCAGTTATTTCCTGTGCTCTGAAAGTATTTTTTGTGAGTAAAAGAAAATTTACAATACTTCCTACTGTTATCTGCTTGAGATGGGAAGTTGTCATCTCTTTAGCACACATGTTTTAATCAATATTTCAGTCTGTTTGTATAATACATTAAAAATTATACATTTCATCCTCACCTCAAGCCTCCTCGTACGCGGTAATACAAATTAAACCATATTGTACTATTCATTATTCTGTGCCATAACAGTAGGCTTTTGTAAAGGTAGGAACACACCGCAGCGTCCTGCGTTCGGCGGCGATCAGATAGCGCAGTAGTATTTGTGCCGACTGGTTCACACCAAACGCGATCAGAAAACAATTGGCAGGACGCCGCGGTGTGTCCGTACCTTAAGAAAACTTTATAAACATCAATATCAGTAGTCGATAGTGCTAAGTAGATTACTTACCACAAACAACGTAGCTTCACCGAGCCATCGATGCGTGACTAAGCTCAGTTCTGCGGGTAGTTTCATTGCTTCATATACCGTCATTTTGACGCTAATCTGCTAAACTCTGTCATAAAAGCTTGGTAAAAGTTTTACTTTGATATGATTTGTTCAGCGGGTAGTAAAACTTGGTTATTTTACAGCTTCATGACTTATACGTACTTAAATGTAAACCTATATAAATTGGTAAATTGAAATTTATAGTTTCTACTTAAGACCATAAAATATTTGATAGAAAAGGCGATAAAATTGTTGAGTGTTGGGGAGTTCTTGGTACTGGAGCTTAAAAGGTAACTTAACTATTATTAACTTAATGGTTTTTGGATATCATAGCCCATTCTAAGCTTTGTGGATTCACCATCCTCGACAACATTATCGCTTTCCACCAGGCGAGATAGTGGTTAAACGCTTGCGTATCAGATATAAAAAAATACTTATACCATGAACATTGATATGTTCACTTCAGAGAGTGCTCTCTAGACATAGAGTACCTATATAAAAGTTTCATTCGTCGTCAACAATTCATAAAAATCAAATAAAGTGGCCTTGAGTTTCACCAAGTCTTATATATATGTAACTGCTAGATAATTAGATGAACTATATTGATTTAAATTCGTCACTACTAGCCGACAAAGCCAGAAAAAAGGGTCAGTGCATGATATCATCAAAAAGAAATGATATTATCTGTGGTATCATAGAGCTTTGATTACTTCATCACTTACCCATAGATGAGACAGTGATAAACGCCAGCCAATAAAAAAAAATTAAAAAAAAACTGTGATTGATTAACCTCTATGATGTCCGTAATTCCGTATGCATACAATGTAACTGGACTGCTAATTTGCTATTTAACATTTTAAACTATTCCTACTTTTTCTTAAGGTGGTTTTATTAGAAGTAATCTATGGAAAATAACAGGGCCAAATTAAACGACAGCTATAAGAAAGTATCGCGATCTTACCGCGTGACCTCACTCCCGAGAATGAGCGACTGACTCGTTCGAAACCTAGGTCGAGAAAATTCGACGAAAATATACATGAATTATAGCCGGTATACAACATCAATAAAACTACAAGAAAGTTAAATTGAACTTACTAAAATATTTACATGCTGCTTACTTTAAAATATTAGCATGCTATTCTTCAGTTAGCTTTTATCATACACTTGTGTAAACCAGTACTAAGAGGTTGGAATTGTAGGAGACAACTCATCAAAATCGAATAACGCCGGCTTACCGTCGTGGAAGGCGCCTGCTCTTGTCATCTCTTGTCTAGACTAACCTGCGATTCGTGACTTTTTCACGATTCACAATCCCACGACAATTTTTGCTCTAGCCTGTACCTGGGTTTTACTTTTTTAGTACTGTTAGCATAAACGCAGCGCTTACTTGTAGGGAGTCTAAGTAAATAAAATAAAAATAAATAAAATTAATTAAATTTCATGTCAGAATCAGTACTTATGCGGTTTATTTTTCATTATTTTAATTTTAATTTAATAATAAAAATGTCTGAATTACTGAAGCATATTACTCATTACTTATGTTTTTCTTTTGCGTTAAAGAAGCTTTTGCTATGTTTACATTATAATTATTGCTTACGGTTTATTTTATGATTTTAGACGTGTATATATGCGTAAATTAATACGGCCTACATACTGAATAAATGCTTTGAATTTTGAATAATGAATTAATTAAAAAATATCTCAATAAGTAGTAGTAGTTACGGTAGTAAACTTTTTGATTGGACAAACAGTCGATATCTATTTTGATTATTTGTATGACATTTTTATACGTAAATTATTTTAAACTGATTTGCAAAGATCTTGATAAAATTGTGGTTACATTTTTAAAATTATCACACAATCAAAACACGTTAAAAACCGATTCGCTATGGAAATCTGAATTAAAATGGAAATCCCTATGGAAATTGTCCGAAGTACTGAAACATACAGGTACGTGTATGGTTGGCAACCCTACTGTAATGTTTTTTTTAATAGTCTGACGTAAACGATTGGATGACAGCTGAATGGTTCATTACTTTTTTTTTTTTAATTAAAAGCGTTAAATTCCGCTTTTGCTATGTTTACTTGATAATTGATTTTGATTTATTTTATTATTTTGACGTGTATATGTGCGTATATACAGCCTACATGCTGTATAAATGCTTTGATTTGAATCCAGAACAAATAAATCACAATTGTATTAAAGCCGTAAAATATTTTTTATTTGATTTTTAATTTTGTATAGTGCTCATATACGTCAAGAGAATAAATACTTGATTGAAATATTTAAAAATAAAATTACCAAAATAACAAATGACAATCAAGATAAAATATTTTATGTCACTAATTCAGTTTTATTTGCTGACTGTACCATCTCTGAGATCGTCGTACATAATATTAAATTTTGCTTCGAGATCCCGCTCCAATCCATTATGCCTTCACATCAAAATTAGAGTTTTATAGACGATACAAAATGAATGAGCTTGGAAAGAAAAATGATAGATTCTGAGCATTTGCAATTTCAGGGTTTGTGCGTTTATTACAATTTTATTTATTGCTTTTGGTTTATGATTTGTAGAGAGCGATGGACTTATGAAATCAAACGCCTATTGAATAAGAAACTAAAGAAATTTCGGAGTAACCAACCGAGCAAGTTAAGTAGGTACTTACAGCTAATGTATATATATAATCAGACAAAAATCGTATGTAAGAGTAATTTTTAATGATTTTATTAGACGAAAATAGATCTTTGAAGATTAATGAAGTAAAACAGAAAATAGAATAAAAATTTACAACGTACCAACCTCATTTTTAAGGTTCCGTTCCTTAAGGGGTAGGTAGTATTGTTATCTGTTCTGTACCAACAGGACCCTATTAATAAAACTTCGCTGTCCGTCCGTCCGTCTTTCACAGGGCTGTCTGTATCTTCTAAACCGTAATAGGTAGGTCACAGAAATTTGAATAATAAGGTATATTCATATTTTTGTGAGGTAGTTAGAGATCTACTACGATAACATGGCCCACCCCTCCAAATTACTGTTTTAATGTGTGTAGTCACATCCTTACGAAAGAGTTTGGATGTAGTTGTAATTAGGGATTTCAATCCCGCAGCTCATTCAATCCCACGGGATTGATATGAGGGATTAATCTCGCGCGGATCCCGCAACTTTGAAATTATGTTATTAAAAACATTATTAACAAAAAAACACACTTTAAATCATAATGTTTCACGCAACATTATGACATTATATTGCTGTAGATTTAAATTCATTTATTAAATTTTTACACCATTAAAATTGATTACTATCATCGATAACCATATCCATAATCATTATATGAACAGAAAGCACTTTAAGTCATGACGTTTTAAGGGTAAGGAGATAAAGAGCCAGGTAGAGCGCCGACAAACCGGTACCGATCCGTATAGGTAAAATATTCCAATGTTATCGTATGCGCTCGCAGATAAAGAAACAAGTTGCAGAAAATGATAAAACAATGGAATATTTTACCAGTACGTATCGATACCGGTTGTCTACACAGGGAACCTGTCTCTTTATGTCTCCACTCTCACGCAACATTATGACATTACATTGAATTTACGGCATTATAATTATTTGTCTTCAGTAGCAGGCCGGCAGTACCAGTACGCACACATGCGTGGTGGTGCGTTGTAAGTACTTTCACAAATACTTACAAACGTTTTGAATTTTGGGGGGACAGGTCATGTTATCGTAGTAGAAGAGAAGAAGAAGTCTCTACTTGAAAATTTCACAGTGTGTATAACTATAGCTGCTATAACAAAAATAATAAAAAAAAATTAAAAAATTACATGTATTCAAATAAATTAAAAATATATATGCTAATACAATTGGCGGTATTATCGCTTGAAGTAATTTTTTTCAGACAACCTAAGCATGAAAAAAATGTATAACAACAAAACATTTTTAAATCTTAAATAATAACGATTACTTTTTACGCCTATCGATTACTTTTTTATCTTTATAATATACTAGCTGTTACCCTCGGCTTCGCCCGCGTTATTTGTGTCTATGACCATTGGGGTCTATATCGATGATCTCTTAGGCCAAGTCACCGTAGATGACCCTCAAAGTCGAACTCTATATCCTCTATTGTTAAAGTCATTAATCATTTTGGTTAGGTATACGAAGTTGTGCTGTTTAAATTTTTGACTCAACACAACAGTTCCTGAAACATTTCTTACAATGAAAATAAGGTGAATAGCTGCGCGAGCGTAGCGAGCGCTATTATTGGGCGAGTGAACATTTTTTATAGCTTTTTATAACCCTGACAGTTTAATGACCTAATCATCAAGTTAATATAGATGACTATTAGGTCGAACTCGATATCGTCTATTGTTAAAGTTATTAATCATTACTTGGTACTTGGTAAACCTAACCAAGGTTTAACAAGTTTTTCTCTTTAAGTATTTGAGTCAGTCTAATTTATGAGGCTGTTAAAACACGCTATTATACGCTATGTAGCGTTATTACTGCGCAAGCGAAGTGAGAAACTTTTTTATGACTTCTTATGACCCTGAAAGTTATTAAGACCTACTAAGTCAACACCGATGACCCTAAGGTTAAACTTGATATCCACTTATTTTAAGGTAAAAAATCATTATGAATATTGAAGGTTGTACTGTTTGAATTAAAATACAAAAATTGCAAAAATATTACCTACAAAGTAGATAAAACAAAGGTTTGCGCGAGCGCAGGGAGCGCTATTAATGTGCGAGGGTAGCGAGCGCGAAAAAATTTTACGACCTTTTATGACCCTGACAGTTTTTATGACCTACTAAGTTAATACTGATGACACAAAGGGTAAACTTGGTATCCACTTATTTTAAGGTTAATAATCATTATGATTATTGAAGGTTGTACTGTTTTAATTTATAAACTCGTTTTGATGCACGTGGCTATGAAAATACAAAAAATGATGAAATATAACCTACGAAGTAGATAAAACAAAGGTTTGCGCGAGCGCTATCGCTGCGCTAGCGAAGCGAGCTTGAAAAATTTTTACGACCTTTTATGACCCTGACAGTTTTTATGACCTACTAAGTTAACACTGATGACACAGGTTAAACTTGATATCCACTTATTTTAAGGTTAAAAATCATTATGATTATTTAATGTTGTACTGTTCCAATTTATGACATGTTTTGATGCATGTGGCTATTAAAATACAAAAATTGCAAAAATATTACCTACAAAGTAGATTAAACAAACGTTTTCGCGAGCGCAGGGAGCGCTATTAATGCGCGAGCGAAGCGAGCGCAAAAAATTTTTACGACCTTTCATGACCCTGACAATTTTTATGACCTACTAAGTCAAGACCAATGACCCTAAGGTTAAACTTGACATCCACTTATTTTAAGGTAAAAAATCATTATGATTATTGAAGGTTGTACTGTTTCAATTTATAAACTCGTTTTGATGTATGTGGATATTAAAATACAAAAAAATGCTGAAATATTACCTACAAAGTAGATAAAACAAAGGTTTGCGTGAGCGCAGCGAGCGCGAAAATTTTTACGTCATTTTATGACTCTGACAGTTTTTATGGCCTACTAAGTCAACACCGATGACCCTAAGGTTAAACTTGATATCCACTTATTTTATGGTAAAAAATCTTTATGATTATTGAAAGTTGTACTGTTCCAATTTATGACTCGTCTTAATGAATGTGGCTATGAAAATACAAAAGTTACTGAAATGTTTCCTACAAAGTAGATATTACAAAAGCTTGTGCGACCGGAGCAAGCGCTATTACTGCGCGAGCGTAGTAAGCGCTGTCGCTGCGCGAGCGAAGCGAGCGCGAAAAATTTTTACGACTTTTTATGATCCTGACAGTTTTTATGACCTACTAAGTTAACACTGATGACACAAAGGTTAAACTTGATATCCACTTATTTTAAGGTTAAAAATCATTATGATTATTGAAGGTTGTACTGTTTCAATTTATGGACTCGTTCTGATGCATGTGGCTATTAAAATACAAAAGTTTCTGAAATATTACCTACAAAATAGATAAAAGAAAGATTTGCGCGAGCGCAGGGAGCGCTATCAATGCTCAAGCGAAGTGAGCGCGAAAATTTTTACGTTTTATGACCCTGACAGTTTTTATAACCTACTTAGTCAACACCGATGACCCTAAGGCTAAATGTGGCTGTTAAGACACGAATGCTTTTGAAATACTTCCCACAAAGCAGATATCCATCCATATCCATATCCATCGCGTAAATTTTGATGACTTTTAATGACCCTGACAGCTAAAGCACTTATTAAGTTAAGTCATTATCTATGAACCTAAGCTCAAACTTTTATGAATATGCAAACTCTATGTACAGTTAAAAAAAAATATAGGCACCCACACTTAACTGCCGAAAAAAAGTATTATTTGCCCTTTTATGCCCTATTAAATGTCTGTACAAAATTTCATCTGAATTGGTCAAGCCGTTTGGCCGAAAAGAGGCCACACATTTACAAAATTCCATAATGAAAATATAGAAAACCGAAATTTCCACCCAAAAAAATAAGTATTCGTTGCACTTCTATGTCTTTTTGACTGTCCGTGTACAACATTTTAGCTTAAATGGTTAACCAGTTTGACCGAGAGTAGGCCACACATTTACAAAGTTCAATTTAAAAATTCTGGACAACTGGACTCGACTGCCAGAAAAAAAAGTATCCTATGTGATTCTATGCAATATGAACTGTAATATGTATAAAATTTCAGTCCAATCGGTCAAGCTGTTTAGCTGATAAGAGGCCACACATTCACAAAATTAAATAAAAAATATCTGGACCCCCTGACTCGACAGCCAGAAAAATAGTATCCTATATCCTATTCTGCCCTATGACATGTATTCATACAAAATTTTAGGCAAATCGGTCAAGCCGTTTATTCGAGAGGAAGTCTTATATTTACAAAATTCAATTAAAAATATCTGAACCCCCTGACTCGATAGCCAAAAAAAAGTATCCCATATCCTATTCTACCCTATGAACTGTCTTTATACAACATTTCAGGCAAATCGGTCAAGCCGGTTTTTCGAGAAGAGGTCTTATATTTACAAAATTCAATTAAAAATATCTGGACCTCCTGACTCGATAGCCAAATAAAAAGTATTTTATATCCTTTTCTGCCCTATGTACTGCCTTTATACAACATGTCAGGCAAATCGGTCAAGCCGTTTATTTGAGAAGAGATCTTATATTTACAAAATTCAATTAAACAGATTTGGACCCCCTGACTCGATAGCCAGAAAAAAAAGTATTCTATATTCTTTTCTGCCTTATGAACTGTCTTTATACAACATTTCAGGCAAATCGGTCAAGCCGTTTATTCGAAAAGAGGTCCTTTAGTTACAAAATTCAATTAAAAATAACTGGACCCCCTGACTCGACAGCCAGAAAAAAAGTATCCTATATCCTATTCTGCCCTATAACATGTATTCATACAAAATTTCCGGGAAATCGGTCAAGCCGTTCATTCGAGAAGAAGTCTTATATTTACAAAATTCAATTAATAATATCTGGACCCCCTGACTCCATAGCCAAAAAAAAAATCCTTTATCCTATTCTGCCTTATGTTCGATATTTATACAAAATTTCAGCCAAATTGGTCAAGCCGTTTGACCGTGAAGAAGTCCCAAACAAACAAACAAATAAACAAACTGACTTTCGCATTTATAATATTGGTGTTGATTGGTGTTGATTTCCCTAAATATTTAAAATACTTTGGTTAGTACTATGTAGTTAAAGTTTTTCTGCGGCTTAAGTATATTTTCCAAGACCCGTTTCATCGATAAAAGCTGAAGCAAAACGGTTTCCCCATACAACGCTTCAAGCTCTTTTCAAAGTTCGACTTTTTATTCGTTCGAGACGGCAGTTGATATTTTAAAGTTAGGGTTGGCAATTTAAAATATAAATATTGGAAGTGCATTGTTTATTTTCAGTAGGGCTGCCTATACTGGCCCAGACGTGCGAGTGGCGACCGCTCAATTTCCGCATCGAAGGGAATATTCTGTGCGCACTTTACATTTTGTGGAGTATACATTGTATACAAGTTTGCGTATTTGACGTAGCTGAGGAAAATTATGTAATGTACTGTCGTAAATCTAAATAAATAATCAACAAATTAAAACTCCTGACTAAAATATAATATAAGCAAAACTTATCTAAATAAAAAGTCTGCGGTGAAACTACTACAGATATTACCTTCTAGGCAATCGTACAAGCATAACGTGCGATATCCAAATAATTAATACCTATTAATTATCCAATACGAAATTCAAAAGAAAACAAAAGTCCAATGATAAAAACGAGATATTTAGGAAATGTTACCTTTTAGAATACTCCCCCAGACGGTTGGCGGTGTGGCGGTTTCGTGACGTGTGACAGGGCGATACGTTTGACGTCACCGTGCGGAAACAATGACGTGCTCAAAGTCCCAAACCGATACTGGCATGATGATGTAATCTATACCTACGCGAGTTGTTGCTACGCTTGAAATAGTATATACACGTAGGTAAGCACTTGTTACATACGGTTGTTAAACTTAGGTGGGTAGGTAGGAAAAAAGTTCGCTACCTACCAACGAATGTAGGATTTTATTGTGTTTGTTAGGAAGAAGAAGAAGGTTGAAGGTACCTAGTGAATCGAACGCTGGACAAGGGGCCTTTGTATTATTCACGTAGCGCAAACTTTCTTTTTATGTAAATAGGTATAAATGGTGGATTAGAAGGTGAAAGATCTGTTCAAGAACGTTGAAGTGATGAATTTCGGCGAGTATTAACGATTCTCAGTTATTAGGAGGTAATATATCCTGAAGACAAAGAAAAGTTGTAATAGGCATATTAAAAGGTATGTCATGGACAACAAAATTAATAAAAAGCTAAATAAACAACAATAAGAAGTTAACTGGGACAGCATTGCGACACCATCAAAGAGTAGTGTATAATATTGACACTATCTTGTCTTATATTAAATAACGTATATACTGAGAATATCCGAAGTAAATACAAAGACGGAATATTCACATTAAATTAAATTACGTTGCATTAAACTGATGAGAGACACATAGTTTACTAAGTTACTAATGCGTAATGACAACAGCCTAATAAAATTATTACCATGTTCCACCACATCCACAGATTAACAACAAAACATCGACCATTGTAAAACACTCAGTTAAGCATCTCACAAAGTTTACAAAGTTCCACCAGGTCCACATCCACCTCCGATAAAGCAATATCATCGTATTACCAGTGCTCAAACCATCTGGCTATAATCTGCCTTCATACATCGGATATTGTGTTTGCCGTACGTCCGTCCCGCTGCTCCGACAGGCTATACTGCTAATATCACTAAACTGACCACCCGGGATCTATTAAGGTCAAATTTAGGGGGCAAAATGAACACTGAGATGACCAGTTGACCAGTTGAAATTGTATTTATTTTTGTTTTTAATCAGTCGAAAAAATTTGTTCCAGTCTAGTCGACGCTTTTACAGACGCAACATTTCTAAACAATTATAACCACAGAATAATGAATAGTACAAGTATTATAACTAATTATATTTGATAGGAGCATTAAGGCTATATTTAAATATTATATTACGGCCAAATCAAGTTAGAATCATTGCACAGCTAAGTTATGTATTTTGCTATAATAGACAGAGAGCTGAAGGTCGAGCTCAGCAGTGGACGGAGATAGGCTGACGATGACGATGATGATGTATTTTGCAGTTGGGTTGGTGAAAACGATTAGAGTCATAAAAACACAAAAGATCTAAAAGTAAAAGTAAAACAGTGCCTATTATTCTACACAACTGCTTGGAGAAATTATTTGAATAACTGCCTTTCTTACATTGCCCCAATGTTTAATTTGCCTTAATCCTTCACTCACAGGAACTTTGCAAGTGTATTGGTCCAGACTATTGCGTGACGAAACCCTCTGACCGTACGAAGTTGACGATTCCATGTCGAGATTTTACATAATGTAACGTGGAAAATATATGTCGCGATGTACTCTAGTAAAAATATTAAAAAACCCTTATAATTACCTAATCAAAAATACGTATTTTTTTTGTATTCATAGACTTGTCAGCTTTTCTGCAATTTTTTATTTTATTTTTACAAAAAATTAAAACAGCATAAAATCTAGCTATAAACTATTATTGCCTAATAGCTACGGAATAATGGTTATAAAATTCATTAAGTGAAAACATTGCTAAAACGTACAAATCGTATCTATAATTAAATATTTTAAAAAGTTCGAACATCCAAACCCTTTCAAGCTTTCAGAGTTCAGTGCAACTAAAAAATAATTAACAAAACCCGTCAAGTGCCTGACAGCCGACAGGTTCACCTGTTACCGGAGGGTTCCGAGAAAAATGTTTCACAATTTTAAAGGAAAAATCTGTTACAAACGTCTTCATAATGGTTTAATTAGGATTGGTACTTTCAAGAAGAGCATAATCAAATATAGAAGAACGACTTCATTAAAACCATAAATGTACATTATTTTTTACAGTAAGACAGCTGTCTTTTCTACCATAATTCTTCTAATTGTTTCTAACTACTTACTCGCTCGGTATTTCTCTGCGGTATCGAATCCAGAACGAAGTGATTCGCAAGAGAACTAAAGTTATCGACATAGCTGAACGGATTAGTAAACTGAAGTGGCAGTGGGCTGGTCATATCTGCCGCAGGACTGATAACCGTTGGGGTAGACTTGTCCAGCAATGGACTGACACCGGCTGATGATGATGAACTACACTACAAATGATGCTGAATCTTAGCAAACCGTTTAGTGTGATCTCTTTTTATGTTCACTAAGCAAGCCACGGCCAAAGCCTTGTTACATCATCTCACCTTGTTCTATCAGTGAAAACTTGTAATTGATTTACACGTAGAATAATTAGTTGCCATTTACAAGCTTTTATTTAACTTGCAATGTATGTATGTAACTGACGGAAATTATTAATATTAAATTAAATCATTACTTGCTTTTTTAATATTAATAGTCGTAAGTTTTCCGAATAAAATTAAATAAAAATAAATCTCTAACAACACCCAGTTATTTTATATTTTCACAAAACTATGATATCGCCCAAAAGAAAGATGTCAACTGCAATTTAAAGCCGGCAAATGTACCCCAAAAAGATAACTAAATTAATCTAATAATAAAACCATCATTACTTGACGTGTCGCGAAAGTTTAAATGATTAGAAAACTTCCCCTATGACGAAGAGAACCCCATATCCACAAACATAGATCAGAAGAGACCCACGACGGAACGGAGACTGTATATGCGTTTGGGGTGAGAGGATGTTTGTTTGTTTGTTTGTGTGTGCAAATCCATGTTGCCATTTTTCTCCAAAACTTCTAGTCCGATTTTGGTGCATGTTTTTAGATATGTGTTACGGTGACAACTCACCAGGGGGCGCTGCAGTAATCATTTGTTGGTGCAAATCGATGTTGCCATTTTTCTTCAAAACGACTAGTCCGATTTTGATGCAATTTTTAGCTATGGGTTTGTGTTTGATTGGTGCATGTTCTTAAATAGGTGTTACGGTGTCAACTCACCAGGGGGCGCTTCAGTAAACATTTGTTTGTGCAAATCCATGTTGGCATTTTTCTCCAAAACTAGTTCGATTTTGTCTTTAAATGGTAATTATTAATTAATCAGTGGTGGTTCTTAGATAGATGTTATGACGTTAATTTTCTAAAGGACATTGTCGTGGGTGTTTATTCAAAATTTTAGTTTTGTTACTTGTAGTTTCTGTTGAGATATCATGAGAGCTATAAAACTTTTAATAATGAATGGTGCAAATTTTAATGCGACGCGCGGTCGATTCGTTGCAACCGTCCTTGCCAACCAACCAGTCGTACACGCACTTAGGGGTCGTCCATTAGTCACGTGATGTTTTTTAGCAAATATTGTATTCGAAAATAGTTTAAATTTTGCCTATTGATTGCTTGACCACCAATACAGCATGCGCATGCACATGCATATCTCAGTGTGATTGGCTAGGGGGTACTAATAAATTTGGCCGTTACGTTAAGGAGATGCGTCTTACTGCCGAGCCAACTGACATGCTTTTTGGAGCATTGCTCAACTTCAACTACAAAAGAAGCGCAAAGCGGATGCGGTATCTTGTAAAATCTTTATCTGTGTTCATATCGGAGAGTATAGGAGCAGCGCTTGAACTTGTCGAACAAATGTCTGAAATTGGATTTATAATTGGATAATATTAGAACTTTCTCTCGAACCATTTCATTATGTGTGAACTCTCACGTTCAAGAATGGTTTGAATGTGATTGTTCGTTTTATGGAATAAGTTTTTAATAGCTTTTGCAGGTAAAATAATCATATCACAAGAAAAAAAGTCTGGGTTTTTTTTACTATAGTATCTAGCTAGTCATGCCATTTTTGTAACGGTGTTTCCTGAGCTACTTATCTCAAATTCCTGATCCAAAGAAATCGTGGTATAAGATAAGACATGTTCGGAAGCTCGGAAGGAAGAGTATAGGCAGCTTTCCGTGTTTCAAACTCAAATCTATTGGTAACATGGTAGCACCAGTAGCGACATAACCCCTAGCCCCTAGGTACAATTAAGAACACTAATTATTTATTTTTCGGGACAGCCTTGATAATTATTCTTCTCCATAAATATTTACAAAAAATAACTTTACGTTAAAAAATATCTTTCAAAAAAGAACACCGCTATAAGTCTAATTCACCTGTTTAAAACAAACGAGCTACTTATCTCAAATTCCACGCGGATACTTAAGAAAAAATCCAACAACATTCTCTTGAAAATCGAGATAAAGGTATCAAATTAATTTTTAACAAAGCCCCGCAAATATAGTCGAGTTTCTTTTGTAGCGTATTACAATGAAAATTGTGAAATTCGACTATATCGCTCTAAGCCACACTAAGGGAAAGAAATAATGATTTATTTATGTCAATGGGCCTATATTCGAGCGGTGTTTTCCTCTGCAAATCGGTTATTGTTCACTGAAAGTTCTTTTATTACCAAGTTGTTAGTAAAATGAGAAGTAGGTTCTTTTTTCAATTACGCCCCTGCTTTTAGATAATAAAGGCGGAATTATGGGCTAATTTGAGATTTTTACGGTAGACATTTGTGTCAGAAAATTCTTTTGAAAGCTTTGTTTTGAATAGGGAAGAGCTTATTAGAGGAGATATTGTGTTCCGTAGAGATAAGTAACCATTTTTATTGTTATACGTAAAGGTGAATTCTGCTTGTTGTATTGCCTATTAAACAACACTGCTCGTGTTATTCTGTGACTTACGTAAACTGGGGTCAACTTTTTGATGGAATAGATTTTAACATAGAATTAAATTCACTGCTATAAAATATCAAATCGGATAAAAATACTTTTATTATGATGAGCGTTATAAGCTTGTATTGCTGCAGAAATCTAAGTATGTAAGTAGGTAGGTTCCACTGCATTATACTACTCTTTAACCCCCGACTCAAAAAGAGGTGTGTTAAGTTTATCTGTGTATCTGCGGGTGTGAGTGTCTGTGATGTGTGTGTCTGTATGTGGCATCGTAGCTCCCAAACGGATGATCCGATTTTGATTTAGTGTTTTTTTTTATATGTGTGACATAATCGAGAGCGTTCTTATGTTTGTTTTAAGAAAACCCATTTAGCCGTTTGAAGATTTATAAGATCCATTCTAGTTGATGAGGCTATAAGAACAACATATAGGTCTGATCAATTCGAAATTCGGTATCGTCAAGTGTTTAAAGACTTCAATAACAAAATAACCCAGCGATACGAAAGAAACAAGACCTAGCAATAAACTGAAATTAATTCGATTTTTTCGAAACCTCATCACATTTTTTACGACACCTACGAGTATGTATCCGAGTGTTTTCTTACAAAGACATTTCAGGCGTCTAGACTTGGCCATGTGTGAAATAACCTGGCGAATGCTACATCCACTAATAAACCTTAAACGTAGGACGTAAAACTAATAGCAGCCGTCACTTCGTCGTAAACTGCTATATTAACGGAGAAAGAGGCTGGGCGTGTTCGCTTTGAATCACGGCATTCACTGATATCGCGAAACGGACAGTTAATTAACACTAACATAAGTCCTTTACTGTATAACTAGCTGTGCCCCGCGGCTTTGCCCGCGTTTAGTAGTATCCTATGTTTTAATTAAGGTTAAAAGGTTTCAAAAATACAATATTTCATCCAAATCCGTTCAGCCGTTTTTGCGTGGAAGAGGAACAAAAATCCATCCGTCCAAATTCATCTATACTCACCAACTTAACTTAATATTAAAGCATCCACATAGCGCTGGAGTAGGTTTCACAGTTCTCCTTGCAAATATTGCCTAAATGTATGAGATCCTGCATCGCGGAAAATATCGTTTGCGCGATTCAGGATCCCATACATATTGTAGCATCGCAGCGATAAAACGGATGAAAATCGGTTCATCCGTTTGAGCGCTGTGATGCCACAGACAGACATAGTAAGTACAATGCAAGTTTAATACAAGCTTTTTTTTTTACAAGACGGAAGAGGCCTGGTGCTTATCATATGGGTTTAGAGCCTAGTTTAAGTACCAGGTGATCATTGATTTATTGTATTAATGCAATTTTTTCCAATAAACATTTTTATATTATTTTATTTATTTATTTTAAAATTTAACTTATGTTCGTTGATAAGCTCTAGATTTACGAACAACTTCTCCTATTTACCTCTTTTTAAGTGTTTGAAATAGTCCTACTATAGACAATGAATGAGGTTCATAGGGGAAGATAAATTGGGTAAATTGGCAAACAAAAAAGTGCTTTTTTTAATTTGTAAAGGATAACGTCTGTCAGGTTAGCTAGTATGCAATAGATTATAATTTTAGTAATAGTGACAATCAATCCATTGTTCTGTTACAAAAAATAAACAATTACTTTTAATAATAAAATGACTAGGTATTCTACTTTTTTCTTTGCTCGCGTCATCAGGCGAGTATATTTGTCCCATGATGTATAATAAATAAATATATATAAAACATAAATAAACGCAATACCTACTATCGTGGTGATATGAAATAATTAATCATCCTGTGCGCCGTTGCCAGTGAACAATGGAAACAGTGAATTTAGTGGACTCATGAGAGATCACCAATGAATGCTCAGCGTCTTTAATGTGCAGCTTTAGTGTTTCATCCCGTTTTCTTATCTCATTGGCTGCGTAACTCAGGTCAGTCGGCATGGATCTGGGTTCAATTACCAGCCGGGGCGATTGTTATGCGAGGAAAATGTTTTATTTACTCAGTACCTACTCTTGGATTATCAAAATAGATCAGCTTGACGAGACTGGTTATCCAACAATAAGCAATATATAATATAAAATGTCTGGTATAGGTAACTATATTGTACCTTCATTCATTCATTCAGTGTGTATTGTGTAGGACTGATCTTCCGGGGATAATTACTCTTTCAAGTAGCCATGTGCTCGTTTGTTACTTTCATTCGCAAATGAATATGAAAGACCATATGGATACAAAATGAGCATGCTTCCGCCAGCGGATTCATTGTAATACGTTGTCTGTCAGTTTGTCAATGTTTATTACTACTAAAAATAAAACTGGCCAAGTGCAAGTCGCACTCGCACTAGTAGGGTTCCGTACCACACTACAGTATTTTATAAGATCGAGCAAAAAATACCAGTATCATTTTTCGCCAGCAACAAATAATAATTTATAAACATTTTATTTCTTATAACGCCATCTAACTTCTAACAAAGGTGTTAGGGATCGACATTTCAATATAACGCCATCTATGGGACGTTTACCTAACTAAGCGTTCATAGATGGCGTGAAATGCCGAAAAAAACACGTTTCTTGTATGGGGACCCTCTATTATCTTTAACTTTATTCTGTTTTTAGTATTTGTTGTTACAGCGGCAACAGAAATACATCATCTGTGAAAATTTCAACGGTCTAACTATCCACGGTTCATGAGATGCAGCTTGGTGACAGACGGAAAGACAGGCAGACAGACAGACAGACAAACAAACAGACAGACAGACAGACAGACGGACAGCGGAGTAATAGGGTCCCGTTTTACCCTTTGGGTACGGAACCCTAAAAAGACAATCGAAAACAGAAAATCTAACTTATAAGTCCAACCTTGGTCCTATTAAACTCCCACCATTAAAATAACACACACAGCCCTTGAAAGCCAGAGTATTCCTAGGCGTGTTTACCATCTTCAACTACATCATCGCTTACCATCTAGCAAGATAGGAGCTAAATGCTAAACTATAAAATTAAAAAAAAATACGAACATCTTCATGGCCGTCAGCTTTGTTTTTTTTTTAATTACACACTGACTATATAGCAGTTGACCACTATCTAATGTGATAATGCAATTTTCAGATGGTATAGTGCTCGTCGGGGATTGGAAAACAACAGTAAAACGAGGCGCTGGACATCAAGAACTTGTCCGTGGATTGGACGAAATAGTGCAACGTTCTCAATTTCTCTTCCATACTGGCTGGTACCGAGCATCACGCCAGAACTCGGCAAATCGATTGGTGACATTTCTTTATTCAGTGGGTAGTTAAAGTCACTGCCGCAACCACCAGTTGTCAACCATTTAAAACCACCGTATTATATCTCGTGTAGGATAAAGGCACGATAATCTGAAAGAAAGAAAGAAAGAAAATACATTTATTCAGTCTAAAAAATACAAACAACAATATAAAACAATCCCTTTAAGGTCTAGGTGGAAGGGTTACAAAACAAAAACCTCAATAATGAAGAACTAAGAAGAAGAAGTAGGTAGTAGTAGGTAGCTAACCCAAAAATTTGTCTTAACCCAATTTGTGTTAAACGAAAATTTAATTAAGTATGTACAAAAGTTTAATTAAGTAGTTTATACCTATATGTTGGTAGAAATACTTAACCATTCCATACATTTTAATATCGTATAGAGTCTATACTACAGTCATAACCATAACATGTGACAGTTTCATATAAAAATATTTCCCCCTAAAGCGTAATAACCACTATTATTATAAATAGTGGCAACATCGACTTAGATCGTCTCGCGACTCTCGTGCTCGTTATTTACTGGCAACACTGGTATCATTAGCGGCACTGCAACGCCATCTGCAACTTATGCTTTTTGAGAATATATGGCATATATTTTGTACGTCTACGTTATGAGGATGTATTAATATGTCTACAAGACGTTTGCTTGCAGTAAAGTTATATTAAATGGTGTTAGGGCAATGTCTAGACATTGCCCTAACACCATTTAATGTCTGTAACCTGTAACCTGTAACCTGTCCGATGGGATACAAAAAAAATAGCAAGGTTGTTAAATCGGTAGGCCATAACTAATTAGCTAGTTTTGGGTATTACAGTTTCTATTGTAGACAGACGTAATTACTGAACATTTATGTAATAATGATAATAATCATTATTGTAGTCAACCGATATCAGTGTGGACTGATAGGCATTTCCCATAACACACCCGCTCCCATGCGAGCTCGATTTTCGGCTCTTCTTTTCCAGTCTCCAGTCACTGCCTTTTCCAACCAAGTCACTGCCCATCGTTTTGTGAATTTCTTCGCTTACCCTCTTCACAGAATGTGTTAAATTGTATTGTCATCAAAACTAAGTACAGTTGTGTGCCAAATATCAGATCAATCTGTCCACAGACAGGGGGTCAAATTTCAATTGCTAAATTTGACCCAAACTAACAGGGCAAGCTAAATAAAACCGTTTAATAAAAAATAAATATTTTAAAAAATATTTATTACCTAATTTTATTAATACTTATATTCAAAACAATCAATATTTTAAATCGATATTAAACGCGTGTGGTGTTACCTATTATAAAAATATCGAAATAAATATCTTGATCATAGATATCACCACCACAGTACACACTTTAATTATTTAACATTTAATATTATCGAGTAAAGCTTACGGTGTGTGTAGTAAGAATTATGTCGCTGTGTGCGAGCATCGTAAGAATTCACTCATATTTTTTCTCGCACCACAAAAAGTAGAACCACAGAATCCTACTAATTCCACTAATATACAGGGTGATTCAGTACCGATGGTTCAAACGAAGCAGGGTGGTAGAGGACCTCACTGCGCATCTATTGAACCCCCATGTATGTTCTACCATTTTGGATAGTTTATAAGATATGACATTTTTTTTAAATGTTTAATAAAGTTGCCAAGTTTTTATAAACACCAAAAATCAAAGTGACATCCATCATCCAAATTTGCCATATTCCTGGACTGCCGCTGCACTGTATCGCTTGCCTGGGAGTCAATACTCAAAAGACTTAAAAACCACTTAAAATGTGTTTTCTGTGATTAGAAAGTAAAGAAAATTCAATGAATTGCGTCACATTGTTTTTAGGTGTTTATAGACTCTTGGCAAGTTGCCAAGAGCACTACTATCAAAAACACCGACGCTCTTTTGTTTAGTATTTTTTTTACGAAAATGCCTCTATATTATTTAGTAGCCAGGCAAAAAGGTTAGTTCTGTTCTACTTTAAAGTTTTGTTCTCCTAATTGTTTTGAGGAGTATATATATAATTATAAAGGCGAAAGTTTGTGAGTGTGTTTGTTTGTTACTTCTTCACGCTAAAACTACTCAACTGATTGAGCTGAAATTTGGTATGTAGATAGCTTAGACTCTGGAATAACACATAAGATACTTTTATACCGATATTCCCACAGGAACGATGTCTACGCGGGTGAAACCGCGGGGCACAGCTAGTAAATAATAAGTATAATCAACATTCACAAGAATTGAGTGCCTCCTCATTTTGCGAAATCGGTACAAAGTAACGTTAGGTTGGTATGTTATTTTCTACCCATTTCGCGCGAGGTTATGTATTGTGAAAATAAAAGTAACGTACTTGTATTTTACCTCGCTAATTACTTTTACAACTTCATTTTAGTCCTAACTTTTATTGCCTAGCTCTGAGAGTAATTGACAATAAATCTGTCAAACGTTTTAAAATGGGACGAACGTTCGTCAATCTAAGTTTTAATTGAAATAATTGGATCGCTCACTGCGCCCAAAAGTTGTACTATTATTTGTTCTGTGCCAAAAGTTAGTAAAACTTAGTAATTTACTTTTGTGCCTATGGCTACTCGACTCTTAATTTATCTCGAGGGCAATGATTTAAGTAGAACGCATAAAAAATATTGTATTTAAGCAAACGCTCATATAGTACATACCTCTTCTATACTATAGGCATCTATAGGGGTGGCGGGTTGTGATATGTGAATTGTAACTACTTTTGTTTGGTAACTAAGCAATTCTAAGAAAATGAGATAATTTATACTAAAACTATAATTAACTACGTCAAATTTGCGGATTATCTCGTCAGCGTGATTCAGCCTAAACGCGATACGACACTATCGCCATCTAATAAGACATTTTGGAACTATACTATAACCACGCCTCCAAAGAGTCGTCAGTTACACTAATCTCTACTAGATGGTAAGAAATACATTAAACACATATGTATAAGTGCTGGCAACTTATAACTTAGGTACTGCTTAAAATAACTAGCGCGGCATTTGAAGTCGGATTTTTCTATCTTACACTATGTACTTTAAATGATCTGAAACTATCTTCATAATGAAGTTATAAATGTAGCTACCAGTACCTACCTATAAATTTAAGTAGGTACCTGAGGTAGGTAAAATTTTAAAGTGGTTACACACATTAAATTATGAATATGTTTACTTTGACCATATAATTATTCTGTCACACAATATCTCAACATTATGCCCAGACAGACCTGACAGCTTTAGACGCATCTGGTCCGAAGTTATTAACTTATTTTATAGCTTTTCTGTCGTCTAGCTATTAGTTTTATGTTTTATGTAGAGTTTATGGGCTTATTAATCTTATTATCCCAGAGGTCAAATATTGAGGTGTCTAGAAAATTGGAATTCTCATCTGAGGCTCCAGTACAATTTACTCTTTGTATTGTTATGAAAGTCTCGAGAAGTCGTGTCGTGACAATATTACAGTCACGGGTAGTAGGAGCATTATTTATTTATTTATTGTAATTAGGACAGTCACAGTCCACTAAAGGTACGGACACACCGCAGCGTTCTACCTGCGTGATCTAGGCGGCGATCAGATAGCGCAGTAGAATTTGTACCAACTGGTTCACACATCAAACGCGATCAGTAGGGCTATTCTGTAAGCTATCTCGGAAGCGGAATCCGCGGCGAGATTTGAATTTCGAATGACGAAATTCAACTGTATTACGAACGTGATACGATTGAATTTCGTAGTGCGAAATTCGAATCTCACCGCGGATTCCGCTGTCGAGATAGCTTACAGAATAGCCTAGCAGAAAACAATTGAAAAGTACTGAGATCGCGCCCGCAGATCGCAGGACGCCGCGGTGTGGCCGTACCTTTACACTAATTAACATACAACACATTATGCAATTAAAATTATAATAGTTAAACGAAAGAAATACAATACAAAAACTCTTTATTGATTACCAATTAAACAAATTGTACAATAACAAAACATGGCGGTAGCGTACAATTTATAACTGAAATAGATAAAAATAGAATTAATAAATAATAGACACACACAAAATATTGTATACAATACAATAATAATAATATAATATACTTATACATACACATACATAGAACTTATATATTAGATCAGATAATATTATTATATTACAGCAGAGTGGTACTTTTAGCTCTGTTCGGACAAATAACGAGATTTTACCATTGTTATTGGATTTGGAATATTGTTGGAATATAATTGGTTTGGAATATTGTTGTTGGAATAGTTAATTAAAATAAAGGCTCGGTGGTGTAAGTGGGAGAATGGTCGGCTTTGATGCCAGAGGTATCGAGTTCAACCCCCGCCGTGCACCAATGGATTTTTCTACCGAAAAATGTATGTGCGCTTGTCACAGTGGCCTTCCAGTGAAGGAAAAACATCGTTAAGAAACCAACAACCCCCGCGACACTATCTAGTGTCCGTCTGGCCAGCTACCACCCTAAAGTTAGAAAATCTGTCGCCAAACACCTAATGTGTTCCGGCAGCTGAGCCGAGAGCCAGTTCCCATTCTAAGCCTAGCGTGCTTACCATTTTTGACCGAATCATCACTTACCAGCAGGTGAGATAGTAGTCAAACGCTGGCCTATAAGATATAAAAAAAACATATCATATAAGATCAAACTAATTGAATGTTGTTTTAATAAAATTATTGCATAGGCTTTTGTTAATAATTTTGCTTGTATTCCGCTGTATAGGTACGCGAACTATAATAGTTGTCGTGCTTTGATAAATATATTTAAGGTATGACACGATTTAATTAGCCCACAGCACATTATATACTTTAATGTACTGTTATTATCCGAAGTACTCGTAATAATTTCTGAAAGGACTACTGAGCAATTCAAAAAGGTACTTACCTAATTGCTCGCACTTTGTAGTTGTAAGTCGTACTTTATGATAATAGGTAGGTTATTATATGGAAATATATATGTGTATGTCTAAATATACTTAGTTATTTTATGTAGTTATTATTAAGTTGTTAGTACATGTTTTTATAATGCAAAATAAATTTCAGCTGTATAGCCCTCCGCCATTACGTATGCATTTATCCAGTCCCTACAAAGGTTGTCTGGAAGAGATTGCTTTAAGCGATAAGACCGCCGTTTGTGTCGCTATGTTATTTTTATAAATTATGTTTTTGTACATGTTTTATTTTCTGTTTTTGGTGATCAATAAAAAGTTTTTGTATTGTATTGTATTGTAGGTATCAACAGATAGCACCACAGAGTACAATCAAAAACTTGTTCCCATAACAATGAAAATGTAATTAACAGTATAATACCGTGTCGCAGTCGTCTTAAGCAACCATAAGGCGCATTATAAGAGTTGCTAGCAAGTCATCCGTCCTAATCCGGCATAAACTCGATAGAAGTCTGCTTAGGTAAAGACAACAATCAACAAATGGTAAGGAGGCCTGGCCTATACTCATAAATTGTCAATAATGATGATGATTCTGTAAAACCCTACATATGAGACATAATTTTAATATATTTACGCAATTGTCGCGTGTTCTTAACAGTATCGTTCATAGTATTCGTTGCAAATACAATTGGAAACAATATTCAATTTCTAAGAGCAATGCACTCATGATTTTTGTGCAAGCACAATATTTTAGTTGCAAAGTTTAGAAGTACTTCTTGAGCTTCTTGCCACTTTATTGTATAAACAGAACAGTAGCCTACGACCAATGTAACAATCCTTAATCATTTTAAATACTGGAAGAGGTATTAGTGCGTCACCGGCATTAACTTTTCAATTACAAGCCAAAAATAACTAGCTCACTCTTGTCCGGTTGAAGTCATCTTACTCTCCGGCCAAAAATTTTACTGGTGCGTCCCCGACATTTTATTTAAATGAGAAAATAAATGTAACTATACTTCGGCCGTTCAGAGAATGCGTTCCTGACACCTATCAATTAGTCACGACTAGTGATGGGCACAACATAACACTGAGTTCGTTACCGTTCCTCCAAAATGAACCGCCGCATTATTTTTAAGATTATTTTCGTTTTAAATTGGCGGAATCATTAAAAATTTATATTTTAGTTATTTAAGTGGAAACCAAAAAAAGTAATATTAATATAATAAAATTGTTTTATTTAGTCGTTGTTACAAAGTTACAATCTGTATTTCTATGCAATAAAGTACATTGAATTGAATGTGCGTACAGAATATTAATCAGACTCCGATTCGCTTGAGGAGGTGGTGTCTTCATCATCATCTTCGCCTACATGTATAATTATATTATTATCAATAACAGAATCAATCCTGATATCTCGGTCAAAATGTTCCAAAATCAGGTTTTTAGTCTTCCCAACAACCTTTGCCCAGTCATCTCTTGTGACTTCGCAGGCTTCTTTTAATAGGGTCATCATCTTTTTCGTGCTGAATGGCGGGGAAGTATTGTGGCGGGCGGTGTAACTTTTTATTTGAGCCCAGATTAGCTCGATCGCGTTATATTGGCAATGATACGGTGGAATTCTTAGAACGCGATGACCGTACTCCAGAGCCAGTTCATCGATTTCGTATCGCACATTTGCCGCTTTATTTTCTTTAACTAATTTAAATAGCTCTACTTTTAGCATCTGCATATTTGCGTCAATGCCTTTTGCTTGTAACCAAGCCACCATTTCTTCTTTTCTATTAGCTTGGGTAGGTGGTTTCTGTATTTGAACCGAGTGATAGGAGGCATTATCCATGGATATTACAGAAGGCTCTGGTAGGCTGGGCAAAAGCACGTTCTGGAACCACTCTTTAAATGTAGTGGCATGCATTTCCTCGTGGCCATACATTTATGGTTTTTGATTGAAATGCCAGTAACGCGTTCTCCACAAAGCCGTATTTTGCAGAACCTGCGTGGCATATTATCAGACGGGCCCCCTTACCCATTGGTACTTTCGACGTCGACGCTTGTGTATCATCCGTCCAAGAACGGGAAACCGTGTGATTGGCGTTTAGCCATGTCTCGTCAATGAACACGACATTATCCCAGTTATCAATTTTTTTTGCTTCTCTCAAAAAACTTATCCGTTTTAAAATTATGTCGTATCGTTCTAATACATTTTTTCTTTTGTCTGTTTTTTTATACGAAAAATCAATATCTTTTAAGATTTTGGTTAAAGCAGTTTTACCCCCGCTAAACAGTTCAGAGTTCAGCTTCTCTTAACGATGCCAAGAGCTTCTTCCTGATGAGATATTCATTTCTGGAATAGTAACCATATATATGATTTCTGATTGCATCGGCGTCAAAGGTGTCAATATCTGTCACGGGTTTAGTTCTACGTTTCTTCTTCGGAGTACGTAAAATATTATCTTCC
The DNA here is from genome assembly GCA_954871355.1 of Cabera pusaria. Classification (NCBI taxonomy): domain Eukaryota; kingdom Metazoa; phylum Arthropoda; class Insecta; order Lepidoptera; family Geometridae; genus Cabera; species Cabera pusaria. Next base: position 9,054,287 of record OX940893.1, read on the forward strand.
GTGCCAGTAGAGCCGAACTTTTCTTTATTAATATTTGTTATCGTTCGTTTGCTGACTCCAAGCGCCTGAGAGACGCGTTCTTGTACTTGTTCGATAGGTAACAGCGGTCCGCAATTTTGCCGCTCCCGCTCAAAGTAATCTTGCAGCTTGATGATTAACTCACGGGCTCCACTTTTCAATGTTTGTCCACGTTTAGGCATTATTATGCACCAAAAGTAAAACGAACGCAATACAAAACACAATCGAAGTCCGATTTAGCGCCGATGTTAGTTTGAAAAGCAGAAACAGCCCATTAAACAAAAGCCGGGTAATCAAATAAAAACAGATCGAAAACACTTGAAGAACGTGGTCTATGCGCACGAAACGACAACAGACGACTGTTTTAGCGTCACAAAATGGCGCCACATAACGCCATTTGGGGTTACCATTTTCAACCTAAATATAAAAATGCTACTTTCTTTCGCACGTTCGGTTTGGTAGTAGTTTTATTTTTATATTTCATAAAAGTTATCTTATAGTCCATTATTTTCAAATTCTTAAAAAGAAAAACAAAACGTATTATTTTATAAAGTATAACTGTATAAGAACAGATTACGATACTATTATTGCCTGTTATTGTTAGCACAGCATTACAAATATCAAGCGCTGACATAACCTTGTAATAGCGCAGTATAGATTTAGAAAAATATTGTTTACCAAGTTATTTGACACAAAATTATAACAATTATTGATTATTGATATAATAATGTTGTTTTAATGCTCATCAATTGTTAAAACGGTAAACAACCAGCAAAAATATTTTTATCGTAACTGCAACGCCATTACAAAGTTACGTCGTCAGTTCAATCGCGACGTGTCAGAAACGCATTCTCTGAACGGCCGTAGTATAACCCACTCTCGTTCGGTAGAAGTCAACTCACTCTCCGGCCAAAAAATCCCAGCCCATCACTGTAATACACAATGAATGCAATAAGACGACCATTAGGACTTGCAGCCGCAATAATGTTAGCAATAACAACAACTTCTAGAATGTAATTACTGGATTCAAATGTGAGGCTGAGTTAAATGTCTGCAAGTTTTAGTTTGCAATCAAAACTTTCAATTTGAATAATCCTACTTTAGCTAAGTGGTTTTGCATTTATGTGGGTAGCAATATTTTTATATAGGTACGTATTTCGAACCATTTATCTTTACATAGTATAAAACAAAACCATTTCCTCCGTCTGTACGCTTACATCTTCGAAACTACGCAACGGATTTTAATGCAATTTTCATCAATAGATAAAGTGATTCAAGAGGAAGGTTTGTAACCAGAATTCAACGCGGGTAAACCCGCGGGGTGCAACTGGTAATTATATATTTTAGATGAAGCAATTTAATATTTGTACATTTTTGCATTCTCCCAAAGGCTCATAACAGTCATTAATAACATAATACAAGTAGGGTCAGTTCGCTGGTTCGCGGCCCTTCGTTAGTTTGCGGCCTTTGAAGGCGGCCTGTTTAGATAATGGTTGAGAATAGGAATGCCATATCATTTTTTTCAATATAACTTAACTTTATTATGAAGTTGGACAATACTAGGTACCCAATCTTTTGAAATTGCTAGAATAATAATAAAGCGGGAGCAACAAAAGCTCGTTCAATTCACCGGTCTCGATACACGTGCCCGCACGTTGCCGAAACTACGGAAAAAATAGCGGACACGTACTTGTTCAAAGGTATGTAATATCGTTATACAATCATTTGTTGTGGTGATAAGTGGATTTAACTACGAGCTTATGAACTCTATATTGAATTTTTTATGTATATTGTGTATTAATTCAACAACTATGCAAAATATTGGGTGGTCGCCTAGTGAATTAGGCAAAATATAATGACGTTGGTTTACGGCCGGCCGGCCGGGTTACTGACGCGTCGCGAGTAATTTGATTTCCTACGTTCTTTTTCTACGTACATATAATTATATCATTGACTTTTGTTTCATGTATGTGCCAATCTGATGTTAGTATTTTTTAGTTTACGGTCGCCAATATCTCCAAAATTCGTCAAAAAACTATATAGGGGGCCGCATTCTAAACCCTCCGTGTCAGATTACGGCCGTGTAAAAATGTATGGAAATATTGTGCATTTTGCGTCCACCCAACAGGTAACGGGATATTTGAAATGTATTATTTAAATTAATTTAAATGGTGAGATATTCACTTATTATAGAATCGATAGGTTAGGTTCATCTTATTTAATTAGTACATAATTCTATCCTGAGTAAGTGACAGTAACGGAGGCAGTCCGTTATCCACGGATGACCCCGACAGCCATCACCCTCTGAGATCCTCAACAGGGCTATAGTTTTCTCCATCAGGGCCTCCTTCCAAATTGGGGACCCATTGAGGGCCATGGACAATACCACTGCCACATAGAGGCGGCGAGCACTCGCCTTAGGCCCCCGAAGTTGGGCAACAATCGCTTTAAGGCGGCTGCCGCACCAATGAGTCGGAGGGAGAGGCGCTTGAAGTGCTCGTGTAAGTTCCACCGGCTGCCTAGACGAGTCCGAAATATTTTATCGAGGACCCAACCCCGATTCAGGATGGTGAGATGAGTATCACGCGGCAGGGCTCCTTTCGAACCATGAAATCGCATATAGCCTCCGCGACTCCACGGAAAGTCTCAGCAAACCAATTCGGTCGATGAATCGTGTCACAGCCAATGTTGTAACACGGGCAGCCCTCATACGTGCTCCTCCGGGCCATGACCAGCGTGTCATAAAGGTTGAAGCAAAACGTTATGTGCGGGTAGATGGAATATCCATCATAAATCGATGGCGCACGTACGTCTTGTTGTGCGATAAAAGAAAGGAGATGGAGGGATTAATTCGTGAAATTGGATGGCACACTCTCCGAAATGTATCCGATCAAAAAACCGATAAACTTGCGACTTTCCGGCGATGCTCTAGGCTCTGGAGCCTTTCACTTACAAGTTTGTCGTCATTGCCTCCATGAGCGCCTCCAGCTGATATTTGGCTGAACCATCCCACAGGTAAGAACAGTACTCCATGCACGATCGGACCTGTGCTTAATACAAATTGAGCAGCTGTCCTGGTGTGAAGTACTGTCTCACCTTGGCCAGAATACCGAGCTTTTTTGAAGCCATCTAACTAGGCCTTGGACTCAATGTAGGATCCAAAGTTGAGAGTGGGTATTAAAAAGATGCCAAGAAGCTCAAAGTAGTTAGTTATCGGTAGTGTGGAGATCTCCCCACAACACCCAGTCGTACCTTACCAATGTTCCACAGCAGTGGCACTAGGACTGAGTATGCGAAACACTGTATGACATCTCCCTCTGAAGGGTTCGGCCATCCCACCCTGAGTACGAGATGTACCTCTGGCACAGGTAAGCACCGACTATACGGCTCAAGTAGGGAGGCACTTCATTAAACGTCAGTGCCTCTCCATGCATGACTAGACTCCAGACCACGGCAGGGAATTGAATGCATTAGCGATGTCTAAGGACACCGCCAACAGCACCCCAGACCCCGCTATGGCCTCGTCCATGCTGGCCTTGACGCGTTTAATCGCGTCAATATACGACCTGCCAAACCGAGAACCTTGAGTGAGAGAAAACCGAGTTCCTTGACCTTGTCGGCCTCATCAAGCATCACTTTGGGGCGGTAGGCGGAAGAAGATTCCGCGGGGCGCCCATCTTTCCCCAGAAGGACTAGTCTGCCCGTCTTGCAAATTATTGGGAACCGTCTACCGTCTTCAAACAGGCACTTAGAAGCCTGCGGAAACGTTCACCCAGCGCCTAAAGCAAACCCAGACGTGGTCAAAAATGCCATCAGGCCCGGAGCCACTCGGGCACCCGGTTAACATTTGTGGAAGCGTATATTCCATATATTCCTGCTCTTCCCTCGCTTTGATTTTGACGTTGGAGATCGCCAGCTGTAGGTCCTTTATGTACCTCCTATAGGACTCGTACAGCTGACTCTCAACCTCTTCGTCCCGGCGTCTAAGTCTCCGGTGCCTGGAGTATCGGCATCCGCAGAACTAATGCGTAGGTCAGCGATCGCCTGGTTCCACCATTAGACCTGCTTAGGAGGACGTGCCTTGGCCTGGGATTTGACAGCGTCCCGCCACTCCGCCTCCTCCTCGACCTCCACGGGACCCTGGGGAGGGTTAGATCACTCCTGGACAATTGAAGCCTCCACCAGCGCTTCACTATCGAGGTCCTGCATACCCCTAGCCTAGCTGCCTAGCTCATGCAGGCCAAACGTAGATATTCACTGAAAATGATGTTACTGATTGTTTTATAAACATAAGAGAGATACCTCATTATAATTAAAATATGTTCCTTTAGTTATACTATATCTGATTCTAATGAAAACTAGTGCATTTTCATTTATTTTCTTGAAATAGCGCTGAAGTTATTTACGGCCGCGATCTAGCATATTGATGGTCGTATACTGAAAAAAGTGGCCGCAAACTGACGTTTTGCCCATTTTCAATGTTTAATTAATTATAAATTATTTCTTATAATAACGTCATCATTCTTTTATATCTAATTCAAACTAGATTATATATACTACAACCAAGCAACATTTCACGGCGCTGAGAGTTTTATATCTATATGAAAACTTATGACGAAGTAGGGAACTCCACTAAAAGGCCGCAAACTAGCGAACTGACCCTACATAATAGTATGTGGCGAAAAGCGGCCATGTAGGTATGGCTATTCACGCATATGGCTTTGTTAGACTATACAAGTATACATACATGCATGTCAGGTAAAAAGTGCTCTTCCTTTGACTCAAAACTTTGTAATCACAATACACCGATTGGTAATAGCGGTGGGTTGGTACGCCATTTTGCAATAACGAAACGCGATGTAGGTATCATGCCAATACCGAAAACATGGTATTCTCAATAACTGGTTATTGTGGCATTGTCGGTATTTGAAATTTGACAAAATCTGTTATCGGAATACCGTGAGGTTATGGTGGCAGATTTTTTCCGTGATGGTGGTAAGATACTTTTTGATAGCAATTCAGGCGGAACATCGATATAATATGCGGAAATGTGTCGATAGCTATAAACCGGGGTCTTCAAATAGCGAGTGAAAATTAATTAAATTTTTATATATTATATAAAAAAAACAAATTTTCACATATATAATATTGGTATCATCTAAATAAAGTAGGAGAATTGTAATTCGACATAAATTGGTTACTATATAGTTTTGATTGAATCGGGCGCTCCCAATAACTTTATTGGTTTCGATCGTCACTCACAATGCCTAGCGCCAGTAAAGGTAAGGTATTGCAAATAAATAGTTACTCTAATACCTAATCCGTTCTTCTCGACTGCAACGCTTGTATTTCGCTCGATAAACAGTTATTATGTCATACAATACCATGTTTTTGGTATTGTACCAATATCTAGTTCTTGGAACTATTTACGGTTTGCAACGACCTTCTCTAATCGGTAACTTAATTATACATATAAGCTCAAAACATTTGTAATTTAATCGAAAACATTTTCACGGGAATAAAGCTTACGGAATAATTCAAATAAAAGAAATACAAAATGATGCAATTTAATAGGGCGCCCTTCAGCTAGGTGGAGCGATGATTATACGCAAGCTGGCTGGCAGCGGTTGGAAAGAAGGATCTGAAGATCGAGCTCAGTGGCGTTCCATAGGAGAGGCCTATGTCCAGCAGTGGACGAATACTGGCTGCTGATGATGATGATGACTGCACTGGACAGCGCTTGATCACTTATCTCACCTCGACGATGGAGCACGCTTAACCAGAAGATACCTATTCACTCGTGATTTGAAGACCCTCATACCGGAAACACAGACTCAGGCAGGGTATATTCGATTCTCTGGCGGTTCGTATGATGTTATGAAACAAATCGCTTCGATTGGGTAAATGGTACTTATATCGACCATATTTCGGTGGCGCGTTTTTAACCGACCGAATAAGGAGGTTTCTCAATACGACCGTGTATTTTTTTTATGTTTGTTCGCGGATAACTACGTTGTTTATGAACTGATTTTGATTATTCTTTATTTATTGAAAAGGAGATATCCCAAGAATGGTACTATAGTAATTTCATCGAGATCTGATAAGTATCTCCAGAGATATGGATGATATGTTTATACAAATACTCAAATACTCAAATACTCATTTATTGATAAAGCTGATTTACAAGTCATTTCTGGTTTTTTTGTTACGGAAGTAACTCAAATTCAATAAATAATACTACAACTTATGTACATAAGTAGACATTCAATGATCATAATAAAACAATACAGTGTAGAAAATAAAATTAAAAATTAATGGTACAGTCAATTATAAATATTAAATTAAAATTAAAATATTACATACTAGCAGCCCGCCCCGGCTTCGCACGGGTAGAACATATATGCCTACAAAATTTGCATCAGTTTGTTGCATCGAATATAAAATATGAACATATTTAACAACCATCGTCATATTTCATCCAATTTACACAAAATCTTAACGAATTATGCACCTAAACCTTCCTCATAAACATTGGTGAAAACCGCATGATAATCCGTTCAGTAGCTATTGAGATTATTGCGAACAGACAGACAGACGCAGTGATGAACTTTGTTTTATAATACTTACGTATTGATATTGGACGGCCCTTTGGCGAAAAGGATAGTTACCCTGATTCTGACCCGACAGTCGTTGGTTCTAATCCTAGCTATATACCTACCAATGAAAGTTTTATGTGCATTCATGAATCATGAGTTTTCGTACAGTGGTAGTGGAATCATTAAATCTACCAAAAAGTAGCTTACCACCAAGGAGTACATCTGCCGCCGTAACCTTACGGCGTTCCCCGACGCAAAATGTAGGGGTAATATACGTTTAACGTGTGTATCTGTGTGTCTGTCTTTAGCATCTTAGCACCTAACCGGATGAACCGATTTTGTTTTTATTATTGATAGTTTTTGTTTTGTTTGATAGATGTCTTCATCGAGAGTTTTCTTAGCTTTGATTCATGAAAATTCGTTCAATCGTTATCAAATTATGAGCTTTTTTCTAGTTAATTGCGCTATGAAATCAACTTTCATAGGTCTGATCAATTCGAAAATCTTCTTCTTCAACGATATTGTAAGAACATGGAAGCCTCCTGGACTCGTCTACAGAATCTAACTATCTACAGAATACTCAAATCCTCACCAACTTACGGCTCAGATTTTAAATGTCGTGTTTAGAGTCATTGGAAAAAGCTATTATACATAGATCAGTCGGGTTATATTATTATATATATAGATGAATATTATTTTATACAATAGATCATATTATTATACTATATTGACTTCAAATTGATTGTGATCGGTGGGGATCTACAGCATAGCTAAGCTTATAATAATATTTTCGTAGTAACTATGACCTAATCTGTGGTTTCACTGCAAATATTTTATTAATTTTGCGATACGTGTTTGTGAAATTCGTGATATCTTCTAGAGTTTTTTTTAATTAGGTCTCCACGAATGTACCTTTGATTTAAACGGGGTAATATATAGCCTATTTTCATTCCGAAAGTCCATTCTATGTATTAGTGAAAGATTTTTTTAAATCGGTTCAGTAGTTTTTGAGCCTACTCATTACAAACATACAAAAATACAAAAATACAAATGTTCTCTCTTTATAATATTAGTATAGATTAAAAGTCAAAAATTATATTTAGTATTCATAATTACATTATTTCATTTTTAAGAACTCGTAAAATCATAAAACGTTTGCTCAATCAGCCAGCGCTTGAGCTTGATCTTAAAGCAACCCAGGGTAAGAGCCTCCACAATACTCCTAGGAAGTTTGTTGTAGACGGTGGGCCCCATCACGTGCGTCAACTTACTGGATTTGATGAGGGAGTGCGTAACACCGACAAGTTTGTCTTTGTTACGTGTATTAAAGGCGTGCATGTCGCTCCGTTTTTCATATAGTTCGGGGTTAGTCCTCACAAAGACCCCTACCTGATATATAACAATGGCGGTCAGTGTCAGTATACCGAGCTCCTTGAAATAGGGTCTTGCGGAGGTGTCCTGCGAGACTCGTACTATCGCCCTGACGGCGCGCTTCTGTATCCGGAAGGCGCGCTCCCACTCGGCGCAGCGCCCCCACAACTCCGCACCGGACTGCAGTAGCGAGTGTACTGTGGCGAAATAGCACGAGCGCGCCACCTCCCTCGACACTACCCGAGATACTCTATTTAGAGCGAAGCATGCACTACCTAGTTTATATGATATAAACACCTCAAACTAGGTACTGAAAATTAATAATATAAGTATAATATAATAATATAAATTTGAAGTCGGTTGTTTTAATTTTTTAAACGATCTTATAGATCTGACTAATCATATTTTACAACACGAATTAAACAGACTTCAATTGCCATGTTAGTCATTTTTAATCGACTTCACAACAACAAGGAGGTTATCAATTCGTCGGAATCTTTTTTTTATGTTTGTTAACCGATTTCTCAAAGACACGTGAACCGATTTAGAAAACTATTTATTTATTTGAAAGGGTATACTTTGAAGGTGGTTTCCATTTAAATTTCAGGGAGATATGTTCAGTATCTCCAGAGATATGGAGATAAACACCTCAAACTAAAGGTACGGCCACTACGGACACACCGCAGCATCCCGCGTGCGCGATCTAGGCGGCGGTCAGATACCGCAGTAGTATTTGTATCGACTGGTTCACACCAAACGCGATCAGAAAACAACTGAAATGTACTGAGATCGCAGATCGCAGGACGCCGCGGTGGTTGTTTTAGTTTTTAAAATGATCGAAAATTATTGTATCTCGAGAATTCGAATGAACCAATCTGATTTAATTTACAATATCTAATATAAATTACAGAGCATGTTAGACTTATCATCTTTCAGGTGCAGTTCAGTGACATGCAAAATTCTGGCTATCCAGAAATTTGTATGCCGCTGTGTCTGTAATAGGTAGACGTCATCGTTTACCATCAGAAGCGTCGTGCTTGGCTTCTTACCATTATAAAATAAACTGACCAAGTGCAAGTCGGACTCGCACTCGTAGGGTTTCGTACCACACTACAGTATTTTATAAGATGAGCAAAAAATATCACTATAATTTTTCAGCAGCAAAAAATAATAATTAATAAACACTTTATTGCTTATAACGCCATCTAACGTCTAACAAAAGTATTAGGGATCGACATTTCAATATAACGCCATCTATGCGAAGTTTTACCTAACTAAGCGTTCATAGATGGCATTACATTGAAATGCCGAAAAAAACACGTTTCTTGTATGGGGACCCTCTATTATTTTTAACTTAATTCTGTTTTCAGTATTTGTTGTTATAGCGGCAACAGAAATACATCATCTGTGAAGATTTCAACTGTCTAACTATCACGGTTCATGAGATACAGCCTGGTGACAGACGGACAGACAGACAGACAGACAAACAAACAGACAGACAGACGGACGGACAGCGGAGTCTTAGTAATAGTGTCCCGTTTTACCCTTTGGGTACGGAACCCTAAAAATATCTAAGACTAAAAAAATAGCAATAATTCTATGCCCTACGGCGGTGACAGATTGCTTTTTAACCGACTTCAAAAAAAGGAGGAGGTTTCTCAATTCGACCGTATGTATATATTATTATTATTATTATTTTTTTTATGTTTGTTCGCGGATAACTTCGTCGTTTATGAACCGATTTTGATTATTCTTTTTTTGTTCGAAAGGAGATATCTCAAGTGTGGTACCATGGTAATTTTATCGAGGTCTGATAAGTATCTCCAGAGATATTGAGATAAACATTTCAAAATTGGTACTAAAAATGAATAGCGCGGCATTGAAGTCGGTTCTTCTTTAGTTTTTAAACGATATTATTATCTATACTAATATTATAAAGAGAGAACATTTGTATTTTTGTAACTTTGTATTTTTGTATGTTTGTAATGATTTGGCTCAAAAACTACTGGACCGATTTAAAATTCTTTAACTAATATATAGAATGGACTTTCGAAATGAAAATAGGCTATATATTATCCCGTTTAAATCAAAGGTACATCCGTGGAGACCTAATTTGCAACCTAAGTCGGCAAAAAAACGGTCGAAAAAACACGTTTCTTATGAACGCTGCTCAATTGAAAACAGATAGAAGAATATTTTCTATAGAAGAGTTATACAACTTAATAAGACCTACAAAAAAGTCCGCAACAGCATATGTCTATCTCTTAAGGTTGACTCACAGTAACCATTTTAATCTTAAAATTTTTGTTAAAAAATATTACATAACTTCCAAGGCTATTTTCAAGTATATAGTATTAATCCTTATCCAAATAATTACGTTAATTAGCTTGGCTACATATTATAGATTAAAATTGTCCTTTACAGTATATAATTCAAATGAAAACTCTAGAAGATATCACGAATTTCACATACACGCATCGCAAAATTAATAAAATATTTGCAGTGAAACCACAGATTAGGTCATAGTTACTACGAACATATTATTATAAGCTTAGCTATGCTGTAGATCCCCATCGATCACAATCAATTTGAAGTCAATATAGTATAATAATATGATCTATTGTATAAAATAATTTTCATCTATATATATAATAATATAATATTTTAAACCACCCCGACTGATCTATGTATAATCTTTTCATTAAAAGCATTCCAATGACTCTAAAAACGACATTTAAAACCTGAGCTGTAAGTTAGTGAGGATTTGAGTATTCTATAGAGTCCAGGAGATGTCCCAGCATCAGGTCAATGTTCCATGTTCTTACAATATCGTTGAAGAAGAAGATTTTCGAATTGATCAGACCTATGAAAGTTGATTTCATAGCGCAATTAACTAGAAAAAAGCTCATAGTTTTATAACGATTGAACGAATTTTCATGAATCAAAGCTAAGAACACTCTTGATGAAGACATCTATAAAAAAAAAAAAAAACTATCAATAATAAAAGCAAAATCGGTTCATCCGGTTAGGTGCTAAGATGCTACAGACAGACACACAGATACACACGTTAAGCGTATATTACCTCTACTTTATGCGTCGGGGAACGCCGTAAGGTTAAGGCGGCAGATGTTCTCCTTGGTGGTAAGCTACTTTTTGGTAGATTTAATGATCCCACTACCACTGTACGAAAACTCATGATTCATGAATGCACATAAAACTTTCATTGGTAGGTATATAGCTAGGATTAGAACCAACGACCGTCGGGTCAGAATCAGGGTAACTATCCTTTACGACAAAGGGCCGTCCAATATCACTACGTAAGTATTATAAAACAAAGTCCATCACTGCGTCTGTCTGTCTGTTCGCAATAATTTCAATAGCTACTGAACGGATTATCCTGCGGTTTTCACCAATAGCCAGAGTGTTTACGAAGAAGGTTTAGGTGCATAATTCGTTAAGGTTTTGTGTAAATTGGTTGAAATATGACGATTATTGTTAAGTATGTTCATATTTTATATTCGATGCAACATACTGATGCAAATTTTATAGGCATATTTGTTCTACACGTGCGAAGCCGGGGCGGGCTGCTAGTATTATATACACAGATAATGGCTCTTAATGACGATGATTATAGTGATTAGTCACTACAGAAATTTTATTATTTTAATTTAAAAAAAATAGTAATGTACCAATTATAAGTAAGACGTACAGACACGCCCAAGAACAAGGTTGATATCTTCAAATAATTACAATATAACCTTGAACTTATCAATCAATACCGTAAAGTTATACTTAATTAATGGTAAGAAATAACTAACAATTAAGTTTAACTAGTTCAAGACACTATAATTAGCACCTATGCTATGGGCTATATTTTCAGTTTGTTATAATGGGAGTTTTTTTAGAATATAATTTTTTGTTTCGGTTCTATGAATTGATGATTGATGTTACGTGATAAAAAAGTTCTGAACGACGCTTAGTTGTTAAAGTAAGAATTAGAAATTGTAACGTACCTTTATTTTTATTTTGCTGAAGAGATTAGATACCTAAAATCTAACAACTTAATGAGTATTTTTTTATAGTAAGGTTACGTAGTATTATTATATTTTCTATGGTTAGGTGGAGTGATGATATTCGCAGAGTGGCTGGTAGTGGTTGGAAAAGGACAGTTGAAGATCGAGCCCAGCCGTGGACTAAAAAAGGCTGATAAAAGGCTAACTTTTCATTTCATTGCACATTTTGCATATGTAAACATTGAAGAGACTACCATACTAAGTTTTCGTATTAAGCGTTATTCATACAAGTAATTATCAATCTTTGGCTAAGTAAAGCATAACCATAAATAACGATACTGTCTACCAAGTTTTTATCGTCTCTGCCATACGTGAGAGTTGAACATTATTATTAAAGTACGTTCTAAGTCATAATGCTTCGAGGCTTGATATGTCCCATTACGAGATATCTTTTAATACATTTCTTGATATATTATGTGTATTACGTGCTTATATTGCTCTGTAGAGCCTCAGATCAAGTATTTATAAATATATATAAGAGACCTATATATATATATATATATATATATATATATATATATATATATATATATATATATATATATATATATATATATATATATATATATATATATATATATATATATATAATATATATATAGGTCGAGCAATCATAAATCAACATTTATTGTCGTTAGAATTAAATATCATTGAGAAAAATGGTGTTTTTTTGTTTTGTTAGCGTTTGATCACTATCTAACTTGATAGTAAGTGATGATGTAGTCGAAGATGTCAAACATGCTAGACCTAGAATGGTCTGACTCTCAAGGGCTGTGTACTGCTGGAACCGTAGGACTATTATCTTTTCTAGGTTGCTGGAACACCGTATGGTTATGGCGGCAGACTTTCTACTTGATGGTGGTAAGCTACTTTTTAACCAAATTCACAAAAAAGGAGGAGGTTCTCAATTCGTCTGTATGTCTTTTTTTTTTTTTGTGTGTATGTTACGTGATTTCTCCATCAATTGTGAACGGATTCAAATGATTCTTTTTTAACCGACTGCGCGACGCAAAGGAGAGGTAATGTGTTTATCAGTCTATATATGTATGTATGTATGTATGTATGTATGTTTGTCCCTATGTGGCACACTAGAGACCAAACGCGTGGGCCGATTTTGATAATTAGCACGTCAATAGATTCGCCATGCTAGCGCGAGTGTCAACGAAAACATAAAAAATTGTAAAATTCAAAATGGCGGATTTCAGACGCCAAAATTTGGGGTTCAAAAAATTTTTTTTTTCAAAACCTGTCGAGTGGGGTATCGAATTAAAGGTCTTAAAATGGAGATTCAAAATATATTTATAACAAATAATGTATGATCGCACAAATCGAAAAAAAAACGATTTTACATGCCGCGTTAGTCACTTTCAGTAACAAGTTTTGCGGTGCTTATCTCTGAAGTTACTTATCAGATCTCAATAAAATTACAATGAGACCAAACGAAAATCATATTAACTCAAACAAAAAATGAATTTTCCAAATCGGTTAAGAATTGATGGAGTTCTGAGGTAACAAACAACCTCTTCCTTTTGGTATAGCCGTTTAATAGTACAACTGTAAAGTAAGTAAGCTATCCGCTATAAGTACCCTATCTATTTCACGCATTTCGGTTTTTGTTCTTTTTTCCATAATTGTAATAACGGTCATAGTTATACATATTTTGTGAAGATTTCAAGTCTCTATCTATTATTAATTTACACGTTACTTGTATGTAGACCACACTGTGATGTAGACCCCCTTTAATATTTTATTTTATTTTGTTTTTAGTATTTGTTGTTAAATCCCCCATTGTAATACATACTCGTACTTAGTAGTGTAGACGCACAAAACCTTATATTTGGCAAAAAAATGCGTAAGCATATTAGTAAATATAATAGTACTGGTATCCCGCTGGCCCCATTTCATAAACAATAAAATATTAACGCTAACGTCAATATATATATTTGAAATGTGCAAATTGGTACGTATATATACCAATTTCTATTCTAGAAAAAGAGGTGGTCCTAGAGGAGACAAAACAAGGTTCAAACATAACCTGATTCATCCCAGCTCTAAGCTGAAAATACACAGTTCCGGTACACATGCGATGGCGGTAAAGTCAAAGTAAAAGCATTTATTCAGTAAGTAGGTAGTATTAATAAACGCACTTATACACGTCTCAAATCATAAAATAAATCATAATTGATGAAAAGTAAACATAGCAAAAGCAAGATATTTTATAAGCTTTCCGACTGTTTTACAAGTATAAAGTATAAATTACAAGGTACTACCTTGGACAAAGCTGTGGTCGACTTAAGTTCACGCATTTTTGCGAAAGGTCAAGCCTATGTAGCATTGAGCCGGGTTAGATCTTTAGATGGACTAGAAATAAGTAGTTTAGATCCCCGGAAACTACTCAATAATCCACATGACATCAACTCTCTAAATGAAATGAGAAGATTACGGAATTTGCCGTCCTTTACTTAACTAAAAAGTGTAAAATAAAACATTAAATTAAAAAATCAAAAAACCCGACAGCGCAAAAAGTGAAGTGTTAAAAACGAACTGAAAAGAAAATAATATCGTTTAAAAACTAAAAAACAACCGACTTCAATGCCGCGCTATTCATTTTCAGTACCAATTTTGAGATGTTTATCTCAATATCTCTGGAGATACTTATCATACCTCGATAAAATTACCATGGTACCACACTTGGGATCTCTTCTTTCGAACAAAAAAACAATAATCGAAATCGGTTCATAAACGACGAAGTTATCCGCGAACAAACATAAAAAATATATATATATATATATATATATATATATATATATATATATATATATATATATATATATATATATACGGTCGAATTGAGAAACCTCCTCCTTTTTTTGAAGTCGGTTAAAAACAAGTAAGTCTAGTAGTTTAGACTTCTGTTTAGGGATATCAAAAAACTATACCATTTAAATTCTTTCTCGGTCGATACACTCATAAAATAAATTATACATTGTTATATGGAATATAGAGACTTTAACAGTCGGGACACATTAATCCCTATTCGTTAAGCCATTAATGTGTCCCGACTGATAAATAATTTGTCTTCACAGGAATGTTCTACCGGGCAAAGTCTTGTTAGGGTGAACACTTTTTTAAACATACCTAATATTTTTTGACATGACATGACATTTGGCGAAGATGGCGGCCATTTCAGTCCCGCGACACTGCATATATAATTAAATAACTCAGAATTATGAACGTACTTTGTACCAATCAATACAGCAAAAAAAAATTATAAGCATAAAACCACATATTATATAATAGTTACTACGTAAATAATACTTACCGTTGTTAGGTTGGCTACACAGTGCTTTCATAATTCGGGTATCCACAATATAGGGAAGTGCCTCTTATAACGTAGTAGAGTGATTCACTACTCTGTTGGCCATATGGCGGCAATTAATGTTAATAATCGCAAATAATACTTTTTAATATTCATTTTGGAATACAACTAGTCCGTGTTATAAAAGTATTTGGAATTATTGTAATAAAATAGACAATTAATTATTGTGTATGTCAGATGCTTTAATTGCACAGGGCCATTTTGGACATTTCGTCCGTCCGTCCGTCCGTGTGTCTATATTGTGTGCGCACTTTACAGATCTGTATTGGATATATCTGTGATTGGATATTAGATAGATACTATGTATGTAGTAGTAGTAAGTAGGTACATGTAGGTTAGTAAGTAGGTAGATACATGTAGGTATTATCTATCTACTACCTATTAGACTTGGCTGGCACCGACTTCAAATAGAGAATTGGGTAACGCTTATAATAATTTTAAGTAAATTATTTTTCGCTTTTGAGTGCCTTTTGTGGTTATGAAGTCGGTTTTATTTTTTTTGAAAAATAACTTATTGGTAGTAAATCTCGCGGAACATCGAGAGTAGTCTATATATACTTATAGTCTATTATTCAACAGATGATATAGTGGTTAAACACTAGCTTATCAAATTCAAAATAAGAGCTATCTCTATTATAGTATTGCGTAAATAATTGAAATTTAATTTTTGCACTTCATTGCGGTTTATAAACTTCTAATGTTATTTATTGAAGTAAAAGTATTTTTATATTTATACAATGTCTCACAAAAAACAGCATGTCAAATAAAAACACCTACCTGTCTCAAATAACTTTTAAGGGCTCTTCAACTTGAAAACAAATATAAAAAGATTTTAAAGGTTTCTACTTCTACTGCAAAAGGCAGACAGATATCTTTTGAAGAATCGGTTGTAAACTGCAGCTATATGTATACTAATAGGTAATGTTGGACCGTCTGTCTGGACATTTCAATTCAATGATGGAGGTAGTTTGAAAAGAACTAATTCGGTCGACGAGTTGACCGAAAAGGCAGGGCGGGATGAAGGGTTTGTGGGGCTTAATATCTTAGATAGAATTTTATAAGCTCATATAGCTTACAAATAACATAATATATGGTCATATGAGAAACTACTGAAATATTATTAATAGTAGTAGTAATAGTTGTTTATGAAATTAGACCGAAGACGAGGTTTATAATACACAAGTGTTTTAATTACTAGTTACATGCAGTTTCATACACTACCTTATCTACACTTAGGCTATATAAAGATCTGATTTTTTTACTTTATCTGATTTAATTGTACCTTGACCTTACTACGTCCACAGAAATGGAACCATTAGAATGATTGCTGGCCCATCGCATCGTAGTTAGTTTGATGCAAACTGAAGTTCTGCAGACTGCCTCTCATGCGATTGAATTCTGCGTACTGTCTAGAAGATAGTTTTACAAACTTTGTTTGTGATTTTAACTTTCACTGCGATAGTTCTGTCATTCGGTAAAGTGTTTTCGTCGATTACAAATTTGAAAATACAGTTATGAATAGAGTCAATTTCTAAGCTGTATTTCCGTTAAAATATTATTTTTACTAAAATATTAGTAACAATCATAAAATACTATAATGGCCTTCTTATATTTTAAGGTCATCAAAATTATAGTTGCATGATGGAAGGGCAGTATCACTCACGTTGGAAGATCTGTCGGATCAGCCGATAGCTGTCATTGAAAGTCAGTTCCCATTTTAGGTCTAGGATTAGCGAGGTACCATACTCATATCTGCTGCTTCTTCCATTCCACCGGCCTTGCGTGTATACACGTAGGTACTCAGTATTCAGTAATTATTTATTTGCAAAAAAATTTACAATAGTTATAAAAGTAAAGGTACGCACACACCGCGGCGTCCTGCGTCCTGCGTGCGCGATCTCAGTACATTTCAATTGTTTTCTGATCGCGAAATCAATTGAAATGTACTGAGATCACGCACGCAGGACGCAGGACGCCGCGGTGTGTCCGTACCTTTAGTCTAAAACCAATTTAATTATGACTACTGACACATCGTTACTCCAACTGAACACAGCGCAAGTTACCCGATGCCATGTTACGTACTCAAAGCATATACAACCATATAGAGTACGTAATACGTATACGTATATAGTAAGATATACATTATTTTTAAATTATCTAGAATACAATTTTGAAATTTCATTTCCAGTTCTTCAATGGTCCCGTCTAAACCTTCCAAAAGAGCAGTCTGCAACATTCGTTCCCTGAGTATTCCGCAAAGAAGTGTTTACATGCATTTTATACCGGGCGCGCCTTATCAAGTTGCTACATTTTGTGCCTCAGGCGCTTTGTGGCCGCAGTAGTGTAGATCCTGCGAAAACTTACTTATTTTAAAAAGAGGGTAAGTGACAGGGTTTCGTCATGTATGTATATCAATTTCTACTTACCTATAGCACTGAAATATTCAGGAGGATCCATTCTATTCTTTATTTAACAAACAAACTATCCTCTACTCTATAAAACACAGATCGTTTTGTTCGCCTATTGCAAAAGTGTAAGACTTCAATTTCGACCGATTTTAAAAAGGAAAAGGTTCCTTAATTTGCTAGTTTTTTTTTCTTTGTTACCTTAAAACTCCGTCATTTCTTAACTGATTTGGAAAATTCCTTTTTAATTTGAGAGGGTATGCTTCCCGTTTGGTTTTCCTTTGTACAATACATCGTGACCTAATAACAATGTTCCGAGAGTCCATCGCCTCGTCTCAGTACCGTCTTTCAATTCCAGACAAGTACGATTCCATCTTAGACCGCATCTTCACTTAACATCACGTGAGATAGCGGTCAATTGAGTCTGTCAGAAATACACAAAAAAATAAATAAAATAAAATAATACTGCATTTCATACAAGACTTTTGTTTACCATCCACGAAATGCGTATCATTTCGTCACGGTAATTTCGTTAATGTTTCAGAGGTAGTCAACTGCAAAGCTAGAATAAATTGTATACCTATGTGCTTTACATACTGTTTCTTTGTATCGCAGGCGTCGTCAACCTTGCCAGATATATTTACCGAGAGCTCTTACGCTCTCACGTTACTCGACTATAAATGCAGGTGAAAATTGAAAAAGTTTATGTTACGACCTTTTTTAGAATCTCTAAAAGGAACGTTGGAGTCTAATTGACGTCGCGACGGGACTCAGAGTTGTAATTTGATAAAATTATTGTTTTCTTGTAGCGTTAACGGTAAAAATGAGATTAATATTACTTCCACTCACTCGTAAACTTTGTTACTGTATGAGAGAAAAGTGATGACTTAACATTATGAAAAAAATCTAAAGTTTATTGCAGCTATCATTGAGAGCCAGTTCCCATTCTAGGACTAGCGTGCTTTACCATCTTCGACCGCATCATCACTTACCAACAGGTGAGATAGTGGTCAAACGCTAGCCTATATGATATTAAAAATTAAAAAGTAAAAGCTGAACGAAACAGATCATCCTCTTGTCTCCTCAGCGGCTAAAGCCCAATAGCGTCGGGCTAAAACGTCGGAAAAAAAGTCTTTCGGTGATGAACGAAGCTTGTCCTTATTATCTAATTCATTAACTAATAACTACAATTTACTACTAATCTTCATAAATCTAATTATTTTTTACAATGGTACCAACTTGTACAAATAAAGTAATTATGACCAACATTTTAAGCTCCTGGTTATTGCTGCACATTGACTATCACAAACCGACAGATATTTTGCATGATTTAAAGCTCTTAATATAAGTAATACGTTTGGTAGCAAAACGCGATTTTTTAAATTCAGCAAACGTGGATATAATATTTCAGTTTTACGAGCGACCGTCTGGTCTCTGCGTCTGCGACTCCGCCTAGGAAATCGTTCTAATGGGTTATATCTCTTGTTATCGTCTGGTAACAGCTCGCTATCTTCGCTGAGTTTTTACTACCCTTTTTGTGCTTTAAGATATCTGTATTATGAGCCACTCTCATCAGAGTTGAGAAAGTCTATGTACATAGTAGGAATACAATATTTCTGACACACAAGGACTTAAAACACTAAATTATTAAGACCGACTTCACAGACCGCGTGAGTTAGATTTAGTAGCAAGTTTGAGATGTTCATTGCCATATCTTTGGAAATACTTATCAGGTCTAGATAACATTTTAATGGGACCACCTTGGAGATGAACCCTACCCATGGCAAAAATAATAAATAAAATCGGTTTACAATGGGCGGAGTAATCGAGTACTTACTAAACATACAAAAAAAAATACATACAGACGCAAGATATTTTCAGGAGCAAGTTCAAAGTGTTTTATATTTTTATCCCTAGGTAGATTAATCAAGGTGGCCCCCTTATACAATGGTATAAGGGGAAATATATATATATATACCGCAGCGAAGTTCCCTAATCTCTCTTTCCCTCGATTTCCGCCAAATACACAAAAAAAACATGGTACCTACCGATATTTGGCGACCAGTTAAAAAGATACGAAAAAAGAAACGGCTTGACCGATTTTGATGAAATTTTTTGTGCTTATCCGGTATCTATGACAATCGGCCAACATCTATTTTTCATCCCCCTAAATGTTAGGGGTAGTCCACCCCTAAATTTTTTATTTTATTTTTTAGACAAAATTTTTAATTTCTATTTTTTTATCATACAACATACAAAAATACATACAATCCTCAATTTTCACCCTTCTACGATCAACCCTTATTTTTTAATAGCCATTTTAGTAATTTAATCATTTTTCCTCTCCGGTCGAAAACTGATCAATCGTCATTTAATTAGTTATCCCGCCAGATGTCTACAGGTGTCATATACACATTCTAACATACATACATACATACTTACAATAAGTAAGCTATTTTTTGTCTACACTAGAAATTACTAGGAAATTATTTATATGGCAAAACAACGTTTGCCGGGTCAGCTAGTAACTCTCTAAAAATATATTTTCTAATCTTTCCGCTTTTTAGGTGCCGCTTTTCGGAACCGACAACAAAGAAGTGAGGTGTGAAGAACGAAATTAAGTGCTCTCGCTTTTAGCAAACTTCAGGTATCTAAGATCTTGCACTTACATATTACTGAATGTAAGTTAGTTAGTTACTTGTACTATTATTTACTCTGTGAGTTAGGTAAGATGGTTTTGGCAGTAGGAAAATATTTTTTTTCGCCACGAATGTACTATTTTTTGCCTTGTTTTAGGCTCGGCCTAACTTATAAGAAAACTTGTTCGTAATTTGTAAAATTGTGGTAAATAGATCGGTACACTGAAATCTACCTTTAGTTTTTTTCGGGCAGTGTTTTGCTGTCGAAGTCAGGCAAAATGAGTATCAGCTACGTGATAGGCTATCAAAATAAACAACATGTTCATGTTGCATTAATTAAATAAATAAATAAGCACAGTTTCAGCGGTAAAACCGAGTTTACCTCTATTATGATGAAATACTTTTTACCCGACTACGGCGAAGCAAAAAGGAAGGATATGTTTTTTGTTTTTGACCGGTATGTGGGTATGTATGTATGTATGTATGTATGTATGTAAGTATGTATGTATGTATGTTTGTATGTATGTTCATCTGTTCCCTCATAACTTTTAAACTACTTATCATAATTTAACAATGAGGTGTCGTTAGTCGCGTCTTATTTGTCTGCTGGTTATAGGCTATGTGACGTAACAACAAATTGAATGTGGCGCCCTCTAGGAGGCATGAAATCAAGAACTAAAAAAAATCACCCCAACCCATCGTGTGTGGTATCGTTGAATAGGGATTTTAAAATGAAGGTAGGGTTTAGTACTTCATATTTTTGCCAAGCGTAGTGTTCGCGAGATATATCCCGTCGAAGACAAGAAAACTATTTTTTACCGCACGCGGCGTAACAAAGAAGCAATAGGGAGGGTTATGTGTTTGTTGATCGCTATGTATTGAAGCACATGAGTAAAGAAGGAATCTTTACTCATGTGATTGAAGTAAGTATGTTAACATGTATGCATGTATACATTTATGCAAAAGCCCCAAAATACTTTAAATAAAAAATAAGATCAAAAACTAAAACCCGACTACAGAAAGATCACGCTCTAAAAAGAATAAAACAAGAAAAAAAAAAAACAATAAATAAAAAAAATTATTATCTGAGATCGCAATGTACAAACTATTCAATATGTATCGTGTTTTATGTAAACAACTTACTTGTAATACATATTTTATTATATTTCATACATATTATAGTGGTGCTCATTGGATAGCCGTGGTCGTATGTCACCTACCGTAACAAAACAATACATTCTGCAAAGTAATATACGACCACGGGTATCCTCTGAGAACCACTAGAATATGTATGAAATACATTAAAATACAAGTAATAATTTATAATTACATGTATTTTAATATATAATTTTATATTATATAATATAATTACATATATTATAATAATAAAATTAAAATACATGTACAGTAAGTGGTTTACATAAAACACGATACATATTGATGGTTATATGAATAGTTTGTACATTGCGATCTCAGATAATAATATTTTCTTGTTTTATTCTTTTTAGAGAGTGATTTTTCTGTAGTCGGGTTTTAGTTTTTGAACTTATTTTTTATTCGTTACTCATTATGTAGCGTAGATAACTTTTCCCGAATAAAATGGTAAATTATAGAATTCGTTTCGTAGTATTGTCCCTTTTTTCCTTTTATATAACATCCTTACCTTTTTCCCTATAAATTAATCAACAAAATCGCTTGATGACTAAAATAAACGTAATTAAAACTTTGAAAATTAACTTGCGCCCGATTTCTTTTTTAATTTGGCTCTGACTCGCCTAATTCTAACAGTGGGGGTTCCGACAGACCCCTGTTTAAGCTGACCCTTTTGTCATAGGAAAAAAAGGTTTTTAAAAGATTTGGCGAAGAAAGCGGATTTTGAATGTGCAAAGTCGTGCTGCGTAATAATTAATTTTGTTTTGATTGGAACTGTAGGCGGGTTGGAAAAGTGAGGAAAGTGGCGATTTCCTGTTTTGATAATTTATAAGATTCTTAAAGAAGAAATTATATATATAATAACTTAGAATTGCATCTTTTAGTGCACTCAATAGTAACAAAAACGCAGTTCAATATCTATCAAGCAAGATATTATCAATCAATCAATCAAATCATTTATTGAGAATACAGGTATAGGTAAGAGATGACATTTAGATTTTTCATTGTTCTCTGTATCTAGCCTTAAAGGCATTCAACAATTAATTAATAATTAATATTTTAATCATTTTGAGTTATATAAAATCACATTACAAATTGTTAAAAATAATAATCATCAATACCATTTTAATATGTCAATAATAAATTTTAGTGTCAAATTTCAATTGAATAAAAGTAAAAACAATAGTAGTATAAAGAATGTCAATTAATTTGGTTTATGTTTTCTTTTAATCTTTAATCCAAATAATGTCAATAACGTATCTATTTAATTCATTAAAATGTATCATTAAGGTATTCTTGTACAGTGTTTACAGCTTTACCGGTCAATAATTGTTTTAACTTGTGTTTAAAGATGTTAACATTAGAACTGAGAATGTAATCTTTAGGTAGATGATTAAATATTTTGGGCGCCATACAAAATACACTCTTATCATATTGTGCAGTTCTACATGGAGGAAAACAGATTTTCATATTGTGCCGCCTACTTGTCAGTTGTTCAAATAGTGACTTGTGTGTGAACACAAAATTTGCTATTTCAAAAATGTATAAACACGGCAACGTCAATAACTTTAAATTTATAAAATGTGGTTTGCAGGAATCTGTAGGCTGAAGTTTACATATTGCTCTTACGCATCTTTTCTGAGCTTTAAATGCCGTTTCTCTGTCTACCGAGTTTCCCTATATTATATATTGCCCTATATTAGATATTGTTTAGTCGACTGCGATTCATATAATCTCAGATTCACAATTATCTTCGTGCTTCTATGACGGCCTTCAATTATTGACTTAAATACCCGACGCCTTAATTAGTGATAATTGGCAACGAGTGCTAAGGTAAGTATCTCTTGTTCGTTTGTCTCAATTAACATTCATCATTCATTGTGAAATGTCTCAATCTATCGAAACGTTACTTTTTAGGGTTCCGCAGCCAAATGGCAAAAAACGGAACCTTTGTAATATTCTGTAACAGGCCCTAACTTTCTACTGGGTAATTTTATTAAATCAACCTAAGTATTCCAATTTCCTGTTTTATTTTTCCTTCCTTTCCATTATTTACTCCTGTATTGCAGATCTGATGATAGTAAAAAGGAGATTGCTCACATTTCTCATTCTAAATCCGTACATTAAACAACCCTGCTAGGGTGATTCGTCCAGAAGATCATTTAATGTCGTAGGTACCTGTTTTACACCCTACAGTAGGTTTACGAGTCATTACGTTTTCTGACCACGAGGGATTTGGCGATTAATGATGGATGCATTGGATGGTTTTTTTCTTACTTAAGGTACCTCCTACCTACTTCAAGAGGGCCAAATATCTATAAGTAGTAATAGGTTGTATTTTGTTGGTAAGCGCATCACTTGAAGGCTCTAGATCGATTTTGCAATTATTTATTTCTTGACCCATATATCAGCAGACTATCCCGAACACTTAAAAGTAGAAAAAAAATGTATATAATTTTTCGGAATTTGGAAAATTCGGAAGAAAATTGAGGGTCAAAAGAATTGTAGGTCAGTACTATTTTTTGTAGGATTTTTATATTAACTTAACCACAGTGCTTGATTTTAGACAGAACAATGTCTGCCGGGTTGGCTAGTTTCTATAGCATACCTGACATCAGGTCACTTAACATTAGGTGAGAATATAGTGGTCAAACTGCAATAAAAAATTAAAAAAACATCTAAATTAAAAATTACATAAATTATACTAGTAGCTGGCGCAGATTTACATGCCAGTAGCCAGTTAAAGCTTGGCTGAATTACTTCACTGCCTGGCGCTCTCTATATATTCTGTACACGTAAATGGCAAAATAAGGATTTTTTTAAAATAAATATTTTCATTTTCAGAAATTATCTGCAAGTTGTGAGTCAAGGGGATTCGCATCATTTCTCTGAAGATTACGATCGGATGTTGAATAATAAACTGGCCAAGTGCGAGTCAGACTTTTATCCCGCACACGGAGGGTTCCGAACCGAACACCAACTAAGTAAACGTTAACACAAAGGTAGAATAGTATTATGTAGTAGTAATATTAGTAATTAATATTATTAAACATCTGGTTGACCGAGCTTTGCTCGGTATTTTTTGCCATTTAAACAGACAAATATGACTCTTCCCGACATCTATCGGCGAGTAGAAGTAGCTTTAGTGTTACTGTGTTGGTAAAGCAGTATCAATCTCAATTTAAAAAAAAAACTTTTTTTAAACTTTTCTTTAATTTTTAACTTCGGTCTGTTCTTAGTATTTATTGTTATAGCGGCAACAGAAA
The DNA here is from genome assembly GCA_954871355.1 of Cabera pusaria. NCBI lineage: Eukaryota > Metazoa > Arthropoda > Insecta > Lepidoptera > Geometridae > Cabera > Cabera pusaria. The sequence goes on from OX940893.1 coordinate 9,079,186, forward strand.
TACATCATCTGTGAAAATTTCAACCGTCTAACTATCACGGTTCATGAGATACAGCCTGGTTACAGACGGACAGACAGACAGACAGACAGACAGACAGACAGACAGACAGACAGACAGACAGACAGACGGACAGCGGAGTCTCAGTAATAGGGTTCCGTTGGTACCCTTTGGGTTCGGAACCCTAAAAATGTACAATGAAACCATCATAAGGGTTCTTTAAAAAAATATATCCAATTTGGTTTACGGATGCCAAATATTAAGGTAAGGCACAGAAAAAAAAACAATATTCTAAGGAATCGTATACATCTTCTTCTTGAACTCAGTCAAAAACTGCTTCCTTATACTCTTTGGACATCGAAAACCCATTATTATTCTACGTGTCGCATATATTTTTTTATTGACGGAACACCTCAGGGCTCGTCAAAGACAGAGGGGATATTGGGCAAAGATGGTCCCCAATTTTATTGCATGTTACGCGTCATAAACACGGACGGTGGTGGGCTTCTGATAATGTTCGCCGAATTTTTGATGTGTCGCATAAAAGTTGTTTAATGGCTGTGGTAGAGAATAAAGTGCTTGTTTTGTTCGAATTGGATTTAGGGGTTAACAAGTTTTTTGATAGGTTTAGAGTCGTGATCTATTAAAAATCAAGTAGTGTAAGCATTTTTTTTATATCGTGATGTGTATGTAAAGTGATGATGCGGTCGAGTGTGGTAGCACGCTAGGCCTAGAATTAGAACCGGCTCTCAAGGACAGCTGCTGAAACACTTAAGATGTTTGGCTACATATTTTCCAACTTGGTGGTAGTTGTCCAGGCAGACACAAGACGTAAGAAAATGTCCACGGTTCTTAACGTTGTTTTGCATTTACCGGAGGGAGTAGCCTGCTAGTACTATACTTTCTGTGTGCCAAATATCAGTCACATCGGTCCAGCCATTTATCCAAGACAATCAGCTGACAATCAGACTTACTTTCGTATTTTTTCTTTTTTTAATTAATATTGAACAAAAGTTGCTGAAGCAACATGTTTTTTGTATCGGGACTTTATTAATTTTATTTAGTTTTAGTACATATTTGTGGTTAAAGCGGCTATAGTAATGTATATTTTGGGAAAATTTAAAGTCTCTATATATTACGTTATGGTTTATAAAATCAAGCAAACATCACGTTTCTTGTATATTCCCTTTAATTTTTAACTTTATTTTATTTTTAGTATTTGTTGTTATAGCGGCCTGTGATACATACTTTGTGAAAATCTCAAGTATCTACCTATGACGGTTTAGTTTATATACAACCCTCTGACAGACTGACGGACGGACCGGCAGTGGAGTCTCAGTAATGGGGTTTCGTTGGTATCCTTTGGGTACGGAATCCTAAAATGTTTATCCAGATCTAAACTGCGTGACTAATTCTACATCGGCAATTTTCTAACGATCACAAACTAAAGAAATCATTCGAATCAAAGATTCAGATCGCATCGATAGTAGATAAACTAAGGTACTTAAAGGCAAGAGATCTTTAAAAAGATTTTCCAGTTCATTTCACGCATGAATTGCTTTATTGTACCATTCCTACGTAGACGAACAATGGAGCGCACGAGTGATCACACTTAGAACCAATATTTTACAAAGGCCTGATTAATTCTATCAAACAGAGTAGTTATATATAGTTATGGTTATGGACGTCGATGAAAAAAAACACTGGTCTTGTTCTTGGTTATGGGTAACTCTAAGTAATAAATTTAAAACTTTTTATTTTTTAACTAGGTATTTTTATAATTAAAAAAAATCTACATAATTTCAGTTAAAACTTTAACTACAATATAAACTACGACTAAAACTGCTACAAACACAAAGCAATAATAAACCTACACAATAAATAATAATAAAAAATGGCCTTCGGTCTAAATTTCGCAAGTTTCTATCATTTACTACCGTAGATATACGGGAAATCTTTTGGTACATATGAGTGATTATTTGAGCATGTGATTGTTTTGTTTTGTATTTATACTAGATAGTCAAACGTTTGACCGTGACTATGCGTCGACGCTATCCTAGAAGATACCTGTTCATTCGCGATTTAAAGACCACCAGGTTGTAGTTATCGGGAAACACAGATACCGGCAAGGAATCGCATTTCTGGAAGAAGACGATGAACGATGAAGCAAAACGGTCCGATAGTAGAAAGGGGACGGCGGTACTAATTCGTGCAATAGGGAATGGAATATGCATGTGGTATAAATTTACTTGAAGTCATTTATTTTCGAATCATTATTGTTCTGGTGTTGTATGTTAGACATTTTTTTGTAAATAAAATAGTCTTACATGTGTTAAAATATTATATAAAAAATGCAAAAAAAGCGTGGGAAATTTAAATTTGCTAAACACATCACCACTTGTTGGGATGTAAGGGGGCACAGGGATGTGAGGGGGCACACATACCATCTAAGTGCTCCCAGCCAACCTCACCTGCCCGTGGTGCGTCCTGCTGACCAACGAACGCGGCTCTGGCGACCGACAAATGGCGGTATAACCATTTCAAATTATGGCGTAGCTAAATACTACAGGCCGGTGACGGGCAGCAGCGTCACCGACGCGAGAAGCTACGTCCTGCGATCGCCAACACGCCTGCCCAGCATGGCGATTAGGGCATATCCCTCCCAAGGGATGAAAGAAGTAGTATGGAAAGTCACAATATGCCGCGGCCCCCAGTTCCCGGCCGCCCTACTATTCCTGACCACGGCGGCGGTCACGGTAACGGCAGGGCAGGGGGTGCTAAGAATCTCCGGGCTACGGTAGGCCGCCAAAACAAACTGACCCTCGCAACATATAATGTACGCACGATTCGGCTGGATGATCATCTGGCGCAGCTGGAGGAGGAGCTGGGACACATAAGATGGCACATTCTGGGGTTATGTGAAGTCCGAAGACAGGGAGAGGACACCATAACTCTAGAATCGGGCCATCTTATGTATTACAGAGAAGGAGACCAGCCATCCCAAGGCGGCGTCGGGTTTCTGGTCAACAAGGTTCTCAGTGACAACGTTGTAGAAATCTCCAGTGTGTCGACCAGGGTAGCGTACCTCATAATTAGGTTAACCAAGAGGTACAGCCTCAAGGTTATCCAGGTTTACGCACCGACCTCGGCACACTTGGACAAACAGGTGGAGAGCAAGAATCAAAGAATCAAAGAATCAAAGCATTTATTCAGTATGTAGGCAGTATAAATATACGCACATATACACGTCAAAATCATAAATCATAACCAATTATCAAGTAAACATAGCAAAAGCAGAATTTAACGCTTTGAATTAGAAAAAAAAAGTAATGAACCATTCAGCTGTCATCCAATCGTTTACGTCAGAATATTTAAAAAAAATTAAAGTAGGTTAAAACCAACCATACATGTAAGTGTGTGTTTCAGTACTTCAGACAATTTTTATATAAAAAAAAATAAAAAAGTGAAATAGTGAAACACAACATAGAGAAACGCATACCGATCACAGTACATATCATGATCCAAATGGAACTGATAGTCCGTCTGTCAGCTGCATAATATTGTTTAAATAAAAATAAAAATGGCAAGCCTAGAAAGAAAATCTGCGGACAAAAGGGGAAAACTGAATGGCTGTTGAATCTACCGGTGTTTCGGAAATACTCCCATCAGAGAAGAAACACCAAGAAACTCTATGGGGCTTGTCTTGTCATTTTATCTTTTTTTTTTAAAATTAATTGTACATGTCAGCTTTAAAATTTTAACAATATATTATTAATTATAATACAATTTATATTTGTTCTTGGAACTTGGGGCATTCAGGCCATGCATTTTTGTCATCCATATAGTCACCTATTGTATAGTATGATTTTTTCATCAAATTGGATTTTACATAGATTTTAAATTTGCTCATAGGCAATTGATCAATATCTTTAGGTAGCTTATTGTAAAAGCGTACACAGTTCCCCATGAATGAACCACTAACTTTCTGCAGTCTGAAATTAGGTATAATTAATCTATTTTTATGTCTTGTATTAAAATTATGTACATCAGACCTTTTCTTATAATCATTTATATTCTTGCGTATGAACAAAATATTTTCATAAATGTATTGACATGCCACTGTTAGAATTTTAATTTCCTTAAATTTTTCACGAAGTGAATCTCGCGACCTCATACTATATATAGAGCGAATAGCTCGTTTCTGCAAAACAAATATTGATTGGATTTCAGCGGCTTTCCCCCACAATAAAATGCCATAAGACATTATACTGTGGAAGTAGCTGAAATAGACCAATCTTGCAGTGGCTTCGTCCGTTAAAAATCTAATTTTACGTACTGCGTATGCAGCGGAGCTTAACCTACCTGCTAGAACCGATATTTGAGAACCCCATTGAAGCTTTGAATCCAGGGTGATGCCCAAGAATGTTGTGGATTCAACAAGTTCTAATGGTTCATCATTTATTAATATACTTCTATTTAGGATACCCTTTTTTACATTTGGTAGAGAGAAATTAATACATTTAGTTTTTTTTGCGTTTAACAATAAGTTATTGGTTGTAAACCAATTCAGAACCTGTGTTATTGATTTGTTTACATCGTCAAAGTTAGGTGTAGTCCTATCTATTTTGAATATCAAGGAAGTATCATCTGCGAACAAAACAATATCACATAGGTTCTGTACGAATGACGGTAAATCATTGATATAAACTAGAAATAAAAAAGGTCCTAGGATCGATCCCTGCGGGACTCCCATTTTTATGAGGGATCCAGATGACCTGACGCCATTGACTTCAACCATCTGTGTTCTGTTACAGAGGTATGATGATACCAGATCAAGTGCCTTACCTTCAACACCGTAGTATTTTAATTTGTAAATTAGTGTTTCATGACAGACACAATCAAATGCTTTTGATAGGTCACAGAACACGCCAATAGCATCTTGTGCTTTCTCCCATGCATCAAATATATGTTTAAGAAGACCTATTCCTGCATCAGTAGTAGAACGCCCTTTAGTAAATCCAAATTGTTTGCTATTTAAAAGATCATTCATGTTAAAATGTGTTAAAAGCTGGTCTAATATTACTTTTTCAAAAATTTTACTCAATGCCGGTAGTATAGAGATTGGTCTATAGTTAGATGGATCATTTTTGTTTACTGATTTGAATAAAGGAATCAATTTACTTTTTTTCATCAAATCCGGGAAGACACCTTGATCAACGCATCTGTTAAAAATAAAAGCTAAGTATGGGCTAATAACAGTAATAATGTAACTGAGAACTGTGGTTGACATTCCCCACAGGTCCTCGGTTTTCTTTTGTTTGAGCATTTTAAATGTTTTCACAATTGAGTCTGCAGTTACGTGTTTGAACTGGAACAAGGTATCACATTTATTTACACACTTTGATAATATAGAATAAGCATCAGCGGGACTAGAATTTATGGACTGAGTGGTAGTAATGGGTACTTGAGAGAAGAACTCATCAAATGTATTGGCAACCTCATTACTATCCATGATTAATTTATTGTTAATTTTTAAGATGATCTTACTGTCTCTTTGTTTTATTTTTCCAGTTTCAGTATTGATGATTTTCCATGTTGTTTTTATTTTATCATCAGCATGCTTAATTTTTCTACCAAAATGCAAAGATTTTGCTGTCTGACAAACCACTTTAAAAGTTTTGGAATATAGTTTTAAGTGATTTATGAATTTAGTATTGTGTAAATTAATTTGTTTTTGTGAGTATAAGTTGTACAAATTATTTCTACTTTTGTAAATACCAGGAGTAGCCCAGTCATCGAACCGAATTTTCCCAGCTCTTGTAATAGTTTTAAATTTAAAAATATTATTGAACTCTGCACTCAATATTTGAGATAAAGTGCTGCATAGGTCATCGGGATCCTCAGAAAATATTAGGTTCATTAGTTGCTTGTCAATGATATCCACAAACTGTTCAACCCGATTGGTTGTAATGGGCCTGTATGTGTATTCTTGACCTTTGGTGGATGTTTTACATGAAAATGTGGCACTCTGTCCCAGATGGTCGGAGCCAAGTTTATCAAAGATTGCAATTTTCTCAGGTTCACAGTTGCAAAACACATTGTCCAAGCAGGTTGCTGATGAGCTAGTGATTCTAGTCGGCTGGTTAAAAAGATGCTTTAAATTGAAGCTAAGAAATAATTTTTTTAACTTATCACTGAGCGGTGACTGCTCAATTAAATTAACATTAAAGTCACCGCAAACTATCAAAGATTTCGGGGTGTTGAAGACTTTCATCATGACTTCTTCCATAATTGTCCCAAACATTTTATAATCAGCCGATGGAGGTCTGTATACACAGATGACTATATGTTGCCCCAGCTCTATACAAGATAATTCAATACATCGTTCAACAGACAAAGCTACAATGTCTTTACGCTCCTTAAAATGACAATTTTCAGATACATATATAAGTGAGCCACCGCGAATTGCCTTCTGTCTAATAAATGTGCTTGCAATTGTATAATTTCTGATTATTGGTAACAAAGTACCTTTCACAAACCAGTGTTCAGTAATACACATTATATCAACTTTATAAAAGTCGAGAAATAATTCTAATTCTAAGGCTTTGCTGGAGAGGCCTTGTATATTTTGATGGAAAATGTTGATTAAGTCTGGCCTCCCCATTGTCCTAAGCGTTAGTTTAAACTAACTTTGTCAACTACACTACAATTACCCCGCATAGTAACACCACTACATTGGAGCTTGTCTGTGTGATCCGCTACAACATGTAAAACTGGATCATATATATTGAATGCTAATAACTTAGCAATGGTCGAGATGTCAGTCTTTTTGAGATACAAAGTATCCTTTGTCAATAAAAGCTTACTCATAAATGTATTACATTCGAAATACAAAAAGTCGCTCAGGCGACATGTCTGATTATATAATGTCAAATTTAATTTATGTATATGATTATTAGAGCATGTATGAAGACATCTCTAGAGCTTTACATACCACCTCTAAGGCTCACTACAACGTTGTCATGGGAGACTTTAACGCCAAAGTGGGAGTACAGACCTGCAGTGAATCGACAATAGGACCACACGGATTTGGCAGTAGGAAACACAGGGGGCAAATGCTTGTCAACTTTCTCGAGAAAGAGGGGCTTTTCTGGATGAACTCGTTCTTCAAGAAACAGCCCCAAAGGAAGTGGACGTGGCAAAGCCCCGACACTGTGACTAAAAATGAGATTGACTTCATCATTACGGACAAACGGCGCATATTCAGAGACGTCTCAGTGATCAGTAGGTTCAATACTGGAAGTGATCACCGACTTGTACGAGGCACTCTGGATATCGACTTCAAAGCCGAGAGCTTCCGATTGATGAAGTCCACACTCCGACCAAACCTACTCCAAACCGTTGTTGGGTCTGAAACATTCCAATTAAAATTGGAAAATCGATTCGCTGCCTTGGAAACCACAGATGACGTAGACCAGAAACTCGAATAAGTGGTGGAAATCCTCAGGGATGAAGGGACGAAGTTTTGCGAGAGCAAGCGTACGGGCAAAAAGTCCAAACTTTCGGCAGAAACACTTCGACTAATGGAAGAGAGACGAACAGACCCTTTGTCAGCTTTGTCAATTAATCAGGTGCGCAACAAAACCATTAAGAAGCTGGTACGACAAGACCTCCGATCCTCTAACATGCTCTTGATTAAAGAATCAATTGAGCAAAATCGGTAGTCGAAAGTGTTCGCCCAGCCTCTGGGTAGAAGCCACCTCACAAAGCTGACAACGTCAACGGGGAACGTCGTCGCATCCAAGTCGGAGATTCTGTCAGAAGTTGAAGACTTCTACGGCAAGCTCTACGCATCGCATGCTTCAAGGCCCGTACCCGATACTGAGGATTGTAGAGCCACCTTGACCCGCCACTTCACAGAAGACCTGCCCGAAGTCAGCCGAGATGAGATCGTGATGGCCCTTAAACAGCTTAAAAATGGAAAGGCCCCAGGTGAAGACGGAATCACAACGGAGCTTCTAAAAGCTGGAGGAGCCCCAGCTGTAAGCCAGCTGCAACAGCTCTTCAATTCTGTTCTCTTCACTGGGAGAACTCCACAGGCATGGAACAGGAGCATAGTGGTATTGTTTTTCAAAAAAGGAGACAAAACCCTCTTGAAAAACTACCGCCCGATTTCGCTTCTGAGCCATGTCTACAAACTGTTTTCAAGGGTCATCACGAACCGTCTTGCGCGAAGACTCGACGAGTTCCAGCCTCCGGAACAGGCCGGATTTCGAAGCGGTTACAGCACCATGGACCACATCCACACAGTGCGGCAGATTGAACAGAAGACCGAAGAGTACAATCGGCCCCTGTGCTTAGCGTTTGTGGACTATGAGAAGGCCTTCGACTCAATCGAAACCTGGTCTGTTCTGGAGTCCTTGCAGCGTTGCCAAGTCGACTGGCAATATATCGAAGTGATGAGATGTCTATATAATGCCGCAACGATGAGTGTACAAGTACAGAACCAGCGTACTAATCATATCCACCTGCGTCGAGGAGTGAGACATGGGGGACGTCATATCCCCGAAACTGTTCACTAACGCCTTGGAGGAATGTTTAAAACGCTGGACTGGAAAAATTGTGGCATCAACAATTGTGGCAAGTACATCTCTCACTTACGATTCGCAGATGACATCGTCATTATGGCAGAGACGCTGCAGGACCTACAGAGGATGTTGAATGGCCTAGCTGATTCTTCTCGTCGCATCGGTCTCCGGATGAATTTGGATAAAACCAAAGTCATGTACAACGAGCACGTTGTTCCGGAACCGATTGCCGTAGATGGAATCCCACTCGAAGTTGTCACTAAGTATGTTTACCTAGGGCAGACGCTCCAACTAGGCAAACATAACTTCGAAAAGGAAATCCAGAGAAGAATTCAGCTGGGCTGGGCAGCATTTGGAAAACTCCGTCGAGTCTTCTCGTCGCATATACCACAGTGCCTAAAGACAAAAGTCTTTAATCAGTGCGTCCTACCCGTCTTGACATACGGAGCCGAGACGTGGACACTCACGGTTCGACTGGTCCACCAATTTAAAGTCGCTCAGCGAGCTATGGAAAGAGCTATGCTCGGTGTTTCTCTGCGGGATCGAATCCGGAACGAAGTAATTCGTCAGAGAACTAAAGTGATCGACATAGCTCATCGGATTAGCAAGCTGAAGTGGCAGTGGGCTGGTCATATCTGCCGTAGGACCGATAACCGTTGGGGTAGACTGGTTCTAGAGTGGAGACCGCGAATCGGTAAACGTAGCGTAGGACGCCCTGTTACCAGGTGGAGCGACGACATTCGCAAAGCGGTGGGCAGTGACTGGAAACAAAGGACCGAAGATCGGGCTCAGTGGCATGACTTGGGAGAGGCCTATGTCCAGCAGTGGACTGATACCGGCTGATTATGATGATCACCACTTGTCAATTAGAATGTGACGTAACAGTGCACAACACGGTCTCCACAGATTAAATCTTTTTCATAGAAATAGTATGCACTGTAGAATGTCACTGTCACGAATACGTAGTATTTCTATTAAAAATATTTAATCTGTGGAGACTGTGTTGTGCACTGTGACGTCACAAAGGCGCGCAAAAATTTGGCAGCGTTTTAGATACCTCATATTTTTTCAATGCTAAAACTATATTTTGTTGCTTAATTTGAACACTTTCAAGTATTATTTAATGTTTTTACTGTGTTAAATGGATGTATTCAGTGAAATAAACATATTAAAAAAATCATGCGTATTCCCTATTGGATGGGGCACACTCTCCGAAATGTATCCGATAGAAAACCGATAAACTAGCGACTTTGTTTGCTGTGTGTCTGTGTACCCACTAGGTAGATACATAGTGTGAAGGTAATATATTTTGAAGATATTAGGAAACAGTACATGCAAGACGCTCGTCTAATGGTGAAAGATTACTTCTGGCTAATACAGAATGTTTGGTTTCGCTAAATTGCGCTATTTACTTCGCTATATCCAGGTGTAGGTATCCGTGGTAACCAAATCAATAAATTGTAAAATAAAACTGGCCAAGTGCGAGTCAGCATCGCGTCTCTTATCGCACACTTAGGGAGGGTTCCGTACAATACGAAACATAACAGAGTTTCAACCTCATATATTTGATTAATTGATATTACCAAGAATATTTGGTTAGGTCGCGATCTAGAAAGACGGGGCTCGTTTACTAGCGCCATCTATGTCATTTTGCCGAAACTAATTAGATAGATGGCGTTTAAAACACGATTTTTGTATGGGGACCCCTTTTATTTTCAACTTTATTTTGTTTTTAGTGTTTGTTGTTCTAGCGGCAACAGAAATACACTATCTGTGAAAATTTCAACTGTCTAACTATCACGGTTAATGAGCTAAAGCCTAGTGACAGACGGACAGACAGACAGACAGACAGACAGACAGACAGACAGACAGACAGACGGACAGCGGAGTCTTAGTAATAGGGTCCCGTTTTACTCTTTGGGTACGTAACCCTAAAAAGACACAGGTCAAGAAAGAAACGCCTAAAAATAACAATATTTTAAGTAAATACAAAAAGCACGAATCCAATCATGTCTGTAAACAAGGGGAGGTGCGGGGAAAGTGGTCTAACGCGTAAAATGTTCACGCAGCGGACATAGCAATAAAGTCGTTTTATGTTCGTGTTAGTTCGGATAAAACACCCCAGAGGTCTGTCCAGTGCCCAGAGCTCGGTTTATCACCGGCCACTTTATGATTCTTAAATTTCTATAAACTGTTCTATATTATTTACGAAATTGTTTAGGTGGCATAAAAGGCGACGCAACTCCAAAATGATGAAATAAAACTGGAATTACATTTTAGGAATACTTAAGTGCGTACGCACACTGCGGTTTCGGAGCGTTTATTCTACCGCACGCATAGGTAGGTATTTCTTGATGTATGGGAGTGTCATAGAAGTGCGGCGGTGCGGTGATTTTTTTTTTCGTATACAGTTTCTCTACCGCACGGTAGTTGGTATATACACGCACCGCAACCGCAGCGCGTGCTCGCACTATTGGTTACGTAATAAGTTATTTTTCAAAAAAAAATAGAACCGACTACATAACCACAAAAAGGCACTCAAAAGCGAAAAATAATTTACTTAAAATTATTATAAGCGTTACCCACGTCTCTATTTGAAGTCGGTGCCAGCCAAGTCTAATAGGTAGTAGATAGATAATACCTACGAGTACATGTATCTACCTACTTACTAACCTACATGTACCTACTTACTACTACTACATACATAGCATCTATCTAATATCCAATAGACTTGGCTGGCACCGACTTCAAATAGAGACGTGGGTAACGCTTATAATAATTTTAATTAAATTATTTTTCGCTTTTGAGTGCCTTTTTGTGGTTATGAAGTCGGTTTTATTTTTTTTGAAAAATAACTTATTTTACCCTTTTTAGTGCAAAAAAAGTTTTAATGAAATTACATGCATCTATTAAATTTCGTGTCTGGGCCGTTATACACTGACGGATATATACTTTTTGAAAATTTCAAGTGTGTACCTATAACGGTTAAGAAGATACAGATCTGTAAAGTGCGCACATATAGACACACGGACGGACGGACGGACGGACGGACGAACAGACAACAAAGTCTCAGAAAGTGTTCATTTGGTAGCCTTTGGGTTCGGAACCCTAAAAAAATTGACTTTAAATGCCTCGCTAAAGTGAAAATATTCACTAGTAATAATGATGTCATCAAGGTCTCATAGGACAATGTCCAAAATGGCCCTGTGCAATAAAAGCATCTGACACACGATAATTAATTGTCTATTTTATTACAATAATTCCAAATACTTTTATAACACGGACTAGTTGTATTCCAAAATGAATATAAAAGAGTATTATTTGCGATTATTAACATTAATTGCCGCCATATGGCCAACAGGGTACTGAATCACTCTACTACGTTATAAGAGGCACTTCCCTATATTGTGGATACCCGAATTATGTAAGCACTGTGTAGCCAACCTAACAACGGAAAGTATTATTTACGTAGTAACTATTATATAATATGTGGTTTTATGCTTATAATTTTTTTTTGCTGTGTTGATTGGTACAAAGTACGTTCATGATTCTGAGTTATTTAATTATGTATGCAGTGTCGCGGGACTGAAATGGCCGCCATCTTCGCCAAATGTCATGTCATGTCAAAAAATATTAGGTATGTTTAAAAAAGTTTGCACTCTAAAAGACTTTGCCCGGTAGAACATTCCTGTGAAGACAAATTATTTATATTTATACATAATTATTTATTATAATTATTAATATATAATTATTTATTGAGGGCCCGGTGGCGTAATTGGGAGAACAGTCGGCTTTGATGCCGTGGTACCGAGTTCAAACCGCCGTGCACCAATGAATTTTTCTATCGAAAAATATATGTGCGCTTATCACAGTGGCTCCGGTGAAGGAAAACATCGTTAAGAAACCAATAACCCCCCATGGTGGTAGAACATATCTAGTGTCCGCCTGGCCAGCTACCACCCTCAAGTCAGAAAATCTGTCGCCAAACATCTAATGTGTTCCGGCAGCTATCCTTGAGAGCCAGTTCCCATTCTAGTCCACTTCTCTATCTTCGACCGCATCATCACTTAGCAACAGGTGAGATAGTGTTCAAACGCTTGCCTATAAGATATTACAAAAAAAATTTCCCCACCTTTATTACTATCTCGCTCACAGTTACCGTAAGAATATCTTATATGCAATAGCAACCTCCATTGTGTATAATCTTCTTGGGACTCTTCTACTAAAACTAGTACAATCTCCTATGTTTGGGGTATTTATCTCCATATCTCTGGTGATACTAATCAGATCTCGATAAAATTAAAATGGGACCACCTCGGAAACGTATCCTACCAATTAAAAAAAGAATCATTTGAATCCGTTCACAATTGATGGAGAAATCGCGTAACATACACACAAAAAAAAAAAAAAAAAAACATACAGACGAATTGAGAACCTCCTCCTTTTTTGTGAAGTCGGTTAAAAAAAGAATTGCAGAATAAAGGAAATATTTTTGTCATTACATGATAAAAAGCGAAAACTTTGATGAGAGATAATCATCGAGATAAATATAAACTAGTACACATCGATGGAGAAAATGCATTCGAATTTATCTCTTCGTAGCGCGCCTGCTACATATACAACTGCAATATGGTACAAGTGTGTACGTAACTAACAGAACCGTTAGGTATATGAATACGATTCGATTCGTATTTCGTAGTTACGGTCTGATGATAAATGATGATGCCTTCTTAGATAGATGGATAGATAATGAGATGGAAGACGGCCATAAGACGACAGTGAGAAGAGGCGTTGCAAAATTTACTACAAACTGACTATCAAATATCATGCCAGGCGAACGGCGGGTTGGGCAGGCAAGATATGTAGTTTCTTTTTTAACCCCCGACGCAAAAAAGGGGTGTTATAAGTTTGAGGTGTTTAGATATGTGAGTGTCTGTGGCATCGTACCGCTCAAACGGATGAACCGATTTTGATTATTCTTTTTCTCTCTTTGTTTAATGAAAATCCGTTCAGCCGTTTTAAGACTGAGCTGAGCTTTTGTCTAGGTAATTACACGATTAAATCTACATTAATTGGTCTGATTATTTTGAAATTCGGTATCCTTCTCATACTTCAACGATATTGTAAAAACATGGTAGCATTGACCTGGTGCTGGGACATCTTTTGGAATCTGCAGAATACTCAAATCCACAATCCATAATTGCCAACTTACAGCAGAGATGTCGGGCTTAAGCTCATTGGAACGGTTTCAATGTAGGTATATTATGTATTGATCAGTCGGGGGTGGTTTTAAATTTAAGTATTATCTATATACTACATAGGTTGCTTAGCAAGCGTTTGACCACTATCTCACCCGATGCGATCGACGAGACGACGATATAGCGCGTTTGCCTAGAATTATTTTCATATTACCTAGTGCTAGTTTATTTATTGTATTGCATCTCTATAGCCATTCAGCCATTTCATTACTGATTACTCCTAAGATTTATTTTACCCACATGACGAAAATATATAATTTTGGATCGTTTAATAAACTAATAGAACCGACTTCAACTACCACGCTGGTCATTTTCAGTACAAAGTTCGAGATGTTTATCTTCATATGTCTAGAGATACTCATTGGATATCGATGAAATTGTAATGGAACCACTTGGGAAGAATACCATATAAAACATAAAAATAATTTTCCATATCGGCCTTTGAGTAATCGGTGAACATAATATTATGTTTCTTTGAAGTGTCACACATATTATATTTTTGAAAATTGTTAAACACAATCCAAAATTTCATCGTACCGACGGGACTCGAACCCGCACCCCCCGGATTACACGTCCAGGTGCTCTGCCAATTAAGCCACGGTTCGATACATCGATACGACGAAATTAGTGGATTGCATTTGTTAACCCAATTATGCAATGGTGGCGCCATCTATGACTACTTATTACGTAAGTTAAACACTTTCAAAATGAAAGATTCCGACGAATTTGAGATCCTTCTACTTTTTGACGTCGGTTAAAAAAGGTTCTAAATTATAAATACTTATCTACATTGATCTTGGTACTCAAATTTATTATTCTATTATGCTTAATGCTTTTTGAGATTTACTTATTTCCATTCAGGTCGAGGATTGACCGCCCCCGCTTAGCTCGCCCCGAATAAATACGAATAATTCCGTACAATAATCGGGTGATGGTAAGGCACCGAGTGGTTGGTAGTGGTTTTGCATATATAGACAGGCGACCTACCAATGCAGTTTCCATGATCTTCACGCGTAGACGTAGGAATGTATTGAGAGCCTACAGGTATAGTTAAGGTCAAGGATGATATTTTTATTAATAAATTAATGTTAATTTGTCTTAAGGTAAACTACAAAAAACATTTCCGTCCCACTGCAAAGCCAAAGCCTCCCTTGCCTTCCTCCTGCTTGCCTCCCTTGCCTTCCTCCTACTTGCCTCCCTTCATGTCTTTCGTCGGTCGAAATCTTTCAACGACCAATGCAGTCCCGCCATCTGTCTTAAACTTTAATTACTAAAATTACAAAATTAATAACAACGTTGGTTTAAAATAAAACACACGGATAATTTGTATGTTTTTAATTTATAAAGGTTTCATTGTATTTATCGTAGGTAGTGTCATTTGAATTTATTTTATCGCTAAGTTAGCTTTTAGAGATGTGTAGTGTAGGCGTTTATATAAACTAAACAACAATTAGAAAAGATACAAAACTAAGACAGAATACAATTTAAAAAAAACTTTTACCACTTACATAATCAATGTCATACAAAAAAATTAGTAAAAAATAATGATAGTACTTATTTATTGGGTTATTATTGTGCATTAACTAAAGTAGGGGTAAGATTATTTAAAAATTAACGAAACTTAAACTTAAAAGCTGCTAAAAATAGGTGTATTGAGTCTTATGCAAATGCAGTAGGCACTACTTTTTAGTAAAATGTAGGTACCTGTTTCATCAAAATTTTGTAAGATACATTTTAAGTTTGCCATTTGTTAGTGTTAGTGACATCACTAAAAATATTTATTGAATTTCCAAAACAAAAATTCTGTACGTTTTAAAGAAGATAACAGAGTATAATCTTTGCATAGAAACAAAAAACAGTAGCTCCAACAATCTTAAAGAAAGTGACTAACTTGAAACTAACACCGCATCATAACACCGATCTTGGAAAACGTTAGTCAGTAACGATTTAGCTACAATTTCAAATTGAGAACTTCAACATATACAAAACAAACGGTAATTAAAATAGCAGGGATTTAATAAAAAAATAATCCTTCACACTTGTCAAGCGAGTTGGAACGTTCAGTATAATTCAATAAAGTTTAGTGATATCTATAACAGTGTTATTAATATTAGTTTGCCATTACAAGAGACAGTAAAATATCCAGCCGCGTAGCAGACAAAAGTTATTTCTTCAAACTGACATGACGTCACGAACGCTCTCTAAAATAATTTCCATTCAATAACAGACAAACAAAATTAGACTAAACAACAAGGAATTTGTACTTTGGAAATGTGATATATAGAGAAACGACTAGGTCCTCATCAAATGAATATTAAATACTTAATAAACATCGTTATAATATAAGCAATATAAAACGTAACATAAACGGAAATACTAGTTAATATAAATTCTGCTAAATAACTGAAATAATTCAGGTTAATTGTCAGAATTGTAATGGAACAAGTACAGGTGTTAAAACTGACATTACCGCCGATGAAGTCGACTAGACACGGTATAAACATCGTAACGGCAACCGACAGGTCCACTACAAAACTGACACAGATTTTTCTAACAATATATTAATCAAATAGAATTAAAAAACTTCGCTAAGATTATGTACCGAAAAATGTTTCTAGCATCGTTAAAATGATATGAACAGCAACACTTTGGTAATGATCACAACTGGCGAGATGCTGCCCGCTCGACGTCCAAAAACAAAATGTCCCTACTTATTACGCCTCTACACATTTATTGATCCGTGTTGGCTGTTTGTTCGGTAGTACTGTTTACCAATATATTAATAATAAATGTCACAACATCAAGCTGGTATAAAAACACTAAGCCTACTAAATCTACTACCTGCGAAAACTCTTTTTTAAAGAGTGAACTTATCTATTCGTAAAGTAACACACTGCCCTGCGCGGGCGCATACAGAACGTATTAAAATATAACATGTTTTTTTTTTCACCTCTCGAGTTTTATTACAATTTTCTGAAACAACCTATATCTAATCTTGCTTCTCCAACTTTACCAAAATACACATTACAATGCTCACTATCCTTAAAAAAATAATAGCTTTTTAATTTTCAATCGAACATAAGTGGAACATCATCTTAGAATATAAACGTATCTCTAAATTTCTTGTGCCAATTCCTTTCGCATTGACTTTGCATATACAAAAATATACGTTGTAACGTATAGAACATTTTAAAAATATATCAATGGTACAAAAGTTAATATCGAATTTTTAAAAACGATTCTTATTATAAAGCACTTACGACCTAAATTAAATTGGCGATTCTTTCTGAGCTTCCTATTCCTAGCCTTTCTTTTTCTCGAACCATATTTCGAAAAATTGTAAGTAAACAAGAGATCATTATAAAACTTACATATCCACACTCGTTAAATGCGGTGAGCGGCGGAAGGGCCGGCTCCCACGGAATAAGATAAATACAAAATATTACAGTTAAACATTCGTTCAAGCACACATTACTGATAATACAACACGATGCCACGCTTTTATATTCAGATATGAGAATGAAATTAATTTCTGCCATATTCTACCGCATATGAAGAATGGCATACGCCATTCAAACCATTTCTCATTTACCTGAGCGCGTTCTGTTATTAGACATGTGGTCCGATAAATCGGCCATTAGTATAAATTAGTTAATAATATAACATTTAGTTAAAAAGCGATCAATCAAAAATGCAGACAATAACTTACTTCTAAGACCATATGAACCGTCTAACGCCTAGAAGGAATCCCAGTTAGTACTTAATTAGTAAATTCTATGCAATATTATGATGAAAGTTGGATTCCTTCTTTAGACGAACGTGTCTTAACCTATTATCGCTCCGATACACACACGAGAACTAGTCTCCATCTTATAAAAAATCTAAATCTACTTCAGTAAAAAAACGTATATTAATTGTTGTTTAATTACGCGTTACACATATAAATAGAAAAAGGTTATCCCTAAGTTACACGTTTACGTTACGAAAGTACAAAAATGTTTTTTTTTTACCGTTAAGTGTATGCTCATACCCTGGTATACCCCGCGGGTTACGTAAAAAATTGTAAATCTAATTGCCACGCAATAACTTATGTATTTATTATCATTAACCAATTCGTAAGATTTATCACCGATTTTCAAATTCCTTTTACAAATGTCGGCCGAACGGGAACGAAGCTTACGTGAAGTTTAATATAGGCTGCTGTTACCTGACGCTACTTCTTTAATATCATCACCCTTCACGACCGAATCACATTTGTTAGTTTCCACTTTAACACCTACACGTAAGGTTCAGTCTGCAATGTTCTTATAATAAATGTAAACTTGTCCAAAACCAACAAATGCGATCGAAAGTGATGCTAACCTACACATTACAAAAGTTAATACATACTACACTAGTGTAGAAAATCGAGTATCAAAATATAAGTAACATGTTGTTTTTCACTAACCAATGACAGCCGTATACACTAGATCAGCCAAATGCGTTTGTGAATATTGAGCTTCGGGCGACGCTTGGTATTTATACTCAGAATTCAGGAAATACCAGATACCGCGGCCAACCGTGATTTTAAACGATCCACCAAACATCCAACCAAAATCTGTTCCGAAAATCTCGCGCCATCCTTTAAATACCCGTTTAAATTTGCTAGCTAGCATTTTTTCAGATATGAACGGCACAAAATAGGAACGACGTTCACAGAGTGACTTATCACCATAGTGAAACCACACTATTTAAGAGTGGATTTAGTGGCTTAACTTTTAGATGAGTTCACTGGTCTTCTGGATTATTCTGTAATTCGGAGTTTTTATTATTAATCATTGTCACATAAAGCCTGCCTAGGGACGACTTGAACAAAGTTAATTATAACATTTTCATAAGTCTTTCGTTATCTGATTTCGTCTAAAAATCTCATGGGGATAGTGAGACTTGACGTTGCCGTTAGTCCGACAGTTTTATCAGACATATAGGTAATTTTTAAATCAAACGCGAGCCCTTGAGGATATTTACGCACGAGATTTCACAAGACATTTATGTTAATGTTTAAAGTTTATTTTAGACATCAATTAATAGAAGTGACAAAGGCAGGCATTCAATGTGCGTTATATTATCACGAGGACATAAAATGTAACATGAACTTACACGACACGCGCGAATGCACGATTCCTATGACCAGAATGCACACAATGTTGGCTAACACCAACAATTTATTATTATGAAAATAATGACATGACTTATATAATGTTAAATGTTACCACATACATTCATCCCATTCTCACGATATTATTAAAACAATCTTAAATATTCTAAAAAAACTACGATGGAAATATTAACCTATATTCGAAAGCGAGATATATTAACTACAGAAATAATATTATGCCAATGACGATTCTCTACATAATGTGCTCCTAAAGGTACGAAAGTACGAATTCTAAGATTATAAATATATATGACAAACATTAAGATGATTAAATTTAAAGAAAAAAGTAATAGATGATATAGTTATTTTTATTAGGTAACAATTTTGTGTCTAAAATTTAGTCAACTAAAACAAAGTTCTACGTTAAAAAGAAAACTTCAGATTTTATATCCGACTATGAAAAAACAATAGCAGTTTCTAGGTAGGAATTACAGCAACTATTTAAAGATTATCTAGTACAGAGTATTTTTTATTTCTAATATGTATTTGATTTACTTTTTATAAAATTTGTAAAAGTAACAAATTATTTCACTTTGTACTTTTAAGCCTTTATCTAAATAACACGACAAAGAATTCAATATACTATTGAACGTCGGTGTCTAAATAATTTTTAATTACAAAATTTAACAAATTATGTGCAAATAAACTAAGAAAGTTGGCAACATTAGTGTAATTAAATTTATATGATCAAAACTGAACAATTAAGTGACTAAAATATGAATAATCAAACATATTTAATATTAGGTATATTAATGTAAGACAGTAAGGAAGAACCAAACTATTGTATATGTATGACTTGAGTATGACTGTGTGTCTGTCTCTGCATATTTACTAGGTATACAACGATTACAAGCGTCAGATAAAAATTGAATATAATAAAAATGAATATTACACCGAGAAGAATTGATAAATTGGCTTTAATTTGTACATGCCTTGAAAAATCTAGTCGCCTATAGTAGTACTCTGAATGTCAAATCTTATATTTGGATAAAATATATATTTCAAGCCCAATATTAATTTTCAAGAGCAATATTGAAATCTATAATTCGCTATTTTTATTTAATTTAGGTATAGGTAAATGTTATTTGCAGATCTTCAATATTGAAATATCTATTTAAAATATGAAACAAACAGCCTTTATGTTTGAATCGGAGGATTTTGATATAATTTTATTATTGGAATATTTTTAATAGCGTATTTTTGTACCGGAGAAAGGGAGTTAATGACTTTCAATGACTCGTTTAAAGTACTATGTTTAAATCTACGTAGTAGCTTTGTATTAAACTATATAAAGATATTATTACTATGATTTATATAGTCGCTCGACCTAAGCTCGCACCGCGATGACATTTCACTTCATATTTGTACATGGACACCATCAGATGATCTGGTTCTTTTATATTTTCCTAAATATACCAACAACAGCTCGTCAATTATTTTTTTCAAATATTTTTATTTTTAATTGCATACATCATTTACGTAAATGTATACTTAATATTAACTTTAAATATAATTCTATATTCGAACGAGCAAACTTCGATAAAATTAAAATTGATTAACATATGAAATGTCATCGAAGTGCGGGGGTTAATTTAAAATTAATAGGGATATTTTGATATATTGAAAGTGTGTACTATCGATTTACTGCTATTCTAAGATATAATATGAATTAATTTGTGTTCCTGAGCGATAAAACTTCACAAGGGAATAGCAAAATTTCTGCAACATGTCGCCTGATTCTGCGTGAATTTTTGCAGTCAATTTTGTAACTTCTGAAATTTTAACGATTCATTAATTTTGTTATAATCATATTTTTAGGTAAGCATTTGCTTGTAGGGCATATAATGTACATTAATATTACGCATGCTATGATAAAGGTATAAGATAGAACGTATTTCTTAATATTAAGCAAAGACAATATTAAAATCTATGGAGGTGTTACAACCATACACAACGACTGGTTACTATGGTTACAAGTTTTTTAGACGAATATTAAAAGTAGTATAAGTTTTAAATTTGTTGATTCTTATTTTTTTACTTTTAAAATGAGTAAAAGTCTAGGTAGCGAGTTGTAATGTAATGTATTCCACAATAGTTGATTTTTCAAAAGCAAAATAATAAAATTTAATATTATTTTATCATCGACTTATGTATATAACAAACATTTAAAGTTTTTTTTGGTAGTTTTAGAAACTGAAATACTTACCTTTAATTTGAAATAGAAAACGATCATTCATAGATTTAAAGAATAGAACTGCCGATTTATAAAGCGAAATATAAATGTAACCAAAATCAATGAAACCTTAGAATAAAAAAATATAAATCTTAATTGTAATAAATGTGTCCTTCTACACGATCAATACGTAATAGTAACCAGTCGTCTACCAGACAAACCGTGCGTGATGAAATGACGATAAAATGACGTGCAGTGATGCGGATGGCTTGACAAGATGCTTGATGATGATCACCTACTTACTACGCAACGATACGATAACGTTCAGTCGAATTGATACCGGGGCTTGATTTGAATTGGAAGAGTAATGTTTATTAAACACGATCAAGCTTAGGCTTGATGGAAGAAAATTGTAGTTCTACAATGAAATAAAAATATGATGTTTATTCGATTGTGACGGGCTTTGGAATGTTTTTTGATATTTTTATGGTAAGTTTTTTTTATTCAAATTGAGCAGTTGAATAATGTATCATAAATGTATTCAGATATTTAAGAAACTAATATCAGGCCCCGGCGATTAGTTAAGTTATAGGTAAATGGTAATCACTATTTTAAGACAGACAATGCAAAAATTTAATCTAAAATAGTGTTAAGTCTTCAGACAATTAATGCCTAACCTTCTACACGAACAATACCCAAATCTATAAATGTTCTCGTCCGTAATCCGCACCACTATCAACTATATCACTAAACACGCACTATTACTAAATGTATCACTTTTAATCACTTTTGCGAGTAATAAGTATCAAATGTATAAAAAACCTTACCTAGTTTTATCGTTAAACAATTACTGAGTAAATGTGTGCATCACTTACACTAAGTAAATGAATAAAGCGATAATTAATCACTTATAAATAAATAGACATCCATGATAATATAAGAACCTTATCCTAAATTATTCAATAGGACTTGCGAAACAAAAATAACCTATCGCGGTGCTAAAATGTAGTCTTAAAAAAGAATAAGAAAACACCTCAAGGATCAATGGTGTTTCCTTTTTTTCAGTAACTATTATCTTTTTGATATGGCACGATTCCAAAGTATAACTTGTATAGTTATCCACGCAAACACCACTAATCAATGAGGTACACAGAAAAATCACAATACATAAATTAATATGATAAACCTTAAGTTTACAAAGACATGCTAATCATATTATTGGTGACACAGCAATTGGGTACCTTACAATTAAAGTCCTCTACCATTACGTTTAAATAAGTGAAATTATCATGAACGACGTAATCGAAAGTGACATTAATTTAATGATAAACTAACATGGCATCTTTAGGTATTACGTGTCCCTCTAGACGCAAAGTGCCATTTGGTGGGAGGAAACAAAAGTTCATAGTAAACCTAAGAAAATATTGTATAACACTTAAGTTACGTTTAAAATTTTGCTAAAATAAAACATAACTAATAAACTAAATTGAACTAAACAACACGCCGCACGAACGTGCCCTATCTGATAGGGTGATCAGTATCACCGAAGGGTAATCAATAATTTAAAAATTCGCCATGTTTCCTTCAAAAGGACAAACTCCCGGATCAATCGAAAACAAAAAATGCAATTTCTGGCATCGCTCACCCTCTAATTATCATTTCCGATAAACAACTTCTAATCAACAAAGTGCAGGATAAAATTAAAATAAAATCAATAGTACGATCTAAACCACATAAACATATCTTCAATAATACCAACTTAATTTTAACAGAAACTAAAACTAACGTCACGGGGACGCGGTAAGGAGTCCGTAGTTGTCGTCACTGAGTTCAAGTTACACGCACTGATTCAAGCGATCTGGTTGAGATACTCCATGAAATCGTTGGAGAAGAGTTGGAGAGCGGGCTCGGCGGCGTGTTCGCGGCGCGGTATGGCGCACGTAGCAAAGGTTGGCCGCTCGACGGGAGCGGGCTTGGGCCGGATCGAGGCCAGGTACCGCTCGGCCAGCGTCTCGCCGAGGCTGATCGCCAGAGACTCCGGGCTCAGGCCTAGCATGGCGAGCGACTCGGTGATACTCACGAGCGTCGGCGTGAGGTATTTGTTGGGTTCTTCAGCCGGAGGCGAGGGTTCGTGCGCGCGGGGGGTCATGCTCGTTTTGACGACGGGACGCAGGGTGGGGGGCGAGGCGCGCCTAGGAGGCGAAGGCGCCAGGCTCCACGCGTCCGCGGGGGCCGGGGGGGTGCCGGGAGATGTTCCCGGCACCGCCGATTGTTATGGCCACTGCTGGAACAGCGGGTAAGCCCGTTTTGTGTAGCAGTACGACAGCGGCTTGACGAAGTGCGTGTCGAGGATGCGGCAGTGCGGGCACGTCACCGGGTGCGAGTAGTCCGAGTAGTTGAGCCGCTGGGTTGGATGCAGCAGCGGCTTGTAGCAAGTGTTGCACTGTAACAAAACACACTCATAAGCTGATATTCACAGTCACAGTCACATTAGGCATTTACAGTATTCTACGAATTTTGACTTCACGAAAGTTTGCAACTCTAGATAACGCTAGGTCGAGAGTGTACAGAACAAGGATGAGATGCTAAAGCGAGTAGGGGTTAAGATCTCTAGTGGCTAAAATACTCTAAGAGATATTAGACTAAATATTAAGATCAATCTCATCATCTTTAAGATGATGAGATTGATCTTAATATTTCGTTTCTGAATGGCAGCAATAGCACAGAATGGACAATAGATGTCAATCTTCGCTTGTCAAGTTACGGTTCACGAAAGCTTGCTAAAAGTGACGTAGTGAAATGGCGAATGCTTTTCTCAGATAATGTTCTAACACGTCGTAAAGTGGTAAACCAGGCTCAGCTAATTATTTTAATGACTTGCTAATGCCAGAGAAATGTAATTTGAATTATCTAGGTACAATATTTAGCAAACTAATATTACTTTACATTAGCGGGACCGTAAACACGAAATAATAACAGTTATTTACTGTCAGTTTACATTAACTAAAATACAGCCATACTATTTTATATTAGCCACAAACAACTTATACAACCATGTCAGTATGTATATTATGTTTCTCTTTGATTTTAAGTCATTCCGATTCTTTCCAACACTATATTGTTATTTTTCTTATGTGATTTTTCGTAGTCGAGCCATTTCAAGATTGTTTGACAGCTAGTTAAGCCCCGCGCCTTCGCTTAAGTTACTTAAGGTACGCCCACACCGCGGCGTCCTGCGATCTGCGGGCGCGATCTAAGTACTTTTCAATTGTTTTCTGATCTCGTTTGATGTGAACCAGTCGGTACAAATACTAATGCGGTATCTAATCGCCACCTAGATTGCACACGCAGCACGCTGCGGTTTGTCCGTACTTTTACTTTTCTTCTAAATTAAAATAGAACCAACCTTCAACCTCTCGGTGCAGCAAGGCGTGGCCATGAAGATGTCATATGAGTACATGGTCCCAAGTACAAGCGATGCTCCTTCCCACTTCTGTCCGCAAAACCGACATCGGATGGTCCTCTCCGGATCGCAGCGTTCAAGACATCCCATGCACACGCAGGTCAGGTATTGCGTGCGACCCTCCACTTTCACCTGCGGATGACGTCATTGTTAACTTCTACGCTCAATTATACTAAAGCCACGTACGTAACTCATATGCTGTGCGTAAGGTATAGTAGCAAAGAGGAGCGAGTCGTCTATGTCTATGTGCAGAAGGTAATGATGGATTTTAAGGGATTAAGTTTTGTAATACTTAAAACTTAACTGCACTGGAGTTCACTGGAAGTATCGAGTGAACTCCAGCGCAGTGCAGTGAAGTGAAGCTCTAGAATACTCTAGATGATGATGGATTTTTTAAATTGATTTTAGAGGAGTCAATCAATGAAGTAGATATAAGAAGTTTTCTGATTTGATTTAACAGCTTATTGTTAAAATCATAGAATAATTTTAATAACACAATATATATATATAACATCAAATACATCCAGTAGGTAGCTAGTCGGTAAAGTAATAATACATTTTCAGACAATTTACCGCACTAAAATGTCTTAATACAACCCATTACAATCATCCAAGACGTGAGTATAAGCAAAGAAAAAGAATCATATTTTCATCACAAAAAACTTGCTCTGGTCGAAATTAGAACTCCAGACTACTAAGATAAAAGCAGTGTACACTAAATATCCATCGGATACTATCACCTTGATCATAGAGCCGTCAAATTATGATTCATGTTCTATTAAAGACTTATACAACATACATACATATTACATACATACAATCACGCCTTTTTCCCGTTGGGGTAGGCAGAGACCACCTTCTCCCCACATGCTACGATCCTGACACACCTCTTTCGCTTCTTCCACCTTCATGAGCGCCTTCATACATGCTCGCCGGTCATAGATACTTTTGACTTATACAAGCAACGACTAAATAATAAGTCTATACAACAGAATAATGAATTACCCATACAAACAAGAAAAACAAAGTTTAGCTCCAAGTGAGTGCTTGGCATTTATTTAGTGTTTGCATTCGGTTGCCAAGGAATGAGTCAGGCATGTAAATATGCAAAGCGGCGGACATCGAAAACTGTTGCGATAACGCGATGGCAAGTAATCATTTCTACTTAACATACGTAATGTTTACTTTGAAGTACCAAGGTATCTTTAACAATACTTAATTTCGATGAACATTTTCTAAAGAAGCTACATTTAATGCCCCCGGGTGATTTACTGTTTGTTTAGAAATTACGATTTTAGTAGATATTACAATTTTTATTAAAAATTTAATAACATTTTTGTGTTATTGGTACTGAGACAAAATGGAGAAGATGCGTCATTCGTGGGTGGGTAGTAATTGTTTCAGAGCTAGCAGATCAGGTTCATAAAGCGATATGTGCAACCAAAGAGTAACATAATATATACTGACTTGTGCAACTGAAGACATGTTGAATGGACAAATTGCATTCGATAATCGAAATTGACAATATATAGATAGATAGATATACTCTTTATTGAACACCAAGAAACTTAGTACTAAAACATTTTTGTTAAAAATAGTGTCAATGGGCGGTCTTATCGCTCAAAGCGATCTCTTCCAGACAATATACACACATTATAATTGAAAATTCCATATTTTTCATACGTAGTACGAGTTCATTCATATCGATGCATTTCTCACATTTTTTCTTCACATTTTTAACCGACTTCACAAAAAAAGGAGGAGGTTCTCAATTCGTCTGTATGTTTTTTTTTTTTTGTGTGTATGTTACGCGATTTCTCCGACAATTGTGAACGGATTCAAATGATTCTTTTTTTAATAGGTAGGATACGTTTCCGAGGTGGTCCCATTTTAATTTTATCGAGATCTGATAAGTATCTCCAGAGATATGGAGATAAATACCTCAAACATAGGAGAATGTACTGGTTTTAGTAGAAGAGTCCCAAGAAGATTATACACAATGGAGGTTGCTATTGCATATACTTTTGAAGACTAAAAAAATATGACCTTGAATAATGTTTTTACATCTTTCTTCTCGTCGATTTTGGTTTTTGACAGATATTCTTACGGTAACTGTGAGCGAGATAGAAATAAAGGTGGGGATAATTATTATATTTTTTTTTATATCTTATAGGTTAGCGTTTGACCACTGTCTCACCTGTTGCTAAGTGATGAAGCGGTCGAAGATAGAGAAGTGGACTAGAATGGGAACTGGCTCTCAAGGATAGCTGCTTGAACACATTAGATGTTTGCCGACAGATTTTCTAACTTGAGGGTGGTAGCTGGCCAGGCACTAGATATGTCCTACCACCATGCGGGGGTTGTTGGTTTCTTAACGAAGTTTTCCTTCACCGGAGGGCAACTGTGAGAAGCGCACATATATTTTTCGATAGAAAAATTCATTGGTGCACGGCGGTTTGAACTCGGAACCACGGCATCAAAGCCGACTGACAATTACGCCACCGGGCCCTCAATAAATAATTATATATTAATAATTATATATAAATATAAATAATTTGTCTTCACAGGAATGTTCTACCGGGCAAAGTCTTGTTAGGGTGCAAACTTTTTTAAACATACCGTAGTTTTTTTGACATGACATGACGTTTGGCGAAGATGGCGGCCATTTCAGTCCCGCGACACTGCATACATTATTAAGTAACTCAGAATTATGAACGTACTTTGTACCAACCAACACTGCAAAAAAATAATTTATAAGCATAATACCACAGATTATATAATAGTTACTACGTAAATAATACTTTCCGTTGTTAGGTTGGCTACACAGTGCTTTCATAATTCATAGTTTCAACAATATAGGGAACTGCCTCTTATAACGTAGTAGAGTGATTCAGTACTCTGTTGGCCATATGGCGGCAATTAATGTTAATAATCGCAAATAATACTTTTTAATATTCATTTTGGAATACAACTAGTCCGTGTTATAAAAGTATTTGGAATTATTGTAATAATAAAATAGACAATTAATTATCGTGTGTCAGATGCTTTAATTGCACAGGGCCATTTTGGACATTGTCCTTGGATACCTTGATGACATCATTACTACAAGTGAATATTTTCACTTTAGCGCGGCATTTAAAGTCAATTTTTTTAGGGTTCCGAACCCAAAGGGTACCAAATGAACACTTTCTGAGACTTTGTTGTCCGTTCGTCCGTCCGTCCCTCCGTCCGTCCGTGTGTCTATACATATGTGCGCACTTTACAGATCTGTATCTTCTTAACCGTTATAGGTACATACTTGAAATTTTCAAAATGTTTATATCCGTCAGTGTATAACGGCCCAGACACGAAATTTAATAGATGCATGTAATTTAATTAAAACTTGTTTTGCACTAAAAAGGTAAAATAAGTTATTTTTCAAGAAAAATAAAACCGTCTTCATAACCACAAACAGGCACTCAAAAGCGAAAAATAAATTACTTAAAATTATTATAAGCGCTACCCACTTATCTATTTGAAGTCGGTGCCAGCTTAGTCTATTGGATAGTAGATAGATACTATGCATGTAGTAGTAGTAAGTAGGTACATGTAGGTTAGTAAGTAGGTAGATACATGTAGGTATTATCTATCTACTACCTATTAGACTTGGCTGGCAACGACTTCAAATAGATAAGTGGGTAGCGCTTATAATAATTTTAAGTAATTTATTTTTCGCTTTTGAGTGCCTGTTTGTGGTTATGAAGACGGTTTTATTTTTCTTGAAAAATAACTTATTATATATAAACAAAATCCGTCAGTTGTATTTTAGCTATTCATTTCACTCTGAGCACTAGAAATTCTTAGAGATGATTCTTCCACTAGTTAACAGCAAAACGCAGAGCTAAGTGACGTCATAATAAGGTAGCAATTAACATAAGGGCTCTAAAGAAGGCGTTTTTAAACCAAGCAAAGGAATGAATGGGGAGAAAGTCCCTCACCTTTCGGGAGTGGTAATCCTTACAACAAACATTGAATTCTCTAATTCGCAAAATAAACAGTATGAAGTTACTTCGTCATGTGAGTTGCAGACACTTTGTACACTTAAATACACTTTTGGATCGTATTTGAGTAAAATAGCAAATAAACTGGATATTTTAAGAGATTTTCGTTAATTGTGCAGAGTTTACTTAAGCGATACGGGGATTTGGAGAGGTATCTTTGTTTGGTGTTAAGGGATTTAGTAGATTTTGAGTGTAATGTAAACTAAAGTGTTCTTGAGAGATTAAACGGTATTTCTGGGTGTGTTATTTTTTTACCCAATTAAATAACCTATACATGGTACAATTACGGACTTCTTCTGTAATATATTTGGCCGCCTCCAATTAACAAAATTACACTACTGGTTCCTTCCTGCACTACCCAAATGACACCAGGGAACGTATAGTAAATCTACATCAGATATGATATGATCTATGATCTAATGATCTAACGCTTAACATTAAAAAAAAACAGTCTTCTTACCTCAACAGCACTGCTGGTATGCTGACGAGGGCTCAAGAAGAAGGTCCCATCAACCAGAGGATATCGGTCGAATACGTGCAAAGTCTCCTTGCACAGTGCACAGGATACCCGAGGCTTATGCTGGCCAGCCAAGGTCGACAGGATAAAAAGCCTGGTGTCGTCGTTGCCGTGGTTGCCCTCGTCTTCAATCTAGAACAAACGAAAATAACTTTTGAATAAATGAGGCGAGAATCAGAACACGAATAGATATCGATTGAAGCGCCAACTGGTATAATATAAGATAAATACTAGTGCGGACTAATATCCTAATAGGTATGGGATATCTTAAAGAGATGGAACAGTCTAAAGACCATTTAGCCACATAAGCTTTTTATTATCAGTTCATAAGAGGTTTTTCATTTTGTTTCATAGTCTGTATGCCAGTGAACTGTCATTTAAAGCATGCCCATGTTAAGCCGAAGTCATGGTCGTCATAACAATAAATTGAATGGTGGGGAAAGGGCTCGGACATTGTCTCAGACAAATCGGAGAAAACCTTGGAGTGAAGGCCGGTACTCACATTAAAATGAAGCAAACTCATGTACCTAAACATTTAAAGATAAAACCTCAAACCATAAAATCGTGATTGATCTATATTACCTATTAATAGATGTAAAACGGTTGCTGCTGTTTTATGATACGAGTCTTACTTTTAATGTAATAACCATAATGGAAAACTAGAAGCGACCCCACAATATAGCGCGTTAGCAATTTCGATATTTCACTTCTCACATTTACATATCACGATTAATGCATCCACCCACGACGCTTACAGACTCCCCCATAATAACACGTAAATGACTGCATAAAGTTGAATAATGAAAGACTGAAAGGCAATTAAGCTGAATTCGGAGTCGAAGTCAAACAAAGGCCCCCGAGGAGATCGATCGAAACACAATCCGTTCACGTACGAACAATTTGAGAGAATAATAATGAAAGTTTAACGAGACCATGTTGCTGCGTAGGCACTTTAATTAAACATATTACAGACTGTCAAATCGTAACTCCAATCCCGATTTCAGCTCTTGTATGGGTTAATAAACCATTGTTCTCTTGAAATAGTACTGTCTGGTTAGTCAGCGATGTTAATTGTGATGTATGCGGCGATCGCGCGCTCGATTGGCTACATGGCGTCTGCACATGGAAGAGAATGCACCGCGCATAAGTAAGGAACTAGCGTACCAGTGCGCATATTGAGGCATTCCGATCTATTATTAGAGTGACGTCGTCGTGACACCCGGAACACATAAAACGTACGCGCCTAGAGCGTTGACCTCTGCTAACAAACTTACTATGATTTGCAGTGTAGCAGTGCAGTTTGCCAAGAGACGAGGCGGGGGCGGGCCATCCGGCACGGCAAACACACCGATATCTCGACAGCCGACTCCGGTCGAGCACCGTCTATTGCGCTCTTGAACATTTTGTTATTTAACTCCCCATCGTAACGTATCAATCGGTGGTGTTAATGCGGCTCCACGTTTGTAAATCGCGACAGTCTGATTCCTGCCGTCGAATTTGAAAGTGATAAATAACTGGCCGCGAGCCGTATGCTCGGGACTCTCGTGATTGATTCAACTCCATGAAGCAGATGTTCGCTCGCACGTATCGCAATGATTGATAGCCCAGACTCGACCGGCAGAGTTGAACGAGAGAAAACCAAGCGAGTTCACAGCTAATGAAACGTCTATGAATTACAGAGTTAATTAGAACGGCGCTGGAGTCGTCGCCTTAGGACTAATGAGTGACAATTAAATTGTTAAGTGTCGAGCTCGCGACAGTTTAGTGAGGTTGCGGGTCGCGGCCGATGAACCCGAGCTACACTATGCAGTATGCACCGAACTTGCACAATTTACTATTGTACTGCAAGATTGATGAGCACTCCGACAGACTATTTATTTACTCAATCCGATCACGCTTTGTCTCGCAATCCTCGCCGTTCAGGGTTCATAACTCAGGTTATAAACTGGAAGCATAAAACTTTGTGACGAGTTCAGGCTTCTGCATAGACTCTTCACAGAATGAGTTCAGAAATGCCGGAATCATGGGACTGCCCGCTCTACGGCCAGTTAACGGCAGTAGAGAGCAATTCGACTGCCTTACGCGGTCCTAACGCCTCTAATTACGCCAGAATTTACATAGGCCAACTTGGCAGCCGGCAAACTGCGGTCACAACGTTGTCGAGATGTTTCCCAGTTTCCTAGTATTTTCTCGGCTTAAGACTTTCAAACTTTTCGGAAATAAGAGCTTTCTAACACGTTTGCAACAAATAATGAGTTTGGAGTTTTCTCTGTTGCAATTTAATCGTGGTTTTGTTCGTTTATTTCGATGTTTAAACAAGAGAGAGGAGTGCTCGAAGCGCCGAGGAGACGAGAGGTATGGAGAGTCCTCGAAGCGTCGTTAGCACTCAACGTTCCGCAGAACGAATGTACACACATTAAAACTTTCCGAATTGAAGGTGACGCGATAATTAAAGAGCCGTATGGGGGTGGCACGGGGGCACCCTTCAGTGCGGCTGCATCCGAAAAGATAAACACAAAATCAAACAGCTTCTACGAGCGCTTGCTATTTTTTTCGTCTTTTGTTATACAGCGAGGCATGTCTTTCATATTTTCTCGAAATAAATAGGTAGGCATCAGCTATTTAAAGTTACATTTTCAACATTATTTTGCATTGTTTTTGCTATCTCCGCACGTACACTAATCACAAATGTTCATAAACGAGCTTCCATTATGAGACGGCAGAAATAGCCGACTAAAGGTTGTATAACGATAATAAATCGGGATTGTTCCCTAGGGTGGCTTATTTTTAATTAGCCAAATGAAACTTTTCCTATTATATTTCGCAAACGTCGGCTCTCCACACAGTTGGATATAGCCCGCTAAACATAAAAATTAAATACTCAGAGCAAAACGGTCTGAGTCCGGAGAGAGCGCTGAAAGGCTGGGGAAAAATTTGAAACCTTGCCGCACATCCAATTAGCCGGTACAAGATCCAATAGAACGGATCTGATACCAATAAAATTGTATAATTGATTTTTAAACAGTTCCAAGCAAGGGTAACTAACTGCCCGTAAGCACTAATGATGGTGAGAACCATTCACAGGATGTGGGCAATATTGGTGCAGCAATGAGGTAGACGGCGAGTTTCGCGGCTGCAATATTTCATCAGTGCCATCTCAAACAATAAGTCTTCGAACGGATGGTATTTGCAATACATTTATCCTGACGGCTGCGTACCGCGCTCGTATTTGCCATTGTCTGAAAGCTCCACGTTAATACTTTGCTCTTTGAAATGCATTCCGCAGTAATGCAATTGAATGCTACCGCAGCAATTTTCCTGCGTAAAGATTTTGCGGATTTTCCGTCATAATAATATTTTTCCCTTCGACGATTCCCCTGTCTGCCAGAAATGTCTAGGAAAGTTTTGTCTCGGAAGATAAATAACAATGTAATGAATCTTATCTTGGAGACTCACCCCGGGTGCAGCACAGATTGTTTACAACTTTCTAAAGAAAATTATGGGTTTATATCATGTTCATGACGAGCATTACACTCCACTGTTACTTGTGAAGCTCATCAGTATTCGACTATCAAAGGACCGAGTTTATGTAAATCCCGAGCATTTATTACTGTTGCAACTCGGTAAATACCGATACTGGAAGCGCGCTCCGGGAATTCTCGCTGGGAACAATTTGTTAATCTTTGAAAAGAGGAATGCTTCAATGAGAAATGAGAGATACAGTATAAAGCATTGGAAATATTTCATGTATTCATAAAATTCATGCGCCCGTTCATTGTTCGCAAAAATTCAACGCGTTGTGTGTAGGATATTTTCTCGCGTGAATTAGTCGCACGTCCCAAACATTCCTTCGAGGCGACGCGAGCGCGAATTCCGCGATAGCGTGAAAAGTGCTAAAGGTATTTTAATTCCACGCTAAGCGGGTGAACTGACGTGAATATTCACGTACTTCCAGCGAAGATTTTCAACTAAAGTCTGAGGTGAGATACTCTACGGTCGTTATTATTTTTATTGCGCTCTGTCTCGGGAGGATGTGAAGTGTCTGAGGAGCCATTGCGTCGTCACAACGAGACCAAAGTAAAATTTAGATTCAAATGGGTGTTAAAAATGCTCGAATGCAAACCGAGTGGGTGTGGGGGACAATGATGCGATTTTGATGAGGTTCCAAGTCGGAGCGGGCGATCCGCGACATTTTTATTAAAATGTTGCCTGACAACCGTTGTTCGAATGAACGAGATGCCGTAAATTTGGGGAAACTAATTGATTGGGTGGTTCTGTTGGACACGTTTCGATGGCTGCAATCAAAATAAAAAATGTTTGTGTCGCTAAAAGAATTGAAACGTTAGCGCTGATGTTTGAGTTGTGTTTTGCCGAGACAGCCGAGACGGGGCTGCAGTGGGAACATGGAAAACTACTTATCTTTACATTTTATTTCATTTTATCGTTAGCCGTTTGTCGTGTCAGTTAGTGCCCATTGAGTAGACGCGTCATTGCTGTTTATGTATATTGTGAAATCTTTACTTACTAATTGAATTTACTAGGTTGATAGGACTAGGATATAGGATAGCTAAGACCATTATACTCGTAAATTTTACTCACTGAACTGAAGATAATAAAGATTACTAATCTAAAACAAACATACTTAACAAATCACGATATCGTGTTGTTTACGTCTGTAATACCTACGCGACTGCAGCGTCGTCGGCTAAGTAATCTACGGCAATTAGTAGAGTTGAGTGCAAATGCAATTAATTATCAATGATGATGATCAATGCAATTAATAAAAACTCACTGAAATCCCATTGTGAACCTATTTCTAAACATTGTTAAATGTACACTAAGTCATCTTAATTTTAAGACGGTAAATTATTTAACCTACCGGTGCAATAACAATTTATAAATAAATATAGAGCGTCGCGAAAAATTATTCATACCTCATTTTCAAATAGATATATTTCGTCTTTTGGAGAGCCAAAGCACGGTAATATGATAATATTACCGTGGGCAAAGCGTTTATTCAAATAACAGAAATGCACCAAAACTTAATAAGGTAACAACCGAACAGAATATTTTCAATAAAAAAATATGACACTGGTAGTAAACAAGCAAAAAGCCCGTCTGATGGGAAGTGGTCAATATTATAATATAAAAACAAATATTGCATAATCCCACACACTACGTGAATTCTTCACTGATAATTTGATATAGTATCAAATTTACATTACTTGCCATTCTGTTTCATCACTTATCTTGTTATGTCTATGACTCGATCAACATGGCCGGCCACGTGCGATGAAAATATGGCAGCTGAGACAACACAGAAATTTTATTAAAAAAAAAACACTGTAAGTATATCTACAGTAGGTATGTTTACATTAAGGTCTAATCGCATTGAATGAAGTCTTGTGTTATATAGACAGTTTTACGAGTGCCACTTTTATATTTGTTGAAGTCATCAAGTCTTGACAGCAATGAATGTGCTTTATTGCTGATGTTAAATTGTGAGAACTGAGCTGTGCATGTAAACAAGTGACAATACTCTTTAACTGCACAGTAGATTTAATACGAGTAAAATACCAATGCTTACGATTTTACGTAGTTACAATACCATATCTGCAAGAATTCTTAAGAATAATACTACAACATTTAAATCCACCCCCAACTATTCTATGTATAAATCTGTTAATTTAGACTATTCCAATGAGCCCATACACGATATCTCAGCTGTAAATTGGTGAGCAGTTGGGTATTCTGCAGATTCCAGGAGATATCCCAGCATCAATTTAATGCTACCATTGTTCTTACAACAGGTAAGAGGATACTAATTTAGAAGATTAGATCAATTAGCGTTGATCTCATAGCGGCATTTTAGGAATTTTATGATTTTTTTACGGATGTTTTTGAATCAAAGCTAAGAACACTTTCGATTAACACCCAATTATTCGAAAATTAAGACACATATCAAACAAAACAAAACTAAATCAAAATCGGTTAATCCGTTTCACCCGTCAAAGAAAGATAAATCAATTGCATTCTTATATAAGGTTTTAGGATCTATTTAAATCGAAAACGGGAGAAATCAAAATAAGTATAATTCCAAAGATAAGTACGTAGGTAAAACTTAATTTAATAACCTAATCAAGTTATGTAACATCCACTGCATACGAATTAACGTCATAACCATAATTTACTATAGGTACTTAAGTAGGACAAGGTTGTCTGGAAGAAATCGCTCTATACGATAAGACCGCCGATTGTATTGCCTTACTGTATACTAGATAAGTCGTACATTTTGTAAATATGTTGTCTGGTAATCAATAAAGAGTTTTGTATTGTATTGTATTGTAAGTATTATTACAAGCCAATAAAACTATTCCACAAGTACATTTTTGTTTTTACCCGACTTGGATGTATTTCAGTTGTTCACTTTTTACGAAGAAAATGACTATATTTTCTTCGTAGTTCACTTGTTTGGAATGTAGTTCTATTCTATATGAAAAACATTTTCTGTGGAGCATCGAAGATGTGGAGTGAATAAACATTTTATTTACTGTCCATTGCCATCTTTATGACTGTACCAAGAGTCCATCCTCATAACGTTATTTTCTTTGCTGGCAAATAACCGATCTTACTTAAAGAATAAATAATAGTACAATTAACTTTGTGATTTTTCACCTCTTTGAAAGTAAATGTTTTTCCGTATAAAAAAGTTTCTAGAGACAAAAGAAAGTGCCAGATTTGTGGAATATTGAGAGTATGGAAAACGGTTTGGGATAAGTTGCGCTTTGTGGGACTAAAGTCAGTTTTCCATCGTTGTTGTCATCTCATTGCCATCTTTTAATTCCAGACAAGCATGATTCCATCTTTGACCGCATGGTAAGATGGCGGTGACAAGTGCTTGTCTGTTTGAAATTAAACAATAAGGTGGATGTAGGCTGTAGCAATATATCCCTTCTAAGCTGTCACAGCTTTTAGTGAGTTTTACAAACTTGTATGTGATCTTGGTGGACTACTAACTGGAGTGATTGGTGGAACACCACGGATTAGTCTACTTAAAACTTCACTTGTACGTTGTGAAAGATGTCTACAGTCACGTACTTATTATACATACATTGAAGTTTATAGTCTGCGCAAATCTGTGTTGATGGCTATTATGTATACGAATAATAGTCGTAGTACGGAACAATCGTAGT
Source organism: Cabera pusaria (assembly GCA_954871355.1). Classification (NCBI taxonomy): domain Eukaryota; kingdom Metazoa; phylum Arthropoda; class Insecta; order Lepidoptera; family Geometridae; genus Cabera; species Cabera pusaria. Next base: position 9,115,612 of record OX940893.1, read on the forward strand.
TTACACAGCCATGATCAGTGTTGGGACTATCGACAATGTTGGGTCTGTTATTATAAGCATAATTGAAATTTAATAGCTAACCTGTGATATTGAAGAACTATTGTCATATTTCTAGGGCTTGCGCTTGTTTCCCGAATGGCGAGATTCGAACAGTCTCGCCGGACGGCTAAATTTTGCATTGTTTGTAATAATGTATAATAAAGACGAGGGGTAGATAACAATGTTTTCAGAAACTCTGGCGGATTCTGGCGCCTTAATTATGAGAATTATACTGTTCGCGGTTATTTATTAGTTAATATGAGCCACCCAAGATGACCAGGCTGCAGAGGTACAAAACCACAGAGAACCAGAATAAACACACTCATCACCTTTTTAATTCCTAATAATTGAGTGTCGGAATCTGCATATTCAATGGCAATAATATGTGATATATATTACATATCATGAAATAGTTAAGAATACAGCTCGCGAGGTCGAAAGTTCATTGCTTTTTATAAATGCAAACCAATCACATATTAATGTAGATTTCGTTCCCTTGCTAGATTTATATCAGACAGGATTTGAACGGTACATGGAAAGCGGAAAATCCATCTACTTAATTAATCATTCAATGAATTAATCAGGATCTTTGAGATCTTAACTAAGAAGGAGGTGAACAGCAGGTGTTGATTTAAATTCCATCCTTACTTTCTGTACACGCTTAAGACTCTTGAACATTCCACAGAATTCACATTAGTAAATAATAAATGTATTATACTAATATTTAAAATTTAAAAGCACCCACCCCCGACCGATCTGTTCATAATCTGTCGATTGAGACCGTTTCGATGAGCCAAAACACGACATCTCTGCTATAAGTTGGTGAGGAGTTGAGTATTCTGCAGATTCCAGGAGATGTCCCAGGATCAGGTCAACCATACCAATTTTTTTACAATATCGTTTACGTACGAGTATACCGAATTTCGAATTGACCAGACCTACAAAAGGTAATTTCATAGCGTCATCATCTAGAAAAAAGCTCAGTCTCGGCTGAACGGATTTTCGAGAATCAAAGCTAAGAACTCTCTTTCAAAGAACTAAGAACTTTTTGCGTCGGGGGTTAAAAATAAGAGGTAAGTCAGTAAATTGTTTTTAGAATCTCAGTTGGGCCTTTTTCAATTTTTTATTATTTTTTTAGTAATTATACAAAGATGGATTATATATAGAAATATGTTTATGTTTGTGAACTGATCTAGAAGGAAAAGATACACAATAGGTATATTTTATACAATATATGAGATATGATATGACTGATCAAATAAATAATTACGACCACGGAATCTGATACGATGCTCTCTCGAAATAAACTGATAAATAAGCTCATTTCTAAATGAATAAAAACACTGCGATTACATTAACAGAGCGATATGAGTGTAAAACAACCATTTGCCATGCACCGATAACCCTGCATTAAATTTATGTCACCTCTATTATCAGTGTTTTGCAAAGTTGCCAGAAGGCTAGCGGTTATCTGTCATAACGACGAGAATAAGAATGACACTTACGGTGATAAAATGAAAATTATTAGCGGAGAAATTGCTGCGGCTGATAAGGAACTAGATAGTGCGTGTAAACGTGAAGGGCTGTGATGTATAAACTGATGTAAGTAGAAAATTTACTCGCTCTTGAATATACAAACTTGCAAAGATTATCACAAAACATAAACATAACGTAATTCAACTAAATGGTTCTGCTTTATTGTAAATAAAATAAACCTGCCAACTGCGAGTCGGACTCGCACACGAAGGGTCCTTCCGGTACCACCGTACCCATATGTTACATAATATAGAATAAAATTTGCCGAAAGGACACGTTTCTTGTATGGGGAGCCCCTTAATTTTTAGTTCTTATTAATTCAGTCTAAATTTCGAGTGTCTTTCAATTAAGATTAAAGAGATACATACAGCTCTGTGCCATACGGACAGACAGCAAATTCCCAATAATAGGGTTCCGTTGGCACTTTTTCGGTACGGACTCCTAAACAAGACTGAACAGATCATTGATTAGTCAATTCAGTTTATGGCCGAGCTTTAAATTTTAAACACAGAGATATGTGTTCATGTGAGATAGTAGCCTATGAAATTATGTCGAAGACAGTCACAAGGTTCATAACATCACAATGAGTATTGAGCAACGTTACTTTTACCTCAAGAAACGCCGTCAAGAATACTTTACGAAACAGGATAGAAGTTAAACAACAAAACAAGTGCTCACAGAAGTTTTGGCGTGACCAAAGTTGAAAAGTTGAAAAAGTGTGTGTGCTCTCATGGTATTATTTCTTAAAACTAGTGTTCTTCCACAAGTTAATGTTATTATTAGTTATGATCCATTAAGTGCCGGTGAATCTGTGCGAGTGTAGGGAAACAGTACAATGTTGAAAAACGTACTACTTGCGTTCTCACCAAAATTCCACTGAAAATCTTCAGTAATGTCCACATTTTTACTCAGGGTATGACTCGGACTAGAATTTGACTTCAACATGACCTAAAATGTGACTTTGACCCATCCTTATGATTTGAATTCTCAAAAACTTAAAGAGTTTTAATACTTGGCACTGGCTTAACACACTAATCGCGTGGAGCCATAATGAAACAAAAAAAAGTGCTCACAGGTATTTCAAATACGAAAGAGAAATTGAATTATAAAGCCATTCAAACCTTCACAGTTGAGTTTACTTTTAGTCCCGATAAAATCAGTAAACGAGTTACATCACTTAAACGCTAAAAGCAAACGAATTCATGAAATGAAATCAAATGTAGACATTAAACTTGACTGCGGTAATAACATTTCAAATTATGTTCCGAGTAATGTTTATGTATTCATTGTGCAGACATTTTAACAGACAAAGGGGTGTAGACAAATAATGTTGGTAGAGAAAGGACTAGTCAACTGCAAACTGGCAGTATGTTTTGTGAGTGCATTCAGTATCCTGTGGTTCAGTGAAGCGTTGGTGGAAGATACGAATGCATGGTTCAAATGCAGACATCTCAATGTAGACGTTTCTACCTTTTAAAGGAAAAACACAAAAATAGAACTGAAATATGAAGGCAATAAGTTTTATGGGTTTTGGTTTTATGTTTATTGTGTGAATTTCAGCTAGGAGTTATCTAACAGGATGATATTATTGTTCAAAAAAACATTACGGACACAACGGTAAGACACAACAGTGTACAATTTGAGCCAGTAACATCCTACTTAATCTATTAGTAAGTTGCAAAATATAATATTGCTGGATTCACTTGGTTTGAGAGAGCTTTGTAGATAATTTTCATCATACAAAAAGAACAACCATTGCAATTCATGATTGACATAGCAATAATTGTATAAATTACTTGCTGTAGACGTAAAGCTTACATGATCGATTAAACCGTAAGATAATAATGATGAACACTCTATTGAAGTAAAGTAATTTAGCTACAGTAAATGATGTTTCACAAATGAAACAATCATGCGCACGGCAGCAGTGCAAGTATATAATTACAAGGCGTTAAACGCCAACACAAATACCTACAATCTAAAATAGCCAGCTAACAACTTATTCACTCCATAATAAAAAATAAAAAAAAAACAATAAATACGCAGTTTTATTAATTAAATTAGCAGCTCAAACTAATTAGCTGTTATATTTATCGCTATAAACAATAATAGTCACACTACAGAAGCAAAACAAAAATAACAATACTTTAACAATCCTCAAAATACAATCGAGCATAGTTAATCATCCCATTCGTAAAACTGACGTTTTGACAAGCGATTAATAATGCAGATATTTTGAATTAATGATACAGATTGCACTGCAAATAAATGAAATAATGATATCTCATACCCCACGCATCGTCTATTACAAATGTAGCGATAAAACATGTTTCGATGTTTTTATCAGTGCGATAAAAATGGAAAACAATTACCGACAACCTACTTATACAACTGGAGAAACATTTAACTCTGATAAAATAAAATAGAATAGCTATTTCAAACTGGCTTTTTTATCGTAGTTATTGAATGCACACAAACGCAGTTAAGTAAACAGGCGTGAGGAAGCGTGCGTGGTATTGAGAGGAAGCGACAAGCATACTTATTTAAGAGCATACTTATATACTTACTATACCAATTACAATTATGTATATGAGCTGCTAATAGATTTATTGGTTATTTATTTTCAGATCTTTTACTTTAACATACACATTTGACATTACAAAGACATAGCTAAATTCTGCGTTCGAAAGCCATTTAAACGTAATAACAAACATTTTTCAAAATTTTATGAGTGCTTTGGTGCAATTGAGTTCAACCTTTTGGTTTCATCAAATCAAAGTGCCCGATTGTTTTTAAAAATTGAAGTTGTAACTAATAAAATGGGTAAAATAAGGCAAAGAAGAAATATATTATTTATTTGTTATTAAGAGGATTTTACCACACAAATCGCTCATGCAAACTCGCCATTACAAACGCTGTCAACTACCACCAAAGTAGTGTCCCTTACAGCGACGCACGATAAGCCTCAACCCAGTATCGCGGTCGTAGAGGATAACGCCCGCTCCAAGGCGAACGTATCGGTACTATAAACATGTCCACACCCTTACATAACATGTTGAATAGTGCTCTAGGCTGACTACAAATTACTCACTATGTATGCCGTCGTATCGACTGCACATGCTATTTGTGAACCATTTGTCTTCATTGCTATGGCTAGATGTTGTTTGACGGCCCGTTGGTTTAAACTTGCTTAAAGGATAGATAGCTTGCCTTCTAACCGAGAGGGTGCCGGTTCAAATCCTTGTCGTGCACCAATGGATTGTTCTATGTGCATTCATGGGTGTTCACCCATAGGAGTATCATATGTATGTTCCGCCTGACTTGCTACTGAATAGAACCATCAGTACCACACTCAAGGAGACTCCCGCCATAACCTTAGTGTTCCGGCAGCGCACAGCCCTTGAGAGTCAGATCGTTCTAAGCCTAGCGTGTTCACCATCTTAGACCACATCATAAGTATCATAACTGACTACCAGGCAAGGTAGTGGTCAAACACTTGACTATCAGATATTAAAAAAAACCAACAACTGATTCCATCTCTACTCGTTTTGAGAAAGTAATCGAGGATTAAATACCGAATAATCAATCAACATATTCGATTCTGATACGATACAGACCACTAATGAACTCTCGTAGAATATACAATAAATAACATGCGTTTGCGTCAGTGACTCATTAAACTCAACACGATCACAAGCCCTTATGGAGTCCAGTGCCTTAATCCAAACATTCAAATGTGTTCCACTTATCATGCACACATCCGGTGGCCTTAATAACTAAATAATATAATCACTGCGACAAAAAGATGGCGATATTAAACGGGAGTGCTGCAAGGCAGTATTCTGACGCCTATTACATCTCTTTTGTCTTAAAAGTTACGTAACTAGAAAATATTTGACAGTATGTGATGATAATCAAAAGTAATAAGTCGAAGTCGATAAGAAGTTTTACATAAGGGGGCTTAACTTTTAAGTGTGCATTGAGATAAGCATCAAAAATAATGTTATCAGGCATTGCCTACATAAAGATTAGTGCATTTCTAAGTGGTATCAAAACTAGTAGTAACGATAAATTACAATGTTGCAATAAATGAAGAATCCGTTGAACCAAATCTATAATAGAAATTTGAGTTAAGATGTTAAAGACATTACCAGTTTCTACAAAACGACTCATTGTTAGCAATGCTTGCAATACTGTCCGATATCATCAAGATATAGTTTTAAGAGAACATATTAGATTACGTCGAGAGATAAATACCTCAGGAGGAAGTAACAAATTTAAAACGGCTTCTTGGATGCATCGCTTCACTGGGACAACTAATCCAAAAGGATTATTAGAAGCAATTTGTTGTTGTAAGAAAAGGTTTTATCGCTCGAAAACACATAAATCTTAAAGTTAAAGGCAGTTAGCCTTCGAATTAGAGAATATTTGCATTCCGTTCCCATAATAACGATTCCATTATTACATTGATATGTAAATTAATGCAACAATTTGTGTTCCAAAGGATTTAGATTCCAGTTTTACGGCGATACTGAACATTCGATTTGTATAATAATTGTGTGACCAGAGCATGTTTTAAAATGATCCCAGGTTCAGTTGCGGATAGTAATATGTAGATAGATAACACCATCTATAAAAATACTGCCTTTCTCAATGTCCAGTCCCTACCTACATATCTATTACTATAGGCATTCACATATTATGCATAGCATACTTGAATTCCCTGTATTACTACTTGTACTATTACGACAAATCAGGGAACTCATAATAATCATCAAAATCTGAGATCTAATTTCCGACTCAGAACCACAGAGCCATCTTATCATTATATAGTTATTAAGACCATTAACCGGCGTTTTAATACAGCAAGGTCATTCGATAAAGCAAATTGCATTATTAAGAAACAATCCTCAATCCGAAGATAGGGATCAAATAATGCAGACAAAGATAATTAAGAAAATAATTGGATCGCCAGTTATTAATGCAAACAATTTATATTAACGTAGGTGCAAGGGATTGGATCGCTCCGGATGATGTATATCTCGGTTTACGGCTCTGCTCGACGCTCCTAATCCGGCTCCTATTCTGGAGTATTAACCGGCAGCGACCCACGACGATTTATAGTCTGGGCACGACTAGGCGGGGCCGACTAACAACTTACATTGTATCTTGAAACCTGATACAGAATGTTTCAGCACTTTCTGTAACACGAAACGCTTCTCAGATATTTTTTTTGACCCCGTAACGTAACGCCCGGCGCGGCGCAGCGGTTGTAAACAGGAAGTCAACTCTGCCAAATTCCACGCAGGCTACTCGTGAGTAAACAAAGGTTCAAAACAGCTACGCTAATAAATTCTTGCCCGCAATCGAAAGAGTTAAACTGAACCAAGTTTAAACATTTAACCAGAGGTGTTCGTACAGTCTTTGTGAAGAGCTCTCGTGGTGTTTAAGTAGTCTGTTCCCGTTTATCCGCGGCCTTAGTAGACTCTCAGAGATGTTGAAGGATTTAGTGCGTTTAGAAACAAAAAAATACGGAACGAGAATATAACTAAAAAAAGTGAAGATTTCTGCCGACGATCTCGACGGTATGCAGCACTCACACGGTATTTATTAGTCTTACAAAGTCTCGAAGCAACTATGTAGTATAAAGGATTTGTGGAAGATATCCACTAAAATTCGTTTATCTCATGCTTTAGACGGTGAGAAATAGTAAGAATCAATAAATCTGTAAACAGTCTGAGTGAATTAAATAATGGATAAGGTCTATGACCTATAAGTAATTCATAGAATGAGCAAGAGAACGTGAGGTGCGGTGCCGGCCCGATATGGCAGGTGCGTTATGTAAGCAGCAGGCAGCAGTGCATGCGCACTGCTCTGATACCAAATGCCACACTATTCCTATGTTGGCCGACTCGAGGCGAGCTCGTGCCAAGGCCCCGCCGATTGAAAGTAGATGTCCATTGAACCTTTCGAAACGCTCCACAACAATAATACAATCAAAGATAAAACAAATCAACGCAAATAAAGGTCGGGCTAAAGGGCGAGATTGCTCCATCCATAACAGGTGCTGTCTAAACTCGAACTTGGAAGTTTTAGACGCCAGACAAATTTATAATGATATAGCCCATTACCTCGCTGTCATAACGATAACCGTAGATATAGTCGTTACCGTGTAGTACCCTAAGGACTTTAGAAGCGGACAATTTAAAACATAAATTAGATAGTGCAGTGTCTAAATACGGGAGAATACCGGGAGGCAGCCGACTACCGGGTGGTTAGAGCCGATGAATAACGAACTGAGAGAGACGGGTGGAGGAACAGTGTTCAGGAATGAGAGAGAGAGAAACGGGAACCGGGTGCAGTACCAATGTACTCAGTGCACACAGACAGCGATCGATTAGCGGGCTGGCCCGGCGCTACGCCGCAGCCAATCCATCGACCTTTACGTCCCTATTTAAAATTTATAACTGCCCAATTGTTTCTATCATATTAATTGGTTATCGAATCGCTTTTCACTGTATTGCCGGCGTTCTTTGTTGCATGAAAATTAACGATAGCTTGTTTCCTGACATGAGTGACACAAAGTATGTAAGATAAGTTACTTCCTGTTGGATATACCTTATCAACTTCTCGTGCAAAAATTAAAAAAAAAACTTTAAGAGGTACCAGGCTGCCAGGAGTACGAGGTGATTATCGAAGTCTCAGATGGCATTCATTCAGCTGCAGATCACGTCGCGCCGGCCGGCAATCACTTATTTAGCTAGGAGCCGTGATTCTATAGAAGCATCGCAGACTTCGCATTTTTATTTATGATTTTTTTTCTCAATAGCTGTGCGGTAATGGAATAATTTCGATGGAACTGATCAGTATTCAGCAAAAACATTTCTAATTTGCCTTTCCTTGATCGGTTTTGCCTATACCGCGGATTAGACTTCGATTGAATTTTAAAGTAGATAAACCTAGAATTAAAGCGAGAGACTTAAAGTATTCAAATAGATTTTTAATCTACTTTTATTAAGCTGTATTAGGAGCTAAGTCTTATTCTATCATCCATTTGTATCCATTTCGCCTAAACATATATTTGTTCGATGAGATAAATGGTGATATTATTTTCAAAGAACGATATATTATCGTTACTAGATAAGAAATCAGTAAAAACCAGTCAAGTTTTCATTATAAAAGAAAGTTATGAGCGGCATTAAATATCGCTAAGCAGCCACGACCGTGTTCAGGAAATGCTCGTAGTTGAACTTGTCACTTGTCAGTCAGGAAACACGCGCACATGATAAGAAAGTCTTCGAAGGGCTAGGTAAAAATCTAGTGCGTTTTCTTTCGAACAATACTTAAGATAAAGCAGGATAACATTACAAAAGCGACAAACGCAGTGATAAGAACTTCGCAGGAAGTTTTAATCTTATCCAAGTTATAAATAACCATAGTAGTAGGAATACATATGATAAACATAATGTATGTGAGCAATGCAGTCGTGTAAAGTTTTCCGTTATAAAACAAACACAGACGCGCACAATAGCTATTTGTTCAAGTGAAACAAACAAACTTAGCCGTCTCGAGTCGAGCACCAAGTTCAAGGATATAGATTCTCTCGAGCGTCACAGCCAGAACAAAGCTTGGGCTAACTCAACAATGTGTTTAGTTTCGAGATTAGAGCAACCCCGCCCAACACCTAAACACGGATTTTAGATAACATTCAAACTCCGACCACACTGAATATAAATGAGATTTTAGAACGCCGCAGCACCCGTCTTAGGGCTCTCGTGCATAATTACTAGACGTTACAAACGTTCAACTACATTTGAACACCGATGAATAACTTTAATGGACGCTTAGGATATAATAGGTGCTCGGGCGGCGCTTATCCAGGATTTGTTAGTTCTTACATTCTATTTTACTCGGCTTGGAATTCACGATTGATATCGGATCGAAAATGTCTGGATATTTCGTCTCGGGGCGGTTGCGTGGTGGGGTAGAGGGAATTGCGTGAGGGCCGGGTACACACCCTCGCTTCCCAGCTGTTTGTGTCTATTACGATTTCAATGTCAAGACCGATCAATACCGGCAGGGGATGTAAACGTTCGGGAGTTCTCGGCTCGTTCCGGGAGTGACGAGCGGAGGCGCGGGCATACTAACCTACCGTAATACCGGGGTGCGTGCTCGACCGCCGATCAATAGCTAAGAAAGGCTCGTCTCCTTTATAAATAGTCTTGAACTTCACCTCGGACGCCCGCTACGGAAATCCATAGGCGAAAGTGTGGAAATATCTGTTGCCGGTTGAGTCACGACAATCTTCTAACAATAAAAAGCGTTTTCTTTGTTCGTACGAGATGAATAATCCGTGATAATAAGCCGTTGATGCTGGAGTACAATGTGGCATCTCATTATGCAAATAAGATGCACAAACCTCTACAGAGAGAAAGCTCGAATATCTCAATATAACGTGACAATCGGCAGCTGATGTGAATATTTCACTAACTTTTCATGTAAATTGCCCTTCAGCGTACGTTGGCGCGATGACGCTCTGGAAAATATCAGAGATTTACCGAGAGAATATTTCCAAAGGTACTTGAAAAGCTAATATCGCGCGGTTTATGCCTCATCAGCATGCATACCGGTGCAATTGAAACTCGAAATATTTAAAGATTTAAAATTGAAATCCGACCGCGCTCGGCAAATAAAGGAATTAATTAGAGAGCACAAAACCGATGAGATGAAGTGAAATCAAGCTGGAGCGCCATTACAGTGAGTAAAGGGAGCAAAAGCGACGATATTAAAGGACGAAAACGAGCGGTTCATTACTGCAAATGCTGGCAATAACAATACGGCTAATGGCCGTCTCGCGATCCTCTCAATTCCCGCTTCGAATCAAAATCCCTCCGCTTTGTAGCAAATCCTTTGCTATTTCTAACTCGTTTGCAACATAACTAATAGTTTATAGTACTTGTTCTATAAATAAGCTTATTGATTAGCTTAACGCATAAGTTTAAATGTAGAATAATAATGAAGTGCAATTGCATCAATTATACCTAATAACGTAGCTCTGTTGAGGATACAGGTGAGCAACAGCAGTTTATAATCGGCGCATAGGACAATTGTATATAACTATTTTATAATAACAATAGGTAGGTATTTTTATTTCATTTATCATAGTCGTACCCACTTGTAATGGGAGGTTGGAAAGACGAGAGGAATAATTTCCAGGTTAGCAAAGTAAGTATTTATTTGATACATTGTAGTATGCTAATAAACTCAGACTAGACGGCCTGAAGGTTGGATTGGAGTTCAGTTTTTAATTTACAAGCACAATTACAAGAAAAGCAGTTCAGCGCCACGTTTTTCTACCACCGATACGGTCTGAGATGGAATCGTGCTTGTCTGGAATTGACAGACGGCAGTGAGTCGAGGCGATGGACAATTGAATTTAAAGTCCTATTCCACAGAGCGCAACTATCCCAACACTACTTGGCTGGCACCGTACCGAACATCATACGATACTTATTCGTCGTAGCACAGAATAAATAATTGTACTAAAAATTCGTAGTTAGTACAGTTTGTCGAAGCCATCACACTTATTATAGAGGACAATGAATGCAAAGGATAAAAGTGGTTAACGCCATAGCTACAAACATTCTAGAATCCTGCAGCTATCGCAAGCTGTGGGACGTGTGGGTAGGTCACGTAGGCAATGTATAATTTATTTTCCATTCATATAATCGTTTTTCTTGTTAAACGAGAATGCATGATAAACCACACTGTGACCTAGGTAGGTACTTGAGTGACGAATCGTCACACTGTGTAACAATTAATTTATTTTTAATTAATCTATGCTTACTTTATGTACTCATGGAATTGATACTTACTCCAGTTACTTTATCATTAGTCAGAAGAGTAAATACTTGACCAATAAATCATCTTACTTGATTTGACGATGCGATCTGGGATGGCTTCAGTCTTTTCTGTAAGATGGTGGGTGGTGAAACGCTAGACAATCGACAAATCCAATTAACATAGCGCAATGATCCGTCTTTCCTTGTGTTGAGGAAATTGAGATAAGAAGATTTTAGCGCTCAGAGGCGACATTTCTTCATACAGACATTACAGACACAGACGAGCGCTTGACCGCTATTTCACTCGATGGCAAGTGACGATGCAGTCATTGGAGGAATGTGTTTGTCTGGAAGTGAAGACAATAATGAGACGAGGCTCTGAATAAAACAGACAACTATCCCACGCATCCTCTTAATATTTAAACACAAGGAACAATTATCTAAAGCACAGATTACATATTAATTAGACTACGTAACCTATAGCTACTACATACAGCAGAAAAAAATAAAACTTCAGATGATCGACGCAACGAGGAATTAATAGCAAACATCACTTTAGCGTTGGTTCTTTGAAAGAAATACGAGTATATAAGTATCAATAATATATGAGAAAATTCCTGTCAAATCTGAGATTTTTAACGAGCAATAAAGCGAAGCACCTCTAAATTTTCTAAATTTCAAACAGTATTTTTAAATAGTAGCTGTTAATGGAACATTGAATCTGCGTGTCTAAATGGCCGACTTGGTGTGATCACGCAATCTAGTTACTATAATTTGTTAAGGCAATAAGTTGGACACGCCTCGCAATTAGATGTACTTACACATATATTTCAACGATAGACTTAACTGGGTGGATTAAACAGTGGTATTTTAATCTTTTTCTACACATAAAATTAATTTCAAGTACCTTGTAAGATTTAAGAACTCGCCAACATTAAGAAGAAGACAAAACGAACATAAGACATAACAAGACACGCGCGATGCATATCTGAACAATATACAAGTATGTATAAAAAGTAGCTAACCAAGTTACCACCATCAAGGAGAAAATCTACTGACATAACCTTACGGTGTTCCGGCAGCACACAGCCCTTGAGAGTCAGAGTATTTTAGGACTGGCGTGTTCACTATCTTCGACCACATCATCACTTACCACCAGGCGAGATAGAGGGCTCCGACCACATCATTACTTACCACCAGGCGATATAGAGGGCTCCGACCACATCATCACTTACCACCAGGCGAGATAGAGGGCAAACGCTAGCCTATAAGGTTATAACATATACAAAATTTACTATGAGCTACACCTAAAATAATGTTAGTTATGTCATAGACAGGCCAGATACAACTATCTAGCTCTGATGACCTAAGCTTGACGATTAAGAACTGTCACAGAATAATGAATAGTACAAGTAGTACTGTATGTGTCCATAACATGGTCTGCACACAATACTATTTATAATTCAGTTTTACAAAACAAGAGGACCCTGCTATATGAACAGAATGACATGGGAATATGACAAGGGAAAAGGGCCAAGGCTAAGCAAAAAGCGGCGTTACGTCGCCAAGTAGATGACTCCTCAGGTAAGGAACATTGACTATGACACATAAAATTGTCACAAACAAGGAAAAAGAATCCTAGGACAGGCGTAGTAAAGGCACAGAATTTAAAAAAACGTTATATTACGCGGACCAATCCAATCAATATACTCGTAGCAACTGATAAAAGTGCATGTACATATTCTTATCTTTGTTTCAAAAAAATCTGTTCAGCCGTTGAAGATTATGAGCTCTTTTCTAGTTGATAAGGCTATAAGAGCTACTTTCGTAGATATGATCAATTTGAAATTCGGTATCTGTTACTTCAATGATATTGCAAGGAATCCTGCTGCTGGGGTATCTCTTGGAATTTGAAGAATACTCAACTCGTTACCGGCAAACAGCAGAGATATCGTGTATAGTATAGACTCATTAAAATGGCTTCAATGCATTGATTATATATAGATTAGTGGGTGTCGGTGGTTTTGATTTTAATTTTTAAGTATTATTTCTAAAATGAATGACAGAATACGCACACCCTAAAGCATGTACTAAGTCTAGCTAAAAATATATTTGCAAAGGCATTCCTATTTAATTACGGTAAATAATCCCTTATCTATAAGGGATTATTTTCCGGATTATGACCTCTAGGTTATATAAATGAATTCAGAATACCTACAATATAATTTAGTTGTGTTAAAATTGTTCGTGGCTTTACAACAAGAACTTAGGTAAATCTTTTATCCATAATATTGTGTTGTGTATTTTATGGAACTAAAATTACATATTATCGTTTTATATATGTAACGCTCTTACATACCTTGTTATACGACTTAGACAAGGTACGAAGTGTGCAGTTAAGCCGCATAAATTAATCTTTATAAGGTAACTCCAAGAATATATCTCGCGAGGTATTTTTCTTGCGTAAAGTTTCACGATTTTGTTAAAGGCCTCATGTTTATAGTTACTTAAGTAAAAGGGTTACAGTGTCGTTGAACTCTAGTGTTGCGAAATAACAAGTTATTTATAAAAATCATACGTGTAATGAAAGGTTTGTGACGAAATTTACGACAGTTGTAAACCTGCTTTTCTACCATGTGATTTTAAATTATCTTTTAAGTGAATAAGATTCCTTAGTTTTTACTCATTCTTGGACTCATTCAAACTATTTCTTTAACGTCAACAATTTGTTTGCTAAACCTGCTTTTCCGTTGTAAATGAAAGGAAATTAAACTATTTGGAAAATAAAATAACCTATGTATATTTAATAAAAAATACAAGAGACAACTTAGAATTAGATGATGATAACAATTTTGATCATATCGCTTATCAAAAATCGAAAATAAAAGTGGTAATGCATGTTCAGCGGTATGTCGAATGAATAATCAATAAAATTGATTCAATCGCATTACTGCCGTCCTTATTCCAAACAATAATAAACTTTAATAACAATGAAAACCGGCACAATCAGCCTTTGGAACTAATAAATTACGTATTCATTTATTATAATCAGATAATAAACAAAGGCATTTGAACCTATGCCAACAGGTAATGCTGTAAGACGTAACAAATCAAATTACATAATATGGCTACTTAAGTCATGACTAGAGTTGCTATTCCAATAAATGTATCGATATGTTTATTGCATCGATATATGGCATTTTGGCTATTTTTGACATGGTGGAACGAGCGGTGCGCATTTTATTAGAAATAAGTAGGTATGGAATAACATCATTTTCATGATATCACTAAAAAAAATCATAAAGACTATTTATTCGCCAGATGTTAAATACAATGTGTTTATTGTCCTAACCCAGGCCTCGTAAACAAAGCAATTTAATGTATGGCCTATAAATATAAATTATTTGCTGTAGTTAACTTCAAACTGCAATTTAAATGCGGCTTTTTGAGTACTTCACTGAAATGCGACGAGTTATGAACCCTGCGGCTCCAGTCCCGTCCTTTTTTTTTGATGTTTGAGTAAACAACAAAAGTAAGAAAATGTACCAAAATTACGAAGGGGCAAGGAGAAACTTACTTTCAAATTTATATTATTAGTGTGGATTACCACCTACGAGTTATAAGTTAGTTTAAACCTTCGACTCAAATTTACAAACAAAAATAATATCAGTGATATCATGAAACCCGAAAAGAGAGTTCGTTAGAGTAAATCAAATAAAAAAATTACAAATTAATAAATTTATCCATAAAGTATCGGTAACATTCCTAGTACAAATCTATTTTCCAGGGTTGTCATGTAAAAATCAGTTTGGAGATGAAAATCTAAATGTAAACTGAAAATATCTGAATGTTAAAGATTTGAAAGACTTAAGTCTGTGTCTTAATTACGAATAGGTAAATGCCACGTAGGATATCAGAGCTGGATGACCGTGCCGAGTGGCGTACAACTAGAGAGGCATATGTCCAGCAGAGAACTAGTATATGCTGATGATATGAAAAATAACACACTTGTAACACATTATATATAATTTAAACCATTAACTCAACATCATGAGTTAAATTTATAGTTATAGTGAGTTTGAATCATAATTATAAAAATACCGACTATTATACTCACTAAGATTTGACGTCGAATGTCTCGACCTAGGTTTCGTACATGTCCGATGCACTTCCTCGGGAGTTTACGCAGCGAGATCGCGACGAACTCGTCGTCAAAGCGCATCGGACATGCACGAAACCTAGGTCGAGACATTCGACATCAAATCTTAGTGAGTATAATAGTCGGTATTTTTAATATCATCATGAATTAAGATAATTTTTACAACACAATTTTTGCTAACAAAATTAATTTCTATCAATAGATATTATACGCCGGTCGAACGGACAACCCTAACCTGCTAGATTTGCAAGCGTTGCGCTCGCGCTGCATCGCCGTAAGTAGGTTACGCGCGAACGTCGACCCCACGCCCGACTTCAGGGTTAACGCGGCTCAGGGCTGCTACTTTATACTTTTAACTAGTTGTTAGATAAATTGTTTGAATGCTTCTAGAAGCTGCTAATAGCGTTAGTTGTTTACTCATGACAAGTAGCTTAGTCTATTTGAATTGTATTGAAATTTAAGTATGTAACGAATTTAAGATATATTGATGAATGTTTAATTAACATAGATACATGATTCTTGATATATTTAATTTATAAATATAAACACTTTGAGATTGGTCAGGTAATATAGAAACGGCGTACTAAATTCAGAACGAAAGGTCGGTCTTCTAAATCTGCAGCAGAGGCTGGAAACAGATGATATAGTGATTATATTTCGTATACTGTCAGAAGTCACTGTTTTATCATTTTTTTTACACTTGTAATAATAATATTTTAATGCAAAAGTTCGTGAGCTTATTTGTATGGGTTAGTATATTACTCCTTCACACAAACGCTTAAAAAGATTTTAGAAATTCTGAAATGAAGATAACTTATAGTTACCTACCTATTAAAATACTTGCCTTTTATCCCTAAAACCGCGTTAAGCCGCGAAGCGCATCTAGTCGACAGTCTCATCTATCGAAATCTACGGAAACCATAAGAGTTTTCATCGGTTTATTTAGCTGGAAAACGTAAGATTTTTCTTAGATATATTTTGCTGAAAAATCATTGGATTATTTCGTTTTATTTAGCTAACTAACTTCACGGTTATAAAAATCATATATTTATAATGCAACAATTGCAACATAGGTATTGTGTTTAAAGTAGTTTCGGAAAGGTAAAAATATTATATATATTTACAAAGAACATTGTAAGTATGACTGTTTCCATTTTGTTCCGCCTAGTTATGCAATTTTTCATGGATGATTTCATTGGTTACTTACTGCATGCGAACGACAACTTACGACAAAAATGAACTAGGGTTGTACCACAGAACACGGAAATACCTACAATAGTTATATATACAAGAGTATACTTACAAGTTACATTCAAAAATTTACTTACTTTGTTTTACATACAATAAATAATAAACATATTCAAAATGCCGAATTCAAATAAATCCTTCAGTTCTGAATTTAGCTTTTTATGTTCGTGAATTGCTTGTCTACTTTTGATTTTATATTTTATCTATCTATATATTTTTGGGATTTTTAACATTAGACATTTAGACATTATGTGTATTTATTTATATAAGCTATTGGCCACTTTTCACACCTAGGCTCAGTAAGTAATCCTTTACGAATTTGAATTACGCACTAAACTAGCTATTTCGGCCTGAAATCAAGTCATGTTTTCCAAACATTATTACCGTAGTTATCGAGATAATAATAGTATTGGGATCAACGACCGCTCTAGTTCTAATCTAGTAAATACTACTGCGACTTTGTAGTTAGTTTGAAATGATTTCATACTAGCGTTGCTCCACCTTCCACCTTCATTTTGCCCTATTGATTCATTCATTCATGCCTTTACCGGATGTACTAAAAACCTGCCTGCTAAATTTCAGCAAGAGGTCTATTGGTTCTTTATATCGTCCCAATTTTACTTATATTATAACCACCGCCATCCACGATTGCTATTCTTTCCATGCATATTTGTCAGGCAATGATTGCTGTAACTAACCGGTTGTCATTTTTAAAACCAATAAGTTTAGGTTAGATTTTCGATCTAATGAGTACCTACCTCCAGAGAAATGGAGATAAACACCTCAAACTTGCTACTGAAAATACATTTGAAGTCGTTTATTTAGTTTTTATAAATGATTTCTTGTTAAATTGTGTGGTGGTGTTCCATGAAAATTATATTTATCTGTCCATTGATCAGAAAATGTTATCTTTTGTCAGTGGATGCAAAGCAAAGTAAGAAAGTACTATATATTACTGTAGGCGTTGGGTTGGGCTATTGACAGACATAGGTAGTATACGCAGTCGTAAATAGCCGCTCCGAATAAATTTAATCGAGTTAATAATAATAAATCAGCAAACAGTAATTATTTCACGACTGTCGAAACTATTGGATTATTTATTTAACCATTTATTACTGGTTGACGTAAGTGAACATTTGTTATGACCTCATAATACATAATACATCATAATACATCGAGCTACCAATACCATCCTCGATCTCATTCAGATTTGGCCTTGTGAGGCAGTTGATTATCATTCGATTAACTTATATTATCGTCTACCTCTTTTGCTGGATGTAAATAGAACCCCGACATCATCTATCATGTCTTGGAGCATGTCGAACAAACGTCGTACTGCGTAGGCGCAGCATAGCTGGCAAACCTACGCATAGCCAGGCGCATAATATGCATCCGAGCATTAGCTTTCCACGGCACTCTCTATATTGTTACATACTACATGCAAATTTTAAGTTGCGTCATCAATTTTGCTTTTGTAATGACGATGACTACTATTTCATCTTCATCCTCCAATATCTTGTACAGGAATCTTTGAAATCACGATAAACATGGTAACCGAAAGCTTCAGACTGGCATGCTTTTTGGTTAAAGTCCCTAATAAATTGAGAAAGTTCTAGACGTAGCCAGATGAAGCAATCCTTAATGTCGAAGAAACCCTTTGTTGGTAAAGTAAAATTGACTTAGCTCAGACAAAATCATTAGCAAAATACATCAAGAAATCAGATAAACTAACCTATATAAAACTCCCCTATTGTTCACTCAACGAACTCTCAGAATCGAACGCCCATTATGAAACAAAATAAGCTCACACAAAAATAAAATCGTATTAAAACCGAGGAAAGTTTTATTATAGTTCTCAACCCATAAAAGTTTCAACATCGCGGCTAAATTACGAGAGCTACTGCGAAACATTCTACCGAACTAAATGCGCTCCAACGAGCCGCGAGTTTATCAAGATTGAATTCGACAAGTACCTAAACTACAAAAACCTGCTCAGAACTCGCACCTTGTACGGTGATAGTGTCCTGCAAGTATCCAAGTTGCGATTAAAAAAAACAGGTTGATCGGTATACGAAACAGTCTTGCAAGTTTACAGGTTGCTGCCATGCTGAAAGTTCGCACGCCTGGTTACCTTTTATAGAGACCTCAGGCTATTCGAAGTGTCGAAAGCTCAACGAAGAAATCCGACACCGCACTTACACCGCAACTTTGGTCTCTAGATGTTCTGTGTAGAATTCCTTGCAATTTTAATTCTAAGAGCAAATATTTAAACTGAGTAATGGAGTAATTACGACCACATACTTACGAAACAGTCGATATCTGAACTAGTAACTCGCTTGTGCTATCATTCTACTAGTTTTTGCGGTGCAGGAAAGTTGCACGGCGGGACCTATCCAGCCCTATTGTATCTATTAACCGGCTACTTTCTCAATTCTAGCCATTTACGGTCCGCTGAGAAAATCGAGATGCATTTCGTATCGTATCAGCTCATGAAGCGACGACACGTCAGCATAACTCTGCCCGCTGGACTGAGTGATTCACTCATTGTAAACGTCTTGCCATATATTCATACTATGCGAGTTAGTCGTAACTAGCATCTAAGCAATGGCTTCTTCAACAAGTTGTTTTATGGATAACAGAGAGCCTTTTATGAATATAGTGTGTCGTGCGTCCCTATCTCATTTACATACTTTCATAAACGACATTTAAGATCTTGTTGGTATAACTATTCATGAGCCAACTTGTTTACTTGAAACTGACTTGTTATAGAGCCTAACAAACTCGTTAACTGTGCTTAACCGAATTCAAAATTCGAATTTACCCTGAGTGACCTTGCAACGGAAACCAATAATGCAAACAGCTCGAAGTAAGGCGATTTGAAAGAGCCTCGCTAATCCACATGGGAAGCCTTGAGGCGAGTGTCGAGTTGCCCAGATTGATTACACAGCCGACCGCGGCCTCATCTTCCAACGTGCCTGTGTTCTGTCTGTATTGTATTATGAATTTTCCATTTTATTTCTACCCTAAAATATATTTAGAATCTAGGATAATTAAAGATCGCTTACAAAAGATATTATAGGTATAAGACATTCTTGCTGGTGCATTAAGAATCGCCTACATCTTCAAGTATCTCAATAAGGACCTATTAATTAAGATTAGCTTCACTAGAATCAGGTTTAGTTCAGTTACTTTCAACATCCAAAGCTGAGTGGTTAATCTAAATGCCGCAGACAAATTAATTCCCCTAGCACGTATGAAGTAGTTGAGCTCGTTAGCCTGATGTTTGATCATGTGGCGATAACATCTGAACACGAAAATTACAGACAAGATATATTCATAAGCTTTAATGTCATGACTCTGCAGATTATAAAGCCGGCGATTAAGGTAGATGATTTGAAAATGCCAATTTTAAGCTTACTGTTGTGGCTGGAGACTTTAACACAGAGATTGATACAGTACTGCCTGTTGTTAGTAATCCACAGGTTTCTTTGATTTTCTTTTGTCATTATCACTAAAACTCAACATTACTAGAAGGAACCTGGCGGTTTCCTAAAACCTGTCGTTGAAAGGCATTTTAAAGGCCATTTACATTATCATACACGATAATTTCTTGAATGACCTGTCTCATCCAGTCTTTACAAACTCTTTGATATAAGTTCATTGCTGTTAAGGTACGGCCAACACACACCGCGGCGTCATGCGATCTGCGGGCGCAATCTCAGTACTTTTCAATTGTTTTCTGATCGCTTTTGGTGTGAACCAGTCGGTACAAATACTACTGCGCTTTCTGATCGCCGTCTTGACGCCAGGACGCTGCGGTGTATCCGTACCTTTACAATAAGTTAAATAGAAAAAAATATCTTACACGGCAATTAACAGAAGACATTAGTATTGCTCATGCTAGCGTACGATTGCATCGCAGTGCGATCACAGCCTTACTTCGAAGAACCGGTCGTCGTAATCAATACGCTGGCAGACGGCAAGACACCATAAATAGAAGGAGTGGTCGCTTTAACGATGCTGCGAAATCGTGCCTCGGTTGCACTTCTTATCAATCATGTTTATGACTCTAATATAGTGATACTGAGCGATACAGTTTCACTTGGTTTCACGTTTCACCTACGGCGGTTGGATGCAACACAGATAAAGCGTCTGGTAACTATTTAATATTCAAATTGTGTATGATAATAATATTAACAATATCAGCAGTTCAGCGCAAATGTTTTATAATTCAAATAGCAATTTGAAAACATAAATTTTCTAAAGTTTTAGTTATTATTGTAAGAGTATTTTTTAATTGGCATTGTGATGAAGAGGCATCGCGCTTACAATGAAACAGAGATAAAATTCATATACCTACTTAAAAAACCTAATCAATGATCAGGCACCGAGATAGTCTGAGACAGAAAAAATAAATTCAGCAATAAAATTTTATGACATCCATACACCAATTTGTGTATGGGACCACGGTATAAATAATAGTTGGTGTGACTGCATAATATAGTGTTTTTATTTCGATTCAAGTTATTTATCATACAATGAAGCAATTACAGGCAAGGCCCAATTTGTCATGACTTCATGAGTTGATTGATTACAAAATACATTAAATCTGTAGATGTATTCATTGGAAAACGAGAAGGAGACTGACATTTCACGGTACCAAATTCAAAGGACTTAAATAAACCTGCCCAGGGGGGGAAAATTATGAATTTCCCCTGGCGTCTAACCGACTTCTGTCACGCGAGTCTACAAGACAATACTGGGGGTTATTTACGCGATAGATAAGTGACTGGAATGTTTTAGCTGTTTTAAATTATCTAGCTTGCAGGTCGGACGTTCGGTAGCAGTGTGCTTGTCAGGATCGCACGAAATAGCTATTCAAATGACTCTTTCTGTGATATCTACGATCATTCTATCTTTAGCTGTGAAATCGCTTTTAATGTCACTTATCAGAGTTATATTAGCATTAACCTTTCTAATATTTACTGTTAGTAAAACTGTTAATGCTGAAATATTTTAGAAACTGTGATATATTTAGATAATCAAGAATTGGCTATTATAATAGCCAACTCTAGATTATCTGAATCTTTCTTTCCATTAATAAACGAAGAGACGAAAGCAAGAGCAGTCAGTAACGTGCCTTCAACTGCGTCTATTTGAGAACTGTGTTGGAAAGTCTCTACATTGATAGCGATGCGTCTTGTCATCGCTAATGTCTGCTAGAATGAGATGCAGCTAGACAGTTGTTTTCTGCATCTCTTTTTGTATCGACGATTATATATATATATATATATATATATATATATATATATATATATATATATATATATATATATATATATATTTTTATATCTTATAGGCTAGCATTTGACTACTATTTCACCTGTTGGTAAGTGATGATGCGGTCGAAGATGGTAAGCACGCTAGGCCTAGAATGGGAACTGGCTCTCAAGGATAGCTGCCGGAACACATTAGATGTTTTGGCGACAGATTTTCTAACTTGAGGGTGGTAGCTGGCCAGGCGGACACTAGATAGTGTCCTACCACCATGCGGGGGTTGTTGGTTTCTTAACGATGTTTTTCTTCACCGGAGGGCCACTGTGAGAAGCGCACATAAATTTTTCGATAGAAATTTTCGATAGGTGCACGGCGGTTTGAACTCGGTACCACGGCATCAAAGCCGACCGTTCTCCCGATTACGCCACCGGGCCCTCAATATATATATTATATTTCGAAATAGATAGGCCCTATTATAGTTCGAAATTCATCGCTATACACGTAGAGACTACCGGCCCTGATATTAGCTAGTGATAGACCAAAACAGTGAGCAAGATCTTGTTGTTAATAAATTCACGTAGTTAGGTACTCCGATAGGATAAAGCATCGGGCTAATGAACCGCGCACCGTCGGTAATATAATTGTGTCCGGTGCGATAGCTAGTACAAATTATGTTTGTTTGGCTAATTACAATAGATTACTTGGAAATGATGAGGAAATAATAGAATTAAATTTAGTATCAACGTAATTAGACAATGCAAATACAGATGCATTTGTACGTTTACTTGAAGTAGCACGATAGCACGATGGCCTTACACGTAATAATGTTCATCGAAATTTGGAAAAGCAAATTGTGCACGATAATTAAAAAATTTTAAAGTACGTTGACAATCTATGTATGGATGTTGGACCAAGAGCTGCCCTGAATGAACACATAGAGCATTTTGTTCCGTACGTCAATACAAACCTATAAACCGAAGCGCTTCATATTCTGTTCTGGGAGACCAGAGAAAAACATATTTTTCATTGTGATTTTTATGGACCAAAAATAAACTTTAAAACAAATAAATATGGACTATTTTTAATCGTTACTGACATTAAACTATTTCATTATTTCATATTCATTTTTTTTATTATGGCTCCACACGATATTTTTTTTATATACACAGCACTCTCTACCCATTTTGAAATACATACTAATTGCAAGAGATGAAAGAGACTAAGAAAAGAATATTGACAAAATGAGTATGTAAAACCATTGGATTTATATTATGGTAAAACAAAAAAAAAACCTGGGATATATTTATTATATATTTTTTTCTTAAGTAAATTGATGTAGGAAATCATTTGGAAATACTCGTATGCCTGGACAGGATTTGGTCCAAACCCTGTCAATATCCTTTAAAAAAATTAAACGCCCTCGACCGATCTATTTATAATATCTGTTCATAGACACCAGTCTAATGAGCCCACACACGAAATTTCAGCTGAAAGTTGGTGAGGAGTTGATTATTCCACAGATTTCAGGAGACGCCCCAAGGTTACCATGTTCTTGCATTGTGATTAAAGTAAGAGGATATCGAATCGCCCCTATGAAAGTTGCTCTCATAGATCAACTCGAAAATGAGCTCAATCTTCAAATGACTGAACGGATTTTTTTGAATCAAAGCTAAGAACACTCTCGATTGAGTCGCCTATAAAAATTTAAATAATTTATTACAGGTAGTATTATATGAATGATCCGGCTGACTTGCTACTAAAAAGTAGCTAACCGACATCAAAGAATAAATTTGCCCCATCACACAACATTACTGTGTTTCGGCAGCACACAGCCCTTGAGAGTCAGACCATTTTAGTTTCAGACCATTTAGACCATTGAGGACTAGCATATTTACCATCTTCGACTACATCGCTTACCACTAGGCGAGAATGTGGTCAAACGCTAGCCTATCAGAGATATATCCCTTTATTTTTGTTTGGGGTCGGGGCTTAAAAATATACGTCGAAATAAGAACGACATTTTCTTTTCGACTACGATATAGATAGATAAGTTATTTTTCAAAAAAAATAAAACCGACTTCATAATCACAAACAGGCACTCAAAAGCGAAAAATAAATTACTTAAAATTATTATAAGCGCTACCCACTTATCTATTTGAAGTCGGTGCCAGCCAAGTCTAATAGGTAGTAGATAGATAATACCTACATGTATCTACCTACTTACTGACCTACATGTACCTACTTACTACTACTACATACATAGTATCTATCTACTATCCAATAGACTTGGCTGGCACCGACTTCAAATAGATAAGTGGGTAGCGCCACCAAATGTAATACATTTGGTGTCTGGGCCGTTATACACTGACGGATATATACTTTTTGAAAATTTCAAGTATGTACCTATAACGGTTAAGAAGATACAGATCTGTAAAGTGCGCACATATGTATAGACACACGGACGGACGGACGGACGGACGGACGGACGGACGAACGGACAACAAAGTCTCAGAAAGTGTTCATTTGGTACCCTTTGGGTTCGGAACCCTAAAAAAATTGACTTTAAATGCCTTGCTAAAGTGATAATATTCACTAGTAATAATTATGTCATCAAGGTATCAAAGGACAATGTCCAAAATGGCCCTGTGCAATTAAAGCATCTGACACACACGATAATTAACTGTCTATTTTATTACAATAATTCCAAATACTTTTATAATACGGACTAGTTGTATTCCAAAATGAATATAAAAAAGTATTATTTGCGATTATTAACATTACTTGCCGCCATTTGGCCAACAGAGTACTGAATCACTCTACTACGTTATAAGAGGCACTTCCCTATATTGTTGAAACCCGAATTATGAAAGCACTGTGTAGCCAACCTAACAACGGAAAGTATTATTTACGTAGTAACTATTATATAATCTGTGGTATTATGCTTATAAATTATTTTTTTGCAGTGTTGGTTGGTACAAAGTACGTTCATAATTCTGAGTTATTTAATAATGTATGCAGTGTCGCGGGACTGAAATGGGCGCCATCTTCGGCAAACGTCATGACATGTCAAAAAATCTTAGGTATGTTTAAAAAAGTTTGCACCCTAACAAGACTCTGCCCGATAGAACATTCCTGTGAAGACAAATTATTTATATTTATATATAATTATTTATTATAATTATTAATATATAATTATTGTTTGAGGGCCCGGTGGCATAATTGGGAGAACAGTCGGCTTTGATGCCGTGGTACCGAGTTCAAACCGCCGTGCACCAATGAATTTTTCGATCGAAAAATATATGTGCGCTTCTCACAGTTGCCCTCCGGTGAAGGAAAACATCGTTAAGAAACCAACAACCCCCGCATGGTGGTAGGACATATCTAGTGTCCGCCTGGCCAGCTACCACCCACCCTCAAGTTAGAAAATCTGTCGCCAAACATCTATGTGTTCAGGCAGCTATCCTTGAGAGCCAGTTCCCATTCTAGTCCACTTCTCTATCTTCGACCGCATCATCACTTAGCAACAGGTGAGATAGTGGTCAAACGCTAGCCTATAAGATATTAAAAAAATATATATTTATTATCCCCACCTTTATTTCTATCTCGCTCACAGTTACCGTAATATCTGTCAAAAACCAAAATCAACGAAAAGAAAGATGTAAAAACATTATTCAAGGTCATATTTTTTAGTCTTTAAAAGTATATCCAATAGCAACCTCCATTGTGTATAATCTTCTTGGGACTCTTCTACTAAAACCAGTACATTCTCCTATGTTTAAGGTATTTATCTCCATATCTCTGGAGATACTTATCAGATCTCGATAAAATTAAAATGGGACCACCTCGGAAACGTATCCTACCTATTAAAAAAAGAATCATTTGGATCCGTTCACTATTGACGGTGAAATCGCGTAACATACACACACAAAAAAAAAAAAAAAAAACATACAGACGAATTGAGAACCTCCTCCTTTTTTGTGAAGTCGGTTAAAAATAGTAACCGTGGAAAAAATATTGTATTAATTTTAAATTTAAGAGCCCAATAACTAGTTAAAATAAACCTAGCTGCAACACTAAACATTCACGCATTCAAACCGTGAAACAAACAATCGTTCAATCGTCGAGCCAGTAGAAAATAAGTGCGTTGCATACCTATTCGAGTGCAGTACGCAGTAATAAATAACAAACAACCAACGAGTAAAAATAGAAGCATGGCGGCCGCTAGGGTAATGACCGATGGTTGACACACAACCGGCTCAAGGCCTGTTGAGATAAGATACCAGACTGGCATAACAAACAGACATAGCGACAGACAATTGCAAAATAATCCGTGTACAGAACAATATTTTAAGGGATATTAAACATAACGATACATTGTCCTAGGTGGCTACCGTTAATAAAAATCTAGGACTTTACGGTAAGAAATTGGAGCACGAAAAATCTAAAAAAAATGAAAATTATTTTCTTGAAATATGAAAGCACTTGAAAGCAGTCTTCTTTGCAAGTATTATTCTCACCCAAATACATCAAAATTTAATAGTAAAA
This sequence comes from Cabera pusaria, assembly GCA_954871355.1. Classification (NCBI taxonomy): domain Eukaryota; kingdom Metazoa; phylum Arthropoda; class Insecta; order Lepidoptera; family Geometridae; genus Cabera; species Cabera pusaria. The sequence continues at coordinate 9,142,258 of OX940893.1, forward strand.
TTGAGTTAGTGAACAATTAAGCTAACAAAATTAGCGATATCGGCATCGAGGATTTTTTTGATTAGCGATTTGGATCTGATGTTTTAACAAAAGCCTCAAAAAATGTTGACTAAAAATACATTACATTGTAGACGATTCCAAAATGGCCTCGCGTGATTCTAAATGGATTGATAGATATGATAGCATCTTTAGTGGCAGCGGATCGCTACTCTGAAATTAGTCTAGCTTTCAGACATAATCTTTTAACTTTAAAAGATTTTCTTTATTTGCAGTTTATTTACTCATTTTTCCACTATCAATCAAAAGGATAAATTTATCCACCAAAGTAATATTCATTGTATTCAGACAATATTTGCAGACACGCTATTAAGATACTTGTTCTAAAAGTTAATAAATGTTTTAATATTTAAATATAATTCTAGAAATAAGAAACAAGTTCAATTTAGTGTCAACAAGTTACAATTAATTACTTTTTCAACCTTTAGTCTCATATCATAATAATGAGATTAGGTTTTTGTATTAGATTAAATCTAGTTATGTGGCATAATTTTGTGAAAGATGCAAAACACAGAATTATTATATATTCAACAGATTATCTTTAGGATTGGTGGTAGTGTATTTTTAAAATGCAATGACAAATATCACAAGTTTTATATTAAAACTTAAAATCTAAAATGAAATAAAGTTAAATTTAAGAGGCATACTGAACTTAATAATAAGTAAATGAGGGTGTGGCGAGAGGTCGTGAAGAATGTCAAAATTAAAGGTCCGTACAATAACGGACTAAAAATGATGATAAGGATGATGCTTAGATTAAGACATGGCAATCTGCTAACTCGATGAGAAAACTTACAAATTTAACATGAGAGCTGTTATGACGATAATCAGATACGAAATGTTCTTCTTGAACAACCAACGTGCATTTTTATCCTCGAAAAACTTGTTATCATTTGTAATGATAAAATAACGTTGAGCAACTTCAACACAAATGAATTATAAGCGAGTGCTATACTGAACTGAACCTAGGGAATTCGCTACCTACCCTAAAAATATTCTATTTTTGACCTTACGCTAAATAAATACTTTTCATCGATGTTTTAAATGAAACCATACAAATTACAATAAAGCTTATAGTATGACATTGTGTATATTCAAGAATTTAACTTTAATCAAGGTAAAAGTTATTCTACGCAGTTGTTTTCGAGATATCATTCTCAAAAATGTTTAATTATCATCATATTGTAAATGTCTGTTTACATCACCTTGAAATTTGTCATTATTTATTTATTGACAGACACTATCTTGTTACAGTTTATTATTAATAGATTATACGACAAAAGGACGTAAACAAGTAGGTATTATGTGGCCTTGACTTTATGATTATTATATGAATATAGGATGGCTGCATGACGTTCAACACTTTATGCGTTCTATTTTTGGTCACATAGGCATAGGGATATATTGTTGTCACTGTTTTGAGCTATATAACATACCAGATGCGCCCCCCGGCATCGCCCGCGTTAATAAGTATGATATGTGTTAATCCAGGTACACATGTATGTATACTATCTGTATGCCAAATTTCATCCAAATCCGTTTATCCATTTTTGCGGAAAAGAGTAACAGGCATTCATATACTCACCTGAAGCACGTTGCATCGTCTCTTTGTAAATATTGCCCCAATGTCCTGCATCGATATTTTCCGCGATGTTAGTACCAGACGCTCTTACTTCGTCATTATTATTTTTTTTATTTGAACGAGGATACATAGAAACATTTCGCATTTATAATATTAATAGGATAGGATAGCATTAGAGCTATATGTGCAATTAACGTGAGTCTTATATTTCTCACACGTATCAACGATTTTTTACATGTAAACATTGTTTAAAAATTGAATTAGATTTGGAATTGCTACCATATTGTCAACTATTTGAAGCAAACCAATGTTCGCATCGTTATGTGATTGAGCATTATATTATAATAATAAATATGCACAGTACCATTAAAATTATATTTTTGCAATAGAATTGTGATGAGGATTTGTAATAAAGTAACAAAATAAGTGTAACTTAGTTATTTAAGTAAGTAACAAACATTGTTATTAATTTTTAGAAGTTGAAGAAATGAAATGCTGTATGTATTATGTAGTTTGGACAACAACTCTATAATTTGGTAACCTGCAGTAGATCCGAAGGCGAAGACAGGAGATGGGTTAGTGGAAATCTTTAGCGGCTAATGTTAACCCTTTGAGTTTGGGCTCATATGATTTTATTTCACTAATCCATTAGACTTGGTTTAGCAGCGAGGGTCTAATGGGGGAGCCAGGAATTTACATTTTAGTTAAAGCGTTTTTTGGTTACTTCAACTTATTTAGTCACACATGCCATGTAACAAGTAATTTTTACTGCACACTTTGGATGTAGTAATGAATGAACGTTTGGCGATAGAAGAACTGATCGATTGTATGAATTGACCACAGCATTTTCAATTCGTTGTTATAAAACTTAAGCCTTTATCCTATTCAGCATAAGAATACTAAGATATCACAAAATAGTATTAAAAATATTGCAATTTCAAAAGTATAGAAGTCCGAGGGCAATATAACGCATTCCCAGACAATCTAATTTTGAACTAAATACGAAGAGGTAACTTTATCACAGCTGTCTCCATAAAACAAGCTTGCCGATTAAATTACATGAAAGTTACGTTTGTAAACCTCCCTCCGGCGGCGACCGTGACAGGGTTTTATCGCGAAAAGTGTCAGCCGGTGTTTTTATAGTCTCGCAACAAAAACTTTCACGTGTCTTTTCAGAGGTGAAACATATTTTTGTCACAAGTATAAAAAGGCTGTGGCAGACAGTGCCGGTGTCAGTCCACTAGAAAGTATTGTTGCGTTACTTTAACCACGTGCCTCGATACTAGTTTGTTGATCAGAGGTTTCATCAAGATCGGTACCACAAAGTTTTTTTAGAGAACGGAATTTTAAACGGCGTCTGTACAAAAAAAACAATGGTTATACAGCTACTATATATGATATAAGGCCTATATCTGTACTTAGATTTGACGCAGTAGAAATAAGCTGAAATAGTTTCACAAGGAAACAAAATATTCTTCGTTATGCCTACCCCGTAATTGATCCCAATTTTGTTAGCCACTTCTAAAATTCTAATCTTATTCAAGCTTACCTTTATTTGATATGAGTTGACTTTGTGCTTCGGGAGAAAGTTGAATGTAGAGAAGTCTAATCTTCGGGAGAAGATCCCGTTGGCACCAGCACCAGCTCTGCAAACAAAATAAAATATCATTTTATACATGCTATTGATATTGAAGAATTTACTAATCCAAGGAGTAAATACATGTCAGAAGTGCTCGTACGTTAATGATAAGTGTCTGTGAATCTGCCGCCTGATGCACCTAAATTGTTCACGCTTGGTTGAAGACCATCATCCAATCATTTTCAACCTATGTAGACTCGATGCAATAATCACCGATGCAGTAGTTAACTAATGAATCAAAATCCAATTTGTCCTTTAGCCAGCGTCTACATTCCGTGCCATATTCAACGGTAAAGTAATCGCATTAAGGGTTTACGGCGAACGACTTACGACTTTTTGCGCAGATTGCACTCGCAATTTTATTTGCGGCAATCTAGCCCGAGGTTTTCTGTAATGAAGTGATAGTTTATGCGAGCAGGTTTTTATCGTGCGACGCTAACAAATTAATCTTCATTTTAATAGTGCATGTGCGTGCATGTTTCGTTCGAGTCGTGCGACATTTTGAATGTATGTCACGCGTTCAGTAACGTGAAACTATTTGCAACAAAACACGTTTTTTTATCTTTTTTATCTGCAGCCAGTATTGAAGGCGCCGCGCATAAAAAACGAATCCAAGTCTTGTGGTGGGGTAAAAAATAACTCGTTTTTCATTGCCAAGGCCAGCCGAATTAGATACCGGCTTTCGTATCTCCTCGGGCGTGTCAACAGCATTGTGTTTACATTCACGAAATAAAAAACCGGCTATGATTATGTTGTCGACGTTTCGTAATCATTTTTTATACTGATTGGCGGTTATTAAATTATATACCCCTAAATCGGTCTTTTTAGTACATGCTTGTTAAGATTGTTTTTCTGCTCTGGGTAGATTCGTGATCCTGATTTTTCTCACAATTAAAAATACTGTTTGGCATTTAGTTTTATGATTTTATTTAAAGTATACTCATACATTATCATGTCCTCACGTCACTTTTATTATAATGATTTTTATAACTTGTTTTGCATAAGACAAAATGCCAAAGATAATTTGTCGATTTTATATCTTTCTGTTTGGTATTCCACGTGCAAGTCTGGACGTTAAATAATGAGTTACAAATGTATGACTTGCTTTGGCGGAAGTGTAGCCGACTTAAATGGATGACCTTGGAAAACAACAATGGGTTGCTTTAATTTCGTCAACAAAAAGCAGAATGGCCCAGAAATGTTACGTAATCAAATCACTAGGCCATACGGAGTTTATTTAGTGTTAATAAACAGTAAGGGAACTTCAAAAATCATTACTCATTACCTTTATTCATTAAAATATATACCTACATATATTTTATTTTAGGGTACCAACGAAACCCCTCACTGAGGACTTCGCTCTCCGTCTGAATTGAAATTGAATCTTACTTGTAATTTTCAGATAATAAATAGGTTGGCTATAACAACAAATACTAAAAACAAAATAAAGTTAAAAATTAAAGGGGACAATATTTTGCTCGATCTCATGAACCGTAAAATAATAACACAATAAAATTAAAAACTAAAGGAGTTACCCATACGAGGTTTTTACATTTATTTAGGTAAAACTCAGAATTATGGATACAGTGCATTTAATTATATATTGCTTTGCCTACTATAAATGAGCAGAGTTTTTAAAATTGATAGTTAATATGAACTTTTTTGTTCGGAATAACCACTTTTGCAATTCAATAAAATGTAGTCTGCGCGAAGTCTTATGAATTGAAATTCAGAGTTGGAAAATATCCGATATTTAATATAAATATAAACATATCGGATATTTATGATATATATCAATGTTGTATGAAAGTCATATTATTATTCTATTGTATTATTTATGAATGCTATTTGCATATGTGTTACACAAACATATTAAAATTATCAAAAAAAACTACAGTTTTTAATGTTTTATTTATTTAGGTACTTAAAATCAGACAAATTAAACCAAAACATAAAATCTTCATTTAGATAAGGCAAAATCAACCAAAAAATATAAAATATAAAAACGCTAAAAATTACTTCATAATATTAATTATTTAAACCATTTTTGTATTGCAATATATTATTTTAAAAAAACATATGATAAATATCGTCGAATCCAGTTTGATATATATACGAATATATATCCGTTGATATATATCCTCGAACCCTGGAAATTATTCATAAATTGGAGTCACCGCTTTTAAGAATGTTTGCAACATTTTTTTATTTTTAATATTCAAGCGCTTCACCACTATCTCACCTGGGGCCTTATTCAGTATGACCATTTTAATGTCTTACCGTGCCGTGTTACGTTATCTCCGCGTTATGGTATTATGCCAATTAAAACGCGATAGGGTAAGGTTATGAGCGCGTTTTAAGCTGTCAAAATATCGTGACATATGAGGACGTGTAACGCGCGCGTTTTGTATAATTTACCTATAGTGTGGCATACAGAATACAATTTTTCTATAACGTGACGTGGCGCGTTAAGGAACGCGTTACCTCATTGGTCATACTGAATAAGGCCCCGGATCTAAAGTGACGAGTGGTCGATGATGTAGCATGCTTACCAAGAAAATACCAATTCACAGACCCCTTAATTGTACTTAAGCGCATGTCCTTCTTTACTACATTTTATTTATATATCCCCTTATAAATAGCTATTAGCCATATGTTCACTTATGGTATGGTATGGCCATCACACGTTACCTAAATTACTCCATTAAAAAAATAATACAATTATCTTGGATAACATTGTCTATTACAATTGTTGTTTCTTCTCGCCTTTGTTCGTTTCAGAATTCTCAGTTTTTTTGCGTTTATTTGAACAAAATGGAATATTGTTTGATCCATTGCCGTTTGTTAAGTGTGCGATGTTGACATAATAAAAACAAACATAATATTTTTGCTCAAGTTAAATTTTCAACCAAATTCCAAAAAGGAGGAGGTTCTCAATTTGTCTGTATGTTTTTTTTTGGTATGTTTGATATGATGATTACCTACAGAGATATGGTGATAAACATCTCAAACTTAGAACTGTAGCTGACCCGCGCGGCATTTGAAGTCTATTTCTTAGTTTTAAACTATCTTCATTATTATTTTAGATGCTTAAGCAACGAACTTATCGAAAAGTGTCTAAAACATTATTTGAAAAACAAACAAAATTATTATTGCTTATCAAGGATAACGTTTTATTTTAATCTTAAAATGACTAATCAACAAACTTTGGCCATATAAGGCCATAACTTTAAAGTTTTCCCAAGTTCCCATTCATCCGTACAGCAGCGAACACTTCGGTCCGCTAATCTAAAGTGTAAAAAATAAGGTCCACATTAAACTCTTTGATCCTATATTATGTTTCTTTGAAGTGTCTCACACTTATTTTTGTAAATTGTTAAACACAATCCAAAATTTCATCGTACCGACGGGACTCGACCCCGCACCCCCCGGATTACACGTCCAGGTGCTCTGCCAATTAAGCCACGGTTTTTCACATTAAGCTCTTTGATCCTCATACTATTTTCTCGTCGATTTTGTTTTATGTACCTCCATTGATTTAACTATATATATCTATGTATTTTTCCCTTGAGCTAGTTGATACGTTGATACGATCACAATTCTCAAGAAAAAATAGGTCTCCAGCTACACTGCTAAAAGACCTTGTTTACAGGATCAACATTGAACGACGAATGCAACATGGCGGTCTTAACCTTGAAACGTGAATAAAAATAACTATGTTTTGTCGAGTTGATTTTATATCAGGAGTGCGGGCGGACGTGGCATCGCTTGAGTGTGCATTCGACCAAATCGTTCGACACGCACTGAGAGTCCTACTATGGTAAACAGTACTTAAGAAATTATGTTTGGGAATCACTCAAGAGTGGAATGCATCAGACGGTTTGATTAAAAATAATGTACTTACAAGTTATAGTCTCCGTTTCGAAATAAGCGGAAGAACTAAAATAGATAAACGCCAAAATAGGAATTACTGGGAATTATGTCCGCAAAAGTATACACAATTATGTGCTTAAGTACCTTAAAATAAAACGAATTAAGATGTCATAGGAAGTAAATTCAGAGTCACGAGCCAGATAAACAGATTCAGATGCGGAATTCAAGAGACAGGACAACATGTAATGAGTGGTCTTTATCTACAACAATACTCAACACACCAAAATAGAATTACTTTTATGTGTTTACTTCAAGATTTGGCTTGTTGAATCTTGACACATTGTCGATACATTGTTTACAATTATCTTTAGTGCTGGTTTCCATTGTATCAGCGCGAGCAAAAAGAACTAATAAATCCATGCGCTAGTTGTAATAGGTGGGAGTGCTAGAGTGTAATAATTTCTCGGCAGACTTAGAACCTAACCGCCTTATAATTAAAACTGCAGGGAAAATATTATTTTGCTCTGTTTTTGTTGGGTTTTCTCAAATCAAATCAAATCGCGAATGTACTTCTGAAACTGGATCAAGGATAGAACATGATTAAGTAATCTTATTTTCAGTCATATAACATCACGATTGCTCTCCATAATGCTAGTCATAACAAGACAAAAAATAGTAGATATATGCATGACATGAAAAAGTATTTTAAGCAAAAACGCAATGAGTATTATTATATACACTTGTTTGTTTAGGATTATGACTCGAGGCCAAAAGGTGCGGTAACTAACGATAACACATCAATCCATAACCAGACCACAGAATACGAAACAGTGCAAGGTACCAGAATTATTGCCCAAGTGCTAAAAGCAATTGCAGTTGTCAAAGACTGCTCTGATGTGTTGTGTTGCGTTTGTGTACGAAGACGTTAGAATTTGTATTTAACAAACACTCTGTAGTCAAGGCTAGACTGTGTTTTCAACGCATACATGATTTTGAAAATAAAACTATAAATAAAAGAACTACAAACAAGTAATATAAAATATGCACAGATCATTTTGTCATGACGACTCGTGGGAGTACCTATAAAATATCGCGATTTGAAACATTATTTTAATAGAAAATCACAGTTTTTTTAAAAATAATAACTTAATAGCAATAAGTTTTTTTAATTTTAAAGTCAATTTTGCCCGGTTTTCTGCATGTTTATGGGTCTAATATTCTACTTAATATTCAGTACCTCAGTTAAGTCAAAGATTGGATACTTTGAACGCTTTTCGAGGTAAATAACAATAGATTCGAAACCAGACAATGGCTATTTTAAATTCGCTTATAAAACCAATTTCTTTCCAAATCGAAACAGGTCAATGTTTAACATTAATTCAATTTTATGACCGTTGCAAAGAAAACGTGATACTTTAGTTGAACATTCAAAAACATTTTGGATTTGTTGACTTGATGTTTTCCTAAGAAGATTTTTATGCTCTTTTGAAATCAGTTAACAAACAAAATGTCGAAATAAGCGAGTGCTTATGTACGGATAACAAACATTCGCACGAACAGCTGAACATCGTCTTAGGTCATTAAAAATTCTATGTGTAACAGAAGCTGTTTTCCTGGTACAGGAGATAAGCTGTCTATTGTGATTTGAAAGTAGAAACCAAGTGGGAGCAGTTTGGACCGGTTCTGGACTTTCTCATTCATGCGACCCACGCTGACCAACCGGCTTCACACCGTGGACCGAAATGAAACAATTTTTTATTGGAGCAGGGGTGCGAAGGGTTCTAATTTTTCTTATCCTTTAGGCCGAGCTGTATAAAAAAACGCGATTAATTCAAGTACAATAAGGCACTGAACGTTATTGTTTTCCAATGACTTAACACAAAAGTATTTTCGCCGATTGTAACGTCATTATTACATTTAAACACGGTCAAAAAAAATATGAAGTGTTTTTTTTTAACAAATTTAGTAACGTAATAATTAAAACCAACTTTATCTAATAAGTTTAATGCAAGATGTAAGTAAGAAGTAAATGAGGTATTAATAAAGAAAATGTAATTTTAGATGGCAATTACGATCTATTATCTTGATTTTTCTCAGCGGGCCGTGATTTTAATATGGCTGAATACAACACAAATTATTAGATTAGATCGGGTAATTACGTGGGACTAGCATAAAACTGTTTGCCCTTTGGACGTAGCGAATGATTAATTACTTTTATATTTGTAAGAGAATAATCACGACACTAAACATTATTTATTAACGTTGATTATAATAACGTTTTTATCATTTAAAACTATTCAATGTTTAAAACATATATTTTAAACCAATAAGTGATAAAAAACGATGTTAATCTCTTGATAAGAACAGAACACAAAAATAGAAATATGTAATTGAACGCTTAAAATATTTTTGATATCTGATGGATTATCAGCATTTGAGTTGTTGATGTGGTCGAGGGTGGTGAACATGATCAGACTCTCAAGGTCGATGCAGCCGGAACACCGAAAGATTTTGGCGACAGATTTTCTTCTTGATGGTGGTAAGCTAAGTACTTTTCGGCAGCAAGAAGTGCCAAGTAACAGGATATTTTATACCTATGTACTTAATAAGTTGTTTCGTGTTAGGCGTTTGTGTCAATTTCTTCTCCTGCTTGGTGCTTGAACTTGAGTTTGATTTGTCAATCAATCAAATAATTTATTTACTTGTCCTGATTATGATTATTTTTGTAGATAATAATATATAATATATGGGGCGGATGAGTGTACCTAGAAGATTCTTAGTTAAAGTTGGATACATATGGCGTCACAGTTGTCAAAATCAAATCAATTTTTTAAAATTAAATTAATTAATTAATTTAAATTAAGACCTAACTTTTATTTTTAAACGAGGTCTGTCTGGGCTGGCACCACATCAGTGGGTTCGCTAGTTACGTCAAGTATTTCATCATACATACTTTCAACTATCTAGGTATCAGTACTGTTTTCCATAACCCATCGACCTTGAAATCGAATAATAGAACAATTAACGCGTAAAGGACGACAAAGGAAACTGTTTTAAAACAAAGACACCTCAAGGTGCCTTTGAAGCGCCATTCATGCATACGTTTAAGGTACGTGCTTCGAAATTTCTTGTTGCGGCCCTCGATTCTGTTGACACTTGACAGTAAGAACAAGCATGGATAAGGTTTTTTTTTAGCTAGAAAATGGCGTGTACTAAGCAAGACCACTGTCTAAGTAGCAACCGATAGTTTTGAATATGTATTGAAATTATTTATTTAATAGCCAAAAAATGTGTATTTTTTGCTAGGCGAAACAAAGCATGAAACTACTGACATGTGGGATGTATTACGCCTTGCAGTGGATCACAAGTTGCATATTACGGTGATTCTGGAAGTGAACATATGGTAGTGACATTAACGAAGTGCTGGAATAATCTACGTAGCGCTTCTATCCCGAATCGACTCAATCTCTGTTCCATTTTGATTTCGAGATAAATTATGATATCCTTTCCAGCCAAACTTAATCAAAGTAAGGTTTTAATTCCATAAACAAAATTTGGAACTTGGATCGCACACTTGTGTAAATCATTGACAACTAAGTGCTACAGTGTTACGCCAGGACAGCTTACTGTCAATTTTGTCAAAGACAAAGTTTTAGGGCTCTTAAAGCTCCGCAAGGCAAATACAAGTCGCAACGGAAATTAAACTCTGCATTGATTAAAACGAGTTAGAATTCTATTCCCTTAGTTGGATTTAGCTTCTGTGCCCCATACTGTTTTCACAGTTCGTTATGTAATTAGTGCCTACGTATTGACAACTTGGCATGCATAAGGCAAACATGTGGGTATTGATTTATCGACATCTATGGAGAGTTGAAGGATGGTCGTTCGTTGTTGACAAACGTTGGGAATACATATTACCTTCACGCATATATTACAGTTATCAGAGTTTAGATTAATGCCAGTCTGAGGTAGGTAGCAGAAGCATTAAGAATATGAAGTTAAAGTGAAGGATTGGGTGCTAGAGGTCTCCAACAAAGTAATTCGTTATTCAAGAAGTACTGTCTAATCAAGCAGGTTTTAAACCTTATCATCATTCTGCAATCAGATGCAATGGTTGACATCACAGATATATACATATTGTATATATAATATCTGTTGTTGACAGAATTTTGAAATTTTGAAGTGAAATCTTCTTTAGGCGCTCTGAGCACTTTAATTTTCACTTTTGGTATTGAAGGAGACTGAGCCGTCACGCTTGACTCGGCTATGTTTATATTACCGTGGGCTATCGTTCGGGTAAAGGCGGCTCGAGGTGCTCGAGGCGACTAGGGAATTCCTTATTATTCTTTCAGTTAAAAAGGGTTTGAGAAACATTTGAGTGATACTATAAATACATGGTTTTGATTTACGTCCAGTCAAAGTGGGACAAAACTATTGGTTTTTTTTTAATGCTAAAAGGTAACAGGACAATCACGACGCTCGCCTGATGGTAAGTGATGACGTCTACCTATAACAGATACAGCGGCATGCAAATTCTAGACTGCCAGAATTTTGCATGTCACTGCACTACGCCTGTTACTTTGAGACAAAAATGTCGAGTCTCACATGCCCTGTAATTTCACTAGGTACAGACTAAAATACATCACATATTTCCGTAAACAGCTCGGTTCAACTTATATATTTATTCATTCATTAAAATGCATAGAATATTCAAAATCCGTCAAAAACAAACAAAGCACCCAGCCGTAGGAGTATTTTCAGACATCTGTTGCATCATTCGAATATACGCATTCATTAAATTAACAGTGTGTTAATTGTAATTTAAAGAACCAACACAATAAGACTTTAAGATGATTAGCACGGGTATGTGAAGATAGATTTGCAGAAGATAGAACTGCAAAAAAATCGCTAAAACCGTGTTCAAAAATATACTTATGTTTACGTAGAAGCTGGTGCCTATATGTTTTAAAAACTTCAAGGAGACTCACAAATATTCATGACTAACGATCCTATCTAAGTGATAAAAGACTTAAAAAAAGATATTGAACTAAAAATGCCAAAGATTTTTCTTACACCCAATCACAATTGCATTTTCATTTATTAGGGTTCCGAACCCAAAGGGTACCAACGGAACCCTATTACTGAGACTCCGCTGTCCGTCTGTCTGTCTGTCTGTCTGTCTGTCCGTCTGTCACCAGGCTGTATCTCATGAACCGTGATAGTTAGACGGTTGAAATTCTCACAGATGATGTATTTCTGTTGCCGCTATAACAACAAATACTAAGAACAGAACAAAGTTAAAAATTAAAGAAAAGTTTAAAAAAGTTTTTTACGATAGCGCAGTGCCATCTACCTAGCATCAAAGATGGCGCTATCGTCTTTACCTTAATCTGAATCTCGGAAGCGGCTCCAACGATTAAATAAAATTTAGTATACCTACAGGGGATTTCGAGGGGGGAGAAAACGATCTAGCTAGGAGTCATTTTCAGAAAATGTTGTTTTATTCGTGTTTTCAATAATCAACTTTATTGATAATCAACTTAAAATATGACTCTTCCCGACATCTATTGGCGAGTAGAAGTACTGTGTCGGTAAAGCAGTTAGTTGCTCTCAATTAAAAAAATAGTATTATTATTCGTCAATAGATGTCGGGAAGAGTCATATTTGTCTGTTTAAGTGGCAAAAAATACCGAGCAAAGCTCGGTCAACCAGATGTTTGATAATATTAATTACTACTATTACTATTACTACTATATAATACTATTCTACCTTTGTAAATTTTGTTGTAAATTTTTTGAAATTCGATAGATGGCGTTCGGAACCCTCCGTGTGCGGAACAAAAGTCTGACTCGCACTTGGCCAGTTTTATTAAATTCAACCCATGCGTACCAATGTGAAAAATTGGGAGGGAGGACACTTGCTGTCACATTCAGATTCATCTAGACAAAAAGTGACAGCAAAGCAAATGGCGGCCTTTTAAACCGACTTTAAAAATGAGGAGATTCTTAATTCGAGTGTTTATATTTTTTTTATTTATGTTCGGGAATAACTCCGTAATATATAGATATGCAAATTATTTTTGTTTTAGTTCGAAAGAGGGTTATTCGGATGGTACTTGTACTTTTCATTATTCTGTGGATATGGTCCCATTTAATTTACGTAGAGATTTTGATATGTAATCTACAGAGATATGGAGATAAACACTCGGTAAGTTGCTGTAAACACTAGTTCAGCATATGATTTTTTTTTTAGTATTAGTATATATTAATGATCTATCGTTTTTAGAATTTATCGTGTCTCTCGAAAATAAAAAGAATAAAGCATAATTAATATATACACATGTTCATCGTTGCCCCATATTTTGTGTGAGTATTAGACATATTTTTATTATAATCTTTTATAATCGTGTTTTGCAGCTGTACCAAACATATTAATTTTATAGTTTTATATTATGTCATGTCGTCATCACGCCAATTGTATACTTACAAAATTTAATGTATTGTTATTTTATTTGAGGTAAGACAAATTGCATTCCGAAATGGAAACGACATAAATGTATAGTAAATAGACCATGTTTTTTTTCTTAATTCTACGTACTTGGACAAGGCCTGGCCTTTGTGAAAGCACTCATGGCTATGACGTTATCTACCGTTATTCTAGAAATCAGATTTTTAATTATTTGTCTGTACGTTTTTACCTAAATACTGATTAAGATTTTTTATAAAAAGCTTATAGCTAGCAATGTGGGTTGCATTTTACTACTTAGTAGTCCCCTCTAACTAAGCTAAATAAGCTTGTGTCTGGAGTGGGTTCACGTCAGTAGTGCATTGGGTGGAGATCGAACTTCGGCGATCGACTTCTCGATCGCCAGTTATTCACTATACACTTCTATCTGAATTTAAAGTTAATTTACTGTATTTTAATCGATAAGCGTTGAAAAGAAGCTGAGAGGCGTGGCTCGCGTGATGACTAAATAAAATTCGCACGTAGCAGCGTCGCGTTGGTCGCTAATCGTTATAAAACCTAGTTGTAAATTAGCACTAAGGTCATTGCCAAACCACACAGCGCGATCAGTATATTATTATGTAATACATTTTGCACGTGTATTTTTTTGCGTTCAATCCTATCTGGCCGTTGTTATTGTATACGCCTTATGAAATGTTCCGCATATTTATTTATTCACGAGTTTTTCTACCGTTTTTAGACGAATGCGTCACATGAGAACCTTGGATCGTGAAGTGATATATAGTTTGATGGTAATTTGTGATACTGGACCATTTTTTTCAAATAACTAACATTATATGTCAATATAAGATTTATGAGGTATTTATTCAGTTTATACCGTTTGGACTGGACCTTTGACTCTAAGGCTTAGTAGTTCAGTTTTCAGAAATGTGTAATTTTTAGTAAGTATATCTATCACGTTGGTATGTCTGAAATTGTCCGACAGAAGAAAAGGAATGGCGGTACTAATTCGTGGAAATTAGATGGAAGAGATGGCATGCTCTCCAAAATGTGCATAATAGAAAACCGATAAACTAGCGACTTTGCGGTAATGCTCTATCTATAGGCTCTACAGCCTTTAGGAAAACGAAGGCGAACGAATGGCGAAAGGAAGAAGATGCATCTATACATGCGCGTAGCTACTTCTCCCTCAATAGGGAATATGCATGAAGACTCAGATTTATTGGAAATAATTTTTTTTCGATTCTTTGTTGTCCTGGAGTTATATGTAAAACCTTTTTTTTATATTTAATTCCATTTTATTTGCTTAAAATAATAAATTAAAAATGCAATTTAAGCGAGGGAAATTTAAGTTTGTAAAACAGATCACCATTGGTCGAATCGAAAGTTGACGTCATTATGCACTACTCCACGTGATAGAAACATTGAACGCGGGAACATAAAAATAAATGTATGGTGTGGTCTTATCGTATTTATTTCCAAATATTGTGTTTGCCGCGTATTATTGTACAAAAATGTATATTACTAACCATTTAATATAGATAAAAATGAGTACGAGATTACAAAAACTGTATAATTTAATAAAAACATGCCATTGGCTAAATACAATAATCGCGCAGAGTCTTAGTTAAAGAAAAAAAAGCTAGTTTGCTTCAAGCGGCGTGTGTCTGACGTAAGTGCGTGACGTCACAATGCATTACCAAAGAGCCCGGGAAATGATGGCGTTTAAACTGCTCAAATTTATTTGTATATTTAAATGTTTATTTAAAAAATAATTAGACTAATTCCAGGACTATTTTATTTTTTTATTATGTTATATGGATTAATGAGTGAAATAAAAATATTTAAAAATAAACTGGCCAAGTGCAAGTCGGACTCGCACTCGTAAGGTTTCGTAACACAGTTAAGTATTCCATAACTATGATTTTTCGCAACTACAAAATTAACTTTGTTTTTCATAGTGTTTGTATGAAAAACAAAGTTATCTTTGCGGTCGCCATATCTCTAAAACTGCTGACTGTATCTCGTTCAAACCAATTTTCGTTGTTAGTTTTGATTGAAATCTACAGTATATATTTTTTTTAGATTTTTCGTTCCCATACTTTAAAAGTTAGAGGGAGGGAGGGGGGGGGGGGGGGACACACATTTTACCACTTTAGACGCGCCTATCTTTCAAATGATTGACTTTGAGAAAAAATGATTTTAGGAACCTCAATGTCATTTCTGAAGACCTATCCAGAAACTCCCCACACGTATAGGTTTGAAGAAAAAAAATTTTTTTTGTTTCAGTTTCATGTATGGGATGGCCCCCCCCTTAAACTCTCAATTTTTTATTTTTGTATAAAAATCGGAAAGCGGTTCACAGAATACATCTTACTTACCATGTTTCAATTCTGTAGTCCTAACAGTTTCGGAATAAAATGGCTGTGACATACGGACGGACAGACAGACAGACAGACAAACAGACAGACATGACGAATCTATAAGGGTTCCGTTTTTTGCCATTCGGCTACGGAACCCTAAAAACATGCATATTCCCTGCGTTCGTTCGGCCCGGTGCCGCGGTGTGTATATGTATGTGGCCCAGCATCAGTCTGACAGATGTGTATTTCGGACATGTTTGTCACGCATCCAAATAGAATTAAGTAAAGCGTAAGTAACCCTGAGCTTAACTTTTTGCGCGCCGATGCATCACCGTCTAACCGCGCGATGTAAACAACACTGACCTTGGCTTCTAACAATAGGCCCCGCAGGCCACTTTATTCGATTACATAACAGTCTCGGCTATCGAGCTCACGATTTTTGCCAAAAACGATTACGAACCCTCGGACTTGGATAGGAAGGATTGGATTCATAAATTGCTAATTTGGATTGTTGAGCGATGGAAAAAATATCTACTGTGGTATAAAAAATTTAAGCAAAAAATGATAAAAAATTGTTTGGTATAAAATGGATTACCAGTTTATGCCTTGACATCTCTGCACATGAATTTGTCGTAGATTTCTTGTTTCATAACCAGGACAAAATTATATTACGATAAAATCTATCCTGTGCAAACTGCCACGTGATAATTAGGTAAATCAAAGGCCAAAAATACCGCATTTATTATGACCACTTGCAGTAGGTTTGCGTTGCAAGTAGATTAATTTAAATAACCAACAAGAAATGAATATAATAAATTTTAAATTAAATTTTAGTTACCTATCTTACATTTTAATAACTTAAGACCTCAGTTTACAAGTGTCCTTCAATAACTTTAAAGTTATTGAAGGATTAATATTGTAGTACTACGTACTACGGAACCTTACAACAAAAAGCGAGTCTCATTTCCTTCAAATCCAAATTAACCACTCTATCTGAATCAAAATAGCCTAATTTCAGATCATGGCTGTCGTGATACTGTCATATGACCTAAATTATCTACCACGGCACATCTATATAGGATATCCGTATGTACTAAAATGTAAAATAACACGACTGACTTTGAACAGAGGGCATTGTTGATATACAATCGTTTGCACATGCAAAACAAACGCAATAAAAATGTTTAATGAATTGTTTGCACATTTGGTATCTTTAATATTGGTTGTTTATTTGACTATGAGAATTTTATCTACTTTAAATAATATAATTATGTGATCTGTAGTGTATCTTAAGGCGGAGTTTAGTATTGTGTTTAACAGTATATTATATTCTAATACCCCCTCATGGCTAGAAACCCCTTCTCACCCTCGCCTGTTCTCCACGTGCCTGCAACACATCTAAAGAAACTCGCACTGGGCACTTAGTGATCGGTGTCATGCCAATTGTCAACATGTGAGAAACGTTATGAGTGAGGATAGTGCGGGATTCTCGAGAGAAGTCTTACGAGATTTATCGCCATGAGACGTTAGGGCACAAAATAGATATAAGGCTTTTTGCCCACAAACTTAACCCTTAGTCCGCGACACGACGACTACTCGAGAATCGCAAAATATTCGCTTGACCCAGTCATGTTTGTAATGTTGTGTTTAATTGACTATATACTTGCTGACTCTACTTTTAAAATTTTGGGGTGAAGTTCAGTGTTAGTTAAAATTATGGGTAGAACCACAGAATCAAAAAGTACTACCACATATTTTAACTTTAGCTATAATATCGGAAAGGGAACTTTTACGGTCCCATCTCTTAAACCCGTCCTGTATATTCATATACCTACTATTTCCACTATTACATCCATATTAATACAGAACATCCCAGTATCTCGTTATATACATATAAAAATCCCAGTAGATTAGACAGACACAACAAAGGATCCCGGCATTCCAAATAACGGATTGTGGCTAATGGGAATCCAATTAAGCCAAATTCTTTCTTCGTTATGTGAAGGTTGGAGAGATAAATTAGGGAAGAAAAATAGCCCTCTCTTTATTGAAAGGTTGCCGCTTCAAAACATCCGAGTAATTTTTAGTAAACAAGCGACGTTGTTTTTTTATTGCAATGAGAAATGTACAGACCGAAACAAACGGGTAATAAAAATAATTAGGCAATTTGTACAATTGCATGCGGAGGCGGACCGATCGATCCACGACTATCTTCATTAAGAGATAGGGTTACCATTCCATGTATTGATAATAACATCAATTTAAATTTTTTACGACCATTTTAGTGATGCCGTAAGAAAACACTATACTCGAGCTGCCTCTCTTATTAATATAATTGTTTATTGACGTATTTATGACATTCCGTTTGTTGTTTACTGTTGGATTATATCTGAGATAGCAACCCTAATGATGTTAAAGAGTTTGGCTGACTCACTCAATCGTCCGTAACGATGAATAACAGTTTTATTTTGGTGTTCAAATAAATGGGAGCGAAATTGTTTTGAAATTGAAGAAAATACAACAGATAAGACGGTTTAGAAGTTGTTTATGGTTTTATTTTGTTTTGTTATAAATTCTCGGATTTAATTCACTACGTTATATAGTGAACCTGACTCTGAGTTCTGTGGGCACGACGTTCGCATTATGGTAAGCGATAACATCTACCTATTACAGATACAACTGCATGCAAAATTCTGAATAGCCATAATTTTGCACTGCCGCTGTTACCTCGAGTCATAAGTCTCACATCATAGCATGCCCTGTAATTTCACTTCACCCATTCGAACCAGAAAACATTCCTATTTTCGGCCGAATAAAACTAACAACCTTATGATCTGAGATATAAGTGTCACAAATAATTTAATAAATTCAAAATGTTCTAATATTTTCTAATAAGATCCACTTAAAAACTAAATTTGAATAACAATTTATGGACAAAATAAATTACCTATTAAGATAGGTGCATAAAATACTCAACATTTAATAACAACAGCTTTGTTACCAAATGGCTGCTGCTTAAAATTCATAAGCATACTTGAACCGGTTTATAAATGAAACATGTTATTGTATGGGACTTCCACACAGTGAAATCATTATGAGAAAAATAGACTATACATTGATAAGTCGTAATAAAAACAGACGTTATTAATAGTCATAATTAAGATAGTTTAAAAACGAAAACAACCGATTTCCATGCCCCGCGAGTTAATTTCAGTAGCAAGTTTGAGACATTTATCATCATATCTCTGGAGATACTTATTATATCTCGATGAAATTACAATGGGACCAACTCGGAAACGTACCCTACCGATTACAAAACGAATCATTCGAATCGGTCACAATTGACGAAGTAATCTCGTAACATACATACAAGAAAAAAACATACAGACGAATTGAGAACCTCCTCTTTGGAAGTCTGTTAATAATATTCGCTGACATTTTTGTACATATTAGCAAATTGTTAATCTGGCCCAGCGGAATGCATTTTGGAGAAGTTTATTATAAACTCCCGACTCAAGAAAATGTGTTATTAATGTTCGACGTGTGGTGTTTCCCCACTCAGATGAAACGATTTTGATTCTGCTAGGCTATTCTGTAAGCTATTTCGACAGCGGAATCCGCGGTGAGATTTGAATTTCGTACTACGAAATTGAATCGAATCACGTTCGTAATATGGTTGAATTTCGTAATACGAAATTCAAATCTCACCGCGGATTCCGCTGTCGAGATAGCTTACAGAATAGCCTAGCTGATTTAATAAGACACATTTCTTGTATGGGCACATCCCCTTTAATATTCAATTTTATTTTCTAGTATTTGTTGTTAAATCCCCATACTAATACATACTTGGTGAAAATGTCAAGTATCTACCTATTACCGTTACGGAGATACAGCCCTGTGAAAGGTGGACAGACGTTCGGACGTACAGACAGCGAAGTCTCAGTAATAGGGTTCCTTTCATACCCTTTGAGTACGTAACCCTAAAAAATTAAGTAAACACTGTTTTCCATACCTATTTAATCGTGAGAAGCGATCTTGAGGAGTACTTATACTTAAGTCTAAAAATAAAATAAATGCCAAACCCATAAAGGATGCGTGGAATTTTCCGGATTATTGTAACCTACCTACCTATTTAGCGCAGTGCATGTTTATTTACTGTAATTGGTATACTCGTTAACGAGATAGCAAAATGTATCGACAAACGAGTAAATGTCAGCGGTTCGACTGCTAGACTGCAAAGAAGTCTCTTTCATTGAAGTTTACATACACTACAACGTTTTAGGTAATATATTTTGATTATTTATTGCCAGTCGATACCAGTTTAATTATAATTTGGCGATATTATAATAACATTAAATAGACTAATCAACACCAATATAATAAATGCTAAACTCAGTTTGTATATTTGTTTGATTGGGACTTCTTTACGGTCAAACCGCTGGAACGGTTCAGCTGAAATTGTGCACAGGGATAGTCAGTACTTTACTAACTTACTTTTATATACTTTCAAACGCGGGGCACAGCTAGTACATGCATAAAATAAAGACGAAATATATGTTAAGTTTTGTTTTCTAAACTACGAATTAAAGCATTATGACGTATTTCCTCATTTGTAGGGAGTTCCTCAAATTATTTGTAATTTATTTGTAATGTAAGTATGTAATGATAATCAGTTTGTATTTACCTAATTAATTAAGCAAAAAAATACGGATTTAATATCTGAAATAAATGATTTAATAGTAATAAATTCATAGTTTTATATTCGATAAATGAAATGATTAAAAGGATGCCAGTGACGATGATGGATCATTTTAATTTCTCTCTAATTTGCACTGTTACACTTCTTCCACATTTAATGGTTGGAGGTGCGAAACATGAATTAATTGCCGCTGAAATCATCAACCAGCCCCCTAATTCTCAATCATTCGAACACCTATTCGGATTCGGAAGCTTCATTTTTAGGGTTCCGTACCCAAAGGGTAAAACGGGACCCTATTACTAAGACTCCACTGTACGTCTGTCTGTCTGTCTGTCTGTCTGTCTGTCACGAGGCTATAGCTCATGATATTAGACCGTGATAGTTAGACAGTTAACATTTTCACAGATGGTGTATTTCTGTTGCCGCTAGAACAACAAATACTAAAAACAAAATAAAGTTAAAAATAAAAGGGGGTCCCCATACAAAAAACGTGTTTTTAAACGCCATTATCTAATTATTTTCGGCGAAATTACATAGATGGCGCTAGTAAACGAGCCCCGTCTTTCTAGATCGCGACCAAACCAAATAATCTTGGTAATATCAATTAATTAAATATATGAGGTTGAAACTCTGTTATGTTTCGTATTGTACGGAACCCTCCCTAAGTGTGCGACAAGAGACGCGATGCTGACTCGCACTTGGCCAGTTTTATTATTTTTGAACATTGATAAATCCGAGAGATATTTTATCACGGAAACCTTTCCGTTTGAAATCACTGATTTTTTCTAATTGAAATATTAAAAGTAACCGATCGGAGCATTGTGAATTGCAAAGACCAAAGCCGAAGTAAAGGCAGTTTCCGATTCCGAATTTGCTAGCGAATGATTGAGACAGAAGTCTCCCAAAAACAATCCTTACGTAACATTAACTTTACACATCGACCTAAAAGGAATCGCAAACAAAACGATCTTAACTTTTTCAATCAACGAAACCAAGTCCCAAATTAGCGGTCACAAACGTAAACAAAATATATAATTTCCATTCTACGCAATAAGTTAAATAACTTTATGTCTGCACAGCGGGTGTGGGAAATTATATAATTATTGAACAATGATAAAAAAATGTGCGAGTTCAACTGGCATACGCATGGTTCTGTACCATTCCGAAAATATTAACACAAATAATGTAGATATTATAGGTACATTGCATTTGTGGGGTATGCGATACCTTGGTGCGTGTTTGTTCATTCCTTTTTGCATAGAGCGAAAACAAGACAAACAAAACAAGATTTTACCAACTATTTGCTCTATTATCGGCTATAGTGCTTGTACTATTCATTATTCTGTGGCTATAGTAACACAATATATTCTGTGAAAGTTTCAAGAGTCTACCTATTATAACACGGTTCCGAAAATGTGTCAGACAGACGGACAGTGGAGGCTGAGTAATAGGGAGCCGTTTTTACCCTCCGGGTACGGAACCTTAACAAACCGTGGCCTGTTTACTTTTTATTACTGGACTGGGTTCGCCCAACGTCTGTCAGACAGTCAGACTCAATTAGTCGGGACAGGATAGAGGCTCGGAAAGGGTACGCCTTTCTTTATGGCCGTTTGAATGTCAAAATCATTCGCGTAGTCAATTACAACCAGAGTTTTCACATAAGCATTTGATGCTTGTTCTTCTTAGCATATCCGATTGCCAGTCGCCAAAGACCTCCAACCTACTTCATTCATACACATAATATTATGTATACTGTATGTATAGAAAGTTGTATTTAAGCGTGCTTAGGAATAAGCTAGGTTTTGTTCATCTTTCAAGCTGATAGTAGATTATAAAGGACTAATATAAGGAAAACTCCCAACAGCTATAAATAGTTTAACTAACACTAAAATCTACATCGAAGGGACCTGTTTGATTAGTGTATTCAGAGTGTTCGATGGAATGGAAAATTGATAAATTGTGTAGACTATGGTTATTCTTGTGGATTTTCCATTTGACTGTGCATAGATAAGATCTGTAGGGTATTTATGGCGGTCGTTTTTCATGTCTAACGTTTTATTCAAAAGATTTAGGCGGCTTGAGTTTACTATAGGCGGTTTCAAATCTGTTTGCGATTAATTTGATAGCTTACGTTTACGTATCAACGCTAGTGTGAAAACATAGGTTTTATGAATAGCATATTTCTTTAGAACAAATTAAGATCCTGGTTAGAATCTGTTGCTACATAGTTGCAGTCATTTGGGACCAATGTATTGACTAGTCTTCCAGGTATTATGTTTCTTGCAGTGTTACACACTTTATTTAATTTTTTTACAATATAGTCTTCCAGATGTTTAGAGTAGGTACTTATTTGTCATAGATCACGGAAGATCATATATCCCTCTGTATATTAGGCAACTTTGTAATATAAACAGTGTAACGATTACTTATTTTCTTCTATTTTAAATATAACAATTTATCGAAAAAATTGTTGTCCATGATCATAATAAAATCTATATTGTCAAGTAATAGATCATAATAAGGGAAAATATAGGTCATTTGTAATAAAAATCACATAAGCCTCAAAATGCATTTAAGGGCTGGTGTTATAATAATTCGTGAACTTTAATAATTCGTGACACATAGATATAATACATATGGATACTATTAATGAAATGACTTATGGCATATTTGCCATGCTTTCAATTATCATGAAAGTGGAAAAAGCTAAAGAGGTATGTCAGTATATCGTATAGCATGGAAAGAAGTAGTCTCTGCCTATCCAAACGGGAAAAAAAATACATACATTATTATTTAAATCTGTACATAAACTGCCGACTTAATACGACACTTAAAACTATAAAGTAAATATAGTAAAACAAATAAATAAAAATTGTAATGCTGTAATTCAAACACGCAGAAGTATACGTTTAAAAATAAAAACTTCACAAATATAACTTTCAACGACTACGTGCAATTTATAGTGTTTATTATTATACTTTTTTGCAGTAAGAATGTTGTTGAAAGTATTTGATTTATTGCGATTTGTGAGTCGACTTTAGTTTGTACTATTCATTATTCTGTGGTTTGAGTAAATCTTTAAAATAAATGTTTGAAAATTGAATTGTTGTTTGTAAATAGAGGCCAGTTTAGTTTTATAGGTTTCAGAAACAAAAAGTACATGGTTTAGGGCTATGTATGATTATTGCGTAATTGCTTGAAATAATTAGAAATAATGAAGCAGAAAGAAAGAAAAATCATTTATTCAGCATATTCAAATAAAAAATGCTTTAAGTAAAAATACAGTTAATTATTATTAAGTGCTGAAACAGGCCAGTCTCAGCACAAATGTCACGACTTCCAGGATCATCGACCCTGAAAATACTGGACGCTGATATTCTGAAAGGCCTGAAACGGGTGTTGGACTTACGCAGAAAAATAAATAGATAAATAAATAATAAATAAGAACTTAAATAAAATAAAATAAATTACTACAAATCTACTGTTATTTATGGTATTAAGTGAAACTTCTTTAGCCGCATTTGGGTAAAATTTGACGGACGTGACGTAGCGTCACGGTCCAAATCAACGGAAGTGACGTAAGCGTCGTGTTACATTCTATATTTATAAACGCCCTCTACATATACTTATATAGTTATGTATAACAACAAAGATGTTTTCGCTATCATTCGGGGCTCGGGCATTCGTCCCGCTACGTTCAACAGATGGAGTTGTACAAAAAAATATTAGTGATGTTGAGAAATAAATTAAATTTACTTAGAAGTTTTTTTCTGATTTGGATAATATTTTATAATTTTACCAATTTCTAATTTTTTATGAAATCGGGTGGATATCTTATTTAACGACATATAAATAAAATAAATCTAACACATAACCGTGGCAACTATTCTGTACTTCGAGAATTTATACAATCGCAACATCGCATACATTTGTGAAGTCGTGATTTTTCTCGTCTACCCACAAATAAATATAATTTGAGACAAACGTTACTTCCGCATTAACGTAGGTCTGTCGATTATCACCAATATTTTATTATAATGTGCCTGCGTTTCAAATAAAAGCGTCAATGTTAATTATATGACATTCACAATAATGATGGTTGACAAAGTGACACTGTGGCTTCAGTGAGTACAATTGTAGCAAAACAAAGGGTTATGTAATTGACTGAACCATTCCAACCAATACAACGTTGAGGATGGTTAGGTCCATACATAAATGCCAGGTTTTATGCATGTTCCATGTTTATAGCATACCTACTGCGCAGTAAGAACGTGACTGTGTCGATTTGTACGATGTAACATGAAACCTATTTGGGTATTTACGTTTCCGATAAAGGTGCTACACGTTGTAGATCCATATTACTAAGTGTCTTTATATTCAACGTGAGGTTACTTCTACTACTGAGTAACTTCTGGTATAAGTAGGTTATAGGTTTATGTAATAATAATAAAAGCTTGCTTCGAAAGTGCCAATAAGCGCCGGCGGGCTAGTCTTGTGGTGTATTTTTATATATTTTATTTTTTTCACTTTATGAGTATGATAAAACTTCCTGATCTGCGAATATAAGTCTTGAGTATAAATTAGTCCAATTTTCTAAATTAATGTATACGAACAAGTCTTTTAGTTATTCTTTACTCTGGTTGATGCTCTAGTATACACTAGTCTAACAATTAAGTCAATATTACTTTTTTGTTCAGTAAATAGTACAAAACAACATTGAAAAATCCTTTCCATATAATTGTTTAAACTAAGCTATTGTAACAATTTTATTTTAAAACCCTCATAGACTAATAAAGGCATTCAACTGGTCAACATGGACTAAGTGGTAACAAACGCTTTGATGTATAACAGTAACTAATAGCTAGCATGATATGATATCAAGTATCAAGTCAACGTTATCATAAATCTGCTGCAGCCGTCATCCTTGGTCTATTGCTGGCAATTTGTCGTAAATATATTGCACAATGCGTTAGCAACAGAGATAGGGTTCGCATAATGAAGGACTAGATAGGGTCATATATTGTGTCTGATTCCAGTTAGTAAAGTACACTTAAATGGAAAAATATACGAACTGAATCAAATTTAAAACCGAAATAACTTGGAATGACCTGGCGATTCAATATCGAATAACACCTTTAGTTTTAAACAAATATAAATAGAATTTAAAATTATTAAAAATATTATTATTTAAAAATATGATCCTAAAATTTTCCCCATCGCTGCTGGCTGACTGCTAGAAAATGATTTTAGCATTAAGTCCTCCTTTTGTACTTATTTTGTGCAATAAAGAATTTACAAACAAACAAACAAATAGAAGATATTTTTTCCAAACTAGTTTCGTAGAATGGTTTTATAATATATTTATATATTATATTATATATATATTTCTACCAAACATGAGTGTGGGAACCAGCTCTCCCCAATGAACAGCCAGTCGTACTTCTCTAGACACGTATATATGTATGGTAGTGAATGCTGGGTGTGGCAGAAGAAGCATGAATGTAAAATTAATGCCGTAGAAATGAGAAATTTGAGAAGTATGATTAGAATGACTCTGATAGGGAAGGTGGAGAACAGCGTGATAAGGGAACGTTGTGGTGTGAGAGAAGATAAATTGACAAATATAGAGAAAGGGATACTTAGATGGTTTGGACATCTAGAGAGGATGGATGAAGGAAGATTGACGAAACAGATTTATGAGACAAGTGTGAATAGGCCAGCCAGTAGAGGCCGACCTAGGTAAACGTATCACGACAAGATCGGAGACGTTTTAAAGAAAAGCCAAGTCAAAAATACCTATAACCGGCGAGCTTGTATGAAGGCGCTCATGAAAGTGGAAGAAGCGAAAGAGGTATGTCAGGATCGTAGCATGTGAAAAGAAGTAGTCTCTGCCTACCCCAACGGGAAAAAGGCGTGATTTATATATGTAAGTATGTATACTATGTATATATGTTTCTTGAACTGAATATAAAATATTTTTTATTACTTCTCGACATTTCTTTTGCTTGCTGTATCAATGATGTGTGCAAATCAGAATCTAAATATGTTAATTATTGACGAAATGTTCTAGCAAATGTAACGATGTCCCAGCATGCAGAAACGATTTCACACAAGAGAGAGCTACATAGAATTTCCTTTTACTTAGACACAGCTTTTAGATTATATCTGGATATCATTAGATACTTTCATTAGCCTAGTCTAATGGAAAGCTTAGTTACGGTGCACCTAATTCTTGTGCATTAAGTATCATACTTTGACAAAATACTGGAACAGAGAAATCTGCATCAACGAGACAAAATCTACAAAATGACTGTAATTTAAAGCCAAATGCTTTGTCATCGAACATATATATAACACAACATCGCAAAATTAACTACACTGATCACTTTAATCGTATCCTTCATGAACCCACTAGGACTTTATAAAACTAACAGTAATTAATTTCAAAAGCGGTTATTTCTATGGTAGAACAAAGCTTCGCACCAAGTCAAATGTCAGACAAAGCTCGTAAAGCAAGCTTCTGTAAATGAAATATTGCCTGACATACCCCTGGAGTGCTATTAAACAACGTTATAAGAAATTTCAGCAGAGTTATTAACGCTAAAACGAATAATTGAAAGTTGTTTCAACTCTTCGTTTTGAAACTTTACAACAACACAAACTATTCTAACTTCCATCGTTTACTATATTTTCTAACATTTTAAGACTCTATTCTCTTTTATCAGATGGAAAGTCGAGATGATTGAACACATTTCTTCGGTAACTATGCAGATAATATTCTGAGTGTTTGTCATGGACGCTCAATAAAACCGGCGCCTACTACATACAGTAGATCTGACCTTTGTGAAGGGACAATGAACGCGATAGGTTCGAGCTCATTGAACTACTGAACTTTACCTACGGGTGCGGATTGCTAAACAACGCTCACATTCCCGCTTTAATGACATTCTCTTACAGTTTACTAGCGAGCGGCCACTGTGTACGTATAAATTAAATCCTTAACAAAACACGACCAAAGTAACAAGATATTAAAACCTGATATTTGAGATTATAAAATCTAAAGCCGAGCTGGCAGGTTGCCAAAGAGCAATTTCGGAATGATGCAGCCATAACTTGACGCGAAACGACTAGTGCCCTTTAGGGAAATAGCTCAAGCGTCAAAATTACAGCAAATGATAGCAATCCGAGGCTGGAAAGCTGAAACAGACGTGTTGCGATTGTTGGAACAATTGCATGCAAAGTCGGAGTGGATGCTGGATTTGTAGGATTGAACGAAAGTGATGGCCTTTTGGGCCGCTCGGCAACATCGGTCGCGCCTCGCGAACGCCATATATTTAGCTCGGGCACATATAGCTTCGCTTACAACAAATTTAATTGCATCGACGATCGCCCGCCGCGGGACGTAAATAGCCACGATTCGTCCCTGAACCTACTCAACTTTCTCTCGCTACACTGCGAACGATGAGTTATAATCTGTTTTGTTTGTGTACTCTAACTTTTGACATTGATTCATTAGGACGACTGTAAACAATGTATTCTATTTGCTTCTACAAACACTCTACATCTTCTCCACGAAATGATTATATGTATTTAATTATATTGGAGACCATCTGCTGCAACAGAAATGGTAGGTATTTATTTATAAAATCTTGTTTTCAAAGTTGCATACATTACTGCGAATGGTCAGCCTTGTCTGGCTGGCAGAACTTCCAAGAGTAATTTCGAGAATTAATGGTTAAATTATGCGTTCGCTCTGAATTGTCGTTGTGCCGTCGCCAGACTGCATAATACTACGAACTCCATACACTGACCATGTATGACGATAAAATATCCATATGCACGAAACATTGAACACCAACGAGACGATCACGAAATCATTGCTGATACGAGCAAGCTAAAGTGGCTGGAAGTGCGCTGCTAAATGTATACAGGGAAGGGCATACGCTAACCGGCAAACACATTCGAAGGCCATTATTATTTCGAACAGTAAAGTGCATTCTAGGGTTAAATCGATCATTTGACTGACGTATTGTCGCGTGGATAGGGCCTGAAGCGGAGGGGAGCTCGTATGAAACGAGCTAACTCCACACAGCTCCGGCACATTGGTGCGTGCCCACACGCGTATCCAACACAATGCATACAATACAGACGCAAAAATACATCTTCGCCCGACTCCACTATGCATAATCACTCGAATTTGCAAGTAAAATGACGCGACACAGCACTTTTTGAGCTTTGCAAATGTAAAAACATTGCATTGTCTCGACTAAACTATGGACTAAACCGGGTATTTTGGAGGCACGTGGTGCGTATTGTAGTTTTTGTGGTCCAAAATTTGATACAAGGTCGTCGACGAGAGTGTTTGACAATGCGATGTAGTGTTACACGGGCGACAAAGGGTTCTGGTAGCTTTCGTATTTGGGTGCAATTTATGCAAGCATGCGCTGTAGCTACAATCACGCCCTAAAAACGATGCTAACGAGCCATGCCGGCCCGGCTGTAATCAATGCGGTGGGAACGGAAATCGCTGTCGGGATACTGACAAACTTTTGCCAACGTTATTCCTTTTTAGTTATTAAGACACTTCCTTCATAGAGTACATTGGTAATATTTGGTAATATCGTTTTTATATTCCCATCGAATGACTAGCTGAGCGAAACTTGATCGAAGCATTTCGATTTCACATGTCGCGGAAAAATGAATAATGTTATTCTTCTTTGTTCAATCAAACAATAACAGCTTTCACAATGGACTTAAAATACACTATTTATTCACGAACGTGTTACAACATGTCTATTTTGTGTAACCGTCGAAACCGCAAGTGTGTCGATAATGAAGTGACTCATAAGTAAAGCCACAAGATTTGCAAACTATAATTGAAACAAAAACTAGTACTACAATGAGTATATGTTTTTAATTGCAACAAAAAATATTGTTCATCATAATGTCAAAATACTAGGCCGCAAGCAAAACGAGACGTATTTTGATACTATCAAATGCCAAATTCATTACCTACAGAGAAAATCAAGTTTCTCGGTTGGAGGCTCGATATGCTGTCAGAATTATCTCAGAAGTGAGCTTTGAAATGTCGAATATTTACATGATAATTTTTCAAGCTTAACAGAATGACATCAGGTTTGTTGATGCTATTGAAAGCCCACGAAGTCCCACATACGGAATACCGATTTATTAGCTCAAAAGAGATGACAAATTTGAATGTTTAGCCCACCATCTTTTCAATTATATAGTCAGATATCTTGTGCTTTTTAGAATCATATTCATAACCTTTCATTACGTTGAAAAACATTTCATTATTTGGCAATTTTGCTCCAGAATATTGATTGAAAGTTTCGAATTCTCTATAATGCCTTTTGGATACTTATTAACATTAAATGCTTTGCTTGCACAACGCTTGCACATCAATAATTATTTTCTCCAACTGTTACTGTAATTCCAGCTACTATTGCGGCAACAATGCATGTATTACTATTTAACTTAAAGCATCGTTTCCGTGTCTGTTACAGTTACTAAATTTTTCTACCAACTTGATAATACTCCCAAGACGTTTACACAGTGATACCCTTTACCGGCCTCCCCTCTTTCACGCTCTGTCGGCCTTTGAATCACTAGTCGCGCCTCAGACGGCATTCTTGGGACCGCCATGTTTATTCCTACGAGTATTTAAATGGTAACAACAAAAGTACTGTTTATTCCTTTGTTTGGGTGTCGAGGTTTTTACTTTTATTTTGTTTGTCATTGAGAATTCGATTCCTGTTTTTAATCGAAGTGCTTTATTTTGTGACGTCACTTTTATTATTTTAATCACAAACTGTACTTTTCATTTGTAGTCCCGAACTTAAGACATGTTTGACTTTATAGATTTTAACAAAAGAACTTTTTAATAAATGTACCTAGTCCAACGACCATTAATTAGCCAGTTTTGCAACATAATTTGCCTTTGTCGTTCGGTATCGACACTTGGAGATAATTTTATTTCACGTGTGTTTGCCGACGTCGAGTTTACACAGTTTGAGGCCTTAAGCCTTCAGCGACAGCTGTTTCCAACTGCAAATGGATTGGATTCCGTAATTAAAAAAAATATGGATTAAGTATTTATATTTTCGCAATACTTACCCAAAATTCCAATTGTTAAAATCATATCGATGAGTGTTAACAATAAAATTATTTATCCAAACAGAAGATCTTTTATTTATGGTGCAAAAATTAGAAAAATTAATTGTAATTTAATTTTTATTTTCGGTAATTATTTTGGCGAAAACATGTCGGACCCCAGAAAAACAGTAACTAAGTCTGAATCAGCATCAACATGTATGCTACAGTTTGATTTTTTTATAACATTTGTATAGATATTGTTGATGATTTAGATGGATAAGTCGAATAACGCAGGTAACGCAGGTCGCAGGCGTCTTAACATTAAATGTTTGTTCGGTCCAACTGCGTAGAGGGGCTCGTCCCAAGGCCACTGAACAAGCTGCGACTGGCTTTTCGTATAACAAAAACATAGCCATTTAGATAAAGTTACATAAAATTTACTACGTGCGGGACGCAGATCTGGTAAAACTTTGATGTATAAAAATTAAATGTATGACGGTCAGAATTAATATTTGTAAAATCATTAATGGATTAATATAATAATGTCATACTTAAAAGTTCCATTTTTATGTATGTTATTTCGGAACTCTGACCCGTACGGCTAGTAGGTATATATATCTGTTAAGTGCTATGGCATACGTTGACCAATCTGGTTTTTTTTTTCTGATACGGTAATATAATAAAAAGATTACCGTGATTAAGATTCGATTAGTATCTGCAGAGATACCTATATAGATAAAAACTCTGAAACGTCGGTGCCTTTTAAAGTTTTCAAACAATATTACTATGAATCTTGGTCATATTGTTGAAAATAAGTTACAAATGATGTTGGGATTTTGTTTGTAATGATCTTAAAAGAGTTTTTGGTGGTTTACTGCCTTCTTAGCAATCTTAGCAATGGGACAAAATAGTGAGTATATTAAAAACGGCAGTATAATTTCAAAATTTTTAAATTGCTTATGTTTTTTTACCTATTAAAATGAAGTGAAATAACTTGCCCAATGTTATCTACCAATAAAGGCAAAAACCTGAACACTTATATATTTTATGCCATTAATTAATTTGGAGGCACGCCCACCGTTCGGTTATTGAGAATAACATGCCATGAAGGTCCACTTTAGCCAAGCCAAGTTGTGAAATACGGAATATCTTAGGGCCTTTGCACACCACGTTTTTTTAACGCACTGATGCGCGTCATCTGCCTGCGCGTTATCAACGCGTATTAGCACATAACAATTGTAAAAACGTGCCTTGCTTTTGCCGAGGGTCCCGATTGCGTTCTACACGCATCGTCAGGGCATTCAAATAACGTTTTGTGTAAAGGCTCTTTACGCTCAAAATAATAATGTAAGAACTTCAATATTGGAAGCAAATTGGCAGCAATATTTTTTTTGTGTAAAATAATGTAGGACAGCAGAGCAGTCACGAAATACTTAGTAGCTTTTTATTTAGTTAGATAGTTTTTGACTCCTTATTTGCCAAACGTTTAAATACTCTGAATATGTATTTTTTTACATTGTATTTAATTTACAGCCTCCAATAAAATAATATAGAACGCAAGATTAGTCATACTGACTTTTATTTTATACTTGATACGTATATATAATGATATATAGCTGTATTTATTGTTCCTACTATGATAATTTAACTTATAGGATACGAAAAGTTGCGCACACGCATACTAAATGGTACATTACATTCCATATGTATCGATTTGTATGTCATCGGTAGTCTGCCGATGTTTTAAAGGAATATTTTGGTATTACTTATTGTTCATTCTTACTAAGTGCCTAGCCTACATTCAATATTTATAGAAAGCTTCTAGTTCAATTTTTTTATGGTAAAAGGTAACAGGACAAGTACAACACTCGCCTGATGTTAATCGATTACCTCTACACCTCTCTACCTATTACAGATACAGCAGAATCACTTGTACTATTCATTATTCTGAGGCAGAATGCAAAATTCTGGACAGCCAAAATTTTGCATATCACTGCACTGTTACCTTGAGATATAAAGATGTTAAGTGACGCATGCCCTGTAATTTCACTGGACAGTTTGCCATGCAAACCGAAAATATTCCATGAATTTCATGAAATAATTGGCAGAGTGGTGGTACCGCCCCAGGAGCACTAGCAGAAGATCTACTACTACAAAATACAGTAGAAACAAGTAAACATACAATCAAATTAATATGATCGAGTGTCAATGTAAATCAATATATAACCGCAATACATTTTATGAGCAAGAGTTTTATTTAATTTTAAAGTTCTATCATAACAAATTATATATACATCACACCAATACAGTCATGCGTTCTTCGCCTATATCTGAATAAAAACACAGATTTAAGTTATAAATTGTTTGTCGCATATTATACAATAGTATCAATGATTTTTTACAAAGATGAATTTTGACCTATACTTAAATTGTGTTTAAAATTGTGATCACTGTAATCTATCAAAGCTGTTGTAAAAGTGTGAATAGCCATAGAGTGTGAAAGAAGAAAAGAGAAGTATGAGTAATATCTCTTACTTATATTATTAGTTATCTTGTGGAACCAATACCCTTAGTACGAGTTTTCATAGTAAACGCTTTTGACAGATCTCACATAGTTTTCGACTTATTCTGTCTCCCTGATTGGTCTAAATTTAGTTAAGTTGAAAACCACTAGAGGCGCTATACTGTTTTTCGTACAAAATTTGTTCGATATACGATATCGAGTTTGGTATGAAAACTCGTACTAAGGGTACAATTGCACCCTGTCCTTTGTGCTGCTACGCGCTTACTAAACGTTGAATCAGAGGAGTTGTCACATAAAAGATTATTACATAAAGCGAGTTTAATTTTTAAGCTTATTAGTGACACATCTACCTGTTATTTATAAAAACCTTGATGTTACGCCCGGGATACACGAGACCATTTTTTAAGCCAGGATAGTAAGATAGTGTGTAGTCCTACAGCAGATACTACATCAGATAGTTTAATAGGAGGGGGTTCTATTTTTCAACCTACTTCCAAAAAGGAGGTCTAGTTTCCAAAGTAACTGTTTTGTTTATCTTGTTTGTGGAATTGTTTTTAGGGTTCCGTACCTCAAAAGGAAAAATAGAAGCCGTAAATATGTAGAGTAATAACAAGAAAAAAGCAAATTTATTATTTGAGATTGGTGCAATACATTTTCTATGGATCGAATGACAAATTTAAGTTTATCCTTTAACCTTCGATGTATATGTACTACATACATTACCTCGTTGCCTGTATCCTAGTTTGAGAAGTTGATACGGAAGACTCGGTGGGCGAGTCCAACTCGACTTGGTCCGTTTTATTTACTAATGCAGTTAATTTATTTCACTTGCGTGTTACCTTTAACCACTGTACAATGGCACTGGCTTAAAATTATCTGGCATCGTGTAAACAGAGTGCTGTAATTTTAAGCCAGTTCCATTAAAGTGAGCATGGGCCAAGCTAGGTCAGTATACCGAGTTTCTAGCTTGCTATCCAAGCTTAGCTTTGAAAAACTAACCTCGTGTATACCGGGCATTAGGATAAACTCATCCCGCCCACGTTCATTACTCGAGTAGTGATACGGTGTGAATTCACGTTGTACTCGTGTGACAAGACTCTGCATTATGTATTTTTATACTACAGGTTAATTGGTTAAATAGCATATTAATTTTCTTTATTACAACAATTCAAGAACATTACGACATTTTTTAACCGACTTCAAAAAAAGGAGGAGGTTTCTCAATTCGACCGTATATATATATTTTTTTTTTTTTATGTTTGTTCGCGGATAACTTCGTCGTTTATGAACCGATTTCGATTATTCTTCTTTTGTTCGAAAGGAGATATCCCAAGTGTGGTACCATGGTAATTTTATCGAGGTATGATAAGTATCTCCAGAGATATTGAGATAAACATCTCAAAATTGGTACTGAAAATGAATAGCGCGGCATTGAAGTCGGTTGTTTTTTAGTTTTTAAACGATATTATTATTATATTTGACACATCAACTCGATTTGATTTAGATGAGTCCCGCTGTATCGCAACGTTGAAAAAGTATTATATACCTATGTTCTATTCTATTATCCTATTGGCTATCTATGTGCAAACAAACAAATTTACTTTCAAATTCATAATTTTGGTGTTGATTGATTACCTATTTGTCGTTTTTAACCGACTTCTAAAACAGGAGGTTACCCAATTCGACCGTATATTTCTTTTCTTTTGGTCGCGGATAACTTCTTCGTTTATGAACCGATTTTGATGATTATTTTTTTGTTGGAAAGGAGATATCCCAAGGGTGGTACCATAATAATTTCATCGAGATCTGACACGTATCTCCAGAGCTATGGAGATAAACACCTCAAACTTGGTACTGAAAATCAATAGCGCGGCATTTGAAGTCGGTTATTTTAGTTTTTTGAACGATCTTATTACCCGTCTAGTTTAATTGGACCCCTGGATCCTAGCGATCTCAGGCACAGAATACTTAATAGTAATTATCAGGCCCCTTTCATTTATCAGTTAAATGTTCTCTTGGCCAGATCCTTATTTTTAACAGACTTCACAAAAAAGGAAGTGGAAAATATTTTTTTTGTTTATGAGAGTATATACTTCCGATTTGGTGCCATTGTAATTATACTGAGATCTGATGAGTATCTCCAGAGATATGTAGATAAGCACCTCAAACTTGGTACTGAAAGTGACTAGCGCGGCATTTGAATTCGGTTTATTCGTTTTGTAAACGGTCATAAATTTTTAAAACAATGTGTTGTAGTGTTTATTTTTTGTTGCCAGTTCTCGTTACAAAAATGTTGAAGTAAACGTCGTAGTGCCAAGCCAATTTGTCAGTGAATCATTAGTAACTTGATTGATATAGATATCGAAATCGTTTGCATAAATATGCATATTTTGATTGCTAAACTGGCAGCTGACAAGAACCAACAAAGTATAAATATTACCGTGATATTAATCTTCATAAATTGCTTTGCAATTAACTTTGATACAAGGATGTAAAACACAAACTTTAATTTTAAAACTTGCACCTGCTATTTGTGTCTTGCTGGAAATTAATAATACATGTTACCTACATAGATTAATCCAGTATTGACATTTTGCAGGATTTAGGATATTTAAGCTTATCACAGTTCAAATTTTATAAAATGTATCTAAGTACATACATACAAATCATACAATGCAAGCTTGAGAATATACACTGTGAAAGGTAGTATTACATATTTAATTTACCCCATGGCTTTTTTTATGCGTTACCGATATTTCGGCTCTGTTGCAAGCGCCTATGGTCGCAGATTAATTGTAAGATTACGGGTAGAATTTACTTTAGTACTTATATCTCATTGGTAGAAGTAATGTTTAGAATTTTGCTGTCAAAAGTAAGCACTTTGTCTCACAGACCTGCTACATATTTAACACGTCTATTGTTGTCTCTATTTTACGGGCGATGGGAGACAAGGACAGCACTACAATTTTAATGTAATCACTTTCAGTTGAACATCAATATTGGCACCAATATTTTAGCAAGGGCAGCATGCAGTATCATTGTCAGACAATACAACTCCATTTTCGGTGGCAATTTGGCAATGGGGGACAGCTGGCCGTAATTTCGGGAAAAACGCATTTTGAGCCCGGAAACGGAAACCAGCTGTGCAACAGTGCGCGGTTAATGTACTAACCCAGCGAAATTGCATTTTTAGGGCCTCCGCCATTTTTGGCGCTTTGCTACCACAGACAGAGTTGTTACTCTGTCAAAATGGCAGAGCAGAAAGTTTCTTTTTGACAGTGCATTGTGGCCAGTAACAAAAACACAGTCTTATTATTATTTTTACAGGGGATGTGCGCCTTTCCAAATGTGCATTATGCGCTATTACAAGAATGTAATTATATAACATTTAAATAATGTTTACGAGTTATGGCTATTAGTTAACAGGCCAAGCTAGATATTCGCCTGATGGTTTGTGATGACATGTGCATAAGAGATAGGTACCATGGTACGCAAAACAGTAGTTTGCCAGAATTTTTACCGCGCTGTGCCTGTTATCTAACAGGATAAGGTGCCTACCTCGAGTGAGACAAGCAAGGGTTTATCGAAAATATTTATATTTAACGGATGAATAAATATAATAATTACTTATATACAGAGTACTTATTATTGTAATGACTTACCTTGCGCTGCCATTCAGCATCTTGCAAAACCGTTGTACCTACCTACCTAATAGCAAAGAATAATGAATAGTACAACTTATAGATAAAGATGACCAACCTAGATCAACTAATATAATAAAATATAAAATGGCCAAGTACCTACTAGTCGGACTCGCAACATGGGATTCCGTAGGTAAAACCGCACAGAATAAATAATAGACTAATAGACCTTTGTCTGACAGACGGATGGACAGCGAAGTCTCAGTAATAGGCTTCCGTTGGTATCTTTTGGGTACGGAACTCTAATAAATCTCAACTACCTACCTATATAGGCGTATCATACAAATTAACGAGCTATAAATTATATTATAGGTAGGTATAGGAACATATCTATCTAGCTATACCTGCCAAGTAGATTAAATTAGTTGCAAGCTTGCAACTCGCTAAAATTCAATGGCTAGGCGTGCAGCCGGTTTATAATGGAACCGCCCTAAACCAGTTAGCTACCTACCTATAGTCTAGCTCTCAGATAGGTATGAAATTGACGAGAAAATGCTAAGGTAGGGTGTCTAAAGCTCGTCACAGATGTAGCTATAATACCTATTATAATAATATACAGGGCTATATATTATAAGTCTTACACACACTTACTTTCGCTTTATAATATCAGTAGGATTTTAAGGTTTATTTATAATATTTGTGTCGATAATAGGTAGGTATACTATTAATAAAATATCTAGTCTAGCTCCACTTCCCAGCTACCACTACCCCCTCCAACATTGTAAGGCTGTAGAAACGTCTATTGTTAAGCTCGTCACACACGTGAACACACGTGCAAAATTGAGTAAAATATACCTAGGTAGGTAGGTATAGTAAGTAATTATCGCGCTCACTTCGATCGCGCACTGAATATTTGTCTCATTGCCCGTAATCAAAGGTGAAAAATGCAATTTATGAGACTTTTGCCTGAGCTTATGTATATTTCACGTTCGCTTCGCTCGCGCACGACCGTTTAATATTTACGGTCGTTTTGTTATTTTAGATACCTACCTACCTACCTAGGACGTTGTAATTTTATTTCCGTTATAGCTTTATTTATACTAGATAGGTAGGTACCTAGGTAAGCGTTTGAACACTATCTCACCTGATGTTAAGAGACGATGCGATCGACGATGTGGTGGCACAGAAAAGATAATAGGTAGGTATGGTGGTAGGTCGGTAGGTACGCATATTACGTGAAAACTATGCGCTCGCTGCGCTAGCTGAACTTTCTGACAGACTTCAAAAAAGGATCTCTCAATTCGTCAGAAACTTTTATTCTTTATGTATTTTCCCGATTACTCAAATACGCCTAGACCGATTGGGAAAACATTTTTTTGTTTGAAAGCGTTATTAAATACTTCCCAGATGGTACCATTTCAATTTTATCGATATAATATGTTCAGTTATAATATGGTGCAGAAATAATATAGTGATAAACTGGTGTTTATCTTCATTCAAACCTGGTACTGAAAATGAAAAGCGCGGAAAAGTTCGGTTAGTTTTTTAAACTCAATGATGCTTTCTGCGGGTAGGTAAGTAGATAAAAATTGTTGTTATTTTACACATAATTGTCATTTTTAACCGACATTACAAAAAGGATGAGATTGTCAATTCGTCTGTTTCTTATGTTTATTTCCTCAGAACTCTTTCATTCATAGGTAGGAAGGTTATTTGTTTGAGAGATTACCTATGCATCCCGTTTGGTCCCGTTGTAATTTTATTGAGATCTGATAAGTATCTCCAGCATCGATATGAACGTAACGTACCGTTTATATACCTCCATGATCTCCAGAGATATGGAGATAAATACCTAAAACTTAGGTAGTAAACCTACGTCTACTGAAAATTACTAGTGCGGCATTTGAAATAGCTACAAACTAAGTAGGTACATTGATCAATCTGTGCATACAATTAATTATATCTAAAGGTACCTTTATAAAGCTTAAAAATAAAATTGATTTTTTACCATTGCCACACAAAAACGAGCACTTTTTTTATCGATAGCAGTGAATAAAACGCTCTTTTACTCACTCGGTGAATAAAAACATTTTGAATTTGAAACAAGCACGAAATACAAATTATGTACCTACAAAAAATAAATAAAACTTGCTGAAAGTGCCTACTAGCTGGCTAAATGGAGGTACTTACCTATACCATAGAAGCTATATCTATACTAATATTATAAAGAGAGAAGATTTGTATTATGTATGTTTGTAATGATTTGGCTCAAAAACTACTGGACCGATTTAACCCTAAAATTGGCATTGTACACTGGAAGATACGTTAAACTTTTTTATTATTTTTTCACCTGTCCTTAGTGATCCTAAAAACATAATTTAACTGCAAAGTTAAAAAAATTTGAGAAAAATTTCCTTGCCAAGTATAGGGTTCCTGTCCTTAGTAATCCTAAAAACATAACCCCCCCCCCCTAACTTTTAAAGTAATGGAGTGAAAAATCTAGAAAAAATATATTCTGTAGATCTCAATAAAAACTTTTAAGGAAAATTGGTTTGCACGAGATACATTCAGCAGTTTTTGAGATGCGACCGCAATTATAACTTTGTTTTCCATACAAGCTCTATTTGGGGCGAAAAATTAAAGTTATAAAATACTCTACTGTTACGGAACCCTACGAGTGCGAGTCTGACTTGCACTTGGCCAGTTTTGGTAGATTTAATGATCCCACTACCTCTGTACGAAAACCCATAATTCATGAATGCACATAAAACTTTCATTGGTACATATATAGCTAGGATTAGTACCAACGACCGTCGGGTCAGAATCAGGGTAACTATCCTTTACGCCAAAGAGCTGTCCAATATCACTACGTAAGTATTATAAAACAAAGTCCATCACTGCGTCTGTCTGTCTGTTCGCAATAATCTCAATAGCTACTGAACGAAATAGCCAGAGTATTTATGAGGAAGGTTTATGTGCATAATTCGTTAAGGTTTTGTGTAAATTGGTTGATGATGATAATGATTATTAAATATGTTAATATTTCATATTCGATGCAACAAACTGATGCAAATTTCGTAGGCATATATATGTTCTACCCGTGCAAAGCCGGGGCGGGCTTCTAGTAATTAAATAAAAATAAATTTGGGTAATTTTTTTTTTCATTTTGCTCCACACGGTTAGTTTATTCAGCCAGAATATTATAAAAATTATTCAAGTTTTTGTAAACTCAAGTCATAAAGATGAGTCAAAGTTACATTTCTAAACAAGTTGAAGTCACAGTCTAGTCCAAGTCTTACCCTTAGTAAAGATGTGAACTTTACTAAAGATGTTCGGTGCAATTTTGGTGAGAACGCAAATACCATGCTTTTCAAGATTGTGCTGTTTCCCTACCACACTACTACTATACTACACATTCACTGGCACTAAATGGTTCATAATCCACATTTATTACACATTAATAATAACATACGATAAATATAAATAGGTACTATAAGTAGGTACTACTATTTATTTTTTCACAGTCAATGGTAAAAAGAAGATTACACGACTCGTGAATAAAAAAAATAATATCAGTCTTTGTATCCCTCGCTCCGCTCAGGATTCTAATCTAGGTACCTAGAAAGAATCCTTCGCTGCTCTCGGGATCCAACTTAGTCCCTCGAATTAAATTGCCTTTTTATTCACTTGTATAATCTACTATTTATTTTATGTTGAATTTGTACGAGTTGACCCGTACGAGTAGGTATATGTCCATAGATATCAAGAAAATTCTGTTAGTAGCATAAAATACCTATGAATAGATTTTGAAGAATTAAGAATTGTTTTTAGTTGGTGTTGGTGTAAGTACAAACCTACTTAGTATTTAGGCAATTTTTGCCGCGCTCAGCTTTAAATTACGCCTAGAAATAGATAGGTCTATGCTTGGATTAAACCACAGAATGTAAGTACCTACTTTTGAAACTTGAACTTGACATTACCACGGCACGACCCTTCGAGCGGTTTCTAGAGTAGGTATATAAATAATACTTACTTCTCTCTTTTTTTTTGATCCCCATTATTGAACCACTTACATTATTAAATTTTGTTATGAAAAGATTTTTCCTGGTTATGCAATAATAATATTTACCTATACCGAAAATGTAACTACGTACGTAGACACAAATAAAATTAAATCTATCATAGGTAGGTACTTATAGGTATTCTGAAGTTTATAAAAATATGGACTTGAGATATAATATATACAATCTAATAAGATTCAAAGTAGTTTAAGTTTATCTTACCGAATCTTGTCAGACACGATCTCAGTCTTGGAGTTCCTCTTCCCAGGAGCTATAGCCA
Organism: Cabera pusaria; assembly: GCA_954871355.1. Taxonomy (NCBI): domain Eukaryota; kingdom Metazoa; phylum Arthropoda; class Insecta; order Lepidoptera; family Geometridae; genus Cabera; species Cabera pusaria. The sequence continues at coordinate 9,183,555 of OX940893.1, forward strand.
GAGATGGAGCATGTATGGGGCTGGTGGAGGGCTCGGAAGGCGCCGACGGAGGCGAGCAGGAGCCACAAGATGACAGACTGAAGGTTCGAGTGCGTCCGTCGGGCACCGCGGGCGCTCGTCCGGACCTCGCTCGGCGGCGTCGCTTCTTCTCCTCTTCAGCTCGGATCACCCCCGGAGGAGCCCAATCGAGATCTTTTTTCAAATGCCCGCGCCCGCACCGGCAGCCGCAAGCTTTGAACGCCAGATCGTACCCTTTCTTCGTCCATAGATTCTGGTGTCTCTGCCTCTCTGACCAAGAACGAGCCCGGCCGCAGGACTTCAAGTAAGCGAGCACGCCGGCCTCCCATTGCTCGAAGCATTCTCTGTGCATGTACCGGCCGGCGGCGCACGTGTCATTGTTGCACAGCACGCGGACCGCATCTTCGAAACGAACAGGGTCGCGGTGGCGCAGGCACTCGCCTGGGACGCAGCACCCGCGGGGCTCTTCCGTTTCGCGCTCGCCGGTCGCGCCTTGCCGCCGAGGCGCCATGATAACAACGAAAACGAACGTGCGCGGAAGTCGGAGCGTCACACGAGACACATGCTTGTCGGAGCGCGCGCGGCCGACTAATAACCGCGAGAACGAAAGCGAAATTTCAAGAGCGCAGCGTGTCGCGTCGCCGCGCTGCGCCGTCGCGCGCCGCCCGGCCCGCTTGCACGCGGGGGCTGACCTTGCGGGCTGGGGCGAGCGGCGGGTGCATCGAGGGGCGGGGCGATGCGCCCGCCGCGCCGGCCGGGACCCGGGTGGGGAGAAAGTGCGTCGCAGATTTTCACTTTCGCGCGGTAGCGGAAGCGGTAGCGGGAGCGGACAGGCAGCCGGCCCATGATGCGGCCGATGCGGCATTCAACATGGGGTGCGGAATTGAACGCAACGTCCTATGAGCTCTATGATAGATAGAGATAGGTACGATAGATGATGGGATGAGAGCTTGAAAAATTTAATAGAAATTCTTCATGAAAAGATTTAAGTACCTAGGTACCTACCTACTTTAAATGTTTCGGTAGTAGGCGGTAGTGCCCACCAACTGGTTGTCTGCCTATGACGGTAGGCTACAAGCTTTATGAACATATTTGTACTATATTATAGGTACCTACTGTGATTTAGTTAGATTTACAATGTGTAGGTATAATTTAAAACCTGTTATTTAGGTTTCTTTTTAGATATCATTTTTCTGTTGGAAATATATGACATAATCTAACCAAAGATTTTTTCATGGTAATTAATTAATTTCTTATAAATTTAATATAGGTACCCACAGAATATTACCTACCTAAACCACAGAATAAATATTAGGTACCTACAAGACAAGCCTAATTACACAAGAACGATAAAATATGTTTATAGCATCAAATAGATTATAATTCGATGGTACCTAGGTAGGTTTTAGGCAAAGTTTTAGGCTTTGTCTTTAGAAGCGTAACTTCAAGGAATAGCAAAATATATTTCTGAAAAAAAATATGATAATTCTCAAGATTCAGTTTATCTTCAATTTTTTACTGGTTTCATAAAAGGAGGAGGTGCTCAGTTACGCATTAAACTTGCTATTATAACATCGTTTAAAAAACTAAAAGAACCGACTTCAAATGCCGCTATTAATTTTCAGTACCAAGTTTGAGGTGTTGATCTCCATATCTCTGGAGATACTTTTTAGATCTCGATGAAATTACTATGGTAACCATGGGATATCTCTTTACCAACGAAAAAAAAATCATCAAAATAGGTTCATAAATGGCGAAGTTATCCGCGAACAAACATATAAAAATATTATACCTATACGGTCAAATTGAAAAACGTCCTATTTTGACGTCGGTTAAAAATTGACACGCGTGGCATGTGTTTTCGGTTATTTTAATTATACTATTATAAGTATAGAAGATTTATAGATACATATTTATAGCGTTTAGGTACTGCCATACAATCTGCGATTGCATTATCCATTGTAACAAATTGTCACCCCAATCCAAAACAAAAAATAAATCCAAAATTTAAACTCCTGTTAAAAAGAAATTAGCAATACCAACAACTGGCTACAAAACAAACAAAGCGATCAAATAATTCAATGGGTAGCTTAGCACGCAGCAACTATTATATAATCTGTGGCTTAGCGCCCTCCGTAGTTCGAAAATATACCTACTTTGAAGTAGGTACTGTTAAGTAGTACTATTATTTATTCTATGGTACTGTAGAAAAACACTCGAATCAAAGTCTAAAATCTCATTCTCATACGCACGTGGTTTAATAGTGATGGGGTATGAAAAGGAACAAGTCTCTAACCGGTCCGATAGGGTTCGAATAAAGGAGCTTTTAGTACGTTGTATGACCCAATTCTATTTGTAAATTCTTTTCGGCCAGGTGGATGCATTCCATTTTGAGGATACACGTGCAGTGTTAACAGCTAGGCAGGGCCCCCCTGTTTGAAGTTGAAGAAAGATGCTCAGTGTTCACTGAGCAACCGAGGGCTTTTAGATGTTATTTCAATTGATATTGGAGCCGATAGTTCGCGATTCTTTGGGCTGGGAAGAATGTAAAGGAAATAGAGGATATCTATCGTTTCAGTAGTCCTTACCTTTCCAAGGCAAATGAAGATAATACCTACACCTTATAAATAAAAATAAACCCAAGTCCAAGTCGGACTCGCACTCGTAGGGTTCCGATTCCGTACCACAGTATTATATTTTAAAAAATCAAGCAAAAAACGCTGAAATAATTACGTTCCTTGTATACACCCAATATACACCCCTTTAATAACATTTCAGATTTCATTTATATTATATTATGATTAGTAATATGACAACCACAGTTTTACAATCAACTGTGATGACATATGTGTAAAAATGTCAAGCGTGAGTTTTGGCGCGAACGTGAAAAAGTGTGTGTGCTCTCATTGTATTTTTTCCTAAACTTGTGGTCTTCCGCGAGTAAATGTGTAATAAATTGTGGATTATTAATCATTAGGTGCCAGTGAATGTGTGCGAGTATACTGTGTAGGAAAACAACACAATGTTGAAAAACATGCTATTTGTTACATTTATTTACATGCATTATCTAAACAAAATTCTACTGAAAATCTTCAGAAAAGTTCACATCTTTACTGAGGGTATGACTTGGACTAGACTATTACTTCAACTTGATCTAAAATGTGACTTTGACCCATCTTTATGACTTAAATTCACAAAAACTAGAAGATTTTTTAAAACTTCACACTGGCTAAATACACTAATCGTGTGGAGCCATAATGAAAGTAAAAAAAAACGTCAGGTGTCTACTGCTCTGTAAACAGCAGGCCTATCGCGAAGTTTTATCGGGATTGAAATGAACGAAATGACAGAGATAGAGCTATACAGCCTACATAGCTGCGTCCCCGTCATTTAGTTCATTTTGTTCATTCAATAATCAACTGTCGAGGTTCGTGATACGGGGGCAGGTGAAGTATATCGAAAAGCGCAAGGAAAAACACGTTTCTTGTATGGGGATCCCCCTTAATTTCTAGTTTTATTCTGATTTAGTTTTTGTTGTTATAGCGGCTATAGCAATACATATTTTGTGAAAATTTCAAGTTTCTATTTATCATGCTTCTTTAGATCAAGAAAAAACGAAAAAAAACACGTTTCGTGTGTAATTTTTTTAATGTAATGTTATTTTTAGTATTCCTTGTTAAATCCCCCATAGTAATACATACTTTGTGAAAATGTCATGTATCTACCTATTACGGTAAAGGAGATACAGCTCTGTGAATGAGGGCCCGGTGGCGTAATCGGGAGAACGGTCGGCTTTGATGCCGTGGTACCAAGTTCAAACCTTACCGTGCACCAATGGATTTTTCCATCGAAAAATTTATGTGCACTTCTCACAGTGGCCCTCCGGTGAAGGAAAACATCGTTAAGAAACCAACAACCCCGCATGGTGGTAGGACACTATCTAGTGTCCGCCTGGACAGCTACCTCAAGTTAGAAAATCTGTCGCCAAAACATCTAATGTATTCCGGCAGCTATCCTTGAGAGCCAGTTCCCAGTCTAGGCCTAGCGTGCTTACCATCTTCGACCGCATCATCACTTACCAACAGGTGAGATAGTAGTCAAACGCTAGCCTATAAGATATTAAACAAAAAAAAAATTGCGGACGGACGGACGGACGGAAGGACGGACAGCGAAGTCTAAGGAATAGAATAGAATAGAATAGGTTTCTTTGGGTCCAGAACCCTAAAAATAACTTACTACCTATACCTTATCAAGCATAATTTTCTGTTGAGAAGTAACAGCAACTGTAAGCACCAAATTTAAAATGTACATAAATATAATGCAATAAATATCTTCTGACATGGAAATTTAAGACGTTCATCTGGCAACATCGAATAAACACGTGTGCGCAGTGAAACACTTAAAACACAAGCAGCTTTACATAATCTGACCACTATGACACTGGATATAAGGAAGAAAATAAAATATGAGGGTAACCGGGAAACTACGCCTCAAATTAAACGAGTTCTACTTGTAAAAAGAGGGTAAACCCAGTCAAGTAATTGTGAAACCATCTGCATGACCTCGGATTGGGAATTGAATTGAAAAACGAAATGGGTTGCAGAATTTATGACGCATTTGCTTATATGTATTTGCCATTATTTTTGGGTTTATTTGCTCTTTTTGATCGATCTTACTAATGAGTGCTCAGTACTCAATTCGTGTGAATTATTTTTCATCAGTTTTAAGTATTTTATGGTAGAATTCTGGAATCCGTTCACCAATGTGGATATTTGTTAACCGATTTCACAAATGGAGGAGGATCCTCAATTCGCCTGTTTTTTTAACAGCACAAGAAAGAAGCTGCTGTCTGCTAGGCAGACATCATCGTTTGTCATCAAGTGATTGATGACAAACGATGATGTCTGCCTAGCAGATATACGTTGTACTGCGTTCTGATGTGATTCTGTATCCACTAATGCTAAGCTATAATATATGACCTATAATAATAAATATAAAAAAATCTTTATTGTTCATTCAATCTTAATTCTTATTTAAATTAATTCTTCCATATAAAAAAACATAGCTTAGTTGATGATGCTATGTGGACCAGAGAATATAATTGGTGGATATCAAACGCATCCATAGCAACATAGCATGCGCATATCTAGGGGAAAAGCACCCTTATTAAAATAATCTTGTCAGGACGGTGACCACTCACTATACAGACTGCTGTATAGCTAAAAAATATTATCAGGAAAGAGACATCCTCAGTAGGCTGTTTAAATGCAGTTTAAATTCATGAAAGCAAATCAGGTTCTTAAGACGACAGACGCAAGGCAACTGATGAGTCACCGATGTACCCAACAGTTTCATCACGATGATTAACATCATGAATATTGTCAATGGCAGGTCTTTAAGATCCATTACTCTTGTCTGCCAATTCGTAGTCGGTTACGTAATAAATATCACTTGATTTTTTAGGTAACCACCCAAACATTAACTCATGAATTTTTTTATACTCTTCGAGAAGTTTGGTTCTGGAATTCTGAAGATTTGATAGTATCTTCATGATACTATTGGGAACTTTCATACGGGACCAAAATCACACCAACCACAAGCGACTTTTAATGTACCTTTTTCAGAAGTTGGTCAATATTTCAATTGTATAAATAGACATTTAAAAAGAAACTGGCCAAGTGCAAGTCGCACTCGTAGGGTTCCGTAACAGTAGAGTATTATCTATCTATACTAATATTATAAAGAGAGAACATTTGTATTTTTGTATGTTTGTAATGATTTGGCTTAAAAACTACTAAACCGATTTAAAAAATTCTTTCACTAATACATAGAATGGACTTTCGGAATGCAAATAGGCTATACATTATCCCGTTTAAATCAAAGGTACGTTCGTGGAGACCTAATTTGCAACCTAAGTCGGCAAAAAACGGTCGAAAAAACAACTTTGTCCTTTACAGTATATAATTCAAATGAAAACTCTAGAAGATATCACGAATTTCACATACACGCATCGCAAAATTAATAAAATATTTGCAGTGAAACCACAGATTAGGTCATAGTTACTATGAAAATATAATTATAAGCTTAGCTATGCCCCACCGATCACAATCAATTTGAAGTCAATATAGAATAATAATATGATCTATTGTATAAAATAATATTCATCTATATATATAATAATATAATATTTTAAACCACCCCGACTAATCTATGTATAATCTTTTCATTAAAAGCATTCCATGACTCTAAACACGACATTTAAAATCTGAGCTGTAAGTTGGTGAGGATTTGAGTATTCTGTAGAGTCCAGGAGATGTCCCAGCATCAGGTCAATGCTTCAATGTTCTTATAATATCGTTGAAGAAGAAGATTGTCGAATTGATCAGACCTATGAAAGTTGATTTCATAGCGCAATTAACTAGAAATAAGCTCATAGTTTTATAACGTTTGAACGAATTTTCATGAATCAAAGCTAAGAAAACTCTCGATGAAGACATCAATAATAAAAACAAAATCGGTTCATCCGGTTAGGTGCTAAGATGCTACAGACAGACACACAGATACACACGTTAAACGTATATTACCCCTACATTTTGCGTCGGGGAACGCGTAAGGTTACGGCGGCAGATGTTCTCCTTGGTGGTAAGCTACTTTTTGGTAGATTTAATGATCCCACTACCACTGTACGAAAACTCATGATTCATGAATGCACATAAAACTTTCATTGGTAGGTATATAGCTAGGATAAGAACCAACGACCGTCGGGTAAGAATCAGGGTAACTACTTTCCTTTACGCCAAAGAGCCGTCCAATATCACTACGTAAGTATTATAAAACAAAGTCCATCACTGCGTCTGTCTGTCTGTTCGCAATAATCTCAATAGCTACTGAACGGATTATCATGCGGTTTTCACCAATAGCCAGAGTGTTTATGAGGAAGGTTTAGGTGCATAATTCGTTAAGGTTTTGTGTAAATTGGATGATATATGACGATGATTGTTAAATATGTTATATTTGATATTCGATGCAACAAACTGATGCAAATTTTGTAGGCATTTATGTTCTACCCGTGCGAAGCCGGGGCGGGCTGCTAGTATTATTATAACTTTAATTTTTCGCCACCAAAAACTTTTCGTTGTTTTTCATAGTTTGTATGAAAAACAAAGTTATCTTCGCGGTCGCTATATCTCAAACACTGCTGACTGTATCTCGTTCAAACCAAACTTTAAAAGTTAGAGGGGGGGACACACATTTACCACTTTAGACGTGTCTTTCAAATGATTGACTGTGAGAAAATATGGTTTCAGGAACCTCTACGTCATTTTTAGGGTTCCGTACCCAAAGGGTAAAACGGGACCCTATTACTAGGACTCCGCTGTCCGTCTGTCTGTCTGTCTGTCTGTCTGCCCGTCTGTCACCAGGCTGTATCTCATGAACCGTGATAGTTAGACAGTTGAAATTTTCACAGATGATGTATTTCTGTTGCCGCTATAACAACAAATAATAAAAACAGAATGAAGTTAAAAATAATAGAGGGTCCCCATACAAGAAATGTGTTTTTTCGGCATTTCACGCCATCTATGAACGCTAAGTTAGGTAAACGTCCCATAGATGGCGTTATATTGAAATGTCGATCCCTACCCAACAAGCAAAAACTACACTTAAAATAATTTCTAGACCACTGTTGTCTTGCTCTTATACTATTCTTATATCGTCGTATAAGCCTGGATTTGGGCACCATTTATAAGCGTAGTTTGTTTATATCTTTGTAATATCAGTCTTATTGAATGTTGTTTTCACTTAAATTATTCTTACCAAAACTAATTTAAGCGTACATAGGCTTACATTGTTTTGACGTTAAGAGTCCTGTGAGCGTAAGAAAGTTTATTTTGATTTTACATAAGATCAAACACAATCGTAAAAAAACTTGGTGTAGTGTTTGTTTGAAAGTTACAACTAATAAAAAAGAAATCGAAAACAGTAAGGATAAAGGTATTCAATAATTATATTGTAATAACCGTACCATTATTAACAAGTGTTTCGTTTTATGCTTTTCGAGAAGTATTAGTATTGGAAAATATTATGTACTGTAAAGTAGACCCTAGTTTATGCTTCACAACTCGTGCGCTTCATCAATATATAGTATTTAGTATTCTTGTTTAATTATTTTTTTTTGTTAATTTGTATTAAAAGCGACGCCATTAGTATTGCATTTATTAGAATCACTATAAGACTATTTTAAGCTCATTTAGATCATTCCAACATGACTCCATGTTGCAATAACTTAGAAATGCTTGAATTGACATAAAACATTTATTTTCATTTAAGAGTGAACGTTTGGGATGTGAAATGTATTTTATGTGACCGCACTAAATTCTTTTGGTGAAATATAATAGTCAACATCAAATGTTACTCTCACAATTTTAGTCACAAATTCGATTTAAGATCAAACTTTCTTAAATTAGACTCGTTTTCTCTATTGCAAGTATGATGATTCAATATCACTCTAATACTGTGCCTATCCACTGCTGTTGATCTTATAATAGTTTTGAATAAGATCAATATTTACATGTTTTAAGTACTCTAATTAAATGCTGATATTAGTCTAACATTCTTACAATAGCATTTTGTAAAATATGTAATAAAATTAAATGAGCTTAGAAAATGTGAATATGAGAGCTAATTTATATCAAGTGTGATAAGTCTTAATAAATGCTTTTTTAGGAGAGTGTGGCTTACAACGGCACTGTAAATTTAAATTTATATGCTTGTCAGAGACTAATATAGGAGCGATAGCAATGACAAAAACAGATAAGAGACCACTATAAGCTCAGAACTCTTATAAAGTGAGAATCGTAAGACGATTTTGCTAGTTGGGTAACACCTTTGTTAGACGTTAGATGGCGTTATACGAAATAAAATGTTTATTAATTATTATTTTTGCTGGCGAAAAATGATAGTGGTATTTTTTGCTCGATCTTATAAAATACTGTAGTGTGTTACGGAACCCTACTAGTGTGAGTCCGACTTGAACTTGGCCAGTTTATTTAAAACCTATGCATGTGCATGTACTTTACGCATAGGTTTGATGAAAAAAAAAATTTTGGTTTCAGTTACATATATGGGTTTACATATATGTTAGCCCCCGTTTATATTTTATTTTTGAATTAAAATCGTAAAGCGGTTCACAGAATACACCTACCTACCAAGTTTCAACTGTGTAGTCTTAATCGTTTTAGAATAAAGTGTCTGTGACATACGGACGGACAGACAGACAGACAGACATGACGAATCTATAAGGGTTCCGTTTTTTGCCATTCGGCTACGGAACCCTTAAATATAGTCACATGTTGTTTACCGTTGAATCCTGTGCTGAATATAACACAGACGAGGAAGAGCTTGCTCAAGAAACTGAATGGATCAGACATAGAAATAAGTCTAGGAAAAAAAGAAAATTGAATATGTCACCCTCCCAAGACACTCAGGATGAAGAATCACAAAAACATAATGAAGTTCAAGTTAAAATGAAAAAAATTCCCCAGCCCCCACCAATAATAGTAGACGGGGTTGTAGATTACCAAATCCTTTACGAGTTTCTGTCTAAACAGCAGCCACCCGAAGCATTTACTATTAAAATGCTAAATGGAGACTCCGTTAAAATTAATACTTACAACGAAGAATCGTATAGGGCTTTAACAAAGGCGCTTAGCCTCAGTGACCGTGTTTGGCACTCATATGAAAATAAGCAAGAGAGGCCTATTAGAGTTATGGCGAAAAAACTACACTCCACGTGCAAACCAGAGAAAATTGTTGAAGACCTTCAAAATAAAGGATTGAAAATTATAGAAGCAGTCAATAAATTAAGTTGGAAGAGTAAACAACCACTCAACATGTTTATGCTTACTTTCTCCAAAGAAGAAGACATTAAAAATATTTTCAATCTAAAGACAATAATGGGATGTAAAGTTGAAATCCAATCAATTAAGACCACTCAACTTGTACCTCAATGCAAGAGATGTCAAGCCTATGGACATACGCAGAGATACTGCTTCAAAGAACCTAGATGTGTAAAATGCACAGGGAAACATCTCACGCTGAATTGCAAAAAACCAAAGGACGAAAAACCAAAATGTGTTCACTGTGGATCTCCACATCCAGCCAACTACAGAGGATGTATTGTAGCCAAGGAGATACAAATCCTTCGGAACAAAAAAATTAAAAATAGTTCGACAGCACGCCATATTGAGGTACGCACTGAAAAGCCTCGTGAACTTAGTAATAACAAACCTCTTTCGGTTAAAAACACGAAATTTAGTGCAAACATTTCCTACGCTCAAGTTGCAGCAGGAGCCCAATCAAACACCCCTCGAGAGACCCACACAAATAATAATCCGGACAAAAAATTAGATGACATATTAAAGCTTATGTTATCATTTGACGAAAGATTGAAGAAAATAGAGTGTAGCACTAAAATAGCTACTTCGAAAATAAGAAAATGAATAAGCCACTTAAAATCATGACATGGAATTCAAATGGGTTACAGAAACACCAGAGAGAACTTCAAGTAATCCTAGACATAGAAAATATTGACGTGTGTTTAATATCTGAAACACACTTCACAAAGCAATCTCACATTACATTTAAAGGCTACAAAATATACCACGCCCTGCACCCAGATAACACTGCAAGAGGGGGTAGTGCTGTTATTGTTAAAGAAAACCTCAATCACTATGAAAAGAGCAAATACGAATCGAGAGAAATACAATCGGTAGCGATATGTCTTAAAACTAGAACGTATATAATAACAATATCATCAATATACTGCCCCCCTCGGCATAATATAAAAAGAGATGTCTATAGCAGATTCCTGAAGAGCCTGGGAAACAGGTTTGTACTAGGAGGAGATTTTAACGCTAAAAATACTTATTGGGGTTCTAGACTTACCACTACTAAAGGCAAAGAACTGCTATGCGCTGTAAAGGATACAAAATGTCAAGTAGAATCATCTGGCTTACCTACATACTGGCCAACAGACCCTAATAAAATTCCAGATCTTATAGATTTCTTTATTATAAAGAACATCTCATCAGCTTACACCAGAACGTATCAAAGCTACGATATGAACTCAGATCACTCTCCTATATACTTAGAAATTAGTGAGAGCGTTGTCACCAAAAAAACAGCACCAACTATAATCAACAAATACACTGATTGGGAAAGCTTTAAAATCATTTTAGACCGTCGAATAAATCTTAAGGTGCCCCTTAAGACCACAGAACAACTTGATGCTGAACTAGAACAATTTATTCATGACATACGACAAACAGCGTGGCAAAATACACCAGACATTAGTAAGAAATCTAAAGGTAACACATATCCAACATCTATATTGAACCTTATAACGGAAAAACGGAAGCAAAGGAAAATCTGGCACCACTCAAGATGTCCAGAAGATAAGAGAAAACTTAATAATCTCACGAAAAGAATAACAATGATGATTCAGGAACACAATGATGACTACACAAATAACTATTTACAAAATTTAACTAGTGAGCGTACCACGGATTATTCTCTATGGAAAGCTACAAAGAATCTAAGCCGGCCAGTTGCACAAGTTCCACCTCTAAAGGATATAAATAGCAGATGGGCAGTTAGTAACGAGCAAAAAGCAGCAAGATTTGCTACCCACCTTGAAACTATTTTTCAACCAAATGAAGGAGAACATAGCTCACTTCTACAGGATGATGAAAGTCTCCAAGAAGAAGAAACTAGCTTTAAACTAGCGACACCTAAAGAAATTATTAGACAAATAAAATATACTATAAGTCCTCGTAAAGCTCCTGGTTATGACCTTATATCAGGACAAATACTACACAACCTTCCAAAAAAAGCGGTAGTTAAATTAACCACCTTAATCAATGCTTCCCTTAGATTGAAATATGTGCCTAATTTATGGAAAGTAGCTGAAGTTATAATGATAGTAAAACCAGGAAAACCACCCAATGAAACTACGTCATACAGACCAATATCTCTGCTCCCCGTAATGTCGAAGCTTTTTGAAAAGTTACTCTTAGAAAGATTGAAGCCGATATTAGAAGAAGCTAAACTTATTCCAGAACACCAATTTGGTTTCCGAGAAAAACATTCCACAATTGACCAAGTACACAGAATCACAGATATTATTGAAAAGACACTGGAAGACAAAAAGGTCTGCTCAACTATATTCTTAGATGTGGCACAAGCTTTCGATAAAGTTTGGCACGAGGGCCTTATATATAAGCTACGAAAGAGTCTACCAAGATTCTTTGCAGATATTCTTGAATCCTACATCTCTAATAGAGTATTCAGAATAAGGCATGAAGAATCATACTCTGACGTCAAGGAAATAAAAGCTGGAGTACCGCAAGGAAGTGTTCTTGGTCCGGTCCTGTACCTTCTCTACACTTGCGATATTCCAGAGCTAGAAAATAACACCATAGCGACGTTTGCTGATGATACTGCGATAATGGCTGTAGGAAGTACCCATGCAGAAGCATCAGAAAAAGTCCAGAAAGCTGTTGATCAAATCTACGATTGGACAAGACACTGGAAAATCAAACTGAACGAATCTAAATCAATACATATAGATTTTAGTAACAAAAAACATAATTATTGCCCAGTCATTATCAACGGGAACCAAATCCCCTACCATAATACGGCCAAATACCTTGGCATGACCCTTGACGTCAAGCTGCGCTGGAAAGCACACGTCAAGAAGAAAAGGGAAGAATTAGAGCTACGGTACAAAAGAATGTATTGGCTACTTGGCAAACAGTCTAAGTTGTCAATACAAAACAAATTATTATTATACAAGCAAGTCCTAATGCCAGTATGGACCTATGGTATACAGTTATGGGGCTGTACCAAAAACAGCAATATATCAATTATACAGCGGTTCCAGAATAAAGTATTGAGAGAAATCGCAATGGTTCCTTGGTACATCAGAAATGACGATCTACATCGGGACCTGAAAATTGAGACCGTCGTCAAAATTGTCCAAAAGTATGCAGAAGCTCACGAAAAAAGACTTCACCATCATGTGAATGTCGAGGCAATCCAGCTCCTTGACCATACAAACATAGTAAGAAGACTTAAGCGGACAAAACCGTTCGAACTAGTGTATAAAAATAAAGTTTAGTGATAAAGTGCTAATAGTGCTATACGTATGAACACTTGAACAATGTGTATACATCTTTATTAGAGACAATAAGAAAAGTGTCAATGGACACATTCTTAGTGTAGTTTATGTATACAGTTTAGGCTAAAGTAAAATTGCTTATTAGCCGAAAAGGCTAGATTGTAGGGACGTATTACTAACAAGTAATATGCTCTATAATAAAAAAAAAAAAAAAAAAAACATGTTGTTTACTACAATGACAAATCAAACTCATAATATTGTAAGTGCATTTTTGGGTGACGCAACGTTACTATAGGTACAGAAAAAATAATAGTATACAAGTACGGTGACAAGTACTATAGGTAACTATAATGAATAATCCCTTCCAGTCATCGCTGTCCTTGGTAAAATTTTCCTTTTCTTTGAGTCTACGATCGTCGTTTTGTCCTAGAATTTTTATACAACTTTGTATACCTATAACTTGTTGAGTTATAGGTTCTCTCAGTTGGCCCTGCTTAGATCTACTGTAGCTTAGCGTCTCTTATTGCATCGCCAGCGATATTAAGCTTATCTGATTTAGCTCAGCGGCTCATATATTACTGCTTCGTCCTTCAGCGAATACCTTTATCCAAATTAATACCTAGTTTATTTCTTTCAGAAACTGACGCTAAAGAAAACGCAACAATGCAAGATACTCGTATGCTTGATTGAAGAATGATGTTAGGTACCGTTAATACAACCTATATTTAAATATTAACGTTGCAAATGAGACGTCTATTAAACACAGTCCCCTATTGACCTTTGAAATTATTAATAGTACTCACCTCATTTCAAGAATAATACCATGGTATGCAGACATAAAAACAACTATGGTTGTATATTTTACATGAATATCTCATTTCCTTTGGTGCAGTGAGGCGAAGTAGGTACATAAGGGTGATGTTGTATGGCTTGCTATCTACGACGCAGACAGCTATGCAGTATTTTAACCGACTTTTTGTAAGACCAAATTTGGAAGCGCTCAATAAGCGATTTCCAGTGGATGTTCAGTCAACCACAAAGTGCTGGTTATAATGTTATAAACAGTGTACATTTTCGGTCAATATAAGGATAAGGGATATTAGTAAATACAAAAACTTTTTAGTTCATTGTCCCAGATAAAAGCTTGTTTTTAAAAATATTTTTTTTTCTTTTAATTTATTTTTTAACTTTTTAGTAGGTATAGGTAACTGCCTAAGTATTTTGGAGAAGGCGTTATGTTTAAAAATATTCAACCGATATTTTGATGTGACTATGGATGTAAAGTGCTCTTTAAGACAAATCATTCAAGGCTAAACTCGGTGGGGTTATGGTGTTTTATTACAGAAATGCCATGGGCACCTTCTAGCTTCATCATCAGATACTGGATATCGTTTTAGTGTAAAGTGCTCTTCAAGACGTATCACTTGAGCCCAAATAAGGTGGGGTTACGTTATTTTATCACATAGTATCCGTGGCAACCTTCCAGCTTCAAAATCAGACCCTGAATATTGTATAAGCGTAAAGTGCTCCTTAACGCAAATCAATCGAGCCGAAACTCGATGGGTTTAACTTGTTTAGTTCAGATGTTTCTGTGGCCATCTTCCGTCTCCATCATCAGACCAGCTCCATGGTACCATATTATTGTATTGTCACCAAAGATACAGAAGTACACCAAATTTGAGTTCAATCGAACATCGGGAAGTGGGTCTAATTTAGCTTCCAAGATTCTACCCGAACATACATAGATACATTGCAAGTTAAATAAAAGCTTGCAATAAACGAGAGGTCGCCAGGTTACATTCTAGCACGGGTGTTTGTGCCCAGGTGGCAGGAGTATATTATAACGATGTTCATACCTAACATGCTACCAAAAAGTAGCTTACCACCATCAAAGAGCAAATATGCCGTCATAACCTTACTGTGTTCCGGCAGCACACAACCCTTGACAGCCAGAGTATTCTAGGCCTAGCATGTTCACCATCTTCGACCACATCATCGCTTTCGACCAGTCGAGACAGTATACGTAGTATTCTCTTTTCTATGTCAGTGGTACGTAGTATTATTATCTTTTCAATAATAGTGTCATATGCTAGCCTATAAGATATTACAAAAACACATTAATTAAACAAGTAAATCTGATTATAAATTACCGACAATTATACTCACTACTGATTGTTGTCGACTGTCGCAGCGAGATCGCGACGACCACTCGAAAGTAAATCTGCATAATAAATAACATATCAGTCAATAGCTTCGCAACGCTGCCATTGGGTCTTTGCCACAAAACATAAAAGTATGAGTACATTATATTGGTCAAGTAGTTACTTGGTACTTAAACAGCCTTTGTTCAGTTGGAACTGTTCGAAGGTTGTCCGCAGGATGTGGTTCCGTACAAAACAAAATAATGTTGATCAATGACAAACTTTTTAGGCGTCCCCCCCTCCACACTTAAAATCATTATTTTTTATTGGAAGTGGATTGTATAAGGTGTAACTGCAAATAAGTTATTAAGTATATTTTCTAAAAGTAGGTACTAAATAAGATAATTAATTAGTCGCTTCCCGCTGTCTATCCCTCTGTAGGTACGTCATCATCATCAGCCTATCATCATTAACAGCCAGTATTCGTCCACTGCTGGAAATAGGCCTCTCCTATGGCACGTCACTGAGTTCGATCCTCGGCTCCTTGTTTCCAACCACCAGCCTATACTCGTCCACTACTTGTCCTATACAAGTCCATGTAGGCCTCTTTAATTGCACGCCATTGAGCACAATCCACGGCTAATCTCATCGAGCTCTTGCCTTGTTATGAGGTAAATCTGAAGGCTTAGATCTTTCAAACTACGCAACAGATTTTAATGCAATTTTCGTTATTAAATAGATTCATATATAATTTAACATTATAAGTAAATTGGTTGAAATATGACGATAATAGTTCAAAATGTCAGAAGTAAAAGCCGAGTGAGAGCTTTCATCGAAAATGCTGTTTTCTTTTGAAATACATAATAATATAACATAATTTAAGATTTAAAGAACCGACGAGAAGAACCGATTTCAAACGTCGCGCTAGTCAATGGAGGCAGTAGCCAGTATCATGCCATCGAAGTATATACATTTGTTTAAATATAAAACAATAGTTTATCTCCATATCGCCGGAGATGATTATCAGATCTCGATGAAATTTGAATCGGACCAAACAGGAGGCATAATCTCTCTAACAAATTTTAATTTTTCAAATCGGTTATGATTTGACGGAGTTCTTAGTTAAATATAAGTTACTAGCAGCCCGCCCCGGCTTCGTACGGGTAGAACATATATGCCTACAAAATTTGCATCAGTTTGTTGCATCGAATATAAAATATGAACATATTTAACAACCATCGTCATATTTCATCCAATTTACACAAAACCTTAACGAATTATGCACCTAAACCTTCCTCATAAACACTCTGGCTATTGGTGAAAACCGCATGATAATCCGTTCAGTAGCTATTGAGATTATTGCGAACAGACAGACAGACGCAGTGATGAACTTTGTTTTATAATACTTACGTATTGATATTGGACGGCCCTTTGGCGTAAAGGAAAGTAGTTACCCTGATTCTGACCCGACGGTCGTTGGTTCTTATCCTAGCTATATACCTACCAATGAAAGTTTTATGTGCATTCATGAATCATGAGTTTTCGTACAGTGGTAGTGGAATCATTAAATCTACCAAAAAGTAGCTTACCACCAAGGAGTACATCTGCCGCCGTAACCTTACGGCGTTCCCCGACGCAAAATGTAGGGGTAATATACGTTTAACGTGTGTATCTGTGTGTCTGTCTGTAGCATCTTAGCACCTAACCAGATGAACCGATTCTGTTTTTATTATTGATAGTTTTTTTTTGTTTGATAGATGTCTTCATCGAGAGTTTTCTTAGCTGTTTATTCATGACGTTCGTTCAATCGTTATAAAATTATGAGCTTTTTTCTAGTTAATTACGCTATGAAATCAACTTTCTTAGGTCTGATCAATTCGAAAATCTTCTTCTTCAACGATATTGTAAGAACATGGAAGCCTCCTCGACTCTACAGAATACTCAAATCCTCACCAACTTACAGCTCAGATTTTAAATTTCATGTTTAGAGTCATTGGAAAAAGCTATTATACATAGATCAGTCGGGGTGGTTTAAAATATTATATTATATTATTATATATATAGATGAATATTATTTTATACAATAGATCATATTATTATACTGTATTGACTTCAAATTGATTGTGATCGGTGGGGATCTATAGCATAGCTAAGCCTATAATAATATTTTCGTCGTAACTATGACCTAATCTGTGGTTTCACTGCAAATATTTTATTAATTTTGCGATGCGTGTTTGTGAAATTCGTGATATCTTCTAGAGTTTTCATTTGAATTATATACTGTAAAGGACAATTTTAATCTATAATATGTGGCCAAGCTAATTAACGTAATTATTTGGATAAGGATTAATACTATATACTTGAAAATAGCCTTGGAAGTTATGTAATATTTTTTAACAAAAATTTTAAGATTAAAATGGTTACTGTGAGTCAACCTTAAGAGACAGACATATGCTGTCGCGGACTTTTTTGTAGGTCTTATTAAGTTGTACAACTCTTGCATAGAAAATATTCTTCTATATATTTTCAATTAAGCAGCGTTCGTAAGAAACGTGTTTTTTCGACCGTTTATTTGCCGACTTACGTTGCAAATTAGGTCTCCACGAATATACCTTTGATTTAAAAATATGTATTAGTGAAAGAATTTTTTGAATCGGTTCAGTAGTTTTTGAGCTTACTCATTACAAACATACAAAAATACAAATGTTCTCTCTTTATAATATTAGTATAGATTTTTCAAAAAAAATAAAACCGACTTCATAACCACAAACAGGCACTCAAAAGCGAAAAATAAATTACTTAAAATTATTATAAGCGCTACCCACTTATCTATTTGAAGTCGGTGCCAGCCAAGTCTAATAGGTAGTAGATATATAATACCTACATGTATCTACTTACTTACTAACCTACATGTACCTACTTACTACTACATACATAGTATCTATCTACTATCCAATAGACTTGGCTGGCACCGACTTCAAATAGATAAGTGGGTAGCGCTTATAATAATTTTAAGTAATTTATTTTTCGCTTTTGAGTGCCTGTTTGTGGTTATGAAGTCGGTTTTATTTTTTTTGAAAAATAACTTATTTTACCCTTTTTAGTGCAAAACAAGTTTTAATTAAATTACATGCGTGTATTAAATTTCGTGTCTGGGCCGTTATACACTGACGGATATATACTTTTTGATAATTTCAAGTATGTACCTATAACGGTTAAGAAGATACAGATCTGTAAAGTGCGCACATATGTATAGACACACGGACGGATGGACGGACGGACGGACGAACGGACAACAAAATCTCAAAAAGTGTTCATTTGGTACCCTTTGGGTTCGGAACCCTAAAAAAATTGACTTTAAATGCCGCGCTATAGTGAAAATATTCACTAGTAAATTATGTCATCAAGGTATCAAAGGACAATGTCCAAAATGGCCCTGTGCAATTAAAGCATCTGACACACACGATAATTAATTGTCTATTTTATTACAATAATTCCAAATACTTTTATAAAACGGACAAGTTGTATTCCAAAATGAATATTAAAAAGTATTATTTGCGATTATTAACATTAATTGCCGCCATATGGCCAACAGAGTACTGAATCACTCTACTACGTTATAAGAGGCACTTCCCTATATTGTTGAAACCCGAATTATGAAAGCACTGTGTAGCCAACCTAACAACGGAAAGTATGATTTACGTAGTAACTATTATATAATCTGTGGTATTATACTTATGATTTTTTTTTGCAGTGTTGATTGGTACAAAGTACATTCATAATTCTGAGTTATTTAATAATGTATGCAGTGTCGCGGGACTGAAATGGCCGCCATCATCGCCAAACGTCATGTCATGTCAAGAAATCTTAGGTATGTTTAAAAAAGTTTGCACCCTAAGAAGACTTTGCCCGGTAGAACATTCCTGTGAAGACAAATTATTTATATTTATATATAATTATTTATTGAGGGCCCGGTGGCGTAATTGGGAGAACAGTCAGCTTTGATGCCGTGGTACCGAGTTCAAACCGCCGTGCACCAATGAATTTTTCTATAGAAAAATATATGTGCGCTTCTCACAGTTGCCCTCCGGTGAAAGAAAACATCGTTAAGAAACCAACAACCCCCGCATGGTGGTAGGACATATCTAGTGTCCGCCTGGCTAGCTACCACCCTCAAGTTAGAAAATCTGTCGCCAAACATCTAATGTGTTCAGGCAGCTATCCTTGAGAGCCAGTTCCCATTCTAGTCCACTTCTCTATCTTCGACCGCATCATCACTTAGCAACAGGTGAGATAGTGGTCAAACGCTAGCCTATAAGATATAAAAAAAATAAAAAATATTAATTATTCCCACCTCTATTTCTATCTCGCTCACAGTTACCGTAAGAATATCTGTCAAAACCAAAATCAACGAGAAGAAAGATGTAAAAACATAATTCAAGGTCATATTTTTTAGTCTTCAAAAGTATATGCAATAGCAACCTCCATTGTGTATAATCTTCTTGGGACTCTTCTACTAAAATTAGTACATTCTCCTATGTTTGAGGTATTTATCTCCATATCTCTGGAGATACTTATCAGATCTCGATAAAATTACAATGGGACCACCTCGGAAACGTATCCTACCTATTAAAAAAAGAATCATTTGAATCCGTTCACAATTGACGGAGAAATCGCGTAACATACACACAAAAAAAAAACAAAAACATACAGACGAATTGAGAACCTCCTCCTTTTTTGTGAAGTCGGTTACAAATCGTTTAAAAAACTAAAATAAGCGACTTCAAATACTTCGCTATTAATTTTCAGTACCAAGTTTGAGGTGTTTATCATATCTCTGGATCTATGTATATCTATACCTATCAGATTTCGATGAAATTACCTTGGTACCATCCTTGGAATGTCTCCTTTCCAACAGAAAAAATAATCATCAAAATCGGTTCATAAACGACGTTATCCGCGAACACCCATAAAAAAATTTATAGAACAATATATACGGTCGAATTGAGTAACCTCCTTTTTTGGAAGTCGGTTAAATACATAAAAAACAAAAAAAACGTGGAATTGAGAACCTCCTCATTTTTTGTGAAGTCGGTTAAAAGTGTTTAATAAATACGTATTGTACGTACGTACATCAGCCAGCATTTATAATTTTTAGGGTTCCGTACCTTAAAAGGAAAAATGGAACCCTTATAGTCAAATACTCAAATACTAATTTATTGATAATGCTGATTTACACGTTATTTCTGGTTTTTTGTTACGTACGGAAGTAACTCAATTCAATAAAAAATACTACAACTTATGTACATAAGTAGACATTCAAATAATAATAATAAAACAATAGTGTAAAAAATAAAACTAAAAATTAATGGTACAGTAAATTATAAATATTAAATTAAAATTAAAATATTACATATTAAAAGTCAAAAATTATATTGGTATTCATAATTACATTATTTCATTTCATTGTCATCATTTTGTTGTCCGGCTGTCTGGCTGTCTGTCCGTCTGTCTGTCTGTCTGTTGTCTGTCCGTCTGTCAAGACCCTCTTTTCAGGAACGCGTAGAGATATCAGCTTTGTCCTCTAGCCTAGTCTGAGAAGTTGACACCGAAACCACGGTGGGCGAGTCCAACTCGACTTTACCGGTTTTTTTAGGGTTCCGTACCCAAAGGGTAAAACGGGACCCTATTACTAAGACTCCGCTGTCCGTCTGTCTGTCTGTCTGTCTGTCTGTATGTCTGTCTGTCTGTCCGTCTGTCACCAGGCTGTATCTCATGAACCGTGATAGTTAGACAGTTGAAATTTTCACAGATGATGTATTTCTGTTGCCGCTATAAAAACAAATACTAAAAACAGAATAAAGTTAAAAATAATAGAGGGTGCCCATACAAGAAACGTGGTTTTTTTGGCATTTCACGCCATCTATGAACGCTTAGTTAGCTAAACGTCCCATAGATGGCGTTATATTGAAATGTCGATCCCTAACACCTTTGTTAGACGTTAGATGGCGTTATAAGAATTAAAATGTTTATTAGTTATTATTTTTTGCTGGCGAAAAATGATAGTGGTATTTTTTTCTCGATCTTATAAAATACTGTAGTGTGGTACGGAACCCTACGAGTGCGAGTTCGACTTGCACTTTGCCAGTTTATTTTTAAATACATGTCTGCGCGCACATGGTTGCGGTGCGTTTATTTTCCCGCACGGTATAATAAGCTGTATATACTAAAAGGTTGCGTTTATTTCCCCGTAAATGCGCACACTTCTATGATATATAGGTACTCCATACGCAGAATATGCGTGCGGTAGAATAAACGCACCGCACCCGCAGTGCGCGCGTGAACTAAAGTAAATGTCTTAAAAGTTATACAATATTAATACACCTATATGTATTACTAGTGGTTCTGTGAGAACATATACCTGGCGAGCCTTTATAACCATGCTATAGCCAGATAATATTTCAATCAAGAGGAAACGCGGTGTGCACTTTTCCATACAATATTTAAATGTATTCCCCCGTTTCCTCCCTGGAAAATGCTTCTAGAGCAAAATTTGTTTCAACAAAAAATCAAGGTCTACTGTACTACCCCTATCATTTGCTTTTTTTGACCAACCACGTTAGCAAAACGCAGATTAGTATAGAATTATAAAGCGCCATCTAGTTTGCATTAGAGGTAACATTGAGATTTCCATACAAATCTGCGTTTACTTTAACGTGATCGAGGGAGTAAATAAATCTAAAGAAACTCGCACTAGGCACTCAGGTTAGTGTCATGAAGCGGATAGAACCGTACCAACGGGACTCGAACCTGCGCCTCCCGTAGAACATGCCCAGGCGCTGTACCAATTCCGCTACGGTATGACTATCATCGTCATCATCATCAGCCTGTGTCAGTCCACCTGGTCACATGACGTATGACGAGTAATGACCATAAGTATGACGAAACTACTGGTTTGCAAAAGTCGTCGGCACGGTTCGAGTCCTATCATCGGTACCGGGAAAGTTTGAATTGTATATAACAATGTAAAAAAATATAAATAAAACATAATACCAAACAACATGTTGTTAAAACTGATGTCCTGCGTGGAAAATAACCGAGTGAAATATTATCAAAATGTTGCACAAGTTGCACAACATAACAATAATCTATTTATAGTTCCTGCTCGCCCTTCAACGATAACTCATCATCACCCTTAGGTATTTATAATTGCTTAACTTCCTTTCACGGTACCCTATTCCCTTTTTATTTGACCCACATCTACAGTATAATTGTGGGGAATAAATTATTTAATTATTGCTTTTATAGGTCAGCGGAGGCAGGTGCATCCAAGCATACACCTGCGGGGGTTCTTCAAGGTCCGATGCAAAATGTGGTTTTAAACGTACCTGCTTACCTACTCATGTCCTTGTTTTGTTACAGTCTAAAAATAGATAGGATGCGTCAAGCGGAGGCTTTTTGTTATTCACAGAATAAACACATTGTAAAAGTGTACAATACAATGTAGATTGTGAATCATTTTGTTACGCTTCATCCAGTAGTAGGTACATTTTACGAAGGAGAAATTTCTGGTACGCATATAACTTTGATTATATAAACAACTATATTAAAAAATATAATCAATATACAGAGTGTCCCAGAAGTCGACGTCATGGGGGCATAGGGCTAGAGTTCGGGTTGACAGTTCCGGAAAAAAATAAGGAAAAAAAGAAAAATGAAACAAAAAAACTTACGTTAAAGCACTAACGATATGGATGAAATTTTGTATTTAGGTAGGGTTTTGCTTTTAAAGTTTACCTATTTGTATTTTTTGTACAAACCCAATTTCACACAAAAAACACACTGACAGAAGTTTCTCTCTGAAGATGCGTTCCACATTCAAAACACGTAAAATGCATACCTTTTTTTTATGATATAAGGTAACAGGACAAGCACGACGCTCGCCTGATGGTACGCGATGACGTCTACCTATTACAGATACAGCGGTATGCGAAATTCTGGACTGCCAGAATTTTGAATCTCACTGCATTGTGCCTGTTACCTTGAGACATAAATAATGTTGAGTCTCACATGGCCTGTAATTTTACTGGACACCTTGCCATTTCTGCAGAAAAAAAATCTTATTTCACGGCTAAAATTAATTGGCAATGTGGTTGTACCACCCCAGGCGCACTAGCAGAAGTCCTACCACTACAGTACCTACCTAGTTGTAAATATTTTCAAAATAGTCCACAAATTCACGAAATTGGATCACATGTCATCTCCACCAGTTTCACGAAAGACCAGTACGACGATTTGCAATGTCGATAAAATAAATTTATTTCATTCATAAATACTGTTCACAATTAAAATTCAGTCGAATAGACAGTCAGTATTGTATTTATTGCGAAGTTATCGAGGCATCCGAGAATTTCTTCCATGCGACCCACGCGTGAGTCCGTCAACAGAATTCCATACACAAATAAGTGGTCGTTATAGCATATAGGTATCCTGTAGAACCGGTGGGCCTTGATCTTTCAAAGGAACCCTCGCCAATATGCCGGCAAGCTAACCTTGAGTTATTTATAAACCACGCTTGCATTCGAGTCCCGCCGAGCGGCTCCTTCCGAGTATTATATAATGCGAAATTTTAGTTTTCTTTTTACGTTCTCCTTGAAAAGCGTGTGGCCCTGTCATTTTCGTTTTGTACCCTTTGTTTTGGCTCGAATATTTTATTTCTTTCCGTCGAATCGTAAAAGGAAGAGGCAATGAAGGGTTAGCGCTTTTTGTATTATTTATGGTGCGTAATAATGGCCTTTCGCGTCCGACATTTGGCGATCTGAAACTGGAACAGCTGTGAAACTTTTAGAATACGCAGTTCTATCATTGGTCATGGTTTTAAGGTACTTTAATATTTGATATCGCCTCATTAAACATCAATGACAAGTATAATAGAGCTATCCATACTATTGTAAGGTATTTTTATTCGTACCTTTGTTGCTGATGCTATTATCACGGTAGCCTGCATACATCCCCGGTTTATTGTGTTGTTTGTGCAGTGAAAGAAATTGGATACTGGTATAAAAAGGATACATCGGTAATACCTTAAACCCGTTTAACTTGTTCGTTTAATGCGCGCGTTGTTTTTGTTCGTGTTGGTTCTTTTGTTTTACAACAGAAGAGGGGTTGTTATTGCTTTATTATTTTTAGATGCATATGCCACCAAGGCCGCGACGTTATAGCAATGCAGCACACACCATATACGTATAATTTGTATTTATTGCCTGGTATTTTGTTTATTAACTTCGTTCATCCCGTTCAAGTATAAAAATAAACTGGCCAAGTGCAAGTCGGACTCGCACTCGTAGGGTTCCGTAACACAGTTAAGTATTCCATAACTATGATTTTTCGCAACTTCAAAATTAACTTTGTTTTTCATAGTGTTTGTATGAAAAACAAAGTTATCTTTGCGGTCGCCATATCTCAAAAACTGCGGGCTGTATCTCGTTCAAACCAATTTTCGTTGTTAGTTTTTATTGAGATCTACAGCATATATTTTTTTTAGATTTTTTACTCCCATACTTTAAAAGTTAGAGGGGGGGGGGGACACACACATTTTACTACTTAAGACGCGCCTATCTTTTAAATGATTGACTTTGAGAAAAAATGATTTTAGGAACCTCAATGTCATTTTTGAAGACCTATCCATAGACACCCCACATCTATAGGTTTGAAGAAAAATTTTTCTTTGTTTCAGTTCCTTGTATGGGATGCCCCCCCTTAAACTTTTATTTTTTTTACTTTTGTATAAAAATCGGAAAGCGGTTCACAGAATACATCTACCCACTAAGTTTCAATTCTGTATTCCTAACAGTTTCGGAATAAAATGGCTGTGACATACGGACGGACAGACAGACAGACAGACAGACAGACATACAGACATGACGAATCTATAAGGGTTCCGTTTTTTGCCATTCGGCTACGGAACCCTAAAAACAGGCAAAGCTTACATTAATTCGCATCGCAAAAGTATATTATTAATTAGCAATATCATTACAAATTAATGTGAAAAATCACCATCAACCTCACTTTTACAAAAAAAAAATCAAGGTCAAAGTTTGCAAATTTGCTGTTTTTATACATTTTTCAACCAACCAAAACTTTTTTATAAAAATAGGTTAATTCATAGTGTAGATCATACAAATATATATAATGACTGTTCATACACTTTTTCTTTAGAAACATCTCTATCATCATAAAGAAAAATAATATTTAAAGTTGTGTTTTCCTTAATGTCATCATATAGGGTGGATTTTTGAGATGAGATCGTAGGGACAGGTTCTTCCACCTCTTCCAAAATTTTCTGAGCAGACTGTCCCTTATTTTTGACTACATTTCTAGCTGATCAAACAGAATATGAAAATAAACTGGCCAAGTGCAAGTTGGACTCGCACTCGTAGGGTTCCGTAACACAGTTAAGTATTCCATAACTATGATTTTTCGCAACTACAAAATTAACTTTGTTTTTCATAGTGTTTGTATGAAAAACAAAGTTATCTTTGCGGTCGCCATATCTCTAAAACTGCTGACTGTATCTCGTTCAAACCAATTTTCGTTGTTAGTTTTTATTGGGATCTACAGCATATATTTTTTTTAGATTTTTCACTCCCATACTTTAAAAGTTAGAGGGGGGGTACACACATTTTACCACTTTCAACGTGCCATCTTTCAAATGATTGACTTTGAGGAACCTCAATGTCATTTTTGAAGACCTATCCATAGACCTATCCCCACACGCATAGGTTTGAAGAAAATTTTTTTTTTGTTTCAGTCCTATGTATGGGATGATGATGTCCCTTAAACTTTTATATTTTTTATTATTGTACAAAAATCGGAAAGCGTATTACAGAATACATCTACCTACCAAGTTTCAATTCTGTAGTCCTAACAGTTTCGGAAATGGCTGTGACATACGGACGGACAGACAGACAGACAGACAGACATGACGAATCTATAAGGGTTCCGATTTTTGCCATTCGGCTACGGAACCCTAAAAATGCACCACCATGTCAGCAAGAAAAAATATAAGTAAAAAATATTTTTAAAAGCTTTAAGCAAGACCCGTTTTTCAGGCTACTACTATACTTCAGTGCCTCAATCTTTTAAAAATATAGGTAAGTACCTACACGCCAAATACTTACACAAATATATTTTACTTTTTAGTAGGTAGGTATAATATAGATACTGACTACCTACCTACTACCTAAGTATTTAAGAGAAGGCGTGAACGTTTAAAATATTCCACGGATATTTGATGTGATTATGGGTAAAGTGCTCTTCAAGAAAAATCAATCGACTCGGTGGGGCTATGTTGATTTATAACAGAAATGCCATGGCCACCTTACAGCTTCATCGTCAGATCCTGGATATCGTTTAAGTGTAAAGTGCTTCTCAAGACAAATAATTTGAGCACAAATTCGCTAGGGTTACGTTATTTTATCACAGAGATACCGTGGCCTTCCAGCTTCATCACCAGTCGCTAAATATCATGTAGATGTAAAGTTATATTCAAGACGAATCAATTGAGCCCAAACTCGGTAGGGTTTTGTTGTTTAATCACAGAGATTCCGTGGCTACCTTCCAGCTTCATCATCAGGCCCTGGATATCATCTAGGTGTAAAGTTCTCTGGAAGACTAATCAATCGAGCCCAAACTCAGTAGAGTTACGTTGATTTATCACAGAGATGCCGTGGCCACCTTCCAGCTTCATCATCAGACCCTGGATGTCATCTAGATGTAAAGTTCTCTTCAAGACGAAGCAATCGAGCCCAAACTCGGTAGGGTTATATTGATTTATCACAGAGATGACGTCGCCACTTTCCAGCTTCATCATCAGATCCTGGATATCATCTAGGAGTAAAGTTCTTTTCAAGACAAATTAATCGAGCCCAAACTCGGTGGGGTTATGTTGTTTTATCACATAGATGCCGTGGCCACTTTCCGTCTCCATCATCAGTCCATCTCCATGGTACCATATCATAGTATTGTCACCGAAGATACATAAGTATACCAAATTTGAGTCCAATCGGACATCGGAAAGTGGGTTTAATTTAGCTTCCAAGATTCCACCCGAACATACATACATTGCAAGTTAAATAAATTCTTGTATAATAATATCGTTTAAAAACTAAAAAACAACCGACTTCAATGCCGCGCTATTCATTTTCAGTACCAATTTTGAGATGTTTATCTCAATATCTCTGAAGATACTTATCATACCTCGATAAAATTACCATGGTACCACACTTGTGATATCTCCTTTCGAACAAAAAAAGAATAATCGAAATCGGTTCATAAACGACGAAGTTATCCGCGAACAAACATAAAAAATAAAAAAAATAAAAAATATATATATATACGGTCGAATTGAGAAACCTCCTCCTTTTTTTGAAGTCGGTTAAAAATAGCAATTGACACAAAAACTGTTTTATTCTATTCGATCCGTTTCTTTATAGGGACTTTCTTTCGGACCAAATGAGGTACTAGAAAAGTCAGAAACCGCAAAAAACGTTTTCTATACATTCTGCAGTAAGTGGAATAATTTGCAAAACATTTTTTGATGCCAAGCGATGTAGTTTGCAGTTTTCCCATACTTGCAAGAATTGACCTTGTTTTTTTTGGAGATGTGAACAATGCGAACTTGTCTAATTTCATTTATTATAATTATGTTGCCAACATTCGTACCAATTTTCGTTTATAGTTATTCTTAATACGAGATATTGAAATTTCAATTTAATTTTATTTTGATCGCACCACTAGGCTCTTTGTTACTATCTATGTATACAACTAAAAGTGCCCCGCGGCTTCGCCCGCGTTAAAAACTTCTTTTATTTACTCAACACTTTTCTTTTGTAAAAACGATTCTATCATTAAAGAAACAATATTGTTTTTTAGACTTTGTTACCCCAGTTTATCCTCTTAGGGTGGCATTTTGAAATAGCCTAAAACTCGTATTTACTTATTTATTTACAGAAGTTCTTGTGTGAAATGTATGTGTAAAATGACTATCCAAACTTTGAACCCCTGCTTCATCCCCTTGAAGAGTGAATTTTGAAAAATTCTGTCTTAGCGGATACCTAAGTCAAAATAACTATCTGCATACCAAATTTCAGCGGAATCCGAAACAATATTGATTTCAGACTTTGTTACCCCACTTCACTCTTTTAGGGGTGGAATTTCGAAAGAGCCTGAAACACGTATTTACTTACTTAAATACTTGTGTTAAGTTTCGAATATAAAAAAACTATCTAATCTTGTTTCTCCATACAAGCGTTGACCCCCGATTCATCCCCTTCAGGGGTGCATTTTGGAAAATCCTTTCTCAGAGGGAACTAACGTTGTAATAACTGTCCGCATGCTAAATTTCAGCGCAATCTGAAACAATATTGATTTTAACACTTTGTTACCCCATTTCACCCACTTGGGGATGAAATTTCAAAAAAACTGAAACACGTGTTTTCTTATTTTTTTACTGAAGCACTTGTGTGAAGTTTCGGATAGAAAAGACTATCTAATCTTGTTTCTCCATACAAACTTTGAACCCCCATTTCATCCCTTTAAGGGGTGAATTTTGGAAAATCCTTTCTTAATACACCCACCCTTATGTACTATACCACAAATATACCCTCCAAATTTCAAGTCTCTACGACCAGCGACTTAGGCTGTGCGTTGTCTGTAAGTCAGTCAGTCAGTCAGTCAGTATGTCAGGACAAAGATTCTTATAGTATTAGAAGATAACAGTGTGACCATTATTCAATTCTGGCAAAACTTTAGTTCTAGGAATTATATTATTTTTGGTGGTTCTTAATTTCAAATAGTTCCATTTACTACTATCTTCATAGTAAGTAGTAGCATAGTAGTTTTTGAATAAGTACTTGAAATAAACTAGACATTCTCAGAATTTCCCAAGCATTGTATTGATCAGATTGTGAATATCGTCCTCCCTATACTATTGTCCCAGTTCTTATAATATTATTTCTTAAAACTTTCCATTCCTAGAAGTTTATAACAAAGCCCAATAATCGTATCGCCATTACTAACTATTAATATACAAAAGCTATGCTTTGAATCTCGATTATGTTCCCATATCGTGTTTAGGACGATAAAACTTTCTGTTTCTCTACCAAGCACGTTTCTTAGAACTATTTCATCGGCTACTTAAGTTTCAACTCTTGGTCACGATGGAACTATTGCTTAAGCTGTATATTATTGCATAACTTTGGGAATAACAACGCCACATTGTATAGGATTATTGACCTGACCCTTATTCGAACTCTTTGAAATTCTGTATCAAACAATAAGCACATATACTTAAAGTTCTTTGTGACGATTTGTTTATCAGACTTATCGGACTGACCGCTTACGAAAACGTCTTAAAATGAACAGAGAATGCGCGGCTGTGAATATGTAAGCGCCATATGTAAACAGTGTGGCCGTTGTTGTATAATCAAACTCGGTTAAAAATAAATAGCATTATCAATTTGTCAATGTGTTACTACCCATAGCATTATCATCGCCAATATTTATAAATACGTAATTCAGTTTATTTTTGAACTTTTTCATGGTCAAATGTCTCGAAGGATTTGCAGATAAGTAGCCAATAATTTAAGATCGCTTAAAAAACGAAAAAACCGACTTTACATGCCGCGATAGATAAAGCTGCGTAGATACGCTGAACACAGCTGAACTGAATAAACAACTGTTTATATCGCTACTTAAATTTAAAATGTATGACTACACGACAGAGTTATGTATAAATGTTTATTGTGACCATCCCAATGTGAGCCTAATTACGATCTGCTGGAAGATGGTGAGGAGTTAATTATTTTGCAGATTCCAGAAGCTGCCGAGGATACCAAATCTTGAATCGATCAGACCTATAAACGGTGCTCACATAGCCTCATCAACTAGAAAAGAGCTCATAGTCAAATATTCTTGAATTAAAGCTAAAATCAATATCGAATCTATGGATTAAGTCACCTAATTAAACAACCAAAAATAAATAATAGTTATAACTTTTTTTTAACACACTCTTTTCGTAAAGACGTTATCATGTATAATGAAAGTTTAATGATAACAAAACATAGTAGCCCGAATGAGACTGTACTGCCATTTACAATTACAAAGTTCCAGTCCCTATAGTCCAGCTCAATGGTACCATATTGCATTGTCACCGAAGATACGCAATTTCACCAAAGAGTCTAATCGAAAGTCAGCAAGTTGTTCTATTTAGCTACCAAGATTTGTCCCATGCAACTATACATACACACTAACACGGTACGTTGAATAAAAGCTTGTAAAAAAATTAAATCAAAATCGTTTGGGAGCTACGATGCCACGGACAGATACACAAATACAGAATTATACAGATACACACGTCAAACTTATAATAACAGCTCTATTTTTGTGTCGGGGTTAAAAAACTGATTGGGATATTTATGTCAATTACAGTAAAGTCTGTATCAGTCTACCACCAAATAGCTAGACAAATGTCTTATTTAAGTCTCGTTGTTACAAACACAATATTGGATATCGGATATAAAAAATCGCTAATCCCGAAGATCCTGGGCCGGTAGTCTCTACATGCATAGCGATGAATTACGAGCGATAATTGTCGTAACGAAAAGAGATGCAAATAACAACTGTCTAGCTGCATCTCATTCTAGTCGACGTTTGCGATGACAAGACGCTTCGCTATCAATGTAGATACTTCCTTCCTTCACGCCTTCCACCCCTGGTAAGGATAAGTGCCCAAGTATATAAATTAGTGCATTGTCATCAGTCCTTGATCTCTCTGGATAGGACAGTCTTGATCACTCTGGATATCGACTTTAAAGCCGAGAGATTCCGATTGATGAAGTCTACGCTCCGCCCGAACCTACTCCAAACCGTTGTTGGGTCCGAAACATTCCAATTAAAATTGGAAAATCGATTCGCTGCCTTGGAAACCACAGATGACGTAGACCAGAAACTCGAAGAAGTGGTGGAAATCCTCAGGGATGAAGGGACGAAGTTTTGCGAGAGCAAGCGTACGGGCAAAAAATCCAAACTCTCGGCAGAAACACTTCGGCTAATGGAAGAGAGACGAACAGACCCTTTGTCAGCTTTGTCAACTAACCTGGTGCGCAACAAATCCATAAAGAAGCTGGTACGACGCGACCTCCGATCCTCTAACACGCTCTTGATTAAAGAATCAATTGAGCAGAATCGGGGGTCGAAAGTGTTCGTCCAGCCTCTGGGTAGAAGCCACCTCACAAAGCTGACAACGTCAACGGGGAACGTCGTCGCATCCAAGCCGGAGATTCTGTCGGAAGTTGAAGACTTCTACGGCAAGCTCTACGCATCGCATGCTTCAAGGCCCGAACCCGATACTGAGGATTCTAGAGCCACCTTAACCCGCCACTTCACAGAAGATCTGCCCGAAATTAGCCGAGACGAAATCGTGATGGCCCTTAAACAACTCAAAAATGGAAAAGCCCCAGGAGAAGACGGAATCACAACGGAGCTTTTAAAAGCCGGAGGAGCTCCAGCAGTTCAACAGCTGCAGCAGCTATTTAATTCCGTACTTTTTACTGGGAGAACTCCACAGGCATGGAACAGAAGCATGGTGGTTTTGTTTTTCAAAAAAGGAGACAAAACCCTATTGAAAAACTATCGCCCGATTTCGCTTCTGAGCCATGTCTACAAGCTGTTTTCAAGGGTCATCACGAACCGTCTTGCGCGAAGACTCGACGAGTTTCAACCTCCGGAACAGGCCGGGTTTCGAAGCGGTTACGGCACCATAGACCACATCCACACGGTGCGGCAGATTGTACAGAAGACCGAAGAGTATAATCGGCCCCTGTGCTTAGCATTTGTGGACTATGAGAAGGCCTTTGACTCAATCGAAACCTGGTCTGTTCTCGAGTCCTTGCAGCGTTGCCAAGTCGACTGGCGATATATCGAAGTGATGAGATGTCTATACAATGCCGCAACGATGACTGTACAAGTACAGAACCAGCGAACTAAACATGTCCACCTGCGTCGAGGAGTGAGACAGGGGGACGTCATATCCCCGAAACTGTTCACTAACGCCTTGGAGGATATGTTTAAGACGCTGGACTGGAAAGGTCGTGGCATTAACATCAACGGCAGGTACATCTCTCACTTACGATTCGCAGATGACATCGTCATAATGGCAGAGACGCTGCAGGACCTACAAAGGATGTTGAATGGCCTAGCTGATTCTTCTCGTAGCATCGGTCTCCGGATGAATTTGGACAAAACCAAAGTCATGTACAACGAGCACGTTGTTCCGGAACCGATTGCCGTAGATGGAATCCCACTCGAAGTTGTCACTAAGTATGTTTACCTAGGGCAAACGCTCCAACTAGGCAAACATAACTTCGAGAAGGAAATCCAGAGAAGAATTCAGCTGGGCTGGGCAGCATTCGGAAAACTCCGTCGAGTCTTCTCGTCGCCTATACCACAGTGTCTAAAGACAAAAGTCTTTAACCAGTGCGTCCTACCTGTGATGACATACGGAGCCGAGACGTGGGCACTCACAGTCCGACTGGTCCACCAGTTTAAAGTCGCTCAGCGAGCTATGGAGAGAGCTATGCTCGGTATTTCTCTGCGGGATCGAATCCGGAACGAAGTAATTCGCCAGAGAACTAAAGTTATCGACATAGCTCAACGGATTAGCAAGCTGAAGTGGCAGTGGGCTGGTCATATCTGCCGCAGGACTGATAACCGTTGGGGCAGACTTGTCCTAGAGTGGAGACCGCGAATCGGCAAACGTAGCGTAGGACGTCCTGTGACCAGGTGGAGCGACGACATACGTAAAGCGGTGGGCAGTGACTGGAAGAGAAGAGCCGAAGATCGGGCTCAGTGGCGCATCTTGGGAGAGGCCTACGTCCAGCAGTGGACTGACACCGGCTGATGATGATGATGATGATCAGTCCTTGATACTTATGCAAAGTTTCAAATTATACCGAAGATTTAAAAGAAGTGAAATTCACGTTCTAAGATTCCGTTACATAAATTCACAGATTATTTTATGGGCAAGCGTCTGACCACTATCAGATGATGTTAAGAGACGATGCGGTTGACAATGTAGCACGCAGATACAGGCAAAGCTAAAAAGACAGACCGACAAGAAAATTATCTAATAAGGGTTCCTTTTTTACCTTTTGAGGCGTACCTCAAGTACCTCCGTAGAACCCTAAAAACTTCAGAAAGTTCTCATTGTACAAAACGATGTATATCAATTAGGTCGTTTTTTAGTGGTAAGATTTTTGCTAGTCCGCCTAGAGCACCACCACCACTTTGTCAGTTATATATATGTCTCAAGGTAACATGCGCAGTGCAGTAATGTGCAAAATTCTGTCTATCCAGCATTTTGTAAAATTAGCACTGCGTCAATAACTGTATCTAATATTCATCCATTCATAATTATTTATTTTATAAACACTAACAAAGAGATCGTTGTTTTTTTCTTGGATTAGGCATTAAGTTCACACGACTCGCGGCCACATGTTTCATTGCGTATTTTTATTTTTGCTTGACATTAGCTGTTGTTTTTGACTTTGCCCGCAGAGGAATTAAACTAATTAACATAACTCATTTCATAAGATTTGTTTTTATATTATGCTTTTGTGTGTGGAAGATCATGCGAAGGAAGAACTAAATCGTTTGTAATAAGTTCATTCGTCATTCAGCCGTATAATTTGGTACTTAGATTCACTATAATTCTGGAACGCTAATGTAAGTAAAATGTACTAATTTATCGTTAGACTCTTATCAATTGAGTTAAAAGAAGGCTTTATTTGATATTGACCGCTGTGAAAATTTAAAAAGCCTCTTAGCTGATTTGAGAATGGATTAGCGTTCTAGAAACCGGACATTAGACATGGACATGCAGATTTATGTCTCCTGTTCATTCCTGATCAACCTTATTTAACCTCTTTCTGGACATAAGTAGCTTTTGCCACTATATACTACGCTAATCGTATGCCCCAGATTTATTAATCACTAAAGAAAATTCAAAGATTCCAGAGGATCTAAAACTTTACCTTTTTAGCTTATGTTTCACACATAATTTTTTAAGAACACTCAACACTGAAAATAATTTATAATAATTGGTTATTAATCAATGCATTAATGATTAAAGCAAAATAATAAATATCACATTTTACCCACAAAATTAAAAGGAAATTGACAGAGGAGGTATTCAACAAGGTAATATTAAAAAAATCAACAAGCTGCCCAAGATATACAGGGTGTTTGGTGGATTGACCGACAAATCATTTGGGGGGGTTGAGGGGGTCATACGCAAGTTTTCTCTGATAGAGCCGAAGTTCTAAGTGTCACGATGTTTTTGATATGTTTTTTTTTGTTTTCTTTAAATCACCCAAAATCTTGCCTTTAAGCCGTGCTAACTTTTTTGTTTGTGGTTCTAATACGACGAATACACTTGTGCTGTATTCTGCAATTGACCGTATTCGAAATAAAACATTATTTAACACATTTCCCTTTAAAAACCCTTCCCTTTTAAAAGACCCGCCAAAAAAAGTTGTCGGTCCATCCTCCAAACACCCTGTTATAGGAAGAGCGTGTCAAAGAAAATATAAAAAATCATCAAAATCTTAGAGCTCTATTTTAACGAAATCGAGTAATAACTTCTCTATTCAGACGAACACATAAATACATTAATAAATATACATACAACTAAAGTACAGTCTATGACATCATGCGACGAGCAATTTTTGTATCAACTCGTGTTCCTCATAAAACGTGGATTTGTTTGTTTTTAATTTTATGTTCCATCATATTATGTACGAGAATAGAATAATGAGTGTTTAAAAAATGTACATGTTGATTATGAAATGAATGTGGCTCCTTAGTTTATTTGAGTAATGTTTTTAACCGACTTCACAAAAAAGGGGAGGTTCTCAATTCGACTGTATTTTTTTGTTTCTTAGGTACCTCAGAACTCCGTCAAATCTTAACCGATTTGAAAAATTATTTTTATGTTTTTAGAGTTTATGCCTCCCGTTTGGTCCTATTCAAATTTTATCGAGATCTAACTATTATCTCCGGAGATGTAGAGATAAACAATATAAGCAAATTTGTATACTTTGATGACATGATTATAACTAGCCGTTACTTTGACTATCGCGGCATGTGAAGTCGGTTTTTCGTTTTGTACGATCACAAATTATTGTTCCTCTGAGTGTCTCATTCACCCAGTGAAGCGAAGGTCTCGGTTTCAGCTTGGGCAAAAATGTTTTCGTATCTCTGTCCAGATGTCTATTCTCCTACAGCCCCCTGATTCTCAATCATTCAAAAACCTATTTGGATTCGAAAGCTTCATTTTTAATTTAGAATATTTATAAATCCGTAAGCTATTTTGTGGCGGATACCTTTACAATTAGAAACAATTATTTTTTTGAGTTGAAATAAGTATCAGAAGTAACCGAACGGAGCATTGTGAATTGCAAAGATACAAGTTGAAGTAAAGGTAGTTTCCGAATCCGAATTTGATTTCGAATGACGGATAATAACCTTTTTCTCAACCGATACTCATGAAATGTTGTTACCAGGTTCGATAAGATTGTATAGAATTTTTTGTCGAATCAATTTTTAGAATTTTTAAATTTTTTAGTTTATTATCAATAAACATTTTGAATTGTAAAAACATATTTTAGTCATTTCGAAAAATGTTTAAAATTGCCGCAATACTTTTTTGTTACCCTCATAAAGACGCAAAATGTTTGTCTTGACAACTTTTTCACGCGATGAACTTCAAGACAGACTCGCGAGGTCTACAGCTTACAGAGGTACTATGTTAAAAGTATTATAAATTATATGAAAATAAATATCCTTTGATTTTAAAACTCAGTGATGTTCAGCATCTAATTTTAGTACATTTGTAATAATAACGTTAAAGGACCCGTTGCCTTAAAGGATGTAAGTAGATGAAGTGTTTTCTAACCGAGAGGACACTGGTTGAAATCCAAGCCGTGCACAAATGTTCATTCATGGTTGATCGTCCACAGTTGGTACGAGCATTTTATCGATGTTTCGCCTGACTTGCTACTAAAAAGTAGCTTAAAATCAGGGAAAATATCTGCCTCCATAATCATACGGTATTCCGACAGCACACATCCCTTGAGAGTCAGGCCATTCTAAGTATAGCAAGCGTATCATTATCGTTTACCACTAGGTGGTGAAACGCTAGCCTATCAGATATAAAAAGATGTTTTTAAATATGCTACGTAAGCAAGAAGCATTAAAAACTCTATATAAAATAAAGTAAATTGACTTCATCTTACTAATAGTTATTAAGGTACTTCCATCAAATCCAATAAGGAAGTCGAAACGACCAAATCACAATGGCATACTACAATCGGAACCATTGGCATGGCAATAAAAAAATAAATTACCACTCAACTGATCCAAATTATTCTGAACAGGCAATATTAAAACATTAAAAAAATCATTTTATAGTGCCACCGCATTGTACCGTAAGCACAAAAAGATACAAAAGGGAAGTGATTAAAAAGACATAACATCTTTTAATAACAAAAATCCCTTTTGATACACCGTCGCCGTAACGACAGGGAAAAATATGATGCCAGTAAAAATTATAATGGGGCAGCTCGTAAACTCCACATTTGAATAGGAAAGTAACATATCAAAAATTTTCAGTGATCCGTATTTTACGAGGTCGTCGTAAACGTGTACTTAGCAGGGTGCAATAAAAGAACACCCTATCTGTTCAAGAATCGGTGTGAGAGTAAGGCACCCTACATGTTTTGTTTAAGAATCCACAGCTTGAGGGGCTGTAATCAGTTTGCGAACTCGCGTTTATAGCATTCAGTTTTCAATATCAATGCTATTATGCTTATTGCTTTTATTAAATCGATTCTTATATGCGTCGATTTCAGTTTATCAAAACGCGGAAACGCTAAGTAATGAAATTTTTGTTCATGATATTTTGTTTTGTCAACGTTTAGAATGATTATTGATAGAATTGAATGTCTGTATACGATATCCAACTGATTTCAGGGCATTTTGTGCTTCATTTTTATGGCATTAGAATGAATGCTATAAATAATAACTTTTTCCTCATAAATTAATAGATAAAGAGAGTGAGTACGTAAGAAGGTGACCAGGTACATTGATGTCATAAAAATATTCTCACAAACATATAAAAGGCATTAATATAAAATTAACTCGTCCCCAAAGCAACCGGATGCCCATTGAGCAACACAATAAGATTTGCTCATGTTGAACTTGGCTAAAGGGAATACAGGTGGTCCAACAATGAGTTCCCTGAGGGACGCCCTCCTTTACTATTTTAATAAGAAAAAAGATCTCCTTTCACTCCGCTGAATTACTTTGAAACGAATAAATAAATGAACTGTTGGATCTGGAGATTGAATTAGAAAAGAATTTGTGAGTACCTAATAAGAATCGTCTATTCATAAAAGTTATGAGGGAGAGTAGTACAATGAGAAAGTCGAAGGCCTCACCAATGTATAGTTGACAATGATAGAAGGTATCAGAGCGAAAAAGGATCAGTTTCCCTTTGATGTCACGTCGAAAAGACTTACAAGGAGCCAATGGAATAGGAGGTTACTTTTGGGAAATTGGGTTTGATGACATAAAACGACATTATTCAAAATACCGCAGCCCTGTAAAAGGTTTTCAAAGGCTGGACACATTGGAAAGAAAATTAAATGAGAATTTTAGGGTTTCCGACCCCTGCATATGTGTATAAAATAATGGGAATGGATATTACGTGGGTTCACAAAAAATAGTCTAGTTTTCGATTGGCAAAGTATAGGTTACTAGTAGTAAGTATACTACTAGGTACAAGTATATACTAAACTTACTAAAATTAACTTCATTCTACAAAATGACAGCTGTAAAAAACATTGAAGCGTCTAGGTTTTCTTCTATTTCAACTAGCTTTTTATTACTTTCTTTAGTGTTAAACTTGAGGTTGGTATAAAAATTTGGGGGTAAATCTCAAAGTCAACGGTTCCTTTTTACGTACACATTATGTTTAACGCGCAAAAAATCATATTTCATTCGCCCTTTGTTTTAGGGGTTTTTCATTGCAGCCACTTTACGAGCATCGGTGATGGTCGGTACTCTTCGTTTACAATCGTGAAGCAAGAGCTACTCAAACCAATGGAGGCGAAAACTGGTTACATAATTAAGTTAGCCAATATAAAAAAATATGTTATTTTTCTAGGAGTGGTTAAAGTAGTAATTAGTAAGTGAAACGGCAATCTTCTATAACAAGTGTGCTATATATTAGATCCCATTATCAGTAAGAAATACATAGGTACATACATAAATACATACATTCTTACATACCTATATTTTTATTAAAACGTAATTACTAGACGCTTACAGTATCAAATACTTTGTCAAATGACAACACATGAAAACCTAACCTGATTGGTATTAAGCTTGAATTTGTATTTTACGTAAAGACTTAATTCAGAGGATAGTATCCAGTGGACAGCAACATGTAGCGACAACCTAGACAACAAGTTTAGTTATCCTAACCTGTTTTTCACAATTTTAAACTCTTGTAGAGTAACTCTATTGGCTTGCGGTACACTAACTAATATTAAAGCGCTGCGTGAGTTACGATGAGTCAGTGCATTTTCACTGATAGTACTGAATGTGGGGCTCAATGTTGCCTCTGTTTTAACAGTTCTTTACTACCATCCGAATAACAGGACTGAAGGCAAGATTGCGTGTTTGATACTAATTAAACATCTTGATGGCAGTTGGATACGTGATTCGTCTGGACGCGGTGAATAATGTGTTTCTTACTGCGTTTTTATGGGCTTACCGAAGCAAGTTTCAAGGGTCTGTGCTACCACCCACCACAGTTTTATCTGTTCAAGTCTGGAATGCTTGGAGTTAGTTATCTTGGGCTAAAAGTGTAATTAATACCTATGTTACTTAAATATTTTTATTGTGTAGGTAATTTTTGCTTTGTAATGTAGGTACTATATTATGTTTTGGGAGAGGCTTACGTCCAGCCACAGAATAATGCATAGTAAAAAGAGTCCAGCAGTGAACGGACACCGCCTGATTATGATGATGATGATATTTTTGTTGCTAAGTGAGTGAAATCTGTTATTTATGAAGACATGCTCGGCAGCATCAGGAACCTAGTTGAGTACCAGACTAGTAGGTATGTACCTGCTGGTAAGTGGTAACCTCAAATTCAAAATAGCAAAAGCATATCTGGAGATTCTGATAGTAGTTTATCGATTACTATTGTTTTTGTGCTGTAGACTTTTCTAATGATTTTTATTGTGAAAAGACCAGCACATGACTATCGTCTTACGATAAAGTAACGCTAGCCTATTCTTTCTTCTCTCTTGTATATAAAAATTAATCCCAATTTCCCTTGGTCACGGCATCACGCGTGAACGGCTGGACCGATTTCGCTAATTCTTTTTTTGTTGTGTTTTTTATCGTCAGGAGATGGTGCTTATGAAAAAAAATATTTAAATAAAAAAAAAGTTGTTTTGAACGCCCGCGAAGCCGCGGGGCACAGCTAGTATAATATATAAATTATAAGTAAAAATATTTTTAAAAACAAGCTTTTATCTAGGACTATGAACTAAAATGTTAAAAATAAATTCTACTAAGTATTTGGCGTGTAGGTAGTTACCAATATTGTTAAAAGCTTGAAGCACTACCCATTTTTCAGGCTAGGTAATTACTATACTTCAGTGCCTCAAGCTTTTAAAAATAAAGGTTAGTACCTACACGTCAAATACTTACTAGAATTTATTTTTAACATTTTAGTTCATAGTCCCAGATAAAAGCTTGTTTAAAAAAAATATATTTTACTTAAAATTTATTTTTAATTTTTAAGTAGGTAGGTATAGATACCGACTACCAACCTACTACCTAAGTATTTAAGAGGAGGCATGATGTTTTAAAATATTCCACGGATATTTGATGTGATTATGGGTAAAGTGCTCTTCAAGGAAAATCAATTGACTAAGTGTACGTGGAGCTATGTTGCTTTTTTTTTTAAAAATAAAGATTACTCGCAATGTGGGTTTCCCATTACTAGTATTCTTGTTAATCCGTCCAACTAAGCTAAATATGCTTGTGTCTGGAGTGGGTTTGCGTCAATAGTGCAAAGGGTGGGGTGGGGATCGAACTCACGACCTTTCGATCGCCACCTTACAGCTTCATCATCAGATCCTGGCTATCATTTAAGTGTAAAGTGCCCCTCAAGACATTTGAGCCCAAATTCACTGAAGTTACGTTATTTTATCATAGAGATGCCGTGGCCACCTTCGAGCTTCATCACCAGTCGCTAAATATCATCTAGGTGTAAAGTTCTCTTCAAGACGAATCAATCGAGCCCAAACTCGGTAGCTTTTTGTTTTTTAGGGTTCCGTACCCAAAGGGTAAAACGGGACCCTATTACTAAGACTCCGCTGCCCGTCTGTCTGTCTGTCTGTCTGTCTGTCCGTCTGTCACCAGGCTGTATCTCATGAACCGTGATAGTTAGACAGTTGAAATTTTCACAGATGATGTATTTCTGTTGCCGCTATAACAACAAATACTAATAAAACTGACCAAGTGCGAGTCAGCATCGCGTCTCTTATCGCACACTTAGGGAGGGTTCCGTACAATACGAAACATAACAGAGTTTCAACCTCATATATTTGATTAATTGATATTACCAAGAATATTTGGTTTGGTCGCGATCAAGAAAGACGGGGCTCGTTTACTAGCGCCATCTATGTCATTTTGCCGAAACAAATTAGATAGATGGCGTTTAAAAACACGTTTTTTGTAGCGGGACCCCCTTTAATTTTTAACTTTATTTTGTTTTTAGTATTTGTTGTTCTAGCGGCAACAGAAATACACCATCTATGAAAATTTCAACTGTCTTACTATAACGGTTAATGAGCTATAGTCTGGTGACAGACGGACAGACAGACAGACAGACAGACAGACAGACAGACAGACAGACAGACAGACAGACAGAAACACAGACAGACAGACAGACAGACAGACAGACAGACAGACAGACAGACAGACAGACAGACAGACGGACAGCGGAGTCTTAGTAATAGGGTGCCGTTTTACCCTTTGGGTACGGAACCCTAAAAACAGAATAAAGTTAAAAATAATAGAGGGTCCCCATACAAGAAACGTGTTTTTTTGCATTTCACGCCATTTATGAACGCTTAGTTAGGTAAACGTCCCATTGATGGCGTTACATTGAAATGTCGATCCCTAACACCTTTGTTAGACGTTAGATGACGTTATAAGAAATACAATGTTCATTAATTATTATTTTTTGCTGGCGAAAAATGATAGTGGTATTTTTTGCTCGATCTTATAAAATACTGTAGTGTGGTACGGAACCCTACGAGTGCGAGTCCGACTTGCACTTGACCAGTTTTTTTATCACAGATATTCCGTGGCTGCCTTCCAGCTTCATCATCAGACCCTGTATACTTATTATCTAGGTGTAAAGTTCTCTTCAAGACGAAACAATCGAGCCCAAACTCGGTAGAGTTACGTTGATTTATTACAGAGATGCCGTGGCCACCTTCCAGCTTC
The DNA here is from genome assembly GCA_954871355.1 of Cabera pusaria. Lineage (NCBI taxonomy): Eukaryota > Metazoa > Arthropoda > Insecta > Lepidoptera > Geometridae > Cabera > Cabera pusaria. The sequence continues at coordinate 9,225,543 of OX940893.1, forward strand.
ATCATCAGACCCTGGATATCATCTAGGTGAAAAGTTCTCTTCAAAACGAATCAATCGAGCCCAAACTCGGTAGGGTTATGTTGATTTATCACAGAGATGCCGTGGGCACCTTCCAGCTTCATCAGCAGACCCTGGATATCATCTAGGCGTAAAGTCCTTTCAAGACAAATCAATCGAGCCCACACTCGGTGGGGTTATGTTCTTTTATCACAGAGATACCGTGCTCACCTTCCGTCTCCATCATCAAACCAGCTCCATAGTACTATATCATTGTATTGTCACCGAAGATACATAATTACACCAAATTTGAGTCCAATCGGACATCGGGAAGAAGGTCTAATGTAGCTTCCAAGATTCCACCCGAACATACGTACATACCATACATTGCAAGTTAAATAAAAGCTTGTAAAAATACACTGTCCAATTGCAAGTCAGAATTGCATTCGTAGGGTTCCGTAACACAGTATAGTATTTTATAACTATCATTTATCGCCAGAAATATATTTACTTTGTTAGGGTTCCGTACCCAAAGGGTAAAACGGGACCCTATTACTAAGACTCCGCTGTCCGTCTGTCTGTCTGTCTGTCTGTCTGTCCGTCTGTCACCAGGCTGTATCTCATGAACCGTGATAGTTAGACAGTTGAAATTTTCACAGATGATGTATTTTTGTTGCCGCTATAACAAAAAATACTAAAAACAGAATATAAGTTAAAAATAATAGGGGTCCCCATACAAGAAACATGTTTTTTCATCTATGGACGCTTAGGTAAACCGTTCATAGATGGCGTAATATTCAAATGCCTATCCCTAATACCTTTGTTATACGTTAGATGGCTTTATAAGAAATAAAATGTTTTTTATTATTTTTTGCTGGCGAAAAATGATAGTGTTTTTTTAGCTCGATCTTATAAAAATCTGTAGTGTGGTACGGAACCCTAAGAGTGCGAGTCCGACTTGCACTTGGCCAGTTTATTTTTCATAATGGTCACCAATTTCACCACTTCAGAAGTGTCTATCTTTTAAATAATTGACTTTGAGAAAAAATTGTAATAGGAACCTCAATGTCATTAGGGTTCCGAACCCAAAGGGTACCAACGGAACCCTATTACTGAGACTCCGCTGTCCGTCTGTCTGTCTGTCTGTCTGTTTGTCTGTCCGTCTGTCACCAGGCTGTATCTCATGAACCGTGATAGTTAGACGGTTGAAATTTTCACAGATGATGTATTTCTGTTGCCGCTATAACAACAAATACTAAGAACAGAACAAAGTTAAAAATTAAAGAAAAGTTTAAAAAAAGTGTTTTACGATAGCGCAGCGCCACCTATCTGGTTGCTAAGATGGCGCTATCGTCTTTACCTTAATCTGAATCTCGGAAGCGGCTCCAACCATTAAATAAAATTTAGTATACCTACAGGGGATTTCGGGGGCGATAAATCGATCTAGCTAGGAGTCATTTTCAGAAAATGTTTTTTTATTCATGTTTTCAATACTCAACTTTATTGATAATCAACTTAAAATATGACTCTTCCTGACATCTATTGGCGAGTAGAAGTACTGTACCAGTAAAGCAGTTAGTTGCTCTCAATTAAAATAAATAGAATTATTATTCGTCAATAGATGTCGGGAAGAGTCATATTTGTCTGTTTAAGTGGCAAAAAATACCGAGCAAAGCTCGGTCAACCACATATTTAATAATATTAATTACTACAATTACTATTACTACTATTACTACTATATAATACTATTCTACCTTTGTGTTAACGTTTACTTAGTTGGTGTTAGAAGTTCGTTAGAAATTTGATAGATGGCGTTCGGAACCCTCCGTGTGCGGGACAAAGTCTGACTCGCACTTGGGCAGTTTTATTTTTAATTACCTATCTATAGATAACCTTCACGTATAGGTTTAATAATATTTTCATACCTTCAGTTGCATGTATATGGCGCCCCCCTTATCCTAAAATGGAGGTAGATGCTGTTGTCGAGATGTTCAACAGATCGGTCGAGAAGCACGGGGTAAAGTACATAAAATATATTGGAGATGGAGACTCCAAGACATTTAAAGGTATTCTTGATATCAACCCGTATGATGATGATCCAGTCGTAGAAAAAAAAGAGTGTGTTGGGCATGTCCAGAAACGTATGGGTTCCAGGTTGCGTAAAGCAAAAAAAGACAATAGTGGTATTGGCGGCAGAGGAGCTGGTAAATTGACAGATAAAGTAATCAATGAGTTGAGTTTATACTACGGTCTGGCAATTCGTCGGCATCCTGATTGTTTGCAGAGTATGAAAAATGAAATATGGGCTACTTATTATCATAAAAGTTCAAGCGATAAGAATCCACAACACATGTACTGCCCAACTGGTTCGTCAAGCTGGTGTAAATGGCAACAAGCCTCAACTGAGAACACTCTTGAAGAGTTTGTCCACGAACATCCCCCCCTGGATGAAAAAGTACTGAAAGTAATTGAGCCCATTTATCCAGTTTATCGTCTGACGATTTACTACATCGATGTTTGGGATCCGAAACTCAAAATAAATGAATGAATCGCTCAATTCATTAATATGGACTTTTGCTCCCAAGCATATTCACGCTGGATCTCAAACAATTCAAATAGCGAATTATTTAGCTGTTGCCATTTTTAATGAAGGTTATTTACCCATCTTAAAAATGATGGAACTTATGGGCATCACCGTTGGTACTGAAGCTCATTCATTTGCTATCAGACGTAACGAAGTTCGGATTGAGCGCTCTGAGCTACGAGCTACTGCTGCTTCCAAAGAAGGCAGAACAGCTCGATTAGCTGAAAGAACTTCACAAAACATCGAATATGAAGTTGAGGAAGGCCCAATGTATGGATCTGGAATCGCCGATTAATCCAAAGTGAGTATTGAATGTTATTATACGAGTTATTCTACTATAATTGTTTCTCAAACTTTAAACGCGTTTTTCTCAAAACTACTTTTTTTGAAGTGGTTGACATGATATCTCAAGTTCTACCCAAACGATTCTTTTGAAATTTGGTGGGAATCTTCTTTATATATCTCTCTATCGCGTCTGTCTTGGATTTAAAAAAAATTCAATTTGGAGTATTTTTAAAAAATTCGAGAATGTCAAAAGAAAAGAAAGTAAAAAAAAAATTGATACTTCATGTCGACGCCATTTTGTGAATTTTTTTTTTCTTGACTAAGGTCAACGCGATCTTTACAGATTGAGAATTTTTAATTTTTTTTTGTTTCAGATCACTACAAGGGCTGGAATCATGTAAACCAGGGTGCACCGTTTTTTTTGTAGCCCCCACTTCACCGACCTGTAATTTGTCCAATTTATCATTTTCATTTTTTTTATATTCCTGAAACGTTAATAAACATCATATAAAAAAACCTATCGTAAAAATGTTCTTAATTTTTTTTTATGTTAGTTTGAAAAATGCCTAAAATTTAGGCTTCTAGACCAGAATACCCCCTTAAGTGTTTTATTGTTGTATAAAAATCATAAAGCGGTTCACAGAATACATCTGCCTACCAAGCTTCAACTGTGTAGTCCTAATAAAGTACAAATAAAGTAAAAAAAATAAAGTTTCAGAATGAAGTGACTGTGACATACGGATGGACAGACAGACTGACAGACATGACGAATCTATAAGGGTTCCGTTTTTTTGCCATTCGGCTACGGAACCTTTAAAAGGCAGTGGGATGAGGTGGCGGACATCTTGCTTTAGTTCAATCCACAATGCGTGACTAAGTATCATGTTTAGTGGGTGGTTTGAGCCACAGAACACAGATATAGTTAGAGCCATGGCTGAAGCCTTGACCAGTAGTCGCCCATTTATAGCCACCTAGAGATAACGTGTAGGAGAAAGATTATGCTAACTGCCAGAATAGGCTACAAATAGAAATAATATATCCTACATGGATGTCATTTACAACAAAGAAAACCTTGTAAGTATATTATAATCTCAAAGTCAGCCAAAGTCACCATCCACACTAATAACAGCTATAACAATCACGTAGCACGGATTCAAATAAGATTTACAAATATAGCTCCTTATGTCACCGTAAGATGATTTTTTAAATTAAAACCGATTGTAAATCTTGTCGACTTGACGGCGGCGGATTTAGAGATGTGAGTCGCGAGAATTTGGACGGACGAGACCAAATACATTGTGAGAAATTGTGTTACGGATAAAAGTTTAATCAACTATTGTATTAACTACAATTAAGTATTAACTACGATTGTATCAATAATAATCATTCTTCTATCTACACCAATGCCAGTTTCTATGGTTTAGTGCCAGCTTAGATTTATCTATGTACGTAACTGCACTTCATTCAGTTCTTAAGTATATAACAAAAATGAAACAATAAATATCTTAAGTTTTTTAAAGATTTAGGTAATAAGACAAGACGCTTGCCTGATGATACACGATGACTTTTCCTATACACTGTCAGGACTATTATCTTTTCTGTGAAGTGTGACACTGTGGCACACACCATTCACATTCTAGAGTATAGGCACAAACACTAAAGAATTTAGAGCACAGTAGCTGCACTGGGCCTGTAACCTGTGAAATTAGACTTCTCAAATACTACAAAATACCTATAAATAAAAAAAAAAACTAAAATACCATTAAAAAATTGTCAGACTGCTTCCGGCAACTTGGCAAGTAAGTACTCGTTGTTTTCCCATCCCTAGCGTCGTTGGTAAATTGGAAACACCTCGGTCGGGGGGCAGAATTCTATTCCTGTGCCTGACACCGCCCCAAGATGTTTGGGAAAGACGTGCAACTGGATGTAATTACTTCAGTTGCGTTTTACGCAGTGTCGCGATTAGTTACGCGATCTGTTTTGTCTGCTGGTGAGGGCGTGATTAACACGTTTTGGGGAAAACTTTGGCAACATTTAATAGGTGTATTTTCAATCAATTAAAAGTTTTAACAGACCACTATACGATGTAAACGGTTTTTTATTACATATATCAGGGAACACGATAACTAATGGCAGTTTTCAATAACGTCACTCTCCAGTCAAAGGGTGGACACCCTTTGACAACCTTTATCAAAAATTTTACCTAAATCTATGAAGCCGTTTGACTGTGAAGAGGGCAATAAACAAAGCGAAGCTAAGGTCTCTGTTTCAGCTTCAGCAAAAATGCTTTTGTATGTCCGGCGGATGTCCGCATGTCTGTTCTCCCCTACAGGCTGCATTTCCCAACTGTGAAATTTTGTAAACATATTCGATAATTATATGGCATTTTTGTGTCGATTTACATTTTGGAATTTTTCAAAATGGTGGTGATGTGGGAGTTGAAAACGTAAAAAAACATATTTCAGTCATTTCGAAAAATGTTCAAAAATGTCACAAAACTTTTTTGCTACCTGCAAATTTTTTGTCTGCACATTTTTTTCATATGATAAACTTCAAGGTGTCAGGGGTGTGTTATACAGTTTATAACTATGCAAAAACAGACCGGTGAGGTCTATAGCTCACAGTCCAGGTAATTTCTTCTACAGCATCCCAGCATCGCAAGATGTTGTGATACGAAGCAATTCTCAATTGAAAATCGAATCTACTTATATCATACTGACAGCTTCCCACGGTTTCAGCCACGTTAAAAATCTTATGGCACTCTCCACCCATTGACTACCTTTACAAAATTTCAGCTAAATCTGTGAAGAGTTTAACAAAGAAATATACAAAGTGACTTTCGCATTCATAATATTGGTGTTGATATCTCTAATTCTATTGATACGCCGTAACTAATCTATGTAATGGCACTTATCATACATCTATTCATTCGACAATACCCTTGATTGACCGGCCCGATGGTAAACATGATTGAGAAGCATTTGTATGCCTTTTTAATCAGCACCGCCTCTTGAGTTCGAGTGGTTTCATGCTGTGGATAATATATATGTATATATATTAAGTATTTAATTTGTAACTGAACAAACAAATGCTGTGAAACCGATCCATTACTTGTTAGTCAGGAAGATTGCGGTGTTCTTTTTAACTTTATAAAAATCAAGCATTTAGGGCCAGTTTCACGGGTTCCTGATAGCGCTAATATGAAGAAATCTGACAGATTTTTGACAGCTTTTATATGGCATCATGTGTCAGATAACTATCTAACGCATTATCAGGAACCGGTGAAACTGGCCCTTAGTATTTAAAAAATCTGTGAAATAAATAATAATTGTAAAAACCTTTTTAAAAATAAGCTTTTTGTAAAGATTTAAGATTTGTAATGAAAAATAGTAATGATATACCCTAAAATCAACATACCATTTTCCATTACTATGTACTATTATTTATTCTGTGCCATTACAGGGTTCCAGTTTCTATAAACCGGCTCCATCAATAGGTCAGCTCAATGTTACCATATTATTGCATTGTCCGAAGATACACAAGTGTACCAAATTTAAGTGCAATCGAACACCAGGAAGTGGTTCAAATGATGATTTCAAAGTTTAACCCACACAAACATACTTACTTACTAACACGGCAAGACAAAAGCTTGTAAGATGAATTTGTGAGGTATAGCATGTTTTGCATGCGTTCACTGGGAAGCATAAATTGCTTGCTGTTGCATATTGGCAGACAGCGAGGACTAAGGACTTAGGTCATGAAAGTACAATATAATGATATCTCTTTTTTGTATACATTATAATCACTTTACATATCATATCAATGAATACTGCACTCGCGTGCAGCTAAATTGACTTAATCCTACAAAATGTACAAAATTCTTTAATACAGTTGCTCAAAAAGTGGCGTATTGCAGGGACGTATAGCGTTCTATGTGATGTGGGCTATTACACACTCGTGCTTTTTCTTTACCTTTCTCGAACTCGTGCGTTCTCTTTCCCAACTGTCAAAATAATGTCTATTAAAAAGAAAAACCAACCATGAAGTTTTTACTAAAAAAATTCAAAAAAGTTTTTATGATTCATGCAAATACGTATATTTCTAAAAAGAAGCTACTCATTTGTTTCAATAACAGATTTGATGGAATGAGTTAGGTTAGGTTTCATTTCATTTCATCTCATTAAATTTCATTTTCATTTCATATCAATAAAAAAATTCTACTGAAGACTTGGCTGTATGAGCATAGTTCCCTTTGCCTACCAGAATGGGTGAAAAACAAAAAAACTCTGCTTATATTCTACGGTTGGCGCCATTTTTCAGAAATTTTCTTTGCGAGTTTAGTTGTTTGTTGCACAAAATGAGTAATATCGACCCTAGTTTTTTTGAATAACACCACCGGAACTCAGTATAATTGCACAAAATGCTTCGGAGAACATTTTACCGGAAAAGTCAAGAAGTCGCTACATATCTACATACGACGAATTTATTGCGTGGAGAGAAGAGAAAAAAGCAAATAGTTTTTCAGAAAATGTTATGTTGGCATACTTCTCCGAACTCTCAGCAAAATTAAAACCTTCTACGTTACGGTCGAGGTTTTCGATGATAAAAAGTATGCTGAAAATAAAGGAATATAAGTGAATACCCAAAATTAAACGCTTTATTACAACGACATTCCCCAGTTAGTATAAAAAACTGTACCAATTTCAATGTATATGTGAATTATAACTTTTCCAAGAAATAAATGTTAATTTAGTTGAGTTTATTGTGTTTTTATTATTTTATTAAATTGCTTCATTTTTTCGCAACTGTATTAAAAATAGTCGTTCAGTACACGTGCGGAACCGTCATTGCAACTTGTTCCGACTGTCAACCCTCGCCTTCGGCTGCGCCTCGGCTCGGGTAGACATTTGTCGGAACTCTTTGCAATGACAGCCTTTCCGCACTTGTAATGAAATATACTGTTTTCAACATTGTCTTAATGAATGTACGTAAATTGATATGTACATTATATTGTATATTAATTTTTCACGAAAAGAGCACTTTTTCAGTGGTACTAAGCATTTGAAACCCCGACGTATAACATTCTTGGGTTGAGGTACTTATTGCTAGTGCCAATCTTATCCACAATCCACGCATAGCTTTTATCGCAAAATCGGTGATCGACACGTAATTAAAGTTGACATGCGCTCCCCTACCAATTTAGGTGCTATTTCTCCACGTGACGCAATACGAACAAAGAAATAATATTTTAGTTCTGGGGTTCGAGATTTCGAGGCGGCTGTCAACGGGCTGAGATTTACACCATATCTGTCAGATTTAGAACTGTGGAGACAAAGGATCCTTGTCCGAGTTGGGAGCGTGATGTCATACCAGTTTCCAAACGTTCCTAATTAATAGACAGAAGTTTACGACCTGTGGTACTGTGGTTATCAAAAGTTGGTGTAGCTCCTATGTTTATTGCGAAAGTTTGGTTATTTTACTTACTTCTCCGTTGTTTAGGTGTAGGTGTAAAAGTTTTTTTGAAGACACGAGATCTGGTCATACCCTGATGCTTAGTAGTTCATTATTTCCTCGCGTGTCGCTCTGCTTCTTCGCTCAACTATGGTGGATACACAGCTTTATTATGACTTTTTAACATGAAGAGGAGGACAACCAACTTTAGATACGTTCGTTACTATTTATATATATTTATACCCTTGTAGCACAATATCCTAATGCAAATGGTAGACACGCAACATGTAAATGTAGAAGTCGAAGAATTGAGGTTGTTTTACCATGTTCTTTGATTTTGATGCGTACAAATGCGCCGAGTACCTAACGCCTGCCCGCAGCGCCTGCCTGTAATTACTTACTTATCTTTATGCAGAAAACTTAACATTTGCAGCCGTCTAGCCATGGAGACTAGAAGTGTCTGGCCTTCTTTTGTTTCTGAGCTTGATTATTACATTGATACTGCCGTTTTCATATTTTTAGGGTTCCGTACCTCAAAAGGTGAAAAACGAACCCTTATAAGATCACTTTCTTGTCCATCTGTCCGTCTGTCTGTTGGTCTGTCCGTCTGTCTGTTGGTCTGTCTGTCTGTCTGTCTGTCCGTCTGTCTGTCTGTCTGTCTGTCTGTCTGTCCGTGTGTCACCACCGATTTTCTCAGGAACGGATGGAACTAGCAAGTCGAAATTTACACCATAAACTGATGTCTATAGTCCCTATTAGGTGTATAAAAACACCATAGTGAGTCAACATAGACATGAGTCAACACCATAAAAAGATATGGGCAAATTTAGATTTTCGCAAAAACTTGTAAGTACCAAAATATACGACAATTATCAACTTTTTTTATTTTTCGGAATTTTTCCTTTACTTGTGCTGTAAGACCTTGATTTTAAACAAAATTGACAATTCTAGGTCAACCGGAAGTACCCTATAGGTTTTGGGTCGAAAACCTATAGGATACTTCCCGTTGACCTAGAATCATGAAATTTGGCAAGAAGCAAGATCTTACAGCAAAAATAAAGGAAAAATTCTAAAAAATAAAAAAGTTAAAAATTAAAGGGTGTCCCCAGGTGTCCCCAGGTGTCCCCAGGTGTCCCACATACATTGAAGATAGGCCTCTGAATTATATGAGCGCTCATACAATATAGAGGTCTAGCTTAATTGGTACCTACCAACGTTGGTGCGGAAGCCTCGGTGGGCGATTGCAACTCGACTTGGCCGATTTTATTTTTTTATATCTAAAAGCGTTTGACCACTATCTAGCTTGGTGGTAAGCTATGTGGTCGGGAATAGTGAACACGCTAGGCCTGGAATAGTCTTATTTGCAAAGGCTATAATACTGGAATACCGTAAGGTTATTCTGTGGTTATTCATGATGGCAGATTTTCTCCTTGATGGTGGTAGGCTACTTTTTGGCAGCAAGTCTGCCGGAACATCGATTGCTCCTACCACCTGCGGACGAACACACATGATTGCACATGGAAAAATCCATTGGTGCGGCTAGGATTTGAACCAGTGACCTCCAGGTTGGTAGGTAAGGTATATTTTACGGTTTACGCCAAGGGGCCGTCCGTGTCATAAGCGTTCTATCTTTTCAAACGTCCAGAGGCGGATGCAGCTTGTCAGATGTATAGTTGCTTAACTATCAAAGTCATCACTATTTATGTATTGTAGAGACTACTAGAGCTGCCCCCTTAACACGAACTTTGACAGTTGATTATTAAATGAACAAAATGAACTAATATAATAAATGTAATTTCGTTAATTTTAATTCCTATCAAACTTTATGATATCTTGATAAGCCCGCTAGGCTGGCCATGGAAATTAGTGTGTTAATGTTTGAATCTAGATCTACCTTAGAACAGACATTCCTTAGACTTCATATAAAGAAAAAAACGTACGTCTAGTAAAAAAAAAATAACTGGCCAAGTGCAAGTCGGACTCGCACTCGTAGGGTTCCGTAACACAGTAGAGTATTCTATAACTATGATTTTTCGCAACTACAAAAATAACTTTGTTTTTCATAGTGTTTGTATGAAAAACAAAGTTATCTTTGCGGTCGCCATATCTCAAAAACTGCGGGCTGTATCTCGTTCAAACCAATTTTCGTTGTTAGTTTTTATTGAGATCTACAGCATATATTTTTTTTAGATTTTTTACTCCCATACTTTAAAAGTTAGAGGGGGGGGGGGGGGGGGGGACACACATTTTACCACTTTAGACGCGTCATATTTTCATCGTTCATATTTTTTATTTTTGTATAAAAATTGGAAAGCGGTTTACAGAATACATCTACCTACCAAGTTTCAATTCTGTAGTTCCTAATAGTTTCGGAATAAAATGGCTGTGACATACGGACGGACAGACAGACAGACAAACAGACAGATAGACATGGCGAATCTATAAGGGTTCCGTTTTTTGCCATTCGGCTACGGCCCTAAAAACCAGTCAAGTGCGAGCACCGAGGCTTCCGTAAAAACTTCACTTTGCAGTTCGATCCTTAGAACGATGCCTGGACTCTGTTCATGAACCAACCGTAAATAATAAGTTTGTAATAGTAATTTCGCTTTTTAGGGTTCCGTAGTCCTGACAAGGAACCCTTATAGTTTCGTCATGTCCGTCTGTCCGTCTGTCTGTCTGTCGGTCTGTCCGAGGTTTTGCTAAGAGACCGTTAACACTAGAAAGCTGTAATTTTATGGGGATATGTATATAAATTACGCCAAAAAAGTGCTGAAATAAAATTGTGAAAAATATTTTTTTTAGGGTAGCTCCCCTATATGAGAAGCGGGGATGAATTATTTTTTCATCGTCTACTCCATTGTGTGGGACATCGTTAAATAGGTCTTTTAAAATGACTTAAGGGTTGCTCATACTATTTTTCGATTGAATGATCCATTTACGAAATATTAAACTTTAAAGTGCAAATGTTTGTCCGTCTGTAGGGTCCGGTAGGGCGTCCCCCCCCCCCTCCTCTAAAAGCTAAACTGCTGGATTGAAAAATCAGAAAAAAATCGTGATAATAGCGCATTTCATGAACTTTAAAGAAAAACTATAGCGGTTAAGATAACTTTATTAGTTTAGCAGTAATAGTCGTTGAACTTGGGTGTTGGATAATTTTGTACCAAATACAAAATCCTTAGAATAAATCCTTTAAGGTGACAAAGACGGAGTACCTAGTTGCTTGTTTATAACGGGTAAAGACTTGCATTGAATAACAGGCTACTACGGAACCCTACACTGCGTGTGGCCCGACACGCACTTGGCCGGTTTTTTTTGTTATTAAACTGCATATCTAAGGTTTTCAAATTTTTTTCCTTTCTAAGTGTGTCAAGTCCTCGCTTCTTGCCAAATTTCAGTGTCAGTATCATTAGTACGTCTTTATTATTAACACGATTTTATAAGCTTTTTTTTAAGCCAATATTTTATTGACATCGCGCCTTTTAAACTGTTTCAACTAAGCTTCGCTAGAAGCTCATAAAGTTTGAGCGCCATAGCAAAATATTATTCAAATCATGCAATACCGTTCAAGCTGATTTCAAAGAAAAATAAGAAATATCGAGCGTGTCCGATTTTACGACCCGTTGTGTTTTGTGAGAAATTGAACTGTGAACTAATTCTTTGTTTCCAACAGAAAGTTTATTTTCAGAATTAAAGCTGCTTCGGAACACCTACGCGAACACAGTGCATTGGGACTAGGGAAAGCTAAAAAATAAAGTTCTTGCTTAGGTAAGCAATAATGATAATTAATCATGTTGCTTTAAGTGTTACACACTTTATATTATTGTAAATTGTTACACACAATCCAAAATTTCATCGTACCGACGGGATTAGAACCCGCAACCAACTGGGAAACATGCCCAGGTGCTCTGTCCAAATAAGCCACGGTGCAATCCTACCGATACGACGAATCCACCACCTGGGCCACCCCAGAAGGGTGCGGGTTCGAATCCCGTCGGTACGAAGAAATTTTGGATTGTGTGTAACAATGATAATTAATCTTTACAACAGACGATTATCTGTTGTAAAGATTAATTATCATTATCTGCCTGCTTGCCTCTGCCTGCTTATTATCATTATCTGCCACGGGAAAAAATCTTGATTTTATATGTGTAAAGATTAATTTATGACCGATATAAAGTGTTATAAGCTATGTTCTGAAACAAGGAATGTATATTTTAAAGCAGAACATCCAAAAAATAAAGTGACGTTGATGCAAATATTGGTATTCTCCCGTGAGTTGGGAGGTGTGCATATGTTGGTAAAGTCATCAGATGACATTAAAGTAATTGAAGTAGGTAATTATAATGGTCAATATATTGTGTGGGCTTTTATATGAAATTTCTTTCTCAGCCTTTTTTTAGAACTTTTAAGGTGCCAACACAACAATTGTTTGAGTGTCGAACAATGCTAGATCGATTGGCAATCTAGGGCCGGTAGTCTCTACATGAATAGCTATGAATTTAGAGCGATAATCGTCGATAAGAAAAGAGATGCAAATATAAAACTGTCTAGCTGGATCACCTTCTAGTAGACGTTTGCGATGACAGGACGCATCGCTATCAATGTAGATACTTCCACCCTAGATATAGGAACTATTGATCTATATCGACTGATCGTATTCAACTAACGATCGAAGGTAATTAATTGACGATCAATAGATTGGTGTGGTTCTACATCCTTACTGACTTCTTTGATTCTTACTTATAAGGACAGGTATGAAATATGTTTTGATGTTTTCGATCATTATTATCTTACAAAACCATTCTTATAGTGCTCCTGTTTTGCAGACACTCTAGTCGTTTATGTATATATTTACGAGCTTTATTGCGTGCGAGCGAACTTCAAGAAATTAGTTCGAAGTCGAAGACGCTCGTTAAAATACAGTTGTCTGAAAGTTCTGAGGTTCTTTGTGGTCTGTTTATTATGAAAGTGGGCGTTAACTCACCGTATTTTATAATGGGTTTAAGTCAAAACCCCGAATAGAGCTCTTTAATGGGCTAATGTTCATGCCCAGATAAAGTTTTTTAGAATCTGGATATTATGTTTATACCTAGTAGTATTTATTAGAATTTTAGTGCGTTCAAGTAATTCAGAGTTTAAAGTAAGTTTTATGGGCTGAAAATTACAGACCACTTCTTTTTTGCCTTAAATTACAGAGCTCTTCACGAGAAGAGAAGATAGATCTTATTCATGTACCAAGGCGTTAGATTAGAGCGCAAAAGAGGTATACCTGCTATGCGCAAAAAACTGGTAAAATATGGTACTTATACTCGTATTTTGTCAAAGTCTTGTCATGTACAAATTAGGATGCAAGTGGATTTGCAATGTATTTGTCTGATGGGATTTACTGTAAATTATTATTCATTAACAATGGTCTCAAACTCTATCTATATACCTATAAGTAGTACTGGCTAGGCATATATCTTGAGAGCCCAGAGTGTGACGAATTCGAGTGTTCCATGTTGGTAATCTGTACGTGATGGACGATAAGTGAAAGACGATGAATCTTATTGAACATTATTTATAATCTTAATTACTCACTGTATGAGTAATGTGACAATGGCAGTGTAAAATTTAACAACACCTAGTTATATCAAATACTATGTTTCCTTAAGTATGACACACTTTATATTTGTAAATTGTTACACACAATCCAAAATTCCATCGTACTGACGGGATTTGAACCCGTGCCTCCTAGGAAACATGCCCAGGCGCTGTAAACCTACTATCTACTTATATTTAAACCAACGTATATACCTAAATACCTATATACCTAAATGTAACACAGCAAAATGAATAATTAAGATAGTTTAAAAACGAAAACAACCGACTTCAATGCCCCGCGAGTCAATTTCAGTATAGCAAGTTTGAGACGTTTATCGTCATATCTCTGGAGATACTTATCAGATCTCGATGAAATTACAATGGGACAACCTCGGAAACGTACACTACCGATTACAAATCGATTAGAATCATTCGAATCGATTCACAATTGACGGAGTAATCGCGTAACAAACACAAAAAAAAAAGAAAAAAAGAAACATACAGACGAATTGAGAACCTCCTTCTTTTCGGAAGTCGGTTGAAAAGTGTGACAAAACTCAAACAATAACTAAGCTACTAAAATAGTGCGCTTATCTCGAATCAGTAGGTAACTTGAGATGAAGGAAAATCTTTGTACCTGACATGTATCAAGATTGTGAAATGTGGATTTCGTGCGTTGGTTATTAACAATGGTGTTAAAGTTTATGATATTTAACCCAAATATCAAAGATTAACGTAACAGGGGCCTTATTCAGTATGACCAATGATATAACGCGTTCCTTAAGGGGGGTAAGGGTTTCAGCGTAAAAAAACAAACACTTTTTTTGTGATTTTTTATCTCAAATATCGATTGACCAATTTTATTCAAACCTTCTATACATTATTGAGCATAGTTTTGACTATGTTCTGTAAATTTTTTATGTAAAAATATTGAATGACTAGCCCGTAACAGAGCTTCCCCCAGAACGTCTTGAAAAAAAAAACAAGTTGCGGTGTTCACTGCCATTTAAAAACTAATGGACCGATTGATTTCAAACTTTGTACACATTTTCTACATATAGAATACCTCCCCCCTACGTTTAGTAATTTTTTTTTTACATTAAGGATGTTTTCCACCCACAAAATGGCGGAAATTTTCGTGGAAAATAACGGTTCACACTTTAGATGGCTGCCAAAAATTTTTAAATTAAAAAAAAAATAATCAGAGAACTTTGGGGGGAAGATTTGATTATAATTTGGCTAAATTTTTATGGTTTTAAGTTTTCAGAGAATTTCCAGCCGAGTTACAGTGAACACCGCAAATAGTTTTTTTTTCAAGACGTTCTGGGGGAAGCTCTGTTACGGGCTAGTCGTTCAATATTTTTGCATGAAAAATTAACAGAACATAGTCAAAACTATGCTCAATAATGTATAGAAGGTTTGAATAAAATTGCTCAATGGATATTTGAGATAAAAAAATCACAAGAAAAGTGTTTTTTTTTTACGCTGAACCCTTACCCCTCCCTTAACGCGCCACGTTACGTTATTTAATAATTGTATTCTGTATGCCACACGATAGGTAAATTATACAAAACGCGCGAGTTACACGTCCTCATATGTCACGATATCTCAAAACGCGCTCATAACCTTACCCTACCGCGTTACCGAACTTGAAATTGGCATAGAGAATACCATAACGCGGAGATAACGTAACACGGCACGGTAAGACTTTAAAATGGTCATACTGAATAAGGCCCCAGTTTGTGCAAGATAAGTCGTATTAAAGGACATAGTTTAAGATAGTTTACAAAACGAAAAATAACAATACCGCAGTAGCCATTTTCAAAACCATTCACCACAATTTCTGAAGATACTTATAAGATCTCGATGAAATTACAATGGAACTACCTTGAAGATATACCAATACGACCTATCAATAATAAGACCTACCAATTTAAAAATAATAATTTGAATCGGTTCTGAATTGGCGGAGTAATCGCGTAACAAATATAAATAAAACATTAAATTAAAAAATCAAAAAACCCGACTGCGCAAAAAGTGAAGTGTTAAAAAACTAACTGAAAAGAAAAAAACAAGTAAGCCTAGTAGTTTAGACTTCTGTTTAGGGATATCAAATAACTATACCATTTAAATTCTTTCTCGGTCGATACACTCATAAAATAAATTATACATTGTTATATGGAATATAGAGACTTTAACATTCGGGACACATTAATGGCTTAACGAATGGGGATTAATGTGTCCCGACTGTTAAAGTCTCTATATTCCATATAACAATGTATAATTTATTTTACAAAGCTATTTTAGTACACATTTTATTAATTAGAAATTTTCTCGGGTTATAAGAAACTTCGCATCTTGAACTATCGAATGGCCACTCAAAGCATGTTCTGAAGCAGTTGACACAACTTTACGTTCAACACGTACTATCTAAAAGTTCGTAAGTTTTGTAAGTAAGTAGAGATTTTCACGTCCACTCTAACTGACAAACGTTTGGATCACAGTGAAACTTGTTAGAAAAGTAAAAAGAAGCGAAGCCCTTAAGAACACGAAAGGAAAATGTTAACTTGAGACGCGTCTTAGTAAAAAGTACATCACTGGGATTTTATTAGCAACTTAATGCGTAAATTGTAATGTCCCGATTCTCACCCACGGGAAGGTCACTGATGCCTTTCTGCGTCCGTAAGCTTAATAGATTACCGAAATATTAGAAAAAAATATTACAATATAATTAATTTAAGAAATCTTTGACTGATTGGCTTCTCGATAAATGTTTTTATAGTATTGAGGAGGTCGGAGGTAGGAGGTTAGGTTAGAGGTAATTATACATACATACCTACAATCACGCCTTTTTCCCGTTGGGTAGGCAGAGACTATTTCTTTTCACATGCTACGATCCTGACATACCTCTTTCGCTTCTTCCACTTTCATGAGCGCCTAAATACATGCCCGCCGGTTATAAGTACTTTTGATTTGGCCTTTCTTTAAAACGTGTCTGGTCGTGATACGTTCGCCTAGGTCGGCCTCTACCGGCTGCCCCATTCACACTCGTCTCATAATGGGTAATTTTGTATTATTAAATTAACAAAATATTTTCACGTCTGCTTACAGATGGAATACTGTCTCAGCAAATATAATTTAGGATCTTGTTTATAAGTATTCTTGCAAATAAATGATTGATTGATTGATGATTTTGTAAACTGTATCTATTTTTATTAACGTCCTACACCGTAATACCGATATCTATTGTCCTGATGTTTTTGAATTGAAAACTTCTTTAGCGGCGTTGTGCACTTTTCTTGGGATGGGTAAAAAATGTTAAACTCGCAGGTCACGTGTCCGACCGAAAATTCGTAAGACGGAGCGCAGAGCGCATGCGCGAGGTGTCATTCCAAATTTTCAAAAATGACGTGTTCAAGTTTTCACTTCTGCCGGCACTCCCGGAGTGCAACCAGTTGTTTTTTTTATTCGATGGATTAGTATAGGATGACTCCATATAGATAGTATGGCAATCTCTAGAGATATGGAGAAAAACACCTCAGAACACTAACTGAAAAAAAACGTTTTTAATATTTTATTATATTTTGAGTTTCCCATATTCAACTCTCTAGTTGGAACCTCTTGTTCGGCAAATGCCCTCCCTAGTCTGCAACAGAGGCACTCGATTTAATTTACATCCCCGCACCAATTGTTCAAGAGTTCGCCGAGTTCGTCGAACGGCCTCGGTCGCCGTCTCTGATTTATTTTCCAACAACCTCCAAATGGATTTCAGCTTCAGTTCCTTAATATCAGTATACGAAGTTTTTACTTTAACAGTTTTATAGAGCTCATTTATTTTGTTGCTAGATAGAGTCGCGAATTAAATTGTATTTGCCCTAATGTCGACGAGCAATGTACACGTTACTTTAAAGTTTTTTTTTTTAAATATTTTATAGGCTAACGTTTGACCACTATCTCACCTGTTGGTAAGTGATGATGCGCTCGAAGATGGTAAGCACGCTAGGCCTAGAATGGGAACTGGCTCTCAAGGATAGCTGCCGGAACACATTAGATGTTTGGTGACAGATTTTCTAACTTGAGGGTGGTAGCTGGCCAGGCGGACACTAGATAATGTCCTACCACCATGCGGGGGTTGTTGGTTTCTTAACGATGTTTTCCTTCACCGGAGAGCCACTGTGAGAAGCGCACATACATTTTTCGATAGAAAAATCCATTGGTGCACGGCGGTTTGAACTCGGTACCACGGCATCAAAGCCGACCGTTCTCCCGATTACGCCACCGGGCCCTCAAGTGTTGAGTGAGATAGTTCTTAGAAATAAAACTGGCCAAGTGCGAGTCAGACTTTTGTCCCGCACACGGAGGGTTCCGAATGCCATCTAACGAATATCTAACGAACTTCTAACACCAACTAAGTATCGATAAAGTTGATTATTGAAAACACGAATAAAACAACATTTTCTGAAAATGAATCCTAGCTAGATCGATTTATCGCCCCCAAAATCCCCTGTATACTAAATTTTAATTAATCGTTGGAGCCGTTTCCGAGATTCGGATTCAGATTCCGAGATTAAGGTAAACACGAGCCATGTATGAATCTTCATTCATTCAGATTAGCGATTACGATAGCGCCATCTATGAATCTTCATAGATGAATCTTCATAGATGGCGCTATCTTAAAAAACACGTTTTTTGTTTTAAACCTTTTAATTTTTAACTTTGTTCTGTTCTTAGTATTTGTTGTTATAGCGGCAACAGAAATACATAATCTGTGAAAATTTGAACCGTCGGACAGCGAAGTCTCAGTTCCGTTGGTACCCTTTGGGTTCCGAACATTTCTTTGTCACTGTTACTGTTATCTCATTTTTGACAAAAGCAAGATTTTTTTATGGTGAAGAGGCCAATTTTCAGTACTCGACCAGTTGTAAGCATAAACTATTGTTTAGCTATCAAAAATGCGACGACAGAAAGAGAAATAAGAAATAAAATAAATAATTTTTTGGAAACACCTCATTTTTGACGCAAGTTTTTGGGTCAATTTTTTGTCGCTGATGGTACATTATTTTAATTTAGCTTAGGCCAAAAATTTAGACTAATTTGTGTCACTATTATTTATGTTTTCTTGTTGTATACAATTCCATAAGGGATATGTTAGTCTACGACCTTATCGCAGTCCGTTTACTGCTTTAATCCTACTATAACCGGCCAAGTGCGTGTCGGGCCACGCGCAGTGTAGGGTTCCGTAGTAGCCTGTTATTCAATGCAAGTATTTACCGGTTATAAACAAGCAACTAGGTACTCCGTCTTTGTCATTTTAAAGGATTTATTCTAATGATTTTGTATTTGGTACAAAATTATCCTACACCCAAGTTCAACGACTATTACTGCTAAACTAATAAACTTATCTTAACCGCTATAATTTTCCTTTAAAGTTCATAAAATGCGCTATTATCACGATTTTTTCCAGATTTTTCAAGCCAACAGTTTAGCTTTTAGAGGGGGGCGACGCCCAAAAACAAAAATTTTCACTTTAAAGTTTAATATTTCGTAAATGGAGCATTCAATCGAAAAATGGTTTTAGCAACTCTGAAGTCATTTTAAAAGAACTATTCAACGATACCCCACACGATGGGGTAGACGATGAAAAAAAAATTCATCCACACTTCTCATATAGGGGAGCTACCCTAAAAAAAAATAATTTACATTATTTTATTTCAGCACTTTGTCGGCGTCGTTTATTTACATACCCCCCATGACGAAACTATAAGGGTTCCTTGTTAGGACTACGGAAACCTAAAAATCACACACTGATAGTATATAGGTGGTACAAGGTAGTCCAAACGAAACCCATTGACAAAAGGCTTCAAGAACTACCCAAAGGAACATTTACTGTTCTGCGCATACTATAGTTTTCGAGATAATTGTATTTTTATATTTAATTTTAAAATGTTATATTTTCTCCTTACCTATAAAGGCTTTAATTTTTTTGGGACTGTGAACAATGGACGTCTCTTTTAGAGTAAATTATTATTTTTATTTAAGCTTATTAGTTTCCAAAAAAAATAACACAGGTGACATTTTATATTTGCGCGATATTTCAAAGCTCTTCTTCAAAAATCACAGAAAAGAATAAAAAATTACAACCCATTCAAATAACTTATTTACTTTATGACTAACCGGATGTCTGCCAAATTTTATGCGCCTAGGCATAATAATAAGAGGTTCAAGCCCAAATACATAATTAACGACAAGGGACGATATTAATATTTTCAGTTTTCATTTATTTCGTTCTATCAAACAATATGTCAAACCGACCCATTCAAACATTCTCAAAAAAATAACAACTCGAAAACTTAACAATATCGGGAAACATACATTGGGGTATAGTTTAATACACCTCAACTCAAGGAGTCTCATTTATTCATATTCATTCATATTTATATCATTTAAATATTAAGGGCCAGTTAAACCGGTTTCTGATAAGCCTATCAGGAACATATCTGACAGATTTTTGACGACTTTTATATGGTGTCATCTGTCAGATAACTATCTGAAACTATATCATTATCTGGCCTTAGAACCGTTATAATACCTTAGGCTCTTAGAACTGGCACTTAACCGTCTCAGTTTGGACCACTCTGTATAATATGTTAAGTACTAGTTACTAAACTCTATTAATACTAAGTTGCCGAATGTAGATATCTCATAGAACGAAACTCAAACTGAGTCGTTGCATCCTGCAGCATCTTACCTAGGCTTTCAAGTCACCAAACCTTGCAAAATTCCGTCTGCGCCGAAGTTAAATCCTCGAAAATCTCCTCATTCGGGTTCTTTCACAACCGCGATGAGATCAGTCAACGCCAATATTTACATACGGGAGCAGGCTTGCGAGAATCCTTTCGAAATATGAGCCGGTATTTCCACAAAATGTGAAAAGTTTTACGAAGACATCTGGACTGTCATTTTATTTTTGGTACTCCCATTGCTTATGTTGAGATTCAATTCAATTCAAATCATTTATTTTCTCTCACAAGTTATTACAAAATAGATACTTAGTCTAATGCTCAGATAAAGGACACTATCTTGTGAGAGACTGGTGCCTGAATTATTTATAAAAAAACCCGTAATTACAGGTGCTGCTACAGATGCTGGTAAGCACTCCCCCTGATATTGATCTTATTTCCAAGTTCTGTGAAATTTGACCAATCTTTTGAATGTAAGTAATTAATAACTGCGACAAGTAATAACAAGTAATATAATTGTACAAATAGGAAGTTTACTAAGATACTTACAGAAGGTGAAGTGGGAAGAAGATACTTACAGAAGGTGTGCAATACTTTTTAACACTACATATAAGTACCTAAGTAACATTACAAAGAACGTAAAGGATTACATAGGTAGGATACGAGTATATACTTTGTGGAGTTGTGTGTTTTTTAAAATCAAGATGTAGGCCAGGTCATAAATAGTTGTAGGTACTGAATAATTTTGGCCTAAAACACATCTGCAAGTAAATAGAAAGCAAACTAAGCTAACAATGTTCAAAAGTTATTTTAATAGTGATATACTATCTGGTGAACAATAAAGCAAGATCTTTACCTATACTTCGAAATCTATATGCTCAATGTACATAGTATAACTGGCTAAGTTTGTAAACACAGCCAGACAGCAATCTAACAAAAAGCGAGCCTTGTAAGGTTACCTATTTCAGCAAATTGTCTGCACTGAGCCAACTTCGCTCTCGAGTTAGAATAAGGGGCCAGACAATTATACAGCGGAACCTTCTGGAATTAGATGTTGGCGGATTTGAAAACCAATATTGACTGGATCAATGGAAAGAGCAGGAGAAAGGTAAATAATATATTGTCAGTTGCAGGTTCAATTTGGAATAACCGACAAAACACGACTTTTCGGTAGAAACATTTAAGAATTTTTTCGGTCTAAATGTACTGTATATTTTTTATGTCACCTTTTTGGATATGTGTTGACTATAGTCTTATACTACATTTTCGGAAATAAATTTAAGTTAGGTACAACAATTTTTATTCAAACATATTTTGACCTCAAATTTCATAAAGCATGAATCTGCTTGTTTGCCAAGGCACACACCAAGTTCTACACATATTTCGTGAATATAAATACAACACATTTGAAGAATATAAATATAACATAAACAGTTACAACGTGATTTCGAAGGAGATCTGAAAAGTCACATCCCAAATTTATGGTGTTAGTAACGATTTTTTGACGCTAGAATTTTTTTAAATATACTCGTACCTTTCGTAAGACCCGAAAAAACTAAGAAATCTCTACACTCAACTAATTTTAAGTGTTTTGTTAGTTACCACAATTGAACCTGCAACTGACAAGTTATATTTACACCTATTGGCTTTTTAATTTTTTATAGTTCAATTGAATAAATACAGTATTTTGAACTGCAGAGTATGAATTATATTCAATTATATACAAATAAACTGGCCAAGTGCGAGTCGGACCCGCACAAGTAGGGTTCCGATTAAACAAAATTTGCCGGAAAAATAAGGCACAAAGTACATCGATAATATAAATACCGTGTCAATACTAAACATGCTTATTTACTACAACGCCATCTAACGAATGTCTAACGAACTTCTAACGCCAACTAAGTGAACGTTAACACTAGAGATGCGCCGTATAGTGGTTTCACCGAATTACCGAATACCGAATATTATTCGATTTAACCTTTACCGAAACAGATATTCGGCTGAATTATTCGGTTTACCACTACATTGTTTTGCCGCGTAAACAAGTTCTAGCATGTGCGCTACGTGCCGCTGCTGGTTAGATTAGGAACTTGGATGGATTTAATTGAGGTTTATAAAAATGTTGATTTTAAGTTTAAAAGGTTGACTATACCTACTAACTATAGGTTAAGTAGTAAATATGTATTCTTTGACTTATAATATAACATAAGTCTTATATAATAAGTTTTGTCTTTTAGTTCTACACCTTGGCTACATGAGCCAAGAAAATAGAAATGCTTGAACCGAATATATATTTGGCAACAAAACCGAATAATTTGGCAGAATACAAATAATGGAAAAGATGCCGAATACGCTGAATACCGAACACCAAACGAATATTCAACGCATCTCTAGTTAACACAAAAAAACAGTGTTTTTCAACGTGTGGGTCGCGCCATTCGCGAACCCCTGGGGGGTCGCAAAGCCTCTATAAGGGAGTCGCGAAGTCTCAGTAAAGGAAAAAAACAAAGTTTGAAAACATACTTTAAAAAAAAATATTAATTAAAGAGTGAGTAAAGTAGGTGTTTTGACTGAGAGTGCTTATAATTTTTGGTTTAAAAGAAAATATGTAGTTTGTTTCCTGTAGGCCACACGAACGAAACCGCGGGTAGAAGCTAGAAATATAACAAAATACAAATTATTAACAGTGCAAGTAGGTCGATTTTTTTTTCATACTAAGGGGGTCGCGTCGCGTCATGAAAAATATTGAGAAACACTGGTAAACAATCGTACATAGATGGCGCTATAGTAAAAACACGTGTTTTGTATGGGGACCCCCTTTAATTCTTAATTTTGATCTGTTTTTAGTATTTGTTGTTATAGCGGCAACAGAAATACATCATCTGTGAAAATTTCAATCGTCTAACTATCACGGTTCATGAGATACAGCCTGGTGACAGACGGACAGACAGACAGACAGACAGTCAGACAGACAGACAGACAGACAGACAGACAGACGGACAGCGGAGTCTCAGTAATAGGGTTCCGTTGGTACCCTTTGGGTTCGGAACCCTAAAAACTATCAACATTGCTAACCGAAAGTTTACAACAGATTTTTAGTAAGACATTTTCTAGTCATTGTGGCAGATAAAAATCGTTCAACAGAGCCTTTTGCATGAAAATACATCTAAATATCAATGTTAATAATTGAAAAACGTCTTAAAATTTTTACCTAGACAATCACTATTTGCAATTACATTAATATTTGCGCCTGCGGTTTTATTTATAGCAAATACATTGCGAATAAATGAAAATATTTTTACTCTAATCTGTGCAATCACACCTACATAAATATTCTACGTATAAAGTAGTATAATATAAATTTGCTTATATTTTAGGCAAAAATCCCCTTTTGATAAAACCCTAAAAACACAATCCCCTTTTGAACCACTAAATTTTTGAGGGCCCAGTGGTGCAGTGTGAGAATGGTCAGCTATGACGCCAGAGGTAGCGGGTTCAAATCCCCGCCGTAGCACCAATGGACTTTTCTATCATAAAATGAATGTGCGCATTTCACAGTAGCCTTCAAAAACATCGCTTCAAAGCCCCCAGGCCCTGCATTGAGTTAGGACACTCATGTAGTGTCCGCCTGACCAGCTACCTCAAATATATATATATATATATATATATATATATATATATATATATATAACTCAAAAGCCTTTGACAGGGTTTGGCACGATAGCCTTATAAGTAAGCTTCCATCCTACGGACTGCCCACTGGTTTGTGTGTCTGGATTTCGGATTTTCTGAGGGACCGGTCAATAAGGGTAGTCATTGATGACTGCTCTTCTGACCAAGAGAGCTATACATCCAGTGCACGGTCCAGTGCGGCTGAAATACAGCGTTTTAGAGAGGCGATAGTCGAGCGCATGAACTTGTCCTTACAGGGTGTCTCCGAATGGGGTAATGCCAATCTGGTCAAATTTAATGCTGCTAAGACCCAGGCGTGTCTGTTCTCCGCCAAACGGAGTCCATTCCATCTGACTTCTACTTTTCGAGATGTATCCGTGCCGATAGCTAACCTTGAGCTTCTTGGCATTTCTTTAACACCCACACTCAACTTTGGATCCTACATTGAGTCCAAGGCCCAGTTGGCTTCGAAAAAGCTCATTATTCTGGCCAAGGTGAGACAGTATTTCACACCGGAACAGCTGCTCAATTTGTATCACGCACAAGTCCGATCGTGCATGGAGTACTGTTCTCACCTCTGGGATGGCTCAGCTAAATACCAACTGGAGGCGCTGGAAATAATTGAGAGGAAAGCCATCAACGACGACAAATTTGTTGGTAAAAGGCTCCAGAGCCTAGAGCATCGCCGCAAAGTCGCAAGTTTATCGGATACATTTCGGAGAGTGTGCCATCCAATTGCACGAATTAGTCCCACCATCCCCTTCTTCTGTCGGACAACCAGACGTACCGATGTGCGCCATCGATTTATGGTGGAAATTCCATCTACCCGCACAAAACGTTTCGATTCATCATTTGTCATACAAGGAATGGAATTCCTTGCCGGTGTCTGTGTTTCCCAGTAACTATAACCCGGGGGTCTTTAAATCGCGAGTGAACAGGTATCTTCTAGGTAAGCGCTACGTCGTCGATCGCATCGTCACTTAACATCAGGTGAGATAGTGGTCAAACGCTTACGTATCTAGTATAAAAAATAAAAAAAAAATACCATCCTCATGTTAAAAAATCTGTCACCAAATCTAATGTGTTCCAGGAGCTATCCTGGAGAGCCAGTACCTATTCTAAGCCTAGCATGCTACCATCTCGACCGCACCATTACTTACCAATAGGTGAGATAGTGTTCAAACTGTAGCCTATACGATAAATAAAACATTAAATTAAAAAATCAAAAAACCCGACTGCGCAAAAAGTGGTGTTAAAAAACGAAATGAAAAGAAAAAAACAAGTAAGTCTAGTAGTTTAGACTTTTGTTTAGGGATATCAAAAAACTATACCATTTAAATTCTTTCTCGGTCGATACACTCATAAAATAAATTATACATTGTTATATGGAATGTAGAGACTTTAACAGTCGGGACACATCAATGGCTTAACGAATGGGGATTAATGTGTCCCGACTGTTAAAGTCTCTATATTCCATATAACAATGTATAATTTATTTTATGAGTGTATCGACCGAGAAAGAATTTAAATGGTATAGTTTTTTGATATCCCTAAACAGAAGTCTAAACTACTAGACTTACTTGTTTTTTTCTTTTCAGTTCGTTTTTTAACACCACTTTTTGCGCAGTCGGGTTTTTGATTTTTTAATTTAATGTTTTATTTTACACTTTTTAGTTAAGTAAAGGACGGCAAATTCCGTACTATTAAACGACTATACCAAAAGGAAGAGGTTGTTTGTTACCTCAGAACTCCATCAATTCTTAACCGATTTGAAAAATTCTTTTTTCGTTTGAGTTAATATGATTTTCGTTTGGTCTCATTGTAATTTTATTGAGATCTGATAAGTAAGTTCAGAGATAAGCACCGCAAACTTGTTACTGAAAGTGACTAACGCGGCATGTAAAATCGTTTTTTTTTCGATTTGTACGATCATAAATTATTTGTTATAAATATATTTTGAATCTACATTTTAAGACCTTTAATTCGATACCCCACTCGATAGGTTTTGAAAAAAAAATTTTTTTGAACCCCCATTTTGGCGTCTGAAATCCGCCATTTTGAATTTTTCAATTTTTTATGTTTTTGTTGACACTCGCGCTAGCATGGCGAATCTATTGACGTGCCAATTATCAAAATCGGCCCACGCGTTTGGTCTCTAGTGTGCCACAAAGGAACAAACATACATACATACATACATACATACATACATATATAGACTGATAAACACATTACCTCTCCTTTGCGTCGCGCAGTCGGGTAAAAAAACTCGAGTCCCTAAATACAGCTGAAAAATGCTCTTTGCATTCATTTGAGTTTATTCTAAACGTAATAAAAAGTAAGCTCCAGTAGAAATAAATATCCCTACTGACTTCTTGAACGACTTTTTCAAACTTAACACTATCTCCACTATTAATGTAATGTCATAAACCAATGAATTGAATTAATAGGTACCTACTGTACTTTATTTCTAGAAAGAAAATACACGCGAATCTTTATATAATAATTGCAATAAGAGGGTACTATAGAATGCAATTACGTATTACCATCCCCCTAAAAATGTTTAAGATTCTCTGGGGTGACCCGCTGACTCACTACCCTAAAGTCCTTGGAACATTACATTACCTAATCTTTGTTGGAGGGTGGATGTATGACGTCATTCTCATCCCCCTTTGCAATGACATCATCTGAAACGCAGTTGCGAAGATACCTGGTACCTACTTACGTATTCCTAACTAGCTTTATTGCGTAGTTAGCTACGAACCTTTGTCAAAGAATATCTATTTATTAAAATATATCAGAGTATCTAGAGCGAGTTTCTTTAGATTGGTTATTACTTTAATAATCACGATAAAGTATTCGCAGATTTGTATGAAATTAAAAAGCGCCATCTAGTGTGCATGACAAGTAACATTGTAATATTTAAGAAAATCGCATTAGGCACTCTAGACTATTTTTGTATAGGATGTAATTAATTACTTTTAAGTGGTGTTTTGGCTTAGTTGATTCTATGTTATCTCTACAGGTCTCAACGACTCAAGATTATCTTTAAATACTAGCTGGCCCGGGGAACTTCGTACCACCTAACAGACAATGAATGTCGTGTTACCTTTTAGGTGAACTTAATTTAGGCTTTTATGAACGTAATACAATGAATACAAAAGAGATATTAAGTTTAGTGATGTATTATGGCACTTTGATTATCAAGTAAATAAAATAAGTTATGGCAATACAGAAATAGAATAAAAATATTTACAACAATCAAGTACTGTCTAATATTTGTTTGCCTTATGGATAAAACTGTACCTATACATACGGCATTCATAAATTGGCTATCACATTCTTGCATATCTCTGTATTTACCTACATTCTGACAAAATATAAAATTGATTGATTAGGCAATGTAGGCATTGATTACTTGTAAGCATTTTTTTTTAATTTCATTATGGCTCCACACGATTAGTGTATTTAGCCAGTGTAAAGTATTAAAATTCTTCAAGTTTTGATCAATGTTAGTCGTCGAGATGGGTTAAAGTCACATTTCAGCTCAGTTTTCAAGTAAAAGTCTAGTCTAAGTCATACCTTCAGTAAAGAAGTGGTGTTTATTGAAGATTTTCAGTGGAATCTTTGTGAGAATGCAAATAACATGTTTTTCAACATGGTGCTGTTTCCCTACACTCGCACACATTCACCGGCACTTAATGGTTAATAATCCATATTTATTACACATTAACACGCGGAAGAACACCAGTTTAAGGAAAAAATACAATGAGATCACACACACTTTTCCACGTTCCCGCCAAAAACTCGTAAGCATTCACACGCCTATTTGACAAAAAATAAATATGTCAAACAATTGTCATTACTGGCAGTATTTAAAATTTATTAACATTTTTAAAATGTACATGACTTGAAATCACAAAAACTTGAAGAATTTTTGTACTTGACACTGGCTACATACACTAATCGTGTGGAGCGATGACCCTTATTAATTTGCGGTTTACCGTATCGACGGGATAAATAATTGAACATCAAATTATTGGCAGTTTTTTAACCCAGGAACATTTTGGCAAAATAATGTGTCTTAAATATTTTTTCTCGGTTAATTATTCATTGCTTTTAATACTTATTATCCTATTCCTGACAAAGACAATTCCATAAATACAAAAATCATAAAAATTGGTCCAGCCGTTCTTGAGTTATAAGTGTAGTAACTAACACGACTTTCTTTTATATATATAGATTAGTTCTTATTGTAGGGTCTGCACGTCATCTGATATCGCAATGTAACCAAAGAGTCTCATAACTAACAACATAAATTTAGTTTAGTTTCATAGTATATTTTCATTGAGTACTGTCATTTTAATTAAATGTACAATACTATCTAGAATGCCATTACTGTTTGTGAAACAAATGATTACGTTACTAATCTTTTTACCCACGACGGAACGGAGACTGTACATGCGTTTGGGGTGAGAGGATGTTTGTTTGTGTGTGCAAATCCATGTTGCCATTTTTTTCCAAAACTGCTAGTCCGATTTTGATGCAATTTTTAGGAATGGGTTTGGGTGTAATTGGCGCATGTTTTTAGATAAGTGTTACGGTGATAACTCACCAGGGAGCGCTGCAGTAAACATTTGTTTGTGTAAATCAATGTTGCCATTTTTCTCCAAAACTAGTTCGATTTTGTCATTAAACGGTTAGTAATTAATCAGTGGTGGTTCTTAGATAGATGTTATGACGTTAATTTTCTAAAGGACATTGTCGTGGGTGTTTATTCGAAATTTTAATTTTGTTACCAGTTACCTGATGATGATAGAGTCCAAGCACAGAAAAAAGAGAGCAATTATTTGAATTGTGTGTCTGTTTTTGAGACACCAGTAATTCTTGTATTCTTTTGATTGTCTTATAACAATATTTCTAGTAACTTTTACTTATACCCTCCTTTAACAGCACTGAAACAAATAACAATCGTTCTATTTACAGTAAATACCCGACGAAATAACCCGAGCAATAACAACTAAACCAACGATATCCCGAGCTCAGTCGCCCGGATTTTAAAATCAAATAACAATGAAACCAGACATTAAAGCAAAATGCAAACAAGATATTCCAGGCTAAACATTAATTTCGAATTTTGATCCCCGTCGCCTAACCAGAATTAAATTATTATTGCTTCTGTAAACAGTTACGACAAGTGATTACAACTAACCGCACAGCAGTTATAAGATCACCCGAGGCACAACAATAGCATAACTTTATAGCTAATATAACGTTATAACATAACGTAAAACTGTTATTTGAATAAAGCAGTTATTCCTGCATCGTAATCCTAATGCGACCTAACGTTTTAAGTGCCATAAAGCTATCCAAATAGCGTCAAAGTATACGCACCCTTTTCCGAACAGCCAATTCTCTTAGGTAGTGCTCATAAACTGTGTATTTTTTAGATGTATTTTTGAGTGCCCGCGAGTTTGATGGGCAAATCTAAGTATTCTAAACTCAGTACCGAATGAAGGGATTTAACATTCTTTTTATTTTTATAGCATGTGATAAAAGCTTGCATTTGATATACTTTAACTACTGAAGGTAAAAGCTGAATTCATTTTCTTTAAGAATATTTACTTAGGCACCTTATAATTTTGTTATAGCAAAGTCAAGTTTGACTTTGCTAATACTTCAATCAGCATCAGACTATGCTTCTATTCAATATTAATCAATTAAATTATTAGAAAAGGCATCATCCCCCTTTCGATGTATTATTTTTAGCCAGGTGGAGTGGCTGAGGTAAAGAGAATCAAGTAATAAAATCAAGTTGAAGCAAATCAAACTTAGAAACTAGCTACTAAAAGGGGTATTCAAAAACTTAGACCTTCCATTATGGAAACTATTTCCAGCGAAGTTTAGAGTTTCACTTTAAACATAGATTGAAGTTTATACCTAAACAGGTTTTAGAATCGATAACTTTCAATATCTGTGTATATATCTTCGGGGCTTCGCTCGGGCCAGAGTTAGCTATTTGTCTGCTCGATCGCTCTACGAAATGGGCTTATTAATTCTCCTTTATGTCTTAGAGCTTGCACACACTTGATGCTTTTGCGTTGGCGCACAGACTAAATAATAGTACCTTTTACGTAGTTGGCGACTACAATTCCAATAATTAAATTACTTTACACTATGTTATTTTACCAACTAAATACAAGCTTTGCCTAAGCGCTCTGTTATTAACCGACATCCGAAAAAAAAATTAAGATCTGATGAGATTTGGAACACTTCAAACACGGCATGTTGACCCCACATACCGCTTGAATTATTTTTATAGCACAGTGTGACCTAAGCCCGCACTTTAAGCACGCTTTTCCGTGACTTAAATAGTCGATTATTGCACGACGTTTAGCACACTCGCTGCGCTCGGGTGCCAACTTCACACTGTGCAATAATCTTCTATTTGACGGAAAAGCGTAGCAAGCGTAAAGTGCGGGGTTATGAGGGCCCGGTGACGTAATCGGGAGAACGGTCGGCTATGATGCCGTGGTACCGAGTTCAAACCGCCGTTCACCAATGGATTTTTCTATCGAAAAAATTATGTGCGCTTTTCACAGTGGCCCTCCGGTGAAGGAAAACATCGTTAAGAAACCAACATCCCCTGCATGGTGGTAGGACACTGTCTAGTGTCCGCCTGGCCAGCTACCACCCTCAAGTTAGAAATTCTGTCACCAAACATCTAATGTGTTCCGGCAGCCATCCTTGAGAGCCAGTTCCCATTCTAAGCCTAGCGTGCTTACCATCTTCGACCGCATCATCACTTATAAACAGGTGAGAGAGTGGTCAAACACTAGCCTATAAAGTATTAAAAATAAAATGTCACACTGACAGCTATAAAATAATATACGATACTCGTGACTTAGTAAGTTCTTAGTAAGTCTATTATAGCACGGCGTAGAACCGTCGCTGCGCTCGGGTGCTAACTTCACGCCGTGCAATAATAGACTACTTAAGTCATACATGTCTTAATATACTATATCAGTAGCAAGTTTATAAACGAACTTATATTTTTTTTGTACAGCAGTGACTTGAACAATATTGTCATAATGAGACTCATTATGACAATATTGTTTTTGGCAAAATACGGAACCCTTATAGATTCGTCATGTCTGTATGTCTTACTTTCCGTATGCCACAGCCACTTTATTCCGAAACTATTAAGACTACACAGTTGAAACTTGGTAGGTAGGAGTATTCTGTGAACTGCTTAACGATTTTTAAACAAAAATAAAAAAAATATCTGGCTCCCCATACATGGAACTGAAACTAAACATTTTTTTAATCAAATCTATACGTGCGGGCAGTTTATAGATAGGTCTTTAAAAATGACATTAAGGTTCCAAAAACTATTTTTTCTCAAAGTCAATCATATGCAAGATAGGCACGTCGAAAGTGGTAAAATGTGTGCCCTCCCCCCACTAACATTTGAAGTTAGGGAGTCAAAATTGTAAAAAATATGCTCAATAAAAACTTCCAACGAAAATTGGTTTGGACGAGATACAGTCAGCAGTTTTTGAGATTTAGCGACGGCAAATATAACTTTATTTTCATACAAACGCTATGAAAAATAAAGTTAATTTTTTGCGGGCGAAAAATTATAGTTATAAAATACTCTACTGTGTTACGGAACCCCACTAGTGCGAGTCCAACTTGCACTTAGCTAGTTTATTTTTTAAGATTTGTTATACAGTCCATGCATCTTATGGAAATTACAACGATTTTAAAACACAAAGAAGTGACGTTTTATTTGATAGTACAAAAAAATCCATGCAGTATTTAACACTAGAATAAAAAATAATTAACACAGCCTAAAGGAGGGATGAGTAGATTTTGATTTTAAACCGACTTCACAAAAAAGGAGGAGGTTCTCAATTCGTCTGTATGTTTTTTTTGTGTGTATGTTACGCGATTACTCCGTCAATTGTGAACGGATTCAAATGATTCTTTTTTAATAGGTAGGGTACGTTTCCGAGGTGGTCTCTTTGTAATTTCATCGAGATCTGATTAGTATCTCCAGAGATATGGAGATAAATACCTCAAACATAGGAGAATGTAAATGGTTTTAGAAGAAGAGTCCCACGAAGATTGTACACAATTGAGGTTGCTTATTGCATATACCTTTGAAGACTAAAAATATGACCTTGAATAATGTTTTTACATCTTTCTTCTCGTTGATTTTTGTTTTTGACAGATATTCTTACAGTAACTGTGAGCGAGATAGAAACAAAGGTGGGGAGAATTAATTTGTCTTCGTAGGAATGTTCTACCGAGCAAAGTCAGCAAGAAAGAGTGCAACGTTTATGAGCTTACCTAATATTTTTTCACATGACATGACGTTTGGCAAAGATGGCGGCCATATGGTGGCGATTAATGTTAATAATCGCAAATAATACTTTTTAATATTCATTTTGGAATACCACTAGTTCGTGTTATAAAAGTATTTGGAATTATTGTAATAAAATAGACAATTAATTATCGTGTGTGTCAGATGCTTTTATTGCACAGGGCCATTTTGGACATTGTCCTTTGATACCTGGATGGCATCATTATGACTAGTGGATATGTTCACTAGCGCGGCATTTGAAGTCAATGTTTTAAGGTCTTCGCACATTATAACAACTCCACGCCAACGCGGCAGCAACTCTACTCACACTCTCGATGAGTAGTCAACTAGTTGATGCACCCCATGGTCACTAGTGGGCAATGCGTTGTCAACGAGTGGACAACGCGGTGTCAACGAGTGGTTAATGCGTATTCAACAGACAACTCGTCTAACCTCAGTTTTGAATTTTGTCCAAAGAAGTCGTGTTGCTTATGAAATGTCGAACTTTACATTCAGTGAACTGGCGATTATAGCTATTCTCGATTAACTCGATAATGAAAATGAACGAAACAGCAGGAAAAAAAGATATTGGGTACATGATATGTTGCGACAAAGGAAATCAGAAGGGGAATATTGGAATATCCGGAGACATCTGCTAGATGACGAGGAAAAATTCTATATCTATGTCGTTGCGTAGACAACGTGTGGTCATTGCGTGACAAACGTGTCGGGGTTGACCTTTAGTGTACGATGCGTAGGCCACTCGTCGTACACTACTTGATATTAAAGTTTTTGAAATTAAACCTTGAACATATGACACAGGGCTTAACTTTCAATATTTGGCATAGAGTCGAGTCGCCGTTGAGTTGTTTTAATGTGCGAAGACCTTTAGGGTTCCGAACCCAAAAGGTACCAAATGAACACTTTCTGAGACTTTGCTGTCCGTTTGTCCGTCCGTCTGTGCGTGTGTCTATATGTGCGCACTTTACAGATCTGTATCTTCTTAACCGTAATATGCACATACTTGAAATTTTCACAAAGTATGTATCCGTCAGTGTACAACGGCCCAGACACGAAATTTTATAGATGCATGTTATTTAATTAAAACTTGTTTTGCACTAAAAAGGGTAAAATAAATTATTTAAAAAAAAAACCCGACTTCATAACCACAAACAGGCACTCAAAAGCGAAAAATAAATGACTTAATACAATTATTATAAGCGCTTCCCACTTATCTAATTGAAGTCGGTGCCAGCCAAGTCTAATAGGTAGTAGATAGATACTACCTACATGTATCTACCTACTTACTACTACTACATACATGGTATCTATCTACTATCCAATAGACTTGGCTGGCACCGACTTGAAATAGATAAGTGGGTAGCGCTTATAATAATTATATTAAGTAATTTATTTTTCGCTTTTGAGTGCCTGTTTTATTTATTTTGAAAAATAATTTATTGTGGAAGCTTCTCTTGGAGTGCAAGAAATACGTGACCAGTACCACGGCATTGTGCAAGACGCGTAATGCGCACAGGGAAAACCCGATAAAAATTAGTGCGCACAATTATGATTATAAATACGTCGAATTTGTGGTTCAAAGGTTTACCGGTTTCTCCAAAAACTTAAATAAGAACGACCATTGAACTATTACTAACTCTTTAGCAATGGACAAAGTATTATCCATTTACAAAGAAATAATGTTTCACTGAAATTTCTGGAGGAAACTTTTTAAAGGAATTCATGTTCTTATTACCTTTAAATCCAATTATTGTATATTGTTTTATATTACATATATTTATTATCATATTTTTTAGTCGGATCCTTTTTTTTAAATTTTTTTATGTATGTTCACCGATTACTCGAAAATGCCTGAACCGATTTAGAAAATTTTTTTTTTGTTTTAAAGGGTACCCTTCCCAGGTGTGCCCATTAAAATTTTAACGAAATCCTTCAAGTCATTTTTAATATAATCAACATTTGTATTACGATGCATTTATTTATATCTCGATGACATGCTACTTACTGCAAGCTATTTTGACTAGCGCGACGTTTGAAGTCGGTTCTATTGGTTTTTTAAACGATCTTAAATTATGTCTCAGTCTTATTATGGGTTTCGGGCATACGAACAACAAAGTGATCTTATAAGGGTTCCTTTTTTCACTTTTAAGTACGGAACCCTAGTAAAAATCTCTCGTCAAACATCTAATGTTTTCCAGCAGCTATTCATTAGAGCCAGTTTCCATTCTAGGTGTAACGTGCTACCATCCTCGACCACATCATCCCTTACCAATTGGTGAGATAGTCATCAAACGTTAGCCTATTATATTATTAAAAATGTCTACAAAAATATTAAAAGTATCAAGTATGCGTAAGCGTGAATTTTCCTTCTCACACACGCTATGCAAGCAATCCGCGAAGACTTTATGTTAGCTTTTCTTTATGCCACAATAAAGTAGATACGGTCTGCAATAGCGGTTAATTGCTCGCTACGTCGCCACCTGAGCCTCGTTTGATTTGGCTCTTGGGCTATTGTTTTGGATGTTATTGTTGCATTGTATGATGGCAGTATCGTTTCATCGGCTGTCTGAAGAAGCTAACTGTTGATATTGCTGTCTTATGGGTTTTATTTAGATATTTAATGAGCTTATATTTTCTGCGACAACCGCTCTCAACTGCAATTACTATATAATACAAAAAAATAACAAAACATTTTGCATAAAAAAATGATGATATAAAATCAAATATTTATAGATTTAAAAACGGGAAATTAACGTGACTTACGCGATGTCGATATAGCGATCGACATATGTTTCGGCCTCATCCGGAGGCCTTCTTCAGGATCTTGAGTGCGGGGCGCTCGCCGACGCGTTCATCCTCACACTGCGGGCCGCTGCTCGTGCAGCGCGGGCGGACGGAGCGGGCGGCGGCGGCGGCGGTGGTGGTGTTGGTGGGGGGTGATGATGCGGTGTATATAGTGGAGGCGCGGGATTAGGTTGGAGGGCTTCGTCTTCATCACTGCTGTTTACTTCAGACGAAACCTCATCCAACCGGCAGACGGAACTCAAGGTGTCCTCCTCACTGTTGCCACTGGTGACGTGCTTTCCATGAAGAACGGTTTTCCACGTATGTGACAGGTACCACCCTCTGTCTCTGTTGAAGTTACGACGACGGCTGATCTCAATGGCTTCTCGGATTTTGCGGGGTACAAAGTACTTTTCACGCGCCAAAATCCGTGCCTTGTCAAATCTGATGTAGTGCGTCGTCCCAGATGTGAGAGCGTGCTCTGTAACCGCCGAGCTACCGCTGTCCACGTTCTTCATGGAAGCAATGTGTTCTTTGAGTCTTGTGGACACGTTTCTTCTGGTCTCGCCTACGTAGCTTGCACCACAGTCGCAAGGAACGACGTAGACCCCAGGAGCTCCTAGGGGATCCTTATCCTTTGGAGAGCGCAACAGTTGCCTGACACGTGAGGGGGGGCGGAATATCGTCTTGATGCTATATCTTCGGCGTAACAAGTGTCCAATTTTGTCTGTGACCCCCTTGACGTATGGTAGGTACGTTGCTGCTCTCTCAACCGATGTTATTCGGCACTTTGTGGAGTTGTTCGCAATCCGATTACTCTGCTTCCAGCTGTATCCGTTTGCCTCTAACACCGCCTTCACATGCGCGAGTTCCGTGTCTACATGTTGTGGGTCACATAATCTCAGCGCTCTGTTGATAAGTGTCCGAGGCAACGACGCTAGATGGGCGGGATGGTGATGGGAGTCAGCTCTCAAGTACCGGTCTGTATGCGTACTCTTGCGGTACACTGTGTGTGAGAGATGTCCATTCTGTTGTCGCTTGAGTAACACGTCAAGAAACGGCAACACGCCCTCTATTTCTCGTTCGACAGTGAAAGTGATCGTCGGATGTTTGCTATTTAGATGTTCTAATAAGGGTGTTACATGGTCCTTATGTAAAATAGCAAACACGTCATCCACATATCGCCACCAGTATCTCGGTCTAAAGGATATGTCGTGTAGTGCCGATGTCTCGAACCACTCCATAAAAATATTCGCAACTACTGGAGCTATAGGAGAACCCATGGCCACACCTTCCGTCTGAATATAAAATTCACCGCGCCACTTAAAATACCCACTTTTCAGTATGTACTTTATTATGTTCATGTACTCGATAGGTATAAGAGCTCTCTTGAATAAATCCGTTATAATTTTGAGTGTGTCCTCTATCGGTACGTTCGTGAACAATGACGTGACGTCGAAGCTCACCATCAGTTCGTTTTCACCTAATGTTACTTCATCTAGGAGCTGTATAAAGTGTCGCGAGTCCCTCACAAAACTTGTGGTGTTTCCTGTTAATGGAAGTAGCATGTCAGCCATGTATCGAGCTGTTTTATAAGTGGGTGAGTCGATTTGACTGACTATAGGTCTCAAAGGCCACGACGGCTTGTGAATTTTAGGTAGGCCATAAATTCTCGGTGCAGTTGGGTTCAAAGGGCGTAATCTACTGTACAGATCTTCATTTAATGCACTCAGTAGTGTACTCAGTTTGGTAGTTACTCGAGATGTAGGGTCGTATGTAACACGTTTGTAAGTATTACCGTCACTGAGGAGCTGGTTTATTTTCTGTTCGTACTGTGCTGTGTCCACGACTACTGTTGCATTCCCCTTATCTGCGGGTAAAACTAAAAGCTCTGTGTTGTTACGTAAACTACGTAGTGCAAACATTTCCGAGTTCGAGATGTTGGATTTAGGTACCTTGGATTTTCGCAATGTCAATGCTACTTCTTGTCGTAAACATTCAGCGTCATGAATCGGTATGTTATTCCGGGAGATCGTTTCCTCGATGCCGGTGATGATCACCTCGACGGGTATCTTCCGCGGTGTGGGTGCAAAGTTAAGACCTTTTGATAATACCGATTTTTCATTATCAGTGAGTACCTGCGACGATAAATTTACAACCGCCTGATTCTCCACCACTGAACGGTTGACGTCGGAAGGACGTTGCTCTGAGGTTTTTGTCAGGTGTTTTAATTTTCTATCATGACTTTTAGACGAATTGTTTAAAGTGTATTGCGCTCTGCTATAAGTCATTGAATCCAAAGTATCCCATAAATCTTGACGCCCGCGCTGCACGAGCAGCGGCCCGCAGTGTGAGGATGAACGCGTCGGCGAGCGCCCCGCACTCAAGATCCTGAAGAAGGCCTCCGGATGAGGCCGAAACATATGTCGATCGCTATATCGACATCGCGTAAGTCACGTTAAATTCCCGTTTTTAAATCTATAAGTTTAAAATGAACGTGAGTTTTTATAATAAAATCAAATAGTTATTTTCTCTGACAATTTTTGTCTCAATAGCATAAAAAATACAATTGGTATTTTTAATTTAAGCTTTTAATATGCAACTTATCTTTGTGAGAGACTGGTGCCTGAAATAGGTTTGAAAAAATTAAAGAAAAGTTTGTTTTTGCAAAATGTTGTTAATAATTTATAAACTTCCAGCTGGAAGAACCCCACGGCTTCACCCATGTTTCAAAGTACCTTTCCAATTTTGTAATCTACGCAACAAAGTGTCTGTGTATAACGAATTTCATCCAAATCCGTTCAGTCGTTTTTGCATGATTGATTTGAAACTAAATAATATTCTAAGTTGGATGAGCTGAACTACGATATAGCTACGCGTTTGGGTAAATAAGAACATTCGCAATGAGCTATTTAAATTAACGATTCCACTAACAACTGTATATTGAAGGACTGAAAGTTTCTGGAGGTTAATTCACTTGAGAGTAAAGGTCTAACACCACTATGGCTCTACATATAAAAAATATATTACTGCAACATAATAACAAAAACAAGTATCCCACCGAGGCGGCTTTGTGGCGAGCCGACGGTGAGTGGTGACACCGTGTACCCCTATCCTCTGACCCCCGGCTTGCCTTGACCGTTAAGCTGGGTGGGAATCGCAAGAGCTAAGACCTAAGCTCCAGGGTGGAAGTGTGAAAAGCATAAAGCCGCTAGTAGCGTTTAGTGAAAGTGCAGCACATCTCTCAACATTCCACATCTTTAGCCATCCACTCCAATGTTGCTCCTCGGCGCCAATATAACGGTCCTTGATACTTAGGACCATTCTAGGCCGATCTACATCTTCACCCACATTGTCACTTACCATCAGGCGAGATCGTTGTAAAACGCTAGCCTATGAGATATATTAAAATGTTTTGTATACATATTGATTGAATTTCCATGAAATAGTGAATAATAGTTCGCCTTTGTAATTATCGTATTTGTTCGCAACTTGCAAGTAAGATGGATTCTGATCCTAGTCCTCGAGGGCGAAGCTGGCAATCAACATCATTACCGGCCCATTTGCGAGGCCAATCTAGTTAAACATTGACGGTAAATAATGATTCTTATTTCCTGTGTTTCCACTCGCAAGTTGCTCTCGATAGAAAATAAACTTGGTTTTGTATAAGCTAGTAGGCATAGCTACTATGTTGCACATAAATAACCGTTCATCGTAATTTTGCTATACTGTCTTCAAAAACAGATAGTGCTTTGTTATACAAGTAAAAAAGTTAAAAAACTAAAAACCGACTACTGCAAAATCACGTTACAATTTTAGAAATGATTCCCAAATATCGGTTGCTATATAATAGTCCGGCAATCTCGTGCGCGACCGTCCCGCGGTGTGTCAGACGGTGGCGGGGACGAGGTACCCAAGATGTCAGCGGGTTGCGGGTGGTGTAGCGGGGAAGGGAAGCGTGTGTAGCCGTGTCACAGATTATATAATAGTTACTACCGCTACCTCGTCCCCGCCACCGTCTGTCACTCCGCAGGAAGGTCGCGCACGAGATTGCCGGACTATAGCAAATTCATGAGCAAATAACATATACGAGTATTGATGAAATGTACTAACAAAGCTCTTTCATTTGATACCCAACATTACATCATCAAAAAAATTTTTTATATGATGATTTTATAAGCAGCGGTCGATCAAGATGCTTCCAGCATTACCACATTTGTCAAATGATGATAAGGCATTTAAAAGTTATGAGGGAACAGATGAACATACATACACACCGGTCATAAAAATAACCCTCCCGTAGTATTACATGTTAGGAAGCAAAACCGCTTTGACAGATTAAGGTTAGCACCGCTGCAGCGCTCATCATCTGCGAACGTAAGTCATAAACACATGATATCACATGCATGAAAACAAAACTACGAGACTTACCGTTGTTAGGCATTACGCAACAAGGCTACCGTGACAACAACTTCCATGTACCTATTACGTGTACGTAGTAGCGTGAGCTACGTTGGCTACATGGTAAAAACCTGATTTACTTACTATATATTATTAATGACGTCGATTGTTTATAATATATTACATAGTATTTACTGCATTATTGCTCTCTTTTCTTGTGGTAATATTATTATGTATTACTCGTTGTGCCCCACAGCTTCGCCCACTTCTAAAAGTCCTATATCCTATGTAATCCAGGTTTTTAAACTATCTGTGTGCCGAATTTCAGCAAAATCTGCTTAGATGTTGACGTAATGGATAAATGGCTTCACTTTTAAGCGAGAGGCTATCGGTTCAATCCTACCATGGGTGTTTATCTACAGGCGGTAGGAGCAATATTATATCGATATTCCGTCTGACTTGCTACTAAAAAGCAGCACGCACAAATGTATATGGCATCACATGTCAGATAATAACTATCTGTCACTTTATCAGCAACCGGTGAAACTGACCCTCACTTTTGTTTTTCGTTTTCCATACTACCCTGAGCCGATTATAGTGACCCTCAGTCGTGGTCTTGATTGAGAAAATGAGCGATCCACAATCGTTTATTACAGCCTGACAGCAAACAAACGAGTGGGGAATCTCATTCGACCAGAGCTCGCTTGATTAATCGCACTTGTTCGATCCTACAGCGGTAGTCATTTATATCAATGAACGACCATTCTGAAAAAAGCTTTTAGCGTGAACGTATTCAAAGTAAACAGTAAAATAATGTGCCCATTTGAGGACAGAACGACGTAGACTTGGATAGCAAAATATGTGCTTTACTTTTGTTTTTAGTTGTGCCAAGTTTGTTGTTTGTTGGAACGGGGCACTTTGAATGAGTTTTGTTATTTTACTTTTGTTC
Source organism: Cabera pusaria (assembly GCA_954871355.1). Classification (NCBI taxonomy): domain Eukaryota; kingdom Metazoa; phylum Arthropoda; class Insecta; order Lepidoptera; family Geometridae; genus Cabera; species Cabera pusaria. Next base: position 9,266,375 of record OX940893.1, read on the forward strand.
GACTGGATACTTTATATCTACAACATAGTAGGCCTTGGTATGCACTTGTTTATTTAAAGTTAAATTAAATTATTATATATTATTAGAGAGGGCCCAGGAGTTTTGTCGGGAACGTGGAAAAGTGTGTAAGATCGCATTGTATTTTTTTTTCTAAAACTTGTGTCCTCCGCGAGTTAATGAGGAATAATTGAAAAATTTGGATTATTAACGATTAAGTGCCGGTGAATGTGTGCGAGTGTAGGTAAACAGCACAATGTTAAAAAACATGCTATTAGAGTTCTCACCAAAATTCCACTGAAAATCTTCAGTAAACTCCACATCTTTACTGAAGGTATGACTTAGACTAGACTTTTACTTGAAAACTGACCTGAAATGTGACTTCGACCCATCTCTACGACTTAAATTCATAAAAACATGAACAATTTCAATACTTGACACTGGCTAAATACACTAATCGTGTGGAGCCATGATAAATCTAAAAAAAGAGGGTCCAGTGCTGAAGTTGAAAAATGGTCGGTTTGACGCCAGATATAGCGGCAGGTTCAAATTCTCGATGTGCACCAATGGATTTTTATTAAGAAAAAAGTATGCACGCATTTCCGGGAGGCCCGACAGATGAAGAAAAAACATCGTTTAGAAACTCCCGCCATGGTGGTAAGTCACAGTTTAGTGTCCGCCTGACCACCTACCACCCTCAAGATAGAGAACCTGTCACCAAACACAGGAATGTGTTCCGTTCCGGCACCTGTCATTGAGAGCTAACCTAGCGTGCTATCATTCTCAACCTAATCATCACTAACCAATAGGTGAGATAGTGGTCAAATGCCAGCTTATACGATATAAACAAAGCTAAATTAATATTTGTCTCTTCATAAAAAAAAAACAGAATGTTGGTTATATCTATATAAATACATTGAATATAACTATTCAATGTGTTAGGTACTTTAAAACAATCTACTCAGCTTCTGAAACTCTATTACAGTTTCGAATTGTCTTCGGTATTTCGTAGCACAATATCGGAGGCCATCGATTGATACGAGTACCTACACCACTAGAAAAATACATGACATGACTGACTCAATATCTGTAGGTGTAATTACGTCTCAGAGTACCCCACAGATGGTAGGAAAATTATTTCGATGACTTGCTACCTAATAGAAGCTTAACACCTTCAAAGAGATAATTTGCCGCCAAAACCACAGAAGAGATACTAGTCCTTTTTTTTTTTGTTATATCTTATAGGCTAGAGTTTGACCACTATTTCACCTGTTGGTAAGTGATGATGCGGTCGAAGATGGAAAGCACGCTAGGCCTAGAATTGGAACTGGCTCTCAAGGATAGCCGCCGGAACACATTAGATGTTTTGGCGATAGATTTTCTAACTTGAGGGTGGTAGCTGGCCAGGCGGACACTAGGTAGTGTCTTACCACCATACGGGGGTTTGTTGGTTTCTTAACGATGTTTTCCTTCACCGGAGGGCCATTGTGAGAAGCGCACATACATTTTTCTATAGAAAAATCCATTGGTGCACGGCGGTTTGAACTCGGTACCACGGCATCAAAGCCGACCGTTCTCCCGATTACGCCACTGGACCCTCTAAAACCAAACCTACGCCAAAACATCAAGGTGTTGAAATGAACATAAGCCATTTCCCCAGGTAAAGCAACAGAACTCTAAAAAGACCCAAATTCAGATAAGGTAGGCAATGTTTTGATTCTTAAATTTTCTTCTTTCTAATCTTAAAGCTACGACCACACTGCGAAGTCCTGCGTCCGCGTGCGCGCAGATTTTCAATCGTTTTCTGATCGCCGTAGATCACGTTTGGTGTGAACCAGTCGGTATAAACACTACTGCGCTATCTGATCGCCACCTAGATCGCGCACGCAGGGCGCCGCGGTGTAGCCGTAGTATGTTTTAACAAAACATATGTATATTTCTTTTAAACCATTCGGTGCTGTTATTCAAACTACCAGGCGAACATAAATCAGGAGAAGCTGAAGGTGTTTGCGATGCGAGGGCGTCAATTCTAGTTGGCCACCCAGAGACGCACATAAATAATATCGGAGGCCATCGATAATGTCTGACACCGCTGATGCTGAACTATTGCCTCGATCTTTCTATATTTCAATATTTTTCAAAAGTGTTTGCGCTCGGGATAGGAAATCCATAAATATAGAGCTTGTAGTCTGTTTGATTAATGTTAGTATGTAGTTGTAAGGCCGCGTTTACACCTTCAAGTGAACTCGAAGAAGTCTTGCGATATCGTTTACACATGGCACTAATTCCTGCAATTTATTCCTACGATAAATGTTTTGCGAGAAGCTCGCGGATCATACTGTCGCAACTTATCGCAGAGATATTTATACAGGACAGCTTCCGAGTGTCGCGAAAGCTATTGCATTAATTATTATAGTCTATACTGTGAAATCGCTTTAACTTCCAAATCAAGTGTGGTCATACGAATAAAATTGAATATTGTTAGGCATTTTCCAGCTGTATTTCGCGTGATAAATTATGTAGTTATGATATTGTTTATTTTTAAGGTTCCTTACCTTAAAAGGAAGAATAGAACCTTTATAGGATCACTTTGTTGTCCCTCCGCTTAAAGATTTCTGTACAAAAATAAAAAAAATATATATTAAGGGGGGCTCCCCATACATAGAACTAAAACAAAAAAAAAAACTTTTTCGTCATACCTATATGTGCGGGGTGAAAGATAGACACTTCCATAGTTATAAAATGTGTGTCCCTCCCCCCTCCCCCCCTCTAATTTTTAAAGAAAGGTAGTGAAAAATCCAAAAAAAAGTAATTGCTGTAGATCTCGACTACAAATGCTGCGCTAGTCATTTTCAGTACAAGTTTGAGGTGTTTATCTCCATATCTCTGGAGCTACTCTACTCATCATATTTCGATAAAATTACAATAGATGGGGCCAAACGAAAAGCATTATACTCTCTCAAACAAAAAAAATCCAAATCGGTTAAGATATGACGAAGTTATGAGGTAGTTAATAAACTTAAAAATATATATAGGCGAATTTAGCACCTTCTCTTTTTGTGAAGTTAGTTAAAATACAATGAGAGTACAAACACTTTTCCACGTTTCCTACAAAAACTCCCTAGCACCGGCTCAGTCGAATGGAGTGAAAATCTCCTCATTTTTTTAAGTCAGTTCAAATCACAAGCAGCTCGTCCGAAACTTGCTGCGAGGTATACGAAACTAGACTGATAAGCAGCGAGATCTGTCGCGAGTTGATGCAGGCATGTTTACAACTGCTATCTATAGCTTTCGCCACTACATGCAAGAAGTGCTCGACAAACTGTCGCCACAGCACTTGCTACAGAGTTCACACTTGCAAGCTGCTGTGAAAGAGGCTGAGGACATTTCCCGCGGCAGTTTTTTTGCAGATGTAAACGACCCCTTAAGTGTTAGAACCACAGAACAGGGAATTACCTCTTGTATGTTTTGTGGTTAGAAGAATGTTTACATAATGTTTTTAATACGTGTGAAAGAGGCTGAGGACATTTCCCGCGGAAGTTTTTTTGCAGACGTAAACGACCCCTTAAGTGTTAGAACCACAGAACAGGGAATTGCCTCTTGTATGTTTTGTGGTTAGAAGAATGTTTACATAATGTTTTTAATACGTGCTTCAGTTATGAGGTAATTATTGTATATTGAGTATTATGACATTGAGAAAGGTAAATTGAATAAAGTTCGATTCTGTAGTGACTGACGAAGTTTTACGTCATAGAAAAAAAGACGTCATAGGCACATAAAAGGGAAAAAAATAATAATTAGACCACAGAATCGGGCTCAGATGTTTGTTGAATTTACCTGTCATATTTCAGTTAAATTCTGTGGTCGAATTTTTTTTCCCTTTTATTTTCCTATGACGTCTTTTTTCTATGACGATTATTGTATATGCTTCGACAGTCACTATAAAATCGAGCATTTATCAATATACCTTTTTCGATTTATATGTATTCAATCTATATATATGTAAAACCAAAGTCTGACTGACTGACTGACTGACTGTCTGAGATATTAACGCACAGCCCAAACCGCTGGTGCTAGAAACATGATATTTTGAGGGTGTATTCTTTGTATTATGTAGGTATCCACTAAGAAAGGATTTTTCAAAATTCCACACCTAAGATTATTTTGTTTAGAAAATTCAAAGAAAAATCAGTAATGTTTGTTTCTACGTATTCTTTGGTCTGATTTACTCAAAACTCGGTACAAAGAAATCTTACAACAAATAATGAAACATGTACTTTTTATTTCATTTTTCAAATCTACCCATAAGGGGTGTGAAAATGAATCATATTAGAATAAATCATAGAAACCAGATGATAATGCAAAAAGTTACCACTTGGTATGGATTTTAGGCCGGCGGAGTAATTAGTCCATATTTTTTCGAAAACGACTATGGTGAGGCGGATGCCGTCAATGGAGAGCGCTACAGAAGGATTTCTTATGACCAAAATTGAACCATATGGGACTAGACGCCATGTGGTTCCAGCAGGACGGCGCTACATGCTACACAGCGAAAGCCACGGTTGAAATTCTGCATGAACGGTTTGAGAGTACAGTTATGTCTCGCAGGGTGATGTCGTTTGGCCACCAAGGTCATGCTATTTGACCCCGCTAGACATTTTCTTGTGGGGTTTCTTGAAGTCAGAGCTCTATGCAAATAAACCACAATCGACCAATGCCCAAAAAGTCAACATAACACAGGCCAGCGCTCAAATTCAGCCGGATCTATGCGGAAGACTAATTGAAAATTGGATCTCTCGGATCCGTGCAACCGTTCGAAGCCGCGGCGGACATTTGAACGATGTTATATTCCGTAAATAAGGGCGCATAAAGAGGCCTTTCAAATATAAAAATAGTTCTGTTAATATCTCATACACAGCTTGTTTTATTAAATTTCAACATCGACCCGTCCTTGTTGAAACTAGAAAGACTTTGTATACAAAAATATCTTATAGACATTGACTGGTCTCCTATTTTTGATGCACACACTGTATGACTACTACTGATGTTGTACTGATGATAAAGTCGATATTTTAAATAGAAAACTACTAGGTCTTTATGATGTCCACGCACCGTTACGGCCAATTAAAATTAAACATCTTCCGGCTCCTTGGCTTACAACAGATATAAAGACTGTAATGCACAAAAATCTTGTAGCCAAAACGCGTTTTAAGTTGCGGCCTACAGTCCAAAATAAGGAAAAATATATCGAAACTCGAAATCACTGCAATAAGGTGTGTAGGAACGCACAACGCCAGCATGTTCGTAATTCTGTAGAAAATGAAGATCCTTCGAAAGTTTGGAAATTTCTTCGTTCGTTGGGAGTTGGTAAACAGCGTCAAAATTCTTTACCTAAAGATCTAGATCTCAACTCATTAAATCAACATTTCTCTTCTTCTAGTAATCTCCTCGCATCCACGAAAGTTACTACTTTACATCATCTTTCCTCTATAAGACATCATCAGTCATCCGACTCCTGAATACTCTTCTTTTGTCTTTCGTCAATGCACTGCTAGTGATGTTAAGAGTAGCATCTCTTCAATTGCTTCAAATGCGATCGGTAGCGACAGTATCAGCCGTAACATGATAGAGCTTCTTCTGGACGAAATCCTTCCTATTATCCTACATATCCTTAACGAATCCATTGTTACTGGGTCTTTTCCATCGTCGTGGAAAGAAGCTCAGATTATCCCTCTTCCTAAAAAATCCAATCCTTTGTCCTTCTCTGATTTTAGTCCCATTTCTATATTAACTTTTCTTTCCAAAATCCTTGAACGCCTTGTACATCAACAACTTTTCGTCTTCCTTAACAGAAACAACCTATTGAATCCGTTTCAATCCGGTTTTCGTCCAGGCCATAGCACTACCTCTGCGTTGGTCAAGATCACTGACGATATTCGACACGGCATCGAAAGAGGGCTTGTAACTGTGCTGTCGCTGCTTGATTTTAGTAATGCCTTTAATAATATCGACTTCGACATATTACTGGCAATTCTCAGCTCTCTTAACATATCTCCTTCAGTGATTGACTGGTTTCATACTTCAACTACTTTCTACTTCCTACCACCTATATGCAGATGACTTGCAAATCTATAGGCAGATACCTCTCTTACAGTTATCAGATGCCATCACTCAGACTAATTTTGATCTAAATTGTGTCCTAAAATGGAGTAAATGGTATGGCATCAGAGTTAATCCAATGAAGACACAAGTTATTATCATCGGTGGTTCCAGGATGATATCCAAGATTGACTGGTTCCATATTCCTCAGGAAATTTTCGACGGAACAATTATACCTATCAGTGACACAGTAAAAAATCTTGGGATACTCAACAAGACTTTTTCATGGGTACCCCAAATAGTTGAAGTTAGTCGTAAGATTTTTGCATCTATAGGTTCACTACGAAGATTACGTAATCTTCTTCCAATTTCTACCAAAACTGCGCTCGCACAATCCCTTCTGCTTCCTATACTAGATTATGCTGACACCTGCTATTTGGATTTAACCGAGGAACAGCTTAGTAAGCTTGAGAGACTGCAGAACCTTTGTATACGGTTCATATTTGGATTACGCAAGTATGACCACATATCAGAATTTCGTAAAACGCTGAAATGGTTACCGATTCGACTTCGCCGGAATAGTCTGTCCTTTCTCTCCTATACACTATCCTATTTATCCCGTCTACCCCTTCCTATCTTAAGGAACGTTTTACGTTTCTTACGATCCACAAAAACTCTCCAATTATTAACTCCTATCCATTCCTCACATGTTTACGAAAAATCTTTCACTGTTCAAGCGGTCCATTTATGGAACGCGTTGCCTGTGGAGATTAGACATGCCAAATCACTGCCTATCTTGAAATCTATGGTGAAAGTCCATTACTTGTCCCATACATGATAAAACTGCAACGTTACTGTACCTGTATTTATGCATTTTGTTATATGTTGAATGTGTATGTGTTTATATTGTATATACATATATATATATATATATATATATATAATATACATATTTATGTATGCTTATAAATATGTAATGTATTTATCTATAGTATTTATGTATTTTATAATAAACTATAGTAGTAAAATAGTATTCTAGTATTTATTTTTGTACGTTTATAGTATAACTTAAATTATATTATCTCTTATCATTTAGGTTCTATTGTACGCTACCACCAAGTTTCTGGTTAAATTCTTCTTTTTCCTTGCCAAGGTTGTCTGGAAGAAATCGCTCTATGCGATAAGACCGATTGTATTGCCTTACTATATTACTGTATACTAGATAAGTCGTAAATTTTGTAAATATGTTGTCTGGTAATCAATAAAGAGTTTTGTATTTTATTGTATAGTATTGTATTGTATAGACCACTATAACGCCTGGTGATAAGCGATGATGTGGTCTGACATAGTATAAACGCTAGGCCTAGAATACTCTGACTCTCAAGGGCTATGTGCTGCCGGAACACCGTAAGGTTATGGTATATTTACCACTGTATTTACTACTATTACTATTTTTATTGACACAAGTGCATATATACCTAATCTTTGAGTATAGTTGATGTTACTATAATAGCTTTCTAAATAGTTACAAAATTACACAAATACGAGTAATATATTTTTACCGATCTGCGACCGTTGGCATATTTCAAATTCTGGGTGGTGGTGGGTGGTGTTTTATGGGTATCCACTGGTGGTGAGTCGGCCACAGTTCGAACCACCCATCGGTTAAAAATCTGCCGCCAATATGCTCAACAAGGCATGATGTTTTGTGCCATTCATTTCGGAAGACGGGAGAGGCACGATGAGATAGTTTCACGCTATTTGGATTAGACTAAAATCAGTCAGTTGTCCAGCGCCTTGTCTCATTGCCGTTTTCCACTTTCAGACAAGCGCAATACCATGTTACTTTTAGGTCTACATGACATGATAGGTCTTTAAAAATTATATTGAGGTTCCTAAAACTATTTTTTCTCAAAGTTAATCATTTGAAAGATAGGCACGTCTAAAGCGTTACAAAGTGTGCCCCTCCCCCCTTTTACTTTTAGAGTAGGGGAGTGAAAAATCTATATGCTGTAGATCTTAACTAGAAATTGGTTTGAACGAGTTAGAGTCAGCAGTTTTTGAAAAATAGCGACCGCACATATAACTTTCATACAAACACTATGAAAAACAAAGTTATTTTTTTGATGGCGAAAAATTATCGTTATAAAATACTCTACTGTGTTACGGAAGTGCGAGCCAAGTGCAAGTCACTTGGCCAGTTTATTTTGAATAGTCAAATGTTCAATGAGAACAACATTAATGACTAAAACACACTATACCTAGAAATTACTTGTATTCTTGTATTATCCCTAATATTATATAGCTACGTAAATATATTACGTCATATTTTTTACGTTTGGGATTTCAGTGGCTTTCAACTTTATGAGTATTTAACTGAAATCATTGACCTTAACCAAACAGTTCCACTAAAGACACACAACGTAAATTATAAAATTTCTAAATGCAACAGTTTTTATAATTAATAAAACGTTTGTAAAATTTAATTATAAATAAAAATGTTTTGTGTTGTTAAAAGAAAAATGTTGAGAATTATTCTACTTATTGCTCTATTAAGTGATTGTGCGTGTAAGTATCAAACATTTTTATATATGTTACTTATACTAGTATCTAAGCTTTTGTGTCCATTCAAAAACTTAAAGAGAAATCCTATTTTGTGCGCACTTATCGAGATACTAATTAACGTTTCTCGAATAGTTACGATGAAAATATGATTCGAATCGCAACTAACATACGAATATTACCAGTTAAATAAAAGCTTCAAATAAGTCCAGTCATCGTCTTATTAATCAGCCTGTATCGGTTAGACTTGCATCTTTAAAACTTATTCAACCGCTACCAAGCTACGTTGTGAATATCGTTGTAGCTCGATATAACCTAACCAAATGGCTATTACCGGTACTAACCTCTTGATAATGATAAGATGATGTTTTCTTTTAAAACAGTAATACACTTTACATACTAATAATTCAAGTATATCTTTCAGTTTCAAAATCGACTCACTTCGTCGAATATCTGACAGACGCTGAAAAGAGCATTATAAATCAAAAACCAATAATCCAAGACGAAGTCGGTCTGGAAAACATGAAATCATGGGTGAATGCCATCAATAATATGCAATCAACAAAAAATATTAAGGTAAATATATCAGAACGTGCCTAAAGACTTCTTTTATTTACTTAAACCTTTTATTATGTAAAAACCTTTCTATCATAAAAGACATCAAAGAAGTAAAAGCCAAATCGGTTCACCCGTTTTCAAGTTAATGCGGGACTAAGGGAAACAGGGATTCATATTTATAAAACCAAAAAAACCATATTGATTTTCGGACTTTTTTCCAACTTTTTGCAAAAATCCTGCAACACGTATTTACTTATTTATTTACAGAAGTACTCCTATTTGTGTGAAATGTCGAATAAAATGACTATACAAATTTTGAACCCCCGCTTCATCCCCTTAGTGAATTTTGAAAATGCCTTTCTTAGCAGATACATACGTCAAAATAACTATCTGCATGCCAAATTTCAGCACAATTAGAAACAATAATGATTTCAGACTTTGTTACCCCACTCCACCTATTTGGGGGTGGTATTTCGAAAAAGCAACACGTGTTTTCTTATTTATTTACTGAAGTACTTGTGCCATGTTTCGAATAGAAAAAACTATCTTATCTTGTTTCTCCATACAAACTTTGACAACCCCCGTTTCATCCCCTTTAAGAGTGAATTTTGGAAAATCCTTTCTTAACAGATACTAACGTCATAATAACTATCTGTATGCCAAATTTCAGCGCAATCCAAAATAAGATGATAGATTTTCACACTTTGTTACCCCATTTCACCCTCTCTGGGGTTGAATTTCAGTCAGTCAGTCAGTCAGTATGTCAGGACAAAGACTCTTATCGTATTAGATAATTCAGAATCTAAAGCTTGAGTGGGGACTGCTAGAAACTGCCCAACAGGCAAAGTGTGAATGTACAACCTAAGAGGTCGATTCAGACAATTTCGGTTCTTAGGCGCCACCTGTAAACAGTTAAATTACTGAATTTTTGATATTTTCCCTCGATTTATTAAAGTTTCATGGTTCTTTAAAATAAGGGTTTCCATACATTCGTCAATGGTTTGTTATGCATAATGTGTGGCTAATGTGTGACTAATGTGTGGCTAATGTGTGACAAATAATCAATAAAATAAGCTGGTAACCGTTTGCTATTTTTGGTTATGACGGGTCGTCTTCTTGCTTAGCCACTGTTACCATTGGCGTCAGGAGGAAGGTGCAAGTGCACCCCTTTGCAACCCTCTCCCGGCTAATACTGAATAATGTTATAATAGTGGCTGCAATGGGGTACACTTGCATCCCCCTGTCATCAAAGAAATACAGTTTTTTATTAAGTCACTGTGTTTCCATAATAACTAAATGTAGTGTCCTCCTACAATAGCTGTTCACGTGAACACTGAGCAAGCACTTATTCTCGCGTTTCCCATAGTCGACAATATAGAGTATGGGGTGTCTCAAAATTATTTTCAGTGGAATGCACCACGCTGAAAATAATTTAACGGCGCCCATGACCATTACATAAACAGAGTCTCCTGTTCTTACAACCTAGTCTTGTGACGAGTATTTACGTGAATAAAAGTCTTCTCCTTATGCATACTAATATTATATGCACTACTACAGTAACTCTGTCCATCTGTCTATAAGTCTATCTGTCATGTACGTTTTCACGACTAAATGGTTAGACCGATTTGGCTTTATTTTATTTTATATATATATAATATAATAATAATAATATATATAAGTTGGTCCAGGGAGCAACAAGGATACCGGACGTTGATGGCCATACAGCCAATTGCTTGGACCTTCTGCTGACAACAGAACCAGACCGCTACTCGGTGTCGGTTTCATCACCCTTAGGTAGCTCCGACCACTGTCTGGTGAAGTCTGTATCCGTCTACTCCCCGCCCGATCCCAGCCAAAAAGGCACCCGGCGGGTGTGGCGATACAGGTCAGCAGATTGGGATGAGATGCGTTGTTTTTTCGCGTCTTATCCTTGGCGGCAGGTATGTTTTTCTTCGAGCGATCCCTCAGCTTGCGCGGATGCTGTGACAGAAGTGTTACGTCAGGGTATGGAGTATTTCATACCATTTTCTGACGTTCCGGTGTCAAGCAAAGCTCGTCCATGGTTTAATGCCAAATGTAGAGATGCAGAAGCATCAAAACATGAAGCTTACTTAGCCTGGGCTGATGCTCGAACCCGCAAGACTAGAGATGTACGCGAAAAGAAGAAAGCCTTTAACTTAGCCGCCAAGTCCTGCAAAAAGGCTCTCAAGAAGGCTCGCTTCGATCACATACGCCGAACAGGGAACAAACTTGCTTCTTACCCCTCGGGTAGCAAAGCGTTCTGGTCCCTGGCGAAGTCGATCGAAGAGAACTTCTGCCGTCCCTCACTGCCTCCACTACTGAAACCCGATGGATCACTAGCACACTCGGCTGAAGAGAAAGCGAATTTATTTGTTACTCTGTTTGCGGAGTCTTCACGTTTAGATGCTGGCAATGCTGTACCTTCTAGTCTGCCGACTTGCGGGACGTTTATGTCGGAAATCCGCATTCGTCAGACTGAAGTACGCAAAGCGTTGCGCAATCTAGACGTGAACAAAGCTAGTGGTCCAGACGGTATACCAGCTGTAGTCTTGAGGACGTGTGCGCCTGAGTTGGCTCCTATTTTGACACGCCTCTTTCGCTTGTCTATGACGACTGGTCAAGTGCCTAAGTCCTGGAAGCAAGCAAACGTGCAACCCGTGCCGAAAAAGGGTAGTCGTGCAGACCCTGTCAATTACAGGCCTATCTCAGTCACTTCCATACTCTGTAAGACTATGGAACGTGTACTGAACCACAGGCTCCTGGCATACCTAGAAGTGAACGATCTCCTCAGTGACCGACAATACGGGTTTCGCCGAAACCGGTCTACTGGGGATCTTCTAGCGTATGCCACGCACATCTGGACCGAAGCCATCGAGAACCACGGCGAGGCGCTGGCCGTCTCTCTTGACATCTCGAAGGCTTTCGACAGGGTTTGGCACGATAGCCTTATTAGCAAGCTTCCTTCATACGGCCTGCCCACTGGTTTATGTGTTTGGATAGCAGATTTCTTAAGGGATCGGTCGATTCGAGTGGTCATCGATGGCTGTTCTTCCGACCAATTGGCCATAAATGCCGGAGTCCCTCAAGGATCAGTACTCTCTGCAACACTTTTTCTGCTGCATATTAATGACCTGCTTAAACCCGGTATCTTTGGGTACGCAGATGACAGCACTGTTGTAGAGAGTTATACATCCAACGCACGAACCAGTGCATTACAAATCCAGTCTCATAGAGAAGCGATGGTCGAACGCTTGAACTTTTCTTTGAAGACAGTCTCTGATTGGGGCGATGCCAATCTGGTCAAGTTCAATACTGCGAAAACCCAGGCGTGTCTTTTCTCCGCTAAACGGAGCCCATTTCTACTGGCTCCTACTTTCCGGGATGTGTCCGTTCCGATAAGTAACAATCTCGAGCTTCTTGGCATCTCTTTGACACCAACTCTCAATTTCGGCTCTTATATTGAGTCTAGAGCCCAGCTAGCCTCAAAAAAGCTTGGCATTTTGGCTAAGGTGAGACGGTACTTCACACCGGGACAGTTGCTTAATCTTTACCAAGCACAAGTCCGGTCGTGTATGGAGTACTGTTCTCACCTTTGGGATGGTTCTGCTAAATACCAGCTGGAGACACTGGAAGCTATTGAGAGGAGAGCCAAAAAACTCATCAGCGATGACCTATTAGTAAGCAAGAGACTCCAGAGTCTCGCGCATCGCCGCAAAGTCGCTTGTTTATCGGTTTTCTATCGGATACATTTCGGAGAGTGTGCAATGGAACTGCATGATTTGATTCCACCATCCCCATTTTATAATCGGACATCCAGAGACACTAAAAGGCGCCACCGATTTATGGTGGATATACCATCTACCCGAACGAAGCGATTTGCTTCTTCGTTCATCATACGAACCGCTAAGGAATGGAATACCCTGCCTGAGTCCGTGTTTCCGATTAAGTACAATATGGGGGTCTTCAAATCGCGAGTGAATAGGTATCTTCTGGGTAAGCACGCTACATCATCGATCGCATCATCACTTAACATCAGGTGAGATAGTGATCAAGTGCTACCCAGTTCGGTATTAAAAAAAATAAAAATAAATATATATATATTTTAATTCTTTATTTATGAGCTTAATCGTTTACAATTATGTCGCTCCGTTGAATCAACAGCATATACATCACACATATAACTAAGATGCAATAACAAACATATAATAACAATCATAAGTACAACATAAAGCGCCCAAAGCAACCGCCAATGATATAGGTATTACGGGTGCTCGGAGAACTTCAAATTGTACAATTTCACTAATAATTGTATCTCATTAGAAAGTGGGTAAGCTAGAATAATATTACAATCAGCAAAATTCTTTAAAATATGGTTACACTTATCTATACGGAAGGAAGCATTCTGGCCACATTCCATCAAGACATGCATCAAGTCCTCGGGTACACCGCACTGCTCACAGTTTGGTGATGGGACTTTTCCCATGAGATGTGCAAATTTCTTAGATGGGATGTGCCCAGAGCGAAGCCTCATAATCACTACTGCATCTTGTCTCGACAACCTATGGTTATCGATCCATGGTATTTTAAGAGGATGGGGCTGTACGGTTTTGTACCATATTCCCTTTTCTTTAGATCGTAAATCAAAATATTCTCGCCAGAGTATGTAACATTGCTTTTTAATAGCAAACATGCAATCGGTATAATAAGGAAATATTTTGTAGTCCATACCATCCGTTATAGCTTGCTTAACCAAAAAGTCTACACGTTCATTACATTCGACTCCACAATGAGACGGAATCCATTGCAGCTTAATAGATTTGGATCTGGAAGTTAACACATAAATAGTGTCCAGAACCCAGTAGGCTGTCGGTGTGCCTCGTATTCCCGAGGTGCACCGAGCCAAATGTTTGAGCGCGCTTCTCGAGTCTGTGAATATCACAACATTGTCCTGAGACAATGATGATGCGTATGAGAGTGCTTCGCTAATAGCGATAAGCTCTGCTTCCATAATACATATGCTACTAGAGATCTTAAATTGGGAGCTGAGATTACAATGTGGGTCAAAAAAAGCTGCTACCCCGCCTTCATCTATGGAGCCATCTGTAAATATTTTGTAGTAGCCATTATAATGACGATTTATAAAGTTCAAGCACATTGATTTTAAGCTTAGATCATTATAATTACGTTTTGCCTTCACAATAATTGGAATATTTATGTTAATTACATTGCTTAAATCAATTTTACTAACCCAAGTCTTCATGTTAAACATTTCTAATTGTTTGTTTGGGTACACAGTAATATCACTCAAATTTTCATTGACCGTTAACAAAAGTGGTTTCTTTTTATTATGCCAGTATCTATTGTTTCTAAACTGGGCTAATTCGTTCAGTAATTTTAAAGTAATATTGCCAACCTGAGATTTAGCTTTTAGAATGAATTTTCCGGCCAAATAAGTTCTCCTGACATGTAGCGGTGGTAAACATAGCTCACTCTCCATTGCATGAATGGGAGTTGTTTTAATAAATCCTCCAATTACCCTTAGTCCCTGATTTTGTATTTTATCCAGCTTACTTATATACTTTTGACAACTATTATCATATAAATAGCTTCCATAATCTAGTCTACTCCTTATAATTGCAATATATAGTTTTCTTAAATGTTTGGGATGTACTCCCCAGCCGGATCCTGCCAAAACTTTGAAAATGTTTAAAAATCTTGAAATTTTATTTGACAACTCCAATATATGTTTGTTCCATTTTAAAGACCAGTCCAGCCACATCCCCAAATATCTTACACAATTAACTGAATCTATTACGTTATGATTAATACATACTGTAACAGATTGCCTACATATACCTTTTTTAAATATACATATTTATTGTTTTTGATGGTGATATTTCTAAGCCTAAATCACTAAGCATACTGTTCATTTTATTTTAGGCTAATTGCAATTCAGAAGTTAAGTGACTCAGAGTGTTTCCGGAAGTGTATAGATCATAGTCATCAGCGTACTCTGAAACCATTACACGTGGAATGTTTTCACAAATATTAATAGTTGCAATATTAAACAGCAAGGGAGCAATTGGGTCTCTTTGTAGGATGCCTTGACTAGTAGATCTAGTTAGAATCGCATTATCGACACATATACTTAAATATCTTTCTCTAAGAAATGACCATAGATATTTACAAACTTTTGAACCAGCACCTAATCTATCTAAATTTAAAAGCAAGGCCTTAATATCAACGTTGTTGTACGCATTTTCAATGTCAATAAAACAACCCAACGTAATCAGATTTTTTGAAAAACCCAACTGCACTCTAGTAATTAAATTACTCAGATTATCTGAACAAGACTTAGCTTTCCTAAAGCCTGTAGTCTCTTTATAGAATAAGTTTTCTTTCTCAAGTAACCACTCCAATCTATTTCTTAACATAGCATGGAAAATCTTTGTCAAGCATGACATAAGCGCAATAGGCCGAAGTCCTGATATAGATGAGGGGTCACGCCCCGGTTTTGGGATCGGAATAATACGAATTTCACGCCATTGTAATGGTACATAATTTAGATTATAAAATAGGTTATAAAGAGTAAGTAAAATACTAAATGCCTCATCAGGTAAGTGCTTAATCATAGAGTACGAAATATTGTCTATACCTGGAGAGGTATCTTTTGTTTTATACAGCATTTTAGTTCACTCAAAGAAAAGTCGGAATCAATTTGTGTATGTTTTGAAGAAAAAATGGGGTGCACAACACGCATATAATCTGGAGCTAAACTGTGTAGAAGCTTATTTGCTGCAGTTTTATCTACATAGTTATTGTTCGCAGTAGACGACCCATAACCTTTTAACCACTTCATTTTTTGCCACATTTCATGTACAGTAGTGGACTCATCAATTGGGAAACAGAAATTAGAGAATAATTTATAGTACGCATTTCTCAATAGTAATTGTGAGTTTCTGATTTTATCTTTTAATTTATCTAAATTATCTGGCGTAGAATTCTTCCTAAATAATAGTAAGGGCTAGTCGTCTTTCTGCAACTATTCGAGACAGGTTGGCGTTCCAATAAGACTTGGGCGAAAACCGTTGAGATGGATCATGACTAATTCTAATAAAAGGAATGTGCGCGTCCGCCGCTTCATTAATTGTGCCTAAAAATAAATCGCAGCTTTTTTGGGGGTCACTATTATGGATAACGATGTTAGATAATTTATCTTTGATCAATCTACTATATTCATCCCAATTAGCTTTTTTATAGTTTCTTCTCTTAGTAAATTCACGGCTGCTATTACGACATGACATGTTCATCTTAATTATCAAGTGGTCACTACCCGTGTCTCATTAGTAACCTTCCAATCTAGAAGCAAAGCTAAATCCGAGGAAGCCATTGAAATGTCAGGAGATGATTCTTGCAACTGTCCATTTACATATTTAACGCGAGTAGATCTGCCATCATTTAACGAGACAAAATTATTTTCCATCAGCAAGTCAAAAAATTGATTACCTCGTATATCAGTCTTACAAGACCAGCTTGGGTGATGCCCATTAAAATCTCCTAGTATCAAAGTTTTGTTAGATTTAAAAGAAAATATTTCATCCCAGTCACTCTGAGAGGTTCGTATGGTTGGCGGACAATATATAGATAATACGTAGTCAATATGTAGACAGTTAAAGATTTTAATGCAAATTATTTCAATACCAGAATTAGAAGATTGAATTGATATTAATTGAGTTTTTAGGGATTTATGAGATAAAATAGCAACCCCGCCATACGAATCATCTCGATCCTTACGGTAGATATTGTATCCACTAATTCTCAACATGACTTCGCTATCTAACCACGTCTCAGATAGAGCGGCGATATGGATGTTTTCATTGTTTAACAATTGATCGAATTCAACACGTTTAGGCACTACTACACTTTGTGAGTTCCACTGGAAGATATTAATTTTGTAATTATTATCCATTATTGTCCGAATAAATGTTTAAAAGGCAGGTCCCAGATACTCTCCCCCACCAACGGTACCAACCATTCAATAACTAAAGACACTCCCTGAATTATTTTACTCGTTATCTCCTCGCTCGAATTTGTAAATATTACGTACAGCTTCGTAAGTAATTGCCTAAAACTCATAGTTGACTTGAATCTCTCTCTTCTCTCGTTTTTCTCTTTTCTCGTTTGGATGTCGCTTTCAGTATCAAAACTAGCTTCATTATTTATTTGTTCCGGTTCAGGCAATAAATCAACGTCAAACATTTCACTCTGATTTTGTTTCTTATATCTCAACTTCTTCTAGTTGCAAGATGTGTCGTATACAGCTTGAGAAACATCCATAGCGCAGGCTTGTAAGGCTGGAGACGCGACAGAGGTATGGTTATCAGAGAGCGGTACCGACCGCGCGACGCTCGCGTCTGACGTAACATGTGGGGTTTGTGACTGTAAGGGCTGAGGTTGCACAATATGTGAAGGCTCGTGTTGAACAGCTGGTTCAGGTTGAGGTTCTGGGGGAACATACATTTGTACAGCCTTTTTATAGGCGCAATTATACTCGGCCATCAGCACGCGAACTCGCCTCTCCTTTGTATACATAGGACAAGTTTTGTAGGACATTTGTATGATGTAGTCTCACAATTAGCATGTCCCTTGTCACACTTGGGGCACACAATTTTCTTCGAGGGGCAGACCCGCAGACTATGTCCAAACCTCCAGCACCGCGAGCACTGTGTGACCGGAAACACATAAGGCTCGACGTAGATCTTCATACCGTATATGTATACAGCTGGCGGCAGCGAGGAGCCTTTAAACCCTAACCTCACTGACTCACATTCTTCCCAGCCGTCCCCAACTGCCTTCCTTCGCTTCAAACGTTTTACAGTCAGCAACTCATAGTCGCTCGATATCACACTCAGCATGTCTTTTTCACTCATATCGAGCTCGACGTATATTATTCGATTTTAAGAGTTCGGTAATTTCTCCGAACAATTGACGTATAGATCAATTTTCTCAACTAATCGCTTGCGATCTCTTCAAACTGTATACCACGGTCTCTCATCTTCATCTTCTACTCGGGGTCTCTTATTGCGCACCAGAGTATTAATATCTTCACAAATAATTGCTTCGGTTTGCATATTTTCTAGCAAACAAGTCTCCGTCTCCTTATCAGTACTTTCAATCAGTACTATATTCACCGACTCATCTTCTAAAATTAGATTTTCATCCATGTTGTATAAGGTGTACTATCGAATGCACCCAAGTGACAACATGGGATGACGCGCGCGCACTTAATTTCGTAACAGCTATAAAGCTGTCAGTTGTAGTGAGCGTTCGCCTGTCGGAGCTAAACGTCTGTCTCGAATTGGCTTCCGAGCCGAACTCTTTATATATCTTATAGGCTAGCATTTGACCACTATCTCACCTACTGGTAAGTGATGAAGCGGTCGAAGATAGTAAGCACGCTAGGCCTAGAATGGGAACTGGCTCTCAAGGATAGCTGCCGGAACACATTAGATGTTTTGGCGATAGATTTTCTAACTTGAGGGTGGTAGCTGGCCATGCGGACACTAGATAGTGTCCTACCACCATGCGGGGGTTGTTGGTTTCTTAACGATGTTTTCCATCACCGGAGGGCCACTGTGAGAAGCGCACATACATTTTTCGATAGAAAAATTCATTGGTGCACGGCGGTTTGAACTCGGTACCACGGCATCAAAGTCGACCGTTCTCCCGACTACGCCACCGGGCCCTCCCGGGCGTAACTAGATCCAAATAATTGTACATTTTTTTGCCTTTTCAGCTCTTCCCAAACGGCAGAGATAGCCAAATTGATCCAGTTAATGCAGCAGACTCGAAACTTGCTCCTCACAACACATGCGGGATTGATACAAATGGAAATAGAATATTTGGAGGGCAAGTGACGGAGCTAGACGAGTTCCCCTGGATGACTTTATTGGGATACCGCAATGGTAAGTGTTTTTTTTCATATCGGATAGACCAGCACTTGATCACTATCTCACCTGATGTTGTGACGATGTGGTCTAATCTTAGCTACTATTCACTGTCTGTTTTTGCTCTGCTATTATTGTATTTATTCAATTATACAACATGTATTGGAATTGTATGTATATATGTGTAAGTAGGTACATGTATATTTTAATATTATTTATATATAGGAAATTATATGAGTAAATCATGATTATTATTTCATATATATTTTATTATATATATTTTATATTATTTCATATATTTATTAATTAATTAATAATAATTATAATGTTTAATAATAATTAATAAGTCCATTAATTTGTTATTCATTTTGCATTGTCACATTTTTATAAGCCACAGCCTTCCATATAATTTTTATCCTTTCCGTACATGGTTGTCTGGAAGAGATCGCTTTAAGCGATAAGACCGCCCATTGAGCCTATTAGTTTTATTTATCTAGTTCCTAAGTATTTTTCTGTTTCGTAAGTGGTGTTTCAATAAAGTGTATATCTATGTATCTAAAATAGAATTTTGCTTGTCAGGAAATATAAGACACTACTGAGACGACGCACTAGAAAACTAACTTTAGTCCTTATGAGCACAGAGCGCAACTGGTTCCAAATCTCCCAATCCGTCTTTCATTCAGTGTGGTTAAAAAAATCTTGCTGATGATAGAACTTCTGCTTGTCTGTATTATTTTTGCTAGTCGGTCTGAAGCGGTCTGGTGTCCTATACATTACAGAGCATGTATAACGGTTCTAATAAAGTATAAACTAGCCAAGTGCGACTCGCACTCACATACGTACCGAGTTCCGTACCACAGTATATTTTTTAAGGATTTAACTAAATTTGCCGGATAAATAAGTTTCTTGTATATAGTTATATAATTTTTGTATTATATAATGTTTATAGCAGCCATTATAGTTTACAATCATCCTGAATTAGAACCACTTCCACCTATCGTATGGAGATGAAATTTCGCATGCTAGATCAGTTCCGATGACAGTACTTTTTTGTATTATACATGATTTGATTTAACACTAAGAGTGACCAAGGGTTGGCTCTAAATGAGGCAACGTCGACTATCGAATAAACGCGGGATGGGATCAGTTTAGTACCAAATACTAACACATTACAACTACAACTACACTACAATTCTAATACGTATTTTTTTACAGATACAAAGCCTATAAAGTATCGTTGCGGAGGATTTCTCATTAACAAACGGTATATACTGACGGCTGCTCATTGCATCATTGGTAGAATTGTTAGAAAAATAGGAAAATTGTGAGTATCCCATTCATTAATAGTCCTATTATTTCATAATACGTTATTACCTTGACAGTGATTACCGAACCGATAACGAATGAGTTAGTACTGAGGTATTTATTCGACCAATAGACATTTAGATATTATTAAAAACTAGCTGACGCACCAGCAGATGTTTTCCTGTCTAAAATAAATAAAAGTACTTTTTGTTTCTTCTGATATGAAAACATGAAAATTGCCTAGTCCAGCCGTTCTCAAGTCAAGCGCCATTACCCTGATCGTTAGTGTCGTACATAACTTGAGAACGGTTGGACTTGGTGACATTTTTGTTATGTAGGTATCTGGGTTATTTGAAATCATAAGCGCTGATGCTTATGGAGCTGACGCCTGGAGAAACCATGTATGTGCTTGTCACAGCTGAGTCTCTAGCTCAGCTCAGCCTGAGTAAAATACTGTGTAGCAATGCAGTGGAAAACTGGTGCGTAGCGATACAGATCTAATGTAGATATCGTAATTCAAGAGCGCGGTAGAACGAATTGCTTCTATGAAGCTTGGTAGAGACAAACTGCAGCAGAGGCTCTTGCCAGACTAAAAATTAATTCCCCTGATTAATGTAGGGTTGCCAACCGTTCTATTACGTGCACCCCCAATGCATGTTTTAGTACTTTAGACAATTTTTTTAATTACGTGTTGTATAAGGTACTAAATAATATTTCACAGGGTAACAGCTCGTGTAGGAGAGTATGATATTCGAACTGATGTGGATTGCATTGATAAAGAGGACTGCGCTGATCCGATGCAAGAGATTGCTGTACAATTGGCTGTGGCACATCCTGGTTATAAAGAACATAATATCGACGGGATAAATGATATTGGACTAGTCCGGCTTGCAAAAAGAATTACATATTCTTGTAAGTATTACGGAACCTTAAATTTATGGTAAAAAGGTAGAAAGGTCTGACTGGCGTGACTCATGGGTTCGATTCCCACACGGGACTATTCTTTGTGTTATCCACAGATAATTGTTCCGGGTCTTGGTGTAAATAAAATTGTACCCGTGTTTTGTATGTTGTATGTTTATGAGTTTTTCGCGAGATAGTGATTCCTAGAGCGGAGATATGTCTTTAAATAAAACTGGCCAAGTGCGAGTCAGCATCGCGTCTCTTATCGCACACTTAGGGAGGGTCCCGTACAATACGAAACATAACAGAGTTTCAACCTCATATATTTGATTGATATTACCAAGAATATTTGGTTTGGTCGCGATCTAGAAAGACGGGGCTCGTTTACTAGCGCCATCTATGTCATTTTGCCGAAACTAATTAGATAGATGGCGTTTAAAAACATTTTTTGTATGGGGACCCCATTTAATTTTTAACTTTATTTTGTTTTTAGTATTTGTTGTTCTAGCGGCAACAGAAATACACCATCTGTGAAAATTTCAACTGTCTAACTATCACGGTTAATGAGCTATAGCCTGGTGACAGACGGACAGACGGACAGACAGATAGACAGACGGACAGCGGAGTCTTAGTAATAGGGTCCCGTTTTACTCTTTGGGTACGGAACCCTAAAAATGTCGAGGGGACAAGATTTGTAATAATATTGCTAATAAATTTATGTGAATGTAGCTTTTTCGAGACAGATGCCGTACTACGAGTATAAATTAGTACTATCCGCGGCCTTTCATGATAATAGTCGAATGCTCATGCTACACTTTTCAGATAACGATACCATTCTCTTATTTACTTTTAAATGTTATCATGATTCATCAAAATCTTTAAAACAAAACACCATAAAGAAAATATAATATACTTGCGTCGCATCTTAAGATGGATGTCTGAAATTTTCTAGCAATATAACTTAGCTTTTAAGTCTTGTTAAACTTTTGGATGCTACAAAATATTTATTTTTTTTCTAGACTTTATACAGCCCATCTGCCTTGTGAATCCCAGAAAGATCACCGAAGTTGGTACTGTTCTAACCGTTGCAGGGTGGGGGCTCACTTTGGAAGGTACGTTTGAAATTGAATTGAACAACCTTTGAAGTTGTAATATAGGTTATCCTATAATGAACGGTATTTGACAACCTTTCTAAGATAATAATAACAACAAAAACTCTCAAATTAAAAATTTAAAAACCCCTGAAAAATAGGTTAAGGTTATTTATGCAATCATAATAATAAAACATAATAAAATATATTTATTGGCAAAATCATTAAAGTAACATAATAAACCAAATTTCGTATCGATCAGACCTGTGTAAGTTTATCTCAAATGCTCTCATCAACTAGAAAACAGCTGATGATATTCAAACAGCTGAACAGATTTTCTTGAATTATAGGTAAAACACACCCGATAAAGCACATATAAAAAAAACTGAATTTGGGTGCTGCGATGCCACAGACTCACAGGAATATAAACACACTTCTAACATTGGAAACATGAGCCTGCCAGCGAAAAGGTTATTACGTTACACATATTGGAAGAGTTCTTTGTTTGGCTGGTAGTCTACTGATGTTGACTGACTATGATAGGTACTACATTAAACATATGTACCACGGATAAGTCAATAGTAGAGTCTATTCTCCGTGATATGTACCTACCTACACGCAATCAGTGACATTAATTTTATTATAAGACCTCACGTTCATATTTCAGTTATTGATTAAATAAACGGGTATTTAACGTGTCTTACGCGATGTCGATCTAGCCATCGACAAATTGTTTCAGCCTCCTTCCACGCTCGCCGAGCGCCCTGTATCATGAGAAGGCCTCCGGATGAGGCTGAAACAAATATTGTCGCTATAATATCGACATCGCGTATGTCATTTTTTTCAATTAAGTGCAAAACACCACAATAACCTAACATTTTGAAAATATTCACAGGAATTTATAGTAACGTGAAACGAAAAGTATCAGTTCCATTGTTCGACAAAAATCGGTGTAAAGAACTGTTTCTTACAAAAGGCGCCAAAATCAGTGATACTCAAGTCTGCGCTGGTGGAGTGTTGAAAGAAGATACTTGTAAGGGAGATTCTGGTGGTCCCTTGATGCAAATGAGATCTGAAGGTGTTTGGGAAGCTATAGCAGTAACATCTTTTGGTAACGGTTGTGGACTCGACGGCTGGCCCGCAATTTATACTTCAATCCCCAGCTATTTTGACTGGATTCTTAAAACTATGAGATTAACTAATATACGCAGGAAAAATAATTTTAGCTAAGTTTATTTAAGGTACGGACACACCGCAGCCTCCTGCGTGCGCGATCTTGGCGGCGATCAGATAGCGCAGTAGTATTTGTACCGACTGGTTCACACCAAACGATCAGAAAACAATTAAAAAGTACTTAGATCGCGCCCGCAGATTGCAAGACGCCGCGATGTAGCCGTACCTATAATGACCCTAAGTGTTAATCTAGGATATAACCGTTTTTGTGCCAAATTTCATCTAAACCTAATGTATAGTTTTTTCGAGAAAGAGAAACAAATATCCATCCATACTCACAAACTTTCGAATTCATAATATAATATTATTATTTAATACATTTAATTTAATGATAACAATAAAACTAACGATTTTTTGAATTAATATTCTTATAATATTTTCTATCTTAGTTTAATTTTATTGAGAATTAAAGTAGATTAAAGATGACATTTTAAAAGTAAAACAATGTATAGGTTACGAACGAAGTTCGTTCATTAACATCATGATTTTCATTATTTCATATTATTTATCACAAAACAGTGGTCTAAGTAACATTTTTAAAGCACTGTTAAAATTATTGACAAAATTATCTTCACAGACATTGCATATTATTATTAAGTCATCTTATCTTCGGTGCTATGTAATCTATCCCAATTTTTTGGTTTTAACTAAAACCATTATAATAATATAACTATACTATTTTTGTTCTTATAATACACATAATAATAATAATTAATGACAACTAAATATTCCTTTGAATTATTTGAATAAATAAATATCTCAGTATCATTTTTGTATTATTTGCATTTATTTCCCTGTACGTACTGTTATAACCCTCGCTTGTATCGAAATATATAAAATAAGCACTGAAAAGTGCAGACGCGCACTTTTCAGAGTAACTGGCTTATTCCATATTGAATGTGAGTCATTCTATTCTCAACCAGCAACGAGGTCACACATTTTCTTACAATTTAATTCTTGTATTTTATTAAAGCAAATAAATTCTTATTTTTTTTAAAAGGAGTTTTCAAAGTCCATTATAACAATGGTGGCAGCTTAAGGGATTTAAAAAAAAAATCCTCGGTACGCCTGCGCAGGCCTACAAAGTGTGTGAAATTATCTCGACATCGTGCTACATTCTGTGCTACATCCCGTGCTACATTCCGTGCTATATACCGTGCTAAAATTCTTCCTTGGAGTCGCCTATGACGCTGTTCCTGTAAACTCACCTGCTGGTTCCTGTCGCCGTGTTCCCTCGTCGTCCACTGACGTCGAGCCGCTGTTCCTGTAAACTTATCTGCTGGATCCTGTCGCCGTATCCCCTCGTCGTCCACTGACGTCGAGCCGCTGTTCCTGTAAACTCACCTGCTGGATCCTGTCGCCGTGTTCCCTCGCCGTCCACTGACGACGAGCCGCTGATCCTCTAAACTCACCTGCTGGATCCTCTCGCCGTGTCCCCTCGCCGTCCCCTGACGCCGAGCCACTGTTACTGGAAACCTACCTGCTGGATTCCATCGCTGTGTACTTCCGCTGTCTCTTGACGCCGTGCCGCTGTTCCTGTAGAACTAATGAAGGCTCCTATTATCGTCGTGTTCCTGTAAGTCAATTCTATTTAATCACTAGTGCCTTGAAACATTACAATTTCATATGCATATAGACTGTACAAGTGTTTAGTTTAATTAACAATATCATTCTATTACATTGTCGCAACATTCAACTATTCGAGATTAGTGCCACGTACTGCGCCTTATCTTTGTTTTGACTAAATGCCTAAAGAATCCAAAGATAGTATTTGTTCAGACACGTCTAACACAATGGCTTCTAAAGAAATAGACATAAACGTATTAACAAAACTTGTTAATAAATTCGATGGTAATCGCAGTAAACTTAATGCATATTTAAACAACTGCAGAAATGCTATGAACTTAGCTTCACAATCGCAACAAGATATTTTATTAAAGTATATCCTAAGCCAACTCGAAGGCCCAGCTGAAAGTGCGTGTTCCATAAAAGAATTCGAAAGCTGGCAACAACTTGAAGATTTTCTAAAATCACAATTCGGTGAGCGGAAACACTACGCTGCACTACTCTCTGACCTTCAAGATTGTCGTCAATCAAATAACGAGACGGTTAACCAGTTCGCACTACGTGTAGAATCGTGCCTCGCTAAACTTCTAACAGAGATTAATATATCAATCCCCACAAAGAAGAAGGGCGAACTGGCTGGCCGTGTCGCTGCTATGCAAGATCTTGCTTTATATACATTTATCAGTGGATTGAATGTACGTCTATCAGCGGTAATCAGATGCCACGATCCCGAAACTCTTAATGACGCTATTAATTTTGCCACATCCGAGGAGAAAATATTACAGGCCGCGTCTAAACGAAACGCTACTACTTTTCATAATACGAGCTCTTCCTACCATGGGCGCGCGCCCCAACGGCAATTTCAGCAAAACCGGAACCCTCCACAACAGGGTGCGACGGCATCGAACAGGTCCAACAACCAAGGCTCCTCTTGGACCACATCTACGTCAGGGCCTCTTGTATGCCGATATTTCAAATTCCCAGGTCACTCAATTGAGAATTGCAGGAAAAGAGAGTACAATAACCGAGCTCGCAATGTCGAGCAGCCTTCTACTTCCGGCTATAAGCCACCGCAACCTCGCGTCAATTTCATTGAGACACCCGAAAGCGAAAATGAATCAAACACCTTTGACGATGAAGATACAAAAAAACGAATAGGTGACTCGTACCGGTGTCATACGAGACGCCAACTAGGTTCTAAATCCGACACCACCACCGTATCTACTAAACCTACTAAATCAACTAAACCCGCTGTATCTGAGAAAAATGTACTTACTAAATCCACTGTACCTACTAAACCCACTGTATCTGCTACACCCGCTGTATCTGAGAAAAATGTACTTACCAAATCCACCGTATATACTAAATCCACTGTATCTGCTAAACCCGCTGTATCTGAGAAAAGTGTGCCTACCAAACCCACTGAATCCACTGTTTCTACCAAATCTTCCATATCTATTGTACCCACTAGAACCACTGTCAAAGACACTGGAGTGTTTGAGATTTCCACAGACCCAACTAAAGTGCTACTTCCCCATGTCCAAATTCATTCTACAATATCAGAATTTCCACTGTGTCTCCTCGTTGATTCCGGGTCTGCAGTTAGTCTAATCAAATCCAACTGCATTCAAAAGACCCCCAAGATCACAAATGATCCGATAAATCTAAAAGGAATCGAACCTAAACAGAGTGCGACCCAAACTATAGGTCATTTTCCACTGAGACTTCAACTCACTGATTCTCCACGAAGTACAATAAGTCATACATTTCATGTCATTGATAACATTCACCTGCCCTACGACGGCATAATCGGAACCGACCTCTTAAATTCTTTCAAATGCAAAATTGACTACACCACTAACAAACTTAAAATAAACACAATTTCTATACCATTACAATTCCACGACCCAATATATACTATTCCTGCCAGAACCGAAATGATGATCGAATGCTCCGTTGCAAACCCAGAGATAAAAGAAGGACTCATTCTAGACCAAAGCTTATCTAATGAATTACTAATTGCCAACTGCCTCGTTAAAGTTAAAGATAACCACAGGGTGAGCATTTCTGTAGTTAATACATCTGAAAAATCTATAAATCTAAACTCTACACTCAATCTCAAAATTACTCCTATGGAAACCATAGACTCTTCAAATAACTTACAAAATCAGATCCTTGTAAATAATATCAATACTACATCCTCTAATAACACAGTCTATCGTACACAAAATGTACTAAACCAACTTCGTATTTCACATCTTAATGGTGAAGAGACCGATGCTCTCCTTCAACTGTGTTCAGACTACTCAGACATTTTCCACCTCCCAGATGAACCACTTACACATACTAACGCTATGATGCACGAGATTAAAACTACTTCCGATATTCCTATCCATACCAAGACATACCGATTTCCTGAGATACATAAATCTGAAGTCAACAAACAAATCAATCAAATGCTCGATCAAGGTATTATTGAACCCTCAAAATCACCTTGGTCATCTCCAATATGGGTAGTACCCAAAAAGACAGACGCATCAGGCCAAAGAAAATGGCGTGTTGTTATAAACTACCGTAAACTCAACGACGTTACAATAGGAGACTCATATTCTATACCAAACATCTCCGAAATCTTAGACCAGTTAGGTCAAAGTAAATATTTCTGCACGCTAGACCTCGCATCCGGATTTCATCAAATTAAAATGTGTCCTCAAGATTCCGACAAAACCGCGTTTTCTGTCCCTCAGGGACATTTCCACTTCACACGTATGCCGTTTGGCCTTAAAAACGCCCCGTCTACTTTCCAAAGGCTGATGAACACAGCTCTTACAGGCCTACAAGGCACACGCTGTTTCGTATACCTAGATGATGTGGTCACATACGGCCATGATTTACCAAGCCAAATCTCGAACTTGAAAGCTATATTCGACAGAATGAGGGAATACAATCTAAAATTACAACCCGACAAATGCGAGTTTCTTCGACGCGAAGTCGCCTATCTTGGTCACACAATATCAGAGGACGGCGTAAGGCCGAATCCTGATAAAATAGAAGCCGTGACAAAATTCCCTACACCAGAATCTCCAAAGGACATAAAATCCTTTCTTGGCCTCGTTTCCTACTATCGCAGATTCATCCCTGACTTCTCTAAGACTGCAAAACCACTTACATCCTTGCTCAAAAAGGATGTACCATTTAAATGGGAAAATCAGCAACAACTAGCACTAGATACCCTAAAACATAAACTAACCACTGCTCCGCTGCTTGTCTACCCTGATTTCACTCAACCCTTCGTATTAACATGCGATGCCTCTAACTATGCCATAGCGGCTGTCCTTTCTCAGGGACCTATCGGTAAAGACAAACCGGTTGCATATGTATCATGCACACTCAATAAAAGTGAATCCAATTACAGCACGACAGAAAAATAATTGTTAGCTGTCATTTTTGGTTGCAAAACATTTCGCCCCTACTTGTATGGACGCAAATTTCAAATCGTCACCGACCATCGGCCCCTAAAATGGCTATTCAATCACAAAGATCCTGGTAGCAAATTACAGAGGTGGCGGTTAAAACTAGAAGAATACGATTACGAAATCATTTACAGAAAAGGTGAACTCAACTCTGCAGCTGACGCTCTATCTCGATGTCCAATAGACAGGAAAATCCATATCCTAAATCCTAACACTGCTCCGGTTTGCCCTACACCGAACCCTACTACTTCGTCCCCGTCCGCGCTGAACCCAACTGCTGCAGACGTCCAACTCCCTGCTGACTCTTACCATTCCGACGAATATAACTTACCTTTTCTAGATCCTCTCCAAAACGCAGACTTCCTCCCAAACTCACCTTTTAATCCTGAAGATCAAGACGCAATCCCTATTTCTAATCCTAGCCCTGATTTTCTAGATCTTATCAACGCGCAACATACTAACTCACCTGCTATTCCTAATGACTAAAATACTAACTCACCTGTTATCTCTAATAACTTACCTACCGACTTACCTGCTATTTCCGCCGATGCACCAGCTAATCCACCTACCACTTTCGAAAGCTTACCCGTTGACTTACCTGTTGACTTACCTAGCCCTCAACCTGATGACACCTCCTATTCTGAATTCCTGAAAACAATTAATAATAAAAACTACTCGCATAACACCGTGATTCATGAGTATGTGAATCCCTTGCTATCCTCAGACTCTAAAGTCATTATTGTCTTAACTTCCATCGACCTAGACGAAGCGAATCCTTATGTTGAAGAAATCCTGACCTCTCTCGGCGACACCTCTGAATTCCTTGAACAAGAAAGATCCCAACATTCATTTCTCAAGCTAAAAATAAAAGACAAACTATACTACTTCCTTTTTACGAAAGTACATTATTTTGACTCGGTCCAATATCCTGAACTATTCCAATCCCTGAAAAATCTCAGAAACGAACTACTCGTTGCTAGCGACATTACTCCTAATGAGATAGCGATCTCCGATTTCAATGACCCATTTGTAAAACTCTCTTATACAAAAGTATACAACATACTGGCCTTCCTATTTCAGAATACTAACATATCTCTTAAAGTATATAGAAATACACTAATATTTCCTATTCCAACCGAAATCTCCAAAATTTTGAGAGAAAACCACGACATTCCTATCGCCGAACATATGGGCTCATCCCGCATGTACAACCGCATCAAATAAAAATATCACTGGAAGGGTATGAAATCCGAAATAGAATCTTTTGTAAAGAAATGTCCTCAATGCCAAACTAATAAAGCACTCCGTCAAATAAATAGAGCCCCCATGCAGATAACTTCCACCTCAACAGCTCCTTTTGAAAGAATTAGCCTTGACATAGTGGGACCACTTTCGGAAGCCGGTCAGATCAACCTTAGATACATCCTCACCCTCCAAGACGATTTTACAAAATTCTCAGTTGCCTATCCCATAACAAACGCCTCAGCAGAAGAAAGTTGCGAATGCCTCATTCATTTTATTTCTCTATTCGGCATCCCCAAAATGATTCTAACAGATCAAGGTACTAATTTCACCGCAGAGTTATTTAAGAAAACTTGTGATTTTCTAAAAATCAAACAACTATGGTCATCACCATACCATCCCCAAACTCAAGGCGCCCTCGAAAGGAGCCATTCAACTTTGAAAGAATACCTTAAATCCTACGTCAACGAAACCCATTCCAACTGGCATAAATATGTGTATACCGCTATCCTAGCCTACAACACTAATGTCCATACTACCACTAAATTCACCCCCTATGAACTGATTTATGAACATAAGCCCTTCTTACCCGACTCAATATATGAACTAAATCCTACTGGTACTTACCACGAATACATTAAAATGCTAAATCACCGTCTTAAACTGACCCGCGACAAAGCCGCAGAAAATATTACCAAATCCAAAGAAACTTCTAAAACATACTACGACCAAAGAACTCGCCCCGTCACATACAAGGTTGGCGATATGGTTTATTTAAAAAACCACCTGAGACTGCGTAAGTCACTGTCTCCTATTTGGAAAGGGCCATACAAAGTGGTCAAAATCCATGGGAACCATACACTATCTCTTCCTCTAAATCGTCGCCATGTAAAACATCATTATGACGAAGTCAAATTAGCCAGCGAAACTTCGCCTTAAGTTAGTTGATAAGCGTTAGACTAAACAATCAATATGCTTAGTTTATAGTTAGATATAGTAGAATGTTATTTTTAGGAATTATTAATGTGATCGCCGCTAGATCTTATGATCGAGTTGGGCTTTCTAGTTATTTTTGAATAATTATAAGTATGTTAGGATAACATTAAAGGGTTACATTACTTTACAGTCTGGCCGTACCGTGTCACGGTGTCTCGCAATTCCGAGACTCCATCGCCATAGAGCCCATCACTACCAATCCGGGAATCTACTTTAATCCAACTGGAAAAGTTAAACTCATCACAGACAATCTGCACGTATTATTGCCAATAGACATTAACTACATAAAACCGCACATAGAAAACTTAAATAAAATACTTCATAACGCCCGATACTTTTGCACGCATAGTAACACAATAGATAATGAAGAATGTGAAAATATCTTTCAACCTCTTTTAGCAATATTTAACGATATATCAACAGACTACAACGCGATTTCTCACCTTGTTCCTAACCAATATAAAAGATCTGCGTGGATTTCCGGTATTGGAACCGTATTCAAACATATCTTCGGCACAATGGACGAAGATGACGCCGTAAGATATGACCACGCCATCCAAACCCTCAAAAATAGTAATAAACAGATACTAGAACTTGTAAAAGATAACATTCTCATGTCGAAAACGGAAATTACAAATTTTAATAAAACTATCTCAGAAGTTATAACCAATGAAAGAAAACTAAACTCTATGGTAGAGAACCTAACTACTCAAGTTAATAATCTAACTATTGCAACAAACTCATTACTCTTTAAATCCGCTATGCATGATATGTTCCGTGTGCTACAAGCTAGCATGTTAAGCATATCTTACAAAATAGAAGATATAGTTAATTCAATATTGTTTGCTAAAACAAATACCTTGCACCCATCTGTCATTACACCTAGAGATCTCTACATGGACCTGTTCGATAGCGTCAAATACCTACCAAAATATTCAGAATTTCCTGTAAACCTCGAGTTAGAGCACATCCACATCTTACTGAGCGTCTCTGAAATAATTACATATGTTATAGATAATAAGTTAGTATTTACCTTGAGAGTGCCTCTTGCATCAATAAGTCAGTATAATCTTTATAGAAACATACCCGTACCAGTACCTCACAATGTAACAATGTATAAATCTTACGCACTTATTGTACCTGCAGTTCCCTATGTAGCGCTGAATCAAGATAAAACAAAATATGTAACGTTAAGAGACCTCTCGAATTGTAAATCAATCTTTAACGATAACTATATTTGCAAACAACTGGATGAATATGATGTAAAAGACTATCCTATCTGTGAAACGGAGATTTTAACAAGAGTTTTGACCTCTCTACCTAAACAATGTAATACTAAGTTTTTATTTGGACAAGTAAATATTTGGCAATCAATAGATAATAATAAATGGATTTTCACACAATCCGAGCCCACAAAATTGAGTGTTGAATGTAAGAATGACGTCATAGACTATAGCCTACTGGGCACTGGTATTTTAAGCTTAAAACCTAATTGTACCGGATTTTGTAGAAATGTAAAGTTAATCAGCAAAAGACACCCTAGATATAAGTTCAACAAAATTAATTCCGATTTTATCCTTGTAAAAGATCCATGTTGCAACTACACCCGGTTCACAAAACTTAATTCTAGTAATATTGATATTAAATTGTCAAACATAAACACCGATTACTTAAACCAGCTAAATAATCCTGCCGATGACATGTTAAAAACAATAGAGAAATTAAAATCTGAAAATGCATCCATCCTTGAGCCTTCTGCTCACTCATTTGTAACATATATATTTGTAACCCTATTTGTATTAAGTATTACTTATTACTGTTGTAAAGGGAAATGCGTGACCTATTACAGAAAATTTAAACCTATTACCATCAGCTTAGAGAACCAAGCCGCGGACTCTGTTCCCGAGGAAATTGTAATAGTCGAACAACCAAGACTTAGAATTTGAAAACTTCGCATCTAACGCGTAAGTTTCCACTTAAGCGGGGGGTTGTTATAACCCTCGCTTGTATCGAAATATATAAAATAAGCACTGAAAAGTGCAGACGCGCACTTTTCAGAGTAACTGGCTTATTCCATATTGAATGTGAGTCATTCTATTCTCAACCAGCAACGAGGTCACACATTTTCTTACAATTTAATTCTTGTATTTTATTAAAGCAAATAAATTCTTATTTTTTTAAAAAGGAGTTTTCAAAGTCCATTATAACAGTACGGTGTTCCAGCAGTACACAGCCTTTGAGAGTCGGAGTATTCTAGGCCTAGCGTGTTCACCATAAAAGATACATCGACATCAGGATAAAGTCGTTGATTCTCAACACGCATCATATCGACAGCAGGATAAGGACGTTGTCCCTCAGCACGCGAGGGTGGTCATGGAAACGAATAAAAACTGCAGAAGCTGCGAGTGTCGTTAGCCATGATGCTAGCACGGCCAAACCCCAGTCCAAACACTGTTGCAGCCGTTGTTACAGGAGTGGCCAAACATACTCCTAAATCCCGTATTGGGTGGCCAGAAGACCTGCGTCCTGACGGCGCAGCAGGGAAGTTGTATCCTGGAGTTTATCCCAGTCCATCTTGAAAATATTATCTTGTTAATTCTTCTCAATTTTCCGTTCTTTCCCCAGGTTTTGTGCATTTTTACATCCTTGTCTGTCTGTCTGTCTGTCTGTCCGTCCGTCCGTCCGTCCGTCTGTCTGTCTGTCTGTCTGTCTGTCACCAGGCTGTATCTCATGAACCGTGATAGTTAGATGGTTGAAATTTTCACAGATGATGTTGCCGCTATAACAACAAATACTAAAAACAGAACAAAGTTAAAAATTAAAGGCGGTCCCCACACGAACAACGTGTTTTTACTATGGCGCCATCTATGTGAACGATTGTTTAACTTATTAATAAATAATATTAATTACCTACCTTTGCGTTGTAGTTCACTTAGTTGATATTAGAAGTTCGTTAAATATTCGTTAGATGGCGTTGTAGTTAATAAGCATGTTTGGTATTGACACGGTAATATAATATAATATTATACTTATATATTATTATACTGCGGTTCGGAACCCTCCGTGTGCGAGACCAAAGTCTGACTCGCACTTGGCCAGTTTTATTAAAGACCTATCTATAGGCACACCCTACACGTATGGGTTTGAAGTTTTTTTTTTGTTTTAGTTCCATGTATGGTGGTGACGCGTCAATGCGCTTTATTATTCCATATTTTATTTCACGCTATGTATATAATCTCGCTCCTTTCATATATATTATTTTTATAACGCCTTATATTATTCTACCTTTTCATAATGGTATGAATGCCCGCTAAAAGACGCAGAAGCAGCCTGCTGATGCCTACCCGCCGTTGAAACTCGAACAGGTTTACCAATGGTCCAATGGGAGATCAGCAGACCGCGTCTATTGCCGCCACGACGCCCGTGGTTGGCACTCGCCTGCACCGCACTCCAGGTGCAGTTCCGTTTTGGCCGCGATTCCGCTATGATCGTCGAATTGGACTCCATATATTTTTTATATAAATCGCTAATTTAATATAGTGATCGTGCTGTGACTGTAAGGATCCTCCTAGAGAACTGTACAGATATATTTATTATTCGGTCGCATTATATGCGCCGACGCCGCCTGCAGCGATTCCTCGTCTGTGAACCCTCCACGGAGGGCTGTAGGTGTTCCTGGGAGAGTGGAAAGGTAAAGGACGTGGGCTTTGTATGCTGATTCTCTGTGTTCATTCATACCAAACGTCCCCCTTTTTATGCGGGTCTGCGTTGATCTTCGCAGACCCGCCCCGCTGTATACTTATATTTTTACCGCTTATTTATCTTACGCATTTCTATTTCTTTTCACGGCACTTTCACCCCCGCATATGGTTGAGGCTATTTACATGCCCCACCATATGGGATGCCCCCCCTTAAACTTTATTATTTTTTATTTTTGTATATAAAGTGGAAAGCGGTTCACAGAATACATCTATATACCAAGTTACAATTCTGTAGTCATAGCAGTTTCGGAATAAAATGGCTGTGACATACGGACGGACAGACAGGCAGACAGACAGACAGACATGACGAATCTATAAGGGTTCCGTTTTTTGCCATTCGGCTATGGAACCCTAAAAAGTATGAATCGTAAAACCTGAATGAAGGTGATTCAAAAAATAGAAATACCACAAGCCCAATGGCTAAAGCGTGGGGGCCTGGCGATCGAGAGGTCGTGCGTTCGACCCACACACATTACACTATTGATGTAAACCCACTCCAGACACAAGCATATTTAGCTTAGTTGGAAGGGTTAATAAGACTACTAGTAATGTGCAACACATATTGCTAGTATGCTTTATTAAAAAAATCTGTGTTACGAGGCAAAACGGACGGATGAAGGCCTCAAAGACGGGCACGCATACGATGAATCGACCAAATGAAATCGGCCGTTGGCGGTTCCTTGCATAAGTGCACCAGAAAAACCAGCAAACAGAATTTGGCGGAATGAGGCGAGCTACATCACCAAAGGGTGATAGATATAAGATAGATATAAGATAAGAACTACGTAATGAGTAACACGACTAAGAATACATCTGAAAAATGGTATTGAATCATGGTCTTTAATCGACGAGAATTCGATAGCAGATTGAGAACAGTCTCACTATGTTGCTGATATCTTGATTCTAAAAACATGGTCAATGTATGTTTTTGAATTTTCCGTGAAATTTCCTCTAATATTTTACGTAAAAAACTAAAAACCTATAAAAATACGTCCGTTATAGTGTTGTAAAGTAAGTAAAAATTGTCATGTCACCAAACAAAACCGATTTGGAATGGAATGAATTGGAATATTTGGTTACAGCTCCTGGGCAATCTTAATCTACTAATGGGACAGGGTAATGTAAAATACAGTATTGTAACTCGGCCCTGTCCTTGAGACCAAAAGCTAAAACCGCACGGTACGTACTCGCGCGATAGGGCTGCCCGCCTCAGATTCTGCTTAAACCGCCATTACATGACCGCACCTTCACACACACCTCGTTCGTCACTGCGGCGCAACCACATTTATCGTGAGCTGTGTACCGAGTGTGTACCAAACTCGAGGCGCGTAGGCATGACGCGCGTTCCGACCTTTTGTATAGAGTCACAATACTGTATTATTATATTACCGTGAATGGGAGCCCATTTCAAATCCTCTCAGTTCAATATGAGAATAAAATTTGTGACTAACAGTTTGTAATGTGACTATTCCTCGAAAATAAATTACTTGTATTCCCCGTAATATTATATAGTTACGTAAATATATTACGTCATATTTTTACATTTGGTATTTCAGTGGTTTTGAACTTTATGAGTATTTAACTGAAATCATTGACCTTAACTGAACAGTTCCACTCAGGACACGGACAAAATAACGTTAAGAAAATTAATTTGAAAAAAATTGTGACAAATTGAGAACCTCCTCCTTTTTTGTGAAGTCGGATATAAAATTAATAAAAGATTTGTGTTATCAAAAGAAAAATGCTGAGAATTATTCTACATATTGCTTTATTGAGTGGCTGTGCATGTAAGTATAAAAAAATATTTATATGTTACTTGAATTGAATTATAAAACTTTAAAGTGCATATTTCGATCATTCCTGATCAAAGAGTGCATACAAACTGTTACACTTAAAAAAAAATCAACTGAACTATTTAGAAGTCTAAAGCTATAAGCACAATATCTATTAAAAATTATAAAATGCCATAAACAATCTTTATGTACTTAATGACTCCTTATGATCATGTGTATGATTAGTTATAACAATTCATAAACTTACTTAAATACACTTATACTAAAATAATACTTGAATAAAACATCTAAAACCACCCCCCACTAATCTATGCATAATCTTTTTACTGAGACCATTCCCAAATACGCCATATCTGCTGTAAGTTGGTGTGGAGTTGAGTATTCTGCAGAGTCCAGGAGATGTCCCAGCATTGGGTCAATTTTACTCCCAGTTCTTACAGTATCGTAAAAGTAAGAGGATACCGAATTTTGCATTGATCAAGCATATGAAAATTAATTTTATCGTGTCATCAACTAGGAAAAATAATCATATTCCGAACGGATTTTCATGAATTAAAGCAATGATGACACTAAATTAAGTCACCTATTTAAACAAAAAAAATCACTTTTTTTATATTATGTAGGTAAGCTAGTGTTTGACCACCATCCCACCTGCTGGTAAATGATGATGCGGTGGAGGATGGAAGCACGATGCCACAGACATACACACAAATACACAGATCAAAGAGAATATAAATACTACACAGATATATCATATCAAACTTATAACACCCCGTCTTTCTGCGTCGGGGGTTAAAATAGACTCACCGTTCTTTTATCAGACCTCATAAAATGTGTCGGTGAATTCGGCCTAAGTAGTCTGTGCGATAACATCTAGAGCATGATATCTCGTCGTTTTTTCCTTTTTTACTAGCACGCCACCTTATATATAGTATATAGTATGTCGTAGCTCGTTCAAACCTAACTAAAGGGCTAGATTCGGGCCAGCCTCTTGAAAATTATTTGAGGAATTGTCTTTTTTCAAAGCAGCATCCCTCAGGTGGCGGCTTTTAGGTTAAGTTCTATTTTACTACTACTTTCTATCTAGGTTGTCTGGAAGAAATTGCTTCAAGCGATAAGACCGCCGATTGTGTTGCCATTCAGATATATTTTATTTTATTGTTTTGTTTTTGTACAATTTGTTTAATTGGTAATCAATAAAGAGTTTTTGTATTGTATTGTATTCTCGGCCCTCCGAAATACACTTTTTGTACATTAATTACTTATTATTATTCTTTATTTTTGGCTTTTGCAATAATACCACCACAATTTCGCCAATGTCAAGTTTAGTTTGGTTTAGTCGAGTGGAAACTGGAAAGACCTTAGGACGCTTTTTATAAACACAGATAACAAATAAAAATTTTAACTTACTTTCTGCGGAATCAATTCTATAAAACTAGTTACAGCATGGATGAAAATTAAAAAAAAATAGACAAAAAGAACTCGTTTTGAATATTTACAAGAAAATTATAATAAAACATGGAAATGAGTAGGTAAGTATATACATAATATTTACAACTTAATTTTATTAATTTCAATATATTTACATAAAGAACCAGTAAAGCGGGTGAAAATGAGAGAAAGAAGATGTTTAAAAGAGACTGGACGAGAGATTTAAGAAGGAAGAAAGTCATAAAGAGAGAAGCGAATATTAGGACAACTGAAAAACAAGTGGTTCACGTTTCCTTCGTCCAGACCGCATTCACAGATCGAGCTATCTCTAATCCTTATTTTAGACAGGAAAACTGGAGAACAACAGTGATTTAAGCGGAGTCAACAAATAGTGGAGGTAGTATTTTTATCTGCCATGCGATATTTAGAAAACCACAGCCTCGTTGGAACCTCCGGTTGAATATCCCCATAATATTGCCCCTTGACAGACCTTGAGATTTGCCAGCCCTTATTCCAGGTGTCAAACAACAAAGGCTTCAAAGTAGTGCACATATCATGGGAATATATCACGGAATAGTCATCCGATCCCATGTCAATAGCATTTCTGGCATAGGAGTCAACTGACTCATTTCCAGGAATACCTGAATGACCTGGAATCCAAGCTTTAGTGATATTAATGCCACGATCATTACAATGATACAATTCCTCTCTAATTTTGAGGATAATTGGGAAACGGGATTTTGATCGAAAAGGGTTCGAAAGAATTGACTGAAGGCAACTTTTGGAGTCTGAAAATATAATAGAGTAGGAAATATTGTGAGATTTTAGCAATAGGATCGCAGCCAAAATAGCAACAGATTCTCCAGTAAACACTGACGAAACAGGGGGACATTTATAACTTAAAATGATTCTAGTAGAAGGGATTCAGACAGCAGCACCTACCGAACTAGAATCAAATACCTTTGAAGCATCAGTATACAAATGTAACCAGTTACTATAATCCGAATGGATTATACCATTAAAAATGTTAGGAACTTCAGGAGTATTTTTATCAACTCCAAAGTTAAGAATGACGTTGGGTTGAAAAACAAGAGCGTCATATAACGTGGAATATAATGGCATAATAGAACTTTGAAAAAGAGGGTTAGGAAGACGGGAAAATTGAAGATAAGAACGAAGCAGACATGGAAAAACAGAGCTCGAATGATGGCCGAGAGAATTGTACAAAAGTGATAATTGATGAAGCTTAGCAAGAAGTGGATGATCAGAAATTTGCGCCAACTTGAAGAAGAACCTATTTGATAGAAATTGTCTGCGGAGAGCAAGAGGGGGGTCAACACACTCTACCTGAAGAGCATTGGTCGGAGAGGACTTCATCGCTCCTATAATGATACGTAGGCATTTGTATTGTATTTTATCAAGTTTATTTAGGCTAGTTTTGGTGGAAGGAAGATTAAGAGAAATAAGCCATAGTCCATATGACTACGGATAATAGCATTATAAAGATTTTTTTTGAGAAGAAGAGTGAGCACCCCACCAAACACCTGACAACGATCGCAGGACGTTAATGTTTCTCTCACACTTTTGAGCAACATAATCACAATGAGTCGAACCGGATAATCTTGATTCTAACCAGATGCCTAAAAATTTCACCATGTTTTCCTGAGGAATAACTTCATTGTTGACCCCAACAACATCTGAAGGGATTTGTCTTTTTTTGGTGAAAACAACCACACTACTTTTAGGTGCTGACAGAGATAATCCATGCCTAAGAAGCCAGTTGTGCAAATAGGCAAGGGCTAAAGTCAATCTTTGGGAAGCCTCTTCAGGAGATTTTACTGTGACATAAAGAGCTAAGTCGTCGGCATATTGTAAGATTTCGCAATATGAGTTGACAGAATGTTCGAGATCATGAGTATAAATGTTGTATAATAATGGGCTGAGAACCGATCCTTGTGGTAAACCCTTCCAGACTGTTGTAGGAGGTAAAAGTTTATCAGAATTTTTGATAGAAATAGTTCTCTCCATTAACAAGTTTGAAATAAATCTAACAATTTTTCCTGGAATATTTAATAGCATCAACTTATTCCTAACCGGTAACCGGACCGGTAACAGCACATTGTCGTAGGCAGACGCAATGTCTAAGAAGACGCCCACAAGAAGTTCATTTTTGAGTAGGGCCATACGGATGTCTGAAGTTAAAATACTAAGGCTGTCAATGGTACTCATGCCTTTTCTGAATTCGAATTGACTTTTAGGTAGTATTTCTTTATTTTCTATGATCCACTCGAGGCGGTTTTTAATCATATGCTCAACCACCTTAGATAAAACTGAAGATAAGGCTATGGGCCTGTAACTGTTTGGGTCAGAAGGGCTTTTACCCGGCTTTAGGATGGGAATCATGACTTGAGCCTTCCACTGCTCCGGGACTATACCATTTTCATAGAATATGTTTATAACTTGTAAGTAATATTCTTTACAATCATCAGGAGCATTCTTTATGAATGAGTATGGAATACCGTCCATCCCCGGAGAAGAGTCTGCTAGACCATCAAGAGCCAATCGAAGTTCGGCAGATGAAAAAGAAGAGTCAAAATTATCTTGAGACATAAGGGGACCTGGTGGGGAAGGAAAAGCGTCAAAATTTGGAACAAATGGAGGAGACATTTTATTTGAAAAGCCCTCTAACCACGATGAAGGGCCATTAGCTGAAACGTTACAAGAATTAAATGATCCTCTGAATCTTTTAATTTGCTTCCACACCAAACATGCCGGTGTTCTTGGCGATAACGTTTCACAGACACGGATCCAACCTAGTCTTTTCTTTTTTGAGAGGATCCTAGAAGATTTAGCTGCAGACTTTTGGTACGAGAGAAAATTTTCTCTAGTCATGGAAGCATTATAAGCATTTTCCGCATTTTTCCTTTCTTTTATTGCGGCTGAACATTCAGCATCCCACCAGGGAGTAGAAACTATAAAATTATGAAGTTTTTTAATAGGAAAATTTTCATCAGCACTCGATAATATTGCATCCGTAAATTTAGAGTAACATTCAAGTATATTACTGATAACAGGGTTTGGCAGAGAAATTAGTTTGTTTTCAAAGAAAGATGAATAAGAGGGCCATTTAGAATCAAGAAGTCTATATTTAAGAGCTGGGTTAAAGTTGCGATATGGAGAAACCTTATTAGGAATAGATGCTAAAATGGGATAATGGTCACTACCATACGATAGTGGCAAAATAGACCAAGAAATTAGAGAAGCCAAAGACGCAGAACAAATTGAAAGATCTACAGCACTTTTGGGATTTTGAGTG
Organism: Cabera pusaria; assembly: GCA_954871355.1. Taxonomy (NCBI): domain Eukaryota; kingdom Metazoa; phylum Arthropoda; class Insecta; order Lepidoptera; family Geometridae; genus Cabera; species Cabera pusaria. The sequence goes on from OX940893.1 coordinate 9,307,669, forward strand.
GGGTAAACTCGTCGAGTAGGAGAAGCATCATTGATGACGCATAGGTTCGCATCATCGAAAATATCTAAGAGAGAAAGGGCAAAAGAGTCAATATGACTAGAGCCCCATGACGTATGATGAGCGTTTAAATCACCTAAAAGAATCAGAGGGTGAGGAACTGAAGATAAAATTACCGAAATTTCTGGGATTGAACTAGAATAAGGATGAGGGATTAGGTGCCAGGTTACCAAATTTGTTATATTTACCTGCCTTTTAATGATAAATAAATGATTTATTTAAAAAAAAAAAAGGTAATAAACAACCGGCATACCCGTCAGCCCTGTCATCCCGGAGACAGGAGTATCCAGGAACCCGGAAACGGGATCCTGGAACAAGCCAGCTCTCCGAAATTGCCAAAACTGACGGGCGGAATTTATTGATAAGGTATAGAAGTTCAGGCTTTTTCCTGCGGATACTTTTTAAGTTCCATTGTAGAATGATGCCTGGATCCATAATTATTAGAAAGGGAAATAATCTCGGTAAGTTTTTGGGCAACGTGGGGAATAGAGATTATTAATGAGAGAAGAACCTCCAGAAGATTATTCTCTCGGGATAGATCAGAAGAGTCCAATGATTGTGATTGTAAGGAACAACCATTAGGCAGGGCCGATGGTTCATCCCCAATTATAGCTTGTTGAGCTGCCCTATCATATGTTTTACCTAATGGTGTTTGGGGGCGGGGAGAGAAGAAGACATTCTTTCTATATGAGACATTCGATGGAGAAGAACTAATTTGACTCAACTGGGACGACAAATATGTAGACTGGGACATATTACTTACTTGGGCAACCTCAGCCTAGGGCCTCTTAACTTTAGGGGATTGAGATGATGCTTCTTCATAAGAGAGATTTTGTTGAGACATCAACAACTTAATTGACCTCTGTCTCCCATGTTCAGGGCAACTCTTGTTTGTAGAGAAATGCTGGCCAGAACACTGGAGACAAGTAGCCTCACCTTCAACTACACTGCATTCATCACCCTTGTGGGATTGTGCGCATCGGTAGCACCTAGCATTCGATCTGCATTGAGCTTTGACATGTCCAAAACGACAACAATTTAGGCATTGGATAGTAGGAAATTGGTAAGTTTCTACCGGCAGCTAAGTGTGATAAGAAAACACTCTTGAAGGCAGAAATTGGCCATGGAAGGTTATGACGATTGTTTGGGTGGGAACCCACGTTGGCTTACCATCCTCAAACGATTTTCTGCTCAACCGCCAAGCCTTGAGTACCACTCCACATCCATTGGGCAAGACCAGTGACTCAACAAACTCGTCCATGGACAGGTCAACTGGCACATTGCGAACAATACCCATTTTTGTTATATTGTAGGAGGGGATTGAAGCAGAGTATTTAGCCGTATTACTAGGGAAGTTGTTAGCGTCTTCAGCTGTTTTGAATACCACCGCAATTTTATTTCTTCCTACTTTTTTTACTCCGTCTGTACAAATATTTGAGACCTTGTTTTTGACTACAAATTGACCAAATTTAATGGGACGGATAGATTGATCAGTATCTAAGTCTGAATCACGGGAAACGTGAACCAAGAAAGGGCCACTATCATTGGATGTATATTGCTTACTAATGAATAAACTAGGATGGATGAATATATTTTGTATAGAAGCAACTGTCAGGTCTTTGTTAGTAATAGACTTCTTGGCGCTACTACAGAATTCATCATTGTTCTCAATTCGCCGCTGTCCTCCAGAGACCGATCCAGACACACAAGGAACAATAGCACCTGGGTCTGGAGGGCGGTCCAGGAAAAATGGATCCTTTACCTCCCGACCCGGTGGTCGGAAGGTAAAGGATCCATTTTTCCTCTGATGAGTCTATATACAGGAGATAGATATGAAAGGAATATTTTTAATGAATGTTATCTACAAACTAGTTTAACAATGAGCTTAATATGAACCGCCGAAAATAATGCTTATATAAGTTCAAACCATGCAATTAAATATTTTTTCCTTAGATTTTCTGAAAGAACGTCTGACAGCCTTCCTTTCAAAATCCTTCCTCCTATTAATTACTTAATTTAAGCTCAACTTTCAGTTTCAAAATCAACTGACTTCGTCGAATATCTGACAGACGCTGACAAGAGCATAACAAGTCCAAAAGCAATAGATCAATCCAAAGAGGATGAGGAAAAATTGGTGAATTCCATCGACAATATGGAATCAATCAGTATTATCAAGGTAGATATCGCAGAATTTATCATCTAAAGCGTGAATGACGACTGCCAGAAACTTGTCCAACAGCTGAAGTGTGAATGAACTGAACCCACAAACCCTCGATTACACATATGAGTACATACTTAATCTATGTTGCCACCAAAGAGGTCGATCGATCTAATTTAACATAACTTAGGTTCTCAGTTGCAACCTGTAAATTATTACTGAACTAGAAGTGCCCCGCGGCTTCGCCCGCGTTAAAAACTTGTTTTATTTACTTAAAACTTTTCTTTTCTATAAACGATTCTATCATTAAAGACATCGAATAAGAATTAGCCAAATCGGTTCACCCATTTTCACGTTATCGCGTGACTTAGGCTATTCGGGTTTCATATTTATGAAACCCAAAAACCCAAATTTTAAGACTTTGCCAACTACTCCATTTAGAAAAATCCTACATCACGTACTTTATCTCATCTTGTTTCGCCATACAAACTTTGAAATCCTGTTCCGTATCCGGGAGGAATTTTTAGAAAATAATTTCTGAGCGGATACCTACGTCATAATAACTATCTGCATTCTAAATTTCACCGCAATCTGAAACAATATACATTTTTAGACTTTGTTACCCCAGTTTATCCTCTTAGGGTGGCATTTTGAAAAAGTCTGAAACTCGTATTTACTTATTTATTTACAGAAGTACTTGTGTGAAATGTCGAATAAAATGTCTATACAAACTTTGTACCCCCGCTTTTCCCCTTGAAGAGTGAATTTTGAAAAATTCTTTCTTAGCGGATACGTAAGTCAAAATAACTACTGCATGCCAAATTTCAGCGCAATCCGAAACAATATTGATTTTCACACTTTGTTACCCCCTTTTCACCCTCTTAGGGGTGGAATTTCCAAAAACGTGAAACGCGTATTTACTTATTTTTTTAATTTAGCACTTGTATGAAGTTTCGAATAGAAAATACTATCTAATCTTGTTTCTCCATACAAACTTTGAACCCCCGTTTCATCCCCTGCACCGGTGAATTTTGGGAAATCCTTTCTCAGAGGTAACTAACGTCGTAATAACTATCTGCATGCCAAATTTCAGCGCAATCCGAAACCATATCGATTTTTACCTAGCGGATACGTAAGTCAAAATAACTACTGCATGCCAAATTTCAGCGCAATCCGAAACAATATTGATTTTCACACTTTGTTACTCCCTTTTCACCCTCTTAGGGGTGGAATTTCAAAAAAACCTGAAACACGTGTTTACTTATGTTTTTACTGAAGCACTTGTATGAAGTTTCGAATAGAAAATACTATCTAATCTTGTTTCTCCATACAAACTTTGAACCCCCGTTTCATCCCCTTAAGGGGTGAATTTTGAAAAATCCTTTCTTAGTACACCCCTACGTACTAAGACAAATTTACCCCCAAATTTCAAGTCTCCTCAACCAGCGGTTTAGGCTGTGCGTTGTCTGTCAGTCAGTCAGTATGTCAGGACAAAGATTTTTATAGTATTAGATTTACATTTAAGGGGAAAAATATCAGTATTTATTACAAATCAGTTCAATTTCAAGTTGATATATTATTTTCCCGAGCTCAAGTTAAGGTACGCCAACACCGCTGCGATCTGTGGGCACGGGCGCGGGCGCGATCTACTTTGCAATCGCTGTTTGATCGCCGTAGATCAAGTTTGGTTTAAACCAGTCGGTACAAATACTACTGCACTAACTGATCGCGCCCGCACCCGTAGATCGCAGCGCTGTCCTTTCTATAATACCCAGTTCACACCAGGCGATTCTAGTCGTTGAACTGGCTAGGGATGTACTTGTCTATCGATTCCAAGTATTTTTAGTATCGATACTTTAGAATCGATACTTAGTAAGTACTGGTAAGTCCTTACATTCGTTGCAATGCATTTGAGGCTAATCTGTTACAAATTTTCATATGTGGATAACCGTTTCCTTGAATGAATGTGTGTGAATATTATGATAAGCTTCCAACGAATACTTTGCTATTATAGTTTGAATAATAATCATTGTAATATAATAATTTATTTAAGTTACTCAAATTTATTTTAAGCAATATGTATTTGCGTGTTACTCACAATATGGATCCGTGATTCTATAAATAAAATGAACTGAATTGAATTAGTAGGTACTTTACAACCAAGTCATGTAATGAGTTACTGTTGGTACGTGAATAAAGGGTATTCCTTATCCATACTTATATTATCTATACAACAGTAACGCTGTCTCTGTCTTTGTCCTTCTGTTTGTTATGTACGATTTCACAACCAAATGGTGGGACCAATTCAGCTTAGAATTTTAAACTAGATATTAATATACATTTTCTTGCGTTCTCAGCCCTTCCCGAACGGCAAAGAAGGCAAAAATATTGATAAAGATATAAGACAAGTGGATCCAGTTAACGAAGCAGACTCGAAGCTTGCTCCTCACAACACATGTGGGATTGATACAAATGGAAATAAAATATTCGGAGGGCAAGTGACGGAGTTAGACGAGTTCCCCTGGATGACTTTATTGGGATACCGCAATGGCAAGTTTTTTTTTTCATGACGGATAGACCAGCACTTGATCACTATCTCACCTGGTGTTGTGACAATGTGGTCTAAGATGGAATAGTGTTTGTCTGGAAATAAAAGACAGTACTGAGACGAGGCGCTGGATAACTAACTTTAGTCCAATCCACCGAACGCAACTATCCCGGTTTGTCTTTCAGTTATCATCATTCTAGGCCTAATGTGTTCACCGTTTTAGACCACGTCATCGCTAACCATTAATTAGTTAATCTTTGTCCGAACAACACAAGGAAATTTCATGAGCTTTCGCAAAATAAGTATGATTTTTGGTTTTTGGTGACCCATAACAAAACCTTATATAGCTTTTGTTTGCTTTTTTGCTTGCATTCGATCGATACTAATTCATTAAACATGCAAGGTCTACAGCTCATACTAGTAATAATTGTGTGTTCAAGCATTGATACATATATTGTAAAGGTCAAATCTTGCACCATGAATAATAAGATTAGAATTACTTCCTCTTATCGCACGGGGATAAAATTTAACAGGATAGTTCAGTTACTATGACAGTGCATTTTCAACCGACTTCCAAAAAGAAGGAGGTTCTCAATCTCAAAGTTCGTCTGTATGTTTTTATTGGGGTGTATGTTACGCGACTACTCCGTCAATTGTGAACCGATTGGAATTATTCTTGTAATTTTTGTAATCGGTAGTGTAACGTACCCTGCCAATTACAAAAAGAATCATCCGAGGTGGTCCCATTGTAATTTCATTGAGATCTGATCAGTATCTTCAGAGATATGACGATAAACGTCTTAAAGTTGCTATTGAAATTGACTCGCGGGGCATTGAAGTCGGTTGTTTTAGTTTTTAAACTATCCTAATTATTGTGATATATATTTACTTATAAACGCCCAGTGTTGGATCCAGCCAAAGAATTCGTCAACGCAGCAGTTGACTATAAACTATCGTATGAACGCGGAATGGCGGTTGATAGCCATACCGCGTTTTTTTTCTTTTGGCTGGATCCAACACTGGGCATAAATAAATATATATCACAATAATTCGGATAGTTTAAAAACAACCGACGATGACAGTTTAGTTACAGTTTACTATTGACGTGAACCCACTCCAGATACAAGCATATTTAGCTTAGTTGGAGGGGTTAACAAGAATACTAGTAATGTGCAACCCAAATTGCGAGTAATCTTTTCATTAAAAAAAATTTTAAAAAAAAAAGTACAAAAATGTCTTATAAGTTTTCTTTTACAGATACCAAGCCAATAAAGTATCGTTGCGGAGGATCACTTATCAACAAACGTTATATAGTGACGGCTGCTCATTGCATCATTGGTAGAATTGTAAGAGCTATAGGAAAATTGTGAGTACCCCTTTAGTAGTTCTATTAATTACCTTGAAAATCATGACATTGATGACCGAACACTTAAAATCTGCGTAAATAACTTTCAATAAAGATTTTACTCAGATTTAGGTTTCCGAAACAAACACGTGAGCCTACAGAGCTCAATGTATTCAATTAAATAAAACGACAAATGATTTATTTTCTTCAATCTTTGCCCATCTCAAAAATTCCGGAGTAAACAAATTTAATTCCGAAATTTTCGAAAATGGAATACGACCGCAATCGAATCCTCTAGTAGTGATAGAGATAGCTCTACAGATATCACAATTCACGAGCGCGTAAGGACGAATGGTATCGGCGAATCAGTAACGACATTGTAAAGACAGCAGATGGTTGTTCACAAAAATGAAGAAGACCTTGAGAGTTAGGTCAGAACATTCTAGGCATAGCGTGTTCACCATCATCGACTACATATTGCTTACCACCAGGCGAGATAGTGGTAAACGCTAGCTTATAAAATATGTTTAAAAAAAGCGTGATCGGCTCTAGGTTGGAGGCAAATAATTATGAATATTTATAAAGATGGTACTAAGAGTTTTATATTTCACAGGGTAACAGCTCGTGTAGGAGAGTACGATATCCGAACTGATGTGGATTGCATTGGTAAAGAAGACTGCGCTGATCCGATGCAAGAGATTGCTATACAATTGGCTGTTGCACATCCTGGTTATAATGAATATGACATCAACAGGATGAATGATATTGGACTTCTCCGGCTTGCGAAAAGAGTTACATATTCTTGTAAGCATTATGAAATTTTATCTTAATGGTTTAAATGTAAAAATATGATGATGATGATTTGAGTCGAGTCGTTAGTGATTCTGAACACGTAACCGAGGTCGTGGGTTCGATACCCACAAAAAAAAATGTCCTTATTAGTGATGTTGGTATGACAAACATAAGTAGGTAGTTAATTTCAAGAGTAACGTTAAAGTTAATTTAACATTTAACAATAACTGAGATTTGACATTTATTTGATCAAGTTATGTTACTGTTAAGTGATGTTCGTAAGAGTTAAGTAACGTTCATTTATTAACATAAGTACAACGTAAAATTTCGGATTGTGTTTAACAATTTACAAAAATATAAAGTGTGTGACACTTCAAAGAAACATAATATTTGATTTACGCAGTGCAACATCTCTCGTTGGATTTGAAAACTGTAATGATTTCTTCCGAATGATTAACTTACGTAATAAGTAGTCATAGATGGCGCCACCAATGCATAATTGGGTTAACAAATGCAATCCACTAATTTCGTCGTATCGATGGATCGAACCGTGGCTTAATTGGCAGAGCACCTGGACGTGTAATCCGGGGGGTGCGGGTTCGAGTCCCGTTGGTACGATGAAATTTTGGATTGTGTTTAACAATTTACAAAAATATAAAGTGTGTGACACTTCACAGAAACATAAAACGTAAAATCAATTAATTAATTAATTTTTAAATGTTATCATGACTTAACAAAACCCCTTAAGTAAAGTTTTTTTTTTAATAATTGATTAACAAGCGTTTGACCACTATTTCACCTGATGCTAAGTGTAGATGTGATCGACGATGTAGCACGCTTGCCTAGAAGATACCTGTTTACTCGCGATTTGAAGATTTTTTAAGTTGCTTATCAGCCGAATACGTATAAAGTTAATGTTAAGTAAAATTGCTTATTAACCTAAAGTGCTAGATTGTTGTGGCTATCGGGTCGTATTTACAAATAATATAATAATTAAAAAAAATAACAAAATCTTTAGAGCAAAACACTTCAAGGAGGATGGATGTCTACAATTTTGTGCCTAGCAATATTATTACAAGCCTTTGTTTAACATTGTAACATAAAAAATACTAGCTGTGCCCCGCGGCTTCGTCCGCGTTAAGAAGTATCCTATATGCTAATTTTTAGTACTGGCTATCCCTATACAAAATTTAAGCTAAATCAATCCAGCCATTTGACCGTGAATAAGTCCCAAACAAATAGACAAACTAAAATTCGCATTTATAGTATTGGTGTTGATAATATTAATTTTAAACATACTACTGTCAAAATATTGTATTTACTTAATTTACAAATCTACTTATAGTATGTTCAAAACTTATTCAACCTGTATATTTAATAACTTAATAAAACTAATATATTAACTATGACTAATAAATAAAATAAAAACTACATATAACAAATGAAATGCAGGTCGCTTTCTACTGGTAGAGTACCCAAAATGCTGGCGACATTACCTCTTTGAATGGCGAAATTAATGCGTTTCCCGAGGTAAGCGTCATCTCTTTGGTCGTGGAGACATCGATTAGGCGCCTGGACAGCTCCTCACCTCACCACCTCACGGGCCCATTGTTTCGACCCCAAACGGAAGAAATGCATAGCTGTCGCCGTTGCTTCTATATTTCTTCCGTTTGAGAGCTTCTGCCGCGTCTGCAGCTGCACCTGCCGCCCGTATTAGGTATTATGAAGATAGGAAACTGCCAACGTATCGACGCACGTCGCATCCCACACTAGCGGCTTCCCACGACATCAGGGAACCAATGTCATGCCGTCAGGCCTTTTACCATCGTCACGTGTGACCCTGTTGATAATTTTCTTTATTTTTACTCTTCTAGACTTTATACAGCCCATCTGCCTCGTGAATCCCATGGAACTGCTACAAGTGGGCACTAATCTAACCGTTGCAGGGTGGGGGCACACTTTGGAAGGTACGTTTGAAATTAAATGGAAGTTTCTTTGGAGTTGTAATACAGGGTATCCTATAATTTACTGGTTTTACTTTTTACCTTACTAAAATAATGATAGTAAATCCCGCCGACAGACAGGTCAAGGTAACCATATTCTGATGCAATATTAATTAAAGTTTGAAGTAACAGAATACTCTAGACTATCAAGGGCTGTGTGTGTTTCCAGAACACCGTAAGGTTATGGTGGCAAACGTTCTCCTTCTACTTCCTATCAGAATTTAGATAAAACAAATATAACGTTATTTATAATTTTCAGGAAATAACAGTTATGTGAAACAAAAAGTATCAGTTCCATTGTTCGATAAAAATCAGTGTAAAGAACTATTTCTTACATTAAACGCCAACATCAGTGACACCCAAGTTTGCGCTGGTGGAGAGTTCAGCAAAGATCCTTGTATGGGAGATTCTGGTGGTCCCTTGATGAACATCAGACCTGAAGGTGTTTGGGAAGCAGTAGCAGTTATGTCGTTTGGTTATGGTTGCGGACGCGACGGTTGGCCAGCTATTTATACTTCAATCTCCAGCTATTTCGACTGGATTCTGAAAACCATGAGATCAACTAATATACGTAGGAAGGATAATGAATTATAATATAATAATAGTTAATTTTGCTAAGGTTATTGAATGACTTGCCGTGTCCTGTGGCTTCGCCCTAAATAACAGGTATTTGGAAAAAGTACCCAATCCAAGTTTACTATGTTTATTATGTGTGTGCCGAATTCCTTCTAGATTTAAGAAGTTTTTGCATGTAAGCATTAAAATCCGTTGAGTAGTTTAAAAGATCTCAGTGTATAGAGGGAGGGACTGACAGCTGGACCGGAAAGCGACTTTGTTTTATACTATGTAATGATAGGATAGGATTTCATATTTGAGAAATGTTATTCAATTATATGTTCCATTATAAAATAGGCGATTTATTGAATGATAATGATAAAACGTAATTTATCTAATACTATAAGAATCTTTGTCCTGACATACTGACTGACTCACTGACAGACAACGCACAGCCTAAACCGCTGGTCGTAGAGACTTGAAATTTTGAGGGTATATTTGTCTTAGTACGCAGGGGTGTACTAAGAAAGGATTTTTCAAAATTAACCCCTTTAGGGGATGAAATGGGGTTTCAAAGTTTGTATGGAGAAAGAAGATTAGATAGTCTTTTCTATCCGAAACTTCACACAAGTGCTTCAGTACAAAAATAAGTAAATACGTGTTTCAGGTTTTTTGAAATTCCACCCATAAGAGGGTGAAATGGGGTAACAAAGTGTGAAAATCAATATTTTTTCGGATTGCGCTGAAATTTGGCAGGCAGATAGTTATTACGAAGTGAGTTCCCTCTGAGAAAGTATTTTTTCAAAATTCACCCCTGAAGGGGATGAAACGGGGGTTCAAAGTTTGTATGGATAAATAAGATAAGATAGTCTTTTATATTTGAAACTTAACACAAGTACTTAAGTAAGTAAATACGTGTTTCATGCTCTTTCGAAATTCCACCCCTAAAAGGGTGAAGAGGAGTAACAAAGTCTGAAATCAATATTGTTTCGGATTGCGCTGAAATTTGGCATGCAGATAGTTATTTTGACATAGGAGAAAGAATTTTTCAAAATTCACTCTTCAAGGGGATGAAGCGGGGGTTCAAAGTTTGGATAGTCATTTTATTCGACATTTCACACAAGTACTTCTGTAAATAAATAAGAAAATACGAGTTTCAGACTTTTTAAAAATGCCACCCTAACAGGATAAACTGGGGTAACAGTTTAAAAATCAATATTGTTTCGGATTGCGCTGAAATTTAGAATGCAGATAATTATTATGACGTAGGTATCCGCTCAGAAAAGATTTTCTAAAAATTCCTCCCGGATACGGAACGGGGAATCATAGTTTGTATCGCGAAACAAGATGAGATAAAGTACGTGTTGTAGGATTTTTCGAAATGGGGTAGGCAACGAAGTCTGAAACTTTGGGTTTTTCGGGGTTTATAAACATGAATCCCGAATTGCCTTAGTCACGCGATAACATAAAAACGGGTGAACCGATTTGGCTCATTCTTTTTTGATGTTTTTATTGATAGAATCGTTTTTACAAAAGAAACGTTTTAAGTAAATAAAATAAGTTTTTAAACGCGGGCGAAGCCGCGGGACACTTCTAGTTTTATATAAAAATTAAAATAGGACACAGATTATGCTTACGAAATGTTAATAGTTTAAACTGTTGATGTGTTTGATCATTAAAATCATGTTTATTTTATTATTTATATCACGGAACTTTGTTCAATGTGGATAATATTTCTATAGCCTTGTTAAAATTATTAACAAAACTATCTCATCTAATTTTGTTTATGTTAGTTTATTAATATAATATATAATATTAAATATATTATATAATATTAAATAGGTTTAATAAATGTTCTATCTATATATCTTTGTTGTTTTCCTGAGTTCGGATTGGATATCCTGCATCTTCGGTCGAAGCTATTGAAAAATCAATAACGTCACAGCATCTTTTCTGTTCATAGGCAATCTAAAATATATACTCATACAAGTTGAATTGACAGTAAATGATCATAAATGAACAGATATCTTCCAAGGCCAAGGCCAAGCGTGTTACATCGTCGACCACATCGTCACTTAACATCAAGTGATGGTCAAACGTTTGACTATAATGAATAAAAAATAAAACTGGCCAAGTGCGAGTCAGCATCGTGTCTCTTATCGCACACTTAGGGAGGGTTCCGTACAATACGAAACATAACAGAGTTTCAACCTCATATATTTGATTAATTGATATTACCAAAAATATTTGGTTTGGTCGCGATCTAGAAAGACGGGGCTCGTTTACTAGCGCCATCTATGTCATTTGGCCGAAACTAATTGGATAGATGGCGTTTAAAAACACGTTTTTTGTATGGGGACCGCCTTTACATTTTAACTTTATTTTATTTTTAGTATTTGTTGTTCAAGCGGCAACAGAAATACACCATCTGTGAAAATTTCAACTGTCTAACTATCACGGTTAATGAGCTATAGCCTGGTGACAGACGGACAGACAGATAGACAGACAGACAGACAGACAGACAGACAGACAGACAGACAGACAGACAGACAGACAGACAGACAGACAGACAGACAGACAGACAGACAGACAGACAGACAGACAGACGGACAGACGGACGGACGGAAGGACGGACGGACGGACGGACGGACGGACGGACGGACGGACGGACGGACGGACGGACGGACGGACGGACGGACGGACGGACGGACGGACGGACAGACAGACAGACAGACAGACAGACAGACAGACAGACAGACAGACAGACAGACAGACAGACAGACAGACAGACAGACAGACAGACAGACAGACAGACAGACGGACAGCGGAGTCTTAGTAATAGGGTCCTGTTTTACCCTTTGGGTACGGAACCCTAAAAAAGATCATCCCGTTATAACTCACTAGCAGCCCGCCCCGGCTTCGCACGGGTAGAACATATATGCCTACAAAATTTGCATCAGTTTGTTGCATCGAATATAAAATATGAACATATTTAACAATCATCGTCATATTTCATCCAATTTACACAAAACCTTAACGAAATATGCACCTAAACCATTTTGCGAAGCGTGTTTGTGAAATTCGTGATATCTTCTAGAGTTTTCATTTGAATTATATACTGGATAAAGGACAATTTTAATCTATAATATGTGGCCAAGCTAATTAACGTAATTATTTGGATAAGGATTAATACTATATACTTGAAAATAGCCTTGGAAGTTATGTAATATTTTTTAACAACAAATTAAAAATTAAAATGGTTACTGTGAGTCAACCTTAAGAGATAGACATATACTGTCACGGACTTTTTTGTAGGTCTTATTAAGTTGTACAACTCTTGCATAGAAAATATTCTTCCATCTATTTTCAATTGAGCAGCGTTCGTAAGAAACGTGTTTTTTCGACCGTTTTTTTGTCGACTTAGGTTGCAAATTAGGTCTCCACGAATGTACCTTTGATTTAAACGGGATAATATATAGCCTATTTTCATTCCGAAAGTCAATTCTATGCATTAGTGAAAGAATTTTTTAAATCGGTTCAGTAGTTTTTGAGCTTACTCATTACAAACATTCAAAAATACAAAAATACAAATACAAATGAAAATACAAATGTTCTCTCTTTATAATATTAGTATAGATTAATTACAATAAAACTGAAAAATACAGTTAAACATATATATTTTGCACTTTTATTTATAACAGAAATTAATAATTTGTCCAGATTGTTCAGTTTATATATAACTACATGTAAATAAAAAAAATCTTACTAAAATGGTCCGAATTAAAATAATGGTGGCATCATTTAAATTCGGACCTTTTTAAAAACTTAATAAATTAAAAGTACAAATTAAGAAGAAAACATGATTGTTTTACCATACCACTGAATCAAAACCATCTATATCCCCTGACAACTCATTCTAACTGCAAAATGTAAGTTTGCTTTTATTGCATCTATTATTTTTCACCTGTTGGTAAGTGCTGATGCGGTCTAGGATGGGTAGTACGCTAGCCCTAGAATAGGAAGTTGCTCTTAAGGATAGTTGCCGGAACACATTAGATGTTAGGATTATGATGATTATTTCCTTTGGGGAAAAGTCTTACTCGTACATAAAATACTACATTTTCATCATCTATAACTATGTACATATATTTTTCCGCCCAAATAATATAGTATTTTGCCCGCTAAACGAGTGTATAATCAAATCGGGGCTGAAATTGGGGGGCCAATACAATTAGTAGACGAGACTTGGGAGTTAATGTGGTTAATCGTTAAGCGAATTGCAAGGAAATTGCGCCCCACTTGGGGTCTGGTTGGGCAGTGGGTCGGCTCGATATAAAAGTAATATTTCTCTGAGTAAATATGTCACGAGGGGAATAATGTATGTTTTGTACTATATTGTTTTTTAAATATTTTTTTTAGTCAGAGAGACGAAAACTTAACCACTTGTCACAAAACAATGAGACCTAAACGTCCCTCACGAAGTCGGAAGTACTTTCTACACCCTACACTTACTTACCTACCACTACACCAACTAATCGAGTCACTAAATGCCCTGAATGTAGCACTTACTGTATCGTCGTCGACACCAAACAGGTACGGAATTCGAACCCGTACCTTAGATATTAACAAGTACCGTACTAGCACAAGTCCACTACTAGGACCCCCGGCAGAGCAATGGAACAACAGGGCGTGGGTCGGGCCGAGGGACCTGCCGGACGGCCCCAGAGGAGTGGTGATAAAAAGAGGTTAAGACCTTAAGGGAGTTCCCTCGACAATAAGATACTCAATTATATCATAAGTTTATTAACCAAATTTAAATTAGCTCTCTAATCCTAATGGGACCTAAACTGACTTCCATACCTACGCAACAATGAGATTCTTACGTGCCTCAACGACAGGAACGTTCTCCTGCAGCTTTGATCCAGAGCCTTGACCGGCCTGGACACAGGTTTCTATTCCACGCGCACCACTGTGTCACGGGCGTCATCTCTACTCGTTGGCCCGCACTCAAGTCCCGAGAGCTCGTCCTCCCCACCTTGCCAGGCCTGCCGCCCTCGCGTCACCAAACGTCGCTGCTTCTGTCCACCAGGTGACGTCCCAACACTCGATCTCGCCAATCGGGTTGGACCGTTGTTTCCACACCCACACATGAAACGATGTTGGAACGCTTCCACCCGGACTGACCAATGGGACGAGCTGTGTAGCTTCTCCATCCATAGAGTTTAAAGGTTAGACTATACGATGCAATCTCATTGAATGTATCGCTTACACATCGCGATCAAATATATCCACGAACAAAACGTAACACTACACACTATCGCCTTCTAAATAAATGACACATGTTTTTGTTAGGCAAGCGTTTGACTACCATCTCGCTTGGTGGTAAGCGACGATGTGGTCGAAGATGATTAACACGCTAGGCCTAGAATACTCTTACTCCTTTCTGCCGTAACACCGTAATGTTATGGTGGCAGATTGTCTCTCTCTCTGGTGGTAAGCTACTTTTTTGGTAGCTAGCCAAGCAGAACATCGGTATATAATATGATCCTACCAGTTGTGGAATAAGATAAAGTTGTGCTTGTCTAGAAATAGAAGCCAGCAGTGAGACTTTTGCGCTGGATACCCGACTTTAGTCCAATAATACAAAGCGCAGCTATCCTATCCTCACTTTAAAGCTGGCAAGCACCAAACATTGCGTCAGAACTCGGCTAACTGATTAGCAATATGTTTTTGTTCGGTGGGTCGTAACAATGACTCTTCCGTGGGTATCAACGATTCCCCTTCGATGATCAAATGACATCCGCGAGTCAGTAAACGCAGTGTGGTACCCAGTAACAAGATGGAGCGACGATACACGAAGGAGTGGTTGGCAGTAATTGGACAACAAAAGTCGAAGTCAGAGCTTAGTGCATTGAGAGAGATTTGTATCCAGCAGTTTACTGATATCGGTTGATTTAGATGATGATCATGCGCACTCGTATGTAGCCTATAACTTCTTTAGGAAATCCCTGGGTGCTTCTAAAGGATGACTGTTTGAAAAGGTAATGGCGGCGGCGGATCGAGCTAATATCGAACAAAGCATGACGTCAAATACTTCGCTGAGAATGATAAAATTCTTGAGGAAAATTGGAACAGAGGTAATTTTTATCATTTGAAACTACCTAAAATAATTCCTCGAGTTCGAAAAATCTCCTTGCGTATCTCTCAAATCTCGAGGAATGTAAGTTCTGTTGTGTAAACTATTATATTATTATTAACCATTATAATATTAGCAGTTACTCTATCTTGTTATAAATACAATTAATATGTAATGATGTTAGTATTTATGTTTTATGAGTTTTCCGCGAATATAAATGCATGGTACGCAGAAACCATAGAGTTGTGATACTATTCTCGGGAAAATCCGTCAATTAGGGATAGCTCCTTTAAGGCTCGTTTCACTATTTAGAATAGAAAAAATATATATATAGAATATAATGATTTATTATGAAAACTGTGTCATTAAAATATGACAATTTTGTCTTAGCTTGTTCATCCCCAACATATTACAGCATATTGGCGCTTTTTTTAGCACATTTACGCTCCGTTGGCGTAAAAGTAAAAGATTGGCTTGACTTCTAAGAGAGAGGTCGCCGGTTCGAATCCATGTACGGATGTTCGTACGCAGATGACACAACCAAAGTACAAAGTAAAGAAATAAAAATACCTTAATAAGGTACAAAACCTATAATACCGGCACAGGCTATTTATTATGACGTTTCCTAAGTAACGTTAGCATAAAAAACTATATTTTTTTATATATGCGGTTAGTTTTAAAAACGGGTATCATTTGTTTATAGTGTTCCAATTTTGATGGCTAAGGCTGAGTTGCACCATCTTACTTTAACTATATAACAAACGTCAAAAATCAGTCAAACTCCATACAAAAACACCGGTTATGGTTATAGTTACAGTTAAAGTAAGATGGTGCAACTCATCCTTAGGGCCAGTTTCATCGTTTCCTGATAGCGCTAAAATAATGAAATCTGACTGATTTGTGACATCTTTTATATGGCGTCATCTAACGAATTATCAGAAACCGGTGAAACTGGCCCTTAGTCTCTGTTATATTATTATTTCAAATTTCTTGAACTAAAACACATAGGTTGTCAATATTAATGCAGTACGTTTTTAAATAAAATATTTCAATGTAAATCAAAAATAAGATATATTATCTTAAGATACGTTCATTTAATATCGATCAACCTACGTCATTTTTGTCACAAAACAAAACAAAACAAACATAAAATTGCATTTATCGAGGCAAATTTTACTAAATGTCACATTAGGAATAAAATAAATAATTACAAAGATATAAGAAAGATATAAATACACCCAACACCACTAAATCATTAAAATGAAGGCGTCATAAACATAATATAAATTTAAGTTTGTTGCTAACTGTACAGATGTAAGCAACAAAACATATCCGTCAAGTATTTAACGTAAACAGTTGACCTCAAGCAATCAGTAGTACCGAGGCAAGTCGAACGAACGACCTGTTGTCTCTATAATTTTAATATTTATTGAACTAGTCTTATTTAGTCTTTGTATTAACTAGTCACGACTAAGGCGGTGATGTGAGTGAAATCTAATAAAGTGATACGGAAAATTAAAAATGAAGAACTTTGTGTTTTTTATATCTTCGCTGTTATGGAGCTGTGTGTGTAAGTATTAATTAATAAACCTGTATAAAAACTAAGCAGTAGTAATAAAATGGCAAAGGTTTGCTCGTTGAAGTGGTAAAATCATTATGTATATTTTGGCAGTAGTAGTAATATTTTGTTGGTGATCACTATTTTTTATTTGTACTGACGCGAAAAATTATGTGAAACGTGAATTATAATCAAATTGAGATCCTCCTCATTTTTGAAGTCGGTTAAAAAGTATTCAATATGTTAATCCAAATTATAAACTAGCAGTGTGCGGAATTATATCTAAGTTCGTTCAGCCATTTTTGCGTGAAATTTTGAACAATCACTCAAACATAAACTGACGATTATCATAAATTAATTAAAAATCATATTTCGTGGTATCTTGTTAAGGAAAATGCGAGTTGCTCACTATGTTCAAGATGCACAGAATAACAAATGAATAACACTTAATTGGTACACATTTAGAATCGTTTGGTACGAAAAAGGGAGGGAGAATGAGGAGGTACTAATTCTTTAGTAAGCAGATAAAAGGTGTTTAACTGACTTCACAAAAAAGGAGGAGATTCTAAATTCGTCGGATTTTTTTCTGAACACGTAGAAATTTGGTACAATATAATCGTACATACAGGATTACGTGTTCCAAAATGTTACAGAAATTTATCATTTTACTTACTTTTATTTATTCTGTGCCTATTTTAAGCAATCGGGCATATTACAAGAAAACTCTTATTTGTAGACATCAGAAAGGTTAATTTTAGTCATTTCCGAGTATTCTAGGCCTAGCGTGTCATTCTTCAACCATCTTCATTCATACTACGCCACAACCACATCATTGCATACCACTGTGCGATATTGAGATCAAACTCCATCCTATTAGACATTTAAAAAAGTACCATATGAACGCAAGTCAAGCAAGTGGGTTTACCCACTTGCTTGACAAAGATTAATTTTAATTAATCTTTCCTTGGGTAACAATGACCAAAAAATCAATTTACAGATAAAGGCCGATGTAAAATAAGAAATGTACAATACATTGTGTCACACATTTCTATGTTTAACAACATTGTGTTATGTTATACCTACTTTATATCTCTACTTAGAAAATATAGGTAACTATGCGTTATATATACATATTTCCTTAATAAGTAGGTACCTACCTACTTACCGTTTATGCATGCAAGCAGGAAAATGAAGTAAAGATGATATATAGACCTATACCTCTATAAAATACAGAGGATAAAATACTAAAACACACTGGGTGATTAAAGCATTGTATTCATACCTATAATATACAGTATATATTAAACTGGTTTTCGATAGCACCGAGTAATTTATATACGTAAAATTGCGCTTGGAAACCTTTGACTTTGAGACCCTAATGTTAGTGAACTCGAAACTTGATTTGGTGGTTGTTTAGTGGATCTTATGGATTAGTAAGTAATTTATTTTTACAAGCGTACTTGCAACGTTGAGTATGTAAGATGTCTGTCAGCAAACTATTTTTCAATAATTTGCTTGTAACCGCCTGTTCACAGCTGTCGTGTGTTGAATACGATTTTTAATCGGATGTTCCAGTGGCACTTCCCGCCTGTTCACATATATCATGTATCGGATCCGTTTTTTAATCTGGTTGTCAAAACCAATGAAAAAATCGGGCCGACAAGTGTAAATTGCTTCATCTAAAATGTTTTGCCACTGGAACATCCGATTTAAAATTTGATCCGACACACGACATGTGAACAGGCGGTTCACATTCACAATTGTCGGCTCGATTTTGTCTTTTGTTTTGGCAACCCGATTAAAAATCGGATCCGACACACAACAGATGTGAACGGCGGTTACAAGCCAATTAATGATAAACTGTTTGTATTGTTTGTATGTAAGTTCGGTGACACTGCAATATTATGGTAGCATCGAGCTGATCTGATAGAGCCGGGATGTCGGGACTGTACTTTTGATGGCATATGAGTAGAGTGGTGAAATTCGTGCTAGTATGCCTTTGGTATCATTAAATCTTTCCTATACACTTGATGAAGAGAGTCTTTACACCAAAACTTGTTTTTAAAATTGTTTTTGTATTATTATATTGTTTTATGTGTCCTTGTGTATAAGACTGACAAAGTATATATATTGAAAAGTAGTTCAAATTTTATTCACTTTAAAAATGTCTTTATTTTGTCGAACTGTTTTATTGAAAAACATTTTTTGTAAAGGTTTTTTTGGAGTTTTGGGCAAAATTATCGAAAGCTGTCATCGATTGGAAATAATATACAAAAAAATATAAACCGCGTCTAAAATAATATGATACCTCTTGAAAGCTAGGTAGTGTTTCATTACATTACATTTGATTACAACAATATTTTTTTTTGATAAACGCGACATCGCGCATCGCAACGAATACTTAGCGGTTACGGAGTAAAATTCAATTATTATTATTTAGCTCTTATAAGTTTTGATGGTCACTGACACTTCATATCACTCGTTTAACAATCAACGGGTTATTGACCAAAACAAATAAACAAAATATAATACTGTTATTCCGATTTTGGACCTGGACTTTTCGCAGACCTCAAGTAATTTCGCTTTACTTTTATTTTTTTCTTAAAAAGACATTCATCGTTAGGTTTACCATTATTTCACCTTTTGTCTCTATTTCAATAAAAAGTTATTTACGCAAAACAGATAACTTTGTTTTATTCTAAAGCATAGCCTTATAAATGGGCTCTATAAAAATATATACATGTTCTATGTTGGTTGTAACACATTTGGAATAAACTGAGAAAATCAGAATATCCCTAGACAGTGTTGATGTGTGTAATAATAGTATTAAGACAACCTTGTAGCTACACAAAATTTGGTAGATAGCTGGTGCACGAAATTGACAACGTTTAAACTTCGAGCATTTACCAATGGAGATGTTAACGCAAGGCGTACCCCTCTGCTGGCCATATAGCCATTTTTGGCCATAATATGAGCATGCGTAACTACGCTGTATATTAAATACTGTGTACGTGTTTCAAGCTAGTGTGCGGGATCGTTAAAGTGAGTGATTTGTGTGTGTGCAATGCGTGTTTACCTCGTCCCCCGTAAGTATCGGCAGAAAAAAATGTTTGCGGATTACAACCTTAACATCTCCATTGGTAAATGCTCATGCTCGAAACGTTTCATACGTTGTATTGTGTAATTTCGTGCACCAGCGAATAGATTTAATTGTTTTTTGATAAAAGTATACCTATCTCAACACAAGGAGTAAAATATTATCCAAAAAATTGTAACTGTTTATTTTATTATTTAGAAAATAATAAGTAAAAATAAGAAATTATCTTTTGCTCTAAAAGGCTATTTAATTAATAAATTGTTTACTGAAAGTTTACATTCACAAAAAATTAAGGCTCTAACCTCAATAGCTTCTGGGAAAATTAATTTATGTAATGAAATTAGAAATGTTGGGTATCAAATTAAAAAATAGAAATATATTACCTCGAAAACTAACATTCTTGAAACATACACGAGTTAGTCCATGGGCCTCTTCACCCATGGTTTTTGTTTCGACTAGTGACATCCTATATTCCGGCCGTAGGCACCATCAGCGCCATAGGATGACGCTAGGAAGCATTCTCAACCATACCACAGAATAATGAATAGTACAAGTAACCATACTATCCTACTACAATAATATTATAAAGGCAAAAGTTTTTGTGTATGGTTGTTACTTCTTTACGCTAAAACTTCCAAAGCGATTGAGCTGAAATTTAGTATGCAGATAGCCTAGAACCCTGGAATAGCACATAGGGTACTTTTAACCCGATATTCCCACCGTAAAACCGCGGGACAGAGCTAGTTTATACTGAAACGTACTTATATTAATTATTATAAAAATAACGTTTTAGATACCCAGCCCCAGGTGCCTTTTCCAAATCAAATCCTAAATTATAGTGATGCTACACATACGAAAGTGCCAACGTGTTTCAGGAAATAAATTTTGAGATAAATATTGATCTTGAACCTTTATTGGGAAATAACATCATGTTATCGGCAAAGGTTATCGAATCGAAACGGCGGGCGTGAACGTAATGAAATTAAATGAATGTTTATCTCTAGCATATAGGTGTTAAACATATTAGTAGTCCTTCTATATTTTCATTTTTATGACATGTGGAAATTTATAAGACTTACATTATACTAGAGTTCTCATCAATTTCACAAATATAAAATATTAATATATATAAAATGAATTTAAACTAATACATGTTTAATTTAACTTTTAAAATAATGTTTACACATAGTACATATACACAACTTAAACACACACATATACACACATTACACACATATACAACTTAAAACTAAATTAAGATAAAAACTATTTTAACTGATATAAATAAGTAAAATGTTATAAATAAATAAAAGTTGGCATTAAACTGGCCAAGTGCAAGTTGAATTCGCACTCGTAGGGTTCCGTAGTTAAGTATTCCATAACTATGATATTTCGCAACTACAAAATTAAATTTGTTTTTCCATAGTATTTGTATGAAAAACAAAGTTATCTTTGCGGTCGCCATATCTCTAAAACTGCTGACTGTATCTCGTTCAAACCAATTTTCGTTGAAAGTTTTTATTGAGATCTACAGCATATATTTTTTTTAGATTTTTCACTCCCATATTTTAAAAGTTAGAGGGGGGGGGGGACACATTTTTTTAATTTTTTTTTCATTATGAACTGTGCAAGCGTTTGACCGCTATCTCACCTGATGGTAAGTAAGTAAGCTATTTTACCACTTGACGCGCCTATCTTTTAAATGATTGACTTTGAGAAAAAATGATTTTAGGAACCTCAATGTCATTTTTGAAGACCTATTCATAGACAACCCCACACATATAGGTTTGAAGAAAATTTTTTTTTTGTTTCAGTTCCATGTATGGGATGCCCCCCCTTAAACTTTTATATTTTTTATTTTTGTATAAAAATCGAAAAGCGGTTCACAGAATACATCTACCTACTAAATTTCAATTCTGTAGTCCTAACAGTTTCGGAATAAAATGGCTGTGACTTACGGACGGACAGACAGACAGACAGACAGACATGACGAATCTATAAGGGTTCCGTTTTTTGCCATTCGGCTACGGAACCCTAAAAACAGAACCTAGGTCGCAGCTGCCTGCCGGTAACGTTCCCAAAAAGCTGGCGACGTTACCTCGTTACGTTTTTTAGGGTTCCGTCGCCGAATGGCAAAAAACGGAACCCTTATAGATTCGCCATGTCTGTCTGTCTGTCTGTCTGTCTATCCGTCCGTATGTCACAGCCATTTTATTCCGAAGCTATTAAGACTACAGAATTGAAACTTGGTAGGTAGATGTATTCTGTAAACCACTTTCCGATTTTTATACAAAAATAAAAAAATTAAAAGTTTAAGGGGCATCCCATACATAAAACTGGAACAAAAATTTTTTTTTTCTTCAAACCAATACGTGTGGGGTGTCTATGGATAGGTCTTCAAAAATTACATTGAGGTTCCTAAAATCATTTTTTCTCAAAGTCAATCATTTAAAAGATAGGCGCGTCTAAGTGGTAAAATGTGTGTCCCCCCCCCCCTCTAACTTCCAAAGTGGAGTGGAGTGAAAAATCTAGAAAAAATATATTCTGTAGATCTCAATAAAAACTTTCAACGAAAATTGGTTTGAACGAGATACAATCAGCAGTTGTTGAGATATAGCGACCGCAAGTATAACTTTGTTTTTCATACAAACATATGAAAAACAAAGTTATTTTTGTAGTTGCGAAAATCATAGTTATAGAATACTCTACTGTGTTACGGAATCCTACGAGTGCGAGTCCGACTTGCACTTGGCCAGTTTATTGTAAAATTATACAGTTATTTACAAATTGAAACAATGATTTAAGTATGACGTCAACTTATTAAATGTTCAATATAAATACATTAAAAAATATATATGCGTCGACTTGAGAAAATCTTCCGTTTTTTTTGTTAGTTAAAAATGTCTGTTGCCATCTCATTGTAGGTTTCGTCGTACCTATATTTATTTAAATAGTCATTTACGGAATAATATGTGCGGTTATGGTATTCCTTTTAAATAGGCTGAAGAGTCTCTAAGAGTCTCTAATATCAGCGTGAATTCTATTGTATAAGGTGATAGACATCGAGTATTTAATTTAAACGGTGTTGTTCGTGACGTAAATTTGTACACATGTCCATCACCATTATTATTATATCTATAAGTATATCGAGGATAAAAATATTGATTACAAGCAATGTCCCGCAATTTTACCCGCGTAGACATCGTTCCCGTGGTAATATCGGGATAAAAAGTACCCTATGTGTTATTCCAGGGTCTAGGCTATCTACATACCAAATTTCAGCTCAATCGGTTTAGTAGTTTTAGCGTGAAGAAGTAAAAAACATACACACAAACTTTCGCCTTTATGATATAAGTAGGAAGTAGGATTACTTTAATTGTTACAAGCCAGGCGGAACATTTATATAATATTATTAATATTGTTTTCGGGATATTTACCATGTTTTTATTTTGATTTGAGTTTGCGATATTTCGGTGCTGTTACAAGCGCCATGTTCACGGACGAACTGAAGATTGCGGGTGAAGAGGTATCACGAGCAAACAAAGTGATCTACCCGCTTTTTTACTCGTTTCGGTCGTTCGGTGCCCTTACCATTTGTTATCGATGAAACTCGTTCACGACACACAAAACTCACAGTATCTTCACGCTTCTTGTGGTGGACTACATATTTTGTATGAGGCTGACACAGACCTACCACTGGACGCCAGATATTCGACAGTTTGAACCTATCCTCACGATTGAAATTTTTGAATTTAGTTATTTCAATAGCTTCTCTAACCAATCTTGGTATGTAGTGGCGTTCCGTCGAAAGTATCTGAGGGTTGTGTAACTCAATCCAGTGGTTGGTGTATAATACAAAATATGTAGTCCACAACAAGAAGCGTGAAGATACTGTGAGTTTTGTGTGTCGTGAACGAGTTTCATCGATAACAAATGGTAGGGGCACCGAACGACCGAAACGAGTAAAAAAAAGCGGGTAGATCGCTTTGTTTCCTCGTGATACCCTCTTCACCCGCAATCTTCAGTTCGTCCGTGAACATGGCGCTTATAATAGCACCGAAATATCAGAGACTCAAATCAAAAGAAAAACATGGTAAATATCCCGAAAACAATAGTGTCAGTGACCATGAAAACTTATATTTATATAATATACTCCTATACCACCAGTGAACAAGCACCCGTGCCAAGATTTGAACCGGCGACATCTCGCTGAGAGACTTCTCATAATCTCTCTTTATAATCTGTGGCATGACTATGCCACAGATTATATAATAGTTGATACGTAAGTCATGCCATCAATCCTTAGGTAATTTTACGCCAACGGTGCAAATTTTTTTGTAGTGAAAACTTCTTAAGCGGCGATGTGCACTTTTCTTGGGATGGGTAAAAATGTTAAACTCGCATCAGGGTCACGTGTCATGACCGTAAGACGAAAATTCGTAAGACGGAGCGCAGGGCGCTTGCGCGAGGTGTCATTCCAACGGAGCGCAGGGTGCTTGCGCGAGGTGTCATTCCAATGGAGCGCAGGGCGCTTGCGCGATGTTTCATTCCAACGGACCGCAGGGCGCTTTCACGTGGTGATTTTTCATCGGAGCGCAGGGCGCTTGCGCGAGGTGTCATTCCAAAATATCCAAAAATGACGTGTGCACTTATGCCGGCACTCCCGGAGTGCAACCCGTTGTTTTTAGGGTTCCGTAGTCCTGACAAGGAACCCTTATAGTTTCGTCATGTCCGTCTGTCTGTCTGTCTGTCTGTCTGCCTGTCCGAGGTTTTGCTAAGAGACCGTTAATACTAGAAAGCTGTAATTTTGTGGAGGTATGTATACATATTACGCCGACGGTGCTAAAATAAAATTATGAAACATATTTTTTTTTAGGGTAGCTCCTCTATATGATAATTGGGGATGATTTTTTTTTCATCTTCTACCCCCATCGTGTGGGGTATCGTTGAATAGGTCTTTTAAAATGACTTCAGGGTTTTTAATACGATTTTTCGATTGAATGCTCCGTTTACGAAATATTAAACTATAAAGTGCAAATTTTTGTTCCAGTAGGGCGTCCCCCCCCCCCCCCTCTAAAAGCTAAACTGCTGGCTTGAAAAATCTGGGAAAATTCGTGATAATAGCGCATTTCATGAACTTTAAAGGAAAATTATAGCGGTTGAGATAACTTTTTTTTAATTAGCTTGTTTTATTAAAACAGTTTGATGTGACACAACAACTTCTAGTGCAAATCAATATAGGGTTAGGTTTCTTGTGACCACAACGCTAGACGATTGCGAACGATTGCTAGAACTGAATCGGTACTTGATTCTTTTTTTTTTAATGTACTAACATTTTTTACTTCGATATTTAGTACATTCGATATTCTGTACTTCGATATATAGAACATTCGATGTTACTTTTGTCGATAATTAGATTTTAGATTTATTGGACGTAAATCTTATTCGATATTATAAACTTTCGACTAAGCACTAAGCTGACATAGCCGTGGTATTCCAGTATCACCGTCTGCTGACTTGAGGTTTTCCTTAATCTATTCAATACTATAAAATACCAGTAGCTATGTCAAAAGATGATTAAAATATGTCTAGAATATAATTATTTTTTATAGATTCACAGTCGACCTGCACCACACCTATAGGACAGCCAAGTAATTGTGTGGACCTCTACGACTGCCCTGCTCTGTTAGCAGCATTTGAACAGAGGCCACTCCAGCCTCATGTGGTCAGCTTCCTGAGACAATCACAATGCGGCTTTGCTGGTTACACGCCGAGGGTTTGCTGCGGTCCTCTCCCTCAAAACAACAACAATGTTCAACCACCCACTACGGTAAGAAGACTGATGTCTTACAAGTATATTGTTATAGAGACTTATTAGATAATTATTATAGACTGGTCGCTGTTCACTAGCAAGTCGATAGATTGCTAGTGAACTGCGATTGTGATTGCTAAGTAACGTTGTAGTCGAGGATGGTAGCACGCTAGGCCTGAAATATAATTTACTCTTAAGCACAGCTGCTGTAAGAATACAAGATGTTTGGCGATAGATTTTTCAACTATAGCGTGCTAGCTGGCAAGTCAGAGACAAGACCTACTGCTATGCAGGGACATGGTAGATTACATGGTAGATAGACATAGACATTACAAGATTGATACAAGCTTGATAACACCTGTATTCTGTCAGCTTAAGTCGCTCCCGCTGTCAGTACGTTAGATCTTTTAAACTACCTACGCAACGGATACGTCCTGTTTACTATCCTTATTTGTAATTTATGACTAACAGACAAACAAATCCTTCCTCTACGGAAAATTATAATTACCGCACCAATAAACAGGAGTTATAATCACCGCACTAAAAAAAACCGGGGAAAAACCTAAGAATTATATAAATACTTTACAAATTATGATTCAATCTTACAAAATAACGTTATTAAAAATGATGATTGAACCTTGCAAATTTATTCTCAGGTAATTCCATCGGATCATGTCTGCAATTAATGTAAAACAGTAAAGGATATGATAACCGGTACAAGTCGACCTTTTGAAGGTACGATCGATGTCACATACCCACCACCGGAAGGGATAAGTAATACAAAAACTTCCGATTAACCTCCTTGTGATCCATAATTTATAGGACTTCTTGAGCAATACACAATGCCTTGTACTCTTTATAGTTATATTAGTTATTGTACTCAATCCGTTTGATCTTGTACTCAATTCTCCGACGTCTTAAAGAAAGGCCAAGTCAAAAGTACGTATAACCGGCGAGCATGTATGAAGACGCTCATGAAAGTGGAAGAAGCGAAAGAGGTATATGTCAAGATCGTAGCATGTGGAAAGAAATAGTATCTGCCTACCCCAACGGGAAAAAGGCGTGATTGTTTGTATGTACGAGTATGTACTTCAGTGATTGATGAAATTACCAAAGAAGGTTTTGTGGTGTTTTAGTAGCAGACATCTCAGAGAAAACCGATAACCGTTTGGGTAAACGTGTTTTAGAGTGGCATGGTCTCCGCTCGGTAAATGTAGTCGTAGTACCTCATACCTCCAATCCAGCCAAAAGCAAAGTGGAGCGATGATATACGTAAGCTAGCTGTCAGCGCTGCAGCGCTTGAAGTAATGTTGATACTGTGAGATATTATAGATTAAGGTATCAAACTATACCTTTCCTAAAAATATATATTTACTACAGACAGGGCGAATTTTTTTTTTTTTTTTACTGTAGATAAGCAAGCGTTTGACTACTATCTCACCTGATGTTAAGTGAAGATGTGATCGACGATGTAGCACGCTTGCCTAGAAGATACCTGTTCACTCGCGATTTGAAGACCCCTGGATTGTACTTCACAGGAAACACAAATTCTGGCAGGGAATTCCATTCCTTTGTATATATTGATATAATATATAATAACACCTACATACAAACATGCTGCGAAAGTGTCATTCAATAAATATAAAGTAAAACACAATCTGACAGACTTTGTTCGTTTATTAATATGTGGAGATAACAGAAGAAAAGTGACGTACATCTTGGGCGCAGGCAGGCCCGCTAGAACAGTCCATAGGAATATACGTAAGGCGAGAGCGCACATAGGACGCCCGTGAGAACGGGCGCTGACGCGATTTTTCAAATGATATAGAACAGATGAGTATAAGACGCGCTTGACGTTCGGTACAAAAGGAGTGAGATATACACACTTATTTATGTCTCGTTATATCAGTGGTGTAGAAAGTCGGTGTAGAATTGTAGTGTGCACGGAGTATCTATCCTCCGTAGTAGTGTGGTATGCTTTATAAGTTCTCACTCGTATGGTACACTCAGTCTATGATGTTTTCTTGGCACTGACAAATAGTTATATTAGTTATCTGAATGAATTGGTTGGTAAACCTCTCTCAACCCCTATACCCGCGCCATATTTGCACCCCTGCAACGTCTATGCGACGTCGTCGTCCCCGTCTTCACTTCATCTCCTCTGTATGTTTTGCTATAGGATAAAGACGTGATAAGACGCGTCTGCGCCACGTTGCCTTATGTATCTTCTATCTAAACAGCGCCTTACAGTTTGTTTTCTGTTGCAGCAACCTTCTCGGCCTGTAGAAAACAACGTCAACCCGGGCCAGGTTGATTCAGTAAACGATGAAGACTCAAGCCCTGCTTACAGGAATACCTGCGGAATAGATACCAACGGAGACAGGATATATGGAGGCCAATTTACTGACCTCGATGAGTTCCCTTGGATGGCTTTGATGGGATACCGTAAACGTAAGTTCCTCCGTCTTATGACGATTTAGCGCAGTATACTAGTATAGTAGTAGTTTGTATAGCATAGTTTCTAACTATATGTATAATATAGCTGATGTAAATTAAAAGTAACGTAGCGTGATTTTGGGTCTGTTGTTGCTCTACAAAATAACGTTGTATTTTGAAATTAAATAATATATATTCGACGGCGACTTATATTATTACTAGCATCAAATAACTTTTCATTTGCGCAATTTATTCTAAGTCTAAGTAATAGTCAAATAATTTATTTTATATGCAACAAAAATATAATATGCAATCACACTCAAAACTACTGTTAAATATCTTCAGTGTTGTTATTAATTCCATCCATATAGCGAAATAAAACTATCAATGAATGCTATTCAATAAATATATTTTATTTATTAAAGTCTAGCAAACCCAATTCGTGGCTTCGCTTGCGAAATATGGTCCATATTTATTCTTTAACTATTGGTTAATGTAACTCGCTTTTGATAGGGGAATGAATGTTTAAAATTGGTCCAGTTGTTTTTCAACCAACTTCGCAAAAGAGGAGGCGGTTCTCAATTCGACTGTTTTTAAAAAAATATTAAATGTTTGTTACCTCAGAACTCTGTCAAATCTTAACCGATTTGAAAAACCTTTTTTTATGTTTGAGAGAGTGTGCTTTCCGTTTGGTTCCATTTAATTTTTATTGAGAACCGATAATATCTTCGGAGAAATGGTGATAAATATTTCAAACTTAGTAATAGAAATTACTATCATGGCATGTGAAGTCGGTTTTTTCGTTTTGTAAACGATCTTAAATTATTAGTTTATCCATTACAAACAAACATGCAAAAATATTATTATGATATAAGTACAGATAAATGAATTTCTGTTGAATGAAGTATACGACTGCAATCACATTTTTCTCACAAAGAAAATATGTAAAACCAACATGACGACTGACATATATGCTGACCGCAGTATTATGTTCTATTTATGAACTTAACCTTAAAGGCAGTACAGGTTTACCTGGTAACCTATAATGCCGATAACCTTGTAAAAACGTAGACCATCCAATAATATATTAATTTATATCAAGTATAATGTACTAGACTTGAATATATGGATGAGTAGACAATTTTGTATAAAACATCTGTCATATTAGTCTTCGAATTAGCGTTGTTATATTTAGCAGTCCAAACCACAAACAAAATTATTCTAATAAATTATTGAATCCTAGGTCAGTGGTTCAAACACAGAAAATAGTACCTATAGATCTGCTAGTTTGTATAGTTATAGAGGTTCTAGTTTGTATAAGACGATAAACTATGTTTGTTATGGTTCTAAAATGTCCTTATGGTCTCGTATTTTAGGTTCGAAGAGTATTACTTAAAATGTCTGCATTGTATGATGATAATATTCGCCTGATGCTAGTTGGTAACAGCACTTATAATAACTTTATATGAATCCTTGGAATAAAATGAATCCTTATATGTATCCATTAGATATTGATGTAACAAGGAGTTAATTAGTGCAAAGACATGATCATTTTAAAGTTATAAATAATAAAATACGGGACTTATCTCGCTTAAAACATTAATTTTTATTTATGATCATTATAATTCAGTGGAAAATAATGAAAACGAATTTATAAGGCTTAGGAACACAAAAACTATAAATTATTCCAGTTTTTACTAAGTTAGTTAGTATTTTATACCTAAACCATCTGGCATAAGGATAATTTGGATTTACTAATACTAATAAATCTTTATAAGCACCGTTATTATTCTCGATTTAATATAATTAATATTGACTTGACAACTACCTATACCTACATATTATATTTGTTAATATGAATAAATAATCAATAATAAGGATAAATTAAGGTCACCTTAATCAATTTAAATTTAATTATATATGATTTAAGTAATAAATCATCCATTACGTTCTTCTTCTCCGTCGACAATGAAAGCATCGTTTAGGTATTTATATTATACCTTCTACACGGTTTCTTGTACTTTTATTTATTCTGTGTTACGGTTGCCATCCAAGCTCACAAACATAGTCACGTGACAGATATTCCACAGTATCTATATATAGCAGTTCTACTAACTACACTTGTCTTTGAAACGCTGTTTTAGAAACTAATATTTACTAGTGGAACTTCTATGTCATATGTGAGACTTCATCACCATGTGTACGTCGAGGCTATCCAGCTCCTCAACAACACGGACATTGCGAGAAAACTAAAAAGGATAAACCCTTTTGAGTTAGTGTAGTGAAATTACAGTAACTTAGTGAACACTGCTTTCAAAGAACACAATAAAATAGTGTCTTCGCCATAAAAGAGGCAATAAGAAAAGTGCCACATTCTTAGTTTAACAATAATTAAAAGTTTAGGTCAAATTTAAATTACTTATTAGTCTTAAGACTAGATTGTAACATTAATGATATGCCATCATATTGGGATATCATTTTCGGAAAAAAATATATAAAAATAATATGTGAGACCGGGGATATAAGTTACAGATATAAGTTACGGGGGGATAAGTTAGCGACTGAGTTTTAATTACAAAATCAATATATTTTTTGGCATTTTAGATTACATTAAGAACTTATGTTAAAATGTACTATGAGAAAAAGAGATACCGTAGATCTGACGTTACGTTACTGTGCTGGTTGTTCACACTGTCTTGCTTACAACATCGATTAAAAAATCACGAGACTTGGCGGCTGTTGATAACTAGCTTTTAGACGGTTTTATCCAAATATTAATTGAATCAATTATTTGTTTTTATTTAAAGTTCAAAGCATTTATTTAATATGTAGGAAGTATTAATAAATGTGTTACGCATACGTACACAAGTCTCAAATCATGAGAATAATTGATATGATTTATATTTATATGCGTACAACTACGAATAAATCATAAGTCAGGAACTCTAATTCAGAACAAATTCCACACAAAAAGTGGCCCTCCTTCAAACCAAAATGACGTAGATTCAAAATAAGAATCACTTTCGAAGTACAAATGATTGGCTTGGAGATTGATTTAAATTCGGAACGAAAGCAGGGATTGGTTCGCGCATGTGTTGCAATGTCTGTTATGACAGTTGAGTCAAACAAGACAAATGTCCGACTAATGACGCGCTGGACACGACTTTTGACCCCGCCTGCTTGGACACGACTTTTGTTGGGTCATTTATATAACGCAGTTACTTTTCCTGACTTATGATTTATTCGTAGGCGTAAAATAATTATGGTAATGTTAACATAATTATCAGAGGCATAAAAGTTGGTGCTTTCCTTTTGAACAATTCAGCTGTCATGCAATCGTCGACGTCAGACTTGTAAACAAATATTAAAGTCGAACCGTACTATTACAGCTCTATGTTTCAGTAAGTACTACAGATTTAAAAAAAAACTGAAAGAAAGAAAAAAAAATACATGTAAATGATTGTGATCAACAACAAGTCAATTTGTATTTCCGTTCGTTTGTTTGTGATCTCTTGACGGTTAAATAGCTTAACTGATTTGGCTGAACATTTATACAGATATCCAATTATGTAGAATAGGAAATAGAATACTTTTTAACGCAGGTGAAACCGCGGGGCACAACTATAGTCATCTATAATTTCCAACAATCAAAACAACTTACAGATTAGATACGCTGAATTCATCTCTTTATAATGCCAATCTGTTTTTTCCTTAGTTTTTTACCTACACTTTTTTGCTCAGGATCTGGTTCTATGACGTATCAGTGCGGTGGTGTCTTGATCAACAAACGTTACGTGATGACCGCAGCCCATTGCATAGTTGGAGCCATCGAAACTAAAGTAGGAAAATTGTAAGTACCACATTATTCATTCATACATACAATACATTGATAAAATTACGATTTTTCCCGTTGGGGTAGGCAAATACTATACTTCTTTC
The DNA here is from genome assembly GCA_954871355.1 of Cabera pusaria. Classification (NCBI taxonomy): domain Eukaryota; kingdom Metazoa; phylum Arthropoda; class Insecta; order Lepidoptera; family Geometridae; genus Cabera; species Cabera pusaria. The sequence continues at coordinate 9,340,105 of OX940893.1, forward strand.
CTCATGCTACGATCCTGATAGCTCTTTCGCTTCTTCCACTTTCATAAGCGCCTTCATACATGCTTGCTGGTTATAAGTGCTTTTGACTTTCCAATAATCAAAAGGCCTTTCTTTAGAACGTCTCCAATTTGTTCGTCTTCATATATTATAATTTTATATTTTTTACAATAATTTGTAGGAATGTTTCTAAAGTGAAGAAGAAGAAGAGACAGACACAAAAAAAAATTGTAATTTTTTATTTACACTTCATATTGAATGCATTAAAAGATTTGGCAGTTAATGTGTACTTTACTAATCGAGAATATTGTGCAGCATTTTGAGTTATGAAATGATCATGAGATATTTTTATAAATTTAGTTATTATACTAACCGGTTTTCACTCGCGTTTATTTTTCGGTTCATGTTCCGACCGGTTTTGACTCAATTGAAGATTTCAATACAATGTCTTCATCCGGGAGTGGCTAGGACAGCTGTGCGGCATTCCACGAGTCACAGCTTTAGATTAAAATAACCGGCCAAGTGCGTGTCTGGCCACGCGCAGTGTAGGGTTCCGTAGTAGCCTGTTATTCAATGCAAGTCTTTACCCGTTATAAACAAGCAACTAGGTACTCCGTCTGTGTCACTTTAAAGGATTTATTCTAAGGATTTTGTATTTGGTACAAAATTATCCAACACCCAAGTTCAACGACTATTACTGCTAACCTAATAAAGTTATCTTAACAACTATAGTTTTCCTTTAAAGTAAATTTTTCCAGATTTTTCAAACCAGCAGTTTTAGTTTTTAGAAGATGGAGGACGCCCTACTGGAACAAAAATTTGCACTTTAAAGTTTAATATTTCATAAATAGAGCATTCAACCGAAAAATGGTATGAGCAATCCTGAAGTCATTTTAAAAGACCTATTCAACGATAACCCACACGATGGGGTTGACGCTGAAAAAAAATTCATCCCCACTTATCGTATAAGGGAGCTACGCTAAAAAAATAATTTTTATAAATTTTATTTCAGCACTTTGTCGGCGTAATTTATATACATACCCCTACAAAATTACAGCTTTCTAGTATTAACGGTCTCTTAGCAAAACGTCGGACAGACAGACAGACAGACAGACGGACATGACGAAACTATAAGGGTTCCTTGTCAGGACTACGGAACCCTAAAAAGGGGTCTTAAGTAATTTTTCAGCGGATTTATTTCACGTAGACATTTTCTTTTGTCTCAGGGTGGCAGTTCGTCTTGGTGAATATGACACCCAGAACGATATTGACTGTATCGACAACAGCTGCGCCGATCCCCCACAAGAGATCCCGGTGCAGATGGCCATACCTCATCCAGGGTACAGCGATAGGAACAAGAACAGATATGACGACATTGGACTTGCCAGACTTGCTAGAAGAGTGACATATAACTGTAAGTATAACTTGTAGTTTTTTAACTCTCGAGTGTATTAGGTCATGAAAGTAAAGGTCATAATCCGCGTAAAAACGCGTATTTCGTTTTTGACCAAATGAAACCTAATTAACCAACGTACGCGTTTTTAATATTAACGGAATCTTATTTCCAAAGACTTTAAATTTTTTTGACGTTATGTGGCAATATATGACGGGTAGGCTTTAAAATAGAAGAACAATCTCCTTATAGCTGTTGGTAAGTGATGATGTGATCGAGAATGACATCACGCTAGGCATAGAATGGTTATTGGCTCTCAAGGAAAGCTGTCGGTACATACGACTAATATTCGGGAGATAAACACTTCCATGAGAAACAGATAATTGCTTGTGCGGCGTTTAAGTCCGTTTGTTTTTAAGTTTAACATTTTTGTAAGCACTGATTAGGCCTAATGGATAAGTACCAACAAGTACCTAACTAACTCTATTTACGTTTTATTACGTTGGTTGTGTTTATATAATTGACTTATACACTCACTAAACATTTACTACAAATAGTACGTACTAAGTTTGTTGTCAATTCTGAAGTAAAATAGAGACGAAAATAAATTTTAAAACTTTTACATTTTGATTATAACCTGTAAATGTAGACCCTCTATTTAGCAAATGTATTGTTATCAATTACACGCCCACATTAAGTACAGGTAAAAATATCTATATCCAATGGTCAGTGATTCAGAAAACGAAATCTGAATCATCTCAAGATCAGAAATCATCTGAAGATGAGGCGTTTGTTTTTAAATTTTGCAAAGACTCAAAATAAACATAACACTTAACTACGTCACTTACAATACATAAACGATGTAATTACGGGTGCGTACGTCATCGATTAATTTTATGGCAATATACTGAGTAAATAGTAAACATAAACTAACAACGTAACGAATTTTATAATAGTAATGCAGTAGATACCTATACCTACATAACAATTAAAGTTTTATAATTGAAAAACTTGCCGTAGTAATGTAATAATATTAAATTATATTAATACACAAATTAAAATATTTTAAAACCTTTGAAATACATGAATCATACCTAGGAACAATCAAGTATATTTTCCAACAATAAACTAATTAAATCAAATTCAGTTCAACTGTCTCAGAAATAATGATAAACTTTGTCTACGCGAAATGTCACACTACTCTGAACGCGCAATGTTCTAAAATGGGGATCCAAAGTGTTTGCTTCTTTCATTAAACTACTGATGAGACATTACAAAAGGAGTAATTTTCTTTGTTGTTCTTTTCAGACTTCGTCAAACCCATCTGCCTGGTGAGTCCTAACGGGCGCCTGGACGTCGGCAGTGACGTGTACGTCGCTGGTTGGGGGAAAACTCTAGATGGTATGTTTACCTACTAATTCATTTTGTCGGTTCCATAACTGGTTTCCTAGAAGGTAATTATAGGTGGGTTTTACCTGAGGTCGATGGATGGCGACTGTCTTTTGTTTAACGTTGATTCGATATATATGTCTAATTGGCCTTTATTTTTGTTTGTTAAAGGCAGAAGTCATCTCGTATTACGAGGCGAAGGTCGTGCTTTTTATGATAGAGTCATTGCCAAGTGATATCAATGCTACATTTAAAATCCCTTAAGCAAATATTGTAATTTTAAACGAACACTATGCATATAAACCCTACTTGAATAAACTCAAAACATCGAGTAATATTTTTTTAACTTTAGCAATTTTATTATTTTTTGATTTTTTTTTAATGATTACTCGGAATGTGGGTCGCCCATTACTAGTATTCTTGTTAACCCTTCTAACTAAGCTAAATATGCTTGTGTCTGGAGTGGGTTCACGTCAATTAAATAGTGCAATGGGTGTGGTGGGATTCGAACTCACGTCCTCTCGATTGCCAGTCCGACACCCTATCCATTGGGCTATTGCCGCCTTATTGTTATTGTTTGTAAGATAAACGTCGAAATAATCACGTTACTTGTATGGTATATTCCCTTGAATTATTAATTTGATTCTGTTTTCAGTATTTGTTTTGTTGTTATAGTGCACATAGTATTAGTATATTTTGTGAAAATGTCAAGTGTCTAACTATTACATCTCTGCGAAAGGCGGACAGTACAGCGAAATAGGGTTAATAATAGGGTTCAATTGGTACTCTTTGGGTTTGGTACCCTTAAAATAAAAGTATGTTCCAAAAATAAAAACAAAATATAAATATAGTTTTTTAATATTTTTTGTTTGTGGCGTGCTAATGCTATCCTAAAATTGTAGTACTTTCATCACAATTTTATACCGATGTGGATAATTACAGTAAATTTCATATGACTGAAGCATTTATGCGCTCGGCCTAGAATAGCTACTCTAACAAATATTTAGATACATACATGTACATACATACAGGTATGTATTATGATAACATCTTTATATACCTACTTACGTATTGATAAGTAAATAGACATTTCGTTTACATATGGCAGAGCTTATCTCAGCTTGTACTATTCATTATTCTGTGTCTCAGCATAAGCAGCCATTATAATAAAGTATAGATCTAGTCATGTTTACTGTATAAATGAGCACGTGTTTCTGGAAAATACATAAACATGCATCAAGCTGAAATAACAAGCAAAATGAAATGAATTTTTTAGTCAGGAAAAGGTTCTGATTTCTATCCGACTGCCCAAAAGGAGAGTACTGTTTGTGCAGTGTATGTATGTTTCTATGTGATCACCTGAACCTAAAACGGCAGAACCGATTTTGATGATGTCTTTTGCTCAAGTGACATAGCCTACATTATTCGGAAAGAACGCAGTGTGGAAAACATTATTTGTAAAAAAGTAAACGCTACTTGTATCACATAATATAATTTATATTATATCTAATATTTATAAATTTTTAATTTTTCCAGGTAAGAACAGTCCAGTAAAACTGAAGCTAGGCATGCCTGTCTTCGACAAAAGTGAATGTATCAACAAGTACCAAGACCTAGGCGCTTTGATCAGCGATAGGCAACTTTGCGCAGGTGGAGTATTCGCCAAAGATTCATGCACTGGAGACTCCGGCGGTCCTTTAATGAGGAGAAGATCCGAAGGCGTTTGGGAGGTAGTAGCCGTCGTGTCCTTTGGTCATGGTTGTGGACGTGATGGCTGGCCAGGAGTGTACACTTCCGTCGCTAGCTATATCGACTGGATTCAAAACACGATGAGATCGACAAATGTCTGAGAAAAGTGTTGTTGGCTTCGACGTCTGATCTCTGTGTCGTGACCTCGGCCTCGTTATCGTGGGACTTTCTAAGAAAATAATGACGTCTTTGTTAGAAATTATAATTATTTCATACTGTGTTGCGTTTTGTGGTTTAGATGACACGTTAAATCGGGGGTTCCAGTTGATTTTAACTGAATTTAAAAAAGGAGGGTGTTACTTAATTCAGATGTTCATTTTTTCCCGTACAAAACTCGTAGGCCTCGTCAGAGGTATTCAGGAGGTCAACAAACTCTGATAACATAGCTTCTCAGCCTATAAAAAACGCAACACATTATTAGAGTATCAGTGACAGATTTGTTCAGTAATTAAACGTTTGAAAATGTTACTTCTACGCACAGAACAGGCGTGATAATAACAGAATAGGCAAAGGCCTATTCTGTGCTTCTACGATTTGCTATGATGTATGTTTGAAAAAAATAATAAGCAGGTACAAGGAAAAAAATACCTAAATTTGAACGAATGTTGTCACATATTTAGTGATTTTTTTTAGTCCATAAACTTTTCGCAAATTTACATTTTTGTGAATATTGCAAAACAAGTTTCATACGAACTTGGAGTTTTTATTAATTTTTGTGCTAGAATTTATCGTCTCAGTAAAATCTAGTTTGTACACAACAACCTTAAAATTATTTATTTTTTCAATGCCAATAATTTATAATCAACAATTAACAACGAACAAATCAACAATCCAAAATGAAATAAATGATACTCATACAAACTGGTTGTATTATTCATTCTAACCTCATCTCGGGTTTTCCCAAGTTTTTATAACTTGTATTGTGAATTTCCGATTACGACATTGTTGTGTCTGAGTATATTAACATTTATTGTGAATCTTGAATACCCGTATTGGCATCTTAATCATAATACTGGTAATCAGTAGTAATTTGCAGACATAATACTTATACAAAGACTTATACATATAATAATAATTCATATAGTTATTGTAAACACTGTACCTTGTATTTTAGTTTTTGAGGATCAATATCACCCATTCGCACGCGTGGCATACATCATAATGCTGCACGTGATTCTGATGTGCCGATAATAGTGACCACCGGTGGTAGAATGTCGACTTCGTTTCACTCAGCGAAAATATGTCACCAACTGGGTCGCCAGTGGGTTAGGGTAGTTGCTTAACATCAGGTGAGATAGTGGTTAAGCGCTTGCCTATCATGTATAAATAAAACGGTTCCTTACAAACTCGTCAAACTTGGTTAAAGGACAAACTTAACATTGCTGTTCGATCCATAGACACGGGTGTCTTAAAGTCGAGAGCCCTCCTAGACAAAATCCAATTTCTGTTTCCACTTACGCTAACGCAGCGTAAGTGTATTGGGATGTTCAAAATGTATTGGGATGACAACTTTGTTGCGGAAAAATTAATGTCATTTTCATAAAGTTAGCGTGAATGGAAACAGAAATTAGATTTTGTCTAGGGGCCAGTATCTTCTAGGCACACACCCTCGATCACATCATCACTCTCCATCAGGTGAGATAGTGGACAAATGCTTGCCCATTGTGTGAGATAACAACTGAAAAGTAAAAATTAAAGTAAATTGCATTTTTTAAAAATAATTAAGATACTTTTACTCATTAATCTCAGATTGAAACTTGAATAGAATTTAAACTAGATATTGTCTTAAGCAAGCATGATAAGACCTGCTTTGAATATTTCAATAGACGTTTTAAATGGATAACCAATGCACTATTAACAAAATTTGAATATACGAACCCTGGGGAACCCTCAAGTGCCATGAAGCTTCCCTACATTCTAACAGATATATTCAATTAAATGTAACGCTTCATTTGCATATAAGCAAATATAGGTGTCACTGACAATCAAATTAAGTGGCGCGGCGAAAATTCTACTTGCATAATTAAATCATTTACCCTTTTCGACTTATGGGCGCCTGGTATCCCAAAGGTAATAAATGTGGTATTTTGCTTGTGTGCTATATTGTAATAATAGCTTGCCTTCGATCCGGGCGATCGCGGGTTGAAATCCTAGCCGAGCACCAATGTATTTTTCTATGTGCAATCAATCATCCACAGGTGGTGGTAGAAGCATTATACCGATGTTCCGCCTGACTTGCTACCGAAAAGTAGCTTAACATCATCAAGGAGAAAATCTGCCACCACAACCTTACGGTGTTTGGCAGCAGACAGCCCCTGAGAGTCAGAGTATTCTAGGCCTAGCGTGTTCAAAATCTTTGACCACATCATCACTAACCACTAGGCCATATGGTGGTCAAACGCTAGCCTATGTACATAATTACACGAAATGTTCTATTTTCTACTGTCGTGCACACTACTGCGGAGGCAGGATGTAAGTTCTTTCAAATTTATTTTTATCTTTTATTTTCTACATTCGTACTTCATTTCATACGATTTTCATTTTTGGACATTCTATGAAATCAATAACTTAAAGTCACATTGCCAAATGATTTCGGAAAACACAAAACAAACCGATAAAACACGCACTCGTTAAGAATACACGCAGTAAATCAAAACTGAGAATATATTCATTTGTTTCAGTTTGATAACAAATACGCCGAGGGGAAATGGAAGCGGAATATAAAAATTACGAGAGTTTAAAAGTAGGCAGCATCTACATAAAACAACTATATCGAAAGTGATATATTACCGAACACCCCTGTTTCAGGAACTACGTGTTTTACTTAGATATTCGTGAATCAATTCGAATCATTTGTTTTTCGAGTTTTCCTGGATGGGAGAAAAATCACTTTACAGGAGTAAAATTATTGATTATGTATGGAGTTTAAAAGTATATACACATGGAGGGTAAATATTATAATATAATTTATTTAAATCGTAAAATATGCTAAGGGTTGAGAACTAGTAGGCACCAATCTATATATATAAAAGAAAGTCGTGTTAGTTACTACACTTATAACTCAAGAACGGGTGGATCCATTTTTAATATTTTTGTATTTTTGATATTGTCTTTGTCAGGAATAGAATAATAAGTATTAAAAAAATGAATAATTGACCTTTAAAAATTATATAAGAAAAAGTATTTTGTCAAATTGTTCCTGGGTTACAAAACTGCCAATCATTTGATGTTCAATTGTTTATTCCGTCGATACGGTAAACCGCAAATTAATAAGGGTCATCACTCCACACCATTAGTGTATTTAGCCAGTGTCAAGTATAAAAATACAGTGCCACAAGTATAACTTGGCGGTGGTGGTTTTTGGAACTAATTCTTTTATTTGAAACTGTGAGTTTGACGTTTGAGAGATTACCGCGACATTATTGTTGATAAATCTGCTACATTAAAATAGTTAAATAATGCCAAAGGTAATTAAAAGTGGTTTAAGAGAAACTGTTATCAAAGTACAAAGTAAAAGCACAGTGGCGCACAGGCACGCCAAGTTATACTTGCCGGACTGTACTTAAAGTTTTTGTGAATTCATGTCATGTAGATTTTTTTTTATTATGGCTCCACACGATTAGTGTATTTAGCCAGTGTCAAGTATTGGAATTATTCAAGTTTTTAGGAATTTTAGTCGTAGAGATGGGTCAAAGTCACATTTCAGGTCAGTTTTCAAGTAAAAGTCTAGTCTAAGTCATACCTTCAGTAAAGATGTGGTGTTTACTGAAGATTTTCAGTGGAATTTTGGTAAGAACGCATATAGCATGTTACTGTTTCCCTCAACTCGCACACATTCACCGGCACTTAAAGGTCTACATTTATTACACATTAACACAAGTTTTAGCAAAAAATACAATGAGATCACACACACTTTTCCACGTTCCCGCCAAAACCTCCGTCATGTAGATTTTAAAAATATTAATACGTTTTAAATACTGTCAGTAATGACAATTGTATGACATATTTATTGATTGTCAAATATGCGTGCTTTCAGAAATGTATGCTTACAAGCTATCAAGACAATAATAATGTCTAATCAATTTTATTTGTCAGAATGTAGGTAATTACAGAGATATGCAAGAATGTGATAGCCAATTTATGAGTGCCGTATACAGTCTTATCCATTAGGCAAAAAATATTAGACAGTTATCCATGAAGTAAGTATACTTATTCAAAATTAAAATAAAATACTGGTGATTATATTTTTACAATTACAATTAAATTCAATCGAAGTAATGTCAACTTAGCTATAACAATAATAACATTGTTTAATTCAATCATATCTTGCTGACACGCGGTTGAAGTACTTAATTATTGTATTTTTATTCTATTTCTGTACTGCCATATTATATTACTAAACTTAATATTTCTTTTGTTTTTATTGTATAAACGCCTAAATTAAGTTCATCTAAAAGATAACACGACATTAATTGTCTGTTAGGTGGTAGAAAGTTCGCCGGGCCAGCTAGTTATTCATATTTCTGTGCCTGTAGGTAAGTGGCGATGTAGGCGATAATAGTAACACGCTAGGCCTATAATGGGAACTGGCTCTCAAGTACAACTCTTAAGAATAGTCGGTAATTACTGTTAAGTGTTTGGCGACAGATTTTCTTACTCCAGAATGGTAGCTAGCCTAAAGGACACTAAACAGAGCCTTACAACCGTCACAGCGTTATTAGATGATAGGTACAATCTTGGCACGTGTATCCTGCAAGCTTAACGGAACCGGAGATTTCCTTACATAGTTTTCCCTTACCGGAGGGATCTGTGAATGCCAACATATTTTCTTATTATTTCTATATAAAACTTCTCTGGTTTTGATGTTGAACACCCAAATCCTACCACAGAGCTCTCAGATTTGTATTAGGGTGACAGTCCATGTATCAAATAGGTAGTGTTATACAAATACTTGCATACAGATTCCTTGCATAGAAGGTAGTAAACAAACGGAAATAGCGTGTCGCATGCCTTTGCCAACTGATAACAAAGCACGCAATAATATTATATCGCTATCATTCACATCTCCGTATTCCTACAACACAGATGATTATCAGGAAATGTATATAATTCTGGTCCCACGGAAAATAATGCTGGTAAAACACACAACTACAGTGAAAAATGACAGGGCTCACAGTATCGCTGAAAATATTAATGGTGGTGACGCTGCTGGTTGAACTAGGGATTTCAGAGGAAACAATAGTAAGTACCTTAGTTTGCTTTTGTAGGAATACAAGTTGTGCCCTGCGGTCTTACCCACGTAGAATATCGGGATAAAAAGTACCCTATAAGTTATTCCAGGGTATATGCTATCGATATACCAAGTTTTAGCTCAATTGGTTGGATAGTTTTAGTGTGAAGAAGTAACGGAAATACTTACACACTCACAAATTTTCGCCGATAATATTAGTAGGATTCCAGCTAATAAATTTTTGAAATTGCCTCTTTATGTAGAGAAATAAAACTGGTACTTCAATGAAAAGCTTATGATGATTAAAAATAATCGCCATTCTTCAATTATTTAATTAAGTGAAGAATTGGTTATCTTATTCCTTTATCATATTTAAAATTCATTGATGCATATGGAATGAGCTACCAATTGTCATAAGACGTGCACAATCCGTAAATAACTTCAAGGAACATGTACTTAAATTTTATCTCTCCACTATTCTTTAACTTTAATCTTAAATATTTCGCAATATTTGTATGTTATCTGTTAATGTGTATGTTATGTAAGTAATTATTGTGGCATAATGTATGCTTATTATATTATAATATCTAACCGTCTTACATAGACGGTTAGATATTATAATATATATATAAGTCTATAAGCAATATTAACTAAGAGTATTTAGATTACCTCATATAAATACACACCATCGTCCAATGTTTATAATGTTATGTCCTTCCAAAGGTTGTCTGGAAGAAATCGCCTTTGTCGATAAGACCGCCCATTGTACCTTCTTTTAGTTAGTTAAGTCCTACTTTAAGATATTTTTGTAATTGTTGTCAACAAAGAGTATTTGTATTGTATTGTCTGCCTCAGCTATTGAAATTCTGGGGTTGGAAATCAATAGACTCCCTAAAAGTATCTTAATCCCATCTATTCGAAAGACGTTACATAACGATTTATGTTTCATTGATTATTTTTAGTACAAAATTGGATTCAATGATGGCTTCTCGAACTGCAAAGATTATACCAACAAAGTATTTGATGCCAGCAATATGCAACTGGCCCAATGTACTGAAGATGGCGAAGAAGCTTCCTACCTAGAGGGATTTCTTGAATTATTCGCCCCTTTTAAAAAAGGCTACAAGGTATACTAATATCAGCTCTTATACTATGACTGACATTAGATGACGATTATAAAGGAAATTTAACGCAGATGTTTTATCCATTGATGTACATTTACAACTTTTTTTCAACAGTTTGAAATTCTGATAGCAAAAATTACTGACGTGGGAAGCGAGCCAATGTGGAGTTGTACGATGGATCTTTGTCAGAGTATAGACGATGACAGTGCACCTTGGTATACGGTGATGCAGGATATGGGAATTAAAGGATGCCCAATTGAAACGGTAGGTACTACTATTAATTTACCTTTACTACTATTAATTACTATTTATTATCCCCGTTTTTTCACAGACCACCTCTCACATAGAGTACTACTAGTATAGTACTTACTAATATAAACTGAAGTAATTTAGTAGTAAGAAGATTTTTTTTTTAAATTCAGCCTGTTTTGTCCCACTCCTCCGTGGCAAAGGCCTCAGATAATGCGTGTGGTAAATGTGATGTGATTACAACGTATTACATATTTTAGTCTATGTTTATTACAACTACATCGATGACAATTATTCGCGCGCTTTTTAGGGTTCCGTAGCCGAATGGCAAAAAACGGAACCCTTATAGATTCGCCATGTCTGTCTGTCTGTCTGTCTGTCTGTCTGTCTGTCCGTCCGTATGTCACAGCCATTTTATTCCGAAACTATTAGGACTACAGAATTGAAACTTGGTAGGTAGATGTATTCTGTGAACCGCTTTCCGATTTTAATACAAAAATAAAAAATATAAAAGTTTAAGGGGGGGCATCCCATACATGGAACTGGAACAAAAAAAAATTTTTCGTCGATCCTATACGTGTGGGGTCTATGGATCTATCTATGGATAGGTCTTTAAAAATGATATTGAGGTTTCTTAAATCATTTTTTCTCAAAGTCAATCATTTGAAAGATAGGCGCGTCTAAAGTGGTAAAATGTGTGTCCCCCCCCCCCCTCTAACTTCTAAAGTAAGGGAGTGAAAAATCTAGAAAATATATATTCTGTAGATCTCAATAAAAACTTTCAACGAAAATTGGTTTGAACGAGATACAGTCAGCAGTTGTTGAGATACAGCGATCGCAAGTATAACTTTGTTTTTCATACAAACACTATGAAAAACAAAGTTATTTTCGTAGTTGCGAAAAATCAAAGTTATAGAATACTCTACTGTGTTACGGAAACCTACGAGTGCGAGTCCAACTTGCACTTGGCCAGTTTTTTTTACTTTTTGGGCACCACACAATATTTGTATTGTGCCACTATGCACGCATTTTTATTTACAAGCTTTTATTTAACTTGCAATGTATATATGTATGTATGTATGTCACTATGTATGTTCGGGTGGAATCTTGGAAGCTTAATTAGACCCACTTCCCGATGTCCGATTGGACTCAAATTTGGTGTACTTATGTATCTTTTGTGACAATACAATGATATGGTACCATGGAGCTGGTCTGATGATGGAGACGGAAGGTGGCCACGGCATCTCTGTGATAAAACAACATAACCCTACCGAGTTTGGACTCGATTGATTTGTCTTAAAGAGAACTTTACGCCTAGATGGTATTCAGGGTCTGATGATGAAGCTGGAAGGTGGCCACGGCATCTCTGTGATAAATCAACATAAGCTTACCGAGTTTGGGCTCGATTGATTTTCCTTGAAGAGCACTTTACCCATAATCACATCAAATATCCGTGGAATATTTTAAAACATCATGTCTTCTCTTAAATACTTAGGTAGTAGGTAGGTAGTCGGTATCTATACCTTCCTACTAAAAAGTTAAAAATAAATTATAAGTAAAAAATATTTTTAAAAACAAGCTTTTATCTGGGACAATGAAATAAAATGTTAAAAATAAATTCTAGTAAGTATTTGGCGTGTTAGTACTTACCTATATTTTTAAAAGCTAGAGGCACTGAAGTATAGTCATTGTCTAGCCTGAAAAACGGGTAGTGCTTCAAGGGATGTAAGGGAGCATAATTCCACCTGATTGCTCTCAGCCAACCTCACCTGCACGTGGTGCATCCTGCCGATCAGCGAACGAGGCTCTGGCGACCGACAAATGGCGGGATATCCATTCAGAAAGACGTAGCTAAATACCACAGGCCGGTGACGGGCAGCAGCGTCACCGGTGCGAGAAGCTACGTCCTGCGATCACCCAACCCGACTGCCCAGCGCGTGGTGATTATTTGGGCAAACCCTTCATGGCAGACACAACCACACAACGGCCCCCAGTTCCCGGTCGCCCCGCTATTCCTGACCAAGGCGGCGGTTACGGTAACGGCGGGGCAGGGGGTGCTAAGAATCCCCGGGCGACGGAAGGCCGCCAAAACCGACTGACCCTGGCTACATTTAACGGACGCACGCTACGGCTCGATACACACTTGGCACTTCTGGAGGAAGAGCTGAAAAACATAAGATGGCATATTCTGGGATTATGTGAAGTCCGAAGAGAGGGGGAGGACACCGTTACCCTAGAATCAGGCCATCTTATGTATTTCAGAGAGGGAGAACAACCATCCCAAGGTGGCGTCGGGTTCTTGGTCCATAGGATCCTCTCTGATAACGTTTTAGAAATCTCCAGTGTGTCGACAAGGGTAGCGTATCTTGTGATTAAACTCACCGAGAGGTATAACCTCAAGGTTATCCAAGTATACGCACCGACTTCGGCACACTCGGACGATGAAGTGGAGGAAATGTACGAGGACATTTCCAAAGCCTTGCACAGAACCCAAAAGGCCCACTTCAACGTTGTCATGGGGGATCTCAACGCAAAAGTGGGAGTACAAACAAGCGGCGAATCGGTAGTAGGACCACACGGATTGGGAAGCAGAAATCATAGGGGGCAAATGCTCGTCAACTTCCTAGAAAAAGAGGGGCTTTTTCTGATGAACTCTTTCTTCCAGAAAAATCCCCAGCGGAAGTGGACGTGGCAAAGCCCCGACGCTATGACCAAAAATGAGATCGACTTCATTATGACGGACAAAAAGCGCATATTTAGGGATGTCTCAGTGATCACTAGGTTTAAAACCGGCAGTGATCACCGACTAGTCCGAGGCTCTCTAGATATTGACTGCAAACTTGAACGTGTTCGTCTAATGAAGTCCACGCTCCGACCCAATATGCTACAATCCGTGGTCGGGTCTGAAACGTTCCAGCTGAAACTGGAAAACCGATTTGCTGCACTGGAAACCACAATTGACGTTGACCAGGATCTCGACCATGTGGTGGACATCCTCAGGGAGGAAGGGACAAAATTCTGTGAGACGCGAGGTGCTGGCAAGAAGTCCAAGCTTTCAGAGGAATCTCTGCAGCTAATACAAAAGCGACGTGATAACCCTGCAGTCACTTCGTCAGATCAACGGACCCTAAATAAAAAGATTTTTAAATTGGTACGACGTGACCTCCGGAGCTCCAACACACGCTCAATTAAAGAAGCGATCGAGCAAAACCGGGGGTCAAAAGTCTTTGTCCAACAGCTGGGCCGAAGCCATCTGACGAAGTTGACCACTTCTAGCGGGAGTGTCGTCGCTTCTAAGCCGGAGATTCTTAGGGAAGTAAAAGACTTCTACAGCCAATTATACACCTCACAAGCGTCCCTTCCCCAACCCGGCATCGAGGATCCTAGAGCCACTCTGACCCGCCACTACACCGAAGATTTGCCAGAAATCAGCCTAGATGAAATTGTGATGGCTCTCAGGCAGCTTAAAAACGTAAAAGCCCCCGGAGAGGATGGAATTACAACGGAGCTCTTAAAAGCCGGTGGAACTCCTACGCTACTACAGCTTCAGCGTATTTTCAATTCCGTCCTCTTTTCGGGGAGAACTCCGAAGACATGGAGTAAGAGTGTGGTTGTTATGTTCTTCAAAAAGGGAGACAAAACCCTTTTGAAGAACTATCGACCTATCTCGCTCTTAAGCCATGTCTATAAGTTGTTTTCTAGAGTCATCACAAATCGTCTCGCGCGTAGGCTCGACGAATTTCAACCCCCCGAGCAGGCTGGGTTTCGAGGAGGATACGGCACCATAGACCACATCCACACAGTGCGGCAGGTTATACAGAAGACTGAAGAGTATAACCAGCCCCTGTGCTTAGCGTTTGTGGACTATGAGAAAGCCTTTGACTCCATTGAAACCTGGTCTGTTCTGGAGTCTCTGCAACGGTGCCAAGTCGATTGGCGATACGTCCAAGTGTTGAGAGGTCTATATGACACCGCAACTATGACCGTCCAAGTACAAAATCAGCAGACTGAACATATCCACTTACATCGAGGAGTTAGACAAGGAGACGTTATTTCCCCCAAATTATTCACAAACGCTCTAGAGGATATGTTCAAAACGCTGAACTGGAAAGGACGGGGCATAAATGTCAATGGCAATTACCTCTCACACTTGAGATTTGCGGACGACATCGTCATCATGGCTGAAACCGTGCAGGACCTGCAATACATGCTGACCACCCTCGCTGATTCTTCTGCGCGCATCGGTCTCCGGATGAACTTGGATAAGACCAAGATCATGTTCAACGAACATGTTATTCCGGAACCGATTGCCTTAAATGGAGTCCCTCTCGAAGTTGTTGACGAATATGTCTACCTTGGGCAAATCTTGCAATTGGGCAGAAACAATTTCGAGAAGGAAGCTCGCAGAAGGATACAGCTTGGATGGGCAGCATTCGGAAAACTTCGTCGAGTCTTTACATCGCCCATACCACAAAGCCTGAAGACGAAAGTCTTTAACGAGTGCGTCCTTCCTGTTATTACCTACGGAGCCGAGACGTGGACACTGACAGTGCGACTAGTTCACCAATTCAAAGTCGCTCAGCGAGCTATGGAGAGGGCTATGCTCGGAGTTTCTCTGAAGGATCGAATTCGAAACGAAGTCATCCGTCAGAGAACCAAAGTAATCGATATAGCTCAGAGGATTAGCAAGCTGAAATGGCAGTGGGCCGGTCACATCTGTCGCAGAACCGATAACCGTTGGGGTAAACGAGTTCTAGAGTGGAGACCACGGCTCGGCAAACGTAGTGTGGGACGCCCTCCAACTAGATGGAGCGATGATATACGCAAGCTGGCTGGCAGCGGTTGGAAACGAATAGCTGAAGATCGAGCTCAGTGGCATGCCATGGGAGAGGCCTATGTCCAGCAGTGGACGGAAATTGGCTGATAATGATGAGTTCATTGTCCAGATAAAAGCTTGTTTTTAAAAATATTTTTTACTTATAAATTATTAATATTTTGTTTCCCCGTACTTGCAGGCTATTTTTCAACTTAATCAGCTTGGCGCGCTCTATATTTAATAGGACAGAACTACTTTTCATTTCGCATTCAATATTATTATTGAACCTCTTTAGACAGAGCACTATCTAAGAACAGTCATAAGACTACAACTAAAAAAACACTTTGCTGCCCATGGTCGGAAAAGACTTATTTGTGCGCACTTATCGAAGAACAAGCCATCGTTTTTCGAATAGATGGGATGAAACATAATTTTCTTACTTTTCAGGATAAGTATTATTGCAAAAATATGACTCTAGATATGTCTTTTATGAAAGACAAGCTGTCCCACGAATTCGCTGGGTGCTATGATGTGATGTTGGAAGTCAACAATGACAAATTGGAATCGGTGTCTTGTCATAAATTAGGTATGTGTATTTCCGAGAGCGAAGAACGCAAATAAAAATCAAATAAGTTTACTTCAAATTAAATTTAGAATTTATTGTTTATTGCATTTTATTTATACATGACTTATTTATTTAGCAGGCGACGCAGTGGTGCTGTCGTTGACAGCAATTTTGGTAATATCAGTTTCAAATTAACATTCTCAAAAAAAATTACTCCTAGAGCAATCATTGATTTAAGTAGCTTCCCAACTAAACGGTAATAATACAAGCATTCAAAACACAGGGATTTTGCAAAAAACAAAATGAAATCTTTAGGCAGATTATGATATGGATGTTTTTTTAATAATAATTTTCCTTGTCGAGGTTGAAAAAAAAAGGGGTTTAAGGCAAAAAGGTAAATAGAAATTATAATTGTTGTTTTAATGTACGGCCACTTTGAATCAAAATTAAACACGCAGTGTGAAATTCCCTAGTGAAACTTTTTCGCTCGATAGCTAAATTCATAATATGTAAAACTTTTTAACAAAAAAATTAAACCGACAAAAAAACTGAAAAGCAAAAAATAATTAAACTTTTTTATTTAACCTTAAAAAAGAAGTTCTTAAACTACTGTTAGTATACATAAGTATATATTTTTGTAATTGTTTTGAGTTTTTAACTAAATATAATAACTAAGTTCTTAAACTAATGTAAGTATGTATACCAAAGTAATTTTGAGTCGGCGCCAAACAAGCAAATTAATTAATTACGTAAAGCGTGATGCGCGGCGGAGGCATGGCGCGATACGCCAGTTCGCCGGAAAATGCCGAGTGTTAGCGAAGTTATTGTTAGCGAAACTGCAACCCGAACGGGCACCACATATAGTAATCTGTGACCGCCCGTGACGGGCACACGTCATTGCGAGTGGTCGTGCATCTCTATTTAGTCTGTGGGTCGCATAAAAGCGCATTTTTTGGAATGTTTATGTTCATCGCTGGAGATTTCACGTTGCATTGTTAATTTGATTTGATTATTTCTTTAAACTTAGGAGGTTATTTAGTGATCTTCGTTTATTGATTATTTGGCGCCGACTCAAAATTACTTAGGTATACATACTTACATTAGTTTAAGAACATAGTTATTATGTTTAGTTAAAAACTCAAAACAATTATTAAAATATATACTTATGTATACTAACAGTAGTTTAAGAACTTCGTTATTAAGGTTAAATAAAAAAGTTTAATTATTTTTTGTGGGTTTAATGTTTTTGTTACAAAGTTTCATTTTATAATTTTTTGTAGCTATAGTCTATACTATGTTAAAAGCAGGCGTCATTGCTTATCCCTGGTTATATAGAACATTTATGCTCTATAACAATAATAAAAATAATTTAAGATTACATAAAAAACTTAAAAAACCGACATCCAACGTCGCGCTAGTCAATTTAAATACTATGTTTGAGGTGTTTATCTTATATCTCTGGAGATACTGAACATATCTCGATTCAATTTAAATGGTACCACCTGTAAAATATCATCATCATAATCAGCCGGTATTAGTCCACTGCTGGACATATGCCTCTCTCAAGACACGCAATTGAGCCCGATTTTTGGCTCTTTCTTTTTTCCAGTGTTTGTTGACATACTTTGATGATATGACAAAATCATCAATATAATGATACTTTTATTCATTATTTTTGTTGATTTATTAAAAGGGCTTGACTGATTTCGTTAAAATTTAAATGGGACCCCCTTGGGGGTATACCCATTCCAATAAAAAATAAATTATCGAAATCAAACTACTTTGTAAAAAGTTATGCGTGGTCATACATAAAAAAATATATATTCGTCGACTTGACAACCTCCTCCGTATTTTTTCGTCTGTTAAAAATAATACATTATGACTATTTAACATACAATATTGTTTTAAAGGTTAAGATGGATACATCGATAATTAGAGTCATTTTTAACCAACTTACAATAAAGGAGGAGGTTCTCAATTCGTCTGAATGTTTTTTTTCTTGTGTGTATGTTATGCCATTACTCCGTAAATTCAGAACCGATTCGAATTGTTTTTTCTGTAATCGGTAGGGTCGAGGTGGTCCCATTGTAATTTCATCGAGATCTGATAAATATCTCCAGAGATATGACGATAAACGTCTCAAATTTGCTACTGAAATTGACTCGCGGGGCATTGAAGTCGGTTGTTTTAGTTTTTAAACTATCTTAATTGTTGAATCGACAAGCCCAATCATGAGTGCCTATGTCTCACCTCCGTGTGTCATAACGGGTAGGACGCACTAATTGAAGTATTTAGTTTTTAAACTTTTTGGAATTGACAATATGAAGTCTCCATATTTTTTTCCCTAAGCGATAATACCTACCCCAGCTGTATTCTACGCTTGATCTCCTTCTCGAACACTTCCAACCTAAAAAATCTCAAGATAACTGGCCCGACACTGTTATAAGCTTGGGACGTACTGTTCTTTGAACATAACCTTAGTTTTCTCTAAGCTAATCTAAAGACCGATGATGACGTTAATGAGAATCAGACTAATAATACATAAATATATATACAGATGATAGTCACAGCAGACTTAAATATCTATTAGCTTATCACATTTTTCATTTGAGAGACTTCAGCAGCTATGTGAAAAATAAATGTCTTTTTCTGCCACAAGATAAGCAATTTGGAATATTTTATGCTAATCCTAAGCGTTGCTCAAAAGCGGGCTTTATTCAGAGAGCTTAAGATTTTGCTTAAGTTTTTGCAATAAATTTCCTTAAAGACTGTAAAGTTAGAAAAACATACGTGAAAACTGCATTATGAAGTGCAGTTCTAGGGTTGTCAAAAGTTCTATGTAGTGATTATATTACTTTGTATTTGTCTCGGATAATATTAAAGAATCTTGATGTTTGTCAAGCACATACAATACAATACACAATAAAACATACTTTTTGTACACCTATTTGGTGTTGTGGCAGCACGCAGCCCCTGAGAGTCAGACTATTCTGAGCCTTGCGTGTTGACCATCTTCGATTACATTGTCGCTTACCACCGTTGTCACTGAGAATATAGTGGTCAAACGCTAGCCTATCAGATATAAAAAAAATACGAAACAGGTGACTTAAAACTAAAATACAGGTAGGTGGACTTATCTCTAAAAGTGATGTCTTCCAGTCTACCTTTGGATGAAGAAAGAGATATAGTGAGTAGAACAAGGTCATTAATATGCTATTGCAGAATAAAAATATTATGTTAAAAATAAATAGTAATTATAAAACAAAACAAGAAGCATTATAACAAATACTTATGTGTGGCAACCTTAGCTACCCTAGCCCAAAGCTGTGCAGGTCACTAACTGTCTATGCTAATGTCGCCCCCCGGTTACCACCAACCTTGCAGCGATTCAGAAATCACAATATTATTATAATACCACATTTATACGTCATAAGAATTTGTGGATAGACGATAATAAGATTTTAATTATGTAAGTTACAATGCCAGATTTTTACACCAAAGTGGTAGGAGCATTACATCAATGTTCCACCTGACTTACTACCAATAAATAGCTTATCACCATCAAGGGAAAAATCTGTTCCACCAGCACATAGCCCTTGAGAGTCGATCACATCTTCACTTACCTCCAAGCGAGATAGTGATCAAACGCTCGCCTATCAGATACAAAAAATCAAGCAAATAATTAAATACGCTGTATGTCTATTATATCACTACAAAAAAAAACAGATACAGATGAACTGAGAACCTCCTCCTTTTTAAAGGCGGTTAAAATAGCTGTATGATACAGACTGGACCCAATAACAAATTATATTGTGAAAGGCGCAGACAATCAGATTTTTTTTTTAAAACATATCTAATATTCTTAGATATAAAGCCTAACGTTTGTAAATTCTATTTTTAGAATACTAAACTTTTTCACTGCCACCTAGAAAGACTAACATTAATATTTAACATTGACGCTTTATTTTCAATTTATATTTACATGTCTTCAGCATAATATTTTCGACGAAAATAATGACATTTGCCCCGTGAATACATTTTCCATTTGTATGCGAAGTCAAAATTAACATTTTGCAAAGTTAGCGCCATTTCAATACTCAGGAGTGAAAGTCTGACAATTGATGAAATCATAGTAATATTCAAACGAAATGAGCATTTGTAACGCTAGGATGAACTCATTGGATTTATATTATAAACACGCTGTATAATTTTAGATATTAGCATAAAGTTGTGAAGCGCTTTCGATTTCACGGGCAGCGCTTTTTGACTTAACTGTAACAACTCTAAAATGACCTCTGAAGTACTATAATAAAGTTGAATTTTGTTCAGTTTGTTGATCGGTAGGGTTCCTGAAACAATGGTGATGTCTGCCACAAGTCCTCCGAATGAAGGAAATCCTTTAATTTTCGAAGAAGGGTTGCGGGAATTATTTCAGAAATGCTTACTTTGTGCTTTGTTCATTTTCAGGGATACCTATTGTGTCTGTGTCAATGTTATGAAAGATTTTTAGTGCTACCTAAGTATTTTGCTATGCGGTTGTTTATTTTTCTTTAAAGCTTACTATAATTTTATACCTGAAGGTTTTAAACTCACAAAATAAACTGTATTGTGATAAATAAGTTGATTTTATTAATATTCCATGAACGATAGATCGGTATTAATATCTCAAGATATGCGGTTAACATGTTATCTGAGAAATAAATACTTCAAATTAATACGTTGAACTTGTTTATCATGCGAAATGTCTATATGTTCTAAAAAAGTATAAAATTAACTAAGTACCAAGGACATACCTGACTTGCTACCAAAAAGTAGCTTACCACCATCAAGGTTAAATCTGCCGCCATAGCCTAACATAATAATATAAGGCCAGATAGTGGTCAAAACTATAAGATATAAAAAATACATGTACTATGTTAGCAAGAAAATAATCAGCCTGTAGAATTAGTAAATAAGATCAGCCTCGTCTTTTAATCCAGACCCTCAAATGAAGAAATCTATAGACAAAAGGAAAGTTCCAACAAGTGTCTCAATTCTCTCAAAGAGCTCAACTATTTGCCAAATTGAGAAACCGTGTCGGAATGCCCTCCAATTGACGAAAAAGGAAAAATCAAAGCGGACACTCGACGGACACTGCAAACTTGTCTCTTAGTTTGGGAATACATTTTTACGTTTGTAGAAGTTTTCTAATGCTGGATTTAGTTTGGCTTTATAGGTATTGTTGATTCAATTTAGGATATGACCGACAAAACGAGTAGGTAACTAATTATTTCATGTAAATATTGTATTTTATGTATGTTATATCTCTGGCAACTGTTGACCGATTAGAATGATCATTTTTGTTCAAATCGACATGCCTGTAGGGTGTTTCCTATACATTTGATGACCCCTTGGCGTAAAGGCTAAAATTACCCGTGCACTAATTGATTTTTCTATGTGCATTCTTGTGTACTCGTCCACTGAAGGTAGGAGCATTATATCGAAGCTTCTCCTGACTTGCTACCAAATAGTAGCTTACCACCATCAAGGAGAAAATCTGTCACAATAACCTTATGGTGTTTCGGCAGCACACAGCCCTTGCGAATTAGATCATTGTAGGCCTAGCGGTATATCACCATCGTCGCTTACCACCAGGCGAGATAGTGGTCAATCGTTAGCTTATCAGATATAAAACAAATATATAGACCCTGCGGTCATCTTCAGATCGAGCAAAGCACCTCAATGTGAAATAAAAATAATTGGCATAGGATGTTATGGCAGATGCTACTTAATCTTTTTTAAACAATATTATACGTAAGTATAATATAAATACATAAGTAACCCATAACATGAAGGTTCCCAATATCAATGCACATACATATATTAAACTGGCAAACCTAAAGTTTGTAATCCGTAGTAGGTATCTTATCTACTTGTACATCATTATTTTCCAAACACACCACACATCTTCAAAAAGATTTTTAGAATATGTTCACTCGTAAACACCAAAAATCAAAGACCTTTACCAACTTTGCCAAAAATCTGTTCAGTCAACCAAAAAACTGTCACCAAAAAGACAGCTAACTCCTAATAACACCTCGAAAGACATCTGAAGTGGCTGAAAAAGCCACACGCATCAGAAAAATTTGATAACTAGCGTTAGGGAGGTGGTAAAGGGTCCTCGCCCTTTCAGAGTTCGCAATAAAGCTTCGAGTGGGACTGCTAACGACGCAGTTCTGATATCCGAGTTCACGATTGAGGCGTAAGAGAGTGTTCATACAATGTCTTTATTTAGTATCAAGCTAACGTTTGAATACTATCTCACCTCTTGGAAAGTAAAGATGCGGTCGAGTATTGTAGCACGCCAGATCTAGAACACAAACAAGGACTGTCAAGGACAACTGTCGGAAGATATTCAAAACATTGAAATGTATTTATCATATTGGTAGTAGCAGGTATGGCCTAAAAGGTTTTATCTGAGAGCGATCGCTTTTAGGGATAGTTCGAATATTTACCGGATCTTAAGTTTATTTTGTAAATCATTGAATTGTATTGTATTGTATTAAACCAAAATATACACAAAAAATGTTTCATACACAATACCTATACAACGTGTAACATATTAAACGCAAGACCTGAAAATAAATTGTTTAGAAAAAGCCGACTACTGAATCCGATTTGGTGGTTTTTTAACCGACTTCACAAAAAGGAGGAGGTTCTCAATTCGTCTGTATGTTTTTTTTTGTGTATTTTACGCGATTACTACGTCAATTGTGAACGGATTCAAATGATTCTTTTTTTAATAGGTAGGGTACGTTTCCGAGGTAGTCACATATTAATTTTATCGAGATCTGATTAGTATCTCCAGAGATATGGAGATAAATACCTCAATAATATAGGAGAATATACTGGTTTTAGAAGAAGAGTCCCAAGAAGATTATACACAATGGAGGTTGCTATTGCATGTACTTTTGAAGACTACATAAAGACCGGCAAAGTCGAGTTGGACTCGCCCACCGACGCTTTCGTACCAACGTTGGTTAGTACCAATTAGGCTAGACCTCTAAAAAGGTCAACGGGAAGTACCTTACAGGTTTTCGACCCAAAACATATAGGGTACTTCCGGTTGACCTAGAATTGTCAATTTGGTCAAAAGCAAGGTCTTACTTTACTTGTAATATAATTATTATAAGCGCTACCCACTTATCTATTTGAAGTCGGTGCCAGCCAAGTCTAATAGGTAGTAGATAGATGCTACCTAAATGTATCTACCTACTTACTACTGCTACTACTACATACATAGTATCTATCTACTATCCAATAGACTCAATGGCGCATCTTGGGAGAGGCCTACGTCCAGCAGTGGACCTATACAGGCTGATGATGATGATGATCCAATAGACTTGGCTGGCACCGACTTCAAATAGATGGGTAGCGCTTATAATAATTATATTAAGTAATTTATTTTTCGCTTCTGAGTGCCTGTTTGTAGTTATGAAGTCGGTTTTTTAAAAAAAATAATTTATGTTAATATTTAATTTTCACCTAATCAGTCATTAGTATATCTGAAATTAGAAATTATATTTATTTTTAGGCTTACGATTCCATCGGTTGTTTGAATTAGAAAACTGAACCATATTTCGAACATGTAAGACTCATTTCTACTTGTACTAAATTGTAGTATTAGGTTCAAAGTAACTATGAAGTAACTGTGGTGTTAGATTAAATCTTAGATTAATGAAATAATCTAAGGATTAAATAAAAAGTTTCATTAGGTTTTTCACGAAATAACAACAATCAAATCTTTCTAGGTGACGTGAGCGCTGTGACACTGTCATACGATTATATTACATGTTTTGCTATAAATCTTTAATATTGATTAAATTCATAATCACAGTAAATTAGCAAACTATAAGCTGATGAATAAGTTGTCTGCTGTAATCGTGAAAACCGCAATATCAGTGCTAGTGAGAAGCGAATATTTTTATATTTATTATGTGCGCGCGAAGTATGATACGAGAGTGACAGAAAAGTTTTATTTATTACTAGCAGCCCGCCTCGGCTTCGCACGGGTAGAACAAATATGCCTATAAAATTTGCATCAGTATGTTGCATTAAATATAAAATATGAACATATTTAACAATCATCGTCATATTTCAACCAATTTACACAAAACCTTAACTAATTATGCACTTAAACCTTCCTCATAAACACTCTGGCTATTGGTGAAAACCGCAAGATGATCCGTTCAGTAGCTATTGGAGATTATTGCGAACAGACAGACAGATGCAGTGATGGACTTTGTTTTATAATACTTACGTAGTGATATTGGACGGCCCTTTGGCGTAAAGGATAGTTACCCTGATTCTGACCCGACGGTCGTTCGTTCTAATCCTAGCTATATACCTACCAATGAAAGTTTTATGTGCATTCATGAATCATGAGTTTTCGTACAGTGATATCATTAAATCTACCAAAAAGTAGCTTACCACCAAGGAGAACATCTGCCGCCTTAACCTTACGGCGTTCCCCGACGCAAAAAGTAGAGGTAATATACGCTTAACGTGTGTATCTGTGTGTCTGTCTGTAGCATCTTAACACCTAACCGATTTTGTTTTTACTGTTGATAGTTTTTTTTTGTTTGATAGATGTCTTCTTCGAGAGTGTTCTTAGCTTTGATTCATGAAAATTCGTTCAATTGTTATAAAACTATGAGCTTTTTTCTAGTTGCGCTATGAAATCAACTTTCATAGGTCTGATCAATTTGAAAATCTTCTTCTTCAACGATATTGTAAGAACATGGAACGTTGACCTGATGCTGGGACATCTCCTGGATTCTGCAGAATACTCAAATCCTCACCAACTTACAGCTCAAATTTTAAATGTCGTGTTTAGAGTCATTGGAATGCTTTTAATGAAAAGATTATACATAGATCAGTCTTGGTGGTTTAAAATATTATATTATTATATATATAGATGAATATTATTTTATACAATAGATCATATTATTATACTATATTGACTTCAAATTGATTGTGATCGGTGGGGATCTACAGCATAGCTAAGCTTATAATAATATTTTCGTAGTAACTATGACCTAATCTGTGGTTGCAAATATTTTATTAATTTTGCGATGCGTGTATGTGAAATTCGTGATATCTTCTAGAGTTTTCATTTAAATTTTATACTGTAAAGGACAGTTTAAAGGTCGATTCACACATATCAGTGAACCCACAGTTCCGGCACAGTACCGTTACAGTTCCGTATCCGTGCTACAGTGGTGCGTCAGTGCTTCAATTCACACATATCAGGCACAGTACAGTTCTCTGCGGGTCTTCGTGCACGACGTTCCCTTCAGACTAGCGTTGACGTCGATTGTTTTGATGGCACTCTTCAATAACACAGAATTAGCTATGATAGACGACGAAGAAGAAGAGAATCGAGGAAAAAAAGAATTCCATTTTGTTTTCGATGCAGCGGCGTCAGTGATCCGTGATAAAATATCGTCGTCGCCGATCACGTCCGTGATGGCCGATGCTGGCACTGACACTGACGGTACTGAGACGACACTGACACTGACAAGTGTGAATACATCCATAGAGAATGTTTGATTATCACTGATGCGGTACTGTGCCGGAACTGTGGGTTCACTGATATGTGTGAATCGACCTTTAATCTATAATATGTGGCCAAGCTAATTAACGTAATTATTTGGATAAGGATTAATACTATATACTTGAAAATAGCCTTGGAAGATATGTAATATTTTTTAACAAACATTTTAAGATTAAAATGGTTACTGTGAGTCTTAGGTTGCAAATTAGGTCTCCACGAATGTACCTTTGATTTAAACCGGATAATATATAGCCTATTTTCATTTCGAAAGTCCATTCTATAAATTAGTGAAAGATTTTCTTAAATCGGTCCAGTAGTTTTGTGCCAAATCATTACAAATATACAAAAATACAAATGTTCTCTCTTTATAATAGATAGATAGAGAGATGTAACGTTTTATTTTGTGGTAAGTTGGTATATCTTATAACTTAAAAACAAAATGATTACCATGTCTCGAAATGAGTTTACGCTTTTGCTGTTATATTAGGATTCGATATCCTAATTGGGGTGTCCGAGGTCTTGCGCTTATTATGTTACACGTTGTATATCAAGTATGATTACACTTTGCTTTAATCAAGTATATCACAACAGATCACAGACTAAAATTCCGCTATAGAGCGGATAGATAGATTGAAACTATAGGGTTTCAATCTTACTTGAAGTCGTCTTAAAAGCGACGTCATCTGAACGAGCTCTGAGGTGTAAACATTCGACTGCGTGCACTTAAAAAGTAATATCAGTGCTTTGTCAAAGTATCCAAAGAAGTAAAACTGTGATAATTGAACTGCGTTTGACAGCAATGTCGGACTTAAGTGAAAATGTGGAGCCGAGAAAGTGATTTGATGTTGAAAGCTTTTTAAAGTTATATTAATTATTAAATATTAGAATGCACAAAGGTATACAAATTAAATTTCAATATAATATTTATGGTTTTCCATTAGCAGCATTTCTGTGAATTTGAATATCATAAAGTTTCACGATGATATATTTTAATTAAAGCTGAAATTGTTTACAAATGTTAATAAAACCATTTTATATTTATTATAAATATAGTGATTTAATAATTGTTTTATTTATAGAAACGATTTAAAGTATTTTGTGAAAAAAATAGCCAATGAAATTAGGGATATATTACCACTAATATATTAAAACTACAAACGATCGGCTGTTGCCTCATATTTGTATCTGTGACCACCGCAGAGCCATAGAATAAATAATAGGCATAGTGTAAATTAAAGATAAATAAATATAATTAAGATAAAACTAAACAACTTAAAAACTAAAGCATCCGACTTCCATTCCTGCGAGTCAATTTCAGTAGCAAATTTGAGACGTTTATCATCATATCTCTGAAGATACTAATCAGACCTCGATAAAATTACAATAGGACCACTTCTCAAACAGGGTACGTTTCCGAAGTCTGAGTTCCAACTGACTAAAAAATGAATCATTCGAATCGGTTTCCAATTAACGGAGAAATCGCGTAACATACATACAAAAAAAAATTATTGAAAAAAACATACACACGAATTGGGAACCTCTTTCTTTTTGGAAGTCGGTTGAAAAATATATTAATAAACTAGCCAAGTGCGAGTCAATAGGTTTAGGAAATTAAAATAAAATTGACGACAATTTGCAAAATTTAGGAACAACTGAAATACTTTCTTAATGGGATTGACTGACATATGTACAGTGCAATCTCTGTGAAGTCAGTAAGTAGACAATACAATCACTACTTTTAATCTAGTTTAAATACATAGTAAAATTGTAAGTATTATTTAAAATAATGAGATCATCCTCAGATATTAGATTATTTATAAACAAGTTAAGATTTCGCAGAGAAGGCTTGATCTCAATTTAAAAAAATTAATTCCAAAAATATCTACCTCAACCTTTGCTTATCAATCTACCCGCAAAAGTAATTTCTCTAATTTCCTCTAAAGGCGGAACTAATTCGTGTTTTCAACGAACCGTTTCCTTTCAGTACCGCGGGACCCTCACGACACAGACATTTAGGAAAAAAGTTAATGGTGCTTAAAGCTCGGACGCTGTCCTGTAATTACGAATTAAAAAGTTCGTCCACCGGACCCTATTTTTTTCTCATTTATTCGGATGGGAATAAGATAATATTGCACCCCAAAATGTCTCACATCATCACACGAATTCAACACCAATCACGACCACATAAAGTCTAAATCAGACTGTAGTTAAAGTCAATTACTTTTAATGTTATCTTTACATACGACAGTTTTATACATATGTCTGTTTTATAAAGCGAAATGAACATTTGAAAAGTACCTCAGTTCTTGTTACTGCAAAGTGTAATTGTATTGGTCCATTTGTTGGGAATTTTCGATACAGTCGGAGCAACTCGAGTTATCTTTGATCAGAAAAGGAATGAATAAGTAAAGTCTGTTTCGAAAGTAAATAACAAATAAATGCATGTTTAAATAGTTTGTCGCAAATAAGAAACTTTGTGGAAAATCTGTGGTAAGTGTGCGTATACTTTAAAATTATACTTTAAAATAAAAAATGTAAATTAATTCACACTATACGTAGAGTTTATGAAATTTTATTAAAAATATTTTTATTATTTTTGATCTTTAGGTCAGAACATGTAAATAAAGTGACCTACAGTACACATTATTCAATTGAAAGTATTTAAAATGTTGTTATATTTTCAATACAAAATTTAATCCTAATAATACATATTAATTTAAAGGTTTTCGAGTAATCGATGTATCATGTTATTATCTAGTTAAATTTGACAGTGTCTGATTTTGCAATATAATAAATGTCTTATTTATATTTAAGTGTTTAAGAGGAAATCAAACTTTTCATTAACAACCTAAAGTGGCACCGTCGCGCCTCGTCTGTCTGAATGACCATATCATTTAAGCGTCTATTATTTTAAGGTTTTTCTTTTCGTATAATGTTATTAGCTACGAGCACACACGTATGATTTATATATACTTTGTATAGCTGTAAGCATATGCTGTTGGATCACTATCCAGCTTTAAAAACAACTGTTCCTTCATTTTATAATGTTTTGATTGTGATCTGTTTTGTGCTCTTAATAAATAAATAAAGTATATTTCACAGGAAACACGGTATACAGACCATGCATCTGAGAAAATAGTCTTACAACGATGAACTCGATTTTTTACCTGCAAGGAATGATTTTTAAGAATAACGGTTGTATTTTTGGCATCAGTATCTCTTTTTATTTAGTAATCTTTCTTTCCTAAATTAGTTACTAGGACGCGGTCCGCATTTAGCCTCATCGTTTCATCTTTTTAAATCGCGTCATCCATATTAATTCACTGCACTGAAATCGGTTTTCAGCTCTTTGCTGTCAAATATCTGTCTGCCACTTTGTTTCTTCACCGCCTAAAAAAAATTGAGTCGACAGAATTAGGGCTTGCATAGTGGGTGTTTGCGGTAATTATTTGGGAATAATCTATGTCTAATTTAAGTAAACTTTTCTACTTAAATTTTTTAAACATACTACTAGGCTACGCGGCTAAAGCTGCAAGGCAGAAGCTATTTAGTTTATGACCCCATATCAGTAGATCCTATAAAGCGTAAAACACTAGTGAAAACTTTACGCGGGTACTGTACAAAATACAAAATAATATAGTTCTATAGTTTCTGTCAGTAGTTGGTACACATGACAGGTCATCACTCCACCTGGTAGAAGATACCACCATAGAATATACTACATTACGTCTCCACTTGAGAATACGTCTACCCCAGCGAATTCTATAATACAGTTCTTAAAAAATTCTTAGAAACTCTTCTAAAAATTTTTACTAAAATAATTCCATCGAACCAAGTTGCTTTTATTTTGCTCCAAACATAACGAGATACGTAAAGCAACAAACTTTGTAGAGATGCAGACTCTAAATCCAGTGTGCAAACTTTGTAAGATCCCGCAAGAAACAATACCTACGTGCTGTTACTTGTAAATACTGAAATGGAATAATGTTTTTAGGTGGCGATAATTAGTCAAAAAGCTTAATAAACTTGCTTAAGATGTATTAACACTATGATATTCGAGTAGCTGATAAATAAACCCAAATATTTACAATCATTGGAAATGATTGAAATGGATGGATGTATAAAATACTTTATCTACACGGCCTACACTCATATGAGTGAAGTAGTTTAGTAAAGTAAAGTTCTGATTATGTATTCAAAAATAGTAACAAAAAGACAGACTTTATGCATGTGAAACTGAAACAAAAAAAAGATTAATTTACAGATTTTTCAGATAAATAATGCTATAAATTAATTTTGTCTCGTTTAAAGTACACTTCGGATCGACCAAGAAGTTTTCAGTTTTGGTACGTAGTATTATTATCATTTGGTTTGGTGGTTGGTTGGTTAGTTTTAGTTCGACTTTTATCATTGTCTATGGGGACCGCGCTAGGGCACAATTGCGGGGTTGAACATGTTTACTCCATAACCATTGTAATGTTATCAACGTGACTTTGGTTACGGAGCCGTTGTTATATTTATATAGTTTATGGAAACTTAAAAAAAATTTAATAAATAATTACCATATATAGGCATGAGTGTACTTAAAGTTGTGTAAGAAACTGCACTTAAAAAATTGTGATACTATTAAAAACCGAGCCGTAAAGCTAAGTAATAAAAGTTAAACTCTCACTACACAATGTATTGTCAATAAATCTTTAATGGATATTATCGCTCATAGCGGTTTGACACGAATACCAGAAGATCGAGCTCAGTGGCGTGCCATAGGAGAGGCCTATGCCCAGCAGTGGACGGAAATTGGCTGATAATGATGATCGCTCATGGTCTCTTCCAGACAACTAGTGTTTGTTTGTCTGCTACCTATATCATAAAAAAAACCTTACACAGTATTTTAAAATATTAAAAGACGTTCTATATACTTTAGTAGGTAATTTTAGATTGAAGAATGAGTTTAAATACATGTGAAATTGTGCCTTGCACATGCCATGTATTTGAAGCTAAGCAAAAATCAATGTGACTTAGCACATACATTATTATTATTATAATCTTACTTATCACATTCAAACTTATCAAATATAATATCTCAAACCGTCTCAATCATTTCCCCGCTTATACAAAACTAACTTTTCGTCACACAGAAGTTCCGTTGCAGCCTGATATTGTCTTTCAATTTCTGCCACAAAGTTAGCAGGAAAGTAAAATAACAGTTCGTACTTCGTAGCTGAATGTTATGAAGGCATTACGTCACAGGCGTTTCAGACACAGCTATGCCAGAAGATACACTGTATTATGAAACAGTATCTGAGGTTCTGTATTTCTACTGTAACGATTAGTATAGTATTCTTAAAACTCTTACACACTATGTAATTAGTGATGAGTTACATACATTGTACTACTGTAGCAATAAGCAAACAACTTACTGTCCAAAACAATATTTTTTAAGTTTGCTAACATTTCTGAAAATATTTTAAATAAAACGACATGGATAAACCATGGCTTAGCTATAGTTTAGTGCCGGATATATATTATAATTTAAACTTAAGCATATCAGCATTCCTATAGCAATAATATCCAATTACATATAACTTAGTCAGTTTAGACGGATATACTTGATGATTTTTTTATATACCTATCTTATGGGCTTGCGTTTAACCACTATCTTGCATGGTGGTAAGCGACGATGTGGTCGAAGATAGTGAACACGCTAGACCTACAATGTTTTAACTTGATACATTGGTTACTAGCAGAAACTATGTGATTTTTTCCCCTTTACTGAAAAGTATCAAGTCTCACAGAGGTGGAGGATTATCAGAAGTCCCGCCACAAAAATTAAGAAGCTTGTAATCATTCCTAATATACTAATTCAGAGCTCACGGTTGGGGTTGAGCTATCTGCTTAACTGGTTTACAGTGTCCCTGCAGACATCTCGTTTTCATTTAACAATAAAACGACCTCATGTGGTTGTATAAAAATGAATTACAATCTGCAATAAAATCACATTGTGTGAATAGTTCCTAGATTAGAGGGAGGGATTATAGTAACAATATTATTCGCTTGTTTTATGACATCAAAATAATAACCGACGTGACGTTAACGAGTGCTATAAACTTTGTCGAGTTTCAATTGTTTATGCTCTACTGGGCCACATGAGTATATTCCTTTTCTTTACTCACGTTACTGGGCCAAGAGCACAAAAATATTAATAATATTTGTTATTAATAATATTATTAATATTTTTGTGGCTAAAAGTCTCTGCATAACTAAGTTAAATAGAGAGAGAGAGAGAGAGACAGCTAGATAGCTTTATAATTAGATACATCTCTTTCTATAAAAATATAATATGTCGCAAAGTCATAGCTTGATAATGAGTAGAGACAACAACGGCAATCCTTAAAGGCAGTGAAACTGAATAAATGTCCAGTAAAATGTAGAAATAGTTCAAGAAACCTAAACGCTAGTCTCGACAACGAGTATAATAAGAACTTAAGACTAACTGTAGACGTTGAGATGACATTGTTATAAAACAACCTATGTCATAAATAACTTCTGGCTGCAGTAGCACATAATTATTAAATAATTCACTTTGACGGACACGGACACTTTTAGGGTTACGTACAAAGAGTACCAACGGAACCCTATTACTCAGACATACTTCGCTTGCCGCTCGCTTGAAGTTTTGTCATAATATGTATTACTTACTGTAGCCGCTATAACAAGAAATAATAAAAACTAAAATGAAATAAAAACACTTAAATAAAAAAATATTTTTCAGCGTTTTTGATCGATCTTATAAATGGTAATACTCGTAGATATACTATATATAGATATCTTGAAATTTTCACAAAGTGTGTATTATTATAGCCACTATGACAACAAACAATGAAAATAAAATAAAATAATTCATAAAAATATTGCGCTGTGGTACGGAACCCTTCGTGTGCGATTCCGACTTGCACTTGGCAGGTTTATTATGTAAGATGTAGTACTATTAAGTATTCTGTGGTAAGATGTTCGTTCTCTTTGTATGGATATACATTTCTCTCCAAGAAATAACTATCGGGCTGGTATTGAATACATAAATATATTGATAAGCTCTACATATTTAATATTAGGTATTACTTGATAAACATTTATCTTTTAATCAAACATTTTTTTTAAATGATTCTATTGACGTGAGTTGACGATCAGAAAAACTTTAGATTAATTTTTAATTTTTGCTTGTAAGATTGTTAAAATAGCACAAAGTCATCTTGCAGAATTTAAGTTCTTTTACGAAAAAAATAAACAGAAAGTAACTGCTGAATTGATGTCGAAACCTTTAAAAACCCTTTCAGCAAAATAACTGTTGAACATTTTCTCAGAAGTTTTCTCTGTGATTGATGGATCACTAGCTGTAAAAACAACTAAGTTTCTTTGTAGAATAATACATTTTTAACAATAATATTTTATATGGAATATTCTGAGTGGATTTAAAGTTTTATTTTGGACTTTAAAATATGTTGAAGCCTTTACTGTATAAAGCGTGGTATTA
Source organism: Cabera pusaria (assembly GCA_954871355.1). NCBI lineage: Eukaryota > Metazoa > Arthropoda > Insecta > Lepidoptera > Geometridae > Cabera > Cabera pusaria. Next base: position 9,373,743 of record OX940893.1, read on the forward strand.
TCGCTAGGTCGATTCGGGAGCAACAGTGTTTTTGTATAACATAAAATACTTACAAATAAGTTAATTATTATTACATAATAATGAACTTATTTGCAGGTATTTTATTTTTTGTAATTCATTCATTTTTTTAGGTTTAGTAAGTGTCAAATTCGCGAGATAAACGCGATTTTCTGTTTTCTTGCATAAAAAATGACGAGAATTTTTTGCTTCGTAAACAATCACTGTACTTGTTTTAATATAACAAAGACCGTACCGTACCGACCGATTGCGTTGATATCGAAAACTAAAATTTTTGTACAAAAATCGTTTACAACAAAATATAATTTCATAGATATAGGAATATACTAACAAGTAGGTACATACTATTTATACATATATATATTATGTAACTTATAGTCTACAACTACATTCAAATAGCTTGAAAATAAATGTCGCATGCACCCACAGGCAACCCGATATCGAATATTTACAACGTGTAACAGCGCGGTCGCCAGAAATAATGTATGTCCCTTTGGGTCCAGAGGCTGCCCATCGGTCTCGAATATTGACTCGTTCTGAGACCGTTCATAAAGCTTTTATGTTAAAATTAAATTTCAATTTCCTGTGGGTTCATTATTGGAAACATCCTTTGATCTAGAAAGTTGTGGACAATCACAACTTTCTAGATCAAAGGCAATATTCGTATATCATATTTCTTGGAAAATCTTGCTCTATAAATTCTGCTTGATAACTCACTATTATTTTTAGAATATTATATGTACTTAAGTTCGAAAAAGTGTGGATGGACTGTGTGATAGAAAATATGGATGTAAAAGGAGTGGATGCGGAAATTACTGCATAGATTGACCTAAATGGAAGAGCATGACATGTTGCACCGACCCATCGACTTAATTAGTCGATGCACCGACCCCACTTAAGTGGGATAAGGGTAGGAAAATGATGATGATTTTTGGAATATATACTTACGCATGAGCCATACTATTTCGGTATTACGTAATCAGAACTTTACGATATGAGTGTAGATGTAGATAAAAATCATAAACTTTATATATATAATAGTAATAGCTAATTTTATTAATAACATATAATAATACTTATACATATATATATTATATGCTGTGCTGTGTGCTGTGATATATACATACATATATATCACAGCACTGCTACCGTAGCTGCTACCTATCTCTCGCAAACTACACAGATAACCGTAGCAGTAAAAAAAACTGCTACCTACAATAAATCTCGACTCAGATAATTCTAAAGCATTTACTTACAAAACATTTCAAAAATATCTCTCGCTCTTTGAAAATGTGAAACTGCATCAGAGACTCTTTTTCATTATAACAAAACACTTGGAAGCACCTCAACTTGTTGGGATAGCTGCTATGTCTCTCTAATTGTGAATAAGAACACTCCAGCGTTCTCTTTTGTTAACTAAATTAAATTAATTGCAAGGAAATATTTAAATAGAATTATGACGGGAGCTGCCGGGTAGTTTAGTTACTAATAACTGTAAAAATTAGAAGGCTTTAGAAATAAATTTGTATATAAACTTAAACTTAAATAAAAAACTTAAAATAAACTTTTAATGCTCTATATCTAAATCTATAAGAAAATTAAAAAGCAATTATATCAAGTTATTTATTATTGAGTTATGTATGTATATAATCTAAAAGAAAGTTAATTATTGTTGACAGCTATCCTTGTCATTTCTTGATCAAAAGTACGTAAGTCATTGTAAAAGGCCATAAAGCAGACGGAACGAAAATAGGTATATAAGTCGAGCTCTTGTAGTCTCAACTGAACCCTAAAAACGATGTATTGCCGACATCGTTTTTAGGGTTCTGTGATGACATCGGATATGATAATGTACAATTATATATTTATTTTAAATCCGTTTCCAAGAGCATTTTGACAATCACAGTGTGGTGGACTTCACTCCAGTCTAGTATGACAATAATAATTATATTGGCTTGAAATTGTGCTATGAGTTTGATAGAACTGTGAGACCTCATAGTGTTGTTTGGGAATACGGGTATTAGACCACTTTTTATAATATATACTACAGGCTAGCGTTTGACCACTATCTCGAAGGTGGTAAGCAATGATGTGGTCGGAAATGGTGAACACGCTAGGCCTAGAATACTCAAACTCTCAACGGGCTGAGTGCTGCCGGAACACCACAAGGTAACGGAGGCAGATTATCACCTGTATTTGTAAGACACATTTTTTGATAGCAAGTCAGTCGGAACATCGATATAATATGATCCTAATATCTGTTGATATAATATCCTACCACCAGTGTATATACTCTTACCACATATGGATGCTACGCGGCCATTTCGAAATGAGCTTACTTCGTACCGATCAATTTTTAAAAGATTTACCGGAAACCAACCTATAAGTAAATGCTACAGTATCTCCCAGTCTAACATAGAATACTCAGCGGGGCAATTGGCAGCAAACCCTCACTTTTGTCTAGACTTTAAACCAGAGACTGTTCCGAATGTCAAATTTGTAACATTAGGGTACAATCATATTTTGTAACAAGGTTTATTTTATGCAAACTTAAACAAACATTTTAACCCTCTTTGGGCAACTGCATTAAGTAGCTTTTTCATAAATAATTACATTATCTAAAATGTTATGTTTTATTTAAAGAGTTAGTGACATGCGATGCATTGCGTTGGAATTACTTCTTATGTTGGTGAATATGTTAATTAAGCATTTATTGATTAGTCCGCTCATTTATCAGCGCTTAATAACAGGTAGTTTTGATACATTCGTAGGAGCGTCTTACTTGTGTTGTAAAAAATAACTCTCATATTTTTACCACGTGCCATAAGAAGTATATATCCTCAAAAATATAAATAAAAATACGAACAATAAATTACTGCAATGATGTGGCGCAGTGTTTGATAAACACTAAATACTTACTATAAATTATCTTATTACAATGATTTCCTAAAATAATTAATACATACATTTTCTATAATACTATATATGAAGTTAAAATTACCAGCATTACTCTAAGCAGATTTCAGATATTCTTGAAGTTCTTTTTCGACACGTGTCTGGTCTAACCTAGCAAATTGTATCTACTGTCGATACATTGATTATTACGTACAAAATTAACCCCCACAGTTTGACATTAGACTGTAAAATATAAAGCCAATTCACACCCCTCAACGGCTAACCGTCAACTCAAATCTGGCAGGACCATATCCACTAGGGTATTAATAGATTTAAGTGGCTCAAGTAAAGTCACTAGCGATAAGCTGGGCTTACCGCTTTGGACGCACTGTGTGATTATTAAAAGCCAATAATAAAAGTTTTAAACTCTGAGTTCGAAAACTTTTATTGAGCCACTTTTTATCACACGAATTAGTAATCTCCTCATTTCGTAAAGTTGTTAAAAATACTGTGAAGTTATGTGCTCTGAAATAAATTGTAAACTGTTTATACAGAATATATTCAATGTGGTGATTTATATAAATTATTTATACGTTATAATAATACGTTATTATTATTTTATTTTATCTCCATTAATTTCATTTTTGAACTAGTCAAACAAATATCATTTAAATGTTATTTAAATTTTTAGCCATCTACTTATTTGATACAGTCAAGTCGAAGACAATAATATTCGTATCTAAATTTCTTTCACTATCTCGTTTGAGAGTAGTCATTGAACTCGAGAAACGAGAGAGTACCTTCGGATGACCACGGACAAAGAAATCTCAGCATTAGGCATTGTTTCTGCAGACTGAGATATCTGATTTTACCTGGAGTGCTACTATGAATTATATATCTTAAGTTTGCTTACATTGAAAGAAAATGTTACTCAAAAATTAAATAAAGAATTGCAGTAATGGATGCAAATATAAAATATCCATTATTTTTATCTGATAGGCTAACTATTGAAAACTGTCTTGCCTCGTGATAAGCGATGATGTAATCGAGGATGGTAAACATTAGGCTTAGAATGGTCTGACTCTCATACGACATACTTTCTATTAAATACATTCAAGTTCTTGCCCAATACCTCACCATATGCTAAGAAAAGATGGGATCTGAATGTCAAAGACAGTAGAGAGATAAGGCGCTGGACAACTGACTTCAGTTCGATCCACAAACTGAAACTATCCCGACATCTTCTAAAGTTGAAATCGAAATTTCTTTTCGCAGTACAACCTCAGGTAGTGGACATACCAGACGACGAAACTTTTACAGCTCCTACGAGTGTAGAATACACATTGTTTCGTGCAATCGTAAAATGCAAAGGCTGTGATATAAAGCAGGTAGGTATTAGTTTGAAGAGCTTGAGGTCCAATATATTGGCACGGCAATTTTAAGGTAAAGTGGTAAAAATAAACGAAAAAACATTTTATTATTTTCGTAGAAATGTTTTTTGTTTTGAAGGCCGACATTTCCAGTGAAGTTGTAGGGGTAAAATACTCTAATAGACGCAGTGCGGTGACGTGCTGTTTTTTTAACAGTGTTTTCGTTATCCACTAGAGTTAATCCACATTCGTGTGCACATACTATCAATAACGTGTTCCAATACTACAAAATCCTTTACATCGACTTAAACGGAAATTCCTTTTCATCCATTTCGAACTAACATACTCAAAGGCTTGATGGGCAAGTGCCGTGTGCGAATGTAATCCGAATCTTTGAAAAAATCTCATACAACTTCTGAAAGCGTTCCGGTGTATATTCAGTGAGGCATAAACTTTCGCAATACATACGAGCTCAACTTTAAAGTTAGAGAAGGGGATTCTGCTATCATCTGGCTTCTAATAAAACTCCTCGTCCCTGAAATATGTTGTCACTGCATAAACTTTATGACTTTAGTTCAGGCGACATGAAACAAGATTCACAAACGACCTGATAGAGCTATCCCATAGTTACGTAAGAATAGAGCGAAATATTCTTGCCAAAAGAAACGATAAAACTTAACAGAATGTCAAGTAACGCGCAATTATAATTATTTATCGTTTCCAAATGGTTGATGCTACGCAAATTTTATTGAGAGCAATCTCGATAGTGTATTTTAATGTCGCCCGAGTGAAATATACTACGGGTGGGGTAATAATTTCGTATTTTTGAATGCCTACGTAATTCGGGTTATTTTTACAATGACATTTATCAAACATCCCTATAGATTAATTCAAGTTGCTTAACATAGAAAATCGAATGTTTTACATTTTGTGATTTAGCGTGTAGCAATAACTGTGCGGCGTGCATGCAAATGAGTTAGGAGGATATTTTCATATTAAAACTGTATTTTATCGCAGGAAAATTCGAGTTATATTTAGCGAATGAGTGATTTCACTAGGTATGGATGCGAATACTTATGATGGCATTATATCGTTCTTTGTCATCGTTGCTGTTGTTTTTTAACCCCCGACGAAAAAAAAGGGGTGTTATAAGTTTGTCGTGCGTATCTGTGTATCTCTGTGTCTGTGTATCTATGTATATGTGTGTGTCTGTCTGTGGCATCGTAGCGCCCAAACGGATAACCCGATTTTGATTTAGTTTTTATTTCTTTAATAGGTGTCTTCATCCTGAGTGTTTTTAGCTTTGTTTCATGAAAATCTGTTCAGCCGTTCATATATTATCAGTTCTTTTTAGGTTGATGAGACTACGATAACAACTTTCGTAGCCCTTGACCGCGGACGTCAAAAAAATCAAAATGGCGCTTCTGCGCACTACATATCCGTCACTCTGCTGCTGTCTGTTTAACGTAGTTTACATAAGGTACGCGCACACCGCGGCAATCCTGCTACATCTTGCCAAAGTCAAATCAAATTTATTTATTTAAAATTCAATATCCTGTTAATTGAATGATATTGCAAGAATATGGTAATTTTGACTTAATGCTAAGACATCTCCTAAAATCGGCAGAAATCTCCTCAACTTCTCGTCTGAGATGTCGTGTTTAGGCTCATTGAACAAATTATACATATACAAATATGTCGGGGGTGGCTTTAAATTTATATATTATTTATAACTTTTATCACTACTTTTTTGGTAACAAGTCAGGTGGCATATCGATATAGTGTGCTCTTACCGCCTGTTGTATATTTACTTAGTCGTGTCTAATTTTGCTAGATACGGCGAAACAAATACATAATATATACTTTAACTAATTTATAGTTAGTAACATAATATGTGGTTACATACTCCACTAGCAGTAAGTGCATGTGAAATATTAATATTTATAAAATAATGGTAGTATTTTTTTAAATCGTATAGGTTAGCGTTTGACCTGACCCTGATGGTAAGTGATGACGCGGTCGAGTATGGTTGAACGCTAGGCCTAGAATGAGAACTGGCTCACAAAGATAGCTGCCGGAACATATTAGATGTTATAGTGATAGATTTTCTAACTTGAGGGTGGTAGCTGGCCGGACGGACACTAGACAGGATAGTAGAAATATTAGTTAAAATTATGGTATTTGGACATAGACTACCTGGATACGATGAGGGCAAAACTGTAACGTATGACTACTCAAATGAAACCAATCGCTAACATCAGTCAATACAACTACTAACACTTTTTGTCTACAAATTATTTATTTGATTATCTTTATCAAAATTATTTGCCAAATTAAAAAACAATTGAAAGTTAGAAAAAAAAGACTAGCAAAGTACATCACATAATCAAAAAACTCATTTACGATCCCCGAACGATATCGACAAATCGTAATTCAACATCTCCAACTGCAGATAAAATTTCCAATTTCGCATCAGTACCATTGATTTAAGTATTTCCCGTATCATTTATTTCTCCCATCCAATATAGCATTTTTTATTTTTGTTAAATTGCTTTCTTTTGTACACTCCCCTTCATATAAACATGTGCGTCTGAGCGTGACATAGATTTGTTTTTAAGGAGGACGTTTATTCGCTGGCTTAAGGCGAAATGGCTCATTCTTATAAGTTTTTGACGTTATTGTCTTGGATATTGAGTTTATCAGTTACTTTGTGGGAATTTATTTGGTGAGTTTGGTGCTTTATTTAGTTTGAAGTATTATTATTTCTTGGTTCCCTTATTGTTTGACTCTTACTGGCTTACTTCCAATATTAAATTTGTTCTTAAAACCGACCAGAACGTACATTGATCAGGCAGTGCCGGCACAAAAATATCCTAAATAGGTAAATGTTAGTGTGCAGTATAATAATTTGAACTATTTTTATTCATAGTAGTTTTAAAAACAGTTTAGATTTTAAATAAGCATTCCAAAAATATTGCGTACAATAAAAATACTCATACTCAAAATATCACTCACTTTTCCAGTCTTCCGTTAAATTAATTTCACCCAAAACAAAAAAAAGTCAATAAGCTCAAGCCCATAATTCAAATCCATTTTTGATTGCTCGCTCACATGAAAGCGGCGTCGAAGGCAAAAAAAAGTCGCAAAAGAGCAAAAACACTCACGTCAGCATTGATGCACAACATCATTCATTACGGGCCTGCTGACAATAAATAGATTATAACGTTACAAAAGTGCGGAGTATGATTTCTTTTTCCCCATTTTGTAATACAATAATCAAAGGGATATGAGGGGAAACGAATCAAACGTCTACATATGCGAGCGATAAAAGATTGAGAAATGGGGTCATGATAGGGCTGTGCTAATAACGTTAAGATTGCTTTCTTTCGTACTTTGTTAGCAAATAAAACTATCATAACAAATTAATAAATTAAATAGAGTTTTGTAAATTGTATTTTTCATTTTAAAGAATTATTAAGGCTGCGAGACATGCGAGTGTGTAATTTACGTGATTAACTAAGGATAATCTAAAACTAACTGCAAAAAACATAAAAAACTGTAGCGATGGAAAAACTAAAACTAACCCGTTTTACCGTTCACCGAAATGATTTATTGCCTCTGCAAGATGTTGCAAATTGCAATGCTAAAGGTACGGACACACCGCAGCGTCTTGCGTGCGCGATCTAGGCGGCCAATAATATTTGTACCGACTGGTTCACACTAAATGCGATCAGAAAACAATTGAAAAGTACTGAGATCGCGCCCGCAGATCGCAGGACGCCACTGTATGACCGTACCTTAAGTCCGGGCTAAAAATGATTTTATCAAACTAACTGACGGTGAATTCTTTGCATACACACTCGTAGTTATCACAATTTAAGTTTATTTTATCTATTTGATGCGTTGCCAAATGAAAACTGTTAAAATTGGTGTACACACAAGAGTTTGGAATTTGTCCAATTATCAAAAATAAAAGCTGTTGATAGTCGTTTCGAAAGTAAAGGGAAATTCTTTAAATCGTTAATAGTGTAAAGAAAAACAATATTGGCCACAGCAACATTTGAAGATTTAATACTTAAATATAATTTGGGCGCTGAATTGTTTTAACTCCCCATAAAAACAATAAGAACCGTGCCCTTTGTCTTCCCTACCGTATCACAGTTAAGCACCAGAGCCACAGAAACGGGAGCAGCTGACACGCATGAGATAATCCTGCGACAAGCGGAAAGCTCCCCACACAGCGACTTTTCGAATCCCTTGGGTGCCCAAGTACCAGGCACACATGATAATGCAAAGTAATTTTTATATTAAACCCTTGGAAAAACATAAAAGAGAGATCCCGCGAAGCGTCTCAACTCGAGCTCAAATTAGTTTTTTCCGGAGATTGTTTGTTCAGCCAATGCTCTTTTTGTAAACAAGTAAAAACCGTAGTTTTAAGTGAAATTTTAATTACATTGCTGGGCATTTTAGGGTCGAATATTAGGAAGAATATTTCAGAGAATGTTTTATGGTAATGGAATTAAAAATGTTTGAAACATCCTGCATCTTGTGAGTAATTAATTAATGCTTAGGTTATGCCATTATGGGTTTTATGCTAATAGTCGACGGCTAATATGCGATGCTTCAAAGGCAACGTGGGAGCAAACATGGACTGTATAAGCGTTGGAGTTGTCAAAATGTGCATATCATATTTAGCACTGAATTTTATGTTGACTGGAGTTCAATCGAGGTTTTTTATTTATTTACTCTAAACAGTTAATAAACGTAGTATCTAAAAAAAGTAAACTAGTATCGTCGGTCAGTATTATAATATCGTTTAAAAACTAAAAAACAACCGACTTCAATGCCGCGCTATTCATTTTCAGTACCAATTTTGAGATGTTTATCTCAATATCTCTGGAGATACTTATCATACCTCGATAAAATTACCATGGTACCACACTTGGGATATCTCCTTTCGAACAAAAAAAGAATAATCGAAATCGGTTCATAAACGACAAAATTATCCGCGAACAAACATAAAAAAAAAAAAAAATAAAAAAAAAATTACGGTCGAATTGAGAAACCTCCTCCTTTTTTTGAAGTCGGTTAAAAATTAATTTATAAATGTACTTCATGTGATTTAATTTACGACGCCACGACAGTTACTCAACGGAAGTTTCAAAAATCAAAATCAAAATGTGAAGTTAAAGTTTGTATTTAGTTAAATTTATGATACTTTGGTAAACATAAATTACAATATTAAATTATAATATAATTACATCGTGAAATTTTGTCAAACATCCTATTTACGAGAAGAAAAATATCCAATTATTTATTAAATGCCCTGTCTACTCTGGACTCTTCTTAGTCCGCGACCGTCGGTACAGGCGAAACATTAAATTTCAGCGGAGCGTATGCACGGTGCACGAGGTGATTAGATTACTGTCTGTGTTGTTTTTGGTGAGCCTTTATGCGTCTATTTTAGGAAACCGTTATGCTTTTATGCGTTTATTTAGTGCACAAAGGAAGTTACAGCGGGCAGTGATTGGATTTCTTTGCCTTTTACTATCACGGGGTGAAAGTATTGCGATGGGTTAGCGTTTGATCACTGTCTTGCCTGGAGATAAGCGATGATTTGGTTGGAGATGGTGAACACGCTATTACTAGAATACTCTGATTCTCAAGGGCTGAGTGCTGCCGGAACACTATAAAGATATGCCGGCAGATTTTTCCTTGATGGTGGTAAGCTACTTTTGGGAGCACGTCACGCGGAACATCGATATAATATGCTCCTACCCCCTATCTCTGTCTTAGAAGTCATGCCACCTATCCCTTAAGGTACGGCCACACCGCGGTGTCCTACGATCTGCGGGCGCGATCTCAGTACTTTTCAATTGTTTTCTGATCGCGTTTGGTGTGAACCAGTCGGTACAAATACTACTGCACTACACACAACAGTATTCATAATCATGTAGCCCTGTAGCACATTGGGTAATGCCTCGACTTCTAACCTAGAGCTCAAACATCGGTGCAAACTCAACCGTGCACTATTGATTCTTTTATTAATATTGTACGCATTCACAGGTCGTACGGTGAGAAAAACATCGTAAGGTAACCCCTTGCCAGGTCACCTTTTATCACACTTTTTTTAGGGTTCCGTACCCAAAGGGTAAAACGGGACCCTATTACTAAGACACCGCTGTCCGTCTGTCTGTCTGTCTGTCTGTCCGTCTGTCACCAGGCTATAGCTCATTAACCGTGATAGTTAGACAGTTGAAATTTTCACAGATGGTGTATTTCTGTTGCCACTAGAACAACAAATACTAAAAGCAAAATAAAGTTTAAAAATTAAAGGGGGTCCCCATACAAAAAACGAGTTTTTAACGCAATCTATCTAATTAGTTTCGGCAAAATGACATAGATGGCGCTAGTAAACGAGCCCCGTCTATCTAGATCGCGACCAAACCAAATATTCTTGATAATATCAATTAATCAAATATATGAGGTTGAAACTCTGTTATGTTTCGTATTGTACGGAACCCTCCCTAAGAGTTCGATAAGAGACGCGATGCTGACTCGCACTTGGCCAGTTTTATTTATATCCTATAGGCTAGTGCTTGACCACTATATCCCCTCCCAACTAGCAAAATCGTCTTACGTTTCTCACTTTATAAGAGTTCTGAGCTTATAGTGGTCTCTTATCTGTTTTCGTCATTGCTATCGCTTCTATATTAGTCTCTGACAAGCCGTTACAGGCTCTAATACGCTTGATCTTAATACCTTGTCTTAATTATGCATAGAAGTTTAAATTTACAGTACCGTTGTAAGCCACACTCTCCTAAAAAAGCATTTATTTAGACTTATCACACTTGAGATCAATTAGATCTCATATCCACATTTTCTAAGCTCATTTAATTTTATTACATATTTTCTAAATGCTATTGTAAGAATGTTAGACTAACATCAGCATTTAATTAGAGTACTTAAAACATGTAAATATTGATCTTATTCAAAACTATTATAAGATCATCAGCAGTGGATAGGCACAGTATTAGAGTGATATTGAATCATCATACTTACAATAGAGAAAACGAGTCTAATTTAAGAAAGTTTCATCTTAAATCGAATTTGTGACTAAAATTGTGAGAGTAACATTTGATGTTGACTATTATATTTCAGCAAAAGTATTTTAGTGCGGTCACATAAAATACCATTTTACATCCCAAACGTTCACTCTTAAATGAAAATAAATGTTTTATGTCAATTCAAGGATCTCTAAGTTATTCCAACATGGAGTCATGATGGAATGATCTAAATGAGCTTAAAATAGTCTTATAGTGATTCTAATTAATGCAATACTAATGGCGTCGCTTTTAATACAAATTAACAAATAAAATAATTAAACAAGAATACTAAATACTATATATTGATGAAGCGCACGAGTTGTGAAGCATAAACTAGGGTCTACTTTACAGTAAATAATATTTTCCAATACTTATCGAAAAGCATGAAACGAAACACTTGTTAATAATGGTATGGTTATTACAATATAATTATTAAATACCTTTATCCTTACTGTTTTCGATTTCTATTTTATTAGTTGTCACTTTCAAACAAACACTACAACAAGTTTTTTTACGATTGTGTTTGATCTTATGTAAAATCAAAATAAACTTTCTTACGCTCACAGGACTCTTAACGTCAAAACAATGTAAACCTATGTACGCTTAAATTAGTTTTGGTAAGAATAATTTAAGTGAAAACAACATCAATAATACTGATATTAGAAAGATATAAACAAATTACGCTTATAAATGGTGCCCAAATCCAGGATAATACGACGATATACGAATAGTATAAGTGCAAGAAAACAGTGGTCTAGAGATTATTTTAAGTGTAGTTTTTGCTGGTTGGGCTGTTGGGGAGTGATCATGATGGTCGAGGATGGTAGCACGCTAGACATAGAATGGAAATTGGCTTTCAAGGATAGCTGCCGGAACATGTATGTATATCATTAATTCAATATTGTTTCTTTCACAACAAGTTTTTTTTAAATACCTATTAAATAGGTAGTGTTTTTTATCAGTTAAGTAAGGCTGGCTTAGCTGCCGAGATTAACTATTTGAATCATGCACAGACACTGTATTATTCGACCTGAAGTGAGTGTTTACGCCCACTTGGACGAAATCAAATAAAAACGACGAATGTTCACTAAGACAATAACTTAAGCATTACAATTAACGCAGGCGTTACCAGTGAGTTTAAATTACCTCTAGATGCTGTTTACCTGTGTTGATGCAAGGCATTATTGTTATTTTATAGCTCGATATACAAGGAATAATGATATGCATTGGCCGCGGATAATATATATATACATATATATATATATATATTTATACATGTGTTTGTCTGGGCTATACGCTACCTTCATAGCAATTTTTATCAAAAATCGTTGAACTGCTTTAGCGTGAAAGAGCAACAAAAGAAAGCACAAAGTCATACACACACTTTCGCATTCATAATCTTCGTATGATTGATCAGGATGAATAGATAGATAGATATACACTTTATTAAACACCTTAAAAATTAAACATCAAAATTAGTTAATGGAAACAGTGCAAAAATAGGCGGTGTAATCACTTAAAGCGATCTCATCCAGACAACTTTCTTGGGGTGTAAAGAAATACCGGAAATACTCGTATGTATGGCGAAAATATGTATATATGGATAGTTTCACCACGGGAACATAGCTTTTATTATTTTATTATTTGACTGAAAACAATGAGAAGTTAATTCACATGCAATCCAACCCCTCCCCCCCCCCTCCTTAATTGTATGTAATCAGCAGTTTCAGTGCAATGAGGTGTCATATCTCCAGCTGATTGTTAGTCGTATGCATTGGGTGCACAATATGCAGGCTAGGGTGATTGTAATATTGGTAGCAGTTACTGACCTTTTTCTTTTTTTATTCCCGGCGCAAAAAGAAAAGGTTGGTATAACTTTGACGTGTGTATAGATGTATCTGCGTATCTGTATACCTATGTATGTGTGTGTCTGTGGCATCGTAGCGACCAAAAGGCTGGGCAGTTTTTTTGTTGTATAGGTTATAGGTTATTGAGAGTGTTCTTATCTTTGTTTCATGAAAATCCGTTCATAATATACGACAAATTATAGCATTGCTACTTACATTTAAGACACCTATTAAAAAAAAAACAAAACCACAATTGGTTTATCCGTTTGTGTGCTACGATGCCACAAACAGACACAGACATACACAGATATACACATCATGCATATTTTCAAAATAGATTCAAACGGTTGCATTACAAATAGAAAGTTCTAGTACTGTCGCTCTGTATGGCTTCGACGGCGGGCGGCAGACCGAGTACCAGTTAAATTGAGCGCCGCTACGCCCAGACTCTCATTTCCTCCATCCGCCATTGTGCGCCACTCACAATACAAAAACATTTTTTTTACGAATTTCGACAAAAAAGTGCTTTGAATTCTTTCCAATCTTCGCCTCTATTCAGCCTGTGAAAACTTATTGTCTGCCCGCAAAAGAGTGGGCGTTGCGCATCGAATAAAACTGCAGCAATAAATTTAGAGCCGCATTAATGGTTTTTTAAGATGAATACGAGCTTATGAGAAAGGTCGCTGAAATGACAAAAGCTGCAAGGGCATGTTCATTTGTTAAACGTGAAATGACGAGTATGGAGATACATTTTAGAGAATGATTATGCTATATCTTTTGCCAAGTCATCTTTTGTCAATTGAAATATAGAGAAAATTAAATCAAATAAAATGAATAAGCAGGTTTGCACAGACAAAGATGTACGTAATTAATTGGGTATAGTTTTCAAAGCCAATAAAATACCTTTGGTCTATTAAGAGTAGACTCATGGCTCCATGATTAGACCCTCGTTATCAAGATCAATCTATTGAAGCAGTTAAAACTAATCATATGAGCTCGAACTCGAGGGGTTTACTAATAGCCTGAAGAGTTGACTGAGACTGAAGAATTCTACATCCACCTTCGGGCTTCAATACAAGATAACCTCTAAAATACGAAATTACATTATTGTCATCCAAACTCCATATACATACAAAAAATAGTTTAATTTCTGTCTTACTTGTAGGTAAACTCAAGTTACTAACATAAGTCTTAGTGATAAAACCAGATCTTAAGTACTCTTGTCTGAACCATCGATAAGTCAAGAGTCTCTCAAAATCTATGTTCAGACGAAACACGAGTCAACAGAAAACTATTTTCTGCTAGAACCGAATTAGATTGACAATTTACACCTGAATTTTCACATCACAGTGAATAAAACTTTTCAACCAAATGAATTTATTACTGATCAAATTATAAGTAGGTACTTCAAATTCTATTCGTACTTGCTCTAGCAAAACTCCAGTCAAAAGTCGCGTAATTCGACTTTGCAACTTTAAAGTTTCTTAATTTTATTGCAGTGATAATAAGGATGATAACTCTTTAAGAAACATAACTCATTTAGAGAAGTTCGCAGAGATTTTACTCTGGAATTGCCGTATTATAATAATTAATTGTCGTAAGAAGGACTTAATGGTCGTTAGGTCTGGAGATTAAAACAACTGCGAAGGTGGAATAAAGATGTTTCGAAATATTCAGGTGATATTTACACTGCATATTTATAGAAGTGTGTAAATACTTGAAGATAACTTTACATGTAATACGTCTGGCATTGTGTAACAGACATTATTTTATGCTTTTGCACAGAAGCAATGATAAGTCCATGTGTATTGAAACAACTGTTATAAACTTTCAATACGTTTTAAACAATCTCTTCACGTTTTCCATTAAACAATGGTGTGGTGTATAACCGTATAATGAACTATTTTTAACTGACTTTCAAAATGAGGAGATTTTAATTCGTTTACAGTATGTTTTTCAAATTCGAATGATTCTTCTTTTCATAGGTAGTGTACTTCTCCACGGTGGTTTCATTATATGATTTATTGTGATCTAATGAGTATCTCCAGAGATATGGAGATAAACATCTCAATTTTACTACTAAAACAGATTCGCGCGGCATATGAAGTCGGTTTTTTGGTTTTTATATTATCATAATTATTAGCATCGATATGATGACACGGCTTGATTTGTAGACAGTAACATAGAAAAATACAGGGACGGCTGACTTTATTTTAATGAAATTTAGTATGAAAAATTCTGGCTGGGAATTCCTAGACAAAAGTAATATATTGTAGAGACCTTTCATACTGTAGAATGAAACAAGTAATATTTTAAAAAACCTTTTTAAACACAAATTTTAACATAACCTAGGACCAGAGTAAGTCAAGCGGACGGACAAATTCGCCGTGAAGTAGAGATAATAAAGCTTGTAAAAACATAGCATTCCAAGCAAAGCAAATGTTGATCAAAATTCTTTTGATATGACATGTCTGCATTTATAAGGCTGGTTTAACCTTAGAAAATGTCTACGCTCTATACTAAGATTTCCTTCTCATCCGCTGCACATTAATCTTACCGATAGTTTCCACTAACTCTATATGCAAATACTCGACTCGCGTCGATAACCTGATCGCGTCTGATTTATCGCATCCACCTGTACTCGGTACTCGAGTCGCGTACTTCCATCAGTCTTGATACTCGAGTTTTTCTATCAGAAGTTTCTCGTGGAATCAGCGCAGGTAAAGGCATGTTTAGATTCTGGTATTTTTATTTCACTAGCTTCATCTAGCTTGCAAATAAAGATGAATCATGTTATGTTAAACTCATTGTTAGAGCACAAGTGTCTACAGACATATTGGGTTTCCTGTCGTTCTAGTAAGCTGCTACATGTCTTGTCATTGAAGCTTTAGTTTGAATTATTATCAACACCAATATTAGAGATGCGAAAGTCAGTTTGTTTATTTGTATGTTTGTTTGGGACTTCTTCACGGTCAAACGGCTCGACCGATTTAGTTGAAATTTTGTACAGGGTTAGCCAGCATAGTATATAAGAACATGGGATACTTTTTAACGCGGGCAAAGCCGCACCGCGCAGCTAGTAAGTAAAAAAATTAAGATCGTTTAAGAAACTAATAGAACCCACTTCAAATTGCGCCGTAGTAATTTTCGGTACCAAGATTGAGGTGTTTATCTCTATATCTCTAGAAATACTGAACATATATCTAGATAAAATTGAAATATAAAGTTTTCAAACAAACGAACAATTTTCCGAATTGGTTCGGGCGTTTCCGAGTAATCAGTGAACATAAAAAAACTCGACGTATTCAGAACCCTCTTCTTTTTTTAATTCGGCTAACATGCATAAGATGTAAGTTATAAACTAAAATCTAATATTATGTTTCTTTGAAGTGTTTCACACTTAATATATTTTTGTAAATTGTTAATTTCGTCGTTACGATACTTCGCACCGTGGCTTATTGGCAAAGCACCGGAACATGTTATTCCGGAGGTTGCGGGTTCAAGTCCCGTCGGTACGATGAAATTTTGGATTGTGTTTAACAATTTGCAAAAATATATAAAGTGTGAAACACTTCAAAGAAACATAATATTTGATTTACGCAGTGCAACATCTCTCGTCGGATTTGAAAACTGTAATGATTTCTTCCGAATGATTAACTTACGTAATAAGTAGTCATAGATGGCGCCACCAATGCATAATTGGGTTAACAAATGCAATCCACTAATTTCGTCGTAACGATACTTCGCACCGTGGCTTAATTGGCAAAGCACCGGAACATGTTATTCCGGAGGTAGGCGGGTTCAAGTCCCGTTGGTACGATGAAATTTTGGATTGTGTTTAACAATTTACAAAAATATATAAAGTGTAAAACACTTCAAAGAAACATAATATTTGATTTACGCAGTGCAACATATCTCGTCGGATTTGAAAACTGTAATGATTTCTTCCGAATGATTAACTTACGTAATAAGTAGTCATAGATGGCACCACCAATGCATAATTGGGTTAACAAATGCAATCCACTAATTTCGTCGTAACGATACTTCGCACCGTGGCTTAATTGGCAAAGCACCGGAACATGTTATTCCGGAGGTTGCGGGTTCAAGTCCCGTCGGTATGATGAAATTTTGGATTGTGTTTAACAATTTACAAAACTAAAATCTGACTAAGTTATTCGTTTTCGATTCGATTAAATTATAATATCCGAATATATTATATATCAGTAGCACTAAAGCAAAGCCACGAGCAACAGCTATCAATACATACATTTTATTTCATTACCCAACTGTGCAAAAAAAAATTTTTTAGTTCATGACTTTATGTCCTTTATTCCATTTAATGTTTGAATTAATGTATTTAAGAATAATTTAATGTTTTAAATTGACAACCAGACGTACTAATACGTGCCACCGCTACATCGTGGATATTCCATCAATCCGAACGAAGCGATTTGCTTCATCATACGTACAACCAGAGATTGGAACTCTTTGCCTGAGTCTGTGTTTCCGGAAAGGTAACATCTGGGGGTCTTCAAGTCGCGAGTGAATAAGTATCTTCTAGCCAAGCGTGCTACATCGTCAACCACATCGTCACTTAACATCAGGTGAGATAATGGTCAAACGCTTGAATATAAAGAAAAAAAATTGACATTACATAGCCTATAACAGTGTAACAGTGGACAATCAAAAATCTTCCTACGTTACCTCATTACCTTAAAAAGTTATGAGAAAATGAACATACATACATACCGGTCAAAATCATAAACCTCCTGTAGTTGGGTAAAAAGAAGATAGAAATAATGAAATTGCAAAAAAATGCTGCGTTCCAGATGCTTAGTCACATTGAAATTAAAATGAACCTACATACTTAACTTATTTAAAGCACTATTTATACTTTGTAGGTTCTTCGTAACATTTTATCGCCACCCTAACATAGCGGTTACAAGTTTACAGTTTTCAGTCGCGACGTCAGATTCAAATATTACACAGAAAGATCGTAATCTTTAGTTTATGAGTGTTTCGAGACGAAAACCCATATTTTATTGGTGATTCTACAGAATCGGCCATATAGGAGAAAGGAAACCGCTTTACGATGGCGCTGAATAAAGTAAGATTTAATAGTTAGCGGCACGTAAAATATAAACGTAAAATCGCAATCGGTTGAAATTGGCTTGCTATGAAAATATCCAGCAGCATGCACAGTGTGGCAAGTTCAAAGAAAACTTTGTAATATTGTTTGAAATTTTGAAGGAAACCTTGCAGAGACGTTATAGCTCTTTATCATAGCTCGTTGCACTCAACGAGCTGTGGAGAGAGCTATGATCGGCGTTTCTCTGCGGGATCGAATCCGGAACGAAGTAATTCCCTAGATAACTAAAATGATCGATATAGCTCAACGGATTAGCAAACTGAAGTGGCAGAGGACTGGTCATATCTGCCGCAGGACTGATAACCGTTGGAGTAGACTGGTTCTAGAGTGGAGACCGCGAATCGGCAAACGTAGAGTAGGACGTCTTGGGACCAGGAGCGACGACATTAGCCAAGCGGTGGGCAGTCACTGGAAAAAAAGAGCCGAAGATCGGGCTCAGTGACGCATCTTGGGAGAGGCCTACGTACAGTAGTGGACTGATATTGGCTGAGGATGATGAAACATAGCACCTCTTCAGATATATAGTAGGAATAACTTACAGAGTAAAGATGCCGATGGAAATGCATAGTTCACCAGGCCTGATTTGACACCCTCTGCATTATCGCAGCATAAAGATCTAATACAAAACGGTGACATAAAGTCAATAGGTGGCGGTAACTATAATACTTACCACCAAATGGGCCGCGAGCTTGTTTGCTTTTAAATGCTTATTTATTTAAAGGAAGTCAAATAAACACTTTCCAATGAAAAAAATCATCTATCTGTGTGCTAAATTTCATCCAAATCCGTTCGCCCTTTTTTTGTGAATCAATTAGGAAAGCTCTGTTGTAAATAACTAATCACATTTATAATAATGGCAAGTTTACCATATTTTTGCAATAACATTGAAGTAACAGGATATTTGAAATTCAAATTAATACATTTGATTTGACTTATGTAAACTACGCTAAACAGACGGCAGCAGAGTGACGGGTAAGGAGTGCGCAGAAGCGCCATTTAGATTTTTTGATGTCCACGGCTACGAAAGTTCTTATCGTAGTCTCATCTACCAAAAAAGAGCTGATAATATTTAAACGGCTAAAGGGATTTCCATCAAACAAATTTAAGAACACTCTCGATGAAGCCACCTATCAAACAAAAAAAACTATATCAAAATCGGTTCATCCGTTTGGGCGATGCCACAGACAGACACACATAAACACACTTCAAGCTTATAACACCCCTTCTTTTTGCGTCGGGGGTTAAAAAAGCCGTTTTTATGACACAGTAGTCGTAGAAAGTTTTAATTTCGGTTAAATTTCCCTCGTTCTCATTGACTTACAAAACTCATAAAAATAGTAAACGCAACAATTAACACCACTCCTTCTACCTAAGGTAACTTTTATGACGCCGTTTCCCTGATAAATCGTTTGATTAGCACTTTATAAATTTGTTGACGGAAAAAAACCTATTCCTTAATTATAGTCCCCGTTTATCTGAAGCAATTTGGGTAATTATAGCCCCGATAGGTAGCGATTTCAACTCTTTACGAGCGGCCTCTTCGGCTAGATAGCGTCACTAATTGTCGAATAAAAAAGGATTAGAGTTAATCCTTGTTTAATAAAAATGTTAATCATGAGATTTCCCGTCGAGTTATGCAAATGGTGGCACCCGCCCTGGTGGAGATTGGCTCGGTTGTATGTTAAATAATATTGTGTTTAGGTGTTTCATTTTTAGCCCCACATTTGTTGCTAATATTAGGATAGTAATGAAATGCTCTTGTTATACGTATAGAGTCTACCTTTATTAATGTTTTTTTTACACGACCTAGGAGTATAAATTAATCAAAAGTAATTTTTTTAAAGCTTTTTGTAAAAAAAATTACCATGTATACTGAAAAGTACTAAATATAACATTACATACTAGCGAAATTCGACTGTCCTTCCTCTTACCTTTACGGAGTTCCAGTCCCTACAACCGGCTCCAGTGCCTCTAGCAACTATAGTGATGAACGAAATACCTTAAAAAAAAAATTAAACGTTTATACCTGTGTTCTTGAGAGCTTGAGAATATCAATAACAAAATATACAAGAGTTCTAAGATTATTATCATGCAAATTTGTAGCTAGTTAAAATGTTGTATTAAATCCAGCACCGGGTTTATTATACAAATGTAAAATAGAGCTACAAGGAAATTGCTCACTCATACATCTTCAAAAGCTGCAATTAATATCCAACGCCAAAACAAACACTTACCGGGTACCCAATTAGGTACGGAGTCCAAAGGTGAAGATAACATTTAAATATCCAAACGAATGTACGTATCATTAAAGAGCGAATTCTTGGGATTATAAAAGGGCCGTGGTCTGAGCACGTATCTAATTTTTAAAGCGTAGCATTACGATCTGCATACGTAGTGAGCTTGAGCTGGGATAAAAATTATCGATATCGATAAATGATACGTTTCCTAAATAGTATAATGTTATATAACAGCTTGATATTATGTTAAATGTAAACATGTTTACAAACAAACACACAAACTGTCTGATCAACCGGAACATTTCCAAGAAAATGGAGAAGTGTAAGAAAGACAAAATCGTAAAAATTCACACTTATACTAATTATTAATATTATATCTTCAGATTATATCTACTGATACACTCCACTAGTGCTTACGCGTCAATGATAGCCAAAATATTTTTACCATCGATTCAGTAAATTGTAATAATTTCTCATCCCTAGTTCTCTGCACGATATGAAAAGAAATTTATTCTAACAATTCATGCTCTCGCCCGCAACTCGGATTATTGTAAATAAGTATTACGACCGGCGCCCAAATTAATCTCCACAGCTTTTTTAACGAAATACGAAAAAGTTTGTTAACTAAACTTTCGTCGACTTTACAAAACCCGTCGGTGAAATATAGCCCGCGGGATTATTTGCACCAATAGAATGTTTGCACATTTCCCTTTTCAAATACGAGTAGAATATTCTACCACT
Source organism: Cabera pusaria (assembly GCA_954871355.1). Lineage (NCBI taxonomy): Eukaryota > Metazoa > Arthropoda > Insecta > Lepidoptera > Geometridae > Cabera > Cabera pusaria. The sequence goes on from OX940893.1 coordinate 9,395,106, forward strand.
TAAAAAGGTGTGTTTGACTTTTCTAATAAGCATACGGGCTACCTCGGGGGGAGTTCGCATACTCATACTTTAGGTTCATATCTAACTTTTCTCATGAGCATGCAACGTTTGGAAAATGTTTAATTTGAAAATTGCTAACTTATTGATGTGAAAAACACGGTTTTAATAACTCAGTGAATTTTAATGAACAATCATTTGCTACGGCCGAGCACGCATCGCGACCTACATCGCAGTAAAAGCTATCTCGATAATTGACTGTTGGAATAATTTAAATAAATTGCGGCCAACGGCTATATTTCAACGGGATATTATAAATCAAAGGATTAGGAGCGAATGAAAACGGGTAAATGGATACTGGCAATAGAGATAATGCATGTTATATTCTGCATACGTTATAGGGCGATAACGACAATATAATCGCGAGGGGGAAAAGGGGTGTCACATCGGCTCCCAGCAGGGGGCGCTGGACAAAAAGTACTAAGTGCGAGTTAAATACCCTTTGTGTCTCATGCTCTCCTGGTCGCCATTCATCGAGGGTCCTCTCATTATTCAGTCGAAATTCGATTATTTTCCCATTTTGCAAAATATCCATATCGTGCCCGCTCTCACTGTAATTGAAAACGGGGCATTTGTTCCGTCATAGAAATGATCGCTCTTAATTTATTTACGCTCAAAATTCGGCTACTTTGAACAAAACAGTTTCATTAACATACCCACTTAAAATGTGTCATTCTCTTAAGTGGGGAGTTGCCGTTACAAAATCAATTAAAATTGTTATATTTATACAGGATTTCGGTTTAGAAAGCTCTTGTTTATACGACGATGGCCGCTAAAAATGAGCTGGGCTTACAGTCGACTTGGGTCGACAGTCAAATAGTGAAAATATCTGGTTACCGTTCTGAGTCCAAATATGCTGTGACCAGTACTTACTACTACTTATTAGCCAATGCGCTTTTTCTTCTACGACAAAACGTATATGTGTTATCTAACCGCGCATAATGCTAACCAAAAGGTATCTATATACTGATATTCAAAAACAACCTTACGCCCATCAGGTGCTTCTACCACCTTGTATGGCTCCATAACTCCGCTCGTTTAATAAGACTGTCTATCGAGGCACATAAGGAAGTGAATATCCTGTCCGAAAGTGATTACTCAGCACAGTTAGCCGCAGTTATGACCGGCTTATTTCCCATTCCGGGGGTATTAGTCCTGCCTACCGATTTATGTAATTTACTGGGCTGCCAGTAGTGGCAAAGTATTTTGTATGATACTTGTGATTTTTTGTTTTGGCTATTTTATACGTTGGATATTTAATAGGCTGTACAGATACGAGTCAAAAACAAAGTCAGTGAAGTGTGAATTAAAATATTTATTTATTTTTCATTATAAAAATTTCGTTACTATTGGATTGACTTGGCAGTCTCGTTATTATATAGTCGGTTTGAGCTCATTTATATCCTCGCATTTTTTTTGGTTTCATGGTATTGCCAGCCTATATCACTGATCACGTAACTTGGCCTTCTAAACGAAAAAAAATGTCGCAAGTATATGTCAATGTTACTTTAGAGTACATAATGTACGGTATCAATATTAGATGAAGTTTATTAGCTGAAAAAATTACTGAAAAGCGCTATCGACAGTCTACTATGCAGCATAATAAGGAAAAATTCTAACATGGCAACCCTAAAATATTAAGAACTCCGCTTATTTTCAAGGTTTCATCATAAGCAGGACGTGTGATCAAAGACCGTCCTGCGGCGAGTTGATCCCTAATATTTCACTCATAATTGGTTTATTCTAAGCTTGCAGCGGTTCCGTATGTTCGCTTTGATCTGGTGTATTAACTTGTAGCCAAGATGTATGGCGGACATTATTTGTTCAGATCTGAGGCTTTACTCAATAGCGTCATTTGCTATTTGAAAGAATATTGGGGCGCTTTGCGGATTTCTCAGCCCTTTCTGTGATATTTTTCTGTGATGGCAACATATGTTATATTGAAAAATGTTCCAGCTTATTAAAGGCTATAACGAATACTCTACCAAAAGGTATAGAGTATTCGCTTTTTTTGATATTTAGGTGTGGTTATATTTTGTATTATCACGAGTTAATTTATTGGACCTGTGAATATTGTTAACATCGTATTCAAAGGTTTATCGTTTTTGTTGAGTGAACTGGCATAAAAATTATTAATAAATCATTAATATTGAATTTAAAATAGTTTTCACTGATTTTAATTATAATCGAAAAAAAATCTTAAAAAATCTTTATTACTGCTTTTTGGAGTTGCTGACATTTGACATAAGTTTTAGACGTTATATTTGTTAAACTATTATAGGTTTTTAATTAAAAATACAAGACTTGCCCACCTGATACACAGAGACATAATATAAAGGTTTTTCTAACTTATTCCTGGGAAAGGCATTTGCATCAGTCTCTGTGTATCAGCCGAAGCTGACGTCATCTCCGCCAATTAATTCACCGTTTCCACATGGTTAATTGTTGAACATGTTATTCCACTACTATGATTTACGCATCTGTCCCGTATAAGACTTTAATATAGTGTAACCTTATTCAGAAACATAATAATCATCGTTTCGTTAACAGTAGCGCATTGGGAAAATGGTCGGTTTTGACGGAAGAGGTCGTTAATGGGTCATTCGTAACATTCTTGAGAAACCTCCAGCATCGTGGTAAGATACTATCTAGTATCCGTTTGGTCAAAGTGTTTAATATGACGCAAAAAATCTAATGTGTTCCGGCAGCTGTCATTGACAGCCAGTTTCGCGTGGTGCCATCCTCGACCGCGTCGTCACTTACTAACAGATAAGATAGTTGTCAAACGTTTACCGATAAAGAATATTTAAAAAAATAATTAATAACTATGTCTCTGACTATGACATATATATACGCATGACGATAAAATTCTAGGAAGAAATTTCGCTAAAAAGTGCTGGTTTCTCACCAATTTAGATTTTATATTTAATAAACAGCTGAGCATTTCTGTTTGATGATTGATGATGATGATGACATTAAAATTTACTTTGTCTAAAAGAATCCGTAAGAAACAAGTAAATAAATAGTGATCAGATTTTTATACTGGTAATCGTATTGAACATTTAATTTTATTATCGTGATGATACTGTACAATTGTTTTCGCTTACTGTCGCTTGCCCCACGGACCGGAAGCTGTCAGCCTTTGTCCCTTCCATTTCCGGCCACAAGCGGGCAAAGTTTACGTTGTCATAAAAACATTTTGTCTTGTTTTTCTTTTTGGCTATCTTTGACGTTTGAACTATTTTTTTTTTACAAGGTAACTTATTATTTATAGTGTCATTTAAAAACTTTAAACGGAACGGAACCGACTCCTCAAGCTGACTGAGTCACTTCAACTGCAAGTTTGACGTAATAATCATTATTAATATCTCTGAAAATGTGCATCAGAAAATATCTAATGAACATAATAAAGAACAGCTTAAGTAGTTAAACACAGTAAACGGAGAAAAATATGCCCGAGTTCCACAGAAAAATTAAGTTTATAATTTTTTTTAAGGCAACATTGACCCGAATTGTGTCGTCCTTTTACGAAGTTTACGGATATATAACTAGAAAGCAAAATGATTTTCTAAATAAGATGTTTCTATAAAGAAACATATAAGTGTTACCACAGACCACACTTTATATTTTTGTACGTTGTCATTAGTTTAGTTTATTATTACATACAATCCTAAATTTTTCACCGTACCAACGGGACTCGAATCCACGCTTTCCGAGGACATGCCCAGGCGCTGTACCAATTCAGCTACAGTATGACCCTTTCGATACAACAAAACTACTGTATTTAATTTTAACCAATTATGCATTGGTGGCGCCATCTATGATTACTGTTTAGAAGTAAATTACTCGCATGAAATCATTACAGATTTTCAGATCCGAGAGACGAGAAATATTACACTACTTAAACCAAATATTACGAGTATGTTTCATTAAGTGTTACTACAGTTGATTAATTTTCTAAATTATAGTAAGGTAACAGAAGTCAATAAGAATAATAAATCTGCTAACAAACAAGCAAGCATCACAAAATTTTCCTGAAACATCCAAGCAACTTCAATTCAGTAAGTTGAATCGCCGGCTCACCCATAAAACTGTGCAGCACTTACAGTAAATTAGTCGCAACAAAACACTAATATGTAGAGCCTCTTCATCACGACTTAATGGCGTCTGCAGCGGACTTTACCGTAATAGATTATTGGACTAGAGTTGACTAGACGATAGTTTTCATTACAAGGGGCTGTGATAGAAAAAGGAAAGCGAGATGGGTATTTTATAGGGGTGTAAACAGGCTTTTGCGACGCTAAAACGTTTAGAAAAAAAGCTGATGTTCTGGCGTATACAATCTTAATTATAATCAGTTAAGGTACGGACACACCGCGGCGTCCTGCGTCCTGCGGGCGCGATCTCAGTACTTTTCAATTGTTTTCTGATCGCGTTTGGTGTGAACCAGTCGGTACAAATACTACTGCGCTATCTGATCGCCGCCTAGATCGCGCACGCAGAACGCTGCGTTGTGTCCGTACCTTTATTAAGTGGTAAGTAAGTTTTAAGTAAGACTGATGTAGGTTTCACGACAGGTTCCATGAAACTAATCTATTATCTATACTGTAATAGAGATGTAACTAAGCGAAAACTGTACATAGAATATAATTTTAAACTTATTGTAGTAATTGGGGGAAGCATTATAAAAGATATACGAGAAGATGCCGAAAATGTAATTTTTACAATTTTTGTTTGTTTGTATGTATGTATGTATGTCTTTTTGGAATCGCATCTCGCCGAAACTACTGGACGGATTTTAATAAAACTGAAAGAGAGCGTAGCTTATACTATAAAATAACTTTTAGGATATTGGTAGTATATTGGTTATCCTGAAAAACATAAGGGTTTTGGTAGGACACGGGAAAAAGCATATTTTGAAGTAGTTTTTATGCAATCTTTTAGATAAATACAGGAAAATAAAACAGAAAAAAAAACAGGAATCGGGCATCGTTCCTGGTTCAGTAAATAGTATATTTCACTATGATTTATTTATAAATCAACAGTTAATTTATAAATACCTAATAAAGCAAATGCGTGAAATTAGTTAATTTGGTCAGCCTTTAATGAAGGGTACGATGAAATTAAATTCTCCGACATGCATTGAGTATTTCATAAGTTCCCTTTACCCCAACTATTCATAGTGGAAATAATTACGCATCCTAAATAATTGGGACAAAAACCCTTGTTTAAAACGTCCCAAGATCTGTTGGGGACAGCGTTGTTGTCCCATTTTCAATCCCGTTTTCGGCCTCTAACTGACCGGAGAATCTCAAATTGTTGGTAATGAGCGTGTAGTTGATTTGCTATTGTGTTTGTGAACTATTCTTGAAATTGTGGGGTGGGCTTTACGAAATTGGGCCTTTTGTGGGTTGTTATTTACAATCTGGTCTCATATTAAAAAAATACCTTTTCGGAAGTAGCAAACGGCACACGGATGGGTAGATTTTCGTTATCAGATACACTAAATATCGAAAACAATTTTGTTAAATATATAATTAAAATTATAATAATTATTATAAAAATCACTAGATAAGTAAGGTATTGATAAATTGTTATTACACAAATATGCTGTTCAAATCAATTCTAAAGAATCATGGAAGAAACCAGTCCTCATGACACTGGGAATCCTAGTACGAGGACTTGTGAATCATATAGTATTTCTTAAACTATAAACCAACCAAACATTTAACTAACTTCACTGTACTTACATGCCATTTCTATTTATTTTTAATTAAATTAAATTTTTGATAAGCTATGAAATTTTAGATAAGTAATGTTATTTAAAGTTATTTATAGTTAGTTATGTTTATCAAAAAGTGTATACACACCTTCAGTATATATAATTATACTGCCGGTTCTTATCACGCATTTATTACTCAATGTAACCTAGATTATGTCATTAATTTTTTGGTGAATAAACAATAAAATCGTATAGAACGTTATAATGGTATTGGTATATTACGGAAATAAGTATTTACAAACTCGTGTCTATGGTAAATTTATCATGCTGTGTACACAAATAATCTAGTAATTATTTTCAGCTCAAAATTGTTACAAATGTTATATTTCATTAGTTCCAAGGGAATTATGTTTTGTGAACTATCAAATAAATACATACAAATAAATAATTGTAGTTAAAGTTGTGCTCTGCAAGAAAAATAATACTTCTCCGAATCATAACAAAAGTATTTAGCCTCCATCATAAAATTAGCAGTAAAAGTATTATTCTCATTATGGACATTAAATGCAAGTCTAGAGCGAAGGTCCTCAAACTTTGGCAACTATAATAATTAAAACCACAGAACAGATCAAGTATTTTTATTATTATTATTCACGTATTTATTGGATTATCTTAAACTTAGGTTTTTTATAATATTTTGTATAAAAATAATAAAGAAAACAATTATAAAAAACCTAAATATTATCTACGATTTTATTATTATTTTATTATTTTTAAGTAACGTTTTAATCATGTTACTTTGAATGTCGTTTTATTTATTTATGTTAATGTAGTTTTATTTATATTTTTATGAACTGCTTTTTTAGAATAGGTAGGTACATTATTTTTCAATACCGAACAGGTTAACGCTTGACCACTATCTCACCTGATGTTATCAGTGTTGAAGGTGTTATTTATTAACCCCCGACGCAAAAATGAATAGGCGTTACAATGTTGACATGTGTTTTTGTCGTTTGATCTGTTTGTGTCTTTCTGCTTTATTTAAGATATTTTTCATTCTTGTATTGGTGGCTATGTATATATATACATATATATATATGTATACATAGCCACCAATACAAGAATGAAAAATATCTTAAATAAAGCAGAAAGACACAAACAGATCAAACGACAAAAACACATGTCAACATTGTAACGCCTATTCATTTTTGCGTATATATACATATATATACATATATATATATGTATATATATATGACATAATCATAAATCTGATCAATTTCAAAATCCTTATCGTCTTACTTCAACGGTATTTTAAGAATATGTTAACATTGACCGTGCAGAACACTCAACTCCTCACCAATTTACTGCAGAAATGTTGAGTTTGGGCTCATTGGACTCATACATAGATCAGCCAGGGTAGTTTTAAATTTTAAACTAAATAATTATTATAAACAACCGGCGAGCATGTATGACAGCACTCATGAAAGTGGAAGAAGCGAAAGAGATATGTCAGGATCGTAGCATGTGGAAAGAAGTAGTTTCTGCCTACCTCAATAGAAAAAAGGCGTGATTTTATGTACGTATGTATAAACAATGAATATCCGCAATGCTGCAAAAGAAAATTACCATAATAAAGACCTTCTCAAAGTTTGAGAATCTTGTCCGAAAAGAATATTATTTTCGGACAATTGTCCACACATGTTATTAGGGAATGTCAGTAATATCGTGTTTCTATTGTGTAGACCTTGTTCCTTGTCCAGCAATGAAATAAAACACGTCTACGTAGAAGGGGACTCGAGATGCCAGATCGTATGACATGTAGTTAATTTTTGTACTGAATGTAATAATCTTTGAGGAATAGGATAAAATATATTGTCGGTTATATTTTCTGTTTCGCAAAATATTTGATTGTATCATAATGTAGAATATTATATTACGATTATTTATCATCATTGGAAATATTAATGAAGCATTATAAAATTGTTTTGACCTTTTTTGTTACTAAATAATAAGTTTGATCCCATAATTAAACGCGGATGTTTCGCAAAGAGTAGATATAAAAAAATCGTTACGCGTGAACGAAGGGCATCATAACTATAGAGAAAATATTTTCAGATTAAAATTTATTTATTATGGTTTTCAAGTACATACTGAAACATTTCTAAGTTTAAAAAGACATCCAAAATACACAAGTTCTAACCAGCTTACAATAATTTACTGTGTGCTTAGGTCATCATCATTATCAAGTGTAAAGTCGAAAAATGCGTTTCGTCCTTTCTTATCGATGTTTCCTCTTCAGAGCGATGGGTTGTAGTTTTAAAAAATTGGTGAGCATAGAAAATCGTCAAAGTAAGGTGAGCAATGCATCTACAGCGGTTAAATAATTGCACATGTCACGGTAACCACGTACCGTCTAGCAGGTCTTCTGCTTGTTTTTTTTTATGTATATCTTATAGGCTAGCGTTTGACTACTAACTTGCCTGTTGGAAAGATCTGATTGAAAATGGTGAACGCCTAACGGCCTAGAATACTCTGACTGTCAATGGTTGTGTAATGCTAGCGACATATATTATATCCTTGTTGTTTCCTAGAATAACTAAAAATATTATAACACTAGCTGTGCCCGCGACTTCGTCGGCGTGGAATAGTGTCTTTGGGTAGCATTTTAAATTATTTAAGCAAATTATTTTACAAATAAGACACATGCGTATCCCACCTATACCGCACCGTACCACGCCGCGGTAATCCTCCCTCCCCTTACCCTCCCCCTCCTCCTTGCAAACTTTTAATGTCATATTTATTTATATCGAATCAACAGCCTAAACAATAAGTTTCAAGCTTCTTGCTTTAAAAATGACTATTCTTCCATACAACTTTTCATCCCCCCTTTCAACCCCTTACAACCCTCTTTTCGCATTAAAAAGTAGCCTATGTCCTTTCTCAGGCTCTAGACTATTTGTGTACCAAATTTCATATAAATCCGGTCAGTAGAACATTCACATAAACCTTACATATTTCCATACAAACTTTCATCCCCTATTCCCTATTGTTATTTTACACCCTTGAGGGTATAACGCGTATAACTCTTACAAACTTTGAATGTCATATTTATTTCGAATCAATAGCCTAAAAAATAAGTTTTAAGCTTCTAGCTCTAAAAATGACGATACTTCCATACAACATTTCATCCCCCCTTTCAACCCCTTACAACCCTTATTTAGCATTAAAAAGTAGCCTTTGTACTTTCTCAGGCTCTAGACTATCTGTGTACCAAATTTTATTTAAATCGGTTCAGTGGTTTTGGTGTGAAAGTGAGACAGACAGACAGACAGACAGAGTTATTTTCGCATTTATAATATTAGTTAGGATAAACAAAAACCAATTATTACATATAATAAATTAAAGAATATCCTGGCATATAGGACATGTAATTGTTTTCGAAAATCTTTGTTCCCTCAAAACCAATGCAATTACGAAAATAGGCAAGTCAGCCAGCCAAAGGTCGCTAATGGACGTACAGCCATTGTTATTGTGCCGTTATTTTGTAAAACGTGATTGGTTGTTTACTGTACCTAATTTACCAACAACTTACCAAAAATCAACATACGAATGAAACATTTTTTTGCTGCTGGAATAGATTTTTATTAGGTACAAATATTATCATTTTTATTAGGGTTCCGTACCTCTAAAGGTAAAAAAAGGTACCCTTATAAGATCACTTTCTTGTCCATATGTCTGTCTGTCCGTCTGTCAGTCCGTGTGTCACCACCAATTTTCTCGGGAAAGGGTGGACCTAGCAAATTGAAATTTATACCAGATACTGATGTCTATAGTTCCTATTAGGTGTATAAAAATCAATATCCTGAGCCAGCACGATAAAAAGATATGGGCAAATTGAGATTTTCGCAAAAAAGTACCAAACTTTTCCTTAATTTTACCATTTTATTTTTTTCGGAATTTTTCCTTTGCTTGTGTTGTAAGGACCTTGCTTGTGACCAAAATTGACAATTCTACGTCGACTGGAAGTACCCTATAGGTTTTGGGTCGAAAACCTATAGGGTACTTCCCGTTGACCTAGAATCATAAAATTTGGCAAGAAGCAAGGTCTTATAGCACAAATAAAGGAAACATTCCAAAAAATAAAAAAAGTTGATAATCAAAGGCTGTCCAAATATTGCCCATACATACATAGTTCAGCCAATTAAGATAGGCCTCTGATTTATATGAGCGCTCATACAATTTAGAGGTCTAGCTTAATTGGTCCTGACCAACGTTGGTACGGAAGCCTCGGTGGGCGAGTCTAACTCGACTCTGCCGGTTTTATTTATATAAAAATAAGTTAAATATATTTCATTCAAAAAAAATATATTATATCAATTAGTTTCTCATAGCCTAATCAAGCAAAACGGGAGGTAAACATAAATTATTAAAATAAATTTGGTTTCTCCCTCAGTTTGTAACATAGTAACAAATCTCCAACTACAATCATCATGATCTTGCTGTGTTAGTGAATCGGATATACACAAAACCTACGTCAAGCTAATCAACAAAAAATGTGCAATGGTGCTTTAAAATCAATCAATAAATATTACACAATAATCCCGCTGCATGTTATTTTACCAAACGTAATTATTGTCCGGGTACATTTGGCAATATGAGATTTAAAGCCCAAATTAAGTGAATTAGAAACTGGAGAGTGGGATAGGCGATCCCTGCCCTTTGGTCTGAAAGCTTATATCAAAATTGGACTAACTCTCAATGCCAGGGGCTACGATGAAACTAATTACTGACTCAACGTAATGGATAGCTAATATTGTTTGTAACATAACCGACGTTAAAAATGACGTATTTAGTTTAACCGGCCAATGCCGGCCATGGTTTATTGTTCGCTACAAGCACAATAGATATTCCACCAAAAGTATTAGTAAATTTTGTTGTACTTATTAGCACCAACTATTTTCATCTCTCGTAGATCCGATATCCGTTAGGATAGATAAGTTCTAGAGTTGAGACCAGGGCTCGGCAAACGTAGTGTAAGTCGCCCTCCAGATAGGTGGAGCGATGATATACGCAGTCTGAGTGGCAGCGATTGAAAAATAATAGCTGAAGATCGAGCTCAGTGGCGTGGCATAGAAGAGGCCTATGTCTAGCAGTGGGCGGAAATTGGCTGATACTGATGATACATTTTGCTAGAATTTTTAGGGCAATCAGGTCAATGCTACAACGTTCTTAGAATAAAGATAAATAAAAATAAGCACCGACAATATTCAGTCAATTTAGTAACTGTTTAAGACACATTAATATATTTGAAACCTTTTTCTAAAACCTATACAACTTTCATCCAAAAGAAAAATATTTCCAATCCGTCACACACGAAAGTTATTACGGCGTAAATTGAAAAAGGTCTACAGATAATCCTCCGTTGATAGATATTATCGATAAATAATCGACCCCAATCTACTCGTGTCAAGCCGAGATTAGAGTAACCACTCAACCGAACGTAATATCTGTTTTCAAATCAATTCAACTTTCAAAACGATAGATAAAATGACAGGGGCAAGAGCTTTAACCTCACAGTCTGAGAAATTTGGAGCAAATTTGCGATTATGAAAGATTGAAAGGTTACAATACACTTCGGTGATAAGTTTGTTAAGATGGATCAAATCATAAACTTACTTTATCAGTAGTTATATGACTAATTTTATCTACGATATCTTGACTGTGTACAAATTGTACATAAAGTAATAACTTCCATAAATATCGAACTAAAGGATAATAATGTAGAAGTAACGACGTACCTAACACGCTCACGTTTTAAAGTAGAAATATGTCATAATAGGTAAAATTTAGGCCCCTCGGTTTTGTCCGCGTATTGCCGGCGCTGTTAATCCATTACGGTTCCGTGTCGTTTCAGTGTGATACCGCTTAGCAACTTTATTTTTTGTTACTGACAATATTTACATCAATGTTTCATCCAACCGCTTTCTTTACATTATGATTTCTCAAAAAAGCGTGTAGGACGCGGTATAATTTACCCTCAAAGGCATTAGACCCGCTTCATTGGTTTCACAAGTACCGATGGAACCGATTGGCTGTTTTACTTTAACAATGCCCTTCAGAGAACAAACCACAGAAAAATGCACAGGAACTACAGCTTTAGTATGTAAGCTTTAAAGTTCAATTTTGTGGGTTTGATTTATACCTATTTCCACGTTTGGTAGAAATCAATGCATCTGCTTACCGGATTTTCATGTCTCGGTGATTGCCATTGTTAAGAGTCAAGTGTGTCTGCAACCCTCAATGCTTTGAATCTTCGGTTCGTCAAGTGGACAGGAAGATTGTTTGAGAAAAGATCTTTGAGATTTCAAATAAGAATTCATAGTTAATATCAGATTTCTATTCCGCAGTAAATGTGTGGTTATGCTGCTTGATCATACATACAATATAGTGTAATCTAGATTGTATAGATGATCAAACTTTAAGGCAAGTAATAGTTTGGAGTCTTTCTGACCAAGTAGACAATGTTCATTCTTCTTCATTAAAACCTTTCTTTTTACCATGGTGTCATCAAGCCAACTTTAACTAATAGGCTCATAGCAGCGGATTTATTTAGAATTTCAGACACTCATTACATGAAGTAATGATTATCATTTCATATATATTTTATTATATATATTTCATATTATTTCATATAGTTATTAGTATTAATAAGTCCATTAATTTGTTATTCTTTTTGCATTGTCACATTTTTATAAGCCACCGCCTTCCATATAATTGTTATCCTTTCCGTACATGGTTGTCTGGAAGAGATCGCTTTAAGCGATAAGACCGCCCATTGAGCCTATTAGTTTTATTTCTCTATTTCCTAAGTATTTTTCTGTTTCGTAAGTGGTGTTTCAATAAAGTGTATATCTATCTATCAATCTATCTAATAATTATACATACATACTCACGCCCTTTTCCCTTTGGGGTAGGCAGAGACTGCTTAATAATAGTTTACCTAACAAATACTCTGTACCCGTTATAAGTAGGTACTATTGTAGGTACATAATGTTTAGTAAAAAAATCGAAGCTCACATCAAATGTTAAATGGTTTGAAAATATATTCTTTATTTGCGTGTCTAACCAATCATTCAACGTATCTCAAGCGCAATACCTATCCATTATACGCAGTAAATTGATATTTAAGCCACAGCCCACAGGTGGTATTCCAAGATAAGTACTAATTTATCTAAGAAATAAAGCCATTATTGAGTGCCTACGTCTTGAAGATTATTCACGCATCGTAAATAGAGCCTCAAAGGCAGTCTACAGAAGAGGCGGCTGTGACGTCATTGAATCATTGATCATTGATCAAACGAGTGAGACGAAATGGGTAGCATCTTACTTGCTACGGATGCTACGATTGTGACGTCGTGTGTCGCAGATCGGCATAGTATTAGAAATAGTGTTATTTTTTTTTTTTTTTATTTCACAATGGATATGAATTTATCGAGGCCATAATGGGAGGTATTAATTAGTGTCAATTTTGGTTCTGTTTATGTGATAATTTTTTGACGGTTTTAGGTAAAACATTTTTGGTTCAAAAGTACTGTCGTAGACGTGGAGTGAAACGCCTGAATTATATGTAGGGAAATGCCTGCATTAGCAAACGAAGTGAAATTGCCCAGCAAGCCAAATCGTTCTATTAATAATGATTTGCTTACAATCCGGATGAGAATATTTAACAAATACTTAACATTATCCTGAAATACTTTTATATTATCTGTTAAATAAGTCAATTTAGTATATTACAAGTGATATTTATTAGCGAATTTCACGACGTGTTTGTATCTGCCCTAATTGGCATCGTATTCGTATCAATGCCAATGGCATCCAGACAGTATATTGCCCTACGACCTTTGCCGAAGAAGGTTCACATTTTCACAATAATGCAAAAATATTCTCTCTCTGGGACATAGCCGTTTACATTTTTAATTCATTTCTGAGATCAGATCTTATAATTTGATTTTATTTTGTGGTATTTGATATATCAGCTTATTTAGTTTTGGGAAAATCTTATTAGAATTTTATATTTCACTCAGGCAATTTTGATATTATTTACAAGATTATTTGAATCAAATTATAATTAAGAAATAGAAATTTGGTGATCACCTACTCACGTCTTTACTGGATGGTACCAAATGGGTGGCATCTGGCCTTTGGTAGGTGCGTAGGCTTCAGCATCAGTCAAACGGTTTGCTAAATTTCGGTATAACGTTCGGCGCCTTCCTAAGTATCCATTCAGAAAACGAGTTTGGAACTTTGCGCTATATAAATTAAAATAAAGCCCGTAGTTATAAAATTCCTTTGCGATTGGTTGTTTTTACAAGGATTTTGGTAACACGGTAAGTTAAGTAACTATACGATACCACACGTTTGTAACCGAATACATTTGCCCATCATAGAAACTAATGCATGCAAATAGGTGCAGTGCAGTATGAGACTAGATCATTTTTGTCCGATATATAAGCATTTGGAATTAAAAGACAGTACCGAGATGAGGTACTGGAAAAATAAATTTCTAAAAGCCACAAAGCGCAATTACCCCAACCTGTCTTCCGTGGCTGAAGGTACGGCCCCACTGCGGCGTCCTGCGATCTGCGAGCGCGATCTCAGTACTTTTCAATTGTTTTGTGATCGCGTTTGGTGTGAACCAGGCAGTACAAATACTACTGCGCTATCTGATCGCCGCCTAGATCGCGCACGCACATTCCAGTTTTCGCTTTCTTACTTCAGCAGTCATGCCGCACACGAGTCTTCCTATCATCGTTCTTTCTTACTTTCACTTACTGGCCCTATTCTAACTATTCTACTTTATGTACATTGAACTTTTTAACCTTAAAAACCGGCCAAGTGCGTGTCGGGCCACGCACAGGGTTCCATAGTAGCCTGTTATTCAATGCAAGTCTTTACCCGTATAAGCAACTAGGTACTCCGTCTTTGTCACTTTAAAGGATTTATTCTAAGGATTTTGTATTTGGTACAAAATTATCTAACACCCAAGTTCAACGACTATTTCTGCTAAACTAATAAAGTTATTTTCAACCGCTATAATTTTCCTTTAAACTTCATAAAATGCGCTATTATCAAAATTTTTTCCAGATTTTTCAAACCCGTAGTTTAGCTTTTAGAGGGGGGGGGGACGCCCTACTGGAACAAAAATTTGCACTTTAAAGTTTAGGTAGATAGATAGATAGATTATGAACACTTTATTGCATACCAAATATAACAAGAAAATCTTAGAACAAAATACATTTCTAGAATGGTTTGACAATGGGCGGTTTTATCGCTTAGAGCGATCTCTACCAAACAACCTTTGGATGGACAGGAGCTAGTTACATAAATGCGGTCGGTGGCACACAATACCTGCAAAAACATGTACGGATTAAATAAAAATAAATATCTATACATGTCTAATTCATATAATTATAAACTTACATTCAAATACTACGATAAATAGTTACAATAATATACCTACATAAACATACTAAAATAATACCATATTCGATAGGATACACTAACCAGTTTGTGATATTGATAAATAATGCTTATGAACCATATTTTTAAATATTTGAGGTGTTCGAGCTTCTCTGATGCTAGCGGGGAGTTCATTCCACAGATGAACTGCCTTCATGGTAAATGACTTGAAGTAGTGCTGAGACGAGTGGAAGTGTTCAGGTAACTTCAACTGAAGGGTATACTGTGATCGTAATGGGTGGGGCTTCGATTCTTGTTTGAACTCAAAACGTTCCTTTAAATAGGAAGGAGTGAAAGGTAGGAAAATAATGTTATATAGCCGAGTAAGAATACGGGCATTACGCCGAAGACGGATAGGTAGCCATTTCAGCTTTGCTCGAAATTCAGACACATGATCAAACTTTCGTAGTCCAAATATGAAGCGGATGCAAAAATTCTGTAAACGCTCGATCTTGTCGAGTTGCACCTCGGTAAGATCGAGGTAGCAAACATCGGCGTAATCCAGAATGGGAAGAAGAAGGGATTGGGCTAAAGCAGTTTTTAAGTTTAATATTTCGTAAATGGAGCATTCAATCGAAAAATGGTATTAGCAACCCTTAAGTCATTTTAAAAGACCTATTCAACGATAACCCACACGACGGGGTAGACGATGAAAAAAAAATTCATCCCCACTTCTCATAAACCTTTACCCTTTTTTTTTCTTTACATTACCCTAAAAAAAAAAATATTTTTCACAATTTTATTTCAGCACTTTGTCGGCGTATTTTATATACATACCCCCACAAAATTACAGCTTTCTAGTATTAACGGTCTCTTAGCAAAATCTCGGACAGACAGACAGACAGAAGGACATGACGAAACTATAAGGGTTACTTGTCAGGACTACGGAGCCCTAAAATCCGAACCTTTGAAACCTAAGGAGTACTATTAGGTATTCTGTGCTGCCGGTAACGTTCCCAAAAAGCTGGCGACGTAACCTCGTTGCATTGCTAGGCTATTCCGTTGGCCGAGGTAAGCGCCAGCTCTTTGGTCATGAGTGATAGCTAATAATCATCTGGACAGCTCCTTTACAAAACCTTGGGCATCTCGACCCCACGGACCCATTGTTTTGACCTCGAACGGAAGAAAAATGTAGCTATCACCAATAGCAGCATATTTCGCAATATCCGCTGCCGCATCCGCTGCCGCACCCGCTGCTCGTGTATAATTTATATAATTACAAATTATACAGAGTTAGAAGGGTTTTTTTTTACATATAAATATTTGGCTAAAACACAATACTTGCGCGATATTTTACGCATTTTGAAGTGTTGTCAAATACCATATTGCGAAAATGTTTCAACCAGCCTTCAGAATATCAAACATCGATATAACTATAGAGATATTCACTACAAATCCTTACCAAACACCGTGAAACGACGGCAATTACGTATAGGGGGATTAGTTCAGTGGTTGTTGCGTAGTGACGACCTCAACGTGATCCGATTAGAGTAATTGCCGAAAATCTTATCGAGCGATGGCTTAGCAACTTGTAATTACGGTACGAACATAAGTTCACTGATTTTGACATAAGTAAAAGCTACCTGTATTGTATGTGGTGGGATCTAAAGTAATGGCATAAAGTCGAGTTTTGTGTTGTAGTCAGTAGTATTAAGTAGTAAGTACATATAAGAATATAGTACCCTGAGTATCCATAAATTAAGCTCTTGTTTTTAGGGTTTCGTATTTCAACTAAATTTTTATTTCTGATTGGCTGGAATTTGACCACTATTTAGCCTGGTGGTATACGATGATGTGATCAAAGATGGTGAAGAAGCTTGGCATTGAACGGTTTCACTCTAAAGGGCTGTGTGCTGCCAAAACACCGTAAGGTTATAGCGGCAGGTGATCTCCTTTATGGTAGTACGTAAAGCTACTTTTTAGGGTTCCGTAGCCGAATGGCAAAAAACGGAACCCTTATAGATTCGTCATGTCTGTCTGTCTGTCTGTCTGTCCGTCCGTATGTCACAGCCATTTTATTCCGAAACTGTTAGGACTACAGAATTAAAACTTAGTAGGTAGATGTATTCTGTAAACCGCTTTCCGATTTTTATACAAAAATAAAAAATAAAAAAGTTTAAGGGAATGCCATACATGGAACTGAAACAAAAAAAAATGTTTTCTTCATACCTATACGTGTGGGGTGTCTATGGATAGGACTTTAAAAATGACATTGAGGTTTCTACAATGATTTTTTCTCAAAGTCAATCATTTGAAAGATAGGCGCATCTAAAGTGGTAAAAGGTGAGTCCTCCCCCTCTAACTTTTAAAGTATGGGAGTGAAAAATCTAAAAATATATATGCTATAGAGCTCAATAAAAACTAACAACGAAAATTGGTTTGAACGAGATACAGTCCGCAGTTTTTGAGATATGGCGACCGCAAAGATAACTTAGTTTTTCATACAAACACTATGAAAAACAAAGTTAATTTTTTAGTTGCGAAAAATAATAGTTAGGGTAAAATCCGGATAGTTGCCTCGGACGGATACATGCCTCAGTTTCAAATGCTCTATGTTAGACGTATTGACAGTGTTTCTTTTTGATCATAATTAAAAGCGTCCCCCGCGCAGGCCGCATAAGCCGTTGAAGTAGGCGCACGTGTTTTGTCCGTGTGAGAAAACATCTTCCGCGGCGATACTTTGACGAGCCCCAGAATTATATTGATAAGTAATCTCTGTTAAATATTTTTATAACTGATTGCGATTTCAGTCAAAAATATATTTCTTTGAGTGCTTTAGAGTTTAAATTGCACTGTTTATTAGGTTTTATTGTTAAATATGTTTTATTTATTTCGTAAATAAAAAGGGCAAGTATCCGTATCAAATTGGATAGTTGCCCTACTGTCTTTTGCGGATAGGCAACACCCTGCGGCAACTATCCGTAACTATACATTTTTGACAAGCAAAGACAGATTTTTTTTTCTTAGTTATTTTTAGGGTTCCGTACCCAAAGGGTAAAACGGGACTCTATTACTAAGACTCCGCTGTCCATCTGTCTGTCTGTCTGTCCATCTATCACTAGGCTGTAACTCATGAACCGTGATAGTTAGACAGTTGAAATTTTCACAGATGATGTATTTCTGTTGCCGCTATAACAACAAATACTAAAAACAGAATAAAGTTAAAAATAATAGAGGGTCCCCATACAAGAAACGTGTTTCAGGCAAGTATCCCCCCAACCATTTTTAACGTTAGGCCATAGTTGATAGATAACTATCCTCTTTTTTAGAGGTCATATTAAACTGGATTTACTTAAAATTTATAATATTTATAATTTTTTTATAGATAGGGTATGTTAGAAGATTAATGAACTATGTTTTAGAATACACTTTGAATAAAAAATGTATTGGTATAAATTTTTTAAAAAGTGTGGCAACTATCCGGCTTTTACCCTATAGAATACTTTACTGTCTTACGGAACCCTACGAGTGCGAGTCCGACTTGCACTTGGCCAGTTTTTGGTAGCAAGTCAAGTGGAACATCGGTATAATGTTTCTACCACTTGTAGACAAAGACATGTCATGAAATAATTAAGATAGTTTAAAAACTAAAACAATCGACTTCCATGCCCCACGAGTCAATTTCAGTAGCAAGTTTAAGACACTTATAGTCATATCTCTAGAGATACTTATCAGATCTCAATGTAATTGAAATGAGACCACCTCGGAAACGAACCCTACCGATTAAAAAAGTAATCATTCAAAATTATCAGTTTAAAGGACAGGGTTTCCAGTGAAATTACACTACACACAGTGAAGCGAGCGAAGTGCAGTGACGCGCAAAGTTTAGGGAATGTTAGTGCCATACGTCATAGCTTACCATGTTCAACCAATTACCAATTTCATTGAAAAAAGTCAGCTATGTATATACATGGGAAAAGTTTTCAACCAACTTCCAGAAAGAAGGAGGTTCTCAATTCATCTGTATGATTTTTTTTTTTTATGTATGTTATGCGATTACTCCGTCAATTGTAAACCGATTCAAACGATTCTTGTTTTAATCGGTAGGATACGTTTTCGAAGTGACCACATTGTAATTTCATCGAGATATGATAAGCATCTCCAAAGATATGATGATAAACGTCTCAAACATGCTACTGAAATTGACTCGCGGGCATGGAAGTCAGTAGTTTTAGTTTTTAAACTATCTTAATTAATTATGTCAATGACGTTGCGGCGCCGTTACTGCGCCTAAAATTTAGTGGGGCTACCATTGCAGTGAAATCTGTAGTGTGATAAGTGAAATGGCTCTAGCACGTGTTTTGATGCGGTCCCAGACATTGATTAGCAAATCGTTGATTGGCGAATTTTGATGGTACGGTGCATAAGTAAAACGATGGGTGACAATCTATATGCTTGTTAGGTTGTACAAGCCACAACCAAAACTTTAAAGATTATCTACCTACAATTATTTGTATTAAAATCCATACACAGAAAATATAAAACGTTCAGCCCCTAATTCTAAAGCAACAAATAAACATGCGCATCTGTTTGCCTTCGAAATAACTTTTTGAATATGTTTTAAATTGATACATTTTAATCCTGCAGACTTTGCAGATTTTGTACTTTAATCCTCTGTATATCTCTTGGATTAGATTTAGAAACTGTTCTAGAAAAGATACGTATCGCTTTAAATTATGTTTTCAAACTTTAGTTCTATACATATCGTATCGTTAGTAATTTATCATTATATTATTTATATTTTGAACAAAATTATTTCATAGCATATAATTTATAATAAACGTAAAATAATGTAATTATGAATCCAGCAAATAATGTAGATTGGAATGTTGCTTTTGGCAAATGTTGGTTGTAAATTTTTATTTCATATAACTATTATTTCAATGAGTAAGTTTAAGGAGTGTTTATCTTCATATATCTAAAGGTAAAAAAAAGACCACACATATTGAGGAATTATAAATAACTAAAATAACGACTTTCTTAGCCGCGCCGCGTAACTGATTTTTTATACTCTTTGTTTTGCTCTATATCTGTGAGGTTTGGCATTGGATCTTTAGATTTAAAAAAAATCAAATAAAATAATTTAATTTTTATTAAAAATAATGTATTACAATCACTGATAAAAAAGCCAAATTCGTCATTATAATATTATAGCCGATGGTAATTTTCAGTTCGAGTACCTACCATTCTGGCCGATATTATAATTGTCACTGATACGACATGTACTGATTTAAAACGTATGAGATGTACTGAGTGACTGATGTGTATCTTTAACGCCCGACATGCACCGATAAGATGTTAAAAATTACATCATAAGAAATTTTGTTGACCAAGGGTATAGTCGGCTACAACATACTGAAGTCGACTCAGAACCGTAGAACAAAATTATCTAAATAAATAAATTCCAATAATATTAAATTCTCTTTTCGATTATATATTTTTCCTATTTAAGTTATACGTTAAAATTGGTCTTTAATCGAATCTTTTTAGCCCCTCTATTTAAAATCTCCATTGAGAAAAGCGAAACTAAGCAGTCTGCTTCTTCCATTCGAAGTAAGAGCCTCTCAGTAAATGCTGATAAGACTTGCATTAGACAATAGGGATTCAGACACCTGCTTCACCTAGCCTAGGGTAGCTATTCGATTTGATACGAATACATTCGATGTCTGATAATGATATTGGAAATCCAGGGTGTATTTACTTTGCCTGTATAATGTATCTAGCTTTGAAAAGGGACGAGCTGTACAATGTACGAACAAATCACGACAAAGCATTTGGCCAGTTTTAGTCATTTTTACGAGTAGACAATCTATTTTTATTCAACACAGAGTGTGTAACTATTTCAACCCTGTCTTTCAAACTGACTGGCACAGAATTTGATGGAAAAATATTGTAGGTCTCTGTCTCCAGTCTCTGTGTCCAGGTCTCTGTTGATAATCTTCATTTATTTTTATATCTTATAGGCTAGCGTTTGACCACTATCTCACCTGTTAGTAAGTGATGATGCGATCGAAGATGGTAAGCACGCTAGGCCTAGAATAATATATAGTAATATATCTGTTTAGATTTCGTTTTACGATTGCATGTCGAAATTAATCTTCTATAAACAAAGTGCTACTATTCTTCTGCATATTCTATAAACAAAGTACTGTATAATGTACTTCATCCATCTGACTTCTGAAACCAGAATCCAGTCCAATACAAGTAATTACAACCAAAATAGAAAGATTTATCAAAATTACTGAAACCTTAATCAAAGCTCATTCCTCAGACTCTAACTAAATAGGTATTTTGCAACCCTCACGTAGTGATTAGATATTTAACCCGAAGTTAAGATATTTATCCAACTAGTTGCAGATTTATCCAGCGCCTGATTCTAACTTAATTTACCTAATCTCGTAATGTCAATAAGCCAGGTGCTTTGCTTGAAATAACATGAAATATGGTAGATTTGAAAATTAGAAGGCAGCTCTACTACTCAGGATATTTTGAGTATCATATACTTATAAAAATGTAATTTTTCACTGAAAAACTGAATTATTGTCTCTAGAAGAATAATGATCCAGATTTGTATATAATAACAAAACTTAACTGCCCATGTGGTACTGCCTCGATTACCTAACAACTCGTACTTCTTACATTGGTGCCATAATGTATTGACACCATTAGAACCAACTAACGTAATGTTATGTGCGTTTTATACAAACTGTTCAAAAAATATTCATCATCAATCATCAAGTAAACCTCAGAGTATATGCAGATTCCTAATTGGTAACAATTTTCATTTTTTTAGACTTGATATCCCAGGAAACGAAAGTAAAATGACGTTTCCGTTTTTTAGAATAACATACGGGTTTTACAGATACCCGCCATTGTAGTTTGGAGAATATTGATCACATATCAAATCACAATATTGTCGTAAGAATTAGAAACAAATCCATAATTGCTTTTACGTCGTTTACAACAATAGTCAGTACAGTAATCGAATAGGTGAACTAAAGAGTGCTCAAGTTTTTTGAAGCATAACGGTTAATTTTAATAAAAAAAAACATGTGTTTTGGAGCAATAAATAAGAAGTCATTATTATAACTAATATTTTTGAGAAAAAGGATTAAATCATGAATCACCTGTTATGAATTTGTTTTACCACGATAAGTGAATAACAATAAATAATATTGACATTGTAAAATACTATACATTAAAATGATTTGGCTGTGGATCCACACATGGTAAAATCAAATTTGTTTATTTATTACTTTATGTTTAAATGAGAAGACTTTAACATTCCATTTTTTATTTGTAGTTTTAATTTTTATTTTTAGTCATAATTAATATTTGAGTTTTATTTAGTTATTCGGCTCCGGAGCCGAAGATCAGGCTCAGTGGAGTGACTTGGGAGAGGCCTATGTCCAGCAGTGGACTGATAACGGCTGATTATGATGATTTAGTTATTAAGTAGTAAATTTGGTAAAGTGTGAGACACTTCAAAGAAACATAATATTTGATTTACGCAGTGCAACATCTCTCGTCGGATTTGAAAACTGTAATGATTTTTTCCGAATGATTAACTTACGTAATAACTAGTCATAGATGGCGCCACCAATGCATAATTGGGTTAACAGAATGCAATCTACTAATTTCGTCGTATCGATGTATCGAGCCGTGGCTTAATTGGCAGAGCACCTGGACGTGTAATCCGGGGGCTGCGGGCTCGAGTCCCGTCTGTACGATGAAATTTTGGATTGTGTTTAACAATTTACAAAAATTTGGTAACATTTGTATGCAAGTCAATAAATGATATACTTGTATGTAGTAAAAAATGAAAATAAATATTTTTGCTATGTTTCAGGGCAGTGCTGACTTTGATTGCTATTATAGGATCACTGATTATAGGAAGCATGATACCAAGGCCTGATATAGATAAAATATTAAATGGAAGTGTTACTACAACTGTAGCAGGTAACTACTTTTTAACCCCACACGCAATAAGAAAGGGTGTCATAAGTTTGACGTGTATATGTGTGTCTGTGACATCGTAGCGCCTAAACGGATGAATCGATTTTGATTTTTAACCAACTTCAAAAAAGGAGGAGGTTTCTCAATTCGACCGTATATATACATATATATATATATATATATATATATTTATGTTTATCCCAAGTCTGGTACCATGGTAATTTTATCGAGGTTTGATAAGTATCTCCAGATATATTGAGATAAACATCTCAAAATTGGTACTGAAAATGAATAGCGCGGCATTGAAGTCGGTTCTTTTTTTTAGTTTTTGAATGATATTATTTTACTTTTGTTTTTATTATAATCGAGATTGTTCTTAGCTTTAATTCATAAAAATAAGTTCAGCCGTTTTATAACTATGAACTTTTTAGGGTTCCGTAGCAAAAAAATGGCAAAAAAAGGAACTCTTATAGATTCGTTATGTTTGTCTGTCTGTCCGGCCGTATGTCAGAGCCACTTTATTCCGAAACTATTGGGACTATATAGTTGAAAATTGGTAGGTTTAAAAATAAGAGATTAAGATTAAGCTCCCTATATGTAATGATATTCACGAAACTGAAACTATTTTTTTTGTCTTTCACCAAATTTATACGTGGGAAGTTTCTACTGATTTGGGGTTTTTTAACTTTTTTTCTCTCAAAGTTAATCGTTTGAAATATAGACACTTCTAAAGTGGTAAAATAAGTGTCTCCCCCCCTCTAACTTTAAAAACAAGAGAGTTAACAATGAAAAAACATATATATGAACCATATATAAACTTTTAACAAAAATGGAATGGTTTGAACGGGATATAGTCAGCAGTTTTTGAGAAATACTACCACATTTTCAAATCCACAAATATAAATTTGTCGTTTTTGTTCATACAAACACCATGAAAAAGAAAGCTAATTTTTTGCTGGCGTAAAATGAAAGGGGCATGTTTTGTTCGATCTTATAAAATATTGTAGTGTGGTAGGCAACCCCAAGAGTGTGAATCCAACTTTCACTTGGCCAGTTTTTCTAGATGATTATGCAATGAGAACAACTTTTATAAGTTTGATCAATTCGAAATTCAATCCTCTTACCTTAATGATAATGGAACATGGTAGCACGGAGCTGATGCTGGGGCATTTCCTGGAATATGTAGAATACTACTCCTCACCAACTTACAGCAGAGATGTCGAATTTGGGCTCATTGGAATGGTCTTAATGAACTGATTATAAATAGATAAGTCGGGGTGGTTTTAAATTTTGAATTTATGTAGTACCTTTATCTATATAGTATAATTAGTATTGTGGGTAGTCCTCGATACATCAGCCTAGTAGAATGGGGCAAATTACCTCGTGTCAAAGGTATAACTATACCTTTTAGTGATACAGTGAAAAATTTAGGATTTTTTATCGATCGGACTTTATCATGGGGCCCCCAATTAGCTGAAACTAGTCGCAAATTATTTGCTTCTGCAGGCTCTTTACGTAGGCTGCGTAACTTCTTAGCCACTACCACTAAAATTGCACTTGCACAGACTCTCTTGTTACCTATATGAGACTATACTGACGTCTGCTATCTCGATCTGACCCAAGAGCAATTAAATAAACTTGAACGACTACAAAATTTTTGCATACGATTTATTTTCGGCTTACGAAAATTCGATCATGTTTCCGAATACCGCTCTAAGCTCAAGTGGCTCTCTATTCGCCGTCGCCGGGATGCCCATATACTGTCACTCCTTTACTCTATCCTTTTCAATCCTGCTTCTCCGCGCTACCTTCATGAACGCTTCGAATACCTTTACCTATCCCATCTACGTACGTACACTTAGGTCATCAGAGAACTTAATGTTAAAAATTCCCCCGCACAATACGAATTTCTATGGTCATTCTTTTACTGTTAACGCAGTCTGTCTATGGAACTCTTTGCCCATAGAAATTAGACGTATACAAACTCTGGACGCTTTTAAACGTCACGTAAAAGAACACTATCTCTCCGAGTAATCTGCTGCTAGTTGTTTATCTTATATCACCGATAATATGCATGTGTATATTGTTTGTAATTATATAAATATTTATGTATATGTATGTTTATATATATATATTATATATATATATATATATATATATATATATTATGTAATAAATAGTATTTACATGTAATAATATAGGTATTTATTGTAGGTATATTTATAATTTTTTACAAAATAGTTTTATGACCACCGCCATCTATTATGTTCTATTTTAAACCTCTCCATGCATGGTTGTCTGGAAGAGATCGCTTTGAGCGATAAGACCGCCCATTGACACTATTGTGTTCAATAAAGAGTATACCTATCTGTCTACCTATGTTAAAAATTAATGTTATCTTTTCAGCTACAACCAAGAAATCATGATGATGAAATCTATAAATGAATACGTGCAATGAAAACTATGAATTCTATGTTAAGAATATTGCGTGCACGGAAGAATTTGAGATAACGTGCTAAAATTATTTTTTTTGTAAATCATGAATTCGGTTTATTATACACTAGCACTAGATTAAATTTAATATATTATTTAATTAAATTAATATTCTAAACAGCCCAGCAATTTTATTTTTTTGCCTGATCAATGCCCTAGATTTATGAGGAGAGTGGTATGAGTGGTACCTAGGACATATTATTATCTTTTCTATGCCTAGCCTAATTCTTTTTTAGCTTTTAGTATATTATCTGAATCATTTCTATCTTTATTTTCAATAAAACCGTTTAAAATAAAAAATAAAAAATAAATTACTTTATTTTATCAACAATCTTTACATAGTAATAATAAAAATAATATTATAAATAACCCGCAGGGGCGGCTTTGTGGCGAGCCGACGGTGCGACACCGCGTACCCTTATCCCGTTAGGGCTAAATGAGACCCTCTGACCCCCGGCTTGCCTTGGCCGGCCGGCTGGTGGTCGGAATCGCAAGAGCAAAGACCTAAGCTCCAGGGTGGAAGTGTTAAAGGCATAAAGCCGCTAGTAGCGTTTAGTGAAAGGTCAGCACACCTCTCAACACCCTTAGCTATCCACGCCAATGTTGCCTTTTGGCGCCAATATAACGGTCCGCCTTTATGAGGGCCCATTCAGTGGTTGGCAAGTCACCACCCGCCTAAATATTTTGTAATGAGCATTATTGACAGGTGCCGTACCTCATCCCATAGACCAGCAATCCAAAATTAATCAGCTTACCCAATAGTCTCATAATATAATGTACCATCTTTTTATAATATAGTTTCCCATATCTTCTCCTCATCCATAGATAATACCTAAGTTAAAATTGTAAAGGGCCTCTTGATTTTGGCTTCGGCTCCATCAATGCCTTCCAAAGGACCGGGGGCGTATACGACCCCTGATGTAAAATTCAATAAAAAAATAATATTAAATAAAATAATATTAATTAAAAATATTAAAAGGATCAAATGGCACGGGATTACAGTTACAAAGAATTTATTGTGAATTTTTTGAATATAACCATCAAACTTTGATAAAAATAATGCAGCTTTACCCTCTCGAAAAAAATAATCAAAAGGTAAATAACGGATCCCAAAAATATATACATACATACATTACGCCTTTTTCCCGTTGGGGTAGGCAGAGACTACTTATTTCAACAAAAAATAAATAAATAAAAAAATCTGAAACATCATACCGAAAACATTTAACAACATGTACGGATGTCTAGTTGCAGATTATATTTGAGTATTTGGTGTCAAAATACAATGTTTTTTTTTTTAATCTTATAGGTTAGCATTTGACCATTATCTCGCTTGGTGGTGATGTGGTTGAAGATGGTGAACATGCTAGGCCTAGAATACTCGGGCTATGTGCTTCCGGAACCGCTACGGTATCGACATCCTAACCCTTACAGCGTTTGTCCACAGCAACGGCACCGGGACGTCACCGGCAACAAAATGCCGGCGCCGTAGTAGCGGTACATAAGTATGTATGGCAGCTTGTCCACAGCATGATTGGCACCATCCCGGCCGCCTATATTTTGAGTAGATCGGCCCGACCGCTAGAGACCGGCCAAAGATTTTGACGGGCCGATGTGCTGGCATTGACTCGCAATACAAAACACGTTTAATCTTGTCCACACACTGCCGGCGCACGGCGCCGTTGGATAGGTTATTGTTTTTTTATCTGAGGTTGTTTGTTAAATTTCCATGGAAACGCATCTGCCACGCATGACAGCTAGAAGAAACAGAACCACCGGAATCGGGGGCGGAGGACAAACGATCGCCAGCACATCATTTTCAAACCGGCCCGAAAAAATCTCAGTGCCGGTGACGTCCCGGTGCCATTGCCGTAGTATTATTATCTTTTCTATGCCGTTGCTGTGGACAAACGCTCTTTGGGTCCCTGTCGACCCTGTCGACGCGCTACGGTGACGTGCCGTTTCCTTTAAGTATAGTGTGTGATACCGCTAAGCCGTTGCACATAAATAATAATTAATACAATAATCTCTTCTAGGATCTTATGGACTGTGTCATACTAAGTAAAGTAATTTGAATTTCTATAGCACACAGTTCGATTCGTGTTTGAACTTAATTAAGAGCACTTTGGTCCTAAATGAGCGTCTACTTGAGATCAAAGCAGCCAATGTTAATATTTGCACCGTCTATTGAAAGAAGTCATTGGCACCGACGAGACGTTACCTTTATAGCAAGCAAATCCATGTATACTTGAGAAACTGAAAGGTTTCATTAATATACATACACATATATTACAGATATTCATGTTAAGCGTTGCTATTTTAACTAAAAGGTTTTATAGATACATCTGCAATGCCGTAATTAAGTTAATTATTATTTTATTATTATTAAGTAAATTTCTGGCTTCCACGAGCCTTTAGAGTCTTTAGAGCTTTAGAGTCTTGAATGCGTAGTGTTTAACGATATTTCATATCATATATCGCATCACAGTAAACGTATAGGTAGGTAAGTGTTAAGTTTGTAACTTTAATCAGTAATAGTAGTTAAAAAGTTATAAAAGAAATTAAATAGGAAGAAAACGCTAAAGTCTTAAAATATACAAGAATGCGATTTGTTGTACAAATAGTATCTACATATTTATTTTGGAATAGCGTAGTTTTTTCTGATAAGACAATTTTCAGAATCAAAACAGATTAAGAGTTGGACCTCCTGCATCCAAAATTATAAAGTCACTTAAGATACTCAATAATTAACAGACTTTTAATATTAAAGTTGTATGATACTATAGAAATATGACCGTATAAATTAAAAATTGCCTTTCTTTTGGGTTCACCTTGACTAGAGTTATACAACAACTATCTTCAGTTCATGTAACTATTTTACACGACTACGGGAGGGGCATGTGTTTGAGACCGGCATGTATGTATGTTCATATGTTCCCTCATAACTTTTAAATTCTTTATCATAATTTGACAAATGAGGTATCGTTGGAAGTGTCTTGATTGTCCGCTGGTTAAAATTCTGGATAGATAGAATTTCGCAAGTTACTGCACTGCTCCTTTTACCTGGAGACATGAAGGTGTTAAGTCTCACATGGACTGTAATTTCACTGGACACTTTGCCATTCAAACCGAAAAATATTCCTACTTCAGGGCCGAATAACTGACAAAGTGGTGGTAGAGAAGATATTTGATGCATTCTGTTAGAAATTAAAATTAGTCAAGGATGTGAACAAACATACAAGTCACAAGTTCCTCGAGTGACATACCTACTGCATTATTGACACGTCTAGTGAGAAATAAAAAATAAAAAAAATTCACAATTTAGGTAGTCATAGTAATCATAGGTCATAGGTAGGATAATAAACACAATACATTTAATCTCTGAAGTCGCGAGCAATACTGTTCTCTTAGATATCCACCAGGAAATCATAAGCATCAAGGAGTGTGCCGAGCGGACGGAGCAAACACTTTCAGAAGTGCAATCTCCTACGTCTCCGGATTTTAATTACCTATTGGAAGTTGTGGCCGCGGGCTGTATAGGACCGTCTCAGCTTTATTACAAATCGAAACCAGTTCAAATGTCGACACCCATTGTCATCTTATATAGATTTCGTATGTTTATCTTTAAACAAGGGAGGGCATTGGTGAAAAGGGATGAAGCTTGGTCATGACATACGTTTACGTACTAAACCGCTACGATGGATTATACATAAGTTTAGTTAAATATGTTATGTGCTAAACTGAGCTCGAAAAAAGTACCTTAAGATGCTGGTATTCAACGACTTGTCCAAGGAAACGTTATTAAACTGCAATTGTTTAAAATTTTAGCATATGTGTAAACCCCTTATAATAACGACTTAGACTGTATTATAATTTTAAATTTCTTTAGTTTGTTTACCCAAAATACTTATCTTCATTTATATACAACTGTAAGATTAATCAAAATTACAAGAGATTATGAGAGGCCTGGTGGTGCATTGGAAAAATGATCGGATTTGACGACAGAGGTATGTAGTTGGTGAAATCATTGTATCATGGCAGGATGCAGGAGTAGGACAAGCTTGTATCAATCTAGTAACGCCCCTGCATGGTGGTATGACACTGTCAGGTGTCCGCCTGGCCATCTACCACCCTCAAGATGGAATATCTGACGCAAAACATCTAATGTGTTCCGGCAGCTGTCCTTGAGTGCCAGTTCCCATTCTAGGCCTAGCGTGCTACCATCATTGACTGCATCATTACTTACCAACAGGTGAGATAGTACTTACATCCTATAGCCTACATGATTTAAAAATAAACTGGCCAAGTTCGAGTCGGACATGCACACGTAGGGTTCCGTACCACAGAACAATATTTAATTAGGGCTCTGTAGATTAATGGCAAAAAACGGAACCCTTATAGATTCGTCATGTTTGTATGTCTGTCTGTCCGTCCGTCCGTATGTCACAGCCACTTTATTTCGAAACTATTAAGACTACACAGTTGACACTTGGTGGGTAGATGTATTCTGTAAACGGCTTTACGATTGTTATACAAAAATAAAAATAAAATAATGATTAAGCCCTCCATACATAAAACTGAAACTAAAAATATTTTTTCCATCAATCCTATACGTGCTAATCCTAATCCTATAAATAGGTCTTTAAAAATAACATTGAGGTTCCTATATAATATTTTTTCTCAAAGTCAATCATTTGAAAGATAGACACTTCTTAAGTGGTAGAATGTGTCCCCCCCCCCCCTCTAACTTTTAAAGTACGGGAGTGAAAAATCTTGAAAAATATATATATGCTGTAGATCTCAATAAAAACCTTACAACGAAAATTGGTTAGAACGAGTCAGCAGTATTTGAGATATAGCAACCGCAAATATCACTTTATTTTTCATACAAAACACTATGAAAAATAAAGTTATTTTTGCTGGCCAAAAATGATAGTTATAAAATACTCTAAATAAAAATAAATAAATTTATAAATACTTTGGGAAAACTTCAAGTAAATATGCCTATATTCACACAGACAGACGGACGGACAGCGGAGTCTCTAAAATAGGTTCCCGTTAGGACCTTATGAGTATGGAATTCTAAAAAACAATAAAACCTACTTATACCTACGGCGATCTGCAATGAGAAATATATATAAAACTGGCCAAGTGCGAGTCCGCATCGCGTCTCCTATCGCACACTTAGGGAGGGTTCCGTACAATACGAAACATAACAGAGTTTCAACCTCATATATTTGATTAATTGATATTATCAAGAATATTTGGTTTGGTCGCGACCTAGAAAGACGGGGCTCGTTTACTAGCGCCATCTATGTCATTTTGCCGAAACTAATTAGATAGATGGCATTTAAAAACACGTTCTTTGTATGGAGACCCCCTTTAATTTTTAACTTTATTTTGTTTTTAGTATTTGTTGTTCTAGCGGCAACAGAAATACACCATCTGTGAAAATGTTAACTGTCTAACTATCACGGTTAATGAGCTATAGCCTGGTGACAGACGGACAGACAGACAGACAGACAGACAGACAGACGTACAGTGGAGTCTTAGTAATAGGGTCCCGTTTTACCCTTTGGGTACGGAACCCTAAAATACAACAGCACTAGATCCGATATAAAAGAAAAATAAAACGATCACATCTAAGCTGCCCACAATCATCTAAATTAAGTTTACTTTAGAAATCATACCACGCTCTAATTGGTACCAAGAGGTAGTGGAAAACCGCGTTTTGTCCCCTAAGATAATATTTACAGTGGGGTCCCTTTACATCTTCTGTTGTATGAAACAGATTAATGTTTGTGCTTGCCTGTTTACACTGTTCTTCATAAAAATGCTCTGAACAGTGGTGAATAAACAAGGGAAATAATGTTATTGTATAATGGTAGAGGAAACATTTAGTAGAAAACGATTACCAAGAAAATATTATGATGATGATAAGAAAAATCTAAGCATGGTACCTCAAAATATATTTCCATAAGAAATCGACCGTTATTTACAAGGCACTCTCACCAGCTTACTTAGCTTTGATTTTATTGTAAAAATGGGTAACGCTTGACCACTATCTCACCTGATGTTATGTGATGATGTGTTCGATGAATATGAATATGATAATTTAAGATCGTACAAAACGAAAAAAACCGACTTCACATGCCGCGATAGTCAAAGTAGCCAGTAGTTATAAGCATTTCATCAAAGCATACAAATTTGCTTATAAATTGACAAATCTCAATAAAATAAATGGAACCAAATGGAAAGCATAATCTCTCAAACAAAGAAATAATTTTTCAAATCGGTTAAGGTTTGACGGAGTTCTGAGGTAACAAACATACAAAATATTTAAAAAAAAACAGTCTAATTGAAAACCTCCTCCTTTTTGTGAAGTCAGTTAAAAATGAATAATTATACTAACAATACAGCATTATGATATTTTTCCAAAGGCAGACTCACTTATTAACCAACTCGTTATTGAATTGACAAGTCATAGTTGTTTCTCCATAGGTAAGCTGATAGCCTCAGCTCTCTAGAGTAAAGGTGTT
The DNA here is from genome assembly GCA_954871355.1 of Cabera pusaria. Lineage (NCBI taxonomy): Eukaryota > Metazoa > Arthropoda > Insecta > Lepidoptera > Geometridae > Cabera > Cabera pusaria. The sequence goes on from OX940893.1 coordinate 9,427,395, forward strand.
TATCCAAGGTCGTTCGTATTAGCACTTAAATGCATTATTATTTGATAGTTAAAATACATTTTATATTGAATAGAATTTAACTGCACTGCGATAATCGTTTTTTATATAGCAGGGACAAACACTCAAAATGCTTTTCTTCTAAAAGAACGGACCGAAACCGACTTCAAAAAAGGATTAGATGTTATGAAGGATTATATGTTTGACTGTATGTTTTTTTTTGATAATTATTTTGTTTTAAGTCAAAAGCGGATTATGTTATTTATGACAACGTATAGAGGCTTGGCTATAAGATACTGTCTTAGTATTAAAAATATTGGCACTCTGTTCTAAATTAAGTTCAATTCTAGTAAAATATTGTATACCTCAAAGAGTCACAATAACATTTCACGTATTTTGAGATGGTATCTCTAGTAATCCTTCTTTTACCGCTAGAATTTGCATTTGTTTCCGAGGATTGCGAGATTTATTTTGGTGATAGGCACTTTGTTTATGGTCTTCATTGTTTTATTATTTTGCGAATGTTTTATCACATTGTGTTAACATTAACATTAGTTTGCGTTAATAGTAGTTTAGCAACTTTTGGTGACAAATAAAATGCTGATTACGTATAAGCCTTTTGTATTATGTTTCGAGAATGATAAATAGATAGCGATACGACGTGCGCTGCGCGGCAAGTGTAGGTTCTCACTGGTGCGCGGCACGGGGCGCGCAGGCTGGCTGGCGCTCGCGCCTTCTTCCCGAGAATCGGCTATGACGTCGCACTATAGATCAAAGTCCGACATAGTACGCGGTTCCAATACAATGCGCGACGGCAGCGGACGATATTGCATAGAATAACATATTTTGTATACATAGGTATATTATGAATATTGTTTGTAGTCTAGATGACTGTAATCTATAATAAGTTTAGTAACTGTTACTTTGGGTAAGTATATGTATATAAATATTAATAAATTACGTTAAGTATATTATATATGTACGTATTCATAGTTTGTAATTAGTATGTGAGTTGATGGGAGTAGCCCACAGTAGTTTCATTTAATTATTTAAGTCTTTATTATTTGGACAATGTTCATGGAATATATTATTTATTCTGTGAACAATTTTTTATACTGTATTAAGGTAAGCGCTTGACCACTATCTCACCCTGATGTTAAGTGATGATGCGGTCTACGATGTAGCACGTTTACCTATAAAATAGTTGGTCACTCACGATTTGTAGAGCCCAGGTTATAGTTAAACACAGATACCGGCAACTACTTAGTACTTTTTATTAGTTGTAAGCTAACATAGTTTATTTTTTAGTTATCAATATATATTTGATTCGCCGATTAGCCCTCTCACTCTCCCTCAGTTAACCAGTAGGTATACTATGGATCGCACATTTGTGCATAAAATGTGGCGGCTTCCGACGCCGGTGGCTGCCGTGCTACCGTCACTGTTACTTATCAGATCTCGATGAAATTACAATGGAACCACCTTGGAAAGGTACCCTACCGATTACAAAAAGAATCATTCGAATCGGTTCAGAATTGACGGAGTAATCGCGTAACATACACACACAAAAAAAAAGAACATACACAACAAACATACGAATTGAGAACCTCCTCCATTTTGTGAAGTCGGTTAACTATACTCCCAATATCAGAAGCGGCACTAATAAGGAAAACAACTTTAGTTGCTTAAGTTATGTATTACAGAAAAGTCTAAATCTAATCATCAAAATCTCTGTGCGGACAACGCTAGAGGTCCCTTTTACGCAGTGAAGTTGGTCATTGTCTGCTCTAGCTAGTCCAGTGATGAATGCCGCGAAGTCAGGAACTGGTGCCATATTTAGATCTCCTCTTACATGTACCGTTTGCGCCAGCGCCAAACCTAACGTTTATTATTGTCATGACATTTATATCGGTTTTACATAGATATAAGGAAGCAGTACCAGACATTTTCCGACTTCTCATGAATAACAAATTCATTATTTTCTGCTACCACTTTCATATTTCATACAACCCTTTAACACGTCGAGTTCCACCAGCAATTCAATTACGGAAGTCGTTAAGCTATCGATGCGTTACATTATTAAATGTAACTTAAAATGTGGTTCGTAAACTTAAATTTATTGCTAGTGTAGATAGATTTATCGCAGTTCGCTGAAGGGGTTGAAACACGGCGACTAAGCGTTTTGCGACGAACCCTTAATCTCTAGGTGTTTATTCTACAGGATGTGTTAAATAGCGATTTCATTGAAAGCGGCTACACTTAAAAAAAATCGGCCAAGTGCGAGTTGGACTCGCGCACCGAGGCTTCCGTACCAACTTGTCAAAACAAACTTAACCCTTAATAACCTAGTTTCAATTTTGATACCAATCTTTTAAACCGAATGTTCACATTACTATTAATTTTTTTTATAGGTTGGCTGTACGTATTTTACTGTTGTATAATATTCTTTCCAACGAAATTAAAAAAAAGAAAAAAAATGTGAAATTAAAAATAAAATGAAATTAAATTTTAAAATTTAAAAATAAAATTTTAATTTTAATTTTTTTATTATTATTTTTCCCTTCATCTAGACCCTCAAGCAAACACAGTAATATTAAAAATAAATCACTTTCGTAAATCAGGCTATTAAGGGTTAACTTTGCAGTTCGATGTGCAACGGCAAATAATAAGTATGTTATAGTATTATTTTTTTGTTATTAAACTACATATTTACGGTTCTCAGATTTTTTCGTATAAAAGTGCTTCAAGACCTTGCTTCTTGCCAATTTTCATGATTTTAGGTCAACGGGAAGTACCCTATAGATTTTGATTCCCTTGTGAAATCGCAAAGTATACGAAAATATGCGACATAAACGGTCATAACTTTTGATCGCATTGACTTACAAGAGTTACAAGTTAGATTTTTTTTACAGCTGAAAGATACTATAGAATCGTACTCGATTCTATAGTATCTTGTTATATAGTATCGAGTGAATATAGGTGAGCATATATTAATTTGTATTTGTAGCAAAATAAGTTGTATCTAGAACCGATTCATTCTGCTTTGGTATTAGAATTAAAAAAAAAAACATATATATTTCGGAGAGCGTTTAAATTGTACATCTGAATAAAATTCATAAATACAATAATGTTAAAACAAATTATCTCGCATGAAATTCCCTTAGGTCAAAACGAAATAATTACAAAGATGCGTTAAATTTCACACCCCGTGTATTCTGTTCCACCTTTAAAATCGAAGATTAGAGAAAGTTTGGAATTTAAATTAATTTAGCGGATTATTAATTTTGAATAATGAACCAAGAATGTTACAATGAAAATAACATTTTAGTTTTGACTGTGGATTTAAATTCTAACTGTAGACAATAGAGCTCGGTTACAGAGACCTAAAGTGTGAGCAATAATTTAGATTTATGTCTGGATAACGCCTATTATTGCTTTAGATTTTGGTTATGAATTAGATTTTGCAATATTTATGGGTTTTGAACCGTTGCGGCTAAAATTTAAGCCCTTATTTATAAAATAATTTTGAATTTTAAACACAATGTTAATAATTTCCACAAGCTTTACTTTTTTACTATTTATTATTTTTAGTGACCATTGTTTACATTCCTTTCAATATTTTTGTAGGTAGGTAATGGTGTGGTATTATTGATCAATAAAAGTGATAAAACTAAACAATTCAATAACAGAGGTTTCAGGTAAAGAGCGCAGTGCAGTGAAGCATAAGTTCCTGCAATCCAGAGTTCCTCGGTTAATGTTATAGTCAGATGTCATCGCTTGGCATAAAACTAGTGGCTTGCATGACCTTTTACTTGCTTTGAATATTTATTTAATTTAATAAAAAACTATAAGCGTAATTACTTATCTTATTTAATTAATATAAATAAAAATTAACATTATTATTCTTTAAAAATTAGAACCTAAAGCTGTATATAAAATGTATATCTTAATTCGCAAATAGTAAATCGATTCTATATATAAGATTTTTAACAGTATTGTAATGTATTTAATATCCAACCTAAGTTATTTTTCATAAATTATTATAGTCCAGCTACGTAAAAGTACGGACACCCACAGCGTCCTGCGTGCGTGATCTAGGCGGCGATGAGATAGCGCAGTAGTATTTGCACCAAGTATGTGAACCAGTCACACCAAACGCGATCAGAAAACAATTGAAAATACTGAGATCGCGCCTGCAGATCGCAGGACGCCGCGATGTTGCCGTACCTTAACACGATTAACTACGAGCCACGTAATCTCTTCAAACATGGCAATAAAAAACAAACCTATAGCAATAAATTAAAGAAATATCCCTAAACTCAGCGGTTATTTAAATAACAAGAGGTCCATTTCTCGGATTAACAGAGACTTTTGCGACGGATGCTAATTGCACTTGTAGAGTTGCGTCCTTAGACTATCTTTGTAAGAATATGGTCTTAAAAAATCCCTGGACAACGAAATAATTAAAATACTTGTCATGAGATTTTTTCTTGTCACTGCACACCATACTCAAGTAGATACCGAAGTAAGTTGTTGTTAGTACACTTTATTAATACGGACTTACAAGCACTGGACCACTATTTCACAAAATCTTATCTTACAAAGCCGTCAAGATGAAATTGTATACATTTGGAAATGGAAGACGGTGGTGAGACAAGGTGTTACATAATGCGATGTACACACTAGGCCGAACGAACGCAAATGAACGCCAAAGATACGGCCACACCACAGGGCAGGACCCTGTGGATCTGCGGGCGCGATCTCAGTACTTTTCAATTGTTTTCTGATCACGTTTGGTGTGAACCAGTCGGTAAAAATACTACTGCGCTATCTGATTGCCGCCTAGATCGCGCACGCAGGACGCTGCGGTGTGTCCGTACCTTAAGTAGAGGGAGCTGGAGTTATGCACCGATATAGATGCGTCTTCTTCCATTCGCCATTCGTTCGCCTTCGCTTGCTTGTTGTGTACCCGGCATCACAGACTTTTTCTAAGCGACATAGCACATTTACTGTTATCCTAAGTATTCTGAACCTATCACCCGAACTGACTATTTACAAAAAATGCTGAATTCCTGTAAATAGCGTCATAATATTTATGTTTATGTGCGGACGGTGGTTTGCGCTACTAACGAAGCCTACTACAAGTTCACACAAGCCTTCGATAGCAATAGACACACCGTAGACTTTATACTTACCATATTGTTCTGTAGTATGTGTGAGTGTTTCGACCTCAACGCTCTGATATTATTATATTCTGCGCCTCTCTCTCTCCTACTTGTTCTTTAATTATATTACCTTCGAAGCATGAAATTTTGGTTCTATTTCATATTAATAAAATTATCTTCTGTCGACTCAAGGGCCGGTTGGCATATCCTCCCTACTCAATCTAAGAGTTAGTGGTTCTCGCTACAAGATCTGCTAAAGCCGGGAACGAGTGGTATAAGGAGGCTATAAGATTTATACACAGAGATAAGGGCGGCTTAGCCGCTTTTGAGGAAATTAACGCGTTTGCAGAACGGTCCGGATGGAATCCTTTCTGCAGATATAGAAATTAAAGTTTGGCAGTAAAGTAAATTGAACAAAGTTTTACCCAAGCTTTTAAGCACACAGTGGCTACTGCAAAAAAGCTTACGTTTAACGTAACGTAAAAATCTACCAAACTGTTCAAGAGAGCTAATACAATACTTCACTGTTGTTCCGCAAAATGAGAATATTTAACCAATGTATCATAATAAGATTTATTCATGACAAGAGGGGGTATTACACCACACTGAACCAGTTTTCCTAATTAAAGGTGGCTGTGGACCCAAATCAGGCGCTCTAGCTCGCGAAGTGCTATTACACTGCACATTATATAGGCAGACCGGGGCCTATCTTGATCCCTAAATAGGGACATTTATTGCTTTACTCTTACTACACCTCCCTGATTAAGGAGTAAGGGGCCCTGATTCAGTGTGGAGTAATACCCTTTCAGCTAAGTCAAGTTGTGAAGTCAGGTTAACGTCATGTTCAAGTCGAGTCCAAGTCATGTCCCCAAATGTAATTGTTAAAGCATTTTATTTAAATCCTTAACCGACTTCAAAAAAAGGAGGAGGTTTCTCAATTTGACCGTATATGTTTTTTTTTATTTTTATTTTTTTTATTTTTTTTTATTTATGTTTGTTCGCGGATAACTTCGTCGTTTATGAACCGATTTCGATTATTATTTTTTTGTTCGAAAGAAGATATCCCAAGTGTGGTACCATAGTAATTTTATTGAGGTATGATAAGTATCTCCAGAGATATTGAGATAAACATCTCAAAATTGGTACTGAAAATGAATAGCGCGGCATTGAAGTCGGTTGTTTTTTAGTTTTTAAACGATATTTTCAAAATACTATTCATCTATACACATGCACCGAAACTAATTAATATTGATAGTTTAAGTTTTTCAATTTTGACTGATTTTAGTTTTAAAACAACCCACTGTTCAGTGTTCAGTAGCAAGTTTGAGACGTTTATCGTCATATCTCTGAAGATACTTATCAGGTATCGATGAAATTACAATGAGACCACCTCGGAAACGTACCCTATCGATTTAAAAAAATAATCATTCGAATCGGTTAACAATTGACGGAGTAATCGCGTAACATACACACAAAAAAACAGACGACTTGAGAACCGCCTCCTTTTTGGAAGTTGGTTGATAAATAGGTATCAATACCCTTCTTGATCTTGAACATCATATAACAAAATTGTAGTTTCTTAGAATCATTGCTTTCCATGCATTTTGTACAACTACGAATAAAGATCTAAAGCACTTGGTTCATTTTAAAAGCAATTTTGTTTTATTTACGCATTGAAAGATCCTCGAAGCACCAGACTGTTGATAACGAAATGTTTTCGTTAGGTTAGCTAGCTAGTGTGTGAAACAAAAATAAGGTGAATAAAATACACTGCATTTATTTAAAGACCACTCATAATTATTTTTACTCCCAACAAAAAGAGGGGTATTTTAAGTTTGACGTGGGTTCATGTGTATCTGTGATCAGTATGTTTGTCTGTGGTATGGTAACTCTCAAACAGATGAATTAGTTTATAAACAAGCGTTTGACCACTATCTCACCTGATGTTAAGTGAATATGTGATTGAAAATGTAGCACGCTTGCCTAGAAGATACCTGTTCACCGATTTGAAGACCCCGGATTAGACTCTGGCAGGGAATCCATCCCTTTGCTGTGCGAAGGAATTAATTTTGATTTAGTTTGTTTTTGTTTGATAGGTGACTTCATCGAGGGTGTTTGCTGAGATTAATTAAAAGCTCTTTTCTAGCTGATGACGCGATGACAGCAACTTTCATAGGTCTGATCAATTCAAAATCCAGTATCCTGTTACTTCAATGATATTGAAACAACACGATGACCTGATGCTAAAGTCAAATTCGGATACCCAGCAAACACTTAAAAATAGGCACCTATTTTTATTCTATTTATATTTTGTATACTTCTACACTTTTGAGGAACAGATTGTCTACCTCATTCAGTTAGTATCAAGCAACAAATTTCCCTTGCTAAACGTAATTACTCAAGCGAAAGTGTACCTTTAGGTACATACATACGTATAAACAATAATGTATCTCGTTAAAATAGAGTAAAGCCACTATAGCAAGACTCTGATTCGATTTCACGATGAGCGCCCTTAGTGGTGTCCCTGTAAATCTTACACACTGATGTGATTTACTGTAATTTAATTTAGCTAAGGCGTTTTCGACTGCACGGGCCTTAATTAGAGTTAAAGACGAACGTTAGCAGTCTGCGGTGAGGTTCGACTGGTATACGAAGCTAAAGATAAATTAAATAATTAATTGAGTTAAACTGATAATGTTTAATGCTCATTTTAAGTTTGCTTGTAATTTGTCGAAGATAGTTTAGCAAAATGTGTCTATCACTCAATACTTAATCGTTTGTTCATCATCGTCATCTTCAGCCCTATTTCACCCACTGCTGGGCATTGGGCTCCTTTTGTTTATACCACTTGTAATGGTCCAGTGCTAACCGCATCCAAGTGACCAGGTGATCCATCCAGGTGAGATAATCTATATATTTTATTTTCTATTTATTAATATTGTTACTGATTTATGCAGTTAACTTAGAAATTTAAAAAAAAAACATTGTTATTACTTTTTAAGTTTTTGGATATTTTATTACTTCTTAAGCTTTATCACTAAGTTCCCTACGAATAAAAAAATATTGATATTTAATTAGCCAATATTTTTTTATTTTGTTACAAACCTCCAAAATTGTTTTTTTTTCAAAAAAATGCTTATTTCCAAATATTAATTTTATACTATTAATTTTTGGCCATACATTGAGGGGGTCGAAATATGTCGCATTGCAGCCTCCTATCTGCCGGGAATATGTCGAATTACCAATAACCCTGTATACATATTTATATAATAAGTATCTAATTATAGATGCAAAGATTAGTATATTAAAATTGATAACGCATACTTATGTATTACATATTATTTAGATTATTAATATCTGAAATTTTTACATAGTTTAAAACAAAGCTTCTTACCGTTTTTTCGTCCCTCTGTACGCTTAGATCTTTTCCCCTTTTGTCCGCAGATTTTCTTTCTAGGCTTGCCATTTTTATTTTTATTTAAACAATATTATGCAGCTGACAGACGGACTATCAGTTCCATTTGGATCATGATATGTACTGTGATCGGTATGCGTTTCTCTATGTTGTGTTTCACTATTTCACTTTTTTATTTTTTTATATAAAAATTGTCTGAAGTACTGAAACACACAGTTACATGTATGGTTGGTTTTAACCTACTTTAATTTTTTTTAAATATTCTGACGTAAACGATTGGATGACAGCTGAATGGTTCATTACTTTTTTTTCTAATTCAAAGCGTTAAATTCTGCTTTTGCTATGTTTACTTGATAATTGGTTATGATTTATTTTATGATTTATGATTTTGACGTGTATATGTGCGTATATTTATACTGCCTACATACTGAATAAATGCTTTGATTCTTGATTCTTCTTGAACTACATAACGCACTGTAATGCGTTTTTCATCAATAGATAGAGTGAACCCGGAATAAACGCGGGCAAAGCCACGTGTACAGCTAGTTAAACAATATAAATATATGCTTATAGTACACCTTTGTTGAAAACCTGAAGGAAAACTCATTATGGTGAGCAATTGTAGGAACCGTAAAAGAAATTCAACGTATTTTGTCTGTCTATTCTGCTCACAAATGATTACATAAAGCGCAACATAACCAATAAATAATGCAACCTTCAAAAGACGGTGCTTACACTTCCACTGTACTAAATAATAGAAGAATATCTGCAAGTCGCAGCGCTTTAGACGCTTCTAAATAGCTAAGTCTCTAAGACCTGAACTCACCACGATAAAGAAAAAATCTGTAAGTAATATGTCGAACTAGGATATATATTTGTTTTATATGAAATAAATTCTTATTAAACTCTAAATTTCCCTTCACTTGTATTATTTTCTACTACTTGAAATTATCACAAAATATGTAATTATATACTTGCTTATATATTATGGTTGCTAATAAAATATTATGTTTAATATTTTTGTAAATTGTTATACACAATCCAAAATTTTATTGTTCCGACGGTTGCTAATAAAGTGAAAAATATAATGGAGTCCCAATAAAAGAAACGTAATTTTTACGGCGTTTTTTTACTTGATCTTATGAACCGTAATATCTAGAGACTTAAAAAAAATATCACAAAGTATCTATTACTTGCTATAAAAAAAACGAAAAACATTAAATTAAAAATTGAAGGAGTCCCCATACATTGATAGCTAGCAGATGACGTTGATAGTTATTTAATACTATACTGTGGTACGGAACCCTACGTGTGCGATTTCGACTCGCACTTGGCCAGTTTATTAACTTTAATAACCACCAAAAAGTGCTATTCTGCGTCAAGTACACACAGTTGACACTGTCATGCAGTTGCCCAAAAACCGCCATCCTCGTGGGTTTATACATTAAGTAGCTGCTAAAGCCAAGTTGCCTCGAAGGCACTCAAGCCTTTTCAGTCGCGTCGAGCCGGATGCATTTTGTATGAGCTCCTTAGAACGCTTTAGATTAACTTGCCTTAATTATAGTCTCACGGTAAACAGGGTAACGTGACGCGTATGTAATCACGATTAGTAATTAGCAGTCTCGTGGTAGGGTGCTGTTTGTTTGATGTTTGCTTCGAAAAGTAGCGGATATACTACGCGTTTCTCGTGTACAAAAATAATTTGTTAGTAATAAGTATGATAGTTTAAAAACTAAAAAAACTACTTCCATGCTTCGAGAGTCAGTTTCAGTAGCAAGTCTGAGAAGTTTATCATCATAATCTCTGACGCAACTTCTCAGATAATGATAAAATTTAAATGGGACCAACTTGGATATGAACTTTAACTATAAATAAATTATTAGTAAAAAATATTTTTAAAAACTAGCTTTTATCTGGGACAATGAACTAAAATGTTAAAAATAAATCCTAGTAAGTACTTGGCGTGTAGGTACTTACCTATATTCTTAAAAGCTTGAAGCACTACCCGTTTTTCAGGCTATGTTAATACTATACTTCAGTGCCTCAAGCTTTTAAAAATATAGGTACACGCCTACACGCCTAATACTTACTAGAATTTATTTTTAACATTTTAGTTCATAGTATATAGTATATAGTCCCAGATAAAAGCTTGTTTTTAAAAATATTTTTTATTTATAATTTATTTTTAACTTTTTAGTAGGTAGGTATAGATACCGACTACCTACCAACTACCTAAGTATTTAAGAGAAGGCAAGATGTTTTCAAATATTCCACGGATATTTGATGTGATTATGGGTAAAGTGCTCTTCAAGCAAAATCAATGGACTCGGTGGGCTATGTTGCTTTATAACAGAAACGCCATGGCCATCTTACAGCTTCATCATCAGATCCTGGCTATCATTTAAGTGTAAAAGACGAATCATTTGAGCCCAAATTCACTGGGGTTACGTTATTTTATCACAGAGATGCCGTGGCCACCTTCCAGCTTCATCACCAGTCGCTAAATATCAACTAGGTGTAAAGTTCTCTTCAAGACGAATCAATCGAGCCAAAAATCAATATTGTGTTGTTTTTTTATCACAGATATTCCGTGGCTGCCTTCCAGCTTCATCATCAGACCCTGGATATTATCTAGATGTAAAGTTCTCTTCAATACGAATCAATCGAGCCCAAGCTCGGTAAAGTTACGTTGATTTATCACAGAGATGCCGTGGCCACCTTCCAGCTTCACCATCAGACCTTGGATATCATCTAGGTGAAAAGTTATCTTCAATACGAATCAATCAAGCCCAAACTCGGTAGGGTTATGTTGATTTATCACAGAGATACCGTGGCCACCTTCCGTCTTCATCATCAGACTCTGGATATCATCTAGGCGTAAAGTTCTCTTCAAGACAAATCAATATAGCCCAAACTCGGTGGGGTTATGTTGTTTTATCACAGAGATGCCGTAGCCACCTTCCGTTTCCATCATCAGACCAGTTCTATGGTACTATATCATTGTATTGTCACCGAAAATACATAAGTATACCAAATTTGAGTCCAATCGAATATCGGGAAGTGGATCTAATTTAGCTTCCAAGATTCCACCCGAACATACATAGTGACATACATACATTGCAAGTTAAATAAAAGCTTGTAAAAAGACGCACATTCAAGAGTAAGCTGGTAACAATCATAAAAAAATAACAGGTGAATTGATTATATACATAGACGTTCAAAAATAACTGTACCATTTTAGCAAAACATAGTGGACCTTAATTTAACTTACGTCTTAAACCATCTGTCGTTTGACCACAATCTTACCTGTTGGTTGGTGCCGATGCAATCGAGGATATAAACAAGCTAGACCTGGAAAGAGAACTGAGTTTTTGCTACAGACTTTCCAAGTTGGCCAGGCAGATATACTCGTAAGACAGTATCCTGCTAACCTTACGCGGTATGTCCTTAATTAAAGAAAATAAGGTTTCTTTGTGCATGTGAACGCAACTACAGAATTATATATTTACTTTTAATTTACTCTCCGCTAATCGCTCACACTGTAACCCCACGAAAAGACATAGGTAAATCACAGTTGCGAGTCAGAAACATGTGTCTAAGAAAGTTTGTTAATATTTAATGAGATTCGCCGTAAAGTGCGTTGATTTGTAGGCGCTACGCTTTAATTTTCATTATAAACCCAGAAACCGCTAATTCAATAACTTGACAAGTGTATTGCGTATAGCTTATGTGTTTATTTTGAATAACTTATAATGTTTATTAGGTTACGCTTGAAATTGAAAATGAGGCGCTGAATAACTAACTGTAGTCAAATCCTTATTAGTTTTACTCTTGAAAATGAAACTGATACACTGAATGACTGTCCCAATCGATAAGCAGCTTTAGTATCAGTCATCATCAGCGAAGCGAGGGAGTAATGCGGAGCGGAGTTTCGAACCGTGTCTTTCCATTGACACGAAGCGAGGTAGTGTGGAGCGAAGCTACGGACTGTGTCTGTCCATTGACGCGGATTGAGATAGTGCGGAGCGTAGTTGCAGCAACGGGTAGTTTGAGTAGGCAGCGGTGGGAGATCAGTACAGGGATACGAGAAATGTTGCCGGTTGTCCCCGCTCCACTTCCTCACTCCGCGTCCTGGTTTTGTATTCAGTTTTAGACTGGTTCGAAAATCGTCTACTGAAGCGGAGCGGAGATATTAAGCAATTCCAGTGGTTAACAGTGGCACAGCTCCACTCCGCTCCTCTCTTCTCCGCTTCAGTGTCAGTCAGCTTTACAACCCTATAAGGATGTCTCGTGGTGAGAATATAAGACTACTAATATTATACAGTTTTTGTGGTCGAGTGTTTGTTCCTCAGTAAGGCACGAACGGATTTTGAAGAATATTATTATATTATACTTATACACGTCAAATTGAGGGTTTATTCCTGTTTGTCCACGTAATCTGTCTTCTTAAGTGGACAAACAAGAAAAAAGTTGACGCAGTCCTCTTTCTACGAGCAAGAGGACAGCGTGAACTTTTTTGTCCGGTCTGTCCGGTGGTGTTTTTCCTCCTCTTTTCGTCGATATAAATCTAACACACAGATAGTTTTATAATACAAATATATTATACTTAGATTAACACATAGAATACTTTTTAACGAATGCCACGGGGGTGATATCGTAAATGTAAATTGTAAACAAACATAGCGATCACGCTCATAACATCAGTGTTTTATTCTTTTTTCTGTTCGTCTTAACTTATCATTTTCTAAAACATAAAATAAATAAATTCACACAGAAGTTTACCAACTTTGCGTTATTATTCTTAGGAGTCTGTCAAGTGCATAAGTGATGGATGAATTCGTCCAAAGCTCTAAAGACTAACACAAACGATCATCAGTGTAGTGATAAAAATGTAATAATGTTATTATTTATTACGATTTTATTTATATTTATATATTTTTTGAACCTATAGTACCTATCCTATAGCTGGGAAAATTTCCCTAATAGGTATTATTTATCTATTTGAATCATTGTATCTCTTCAAAAGATTACGTTTGGATAGACAAATATGTCTGGCAGAGGCCAATTACAAGAATTAAACTGTCAATTCCAAACATTCCCCAGGTTTTAGTTTTTCTCGTTTAGTTTTTCAGGTAGTATTGGCAGTTTTATTTCTTATTTTACTAAAAAACGTCGCACTTACCTGTAACAAAAGCAGTTTCATCCATCCATTAATAATTATATTAAAAGTCAGCTAACCATAGATCGACGACGCTAACATTGTATTGATAAAACTCAATGGCTTGTCCAAAGATTAAATTTTTCAACAACTCAATGCGAGGCGACAGTGACAAATTTTGGTAGAAAATAGACGACAGTCTGTGTAAGCCCTTACAGCCTGACAGACTAAATTAATGCATCTAAACACGTGATAGGTCATTGCCACCAGATATTTAATCTGCTCTTGATAATTGAGTTTAGACTTCAGTTTGCGAAATGTTTTCGAGAATATTAAATTACATGCAAAATAGTTTAGATGGGAAAAGCATTATAAAGTTATTGTTTTGACGAAAAGTTGATATCTTTGTTGATGCTGATGTTGTGAATATATTTCATGTAAAATTGTGAACCAAAGATTTTCAGAACAATTTTAATAAAAAAATCTTTAGAGCTATATTCTGTGCAATAGCACAGAATATAGCTCTAAATCTTTTATGTTTGCTCGTGTTTTTAGAAAGAAATATTTTTTTTGTAAATATAAGTAATCTGCAAATTTTATTCTAGTTAGCAAAATTACTTCAAAACATTATGAGACATGTGAAAACAAAAAATGTCAAAATATGCATTCAAATTATCTTTACTTTGATTATTAAATAGGTCTATAGGTCAGTAGGTAATAGCTGAACTAATTTCGACATAACGTAAAAATCCTGACACAGAAGCTTGAGCTGCATTTAAAACGCTGTCTTTATTTACATTTTCTACAATCGTTTGAAAATTCTGTAATAAAACTTAGAGTAACCCGTGGACTCATTCATATGAGAAAATTGCGTACACTAAGAAACTGTTTGCTCACAGATATTGTTATGTTTGACATAAAAAATAGCAACCAAAACATGTCAAACACATCTCGCTAAATTAACAGCTAGCAACACTCACCCTAATCTAAATATAAATTGTAATGATGTGCGATGACGTCACTCGATAGTTTAATTACTAACGCATATCCCCGTAGGTACTTTCATCAAAAACATGACCAAAACATTCTAGCAAAATAATAAACCCTCAATGAAGGGTTACAAGCCCTTGGGGATTTAATATCGAATCCGCGAGGGTATTTCAAGGTCAAAATCAGTACTTTAATCCGACTCCATAGTCGGTTTTGGTGAAATTTACAGTAATTTTGCACTTATTGCAACTGCGTAAGGTTGAATCACCGTGTGAGCTAACGGTTTATGGCATAAAGGACCCTAGCGTAGTATATTTAAAATACAATATAATATGATTATCCGGCTGTCCCCCTAACACAGACAAAATCAATAGCGTCTGCAACGGGGTAAATGCAAAATAAAACGACATCGCGCTGCGCAATGCGGAAACCTTTACACACACGCATTTTGCCGGTATTTCGGGAAAGTAAAAGTACTGGCCGCTAATTTCGTTGTTGGTATTTCCCCTTTGGTGAAAGGATATACAAAATATTTAAGTATAAGTGCAATTTATTGATATCGTTCTATTTATTAAAGTTATGTATTATAGAGTCTGCCGGTTTCCTATTATGTAATAGAGAGGTGATTTATACAGTAAAATGTTATTAATTGTGGTACTAATTTTATAGGTACCATAATTTTAAAATTTATTGATATCGCTCTATTTATTAAATTTTGTGTATTATAGATAGAGCCTGAAGGTTTCCAGTTATGTAATACAGAGGTGATTTATACAGAAAAATTCATTGTAGTACAAATTTTATGTAGATACCATAATTTTATAATTTATCAACATTTAATGACGACAAAAAAAAATGTGTATAGACATACAAGATTTTTTTTATGAAAGTGAAAACTTCTTTAGCGGCGTTGTGAACCTTTTGGTATGGGTAAAAAATGTTAAACTCGCGTCAGGACACGTGACTTCATTGAACACTTGTAATAATAAATGTTCAAGTTTTCACTTCTGCCCGGAGTGCAACCCGTTGTTTTTTTTTATGATTATACATTACAAGCAAGCGTTTGACCGCTCGCTATCTCACTGTATCGTACAAGGAAAAATTGGTAAACGGTTCGAAGCTCATGTAAAGGTGCTCCAAACGGAGCAGCCAATTTTTAGATTTTTTAGATTTTTTGGGCCAAGGGCTATCAAAATATTGTGGCATTTTACATTATTACTTAGAATCAGTTAATTACGTAGATTTACATTTGTTGCTCTACAAACAAACATGTGTTTTATCTAAACTTTTAACGTGTTCTATGCCTTAATACCTGTACATGGCTCCTACATAGGGCATACCTTTCTAGATATGCTTTTGTATTGATAATTCTGCTATATTTATGCGAAGCGACGCGAACGCCCGTGACCGTGGGGTGGCATTTTGTTTGTTGTAATAAACCTTTTAGACTTGTTATTTGATAAGTATAATGAAAGAGAAAATCAGACAATATACAGTAGCTTTTATTTTTTTTAATATCTAGGTAGCGTTTGACCACTATCTCACCAGTTGTTAAGTGATGATGCGGTCGAAGATGGTAAGCACGCTAGGCCTAGAATGGGAACTGGCTTTCAAGGATAGCTGCCGGAACACATTAGATGTTTGGCGACAGATTTTCTAATTTAAGGGTTGGGCTGGCCAGGCGGATATTAGGTAGTGTCCTACCACCATGCGAATGTTGTTAGTTTCTTGACGATGTTTTTCCTTCACCGGAGGGCCACTGTGAAAGACGCACATCAATTTTTCGATAGAATAATCCATTGATGCACGCGGGGTTTGAACTCGGTACCTTTGGCATCAAAGCCGACCGTTCTCCTGATTACGACACCGGACCTTCAAAGTAAAAATAACTATAGTATTATCTAGAACTAGTTCTGAGGGAAGTAAATGGCAGATTAATAACTAATGTTTCAGAAGACGACGAAGAGTTTGTGTCGTTAATACGCTCAGTTCTTTATATGTAAGTATAAGAAAAACTGAGCAATGGTCTAGGAGTGACCGCATGGGCTTTTTGACCCACGGCCGGATTTTCTCTTAGTAAAATCTGTATGGAGAGATCTTCATAAACGATATGAAGCATATATCAACGTGCGGAGTAATCGTTTTAAATTTTCATTTTATGGTAGTGTAGAGTTGCAATTTGGATTTATTTTAACATTTCTAACACATCAGAATTTCCTCTTACTTTTGAATGAAATTTGATTAGATTAGGGATAGTAATCAAAACATATTACTAAAAGTACGTAGGACTACTATTACTTATTCTGTGTTACAGTATAGGTATTGTGATAGACACTGACGCTTTAACTTATAAAAGGTAGTCAAAAAATCAAAGATAAAAACTGCTCTGTCCATATTATGCTGATAAGAATTTTCAATCTTATAATATGGGATCGTTAACAAAACGAAAAAAACCGACTTCAAATGCCGAGCGACTAATTTTCAGTACTAAGTTTGAGGAGTTTATCTCCATATCTTATGTATACACTTATCAGATATCGATAAAATTACAATAAGACAAAACAGGAAGCATACTCTCTCAAACTAAGAATTTTTCCAATCTGTAAACAAATAACGGAGTTCTGAGGTAACCAACATCTCTGATCTGAGGTAAAAAAATACAGATGAATTGAGAACCTCCTCTTTTTTTTGTGAATGCGATTAAAAACGAGACAAGGCTTTAATAAGTCGAGTCAAAGATAAGCGATATTTATGAGTAAGGACCTTACCAATAAACTTAGTTTTTGTGAAATCTAAAGAATAAAAGCTTTTGTAAACTTTAAACTTTCGCGATTTGAACACATAGTTATAAATATGAAAATACGAGACTTATCGCGCCTAAAACATTAATTTTATTTAACTCGACGTTTCGACCAAGTTGCATTGATCGTGGTCACGAGACAACTGACGAGTCGATGATGATGATGATGATGATGATGATGATGATCCAATAGACTTGGCTGGCACCGACTTCAAATAGATAAGTCGGTAGCGCTTATAATAATTAAATTAAGTAATTTATTTTATCCTTTTTAGTGCAATACAAGTTTTAATTAAATTACATGTACCTATAAAATTTCGTGTCTGGGCCGTTATACACTGACGGATATATACTTTGTAAAAATTTCAAGTATGTACCTATTATGGTTAAGAAGATACAGATCTGTAAAGTGCGCACATATAGAAACACGGACGGAGGGACGGACGGACGAACAACAAAGTCTCAAAAAGTTTTCATTTGGTACACTTCGGGTTCGGAACCTTAAAAAGATGCCGTGCTTGTGAAAATATTCACTAGTCATAATGATGTCATCAAGGTATCAAAGGACAATGTCCAAAATGGCCCTGTGCAATAAAAGCATTTGACACACACGATAATTAATTGTCTATTTTATTACAATAATTTCAAATACTTTTATAACACGGACTAGATGTATTCCAAAATTAGTATTAAAAAGTATTATTTGCGATTATAAACATTCATTGCCGTCATATGGCCGACAGATACTACTGAATCACTCTACTTCGTTGTAAGAGTTGGCATTTCCCTACATTGTTGATACCTAGCCGAATTATGAAAGCACTATGTAGGCAACCTTACAACGGAAAGTATTATTTACCTAGTAACTATTATATAATCTGTGGTATTATGCTTATAATTTTTTTTTGCAGTGTTGGTTGGTATAAAGTACGTTCATAATTCTGAGTTATTTAGTTATGTATGCAGTGTCGCGGGACTGATATGACCGCCATCTTCGCCAAACGTCATGTCATGTCAAAAAATATCAACTAACTTTTCACCCTAACAAGACTTTGCCCAATAGAACATTCCTGTGAAGACAAATTATTTCTCCCCACTTTTGTTCTCCCCAGTCTCCCCATCTCGCTCACAGTTACCGTAAGAATATCTGTCAAAAACCAAAATCAACGTGAAGAAAGATGTAAAAACATTATTCAAGGTCATACTTTTAGGGTTCCGTACCTAAAAAGGTAAAAAAAGGAACCCTTATAAGATCACTTTCTTGTCCGTCTGTCTGTCTGTCTGTCTGTCTGTCCGTCTGTCTGTCCGTCTGTCCGTGTGTCACCACCGATTTTCTCAGAAACGGGTGGACAAGGTGGTTAGCAAGTTGAAATTTATAATAAATACAGAAGTCTATAGTCCCTATTAGGCGTATAAAAATCAAGGTCCTGCATCAACACGATAAAAAGATATGGGCAAATTTAGATTTTCGCGAAAACTTGTAAGTACCAAAATTTACTTGAATTTTCAACTTTTTTATTTTTCGGAATTTTTCCTTTACTTGTGCTGTAAGACCTTTCTTTTGACCAAAATTGATAATTCTAGGTCAACCGGAAGTACCCTATAGGTTTTGGGTCGAAAACTTAAAAGGTACTTCCCGTTGACCTAGAATCATGAAATTTGGTAAGAAGCAAGGTCTTATAGCACAAATAGAGGAAAACTTCCAAAAAAAGAAAAAATGTTTACAATTAAAGGGTACATACATACATAGTTAACGCCAATCAAGGTAGGCCTCCGAGTTATATGGGTGCTCATACAATTTAGAGGTCTAGCCTAATTGGTAACAACAGACGTTGGTACGGAAGCCTCGGTGGGCGAGTCCAACTCGACTTTGCCGGTCTTTATTTAGTCTTCAAAAGTATATGCAATAGCAACCTCCATTGTGTATAATCTTCTTGGGACACTTCTTCTAAAACCAGTACATTCTCCTATGTTTGAGGTATTTATCTCCATATCTCTGGAGCTACTAATCAGATCTCGATAAAATTAAAATGGGACCACCTCGGAAACGTACCCTACCTATTAAAAAAAGAATCATTTGAATCCGTTCACAATTGACGGAGTAATCGCGTAACATACACACAAAAAAAAACAACATACAGACGAATTGAAAACCTCCTCCTTTTTTGTGAAGTCGGTTAAAAACATACATTCAAACCAAATCGTTTTTAAAATGTTGCAAATTATAACGCCATTGTATTTTATTCCACCAAAGGAGCCGTTTAACTTTATCAAACGTACAAAAAAGTCTAAAAATATTCACGAAATATGAAAGTTACTAAAACAAAGCAATGCGGCGTCGTAGTAAAGGTCCCTAGGTGACAGTTACGTCTCAAAAACGGCACATTTGAGATAAAATTCTTTGTAATTTCAATACCTAACTCTTAATTTAGTCGCGCTTGTTAATTTTGATTAAACTGAACTCTTTTGACTTTAGTTTTATTAATTTTATAAAATATTTTGAATAGTTATAATTTCATGTTCATTTAAGAATTTAAAAAGTTCAATTGTAAAGGTCAAGACGTATCATTTACTAGAAGACCCAAAATTCTTAAGTGAATTTTCTTCGCGTTAAAATAAAAAGGTTTCATTGAATAACTAAAAATTAACATTTGATATTCCAACTATTTTATTACTAAAAAGTTTTAATTTTGTCCCGTTAATTTGCAAAAGGTTAATCTCGTCACATCTCCTGCCGACTATTTTGTAATAATTTAACACAAGTATAAATATTTTCATAAAATAATTAACAAGTAAGAAGTTTGCAAGAAACAAGAAGATTATAATAACAAGATATGTTTGAGATTAAGCTCTTCAGTAAATAAAAATAAAATATTACAATAATAGACACGTTGATCAATTTTGGAAAAATGCTTTATAATGTTAATAACCGGCCAAGTTCGTGTCGGGCCACGCGCAGTGTAGGGTTCCATAGTAGCCTGTTATTCAATGCAAGTCTTTACCCGTTATAAACAAGCAACTAGGTACGCCGTCTATGTAACTTTAAAGGATTTATTCTAAGGATTTTGTATTTGGTACAAAATTATCTAACACCCAAGTTCAACGACTATTACTGATAATCTAATAAAGATATCTTAACCACTATAATTTTCCTTTAAAGTTCATGAAATGCGCTTTTATCACGAATTTTTCCAGATTTTTCAAGCCAGCAGTTAAGCTTTTAGAGGGGGGGGGGGGACGCCCTACTGGATCAAAAATTTGCACTTTAAAGTTTAATATTTCGTAAATTGCGAATTCAATCGAAAAATGGTATTAGCAACCCTTAAGACATTTTAATAGACCTATTCAACGATAACCCACACGATGGGGTAGACGATGAAAAAAAAATCATCCCCACTTCTCATATAGGGGAGCTTCCCTAAAAAAAAATATTTTTCACAATTTTATTTCCGCACTTTGTCGACGTAATGTATATACATATTATTCCTCACAAAATTACAGCTTTCTAGTATTAACGGTCTCTTAGCAAAACCTTGGACAGACAGACAGACAGACAGACAGACAGACGGACATGACGAAACTATAAGGGTTCCTTGTCCAGGACTACGGAACCCTAAAAATGTTATATACATTACAACGAATATTATATTTTTGTCAAAAATGAACTTGTAGTATGCAAAAAAGCAATATACCTACTTTTTATTTTTAAGATTCCCGAGAAAATGCTTTGAAGTGTCAGGCGATGCCGACCCAACTAGCAAAATCGTCTTACGTTTCTCACTTTAGAGAGTTCTGAGCTTATAGTGGTCTCTTATCTGTTTTCGTCATTGCTATCGCTCCTATGTTAGTCTCTGACAAGCCGTTACAGGCTCTAATACGCATGATCTTAATACCTTGTCTTAATTATGCATATAAGTTTAAATTTACAGTGCCGTTGTAAGCCACACTCTCCTAAAAAAACATTTATTAAGACTCATCACACTTGAGATAAATTAGCTCTCATATCCACATTTTCTAAGCTTATTTAATTTTATGACATATTTCCTAAATGCTATTGTAAGAATGTTAGACTAATATCAGCATTTAATTAGAGTACTTAAAACATGTAAATATTGATCTTATTCAAAACTATTATAAGATCAACAGCAGTGGATAGGCACGGTATTAGAGTGATATTGAATCATCATACTTACAATAGAGAAAACGAGTCTAATTTAAGAAAGTTTGATCTTAAATCGAATTTGTGACTAAAATTGTGAGAGTAACATTTGATGTTGACTATTATATTTCACCAAAAGTATTTTAGTGCGGTCACATAAAATACCATTTCACATCCCAAACGTTCACTCTTAAATGAAAATAAATGTTTTATGTCAATTCAATGATGTCTAAGTTATTCCAACAAGGAGTCATGTTGGAATGATCTAAATGAGCTTAAAATAGTCTTATAGTGATTCTAATAAATGCAATACTAATGGCGTCGCTTTTAATACAAATTCACAAATAAAATAATTAAACAAGAATACTAAATACTATATATTGATGAAGCGCACGAGTTGTGAAGCATAAACTAGGGTCTACTTTACAGTAAATAATATTTTCCAATACTAATACTTATCGAAAAGCATAAAACGAAACACTTGTTAATAATGGTACGGTTATTACAATATAATTATTAAATACCTTTATCCTTACTGTTTTTGATTTCGTTTTTATTAGTTGTAACTTTCAAACAAACACTACACAAAGTTTTTTACGATTGTGTTTAATCTTATGTAAAATAAAAATAAACTTTCTTACGCTCACAGGACTCTTAACGTCAAAACAATGTAAGCCTATGTACGCTTAAATTAGTTTTGGTAAGAATAATTTAAGTGAAAACAACATTCAATAAGACTGATATTAGAAAGATATAAACAAATTACGCTTATAAATGGTGCCCAAATCCAGGCTTATAAGAATGGTATAAGAGCATGAAAACAGTGGTCTAGAGATTATTTTAAGTGTAGTTTTTGCTGGTTGGGGATGACGTCACGTTCGAGTAAAATAGACGTATGATACATCAAAATCACCCACGCGTTTGGTGTCTAGAGCACCACTAAGAAACAAATATACATACAAACACAAATATAGACATAGGCTGAAAATGATATTACTTTTTCTTGTGTCGCACTGGGGTGAAAATGTCACCTCTAATATCACCTGCAATTACAACTCGTCTAAAGCTTCCAATCAATGTTCCGTCAAATGTACGAGTGAAAACCTCCGACAGAGAGCTTACCATGTTTGTATTAGACGTAATATAACAAGTTTTTCATTTTAATTACAATCCATTTTAATGAATTTTAAACTTCAAAAAGGTATTAGAGGTACGAAATTGAAAGCTGGGATTTGATGAAATGTTTTCTACATGAAGAAGTAACGTAAATATACTCATTCGAAACATAATTTAAACTTGCTATTTTGTTCATAGAAGGCACCTTTGGACAGCTAAGTATCGGCAGTATGGACTGTGATTATATATTCACGAAAGCATTTTTACCCGACTGCCAAAAGGAGGGTAATGTGTTTCGCGCGTAAGTGGGTATTTTTCTTTGTTGCCACCTAGGAGCTAAACAGATAGACCGATTTCAATGAAAGGTCTTAAATGAAATAAATTGATCTCCTGATTGTAATAGGCTATATAAATGTAAACAAAATTGCGGCTTTTATATCAAATATCATAGTACGATGAAATTTTAATTAAAAAAAAAAAATTTCACGCTGTCGACTTTTTGTGCTTTTCCATTAGCTTACTATTATACACACATACATACATACAATGACGCCTTTTTCCCGTTGGGGTAGGCAGAGACTACTTCTTACCACAACTACTTTTTTCCTTCTACTTTTTCTTTTCTTCTTACTATTATATTTATGTACTATATCATTTACTCACCTTGTGGTAAGTGATGATGTGGTCGAAGATGGTGGGCACGCTAGGTCACAGAATATTGAATAGTACAATTAGTAATAGTAGTAGTAGTAGTAGTGGCTAGAACTAGAATATACTGACTCTCAAGGGCTGTGTGCTTTCGGAACACCGTGAGGCGGCAAATTTTCTCCTTGATGATGGTAAGTTACTTTTTGGTAGCAAGTCAGGCGGAACATCGATATAATATGCTCCTACCATGTATGGAAGGTATTCAATCGTCAAATATATACTTATGATGTGATTCAGTATGTACTCATACTGAATGTATGGCGTATCATCTGAGTCCCTCGATTACGTAGGGGCTTCCAAGAGGTCAGGGATGTAGGTCAACATTCTGCGTAGGCGATATTTACCGTTGGTGGTATTATTTACCGATTTACGTGAAACTTAATGGGGTATAAGTAAGTTATGAAGATGTATAGAGGTTATTTGGAATACAGTTATATTTATTTTGTTGTCTATTGGTAAATTTTGTGGACGCAGTACTTTTTGGTGTGACAACTCTAAGGACAGCAATGAGCAGTAATGTAAAAGATTTTTTATGTTGTCAGCTAATAAAAAATGGTTGTCTGTAAAGTCGGTTTATGGACGATAATTTTACGAGATAACGTCATACGATCGTGCCCTTTCTATCGCTTGTTCCGCGCTCTCGCTTGCATTATGGCTATTCTTCTTAACCGACTTCACAAAAAAAGGAGGAAGTTCTCAATTCGTCTGTATGTTTTTTTTTGTGTATGTTACGCGATTACTCCGTCAACTGTGAACGGATTCAAATGATTCTTTGTTTAATAGGTAGGGTGTACGTTTCCGAAGTGGTCCCATTTTAATTTTATCGAGATCTGATTAGTAAAGTATTATAAGCATAATACCAAAGATTATATAATAGTTACTACGTAAATAATACTTTCCGTTGTTAGGTTGGCTACACAGTGCTTTCATAATTCGGGTATCCACAATATAGGGAAGTGCCTCTTATAACGTAGTAGAGTGATTCAGTACTCTGTTGGCCATATGGCGGCAATTAATGTTAATAATCGCAAATAATACTTTTTAATATTCATTTTGGAATACAACTAGTCCATGTTATAAAATAGACAATTAATTATCGCGTGTGTCAGATGCTTTTATTGCACAGGGCCATTTTGGACATTGTCCTTTAATACCATGATGACATCATTATGACTAGTGAATATTTACACGGCGACATTTAAAGTAATTTTTTTAGGGTTCCGAACCCAAAGGGTACCAAATGAACACTTTCTGAGACTTTGTTGTCCGTTCGTCCGTCCGTCCGTCCGTCCGCCCGTGTGTATGTGCAAACTTTATAGATCTGTATCTTTTTTACCGTAATAAGTACATACTTGAAATTTTCACAAAGTATATATCCGTCAGTGTGTAACGGTATATAATAGTATATAAATATTTATAGATTCATGTAATTTAATTAAAACTTGTTTTACACTAAAAAGAGTATAAATTCTTAAAAAAATTTAAACCGACTTCATAACCACAAACAGGCACTCAAAAGCGAAGAATAAATTACTAAATATAGTTATAATAAGCGCTACCCACTTATCTATTTGAAGTCGGTGCCAGCCAAGTATAAATACTACCTACATGTATCTACCTACTTACTACTACTACATACATAGTATCTATCTACTATCGAATAAACTTGGCTGGCACCGACTGCAAATAGATAAGTGGGTATCGCTTATAATAATTATATTAAGTAATTTATTTTTCGCTATTGAGTGCCTGTTTGTGGTTATGAAGTCGGTTTTTTTTTAAAGAATTTATTATAAAAACAAAATATGTTATTTAGATCTCTCTTACCCTTTGTAAACTACATAAGATATTTATTTTGTAAATATTTTAACAATAATGAAGATTGTTAAGGCTTCAGCTAAGATTAATGGAAAATTTGAAAAGGATGGAAGGGTACTCACATGCAGCTCTCGTTTGATACACGCACATTCGTAAATATCCTGTTATGATTTAATGTGTTTGAATAGTTAAGATGATAACACAGCACTTGACGGGGAATTCTCACTGCGGAAACTTTTATGCACACAAAATTATGTTTTTTACATTTTTATTGCTGTAGATTGATTTCGCGACTTCATGGCGACTGGCGGCGATTGTAGGAGGCGCCGGCCAATCAGTGCGCAGGAGCATTTTGCCGCGAGTTTTAAATGCGGAGTTGGATAATGGTAGTGGAGGGACGTTGGCGGGTATAAGGAAAGTGGACTGTAAACTAAAGCCTGAACATATCCCCCCACATGAAATCATCATGGATTTCACAAGGTTAAATGAGGGTTCGTGACCCTGCTACTAAGATACTACTCGGATTCATAAGGTCATTGGTATTAGATAAATAGGTGTGATAAGTTGCATAATAAATTACATATGTGAACAATTTAGAAGTGTAAGTTAATGTTAATGTATATATAAATATTTAAAGTTAAATGCTAAGAATATTGTTTTTTAAGTTAAGAATAAGTTTAAGGTCTGCTAATTATGAAGATAAATGCTGCTCTTCGATCGGAAGAGGACAGATTTTGACCGCTGGTCGCACTAGCAAGCCTTTAGCAGTTTTGACAGTCACAACGCGGATGATGTTGTCTTTTCCGGGATGCAACTTTACGATGCGACCTAGACGCCATTCGTTAGGAGGTAAGTTTGGTTCAATAATGGTTACAAGATCGTCCAATTTAGGTTGTCGGTTATCTGACTTGAACCATTTTACGCGTTGTTGGAGAGTATGAAGGTAGTCCCTTTGCCAAGTACGCCAGAAACTTTGAGTAAGTCTCTGTATGAGCTGCCAGCGAGAACGCAGACATACATTCTCATCGTGTACTGGTTCAGGTAAGGAAACTAACGGGCGGCCAATCAGAAAATGCCCAGCAGTGAGAGCGTCAACTTCACGGGGATCGGATGAAAGCTCCACCAAAGGTCTGGAGTTTAACATCGCTTCGATTTTAGTAAGAACAGTATAGAATTCTTCGTAAGTAAGGGTCTGAGCTCCTATGACTCGCCTAAGGTGATACTTAGTAGAACGAATACTGCGTTCGAAAATACCACCAAAGTGTGCTCCCGAAGCGGGATTAATTTTCCAGGTTATGCCTCGAGACGCGAGCTGCTGAGAGATTGAGTCGCTTTCTTTATCTAGCATTTCTGAAACTTCTGATAGATAGCGCTTAGCACCGATGAAGTTGGTTCCACCGTCGGTAACAACTAATTGGCAAAGACCCCTCCGTGATATGAAACGGTCGAAAGCTGCGATAAAAGCTTCTGTGGTCAACTCGGTGACCAGCTCGAGATGAATTGCCTTAGTTGAGTGACAAACGATAAGACATAGATATGCCTTATAAGATCGTGCATTACGACGCCTACTTTCTTTTATCATCACCGGCCCTCCAAAATCAATTCCAATTTTCTGGAAACATTGTGGTGTTACACGAGATGAAGGTAGATCACCCATCAATGGTTGCAGATGAGTAGGTGCTGTTTTGAAGCAAGTGACGCATTTAGATAGTCGCGATCTAATAAGATTACGTAGGCCGAGAATCCAAAATCGACGTTGGATTAATGACTGCAGAAGACGCGGTCCACAGTGAAGGTAAGTTGCATGAAAATGATCGATAAGGAGTTGACACAGCCGAGATGATTTTGGTAAAAGATAAGGATGTTTGACACTATCAGGTAAGTCGGATTGCCCTAGTCGTCCACCCACACGAATAATACCAAGCGAATCTACAAACGGCGAGAGCTTAGAGATGTGTCTCGGAAGAGATTTTTTGGTTGAAACTAAAGGTGGGATTTCTTTAAGTTGTTGCTGTTGAACATATTTCACTAAAGAATTGACTGACCTATCGAGTTCGGTGGAGGTGAGAAAAGGCGATAAGTTACGCTCCGAGCGTTTACGTTTAGCGTTATCTATGAAACGGTAGATCCACGCTACTACTCTCTGCACGCGCGAAAAACTGGAGGAGCGTTCCAGCTGAGTTTGTAACACATCAGCATCTTGTGTAGTGAGGTAAACGTTACACAACTGTGATGACGATTTCAGTTCTGGAAGGTTGTCCTGCCCTTTGACTGCTGATACAGGCCAGTCGTCAGGTGCATCGGTCAGCCACTGGGGACCTGACCACCAGCTTTCACAGGTAGCTGAGAGCATGGTAGACCACGACTACATAGATCAGCCGGGTTGTCGTGTGTGGACACGTGACGCCACACAAACTGTGCGGACGCATCGATTATTTGAACTACACGATGCGCTACAAATGTTTTTAATTTGTGCGGTTCAGTGTTCAGCCACGACAGCACCGTCGAACTATCAGTGAAAAGATAGCATTGAGATAAGTTTAAGTTTTTGCTAAGCAAGGAGTAAATTCTACTAGCGACTTTTGCTAGTAAAACCGCGCCGCAAAGTTCCAAACGGTTGACAGTGAGGACCTTTAACGGGGCTACCTTGGACTTAGCTATCAGAAGATGGACATTGACCTGGTCATCAGTGGCAGCACGGAGATAGACTGAACAGCCGAAAGCCTTGGTCGATCCGTCACAATAGCCGATAATAGAAAATGTCTTGCCTTGATGAGGGATGACATGACGCGGTATGTTGATGAAATTTAAATCATTTAGGTCCGAGATAAATTCTCGCCAGTCTTGAGATAAGTCTCTGGGAATCGGTTCGTCCTAAGAGAGATGTGAACGCCACAAATCTTGAAGGAGTAATTTTGCCTTGAGAATGACAGGTGTGAGCCAGCCGAGAGGGTCGAAGATGCGAGCAACGTTAGATAAGATAGAACGCTTCGTATGTTCAGTGTCGACGATCGGAGAATGTGATTACGTGAAACTATCCTCCTTCGGATCATATTGGACTCCTAAGATTTTTAGCATATTTTTATCGTCTTGTTCTGAAAATTGTTTTGGAGATTGGCAGTGATCTACTGGCAAGGTTTGCAAAAAGGAGGTGGAGTTGCTGCTCCATTTTCGCAGCTCAAGTTGAGCGTGGCCGAGAAGTTTGATAAGCTCGTCTTTAAGTTTGATTGCGGCTTCAACAGAGGGCGCACCTGTCGTAACATCATCCATAAATGTCTCATGACGAACTGCTTCAGCAGCGCGGGGATACTCATCGCCGTGATCAGCCGCTAGTTGATGGAGAGTGCGAATCGCAAGGTAAGGTGAACTCGATACTCCGTACGTCACGGTGGAGAGTTCGTATTCCGTTACCGGGTCACTAGGGGACTCACGCCATAGTACGTGCTGATAGCAGCGATCCTCTGGTCGAATTAAAATTTGACGATACATTTTGGATATGTCACAGGTAAACACTACTCTGTGCAGTCTGAAGTTGGTTATGATATCTATGATATCAACTTGAAGCTTAGGGCCAGCGTACACTACGTCGTTGAGAGATAAACCATTAGTAGTCTTGCAGCTTGCGTCAAAAACCACTCGCAGCTTAGTTGTTGTGCTTTCTGGTCGGATGACGCAATGATGCGGGATAAGATAACGCTTTTGCGGTTGTGGATGAGACTGAGATGGATATATCGGTTGCATGTGACCGAGACTTTCGTACTCTTGCATAAAGTTTGTGTAATCGGTTTTAAGGTGAGGTTGTCTGTTGAGCTTCTTCTCGAGGTTATTTAACCGAGACAAAGAAGTGTGATACGATTCGCCTAATGTGCAATCGCGGTCCTTTAGAAGGATAGGTACGACGTAACGTCCGTTAGATTCGCGGGAGGAAAGATCGGCGTACATAGTCTCACAGATGTCATCTTCGGGCTTAGTAATACGCGCGCGCGGTGGCTCCTCGACTTCCCAGAATAGTCTGACCTGCTCGTCGAGTGTGCGCGAAGCAGCTAACAGTGACGAGACAGCGGGTGGCGGTGATACGTCGATGTCAACGGCGCCGGTGAGTATCCAGCCGAATACGCTGTGCAAGGCGGTAGGTAAACCGGGACCTAGCTTAACGCGTTGACCGTCATAGATTTCTGAAAAAAGTTCTGCTCCGATTAAAAGATCTATCGGTCCGGGCCGGTCGAAGTCGCGGTCGGCGAGAACAAAATGTTGACATAGACTCCGGACGACTGACGGCACTTGAACGCTAGGCATTTGCGAGGTAATGTTGTCTAGAACGATAGGTTTTAACTTGTATAGCGGGTCGTTGTTATCGAGGGGTTGCAAAACGCACTGTGTGACTCCCCTGACTTGAAACACAGTGTTCTGACCAAGTCCAGCTACCGTAAGATTGCAGCGATGGAGCTTGAGGCCTAACTTCCGTGCGCAGGCAGTAGTTATGAATGAGTCTTGCGCGCCGCTATCGATAAGAGCGCGCACGGTGCGCTGCGTGCCGGCAACGGTATTACAAACGCGCAGCTGACACGTCCCTAGTAGCACTATGCTGCGGCTCGATCCTAAATGCGCGCTGGTGCTCGCTTGAGTGATGTCACTCGAGTTCACTCGGGGGCTCTCAAAGTGCATCAACGAATGATGACGTAATCCGCACATTGAACAAGTTACCTTTGATATGCACTTGTCTATGACGTGGTTGTTACGTAGGCAGTTAATACACAATTGTTTATTTTTTACTAAGTCAAGTCTAGCACGAGAGTCTAACGATTGAAAGGTAGGGCACCGATATATGGAGTGCACCTCGCCGCAACACAAACATTTGAATGTTGGCGGGCTAGATTCAGTAAGATAAGATGAGCGGTTTGATCCGCCGCTAGATTGCCGATTATTTGGCTGAGATTTCTTTCCGTCGAAAGTCCGCGAAGGATTGCTTTTCCCGTCAAAGGTCCGGGATGAGATAGGATTTGGAGATCGTTGTGTAGTTTCTAAGATCTTTACGTAGTCTTGAAGAAACTTGAGAAGATCACTAAAGGTAGGTATTTGTGTGCTGTTTTGAGTTTCGAACCGCATGCGAGTATCCGCATCGAGCGATCGCGAGGCTAAATGAAATAAGATATATTCACCTAAATTCTCAATATTTATAGCTTCGAGGGCGTGACTCGATTCATAAAACACGTTGGTGAGATTCTGTAACTCCCTATAATTACCCGCCCGTACTACGGGATAATTAACAATTTTCTCTAAGTAGGTAACGGCTAAGATTCGTTTGTTCTGATAACGTTCGACTAATGCAGCGTAAACAATCTGATAATTATTCGCAGTAACCGGAATTCCTTTCACTAATGACAGCGCAGGACCGGATAAACACGAGATGAGATAATGATATTTTTCTATATCGGATAATGTATTGTTTTCATGGATCAGTGCTTTAAACGTATCGAAAAATACTTGAAAATCTTCGGTGCTACCATTAAAGTGGGGTAATTGTAGTTGAGGAAGTCGCACATTAACTGAAGGTTGATGTGACGACGAACAATTAAGTGCCCCGGCGGCTTTGACGCCCGCGCTGGAGGCATCTGATAACTGGTCGGCCGCACTTATAACCGTGTAATACAACTCATCGAACGCACTAATAGCCGACAGATCGACTTCCGAATCAGGTTTCAGTTCTAATTCCAATTCATTTATTTGTTCAGAAAGCTTCATGTATTCCTCGCGAATTGAATGTATGCGCTTATATCTAGATTTAAACGACTATTCCTTTGAACGATCTTGAATCATCTCCCGTGACAGATCGTACAGAATTTGAATGTCCCGAAACACATATTCGCGTTGAGACCGCAACAATCTAAGTTTATTTTTCTCCATACTCATAAGATAGATAAAGATAACAGTAAAGTAAGTTAACTGCGAGACCGGTCGGTCGATCGCTAAATGAGTTGAAGGTAGATACAACTTGATATGATTGTTACGAGTTTATTCTGTAAATACTGTGATTATGATTATTTAATTTAGTTATAAGTGTAGTTAGAGACGATTATTATGTGTATTTGATGTTTATTTATGTGAGTTATAACGATATTTTGTTAAAAATTACTAGAAAATAAAAGATGACGCAATTTTGAATAGGAAACCAAGTTAACTTGACATATGAAACCGAGTAGCCTGTATGTAAAACCGGGCCAACTTAAGTTGGCTGCTTGTTGTTTTTACCGGTTTTTCTATCAGATTTTCTAATGAAATTTAATAAAGAATTTGACGATAATTCCATAGGAATTCGCGCTCTGATAGGACCACAAAAAACGGGATGTTAAGGCTTCAGCTAAGATTAATGGAAAATTTGAAAAGGATGGAAGGGTACTCACATGCAGCTCTCGTTTGATACACGCACATTCGTAAATATCCTGTTATGATTTAATGTGTTTGAATAGTTAAGATGATAACACAGCACTTGACGGGGAATTCTCACTGCGGAAACTTTTATGCACACAAAATTATGTTTTTTACATTTTTATTGCTGTAGATTGATTTCGCGACTTCATGGCGACTGGCGGCAATTGTAGGAGGCGCCGGCCAATCAGTGCGCAGGAGCATTTTGCCGCGAGTTTTAAATGCGGAGTTGGATAATGGTAGTGGAGGGACGTTGGCGGGTATAAGGAAAGTGGACTGTAAACTAAAGCCTGAACAAAGATAGTTTAAAAACTAAAAAAACGACACTCGTGAGTCAATTTCAAGCAATATTGAGATGATGATATCGCTATATCTCTGGATATAATGATACTCATCAGATTTGAGACCACTGCAGAAATGTACTCTATACCACAGAATAATTAATAGTACAAGCCTATACGTGAAAAAAAACGAATCAGTTCACAATTGGCGGAGTATTCGCGTAACAAACATACAAAAAAAAAACAGAGACGAATTAAGGAACTCCTCCTTTTGGAAATCAGTTGAAAATTAATAAAGGCTTATCCAAATGATCACCGTACCACTGACCTCATTACGCAACCCTTACAAGAAAGTCCTTTATCTGTAACTTCAATCAAAAATCCATTCCGGTAATAACACACCAACCCCTTAGAATTAAGGCCAGCCTTTGTATAACAGGATACTTTACCGCATTTTAATATGCTTTACTATAGATAAAGACAATCCATTATGCGAAATCGTCGAGATGCGTGGTCATAATACATCGTTCTATGGACGCATTTAGACAGGTATAAGCCATTAGGGAATAATAAAACACCCTTATCGAGCCATTAGATGCTCGTAAAATAACAGTTAGTCATAATAATGTGATTGATTGTAATATCTATGTTTTTCTGTAGTTTACTTTAACGCACTGATGCTTTTTGTGACATCGACTGTCCAAAGTTCTCTTAGAAAGCACGTTCTAGTTTTGAATTCTAACAGTTCATAAAATTGCAAAACGGTGTTATTAATTAGTTAACATTAGTTAACAATTATTTATAGAATTACTACTTTTTAAAGTCGAAGGAAACAAAGTCTATGTACCGACTTTGATTCCTAAAGTTTAGATGATGCTATCTAGATTTTGCAGTAAGCTGTATAATTCTATTTTTATATTCGGGTAGCATCGGAATTCTATCTCCTGTAGGTAAGTGACGATGCCATCGTAAATGGTAGCACGCTAGAATAGAAACTGGCTATCAAGGATAACTTGCTGCTAGAACCAGTACATTTTACTAATTTGACAAAAAACATTTGACAAATGTCAGTGAAGTTTTCGTGATTTTATAAACATTCGTACATCCCGGATCAAGACTCTCAAATGGAGTCGAAACCGGTCGGAGCATAATCCGAAAAATAAACGCGAGTGAAGGCCGGTTAGTATATAAAAACAAAATATTTTTATTCATAGCCTGCAGATCTTTATACAGTACTTTGTTAGTATGATGAGCGTGAAGTTCCATTCTTGAGCAGCATATAACAATTCTACGAAATTCTGTAGAGGTACTCGTAGATGTCTACGAGATCACGTTAATGAAACGAGTTCTCATAAATGCACTACCGAGCTGCTGCTATGGAACGCTAATATAGACTTTTTGTGATATGAGCTACCCGAACAATACACTTATCTGATGATAAGCTAGGATACTAAACACTGCATCCGTTAAACCTTGAGACATTGAGATCTTGGCTATTCGGCTGCTATGCCATTAATACTGAAAAATTCTTTTACTTATGTACAGAATATTAAATTACTGAATGTGTGATGTATGTGATCTTGCGAAAAACTGATAACGTATGCGAAAGTTAGGAGTAAATACCATGATAGCCTTAAAATGCAGTTTTATTAAAAATATTTACATAATAAGCAGACATCTTAGCCTAATGACCATGTACTTATAAATTAAATAGTTCACAACACTAATCCATCTTTAAGAGCTTAAACTCTAGAAATATTTTTTTTTTCCTCACTGATGCATTCATAAAATTTCACAAGGGAGACTTCATACATTATTTAACATTGCCAGGCATTTTGAGCCGTATTTTATGTCACTACATTGTAAGCGACAACATCAATCACAATGTCACCTGAATCCCGTGAAAATAGTTCTCCATATTTTTCGCTCAGGCAACCGTCACTCAATTTTCAAGAAAAATAACCCGTTTGAATTGCTAGCACAATGTTGCTAGGGAGGCGAAATTGTAATGGCAAATCTACGAGTACATAGTGCAAGTTTTTTGTCTTCCAAGCTGCCTAGACTAGGCATCATGCCGTAACTTGCTAAACAAATTAGTGAGGTTATTATTTTAAGGTGACACACCACGGCGTCCTGCGTTCGCAATCTAGGTGGCGATCAGATAGCGTAGTAGTAATTGCTGGTTCACATCAAACGCGATCAGAAAACAATTGAAATGTACTGAGATCGCGTCCGCAGATCGCAGGACGCCGCGGTGTGTCCGTATCTTTAGTAATCGTCCGTTAGCCTGTTATGTGAGGTCACCGACCAGGATCACTAGAAAACCAGCGCTGGTTATTTGACTGACAATTACGGATCGTTTTGGTGACACTTTGCTTAGTACTTTATATCTTTTTTTTTAAAAGATTACTCGCAATGTGGGTTGTACATTACTAGTATTCTTGTTAACCCCTCCAACTAAGCTAAATATGCTTGTGTCTGGAGTGGGTTCACGTCAATAGTGCAATGGGTGGGGTGGGATTCGAACTCACGACCTCTCGATTGCCAGTCTGACACCCTATCCATTGGGCTATTGCCGCCTTATCTAGGACTTATGTGTATGAAAAATCATCTTTTTCTAATTATATTATTTAATTTTGTCCTGTATTATGCTAACTGTAAACAAATAAACTGTTTACACTCTAACTTTCTAGATTATTTGTATAGTTAGTAGTTTGAGGCTTTATTCCCTTTTTTCGACTTATTTTTTACATTATACTCGTACGTCACGATACACCCA
This sequence comes from Cabera pusaria, assembly GCA_954871355.1. NCBI lineage: Eukaryota > Metazoa > Arthropoda > Insecta > Lepidoptera > Geometridae > Cabera > Cabera pusaria. The sequence continues at coordinate 9,462,207 of OX940893.1, forward strand.
ATCTCAGCTCTACGGGATGGAAGAAAAACATACATCATGTGCACAATACGCGCGTAATAGTGCGCGTTGATACGGTTTTTAATATGGAAATTGGAAATACGCTCCATTATCGTCACATCCCGTCTATAACAACATTTTTTGATAAAGACGTTGGAATTTAACCGACAAAAATAACGTTGATTCTTTTTTTCCACTTAAGGTTTAACTTTAAGTATTTGTGTTGAGTACGGTTTCCATGTTTTTTTTATTATTTTTTTTACAAACGTTATGCATTACAAGCTTTAATTTAACTTGCCATATGGTATATAGTGGGACAAATCTTGGAAGCTAAATTAGAACCATTGCCTGACATTGGATTGGACTCACATATGACATACTTGCGTATCTTTGGCGACAGTGCAATAATATGGTACTATCGAGCTGAACTGATGATAGAGCCGGGCTTTAGGAGTTGGATTGGAACTCCATAATGGAAAATATTAGAATAGTCGAATTTGAGCTAGTAAGTATTGTTATATATATAATATATAATAATATTGTATTGTAATCATTCATCATCATCATCATCAGCCTATGTTAGTCCATTGCTAGGCATAGGCCTCTCTAACTGTACGCCACTGAGCACGATCCTCGGCAACTCTCATCCAGCTCTTGCCAGCCACCTTGCGAAGATAATCGCTCCACTTATTCTGAGGACGTCCTATGCTACGCTTTCCGATACGCGGTCTACACTCAAGATCTCTTGAACTGGTTATCATTATTAAGTACATTTCATTACATATGATATCGTATTTACAAAAAGCTTGTGTTAAAAAAAGCTTTTAACTTGAAATTTATATTGTTACCGTGTAATTAGGCTATGTCCATTCTATATGAAGCTTTTGCGTTAAATTATTGAGACCTATTTAAGAACCCTTTTTTTCTATTTATGACAGACATGCATTTGCTGCTATCTAACCTGGTGTTAAGTGATGATGCAGTCTAAGATGGAATCGAAATGCTTATCATACTTAATAATATATGTTTTATTGTCATAACGCTACTTTACTAAGTAGCGTTATGACTATAAAACATATCTTACTAATCCTAATATAATATTATATCTTATATATAAAACCAATTGCTGTTTGTTAGTATCGCTAAAACTCGAGAACGGCTGGGTCCATTTAGCTGATTTTGGTTTTGAAATATTTGTCGTAGTCCAGAGAAGGTTTCAACGGTGAGAAAATTTGGAAAAATTGCGAGGAAGATAGTAAAAACAACAATTTCATTTTCCCCCGTATAAACTGTTCTACCTACTTTCCTGTCAAACATTTGACGTTCGTCCCTTCGGGAAGGTAGGGTAGACTCTGTTCTACTCTAGAATGAAATTTGGAGCACGTATTAAATTAAGGGTTTCTTAACCGACTTCCAATAAAGGTTATATTTTCGCGGATAACTTCGTCGTTTATAAACCGATTTTAATGATAATTTTTTTGTTGGAAAGGGAATATCCCAAGGGTGGTACCATAATTTTACCGAGATCTGATAGTTAACTCCAGAGATATGGAGATAAACACCTCAAACTGGTACTGGAAATTAATAGCGCGGCATTTGAAGTCAGTTATTTTAGTTTTTTAAACGATCTTATGAATTGACAACATAATTATCCACATTAATTGGATTATCGCGTAGGTATTTACATTTTAATATTTTGAATATTGATGGTGGTCCCAGGTTGTCATTGTTGGTTCGTTCAGAAATGTTTGTCATTGTATTGACATATTTTGATGGTTGTCATATGGCGCTTCCATACATGGGTATTCGCTATTTGTGTATAAAAACAGATAAAAACAAAATAAAATAAAATAATAAGGGGGGTCCCGATACAATAAATGTGTTTTTGAGGCTTTTTATGCTCGATCTTGCAAACCTTAATAGATAAAGACTTGAAATGTAATCATGGTGTGTATTGCAATGGCTGCTATATAATATAAACTGATTTAAATTAAAAATTAGAGGGGGTTACAAGAAACATATTTATCCGTCAAATATTGTTCAATCGGAACCCTGCGTGTGCGGGAAGACTCGCACTTGGACAGTTTATTTATATTCACGGTACGAAGTTCGCCGGGTCAGCTAGTATATAATATATATTATATTACTAATACCTTCAAGTCATAGATAAAGATCAAGCCTAAACGTAACGCACGAAAGTAAAAATGACTTTCCCGTAGGTGACAATCACGCCCTAATCTATTTACTAATTACCCCCTTATAATGCTTTACATTCTAAATCTATGAGTCAGACGCTGAATTCCTAAATATAAGAATTAAGGTGGCAATTTGAGGACCCGATAGTGCGATGGGAGAATGGTCGGCTTTGACGCCTTTTTGGGTTCGAATCCCAATGCGGATTTCACGCTTGGCCCTCCGGTGAAGGAAAACATCGTTAAGGAATCCCCAGTTTAATAAGCTGGGAGGATGCAGATGTTCGGCAAGCTTCTATCAATCTAGTAACGGCCCCATGGTGCCAATGCATAGATAGTGGTAGTCTATCAAGTACTATCAATTTCTAGGCTTTGCGTGCTACCATCCTCAACGGCATCATTACTTACCAACGGGTGAGATAGTGGTCAAACGCTAGCTTATATGATTTTAGAAAGTGAACTGTCATAAAGTACACTTAACAAATGACTGTAATCAGCACGCTTTTTTGTAGTAGTACATTATTCAATTTATAACACTAAGTGAAATTTATGATTGTCCTTTTCACCTATCGAAAGGCAATAATACCGATAAATTTATTTTTAACCCAATCAATGAGCAATTGGCAAAGTATTCATAAATCAAATACCATTTTACTAAACTTGGAATGCTGATTCAGTTTTAGCGAAATCGAAAAATAGAAAATGTTTTTACTTGCCAATACTACGAATGTATCTCTTTTGATTTACATCAGGTATTCGATATTTATTTTTTGTTTTTGTATTTCTTTTAGATTAGAGTGAAAAGTGGGTTTTGTGGTTGTGGCTTGTATATCATTTGTATACGAATTGTATACATTGAGGCAAAATTATTTAATTGACAAAAATTGTATATTATGTAATTAATACGTCACATCACTCGGGGTCCCAACGGAAGACCAGCGCTGGTCATGCCCAGCATAAGCAACATAATAATTACCCTAATCTCAAAATTAAATCAACAGTAATTTTGTTTCATGGATTTTTAGTGGTAAAGCTTTTAGTGTAACAATAGACAAATTCTTACGCGATCTTTAGAAAAAAATACTTCGAGCAAAATAACACGCAAAATATTGGGCAGACCAAAGTTTACACTTTGAACGTAGCACAATACTTTTTTTTAGAGGCAGACGCAAAAGCCTATAGCTACTAGTTTTATTAGTTAGTTGTCTTATTACTGATTATAATATAATTTGCAAATTCACTTCAAAATTCTTCTTTCCAACACATGGCACCCATGAACGATTTCCCTACCAAAGTAAAGTCGCTACATCAGTCAAGTCGCACAGTTGAGATAATGATATGATTTATAATAAGAAGAAGAGAACACTCAACTCACATTTGAAATGTCAACTTATAGCCTTCTTTGGTTATGATCTTTTTTATTTATCTGAGCTTATGATAAGTGAAATAAAGTTACATTGAAAATATTTATTGTGATATTTAGGCAGCTCGCTCACAGAAGGTTTCAATGCAGGAAGTATGCGCTAAAAGTATTGAAAAAATCGGATCACCGACCAAAACCGTATGCAAGCGTGATAAAAAATTGTGTAGAGCAGCATTTGCCTATAAGATGCAAAAATATAACAAAAACGAAGAAACTAATTCAACGCTTTTAGAATAGGAATTACTTAAAATTAAAGTTTGTAGATACCGTGTGTGCATCATGAATTGAGCTTCTCAGTTCCCATAAAGTAAATAAAATGTTTTTCTTAATGTCTTTATAAAAACTTTGTGAAACGCAGATATATTAAATAGATACTAGACAGACTATAATTATGTTTTCTTACTTAAATTGTTCTAATTGAATGCTCTGATACTAGTTCATTATGGATTTTAGTCTATGATGGATTGTAAGTCCTTGTTATATTCCTGTGTCCGTACTCCGTAGGCTTAGCTAAAAAGATAGATTAGATTAGACAGTAAATACTCCTAGAAGTGATCCTCGCGTGGTGCTAATTGGTCGTCTCTTTGCATTTGGTGAAATAGTTGACAAGTGTATCGCTACCAACTTATACACATATTCAACAAAAACAAATCACAAAGCTCAGTTTCACCGTTTTAAATAAAATGAAAAATAGAGACATAAAAAGCATCTGTATCGAGTGAAATAGCAGCTAATTCATCAAAAGTATTACAGTGTGTAACATCGCTATCACCACGTTTTACTATGAATAGGAGCTAAGCAGCTGTTTGTATTCAAGCGGGCCCAACGTTGATGGTATTGGGTCTTTCATAATGGATATTGGAACAAGGTACTAGCGGCTATAAAAGTGTTACGCTTAAGTTATGGTAAATAAGTGCTAATGAAATGTTATGCTGTAGTTTGAGGCAAACTAGGTGCATAACTTATATATAAAGCTATTTTAAATCGTGTGTTACCTACAAGAAAGCGTGGTTATTATAAAAATGTAACTCGAATATTTTTTTATATCTGATAGGCTAGTACTTGATCACTACCTTGCCTCGTGGCAAACGATGGGTTTAGATTGAAGATGGTAAACTCGCTAGGCCTTGTACTATTATTTATTCTGTGGCTAGGCCTAGAATTGTCTAACTCAAAGCCTGTACGCTGCCGGAACACCGTAAGGTTATGGCAGCAGATTGTCTCCATGATGGTGTAAGCTACTCTTTGGTAGCAAGGCAGGCATCGATATAATGCTCCTACCATTTAGTAAAAGAAAGTTCTTAAAATTAAATGAATGTAATTAGAAAAATAATGTATTAGCTGCTACTGAATTAAAACATGTGTAAAGTTTTACTGATGAAGAAGTTCAGAGTCTGTAGGTACTTACTACTTTTTTTTTCACCTTTGATTCATAATACGACAACCAGTAAGAGACATTTTATAGTCATTGAGCTGGAAAAAATTGAGTTATTTACATAACACGTCGTGAAATCAAACAATTTCATGACATATGTAAGTAACTCAAAAACTTTTCAGCTCAAACTCATAATACTTTTCGACAAGACTTTACTTACTATAGCCTTATTCACCCTTGCGGTTAGGTGTGAAGCTCTATCATTTCTATTTGATTCCTGATACGGGAATCTGGAATTCAACGTGAATTTTTAAACAAAATGAGAGTCTTATATCAAAGCTTTTTATGACCGCAATGATGAGTTTATGTGGGGAGATGCTGGGAAATTTAAAAGGGCTCTATGAAGTAATAGTACCATTTCTTTTCCTAAAACTCAAGCGGATCGTGTACTGTTATTTTGAAAGCGTGTCCGATATTCACTATGTCGACTTGACTGAAATCAGTACTTTTAGTCAGCAGTCATCCTAAATTAACTGTATTTAATTTTCCCTCCAAGCACGTGCAACCAGATTGCATCGACGCGATGATTTACGTCTTATCAAGTTTTGCTTAACCAAATGTTATTACTTCATCATCATCATCATCATAAGCCGGTGTCAGTCTACTGCTGGACGTAGGCCTTTCCGAAGATACGCCAAAGAGCCCAATCTTAGGCTCTAATTTTCCAGTCGCTACCCTCCGCTTTGTTATTACTTACACAGCATTTTTTTTCCAGTGCCTTACCTAAATATAACTTATTCTTAATTATAATTAACTTATATCTCAGACTGTGTCATACAAACCAACCCCTTCATTTATATCAAAAAGCTTTTCCAATTCACATTCGGTCGCAATATCGATATTCGTCCTTAATATCACCTCGAGTTATGATTTTTAAATCTTTATCCCGATACATTTTGTTTATTTTATACCAGTTTATTGGTAGCCGATGGTATAAAGCCGGGATAAAATTTCAATTGCCACCGCAGTAGACAGCGGGCGTGTGTCTCCGTAGTTTATTTATTGTGTTGAACCCCGAAAGTACTAGGGCAGTTTTATAAATATTTTGGATGTGGCTTCAGAGCATACAATTTTTTTTTAAACTCGATCGCATTAGTATAATTGTACGTCAGTGAAGTTTGTTCGTTTGTGACTATGCATCGTCTTAGACTGCTTCATCACCTTTAATCACTATAATAGTATACAAATAATCGGGCAAGCACTTACTCACAATCAGTGAAAAATAGATCAACGAACAACATTATCTCGTTATACACATTCATTTTTATTTATTCACAATATTGTATAACTTCAACTTTTTCCACAAATAAAAATAAATCACAGATATGAATAAATTAATGCATTGAATTCTGGAGTGGAGATCATGTTTAGGCAAACGTAATGTAACGCCACCAAGATGGAGCGACGATCTGGGTAAGGTAGTTGGCAGTCATGGGATACATAGAGTAGAAGATCGGTCTCAGCGGCGTGCATTAGGAAAGTTTTAAGACCAGCAGTGGACTAACACAGGCTGCTGTAGATGATGAATGCTTATAAAAGTGTGAAACAGTTGTAATACGGATAGAAAGTCTAGTCGATAGGAGTTAACAATTTTTAAAAGCGCTTCCAGAGAATCAACATCAAAACAATCGTCAGCTCTGTCGCTTCCACTCGAAAAAATTCAATCGCACCTCACTCCATACAATCCTCAAAAATACGTGAAAATGCTCACAAAGAGCTAAACTCGTGGGTGAAATGAGATACGTATAAGCTAGGATCTAATTAGTTTCATTTAGCTCGGTTTAAGTGAAACCTTGATGGGTGGAGTTAGACAAGACCTGTGGGATAATGTTAGTTAGCTATACAGTTTTAAGGTTTGGTTTATAATGCTCGTAACAGTTAATGCTATTTTAAAAGACTGGGAGTTGGTTTGATGAAATAGAGAAATGTAATTCAGCCAGTCCTAAGATAGTTTCAGTGGTTTATTATAATTTTGTCAATACTAGTATTTACGTCTTTTTTCAAACCTCATAATTACACAGTTTAAAAACTGGCAGAATAAGGTTACTTTTTAAAATATGAAATCTAAATGCAGTCAAAAAATTGCTTACATTATATATAAATACTAGCAGCCCGCCCCGGCTTCGCACGGGTAGAACATATATGCCTTCAAAATTTGCATCAGTTTGTTGCATCGAATATAAAATATGAACATATTTAACAATCATCGTCATATTTCATCCAATTTACACAAAACCTTAACGAAATATGCACCTAAACCTTCCTCATAAATACTCTGGCTATTGGTGAAAACCGCATGATAATCCGTTCAGTAGCTATTTAGATTATTGCGAACAGACAGACAGACGCAGTAATGGACTTTGTTTTATAATACTTACGTAGTGATATTTGGACGGCCCTTTTGCGTAAAGGATAGTTACCCTGATTCTGACCCGACGGACGTTGGTTCTAATCCTAGCTATATACCTACCAATGAAAGTTTTATGTGCATTCATGAATCATGAGTTTTCGTACAGTGGTAGTGGGATCATTAAATCTACCAAAAAGTAGCTTACCACCAAGGAGAACATCTGCTGCCGTAACCTTACGGCGTTCCCCGACGCAAAATGTAGGGGTAATATACGTTTAACGTGTGTATCTGTGTGTCTGTCTGTAGCATCTTAGCACCTAACCGGATAAACCGATTTTGTTTTTATTATTGATCGTTTTTTTTTGTTTGATAGATGTCTTCATCGAGAGTTTTCTTAGCTTTGATTCATGAACATTCCTTCAATCGTTATAAAACTATGAGCTTTTTTCTAGTTAATTGCGCTATGAAATCAACTTTCATAGGTCTGATCAATTCGAAAATCTTCTTCTTCAACGATATTGTAAGAACATGGAAGCATTGACCTGATGCTGGGACATCTCCTGGACTCTACAGAATACTCAAATCCTCACCAACTTACAGCTCAGATTTTAAATGTCGTGTTTAGAGTCATTGGAATGCTTTTAATGAAAAGATTATACATAGATCAGTCGGGGAGGTTCAAAATATTATATTATATATATAGATCATTATTATTTTTACAATAGATCATATTATTATACTATATTGACTTCAAATTGATTGTGATCGGTGCGGATCTACAGAAAAGCTAAGCTTATAATAATATTTTCGTAGTAACTATGACCTAACCTGTGGTTTCACTGCAGATATTTTATTAATTTTGCGATGCGTGTATGTGAAACCCGTGGTATCTTCTAGAGTTTTCATTTGAATTATATACTGTAAAGGACAATTTTAATCTATAATATGTGGCCAAGCTAGTTAACGTAATTATTTGGATAAGGATTAATACTATATACTTGCAAATAGCCCTGGAACTTATGTAATATTTTTTAACAAAAAATTAAAGATTAAAGTTAAAAATAAGTAAAGTAAAAATAAGTTAAAGTTAAAAAAGTTAAAAATTAATGGTTACTGTGAGTCAACCTTAAAAGATAGACGTATGCTGTCGCGGACTTTTTTGTAGGTATTTTTAAGTTGTACAACTCTTGCAAAGAAAATATTCTTCTATCTATTTTCAATTAAGCAGCGTTCGTAAGAAACGTGTTTTTTCGACCGTTTTTTGCCGATTTAGGTTGCAAATTAGGTCTCCAAGAATGTACCTTTGATTTAAACGGGATAATATATAGCCTATTTTCATTCCGAAAGTCCATTCTATGTATTAGTGAAAGAATTTTTTAAATCGGTTCAGAAGTTTTTGAGCCAAATCATTACAAACATAAAAAAATACAAATGTTCTCTCTTTATAATATTATAGTATAATAGTATAGTATAGATATATGATAGAATAAAAGTGGTAACTAATTTTTTTGTCAGAAATCATGTCATGTCGTCCAACAATCCTGTACAAAAAAATATGCACACACTATATTATATTAGCCCCTTGTTTAACATAATAAAACGTTTCAAAACACGTACTATATTACATAAACACATACATACATGCACATCTCATGATTCCCTAACCGCTAAATAAGCAAAGCCATCATATTCAAAGTGATATCAACATGAGATATTTTATTATTATCAGTCCTCCATAAATTCATACGCTAAAATACGTATCGGGCAAACGTATCCGACACGTGTATGATAAATCAAAACGGCGGGCCGAGTGTCATTATTGTTTATTCAATTTTTCTTTTTAAAAGTGTTTAGCCGTGAAATATGGGGTACTTGATTGGAGAGTTTTGCAGTTAAGTAAGTTAAGTAAGTTGGGTGTAAATTTATTGCACTTTTTTGTGAGAATAAAAACTACTAGACACATAACTCAACTTCAATAACTGTTCTTAAAATAACTGATACCTACTGTATTAAGTGTAAATTAAATAAGGACTTAAACATAATGTTGTAATAGAAGCATTTTTATCGGACAGAGTGATTGATCACCGATCTTGTTCATTCCATCCATGCAGCATTCCATCCACGCAGCATGTCACCCATACCGCGTGCACCAAATAGAATATAAATACTACGTAAACGTTCATTCGCAGCCTTCAATGCACTGCTGTCCACCGACACTGACTGCGACTTGTTTCAGGATGGACGGGAGAAAATTGACGGGAGAAAATTATGTCGGAATGTCTCATGTTTTCCGAGCGAGAAAACTGAAAGTGTGCTTTGTCCTTTTAATTTAATTTAATTTTATTTCATTTGAGAATTGATAATTTGTTTGATACAATTTATTCGATTATTTGCTTTGTTTTATTATTACGATAATTAAAATTTTGTCATTTGATAATGATTGTTTTTTTTTGCTGATTATTATGATTAATCCGTTATTATTCTGAAGTGACAGCTGTCAGTGCTTCTCACTGTCAAATCAGTCAACTGTGATCGGCCATTTTGACAGATACATTCTGGTCTCCATCATGTCATCTTTGGTCGCAATATAATAATAATCGTTACATTACATTGGACAAGCGAGATTACCTGTGTCTAATCCTAGCCCACTAATATTATTTCGGTGAAAGTTTTTTCTTTATTGTTGAATTGAATTGAATTTCTTTCGGTTAACAAATTGGCGTACAATATTGATTCTTAATTCAAAATCATGCATTTGAACTCTTGTTTAAACTAAAATTAATAAGTTATTTTTCAAAAAAAATAAAACCGACTTCATAACCACAAACAGGCACTCAAAAGCGAAAAATAAATTACTTAAAATTATTAAAAGCGCTACCCACTTATCTATTTGAAGTCGGTGCCAGCCAAGTCTAATAGGTAGTAGATAGATACTATGCATGTAGTAGTAGTAAGTAGGTAGCGCTTTTAATAATTTTAAGTAATTTATTTTTCGCTTTTGTGTGCCTGTTTGTGGTTATGAAGTCGGTTTTATTTTTTTTGAAAAATAACTTATTTTACCCTTTTTAGTGCAAAAAAAGTTTTAATTAAATTACATGCATCTGTTAAATTTCGTGTCTGGGCCCTTATACACTGACGGATATATACTTTTTGAAAATTTCAAGTATGTACCTATAACGGTTAAGAAGATACAGATCTGTAAAGTGCGCACATATGTATAGACACACGGACGGACGGACGGACGAAAGGACAACAAAGTCTCAGAAAGTGTTCATTTGGTACCCTTTCGGTTCGGAACCCTAAAAAAATTGACTTTAAATGCCGCGCTAAAGTGAAAATATTCACTAGTAATAATGGTGTCATCAAGGTATCAAAGGACAATGTTCAAAATGGCCCTGTGCAATTAAAGCATCTGACACACACGATAATTAATTGTCTATTTTATTACAATGATTCCAAATACTTTTATAACACAGACTAGTTGTATTCCAAAATGAATATAAAAAAGTATTATTTGCGATTATTAACATTAATTGCCGCCATATGGCCAACAGAGTACTGAATCACTCTACTACGTTATAAGAGGCACTTCCCTATATTGTTGAATCCTGAATTATGAAAGCACTGTGTAGCCAACCTAACAACGGAAAGTATTATTTACGTAGTAACTATTATATAATCTGTGGTATTATGCTTATAAATTATTTTTTTGCAGTGTTGGTTGGTACAAAGTACGTTCATAATTCTGAGTTATTTAATAATGTATGCAGTGTCGCGGGACTGAAATGGCCGCCATCTTCGCCAAACGTCATGTCATGTCAAAAAATCTTAGGTATGTTTAAAAAAGTTTGCACCCTAACAAGACTTTGCCCGGTAGAACATTCCTGTGAAGACAAATTATTGATATTTATATATAATTATTTATTATAATTATTAATATATAATTATTTATTGAGGGCCCGGTGGCGTAATTGGGAGAACAGTCGGCTTTGATGCCGTGGTACCGAGTTCAAACCGCCGTATATGCATCAATGAATTTTTCTATCGAAAAATATATGTGCGCTTCTCACAGTTGCCCTCCGGTGAAGGAAAACATCGTTAAGAAACCAACAACCCCCGCATGGTGGTAGGACATATCTAGTGTCCGCCTGGCCAGCTACCACCCTCAAGCTAGAAAATCTGTCGCCAAACATCTAATGTGTTCAAGCAGCTATCCTTGAGAGCCAGTTCCCATTCTAGTCCACTTCTCTATCTTCGACCTCATCATCACTTAGCAACAGGTGAGATAGTGGTCAAACGCTAGCCTATAAGATATAAAAAAAAATAAAAAATATTAATTAACCCCCCCACCTTTATTTCTATCTCGCTCACAGTTACCGTAAGAATATCTGTCAAAAACCAAAATCAACGAGAAGAAAGATGTAAAAACATTATTCAAGGTCATATTTTTTAGTCTTCTAAAATATATGCAATAGCAACCTTCATTGTGTATAATCTTCTTGGGACTCTTCTACTAAAACCAGTACATTCTCCTATGTTTGAGGTATTAATCTCCATATCTCTGGAGATACTTATCAGATCTCGATAAAATTAAAATGGGACCACCTCGAAAACGTATCCTACCTATTAAAAAAAGAATCATTTGAATCCAAACAAACAATTGACGGAGAAATCGCGTAACATACACACAAAAAAAAAAAAAAACATACAGACGAATTGAGAACCTCCTCCGTTTTTGTGAAGTCAGTTAAAAAGGTCATGCATATAACAATATTAATGCAGGTAGGTAGGAACACTTTATAAATGATGTGTTAACAACCGGACAAGAGAAACTGTATCCCAGTTTTATTGTTATACTTAAAATTGTTATATGTACTTAATAAGCATACATAACTTGAATCACGAGACTTCTCATGTTAACCCAACGGTGAAATCTCAATACAGGCAGTGTTTGTTATAACAAACTCTCTTTACAAACTCACTTTGTACTCATACACTTTGTATTTATTACCTATACAAGAGATTCTTTGTTTTGTAGTTGATTTGCTTGATCTTAGTACTATAATAGGTATGGAAATTCCCCGCCACTTAACTACAAAAAACAAATGAATGTTAGTTTACGCGAATTATGCTACAATTCAAATTTATCTGAGGTGTACCATTATAATTCCAACTTTGAATGCCAACGAGTTATTGCGCACGTCTGAAAGCTCCCAACATATGCGCGATACAACCTCGATAAGGTATACTATACATTATTCATGCCAAAATGCAGAAGAGACGTCCAAAGATAATCTGCAGTGATTTACGATGGGAATGCAACGTTTACACTATTCGTATTTACATCTTATATTGTGGAATGGCGTTGCTTTTGTGATAAGCTGATTTTAAATTATATATTTTTCCTTTGGGAATGCTTGGAGGTGATTCTTTTTATTCCTATTTGGCTATTAGTGAATTGGTTAAAAATAATAGAACTTCTGTGCAATTTGTAATTTACATATTTATTTTTGATCATAAAAAACAGTTGAACACATTTTTCATTCATTATTTTTTTTGTTTTGATATATTAATGCAAATAAAATTGCCCAATCCAATATGTTAAAATGTTATTAACTCATGACAATTATTAACCACCGAAAAACGTACTCTACGTTTCTATTGTTTACAATGTGGATAACTTTTAGAAGATTATTCACAAATAATAACCGGCCAAGTGCGTGTCGGGCCACGCGCAGTGTAGGGTTCCGTAGTAGCTTGTTATTCTATGCAAGTCTTTACCCGTTATACACAAGCAACTAGGTACTCCGTCTTTGTCACTTTAAATGATTTATTCTAAGGATTTTGTATTTGGTACAAAATTATCCAACAGCCAAGTTCAACGACTATTACTGCTAAACTAAAGTATTAAAGTTCATGAAATGTGCTATTAACACGAATTTTTACAGATTTTTCAAGTCAGCAGTTTAGCTTTTAGAGGGGGGGGGGGGGACGCCCTACTGGAACAAAAATTTGCACTTTAAAGTTTAATATTTCGTAAATGGAGCATTCAATCGAAAAATGGTATAAGCAACTCTTAAGTCATTTTAAAGACCTATTCAACGATACCCCACACGATGGGGTAGATGATGAAAAAAAATCATCCCCACTTCTCATATAGCTTCTCATATAGCTACCCTAAAAAAAAATATTTTTCACAATTTTATTTCTGCACTTTGTCGGCGTAATTTATATACATACCCCCACAAAAATACAGCTTTCTAGTGTTAACGGTCTCTTAGGAAAACCTCGGACAGACAGACAGACAGACATGACGAAACTATAAGGGTTCCTTGTCAGGACTACGGAACCCTAAAAAAACCAAAAGTTAAAATTGTCAATACTGATATGATATACATTTTCACAGTTCATATTCCAATGCCAAAAGCCGATTACTCTGTAAATCCGCAGTGAAGTCGTAATTTTCAATAGCCGAGTGCCGAACCCGTAAATGGAATATAAACATTATTACACGATAAGCTTCTAAAGGGCCCCAGCCAATCTTACGCACGAGATTTCCTTCACAATATTGAATCTATACCTATAAAGTTGATAGGTAGATTGTATAAGTAGTTAGGCAACTCTAAGGTTCTACATGTTGAGAGTTATTATTAATTTGGGCTGATTGGTGGCTGATTGCTGGGCTATCATGATTTTTGTACTATTATTCATTCTGTGGCTATAGAGTGATGGACGCCACCTGCTAATTTTGCCTCCTAACAAACTATATAGGCAGATGTTGACTTGCTATATATAAATATTAACAGAACAGAAGGTCAAGGTATCTTATTTTGTAACAATAAGTGTTGTATAACACATTCGTTAATAGAATCATTTAAATAGTAAAATATAGTTAGCATAGTTCTTTATATGAGGTATACAGCGTAAGGGAAACATGACAAGAAATATAAGAATTTTGTTTGTAGATAAATGCAAGAAATATTATTTTTATCTATCCGCTGTGCCAAGCTATATTATAGTTCAGAAATTGTTTTAGTACTTGAGTTCAGTAGTTCAATAAAAAAGTTTACTTTATATTACACAGATATTGAAAAAGTTATAATGTACTGGTGGACGGACTACGGAAATAAAAAATAAAAGTTTGAAATGTTCTCACTGCCATTGATTTATATGGACATCTAATCACAAAAGGCTTACACCCCTTTAAGAATCTGACTATAGCAGACGTGAGAATTCTTATACGTATATACCTATTCTAATCATTTTGCAGTTTTCGATACGAATCCTATTTACGTATCAAAGAAAAGTCTGGGAGCTAAGGTATATTAAAAACGGAAATATTTTATATAACACTTACCTTTAAGTATAAAATGATGAAAGAACACCCTTTATTCTGCTTACTTTACTTAATCGCTGCCTTTGTCTGTAGATTGATGACGAGGATTTAGTGATATACGGTTTCCGTTGATGAATACATTCAACACTGACTGATGCATTTTATTAATAACTTCTTTCTACACCATAATGTATTAATAAAAAGTGCACACATACTTTACAAGAAACGCGCTCCAGTATTTGTTTAATTACGTCCCGATTCATTTATATTTTTACAATTTCACTGCGTAGTTGAGCAAATTTACTTTTAAACCTCTGATCAGATACGTGTTGAGTTAATTCAAAGTGCACATTCCTTACACCACTCATCGCTCGCACGACGATTTGGAGAATTTTCACGACCGCGACGTCTACGCAACCGTCGAGGAACGAGCGCGTTTATCGGGATCATTTTAGGAGCTCGAGTGTCCAGAAGGATGAGAAATTTCTCCAGCATTTAGCAGCAAGTACAAGGACGTTAGTGCTAAAAGGCTGCCGGGTATTGACTATGTGCAACTGATCCAGTGGCCTACTGCAACGCGCGCAACCGACCTCGAGTGATAGGGAAAGTGAATCGATACGTGGAACTCCCGAGCTGGTTATCCTGAGGGATGAGGAAGATTCGAGAAATTGCTCTTGAAACGCGTAATATCAATTGAAGTAACTTGTTGATGAAGAGTTGTCATACGCCAATATAGGATTTACTTACTTATTTTAAAATATATTTTCAAATATTTCAAATTTTCAAATATAGGTCTCTTTTTACTACTAGCTAACTCTTTCTTGTCGGATAGATCTCCAAATCTATATATATAAAAGAAAGTCGTGTTAGTTACTACACTTATAACTCAAGAACGGCTGGACCAATTTTTATGATTTATGTATAATAATAAGAATAAGTAGAATAAGAAGAATATAATAATAATCGCGTAACATACACACAAAAAAAAAAAAAACATACAGACGAATTGAGAACCTCCTCCTTTTTTGTGAAGTCGGTTAAAAAAAAGATATAAGACAAATTATTTTGCCAAAATGTTCCTGGGTTAAAAAACTGCCAATCATTTGATGTTCAATTGTTTATCACGTCGATACGGTAAACTGCAAATTAAAAAGGGTCATCGCTCCACACGATTAGTGTTTTTAGCCAGTGCCAAGTGTAAAAATTCTTCCCATGTGTGGATAGCATTACAATATTCGGATTATCGCGTTATTTTTTTTTGTATAATTATGGCTGCATACGTTTAGTGTATTTAGTGTCAAGTATAAAAATTTTTGTGAATTCAAGTCATGTAGATTTAAAAAAATGACAATTGTTTGACATATTTATTGACTGTCAAATATGAGTGCGTTCAAAAATGTATGCTTACAAGCAACTTAAAAACGTTTATATATCCAAAAACAATTTCTAAGATTTATCAATGAGGTTTAAGATGCAGTTTTTTTTTTGTGTGAGTGTTATTATTAACTAGCTGAGCTCCGCAGCTTCGCTCGCGTGGAAGTTGATGCGTGAAAGTTGAGAACAATATCAGATTCACACACGATTACTTTTGCATTTCTACATACATTTCCAATTTAATTCAAATCGATTTTGTAGTCACGTAAATACGCGGAAAAAAAATTCTATGATTTGTGCAAGCTAAATTCATTTTACACACCCCCTAGGTATAGTTTATATAAATTAAATATATATGTCCATTATTTGTTTTAAAGTTTATTTTTATCGAGTTTTGAGTGAATCAGACCAAGAAATTCAAATACCTATGTTTCAGAAAATTAATCAACCCCTTCAAGGCATAATTTTTGAAAATAAGCTTTAGCATATGTCCTACACTAGAGCCTACACTATCCACGTTTTTGTCTTTGTCAGGAATAGGATAATACGTATTAAAATATGACATTCATCAATAAAAAATATGAACAAAAAACATCAGTCTAGCCATTCATTTGATCTTCCCCGGCCAATATCGGCAATGGTGACTGTATAGAAACTTCTTTTCATTTGTTTGATTTTAAACTTCTTTTACAAAACGCAACTGATAGCTCACCTTGAAAAACATAAAAACAAAAAAAATAATGTAAAAAAAATTGGCGGGAGTTTTAGTTTTATTTAATTATATAGCTTCTATGGTATACCACCATTTAGCCAGCGAGTAGACACTTTCAGCAAGATTTATTTATTTTTTGAACATAATTGGTATTTCGTGAATGTTCCAAATTCAAAATGTTTTTATTGCTATCTGCTTTCGATGAATTAAGTGCTCTTTCTCGAGTGGCAATGGTAAAAAATATTTTATTATATACATATATACATCGATGAGTTTCTACGAGTATTTATAATAAATCTTTGTGCCGATATTATTATCAACAATTCCGTAATCAAGAAGATCTAACCTTTTCAAGTTTTTACGAGTATTATTTGAAGCACGTATTGAATCGACAACATAATATGTCCATATTACTCAGATTATCGCGTAGGTATTTACATTTTAATATTTTGAATTTTGGTGGTTGTCCCAGGTTGTCATTGTTGGTTCGTTCAGATATTTTTGTCATTGTATAGACATATTTTGATGGTTGCCATTATGGCGCTTCCATACATGGGTATTCGCTATTTGTGTATAAAAACTAATAAAAACAAAATAAGTTTAAATAATAAAGGGAGTCCTCATACAAGAAACGTATTTTTGAGGCTTTTTATGCTCGATCTAAAGACTTGAAATGTACTAATGGTTTGTATTGCAATGGCTGCTATAAGATCAAATAATAAAAACTAAATTAAATTAAAAATTGAAGGGGGTCCCGATACAAGAAACGTAATTTTCCGGCAAATATTGTTCAATCGGAATCCTGCGTGTGCGGTCCGACCTGCGGGTCCGACTCACACTTGGACAGTTTATTTATATTCGCGGTACGAAGTTCGCCGGGTCAGCTAGTCTATACTAATATTATAAAGAGAGAACATTTGTATTTTTGTATTTTTGTATGTTTGTAATGAGTAAGCTCAAAAACTACTAACCCAATTTAAAAAATTCTTTCACTACTACATAGAATGGACTTTCGGAATGAAAATAGGCTATATATTATTCCGATTAAATCAAAGGTACATTCGTGGAGACCTAATTTGCAACCTAAGTCGGCAAATAAACGGTCGAAAAAACACGTTTCTGACGAACGCTGCTTAATTGAAAATAGATAGAAGAATATTTTCTATACAAGAGTTGTACAACTTAATAAGACCTACAAAAGAGTCCGCGACAGCATATGTTTATCTCTTAAGGTTGACTCACAGTAACCATTTTAATCTTAAAATGTTTGTTAAAAAATATTCCATAACTTCCAAGGCTATTTTCAAGTATATAGTATTAATCCTTATCCAAATAATTACTTTAATTAGCTTGGCCACATATTAAAGATTAAAATTGTCCTTTACAGTATATAATTCAAATGAAAACTCTAGAAGATATCACGAATTTCACAAACACGCATCGCAAAATTAATAAAATATTTGCAGTGAAACCACAGATTAGATCATAGTTACATCGAAAATATTATTATAAGCTTAGCTATGCTGTAGATCCTCACCGATCACAATCAATTTGAAGTCAATATAGTATAATAATATGATCTATTGTATAAAATAATATTCATCTATATACGAGTATATAACAATATAATATAATATTTTAAGCCACCCCGACTGATCTATGTATAATAGCTTTTTCCAATGACTCTAAACACGACATTTAAAATCTGAGCTGTAAGTTGGTGAGGATTTGAGTATTCTGTAGAGTCCAGGAGGCTTCCATGTTCTTACAATATCGTTGAAGAAGAAGATTTTCGAATTGATCAGACCTATGAAAGTTGATTTCATAGCGTAATTAACTACAAAAAAGCTCATAATTTTATAACGATTGAACGAATTTTCATGAATCAAAGCTAAGAAAACTCTCGATGAAGACATCTATCAAACAAAATTGAGATAATTTGGCGTCGCGCGTTTTGCTGCGCCGCGCGGCTTCTGGCTGCGCGCTGCGCCGCAAGACTCCAAATGCATCGTCGCATCGCGTCGCTGCTCGTCGCGTTGCGTCGCGGTGTGAACTGATCCTAAGAGAACCTTAAAAATTTCTCATCTACATTTAAAACTTTCTCATTATAACTAATATATTTTAAGTAGGATTATGACAGTTTTGTTATGTGCAAAAATTATTCACTTAAATGAATAGCAATTAAATGTTTCTAAAGAGATTTTTTTTAATATCTTATAGGCTAGCTTTTGACCACTATCTCACCTGTTGGTAAGTGATGATGCGGTCGAAGATGGCAAGTACGCTAGGCCTAGAATGGGAACTGGCTCTCAATTATAGCTGCCGGAACACATTCGATGTTTGGCGACAGATTTTCTAACTTGAAGGTGGCAGCTGGCCAGGCGGACACTAGATAGTGTCCTAGCCATTCGGGGATTGTTGGTTTCTTAATGATGTTTTTCCTTCACCGGAGGGCCAATGTGAGAAGCGCACATATTTTTTAATAGAAAAATCCATTGGTGCACGGCGGGGTTTGAATTTGGTACCTCTGGCATCAAAGCCATTACCTAGAAAAAAGCTCATAATTTTATAACGATTGAACGAATTTTCATGAATCAAAACTAAGAAAACTCTCGATGAAGACATTTATCAAACAAAAAAAAAACTATCAATAATAAAAACAAAATCGGTTCATCCGGTTAGGTGCTAAGATGCTACAGACAGACACACAGATACACACGTTAAACGTATATTACCCCTACATTTTGCGTCGGGGAACGCCGTAAGGTTACGGCGGCAGATGTACTCCTTGGTGGTAAGCTACTTTTTGGTAGATTTAATGATTCCACTACCACTGTACGAAAACTCATGATTCATGAATGCTCATAAAACTTTCATTGGTAGGTATATAGCTAGGATTAAAACCAACGACCGTCGGGTCAGAATCAGGGTAACTATCCTTTACGCCAAAGGGCCGTCCAATATCAATACGTAAGTATTATAAAACAAAGTTCATCACTGCGTCTGTCTGTCTGTTCGCAATAATCTCAATAGCTACTGAACGGATTATCATGCGGTTTTCACCAATAGCCAGAGTGTTTATGAGGAAGGTTTAGGTGCATAATTCGTTAAGGTTTTGTGTAAATTGGATGAAATATGACGATGGTTGTTAAATATGTTCATATTTTATATTCGATGCAGCAAACTGATTCAAATTTTGCAGGCATATATGTTCTACCCGTGCGAAGCCGGGGCGGGCTGCTAGTATCATATAAAAACAATATACCTTATATATTTTTATCCGACTTCGCTAACCAAGGGACGGTAATTCAGCTTTTGCATGTATGTACGTGTGTTGCATTGATTGTTGCGCTCCAAAGACAAAACGCGTGGGTTAATTTTGATGATTCAATTGTTAGTCGCGAGTGTCAAATCGAAATCTGCAATATGTCGAAAACCAGACGCCATATTATGAAAAGATACATGTATTATTTTAAAAAACCTTTTTAAACACAAGCTTTTACATAACCTAGGACCAGAGTAAGTAAAGACAAATCCAACGAGCCCAAACACGACGGGTATAACATGTGTAGTTTAGGAGTTCCTTTGACCACCTTCCAGTTCCATCATCAGATCAGCACCATGTTATCATAATATTGCATTGTCACGCGATATACACATGTATGCAAAATTTTGAGCTCAATTGGTAACCGGGAAGTCGCTCTAAAATCAATCGCAAGATTTGTGACGGACAAATAAATTCGCCGGTAAGTAGAGATAAAAAAGCTTGTAATAATAATAATAAATGAAAGTGAAGAAAATGCCTATATTATTATGGTAATTGGTAATTGAATTAATATTTGTCAACAACAATGTTTACTTATTTTTTTACGAGAAATGTATCTGTTGCATTCATCGCAATCAAGTATTTGTATATCTTATAGGCTAGCGTTTGTACACTATCTCACCTGGTTGTAATCGATGATGTGGTCGAAGATGGTGAACATGCTAGACCTACAATACTCTAATTTCCATGGGCTGTGTGCTGCCGGTATTTTCTCCTTGACGGTGGTAAGCAACTTTTTGGTAGCAAGTCAAGCGGAACATCGATAGAAGCTCCTACCACCTATGTTTTATTGTTTTTCAGTGACGTAACGTAAATAATAGGACAAGTAATACATTTTTATAATGGAAGAGTAAGCCATCAAGTCTACTTAGAACTGTAAGCTACGACAGATTGTGCATTTTAAGATTTTTGCGCGCAAGTTTTCGCACTTAAGAAATTAACAGTACAGTTATATGCAATTTATGTGTTTAGTCAAACCTAAAGCTAATTTATAAGGCATAAAGCGTTAAAACCGTAGATCCTAAGTAAATTTATTATCACGAGTAATAAACAACGCCTGCATCGTTGACTGCTTTTTAGCAAGACTTTATGTTAAATAGCAATAATTTTATCAAGAAAATTAAATAATCTGAAGCTGAATACCGTGTGATAATCCTGTTATCTTCGGCAGCCGATTCTTAATTAATAACAATAAAATCAAAGTAGCTTTGTTCCTTAGAACCGAAGGCAGCGAAGTGTGAAAAGATTAGAAGGGGCCAGATCGCTTCAGCGAATTATTAATTACTGCTTTATGTTAAACGGATAAGCAATTTTTATTATGAATTAACATTGTTAGGCTTTGTGTGATGTTCGAAATTTATTTTTTTATAAGAAATATTAAATTAATTAAATATTTACTGGTATGTAACTTAATTAAATTTTATATTTCAGATAGTTACATATAATATTAGGCCATAAGATCGTTTAAAAACTAAAAAAGAACCGACATCAATGCCGCCGCGCTATTCATTTTCAGTACCAGTTTTGAGGTGTTTATCTCAATATCTCTGGAGATACTTATTAAACCTTGATAAAATTACCATGGTACCACACTTGGGATATCTCCTTTTGAACAAAACAAGAATAATCAAAATCGGTTCATAAACGACGAAGTTATCTGCGAACAAACATAAAAAAAAAATGAAATATATATATACGGTCGAATTGAGAAACCTCCTCCTTTTTTTGAAGTCATTTAAAATATAAAAAAAATCTCTATGATAAATTTAGCAAAATACGATGAGAATAAAATATTTTCCAGTTCTTTTTCAGCCCCTGACGCAAGAAGAATTGTTATTTATGTTTGAGGTGTGTATCTGTGTGTCTGTCTGTAGCATCGTAGCGCCCAAATGATGAACTGATTTTAATTAAGTTTTTTTTTATAGGTATCTTAATCGAGAGTGTTCTTAGTTTTGATTTATGAAAGTCCGTTCAACTGTTTTAAAACTATGAGCTTTTTAGTTGATGGCGCTATGAAATCAATTTTAATAGGTCTGATCAATTCAAAATTCGGTATCTTCTTACTTCAATGATATTGTAAGAACATGGTAACATTGACCTGATGCTTGGAGGAGACGTCCAAACATCTTCTGAAATCTGCAGAATACTCAAATCCTCATCAACTTACAGCAGAAATATCGAATTTGGGTTCTTTGAAACGGTCTTAATGATCTGTTTTTACATTTATCAGTTGGGGGTGATATGACATTTTGAATTTAAATATTATTATTTGTAGATATATTGAAGGTAGTTTAGACGTTAGAGAATTCCATCCAAACAAAAACTTATACAATCGCTAAGAAACTGTATTGTTATCGGCACTTCTGCATATCATATTCAAACTTTTGCATCTCATGTAGAAATACTCTGATTTCCCTACACTGGAACCATTCCAATATGAGTTCTATATGTGATGCAATAAAATCCAAAGTAAAGGAACTGTTGCTTTGCATAGACTGAATCGCACAGATCGAATTTGTCTGCAAAGTTTGGATGTTTCTGTATACAGGGTGAAGTAAACTGGTATTTGGTCGAGATGAGGGGAGCTAGATGGAATTATGTAGTATATGCCTACTGTAGTACAATAATTAAAGATCATTCGGAGTATTAGAATAACCTTTGTTATGGATACTGGGACGATCACAGTCTCAGTCAATATTAAAAGTCTCTTCAGAATGAAAATTTGGTTTTAAGGTGTCATAAACGAACAGCTCATCAATTTTTCTGACACGGGTTTGAGGCAATCTCACTCACTCCATACACAAGCATTTGGCTTAGTTGGAGGGGTTAACAAGACTACTAGTAATGTGCAAGTGCAATGCACATTGCCAGTAAGCTTTAAAAAAAAATCTTGGGTCAAGGCCATGATTGGGTGACATTGGCCCCCCATATGATTAATTAGATTAACTCTATGTTTGCCAAGCAATATTATGTCAATATCCAGTCTTTCATATCCATGAAAATTGTTAGACCAAACAAATGTAGTTTTATTTATACATTTTCGGTTTAAGTATATTTGAGAAACATTTTTATCGACAGCTCCAATCACAGTCAAGTAAACTTAACTTAGTAATTAATTGCTTTCTTTAACTAATGGAATATTTTCGATTGATTAGAAAAACATGATGACATTTGGAATCCCAATATAAACAGTGTTCGTTAACATAATATTTGATTTATCGTGTAAGTAAGTAACACTATAAAATGATGCGAAGCTTACATATTATAACACACCACTTTTACAGTAGCTCATAACCATGCGTCACGTCTTAATATTATCGTTACTTATTTATTGTGGAAATAGTGCACATTTAGCTGCTATAGAAGATCCCTTGGATCCGGAACTCCGTACCTGTTTTACAAATATAATGGAAAAATATTTTGTACCAGTAAAAAAAATAACATATGTCACCTTCAACGATACTTACGACATATTACATCACATATTTTCGATGGGACAGCTGTCAGTATGTTTAAAAATGCCACCTTATCTAGGACCGTCATGGCAAACTCCAGGTTACGTTGTGACCATCAAAGATGTTTCAGAATTTGTGAAACTTTTCCATCTTATTAATGAAGATCTTAGCTGGAATCCACTTTCAATTTTTCTCGTCATAATCTATACAATCAAATGGTACGAGCTACGCCAAATATTTGATGTGTTTCTTTCTCTTCGTATTATCAACGTTGTCGTCTTAAATGGAACTAGGAGTGCAGAATTATATACTTACAACCCGTATGCAAACTACGGCTGTGGAAGGTATTACAGTACAATTACCGAGTTCGGACAATGCTTCAACGTGACTGAAGATATATACCCTGAGAAAATAACGACAGGTTTTCGCAACTGCCTGTTTAGGGTGTCTGTACCACATTGGCCCCCGTACGGCTTAAATCCTGCCAAAATAAAAGATGGAATAGACCCTATTGGAACTGATCAATATATTTTAGGCTTGATGAGTGAGGTCTTGAACTTCAAATACGAGTTCTACTTTGATTACAATGCTGAAAATTTCTCAACGGTACATCAAAATTTGTCCGTGTCGGGTCCGTTATTGCTGCTGTTAAACAACCAAACTGATATTATGCTCGGAGGGCTAGTGCTCACAGCTTCTCGGGCAAGAAAATTTTGTTTTCTCTCTGGGTATCTGGACAACGTGGATGAAGTCAGAATTATGGTTAAAAAGGCTGAGGAGACTCCGTGTTGGCAAGATTTCTATCTTGGGTTCAGTCCTATTATTTGGGGTTTACTCCTATTGGCTTTGGTTATCTATTCAGTATTAATGGCTATATTGTTGAAACCGAATGATAAAGTACATGTTTTGATGATATTAATTGATAATCTGTTATCTCACGGCTCTACGTTTCAGTGTCGGCAGAGTGTTAAATGCGTGTTTCTCGTTTGGGTGGTATTCTCGTATTTGAGCAGCAGTTTTTACACCACAAATCTGATGAGCCTCACTACGAAACCGTTGAAGGAGCCACAGATAGCTGATGAAGAGACAGCTTTAAAGATGAATTTAGAGCCTTGCATATGCGAGATGATGAATAAATACAGAAAGGCTGAGATTAATTACCCTAAGCTGCTCAAGGATATCGAAATTGGAATCAAAGGATGCGAACAGTTCGTTGAAAGCATACACACTGTAACCAAGTCAAAACGTATGTTTACTACAGTCCTTTACTCCGTATATTTGTTTCACAAGATGAAGTTTTATGATGATTACGGCCATCCTATGGCGTATTCATTCAAAAAACCTTACACAAAGGTGATTTACGCCATGTTATTTAATAAAGGGTTTCCATTAAATGAGAGGCTCCATATGATAGCGTTAAGGATTCGTGAAACTGGATTAGCGGAAAGAAATCTTAATAGTCATTTTTACAACCAGCAAATAAAGTATTTCCGTTTCCACCACCTAGATTTTAAAGCTCGTTTTGCCATTCCATGGTACATCTATGTCATAGGCTTATCATTTGCTATAATAACATTGGGCCTTGAACGAACCTATCATAGCAAGAAAATTGCTAAATTAGTGGGTGGTCGAAAATGAAAAACTAGGTACGTATTATGCGTGTTTTTGTGCGTGTTAAGTACTTACTAAATAAAAGTGCGAATATTGCTTGTATGTTTTGTTGTATTATTTCTTTCTATTTGGTATTCCTATCTAACTATGACTTTATTTACTCAATTGATAGATATTTCTTGTATACCCCAAAGCACGGATAAGTATGACGAATTACTATGAGTAATTACGTACATTTTTTTTTTTCATTTCTGATAGCCAAGCGCTTCCCCTTGTAAGGGGTCACCAATGTTGGAGATATGGATCTTTCTGTCACAGGCGTACGAAAGGCAATTAAATACTCAGCCCGGAGTCTCAACAACCACTTTCTCACCTTATGTTAAGTGATGATGTTTTTAGATTTAGACAGTCAAGCATTTGTGTTCAAAGTATAAAGGTAAGGACACACCGCGGCGTCCTGCGTGCGTGATCTAGGCGGCGATTAGATAGCGCAGTAGTATTTGTATCGACTGGTTCACACCAAACGCGATCAGAAAACAATTGAAATATACTGAGATCGCGCCCGCAGATCGCAGGACGCCGCGGTGTGTCCGTACCTTAAGTAAACTATAGGTATATATATAAGTATATACTATAGGTGACTTCAATTATAGATTACTAGCTGTAACCGCGACTTTGTCCGCGTGGAATAGTGTCTTTGGGTAGCATTTTTCATTATTTAGGCTAATTATTTTACAAATAAGACACATGCGTATCCCACCTACACCACACCGTACCACGCCACGCAAATCCCCCTCCCCTCTCCCTCCCCCTCGCCCTTCTCCTCCCCTCTACCTCTCTCTTCCCTCCACCCCCTTTCTCCTTACTACCCTCTCCCCCTACCCTCTCCCCCTCCCCTTTCCCCCCACTTCCACTCCCCTCCCCGTCTCTCTTCCCCCACTTCCCTTCCCTCACTTCCCTCTCCCTCCCCCCACTTCCCCTCCCCCACTCCACCACCCCTCTCCTTTCCCTCACCTACCATCCCTCTCCCCCTTTCCCCTTCCCCTCACTTCCACCCTCTCTCCCCTCCCCTCATTCCTCCTTCCCCTTCTCCCTCCTCCTTTCCCCTCACAAACTTTGAATGACATATTAATTTATATCGAATCAACAGCCTAAACAATAAGTTTCTAAAAATGACGATACTTCCATACAACTTTTCATCCCCCCTTTCAACCCCTTACAACCCTCTTTTTGCATTAAAAAGTAGCCTATGTCCATTCTTAGGCTCTAGACTATCTGTGTACCAAATTTCATTTAAATCGGTTCAGTGGTTTTGGCGTGAAAGTGACACAGACAGACAGACAGAGTTACTTTCGCATTTATAATATTCGTTAGGATAACTTCAATGTCTTACTGAAAAGTAAAAACTTTCTATATAAAAAAATAGTTTAGTATCTGTTTTAATAGCGTATGTCTTATTTACTGGTACACCATACATTCCATATGTCCCCATCTAAAGGTTGTCTGGCAGAGATCGCTTTTAGCGTTAATCGCCTATTGTTACAGATGCATTGTTAATTGTAATATCTAGAATAAATAATAGTACAAGTTAATGCCACAGTTTTACAATCCATATTACATGGATTGTCAAACTATGGTAATACTCTAAATGTAAAAAGAAAAGCAATAAAGTGTTTCCGTCTATTTATTTATCTCAAATACTACTACTCGCTCATCAATCCAAGAAATATCATAAATCCAAGCTATCGTATTTAGAAAGGTGTCTGCAACTCAAACCCTTTACCCAATCGAGCGTGTGAAAGGTGTCAAAGTGGTACGGAAACGGTTCCAACGGCTCAATTTACGCTGGTCACGTGTCAGCCACAGGTGATAGCCGGATGGAGTAATTAGACAAGTCTGTTAATAACTGAGCTTAGTTTGACAGCACTCAGACTTCGGCTGTCAACAGCCTGCGGTGAAATTTTGATTACAATGCCACAATCCTGCCAGAGATTGTCTTTGTTTGCCAATAAATGAGAAGGAGCAAAGGATCGTTATTATTCTGTCTTTATTTTGTTATGTGTGGTTTTATATTCTTCCTTGTCTATAATTAAAGGGTAAAGGCACGGAGGATAGATTGATAAAAGTAAGGAGAATCATCGTATAAGGCAATATAGCTAAAAAGGTGTGGTTTAAGACATTTATTTCTCAAAAGAATTACAGAAATTCACTTAAATGAGAAATTTAAATATTTACAATTTGTTATTTAGACTAGGCATATCTAATATAATAAATAATGATTAGTGTCTTCTAACAAAAATATAATATGCATGTAGGTAGATAGAAAAGTAGTGTAGTAGCGGACGATTTGCTTCTCGCATAACTGGTTCGACCGATGCTTACTGATAAGCGTTACAAAGAATTAGATGTTACTTTACTAGATGTGGTATGTTATTGTATACAATATTACTTAAGGTATTATATTATCAGCTAATTAAAAATGTAATGCTTTCAACAGTTGATGGCTTTTATTTGTTTAAACATTACATTTTATTTGATTTATGTTTTTAATTTATTTTATGATTTTATTTATTTAAAATTTAATGCATCTCAAAATAATATATTTTGTATTATACTATCAATATGTGATTGATTCTGTTAACTTCTGCTGGCTTTTAAAATTATAATATAAAGGCGAGCATTTTATTTATTAGCAAGGATATTTGTGTATATGATTTTACCTTTTTTTTTTTATAGTATAATGTTTTAATGTAGTTTATATTTTTAATAGCATCGTTAACGATTTTTGTATTTTAGTTTTGTGTTAGCTATTGCATTATTTAAAGTAATAATTTATTGTACCGATTGTTTTTATACATTTATATGTTAGTGCTTTTGTTGTTTTTTATGTAATATTTTAGTAGCTTTTTGAAGGTTTTTAATGATTTACTTTCTTTAATATCTCTTGGCAGTTTGTTGTAGATTTGAGCACCCTCGTGCATTAAGTTTTTCTTACCATAGTTTGTACGTGGAGAGTATAGATTTATATCATTTGCATTTCTTAATCGCTTTTGTTGTATTTGATGTTTTTTTGTAAATACTATTTGTGTGTGTATGTCTTTATTTAATATTTTTCTAATCAGTACACAAGTATTGTAAATGTATGTTTGAGGGATGTTAAGTAATTTGGTTTCTTTGTATATTTTGTCGGTTGGCGTCATATAATCGTAATGAAATAATGTTTTAACTAGTTTATTTTGAGCTATTTGGAGTAATTTTAGATTTGTTTTGTAAGATGTTCCCCAGATTTCTATTAGATAGTCAATATGTGGTTTCACCAATGAGTTGTATATAGTATATCTTACTTGGAGAGGAAGACATCGCACTATACCACGTAGTGCACCCGTAAGAGAACTTAATTTCGATTTGATTTTTATTAGATGTGGTTTCCATGTTAATTGATGGTCTAAAACTAGACCAAGATACTTTTCTTGGTTAGTTCTTTTTATTGCTTGATTATTTAGTGTTAAAGGAGGAAAATCTTGTATTTTCTTATTTTTGGACGCAAATATAATATAATTCGTTTTGGATACGTTTATTGTTAAAAGATTAGTTTGGAACCATTCATCTAATAATTTTAAATCCTTTTGAGCATTGTCTATGATTTCTTCAATTGTATTGCTGAAATAAAATAGACAGGTATCATCCGCATACAGTGTTATGTCACCCTTTAGTCCAATTTGGTTTATACCGTTTATATAAATTATAAACAGGAGTGGGCCTAAAATAGATCCTTGTGGAATGCCGTATGTAAGTGTACTGTAGCTGCTTTCCGATTTTCCAATCTTAACTACTTGGCAACGATTCCTCAGATATGACGTGAACATGTCGTGAGCTGTTCCTACAATTCCAATATCATTCAATTTTTGTAATAAGATGTCGTGGCTAACAGTATCGAATGCTTTTTTTAAATCTATAAATATACCCAGTGCTATCTTTTTCTTATCAATATTAAGTTTTATATTTGTTACAAGGTCCACTGTAGCTGAAAGAGTATTCGATTTTGGTCTGAAACCGTATTGTGCGTCATTAATTAAATTCAGAACATCTATGTGATCTTTGAGGCGCTTATATAAAACTTTCTCGAATATTTTTGAGAGCACTGGGAGTACTGAGATAGGACGGTAATTTCCTGGATCTGATTTGTTACCAGATTTATAAATTGGTTTTACTTTAGCTATTTTAAGACTATCTGGAAATGTACCGAGTGTTAAACATTTATTTACGCATTCGGTAAGTTCCTGTATTATGATATTTTTAAGCGATTTTATACATTTTGTTGTGATACCATCTAATCCAGAACTGGTATTTGTTTTTAGGTTTTTAATTATTCTGGCAATTTCGTCTGTTGAGCAAAGGTTGTAATTGGTAAGAGTGAGTAAATTATTAGTTTCATTTGTTACTATTCTAGAGTTAACTATTCTATTTTTTGTAATTAGGCTAGCCAAGGTCGAACCAATTTCTGCAAAAAAGTCGTTAAAACAGTTGCAAATTTCCTTTTCTTCAGTAATGTATCCGTTCAGGGTTTTAAGTTTATTGGGGCCGGTGTTTTCTTTTACTCTATTGTTTGATAGGTTATTGATAAGTTTCCACATTTTGGCTGGCTTCTTTTTGCAGTCATTAAATGCTTTATAGTAATATAGTTTCTTAGTTTTCTGTATTTGTCCTGCAACATCGTTTCGTTTATTTATAAAAAGTTCTTCCTTTATCTTGTCTTTCGAATTTATTTTGTATTGTTTCCATAATATATTTCGCCTATTTATTTGATCTGTGATTTTCTTATTAATCCAATCTTGCCTTGGTGGGTTTTGTATTTTAGTCTTCAATTCTTTGGTTTTCTTTATACAGTGTAGTAATCTCTCTTCTAATAAATTAAATACGAATTCTGTATTATTA
This sequence comes from Cabera pusaria, assembly GCA_954871355.1. Lineage (NCBI taxonomy): Eukaryota > Metazoa > Arthropoda > Insecta > Lepidoptera > Geometridae > Cabera > Cabera pusaria. Next base: position 9,492,352 of record OX940893.1, read on the forward strand.
TTTTGTCCTTCTTTCATCATTTTATATAGTTTATCGTAGTTGATTGATTCATATTGTAATTTTCTAAGTGGTGCAGGTTTATGTTTTTTTATTTCTAAGTACAGATGTTTGTGGTCTGACATAGGCGTCTCTATAAAAGTTAGGTGGAAATATGTATTCTTTAAATTCGAGCATGCATGGTCCAAAATTGATTTTGTTGTCTTTGTCTCCCTTGTGCAGAATTTTTTATCGATTTTATTTATCAGTTTATAGCCATTCTCTTCCAAAGTTTCTTTGTACAATATAACAGAGCAGTCTGAATTTAAAATGTTAAAATTAAGATCTCCAATTGTCAGTCCCCTTTTCTTACTTCTTATTTGATTAGAGTATTCATCTAAAAACTCAGCTATGTTTGTGTCTGGTTTTCTATATATTGCTCCGATGTCCAAAGAATAGTTTTCAAGGTGGATCCAGAGAAAGTGACTGTTAGCTAAACATTTTTCTTCTACAAAATTATGCTTTAAATCATTGTGAGCAAAAATGGAAACACCACCTCCTCTTCCATTGCTTCTATAACTGTAGTAATGTGTGTATCCTGGGATTTGAAGACGTTTGGCTTCATCTTCAGACTTTATCCATGTTTCAGTGAAAATAATTATATTTAGTTTAACCTTAAGCGCCTTCAGTACACATTGCAGCTCATCAAATCTGCCAGGTTTGACAATACTTCGCGTATTTGAATAAAATATTTTAAGGGATTTAGGAGAAGTGATAACGGCATCATAATTATCCACTACTTGGTAAGTATTACTGTCTGTTGTGTTTATCACATTAGCATTGACTGTTTTGTTCAGTTTTTTGAAGGCAATTTCACGATTTTGGGTGCACCTTTCATATATTTTATTGTGAGGTTATCCTCACCGTCTTCGATCCTTTTCTTGAGTTCATCAGTCAAATGTCTCATGTGTGCTTGCTGCTGAGGTGTTAAATCGGAATAGACTCTAATGTTCCGATCTTTTATGCATGTACGGTTTTTTAAAAGTAAAAGCACCGTTTCTTGTCGTTCAAAACATACTTTTACTGGCCGGTTTTTATTTGTAGTATATTTACCAAGGCGCATGATTTTGTTTGGTTGTGGACATGAGATGTCAATTGTCTTACATATTTCCATTACAGAATTTTTATCGGATAGGTGTCTTTCTTCTTTGTTTGTCGATACCGGTTCCAAGATTCCAGTAATTATTAAGTTTTTGCTTCTCGAACACCGCTCGTTTAGTTCACCTACTATATTTTCTAGTGACTCAGTTGTTGCAGATGGGTTGGGATTTATTGAGTAGGTCTTTAGTTCTTCAAACTGAGACTCAAAAGGTGTCCTTCTAAATGTAGTAAGATAATATAGTTCAAGAGACAACGAGAGTGATGCTGGCAGACAGTATGATATGAACTTAATCATTGTGGATGCAATGATGATATTGTCATAAAATAACAAAAACAATAGTAAACCTTATAGTTATATGTATAACTAGAAGTGCCCCGCGGCTTCACCCGCGTTAAAGACTTATTTTATTTACTTAAAACTTTTATTTTGTAAAAACCTTTCTATCATAAAAGACATCAAAGAAGTAAAAGCCAAACCGTTTCAAACTTTGAACCCCCGTTTCATCCCCTTAAGAAGTGAATTTTGAAAAATCCTTTCTTAGCGGATACCTACGTTATAATAACTATCTGCATGCCAAATTTCAGCGCAATCCGAAACAATATTGATTTCAGACTTTGATACCCCACTTCACCCTTTTAGGGGTGGCATTTTGAAAAAGTCTGAAACACGTACTTAACTTATTTATTTACAGAAGTACTTGTGTGAAGTTTCGAATAGAAATGACTGTCTTATCTTGTTTCTCCATACAAACTTTGAACCCCCGTTTCATCCCCTTAAAAAGTGAATTTTGAATAATCCTTTACTAGCAGATACCTATGTTATAATAACTATCTGCATGCCAAATTTCAGCGCAATCCGAAACAATATTGATTTCAGACTGTGTTACCCCACTTCATCACTTCACCTACTAGACCTTTCTGTGCCCAGTCACAAAACTAGCAGGTTCAAAGGTAGTTTCAAATATAGTGCCGCAAAAATTTGGAATAATCTGCCTCTGCCAATGCGTACAAAAATTAGTTGTATAACATTTAAACGTAAAGTAAAGGTATTTTTATTTCAACGCAATAAACATTCATTTGAAGCTATCTACAAGACCAAATAGCCTAACAATTAAAGACACGCCTACACACACACACACCCTCGCTCAATCACATACCTACACACACACACAGGCACACACTCACGGATATGATCAGACATAAAAAATGGTTATTATTTCCTTGTTATTCTTTGTTGTTTTATGTGTAGAGTAGATTACAGAAATGTTTTTTTATATAAAAGTATGTTATCTTTATAAGTCCCGCTTTCTACCTACACGCCCGACGACCACCTTAGTTCGGGAATGGGATAAACTGAAAATCAGCCCTGCATAAACCCAGTTTGCGCAGTATAGTGCTGAGTTTATTCCTATCGCATATTAATAATAATAATATTATATCTGTTCAACATTTTAAATTTAAGTAATTTAATGTATTTATTTTCAGTAATTGGAAATAAATGTGTTTGTATTTGTATTTGTATAATTTAAGGGGTGGCATTTCGAAAAAGCCTGAAACACGTATTTACTTATTTTTTTATTGAAGCCCTTGTGTGAAGTTTCGAATAGAAAATACTATCTAATCTTGTTTCTCCATACAAACTTTGAACCCCCATTTCATTCCCTAAAGGGGTGAGTTTCAAAAAATTATTTCTTAGTACTACACCTTTACGTACTAAGACAAATATACCCTTCAAATTTCAAGTTTTTGCGACCAGCGGTTTAGGCTGTGCGTTGTCTGTCAGTCAGTCACTCAGTCAGTATGTCAGGACAAAGATTCTTATGGTATTAGATAAAATATAGTATCGCACCGTGGTTTAATTGGCAGAGCACTTGGGCAGGTTCGAGTCCCGTCGTACGATGAAATTTTGGATTGTGGGTAACAATGTATACATACTCGTATATACTGGACAAACACAATATAACTTGGGTAGTTGGGTAAAAAATCTACTACGACGGACACTTTTGCATGTAATAGAAATGCAGGGCCTTCTTGTCCATATCCTTTATATTATAACTATAGCCATTTACATATTCTTATAAGTGTAGATTATGTTAACCATACAAAGTTTTTGCTATGTTGAGATTATAATTGATATGATTTATTTATGATTTCTGACATGTGCGTATTAATATTGCCTTCATATAGAATATGAGCTTTGAACTTTGATTTGAATTTAAGTTTATTACTCGTATGAGGTCGCTTGATCTCTTACTAATGACAAAAGTATCAAATCTAGACCCAAAGTCGAGGCAGCTCAATTTTAGAGTTCCAAAGTCTGGACCAATTAATTTAAGTTATTCAAACGTTGTAACTCAGCTTGACCACGACTTGCTCATAACTCAGTCTTGGGGACCAATTCTGATTCTTGATTCTGATATAGATAGTTTATTAAGGTATACGTTACTACTAATCATTATTATACTTATTTTACATATGACTTTAATAAATGAGATGTATGTCGTGAATGCGCATACGCGAAAACGCAACGACGATATGACAGGAATATTTTCTAGAATACTGCATTTTTAAGGTTCTGTACTACTCCAAGTACCAGGCCACTCAGAAAGTAATGCGAAAATAATTTTTTTTGTATGAAGCCTTGCCTGATTATAATTTTTTTTTAAAATGTGGTTACTAACAAGTAATAAAATCTTTTTCAAAAATAATAAAACCGACTTCATTACCACAAACAGGCACTCAAAAGCAAAAAATAAATTACTTAATATAATTATTATAAACGCTACCCAAGTCGGTGCCAGCCAAGTCTATTGGATAGTAGATAGATACTATGTATGTAGTAGTAGTAAGTAGGTAGATACATGTAGGTAGTATCTAACTACTACCTATTAGACTTGGCTGACACCGACTTCAAATAGATAAGTGGGTAGCGCTTATAATAATTATATTAAGTAATTTATTATTCGCTTTTGAGTGCCTGTTTGTGGTAATGAAGTCGGTTTTTTTTTGTTAAAGATTTTATTTTACTCTTTTTAGTGCAAAACAAGTTTTAGTTAAATTAAATGCATCTATAAAATGTCGTGTCTGGGCCGTTATAAGCTGACGGATATATACTTTGTGAAAATTTCATGTATGTAGCTATTACGGTTATGAAGGTACATCTGTAAAGTGCGCACATATAGACACACGGATGCACGGACGGACGGACGAACGGACAAAAAAGTCTCAGAAAGTGTTCATATGGTACCCTTTGGGTTCGGAACTCTAAAATGCCGCGCTAGTGAAAATATTCACTAGTTATAATGATGTCATCAAGGTATCAAAGGAAAATGTCCAAAATGGCCCTGTGCAATAAAAGCATCTGACACGCACGATAATTAATTGTCTATTTTATTACAATAATTCCAAATACTTTTATAACACGGACTAGTTGTATACCAAAATGAATATTAAATGTATTATTTGCGATTATTAACATTAATTGCCGCCATACGGCCCACACAGTCTAAATCACTGTACTACGTTATAAGAGTTGGCACTTCCTTACATTGTTAATACCCGAATAATGAAAGCACTGTGTAGCCAACCTAACAACGAAAAGTATTATTTACGTAGTAACTATTATATAATCTGTGGTTTATTATGATATATATGATATATGATTATGCTTATTTTTTTTTTTTGCAGTGTTGGTTGGTACAAAGTACGTTCATAATTCTGAGTTATTTATGTATGCAGTGTCGCGGGCGGGACTGATATAGCCGCCATCTTCGCCAAACGTCATGTCATGTCAAAAAATATTAGGTATGCTCAAAAACTTTGCACATTAACAAGACTTTGCCTGGTAGAACATTCCTGTGAAGACAAATTAATTTTCCCCACCTTTATTTCTATTTTGCTCAGAGTTATCGTAAGAATATCTGTCAATAACACGTAAATTTAAAAAATTAAAACCACCCCCAACTGATTTGTATATGTAATCCGAGTTTGTAATCAAAGCATATATAATATATATATGTATATGTATATGTATAACTTTGTACATTGAGACCATTCCAAGGAGATGTCTCAGAATTAGATCAAGCTTACCATATTTTTGCAATATCATTGAAGTAACAAGATACTGCGACAGCGCCATTTTGATTTTTTGACGTCCGCGGTCAAAGGACTACGAGCTTACGAAAGGTGCTATCGTAGTTTTTCTTAACCAAAAAAGAGTTGATAATATTTAAACGGCTGAACAGATTTTCATGAAATAAAGCTAAGAACACTCTCGACGAAGACGTCTATCAAACAAAACAAACTAAATCAAAATCGGTTCATCTGATTGGGCGCTACGATGCCACGATGACAGACACACAGATACACAGATACACACGTCAAACTTATAACACTCCTTCGTTTTGCGTCGAGGGTTAAAAACCAAAATCAACGTGAAGAAAGATGTAAAATATTATTCAAGGTCATTTTTTTGTCTTCAAAAGTATATGCAATAGCAACCTCTATTTTGTATAATCTTCTTGGGACTCTTCTTCTAAAACCAGTACATTCTCCTATGTTTGAAATATTTATCTCCATATCTCTGAAGATACTAATGAGATTTCGATAAAATTAAAATGGAACCACCTCGGAAACGTACCTTACCTATTAAAAAAAGAATAATTTGAATCCGTTCACAATTGACGGAGTAATCGCGTAACATACAGAACAAAAAAAAAACCAACAGACGAATTGAGAACCTCCTCCTTTTTTGTGAAGTCGGTTAAAAATACCTTCGTTTGAGTTTTTAATTTAGCTCCACATTTTTTTAAAGCTAAATTAAATTGTCGTGTTTTTTCATATTCACGCGAAGACTTTACGATTTCAAATGTGGCCTAAAACCGGATGAGGAGTTTGATCGTTTTCAAATGGCATTTATGTATGAAAGCCTTTCTAAAGCAAACATCTACCGTTGGCATAATTAATTTAAATGCAGTCGTCTAACTTTTAGGGATGAAGAAAGAAGTGGTCGTCCTTCGACGGCTGTTACCAAGAAAAACGTGCTAGAAGTGAAAAATTTAATTCAAGAAATCAGACGAATTTCATACGAAGAGATTCAGCATATATACACGAGGACCTTTGAGTGAGAAGGATAGTTTCGCGCTGGGTGCCGTACCACCTCACCGAAGCTCAAAAGCAGGCCCGTGTGGAATGGTGCCGTGACATGATTCATAAATTTGAAGCAGGCTGGTCTCAGCACGTTTACGACTTTGTGACAGGTGACGAATTCTGAATTTATCAATACGATTCAGAAAAAAAGTGTCAATCGACACTTAGGCTGTTTCAAAGCGATCCTACGCCTACCAAAGTGAAGCGATAGAGAAGCGCAGGGAAAATTTAGATCGCTAGTTTCTTCACTTTGACGGGGTCTATCTGGTGTTGATTCCATTACAAAACTAAAGCAGCATCAATGTTGAAAGATATATTACGAAATACCTTCAATTTTTACTGCAATGAGCAACAAGCGACCGAGCACCGGGCTCCGCAAGCTACTGCTTCACCGCTACAATGCGCCTGCGCACTTTGTGCTCAAAACATGGGACTTTCTGGACACCATACCTGTCAAAGTCTTGGGTCACCCTCCTTACAGTCCTGATCTGGCACCGTGTGACTTCTTTTCATTTTCATTATTTTATAAAAAAATAACTGAAAAGGCTTCAGTTTTTATAGCTGGAAGTTGAGTTAACAGCGTTCGAGAAGCCGTAGAATGTAGAATATATATAATAAGGTGTACGCGGCGGACTGGAAAAAGTGTTTAAAAAATTGGTTCAGATGCATTAAAATTTGTACAGGGGCTGGTGAAGAGATCTTTGAAAAGATTTAATAAAAATATTTTATCCATATAATTGGTTTTTCAGTTTCTCAAAACTTTCTGAGTGTCCGAAGTATATTAACATTTAAGTTGTTTCAATATTTCACTTTTTTTATATAAAAATTGTCTGAAGTACTGAAACACACAGTTACATGTATGGTTGGTTTTAACCCACTTTAATATTTTTTTAATACATCTTTTAATAATTTTTTTAATAATATAGTCAGACGTAAACGTTTGGATGACAGCTAAATGGTTCATTACTTTTGTTTTTTTTTAATTCAAAGCGTTAAAATTCTGCTTTTGCTATGTTTACTTGATAATTGGTTATGATTTATTTTATGATTTATGATTTTGACGTGTATATGTGCGTATATTAATACTGCCTACATAATGAATAAATGCTTTGATTCTTGAACATTATTTCTGTAAAAAGCCGGTGTACATTTTTTTCTTTATATTATATTTATATTTATAATATTAATAATAATAATATTTATAAATTATTATATTTATTTTTAAGTATGAGAAATAACATTTACATCTAAGTATACAGAATCACTTGGCAAATCACTAATAGATATTGATATCAATAAAAAAAAGATTGCGTTACGAAAAATATCTACACTATAGATACTGCAGAATTACCCAGAGCCAAACAAACTAGCCATCGAGACGGACATTAATTTGAGGGTACCTCTGGGAAAACTTCTAGCTACCTACGACGGACGCCAAATTAGGGTGCTCTCCAACAAAATCATTTATATCAATTCCCAGCGACCGTCGGAATTATTAAAACCGCAGCCTGACCGCATAGTGTAAAGGCTTCTAATTAACTTGACTCTACGCTAAGCTAGTAATTCTAAACTGACCAATTTAAACCTTATAGACGTTGAAATAAGATGCTATTATTACAAGGTGAGCACTTGAGCAGCTGGTGCTAATATAACGCCTTCTAACTTATGTTGCCCTGGTGGTTGACGCCTTGAACGTTACGAAATAAGAGCTATAAATAAGTTAGAACGTGACGTTGGTTTATTAGGTTTTTGAAAGAAACGTTTTAGAAACTGCAAAATAGATTAAAAAGTAGAAAATGAATGGTAGCCTATTTATCAAAAATAACAGTATGTAAGGTAGGTTGCGATAGATGCACTCCGTCACTGCCGTCTTCCAATTCCAAATAAACACGATCCCATCTTATATACCGCATTGTCATTTAAGATCATGTGAGATAGTGGTCAAGTGCTTGACTGTATTATTCCTCCGGTGAAGGAAAACGTCGTCAAGAAACCCTCAACTCCCACGGTGGTGCATGCTGGTGGAACACTGTCTAGTAGCCGTCTGGCTAGCTACCCTCAAGTTAGAAAATCTCTCGCCACACATTTAATGTGTTCCGGTGTTCCGTTCCTTGAGAGCCAGTTCCCTTTCTAGGCCTAGTGTGCGACCGCATCATCACTTACCAACAGGTGAGTTGTGGTCAAAAGCTAGCTGATATGACATAAAAAAATATATATAAAAAAATTCTTAGAAGAAGTTGGTAGTTAATTATTTTTTGGTAATGATCACTGGTATGATATCAGATAACGTAGGTATATGTATGTTATACAACGTAAACATAGTTTATCTGGCTCAAAATATCTTTCGCAGTTTGCAATAGATCTCAGTATCAAAATATGTGAAATATTTTTTATCTACCACACACTAATGACCACACAAAGTTTTCACACCACAATCAATGGATGCCGCAATCTAAAAACAATTTTTCTTTAATCACGTCACTCGATGTTCCTTTGTTACTGCCACCAATTAAAAACGAATAAATCGTTCGAATTTTAAAAGCTTCAATATAACTTTTTCGCTGTGGTGTCTACCCGCAGCGTTCCGATTTTAAATTAAATGTTGGATCCAGATCTCAGATATCTGAGGCTCACTTGCACAGACCAGAATTAACACATATTGTTATAATCCAGGGTTAAGCAATACACAAGAAAGACACAAATCAACATAAAACGATAATATACGATGTCTACATAAATATTTACATAAAGGATTGCCTTACCTAAAATATTGTCGAGAGGAATAGAGATAAATATTGCAATAACTCACTCATACATTATTAGATCGCAGATATTGTATATAACCTGGATATAACCCTGGATTATAAAAATATGTGTTAACTCTGGTCTGTGCAAGTTAGCCTTATAGTTTAAGTACTAGTACCTAAGTACGCTAGTTAAGCTCCGCTGTTTTTATAGCATGATTCTATTTCAAGCAACCCCTACACTATTGATATAAAATTATTGACAATTTAAGCCGCAAGACTAACACGGGCTGTTCATGATATTTAGCGTACTAGTATGTAAATAAAACATTTATATGTAGGAAACGAACAGTACTTACTAGATTCTCATTTTCAGAATTATGGAGATGATGAAAAGTGTCTCAATGTATGTATTCATATTCAGCTGTGGTATAAATAAATAAATATATATAAAGTAAGTCATAATTTTATGTGTAGTTAAGCCTGCGCATAAGTAACACAATGAATTTTATGAAGAAATTTGACTTATTTTAAAAATTTTCATTATTAATTGTCGGTATCGATCACTATTTGAGTTACATTCGTATTTGAATTTATTTTCACTGGCATTAATAAATGTTTATTTTCAAGATGATCATATTATGATAATTTCACATTTTAAAATATGATGTACTTATAAAATAAGTAAATATAAATATATATGGTGATTAATTCAAATTTTGATTGTTAATTAACGTACAACATGTAAAATCTTTATTATGCTAGAAAATGTCAATACTTATACATTTTCAACCAACTTCCCAAAAAGAAGGAGGTTCACAATTCGTCTGTCTGTGTTTTTTTTTATGTTACGCGATTACTCCGTCAATTGTGAACCGATTTGAATGATTCTTTATTTAATCGGTAGGGTTCGTTTCTGAGGTGGTCCCATTGTAATTTCATCGATATCTGATGAGTATCTCCAGAGATATGACGATAAACGTCTTAAACTTGCTACTAAAACTGACTCGCGCGGTATGAAAGTCGGTTGTTTTAGTTTTTAAACTATCTTAAATATACAATAGTAAGAAAGATAAATTTTGTTTAGCAAGGCTACCAATCACAATGTTACTGTAAGCTAAGCATCCTGTTTCTTAGGTAGCTAGATAATAAAAAAATATAGGAAAACTTATAAGCATTAAATCATTCGTAAAATATAATAGTTAATATAACATTAAGTACTCAGGTAAATAGGTTTTTGTAAAGGCCTTAATAGAAATAAAAATGCTTTTAATTTTTTATAATTATTTATTTTTAACATGTAAAGTAAGTACAAATTAAAATAAGGCAAAATATATAATTAAACAACAAACAAATAATAATTACAAAAAGAATCAATCAGCTAGTCTGCATTCTGTTTTTATTTACTTATTGTGTTTACGGTTTGCCTTTACAGTAACATGCTTATCACATTTCTGGTTTCAATCCAAATTTTCAGTTCAAATAAGATGCAGAAAAGTGATCTTCAAATCACAATACTGGCATGAAATAAAGAAAAAAGGGTCCACTAACGCCACCTATCTTCATCTCCTAATTTTATCTACCACTAAGTAGATACTTAGAATTCAGCTTGCGTCGGTCAACCCTTGCCGGGGGCCTAAATTATACGTTTTGCCAAATTGTCGGCCTATCTGGATGATTTGAAGATGTCTGCTCTGTGTACAATCTTGTACAATAGTAACGAAAAATGTTATCTTTATTTTTGTATACAATTATTATCATTTTCTAAAAGGTACATGATGATGCAGCAGAAGATGAAACATGCGATAATAAATCACACCCATTCACGCGATTCACAAAATACACCTACCTACCAAGTTTCAACTGTGTAGTCTTAATAGTTCGGAATGAAGTGGTTGTGACATATGCAAAGACAGACAAACAGACATGACGAATCTATAAGGGTTCCGTTTATTGCCATTCGGCTACGGAACCCTAAAAAAGATGATTGCACTAAATGTGGTTTGGAAAAAATATATTTTGCTGCGCATCGTCTCACTGTCGTATATATTTCCAGACAAGCACGATTTTGACATTTTTTGTCATTTTGAATTCACATATTTGTAAATTAATGTTTAAGTATTTTAGTTCGTAAGGTTTTTTTTTGCACTTGACCACAATCGTAAAAGATGTCGAAGGTAAGAAGTAACGATGCGGTCTAATATAAAGAGAGCTTGACTGGAAGCTTAGAATGTGACAGGACAGTGAGTAGACACGAAACCACAGCTATTAATATTCATTATTAAACTGTATTTTAAACTTCAAATTATAAAATTCAATTTTACATCCTGCTCCCATTTTTCAGCCTCTCTCAATTAGTCTTATAATTTTGCATGTGCCCAACAGGGTCCATAATGATCTCATGTACCTAGATATCTAGATATAAGAACTTTATGTGCAACAATTATGGAAGCAATAAAGTATTGAGCATTATAGATACTAGACTAATAAATAATTTTGTATGATAAATAATAAATAAAATGTTCTAAGTAACTTAGCATTTCTCAATAATACACGTAAAAAACCACGGGCCAGTACGTAAAATATTTACAGCAGACCTCTAAACTTCGCTAATAAGCAGCCTCTTACATTTTGACGTTACGAGAATGACAAGCTCGTTAGACGTAGGCACTTAGCCACTAGACGGAAAACTTGCTTTTCTACCCGACGGTACCTCGGAGTACACTTGAAAAGTTAATAATTCTCAACCCGCTCCGAGCACTTGTCTGATTCTCCATTCATATTCATATTTATTTCGTTTCACCTATTCGCTTTGGGACTTCACGAATTTAAATTTTGATTTTAACAAGACAAAGCGGACGTACTCAGGCTTAATGTTTTCGCTAGACTGTAAAATAAAATTAAATGACACTAAAAGGTCTTAAAAAAACTGTTGATGCATCTGCAATTTAGTGTCTGGTGTTGTTTTGAGGTTTGCTGTTCCAGTTTTATTACAGTTTTCACAAATTCAATGATGTAAATGAGAAGGATCTACCAAATAAACGTTACAATTTTTCTGATATAGGTTTGTTTTCAAATGACCTAGACTTAGTATGTCATTACCACACATTCTTCATTAGTCATAGAGTACTTGTATTACACCAAATATTATATGAAGGGTCATATGAATAGCCCCATCCTGAATACGTCGTAAACAAGCAACGCGGCATAACTTACACTCGCCAAACAAATTGTTTGACGGCGTGGAAGCTCCAAAATGAACCTATTTAAGTATTGTTAATAAGAAAATCTTATATTAATGTAAATTTGATGCGAGATGAGCTTTTGTTCAGTTTTGTGAAGGAAATTTCGTCTTTGTGTAAGGAAATGTATGAAAACCACATTTTCATTTACGGATCAAAAGGTGCGTATGCATTGAATAGAGAGGGTGTTATTATTGAAATTCATTGCTTTTGATACGAATTAAAATAAATTAAGGGATAAAGGAAGTATTCAAAAGTATAAAATATATTTTACATAATAGAGAGACAGTATTAAATATAACATAACCTTACAGTGATCAAGGCAACGCCTGGAAAATAGATCCGAAGTTCGGGCTCAGTTGCGTGTCTTGGGAGAGGCCTAAGTCCAACTTATGCAGTGGACTGACACCGACTGATGCATGCTGATGTTCTTATGTGTTTGCACCGCTATAAACTATTGCCAAGCAAAGTTATTGACGTTGAAAGTTATATACGCTTGACTACTATTTCACTTGTTAGTTTGTAACGATGTGGTCGAGGACGGTAGTAAGCTAGGGCAAGAATGGGAACTGATCCTCAAATAAATAAACATTACAATATTGGACGTCTAACAGACAGTCGACCATTGCACGTGAGTCAAACCGTATAAATAATCAAAATTACAATATTGGATGGACTAAAGTTTAATCTTAATCTAATTTATATTTGACATCAAGTTAGCTAGTTAGATATATCAAGTTAAACGTTAGTGGAATGGAGGCTCCCTTATAAATCTTGAATTATTAATTCAAGCAAAATTACTGCGTCCACCGCAAGTGGAAGAATGCAATCACCATTCGGTTAATTAATAATTCTAGACCGGTCTGAGGACATAAAGTCTGCGGTTCTCAGTCTACCCTTCCCACAGCCCTCAATGTAGTATGGACGCTATTACCTATTTTAGTCACGAGTCCATGCATTCAAGTTTTAGAGTCGTAGGTGATTGTATACGTGATTGTACGTAAGATTTATCATCATCGCTATCATTTAAGCTTAAAACTGCACAATAGGATGCCTATTCTACCACTTACATTAGTGTAAGTGTAACACAAATAGTGTAAAGATATTACTTGACTTGACACTATTCGATATGCTATTAATGATCCATATAATTAATATTCAATCTCTGCGACTGCAAAATATTGCCTAATAACGATTATTGCAAACTGTTTTTGGTAAAGTATATTTTATAAACATTTATAATATAACAGATTTTTAATGATGCTTTTGATAAAAAGCATCCTAATCTTATACGTCTTAGGTTTAAAAGACTGGTCTACGACAGGATAGTTGCATTGGTCTAAAGTTAGTTTATCCAGCGCCTCATATTACACCGTCTTCAATTTCCACGATTTAATCTAAGGCCACCTCGTGCGTTAGCCCTAAAACTGAACTTTCCATCAGCGCCTGAACTACGTCTATTAGTACTCCGTTTTAATACTGCCCACATTCAGTGAGACCACTCCCTACATATTAATTTTATGAGACTGCATATAAGCCAAGAATTTAGTCGCGTACTCGGTATATTTCGTATTGGAACAATTGAATAGAGTTCAGAGATCTACAGTACGGTTTGGCAGAGGACAGGGTATACATGTATTAAGTATTTATACCCTGGAGTCGTGGCGAAGCCTGGACAGTGACTAAACAGGCTTACCTGGTAAATTCCTCTTAGTCGTAGCCAAAAGACAAGAATAGCTACTATGTTATAATTTACGGTGGTAATTATTTTGCCAGTCCACCTAGAGTCCACCTACCACTACTTTTTCTCTTATCATGTCGTTATAGAACCGTGTAAAAAATTATTTTCGGTTTGAAAGGCAAAGTGCCCAGGTAAATTTACTTTTGGCGGTTAGAAATTAGAGGACAGTAAAACATTCATAGTGTTTAAAAATCATATAGCTGGTTATTTTATCCTGCATTATAATACTTTTATTGATATATACCATTAGGACCCTTAATGTTGCACTTTTTTATATCTTATAAGCTAGCGTTCGACCAGTATGTCGCCTGGTGTCATAGATGGCGAACACGGTAGGCCTAGAGTCATCATCATAATCAGCCGATATCAGTCCAATGCTGGACATAGGCTTCTCCAAAATACGCCACTGAGCCCTAAAATAGAATTGGCCTAGGCCCTAGGCTTAAACTCTGTAGAGTTTTCGAACCGAAACATTTTTTTTTTACCAATGGCTTTATGATGATAGGTCAATAAAAGTCTAATTAACATAATATGCTTCATTTTCAATATATTTTTTTATTATTACTGTGTATCTTAATTAATATAAGTAAAAAGTTAACCTAAAAATAAAACTAAAATATTAACTACGACTTAAAATTAAAATAACAACAACAAATTAAAAACAGAATTTAAGTCGCTTTCTGCTGTTAGAGTACCCAAAAGGCTGGCGACATTACCTCTTTGAATGGCGAAACTAATACGTTACCCGAGGTAAGCTTCAATAATAATTTCAATAATTGTAAAAAATTAAAGTATCCAAATAAAATAAAACAATGCAATTGTTTGTTCAAATTATTTAATGTTCTACACAAAGCCCAATCCTATTAGGGAAAATAATAGAATTGTAAAGCATTAAACATCATTATTATTTACAACCAATAAGCTTACGAATACATGATATCTCATTTGAGATATTGAAATATATTTTTGAACCTACCTTTTACCATTTCAAAAGCCACAACAAAGCAAAATTTAATCCACACAATTTTAAATCTATATAAATCTTACAGCTGCTTAATCCTACAGCTGGGTAAGGCGTCCATTACACGGTAGGTTATCCGTCATTCAAAACCAAAAGTCATGACTGATGGTTGGTCATGCAGCAAATCAAAGTATGTAAATATCGGTCAGTCACCGTCTGTCATCCCATTACACCATCAGTTATCCATCAGTCACAGCCGTGACTGCCAGTAAGCTGACAGCAAAACCTATTGGTAATGGACGCTTAAGGAAAAGGTAAAGAAAATTACCATTTTAGTTATTTTTCTGTTGATGATTTTAATATAATTACCTGACATATTATTGAATAAGTATTTATTTTAAATTTAGAGTTTTTATATACGATGATTTACGTGCACTTCTTCTTCTTCTTCTTAGTTACTTTTACTATTCGTTTTGTAGGATAGATAGTAGTCCTAAGCTTAGATCTTCTAAACTACGCGACGAAATTAATGCGACTTTCATCAATAGATAAAGTGCTTCAAAACAAAGATTCAAAAATTCAACGAGGGCAAAACCGCGGAGCGCAACTTGTTACAAATATTTTATATCATCATCATCATCATTATCAGCCGGTGTCCGTCCACTGCTGGACGTAGGCCTCTCCTCTTTATTTGATGGAATCCAAAGAGAATCTATATACTACGTAAATTGGAATCCTCGGAACGAACGCGGCTACCGCGAGTTGATCGCGCTCGTCCGAAGGAGAAGTGATTACGCTCTAAATGGCGTTTTGTTACAGATAATTATCCGAAAATGTAACAGGGACTAGTAAAACTAGGCCTATGTCAAATATAATATATGAAGCACTCTTGCGATTACCAAATTTTTCCCATAGCACAGTTTGCTCTGTGTCACCTCACATCGTTTGATGAAGGTGTATTATATAGACATAACAAATATAATAAGTCATATGAAGATTGATATGAGTGAGCTCTTATGAATGTTTGACTTATTATTGCGTTTGACACAGAGACCTAGGATTTCACTTAACGTTCTGAAATCCTAGGTCTGAACACTATCTCGTGGTACCTGAGCTTTATAGCCTCGGCCGATGTTAAATGTAACCAATGTCAATTTCAAATTCTTTAAGGGTTTATAAGTCTTTTGTTGACATGTTATTTATTTTTATTTATTTATTCGGCCAACCAATAATAGTAAAATTCTTATAAAAGTAGCGTAACACAATACTTTAATCACCGCATGCTTTTGCAAGTATGTAACTTATTAATGGATGAAGCCACTGGCTCCTGAAACACAGTTATACTATACTAGTTCAGGAGCCAATGGATTCAACGATTATTATGTACATAAATGGTATTAATTTCACTCCTCATAAAATTTTGAATACCAAGAGGATCATATGCAAATCGATTTTTATCAAGTAAATAAACTCCAAAGAATTAACAAAAGTGGTCGACATACATTTTAATCCACAATTGGGTGGTAAACAATTGTCATCTTTAATTTTATCCGGTAAACTACTCACGATTATGTGCGTAGTTATTAATGAGAGTACTTTTGACCTTATTAGGTCATAAGTCGATAGATATGGGTTTGTTCCTGTTTGTCCCCTTAATCTGTCCCCTGTGCGAATACTCACGATACATTTAAAATGTTATCAATTTGCAGACAAGTCTGTTAATATTTAACAAAACGTAGACTATGAACCTTAAAAATTAAATAGTACATTGAAACGTCCCCAGACGATTGTTCTAAGAATATAGAAGAAACTAGTTAAAAGAGTCTGCACTTTAATTAATGTTTATGAAGGGAATATAATGACTTAGAATTATTAATTTTGTGAAATTTAAAACTTAATTTTACCGATGTCTAACACGAAGAAACGTTTAGTAGACGATACTTTACTTAAATGCTTATTTGTTAGCTGATGACTTTGTTCAGCGCGAAAATGTTTAGTATTTTTCATTAATGTGTAAGAAACGAATGTACGTATTGTTAAATTGTTTAAATAGAGATGTTTTGAGATATTTTCATAAATTACTATGGGGACGTATTTAGTTGTACCAACCCCATTTTCACAATTTGTTTTTTTTTTTACTTTTTGGCTTTTTTGAAACAGTTGAAACAAATACCGATGCTTTATATAATTTTTTTTATGGTAAAAGGTAACAGGACAAGCACGACGCTCGCCTGATGGTAAGCGATGATGTCTACCTATAACAGATACAGCGGCATGCAAAATTCTGAACGGTAAAAATTTTGCATGTTACTGCACCGCGCCTGTTACTTTGAGACATAAAGTTGTTGATTCTCACATGCCTTGTAATTTCACTGGACACCTTGCCATTTCAACCAAAATACATTCCTATTTCACGGTTGAAAATTAATTGGCAAAATGGTGGTACCGCCCGAGGCGGACTAGCAGAAGTCCTACCACTACAATAATTACATTGCTAACATACCTATCATAAAGAAATCAAGAAAGTTGCAGGAAGGAATTAAGAATGTTGCTAGACAACATGCGCTTGCCATGATTACATAATGTGCAACCCACATTACTAGTATGTATCCCCTCCAACTAAGATACATATGCTTGTGTCTGGAGAGGGTTCACGTCAATAGTGTAATGGGTGTGAATAGAACTCACGACCTCTCGATCGCCAGGCTTGATACCTTAGCCATTGGCTGAATTTAGAACCTGCTCCTTTTTTTAAGTCGGTTAAGAAGGAGTTTATGCCATATCTACAAATAGCTTGTATCTCATCGATCTCAGTGTCTAGACTTCCTATCCTACCCGACTAAAATGCCATTCGCTACATGAAATATCAATCGCTGATTGGTTAATGTTTCGTGCGACGAAAATGGTGCTATAAATCTGGAGGAAACCGATTACATTTATTATGTCTCTTATAATTATTAATTCTCTAATATATATGACTTTTCACACCTGATCGGCGTTCAGCAAATGAATGCCAGTTATTTCACCGGCATTCACTCTCGCTAGCCTATATAGCGATTGTGATTTATACTTATTAATATACACCTATATTAATAGGTAGATAAGTATTTTTTGGTAAGAAATTATTACCAAAGTGGATAAAATACTTAACTCAATAGAGTAATAGCTCCCGAGTCGGGTGGTTTTTCAAATAGCTTCTATGGACCTAAGCTAAATTAATATTATATTTAGACACGAACAAAATGAAGCTGGTAAAATACGATACTTAGCATGAGTAACGATACGATCGTTACTCCTAATTGTCCTTTACATTACACTAGCTGTGCCCTGCAGCTTTTCCCGCGTTTACTTCTAGTTATAAACCTACCAATGTATATATTTTTGAAGTGAAAACTTCTTTCGTGGCGTTGTGAACTTTTTAGGATGGGTATCGCGTCATGACACGTGACCTGATCGAAAATTCGTAAGACGAAGGGAGAGTAGAAACTTTTTTTGGGATGGGTAAAAAATGTCATACCTCTTATCAGGATACGTGGTCACGTATTCCGCTTTCGAGATGTATAAATGAGCTTACAGAATAGCCCTACTGATCTAGTAATCGATCGATCGGTGCCGGCAGAAGTGGATACTTGAAAATTAACGTTGTGAATTTGGTCTACTCTCCTTCCGTTTTACGATTTTTTGATCAGGGCACGTGTCCTGACGCGAGGACCCGACGCGAGTTTACCATTTTTTACCCGTCCCAAAAACTTCACAACGCCGCTATAGAAGTTTTCACTTAAAAAAAACTGCATCATGTTATTCCAGAATAACGTTGTACACGTTGAGTACATTATAACAACACAATAATTACGCTACTACCTAAACATGCAGAAGTTTACTGCACTTGCGAGAACTTCGTATTATATTACGGTTCTTGTATGATGCTTCTCAGTAAAGCCAGACTATACAGGGATATTGATTATTCAACAGAGCTATGTTTTCCGCTTTTAGATATTACGTGGACCAAAAATATTAACTTTGGAGGGTTGATTTCAGAAATGCAACTAATTGTGAAGTATGTATTTCTTAGATTCCTAAGTAATAAGTTTAAAGGTCGGAGTTCAAGTAATGGTTGACTTGAGGAACAAAATTTAGCATATTATACCTATTGAAATTTTGGCTACTGCGGCCGACACCATGCACAAAAATTGCCCGTCTAGGTTTGTGTGTTCCGTTTATTACTTTTTAACGAGTTTCTCTAGCCTAGTGATATTTTTTATATCATCATCATCATATATATAAAAATCAATGCCACTTTTCGTTGTAATTTTATAACTCAAAAACGGGCTCACCTATCCAAACCAAATGTTTAGGCTTTGTTCGGACTATTTAGTAGATGGTTTATGTGAAGTTTGAACAAAATCGGTCGAGCGGTTCTTCATTTATCACATTTCACGAGGACTCAACGCGGGCAAAGCCGCGGGGCGCAGCTAGTATCATATAATAGGCTAGCGCTTGACCACCTGTTGGTAAGTAATGATGTGGGAGGTAGCACACTAGGCCTATAATAGGAACTGGCTCTCAAGGATAGCTGTTGGAACATATTAGATGTTTTGTCGACATATTTTTCATCTTGAGGGTGGTAGCTGGCCAGGCGGACACTAGAAAGAATTTTTTCTTTCTAGTGTCCGGACAAAACCTAACCAAAACAAAATCTCCATATAGTGTCTCCTCTGTACAGATAACATAACAAAACTTACGACTAATAATTACACTGTTATTTAAGGGCCAGCAAGGAATGTGGCGGCAGTACCATAGATTGGAATAATAGTTACTACGTAAAGCAGTGCTGTGGTTTCGTATCCTTTGCCTGACTTTGTTGAGATTGATTTTGTCTAAATTCCTTTTAAAGGATGCTGGATCAACTATTACATGGCAACGTTAGTTTAATGTTATTATAAATCTGTATTGATATCGTGTTGCTTTTAGACCGAATTAAGTAAAGTACGTCAGCAGAATATTATACATACTTCATAGTAAGTATAAAATAATAAGCATAGTTTTAAGAGTATTGAACATAAAACATAGATTAGTAGCGTAATTCAACTGTAACTTCAAAGATGTAAAATCAAAATTTTATAGTCTTTGTTATATTTACTAAAATGTATGAATATTGATCACACCACGTCAGCTCCACGTGAGTCTAACTCGAATTTGATATTGATATGCCAGTAGGCATCACCCCAGAAAAAGGTCTTGACTGTCCGAAATATGTACCATAAATAATGCAGGTTATTTTATCAATATCTATCTTTATTTTAATAAAATTATTAAAAACGGACTATTAAATATGAACTTAATCCAAATATTTACACCGCTCAAAATAGCGTATTCAGACATAAAGGGCAATATACCTTCAAAAGCTTTACAGAGCAAATAATCAGATCTGACGATATGGAAAACTTATATCAGTTCTTTTCATATGTGACATGTACGGAATGTCACAGGCGTGTTTCATTTGAAATGAGCTTTACAATACGTAAAAATGCGATTTTATAATATTCGTATGAGATACATTATTACGATTTTTATTTATTTTATAAATAAATAATAACTGTCCTGAGTACTTTTGATTTTAATACTAGGTATTATTGATTTTAATTTCAACTTTTATGATGACAGCTAAATGGCACATTACCTAAGTGTTTTAGGGTTCCGTACTTCAAAAAGTAAAAAAGGAACCCTTATAAGATCACTTTCTTGTCTGTCTGTCTGTCTGTCCATCTGTTCGTCTGTCAGTGTGTCACCACCGATTTTCTCAGGAACGAGTGGACCTAGCAAGTTGAAATGTATACCCAATGAGGTCTATAGTCCCTATTAGGTGTATAAAAACCAAGGTCTGGAGTCAACACAATAAAAAGTTATAGGCAAATTTA
This sequence comes from Cabera pusaria, assembly GCA_954871355.1. Lineage (NCBI taxonomy): Eukaryota > Metazoa > Arthropoda > Insecta > Lepidoptera > Geometridae > Cabera > Cabera pusaria. Next base: position 9,513,243 of record OX940893.1, read on the forward strand.
GATTTTCGCGAAAACTTGTAAGTACCAAAATTTACCTTAATTTTCAACTTTTTTTATTTTTCGGAATTTTTTCTTTATCTGTGCTGTAAGACCTAGCTTTTAACCAAAATTAACAATTTTAGGTCAAGCGGAAGTGGGTCGTAAACCTATAGGGTACTCCCGTTGATCTCCCGTAGAATCATGAAATTTGGCAAGAAGCAACGACTTACAGCACAAATAAAGGGAAAATTCCAAAAAATAAAAAAAGTTCAAAATTAAAGGGTGTCCCCATACATACATAGATTCGCCAATTAAGATAGGTCTCTGAGTTATATGAGCGCTCATACAATTTAGAGGTCTAGCTTAATTGGTACTAACCAACGTTGGTACGGAAGCCTCGGTGGGCGAGTCCAACACAACTTAACCGATTTTTTTTTAATTCAAAGCATTAAATTATTGTTTTGCTATGTTTAGATGATAATTGATATGATTTATGATATTATGTTCGTGTATTAATACTGCCAACATACTTACCAAATGCTGTAAACTTTAAAGTACAAGTATAAGTATGTGCCAAAGGCAGCTGTCATAGCTTAGGCAAGTATCTTGCTTGTCTTAATTCTAAAATAATAAACAAATGAAAATGATACCTGCAGCCCATGCTATAAAGTTACTAATAAGTTAACTAACAAACTAAATAAACTAATAAAACACGCTTTAAATAAAAATAAAATCGTTTAAAAAACTAAAAGAACCGACTTCAAATGCTGCGCTATTAATTTTCAGTACCAAGTTTGAGTTGTTTATCTCCATATCTCTGGAGATACTTATCAGATCTCAATGAAATTACTATGGTGCCACCCTAGGGATATCTTCTTTCCAACAAAGATGGTGTAACTCAGCCTAAAAGTATATCACTATGCTGTCAACAACAAGCGTTGTAGATATTACAGCAAACTATTTCATCACATTTCTCGTCACATACCGGGCTCCATTCAATCTCCGCAAATAACGTCAACACAATAGATAAGGCTACGCTTATCGTATAAGCGTGACTTCCGTCATACGCACGGTTCGCCCTTCCTTTTGAGGACTGCTTTACTGAGGAAAGCGGTATTACTCATTCATACCGAGTTTTTGTGGTTTCATTGCACACGACTGTGCTTTTTTCTAGAACTTTTTTAGAACTTTGTAACACAATTAATTTCACTATGCATTATTTTCGTGTAACTATGTATACAAAATATATTTCATAAGCCACAATTTTTTAGCCTACCTTAGTAATTATATTACATAGTTATATTTCGGCCGATTTGCACATCTTAATATATGCCTATGTGCCTATTTTTGTGAATAAACTATATTATTGTAAAGTTTCATCAAAATCCGTTCTGTACTTTTTGCGTGTAAGGCTAACAAATATCCATCTTCACATTCATCCATCCATCCTTACAAATTTTCGCATTTATAATATTAGCAGGATTATGACTTTTATGGAGGATAGTCACGGTTTCACTACTATCTTACCGGGTGATAAGTGACGATGTGTTCATGTTCCAAGATGTAGCACGCTTGCCTAGAAGATACCTATTTGCTAGCGCCTTGTAGACCCTCAGATGGTATCTTTAATCACAATCTTATCTCACGGGCAGTTGTCATATCATAGCCAGCAGAGAGAGGGCATAGAATAGTTATATAAACGAGCAAAATCGCGGGATATAGCTACTATAATGGTAGTGTGTATACCATTATTAGCTGAAACTCAAAAAGCGGTATTACCAATAAATAAAGAATTAGGTATAGATTCCCAAGTTTCCATCCCTTCAGAAACAGGCGTAGTACGGTAGTAAGGCTTACAGGATTATTGTTAGAGTTCAGTGCGTACCAAATCGCAGCCTGCTACGGGATTATTGGTTTAGTCAAAGTGTTGAATCATGATAAGATTCTGGGTATACCTAGGTACTTGCACGAATAACAATGAGTCGTACAGAACCAGGCGGTAATTAACGCACTTCAATATGACGCTCTACGAAGCCGAAACTAGCTGACTATCTCCCACATAGGCTGTTATCGTTATTTTTACCGCCGAGAATTGTAAATGTATTACATTATTAACCTAATTTTTCAACTTCGTAGAGCGTTGTCTTAAAGTGCAATATTTACCGCCGGGATTTGTATGTAGTGTAATGTAATGTAGTATCGTATAATAAGTCTATCTAAGTTGGTTAAAAATATATTAAAATTAAGTAATCTCTCTTTTTTATGGCAGATAGGCAAGTGTTTGCCCACTATATCACCTAAGTGTTAAATGAAGATGCGGTCAACGATGTAGCACGCTTCCTGTTCACTCGCGATTTGAAGATCCCCGAGTTGCAGCTATCATGTCTATTCATCTTGGTGAGTTTGGAACGATTGGGTGAACGTTTGGAAAAAGAAACAGTAAAATCATAAGACACGTGAGGCTCAACATACAGATAAAATAGATGCATAGATGTCTCAAGGAAAGGCCACCATTTTGTCCATGATTCAGACAGCGTTAGACAAGTCAGGCTGGTCTTGTTTTTTTCTTTATGTTACCTATTATTATAGAAATATCTCGCATTTTTATTGTTTAAGCTCACGTAGGTATATTTTGAAATGTATTGTGTTTATAAACGGGTATTTAACGTGACTTTGCGATATAGTGATTGACATAATATGTTTCAGCTTTATCCGGAACTTACTATATTTACTCGTACATCACGTAAGACACGTCAAATTTCCGTTTTCAAACATAGTAAATATTTCATTTTTGCTATCATTTGATACACATCATTATTCGTTGAAATAAGTATCTATATAATATAAAATTATTATACCATGAATCATAACTTCATTTGCATTATCATAAGTAGAAATCAAAACCGATGCATTTGACCCCTACATAATACAAGAGCTCGTTATTCTCAAGCTGATCGTTATAATCGTATAAAATAAATTAAAACTTCACATCACAATTTAATGATGTCATACTAAGCTCTTGTGATAAATTTGTCGTTAGGGACGACAGGACATTATTAAAATACCACATTTCCAACACTCTCCTAATTAAATTTCACACAAGAGACAATGCGAGCAGTTAAATTTTACAACCCTACGAGTTTCATCAGTGAAAGTTTATAGTTGGTTTATAGCCGGCCGATTATGCTGAGGACTTGGGCGTTGACAAATATTAAACTGGTCGCACGAATGTGATATTTATGACTGTGTTTAGAAGTTTTTTTTTAAATATCTTGTTACCTTTTGATTACTATCTCGCCTGTTAGTAAGCGATGATGTGGTCGAAGATGGTGAACACGCTACGCCTAGAATACTCTTACTCTGAAGGACTATATGCTGCTGGAAGACCGTAAGGTTATGGCGGCAGATTTTCTCTTTGATGGTTGTAAGCATCTTTTTAACCAACTTTACAAAAAAGGAGGAGGTCCCCAATTCGACTGTTTTTTTATGTATGTTACCTCAGCACTCCGTCAAATCTAAACCGATTTGAAATATTATTATTTTGATTGAGAGAATATGCTTTCCGTTTGGTCCCATTCAAATTTTATCAAGATCGGATCGGATCGGATCGGATCATCTCTGAAGATGTGAGCATAAACAGTATACATTAATTTGATACCTCGATGACATGATTACGGCTAGTGGAGATTTTTACTATCGCGGCATGTGAAGTTGGTTTTTCGTTTTGTACAAATCATACATTATTTAGTAGCAAATCAGACGGAATATCGATATAATATCCTCCTACCACCTGCGTATATATTAAGTCGATATTTATTGTCATATAGAAATGGTAATATATGGGTGGAATCATAATCATCTTCCTACCCTTGTCTCATTTTAAGTGGGGTCGGTGCAACATGTCATTCTCTTTCGTTTGGGTCTATTCATTTCCGCATCCACTCCATATAAAGGAATATGGGTTTTAATTTAATTTACCGAATAATATGCGTATACAGCTATTAACTAGTATATAATTGCATTTGAAAGCGGGGAAAAACGTAATACATGTAATAAGCCTTGAAAATAAACTTTTTAGACACTCGAACTAATAATGCTTGCGCTGCAGTGTATCGTGCAAATATTCGAGAATGAAAAAAAATATTATGCGGTTGTGTTGTTTTCAAAGCTATTTTCAACAAACTTTCAAAAAGAACTAGGTTTTCAATCTGTTTATATTTTTTTATGTTTGTTACGCCATTACTCCGCTAATTATGAAACGATTCCAAGAATTATTTTTTTAATGGTCTTCATCGTGTTACGTGTGTGAGTCTGGCTCGGACAGTGCCAGTTTAATTAGTTTTTAAACTCAATACTTATTGTAATGTGATTCTATAAATATTGTCTAATGAAAGTCGTCTGTTTAATGCCAGAACCTTGATACTGCTACGGCGCTACGCGCTACGGTAACGCACTATATGAAGCACGATACTACAAGCTACGACGCATACTTACTCATAATGTAGTTGGAGGCTCTTTGCACTCACCTCATCTTGAACTTTAAGAGAAGCCTAAAATAATTGGATGAAAAAAATAGATTTTGTACATCTAAAATTAAAATGCTACTATCTATTAGTTCTATAGGAAAATTAAAAAAAAAACAATACCAATACTTTTATGTATAAAATATAATGTTTCTACCAACTTATATTCTTTACCAAACCTACAGGAAAATGATAAATACCAATACTGCCAATCCACGCCCATCGCAACGCCTACTACAAAACTTTGTCTAAATCTATATAAAATATACACGTATCCACATAGCGCAAAGCACTCAAAGCGCAGGTTCGAATAATGAATTCCCCAAAGAATAATAAGCCAACAAAAGAAATCGTTATTTGTTCCCCCGGATCACGTCATTATTTCGTGAATCGACTTTTACTTTTTTCCAAGTCGTGTAGTAATTAAAGATAAATATAATATAAAACGCTTCGCTTAGCCGGCGTCACTCTCGCTTTAGCTTTTGTCTACTTAAATGGGCTCCTTGTTGGACTCCCTGTTCATAGATTGTCGTATCTATTGTTTTCTTAATCTCTGGTTGTATTGGAGCAGTATGGACGTTACATAAGTTGTCAATTTGTGTTTAAAACGTTTAACTCAAACTATTTGTCCATAAACTCCTAGGTACCTATTACATTATTAAAACTACCGTAAGTATATTTTATTATTTATATTTAAGTTAAAACAGCTTAACTTACGTAATTTAAGTCGAAAAGGCTTTCGAGACCTCCGACCAGTTTCAGGAGAAATCGCGTCCTTTCGCACGGCACGTGGCAACACGTCGGAAGTTGCATTTAACAAATAATGCTATATAATTAATATGCGAATTCGCCAAGAGGTCATTTTTCAGTGGTTAAGAACCTATTTAGATTCATTTATTTTAAACCATAGGGTACATAAGAAAACACTTGGTTAAGTCGAATAATAAAATAAAACAAAAACAAATTATAATTATGTAACGCAGTAAGCAGTATAAGGTTTTCTCAAGTTTCTAAGACAGCTTTGTAGGGGCTTATAGACACAAAATATTTAATATACTTAGTCTACATTTACTAATAGTTGGACAATTCCCAAGATATCTGTATCGTCAGTATAGCGATTGTAGTTTATTTATTACTATAACACTTTTAAAGCTTTTAAAATTAGTTTCATTCAGATTTATTATGTCTTTTGAAATTTTATTTTAGAAACAAATTGAGTTACCCATAAAAGATTCGTTAGATTTTTGTAATCTAAACTATGTCGAGACTAGATGTCAAGTCAGAAAGACTCTGTACCTTACGCATGTGGTAAAGATGCTGTGAAATGCAAAGCGTTGTAAAAAGTAACGTAGGAGAATTTTTCCTACGTCTTTTCCATACTGTTTCTGCGGAATTCTTGAGGAAAGAATAAATGATTTATGAGCCTTGTCATCCTTGAGAAACAATAGCTTACCTTTGAAGAGAATAAATGAGGATACATTTTACGCAGTAATAAACGTTTATTTTTAAATATTCTGGTTTATAAATTAAATCTTAATTAAATAGTCTGTCGTATCTTTCATCCGTACTTTTTATATATTAAAAGTATTTACTATATAATATACAAATTGTTTTGTTCGGCAATTATCTATTTCCATTGTTATTTATGGTGATTATATTATTATATGATAAAAAAGCAATAGAAAATTTTGGAGATGGAGAATATCCATACATTATAACTTTATAAGTTACTAGCGGATCCGGCAGAGGTTGTACTGCCCGATCGCAGTGCCACCTATCGGGTCAATTGTAAATCTAAACAATTCTCGAATCCACTTGAACACACACAAAAAATGTCATCAAAGTCGGTTAAGCCGTTTAGGAGGAGTTTAATTACAACGAAAAGTGGCATTGATTTTTATATATATTGATGACTAGCAGTGCCGCGCAGCTTCACCCGTGTTAATAACTACTTTCATTTAATTAAAACTCTTCGTTCATAAAAACTCAACAAAAAAAAAAAAATGCCAAATATTTTATTAATAGGTCCACCCGTTCCCAAGTTATGGCGAGACCAAGGGAACTAGAGATTTTGTATTTTTATAAAACACAAAAAACCATATTGATTTTCAGACTTTGTTACACGTCTTTAGGGATTGAATATTGAAAAATCTTGAAATTCGAACGGTAGACGGAGATCTTACGCTTAGAGGTCAAGTCTTTCCTTTACGCAAAAGGGATTTTCAATCTAGTGTTTTACCACAATGATGGGATCAGAAGATCTCATCATTGTAGTGTTATTTATAGTTAACAAGTATTTAAAAACAGTTTACAGAAAATAAAACAATTTTCACTACTAAAAATGTGAATGGACTCCGTAATAAAATAAGCTTTTCTTTTTGCAATTCTTCAAGATAGCAATAACGTTAAGGGTATACGTTATTTTCTAATAGTATTTTACCTCCCAGCTTACACCAAAATAGCACCAACAGACACCACCAGGCGGTTCTCACGCCCTCTGTAGATTAATCTGTACAACAGACAACACCACAAAGAGACAACACTTTCGTAAGAGATTAATATTATCACAATATATCGCTGATCAGAGATCTCAGTCTCTACATAGAACGTTACTAACAAATTATGTTAAGGCAAACGTCTAGATACTTTTATATGAAATATTATATACTGTATACGAAAATTGGTCGCAAAATCAGCGCTACTTACCTATGTAGATATTACCAGCGCCGGTAGACTCTACTTGCATAGTGATGAATTTCGAGCCACAATCGTCGATACGAAAAAAGATCTATCAATGTAGAGATATCCACCCCTAAGCCGGGCAGATAGTCTCTTTATAACCATAATTATACCAATGTTTGCTTTAACGCAAGCGTAAGATGAAGATGAGGTTGGAGGTAGATGCAGCTGCATAGCTGACTATTTACATCTCTATTTTATGCTTTTAATCAAGAATTTAAGAAGGCGTACTACATATAAATATACAGATATTATCGATTAATTCAATTTTCGTTATAATAATTTTTCATCTCAATAAATTTAGCTTCATATTATGTAGAATAATACATTATTATCTAGGAACGCGATGCAATCTCATAGCATCTCTTAAGCAATATATTGATTTTGCTTAAGATTTCAAAATTGATATTATGCATTGGCATAATATGGCGTTATTATGTGGCTTCTTTTAATTTGAGTCGTCCATGATATTATCTATATAAAACGTTTTGTAGCAAAGAACTTGTTTTCTGTTTTCTCTAAAAATAAAGTTTATGTTAGAGAGACTGTTTATTTTACAGATTTTTTATTGCGCTCATCAAATATTTGTTATTTTTCATGACGTTGTTATTTTCAATTTATTGGAATGTGACTCGATATGATCCCAGTTTAGGTTGATTTACAAAATATGCTTTTTACATTTCAAATAATTTCATGAAATTTGTAAAATAAATAAATACTTTTGTGACTTTTGTGTTTCCAAACTTATCTCTACAGGTGATAGGAGCATTATATCGTTGTTCCGCCTGACTTGCTACTAAAAGTAGCTTACCACCACAGACCAGCATCGAGGACAAAATCTGCCGCCATAACTTTACGGTGTTCTGGCATCACCCAGCCGTTGATAGTCAGACCATTTTAGGCCTAGCGTATTAACCATCTTCGACCACACTATTGCTTACCTGCCACCAAGCGAGATAGTGTAGTTCTGATAAAGTGACATTTTCCTAAAAAAAAATATTGGTAATACGGCCGAGATTTTAACCTTCCTTTGGCGTCAAAGCCAACCATTCTCCAACTGCAGTCTCAAATTTAATTTAATCATCATGAATTTAAATAATGATGTGGGTTTTTTTACTTAAGTAAGTTAAGAAAACTTACAAGTTTTCTAACAGCTTTAATCATGATCGATCGTTCCCTGGTGATTTTATTCTTTATATTCAAACTTAATTCTACATTTTAAGTATTCAAGACATCGTAAAAATGTTTTATTTACAAAAGGATAATGTAAGTCTGCGTATAAACCGTCAGTCACATTGACGTAAAATAAGCAATTTCCGTTGAATCAAGTAAGGTGTGCCCTGTGATGAGGAAAAAGGGACACAGAGGTCTTGTAACTGAACATTCGATTTATTTAACCGCAATTTATTTCAATATAGCTAGCAAAGCAAAGGTAACTTTTCAATTCTGTTGTTATTAAAGGGTTTTTGACAAACATAATTATATCTGAGAGCAAAAAAAATAAGTTTTTTCTCGTAGGTCATCTTTCTATATTAAAATTAACGCGTCGGTGAGCGTCCCGCAATCGAGATCACATTTCAGATTTCTTTATTGATCATAGTTATAACATAATTATTTTGTGTATGTCAACATACATAATTAAATATTGATTTAACTTGTATAAAATTTAAATACAATAATATTAAAAAAGGAATGGTTACTATAGTTTCTAATGACTAACAAAGCACAATTATTATACAACATGCAAATTCAACGACACAATATGTAGTACTTTCATCGATTTCCGGTATGTATTATAATTTCTTCCTAAGTTTTAGTGTAATAAAAGAAATCTGGTTTTATTCAATATTTTCATATAACAATGAAACTCCCTATTTTGGCAATCAAATATATTCGATTAATGAATACAAAGACTTATTTTAAAAACATTATTTAGTTTTCTGTTTGAAATTTTATGGTCATTTTTGTGATAGTTACACTATTTTAGTTGGTAATTTATATAGCAGATACTTGGCGTGTGTTACTATGCTTAAAAAAGAAATAGGGCCAATACATTATTTAGTGGTCTAAAACCATCTCCGCATTATTGTATGAAACCCCAGCCGTTTGCGACACATTGGTTGGGTGGTTTCAAAGTCTGTAACGGACATAGACAGAAACAAGTTTTTGTTTCATATTTTAGTACTAGTTAAGATTAGTATAAAAGATCACGAGGAAGTCGTCCGTTTGAAGCCGAAACACATCGCGTAAGAGCGTTTCCACATTATCCGATCCGATATCGGTGTCGGACGACGATAGCCGACATCCGATAGCCGACACCGGTGCTATTTTCACATATTTCCGACAAAATCGTTCCGATACGGCCAGTTATTCTACCAGTTCAATTAATGTAATTATGTCGTATTTAAATAATGACGACGCCATGATGACAACCAAACTAGCAAACAAGCTCAAAATGGCCGCCGCGCATCGGGCTCTACGCACACAGAGACAATTTAGATACACGTATAGCACACATACAAACATTATCGCCCGACGGCTCACGGGCGTCCGATGGTGACGCCAGCATATCGGTGTCGGCTCCGATATCCGATATCGGGCCGGACAATATGAAAGACAGGTACATATTTCATACATTTTACTTACCCCGATATCGGATCGGCGTCCGACACCGATATCGGATCGGATAATGTGAAAACGCTCTAAGTCACGTTGTTTTCCCGTTTAATGACATTTGACTTCTCTGTTGTAAGTTTTCGCGGTAATTGTTGTTGCTTGTAAGATTTTTGTACTGAAAATCTTGCAAATAGCCATTCAGTTGCCATTCAATATTTGACTTAATTGCAATTTACAAAATGCGTTTTAAACAGACATATCACCTGCGCACCTCGCATCTCTTTTACCTATCAGAGATTTAGATAGGAACGCTGTGTTTATGACCCCTCCTTTACGATTTGTTTGTGTGAGCACCTCAACGGAGGTTTTAAAATCGAATTTTGTAAAATGCAATAAAAGTTAGTGATAAAGCGTCTGGCGCTTCAACTCTGTTAGAATGAAAATGAAGTTTTCGCGGTAATTGTTGTTGCTTTTAGGATGTTTGTACTGAAAATCTTGCAAATAGCCATTCAGTTGCCATTCAATATTTGACTTAATTGCAATTTACAAAATGCGTTTTAAACAGACATATCACCTACGCACCTCGCATCTCTTTTACCTATCAGAGATTTAGATAGGAACGCTGTGTTTATGACCCCTCCTTTACGATTTGTTTGTGTGAGCACCTCAACGGAGGTTTAAAAATCGAATTTTGTAAAATGCAATAAAAGTTAGTATTAAAGTGTCTGGCGCTCAACTCTGTTAGAATGAAAATGAAAATATTCAGCATCGCTTAACTTATATGAGAATCGACATCTGTCCTTAACATTTCAGGTGTATTTCAGCTAGTGTCGAGATTTGAACGTGATTGGAACAAGTTACTTTGTGGATGTATGACGCCACGTCATTGCAATAAGAGTAGGTACGACGGCAAGAAAATAATAACCAGGACTTCTGCAAGCTTCTTGAAAAAGCTTGAACCAAAAAGCTATTGTAAAATCGGTGGGGACGTAGAAGATAAAAATATGTTTGATGATTTACTGTTATGACATTAATTAAGATGTTACCTACATTACTTTATTATATTTATTAAAGAACATCGTTTTACAAATTTTGTTACCATTTTTTGTATTATAATCATTAGATTGACATTTTTATAAATTATTTTATTTTACAATTTTGACGATGTCAATGCAGATACAAAGTTTGTCTTTCTATGAATTCTTGTAGATGAAAATGTTTGTGAAACCTACGTAACGTGTCTAAGTGCATAATATTATGTCTATGGATATATAAATAATTTGAATTAAATTTAATTGAGTGTACATCAGCTTCACCGACGATGAGGGAAAATAAATAAAAAATAAATACTACAATTCTGTAGGATTATAGCGTCTACCAACAGTTTTTTGTCATCTGCTTTGGCTTCACCAACATCATCTTCTCCACTAGGAGCAACCCAAGATTGATTATTGATTGATTTTTACCTTAATGATGGGAAGTTACTTTTCGGTTGCAAGTCAAGCGGAACATCGATATAATTTGCTCCTACCACCAGTGGAAACATGCTAAAACAATTCCTAATAAACTCTAAAAATTTACTGTTATAAAGGAGCTGGGATCGCTCAGTCGTGTTTGAGAGAAATGCTCAATCCAAGACATGACGAGACTCCAGGCGACGTAAGCGCAAGATATCATCCCATCATAAAATAAATTAGGATGAACTTTGTCTACCAGGACGGCAGCAGACATAATCCACGGCTTATGAAAAATATGTAATAATACGACTATGAAAAACGATTTTATGATCTATGGAGATTTAATGGTTGATGATTATTAAGATGATTGGGTGAAGACAACTGCTGCGACCTAAAAAATAAAATTCAGTCAGTAATAGATATATTTATGTTATACATATTTGAGTAGGTTCACACATAAGGGATTCTTGACCTCTGTTAATCTATAAGTATCTAAGTGGATTATAGTCATGTTGTTCAATGTAATTTGTGATAATTACAATAATCACAACTTCATCTATTCTGTGGTCACAATTATTTGTGTAGGAAGTCAGAAATTAGTTAAGACTCGAATGGATATTGTCGTTTTCCGCTTGGTAAGCATATTTGATTCTAGACCGACTATTTAAACCGAATAGTCACATTTTAAACGCGAAAACAGCGAAACGTGCTTTTATTTTCTACTTACTACTGTTACCACTATTTTCTAACAATTACGAAAAGTAAATTCCCAACACAGCTCCAATAACAAGCGGCATATAAAAACACAATAGACGAATCAGAATAGAGGGAATCCACGGAAAACACTGTAATTTCAGTCGGAGCACATACAGTTGGCTGTTGAAAAAAGGAATCCGTACGTGAGTCGAATGCATTGAAGGACGGATGGACAGTGTATATTATGGACATAGAGAAAGTAAAAAAAGTAGAAAGCCGCCTCTCGTATAGACAAAGAGAAGCAGAAAAGAGGCAGCCAGGATAAATAATTATATCAAAAATAAACAAATAAACGACAAAATGTTGTTTCATTATTTTGGCCATTTAGAGTTTCCGCTTTATATTTCAAAGATCTCGAGTAGAAGATTTAATAAGTTAGGAGCTAAAAAGGACATAATCAACTAATTTCAGCTTCATAAAGCGTCGTCTCCAAGTAAATTTACCACAGAATTAATTACAGTAATATTTGTATTTATATGTTTTTATTAAAAAAATAGTTCCTGTTATTTTATTTACGTGCTTCATTTTCTTCTGGTGTGGTTCTCTCTACGGTATTTTTTTTATTTCTATGATTATGGGTATGTAAACAGGATGTCCGTGCAGTCTGGAGCCTTTGTCTTCAATTGGCTGGCTTTATTTGTTTAAGCACTATTTTGGTGGTCGCAACCCAGTATAATTTAGTAGAGACAGTTGTTGAAATTTAAGCACCAATTTCCACTTCATTTGAAATGTTTTATAATTATATATTTTCCACAGATAATAGAATCATGATATATCAATGTTCCGCTTTGCTACCAAAATGTAACTTACCACCATCAAGGATAAAATCAGCCGCCATAACTTTATGGTGGTCCGGCAGCACACAGCCCTTGAGAGTCAGAGTATTTTAGGACTAGCGTATTAACAAACTTCGACCACACCACCGCTTACAACCAGGCCATATATTGGTCAAACTCTAGTCTATAAAAAAACAGACCATGTACTCGTAACAGGAAAGTGTTTTGTGTTCTGGACTTTTGAATTTGGAAAGAGGCGAGCAAAAAAGAACTTGAGCCCACTATGTACTAGTATAACGAAATGAAACAATATGCTTTCAAATCTGTCCATCCATACATAAATAGATAAACACTTTATTGATCGCCAGTTTTAAAAAGAATACTACTTAATACTTAGAACTAGAACACATTATTTTAAATAGTAGTGTCAATGGGCGGTCTTATCGCTCAAAGCGATATCTTCCAGACAACCATGTAAGACAATACATAATTATTAATTGGTGGGCTGTAATATCCTGATTACATTGTTACACACAATCCAAAATTAAATATAAAGGGTTTAACACCTAAAGAAACATAATATTTTGTAATATCTTTTTTAACCGACTTCCAAAAAGAAGGAGGTTCTCAATTCGTCTGTGTTTTTTGTGTATGTTACGCGATTACTCCGTCAATTGTTGTGAACCGATTTGAATGATTCTTTTTGTAATTGTAGGATAAGGTTCGTTTCGAGGTGGTCCCATTGTAATTTCATCGAGATCTGATAAGTATCTCCAGAGATATGATGATAAACGTCTCAAACATGCTACTAACATTGATTTGCGGGGTATGGAGGTCGGTTGTTTTAGTTTTTATACTATATTTATTATTAAGTCATAAGAATAACTTTAAGAATCTAGACAGGTCGGGAATGCATGAGTGATGCCCCTGGTGGTGCAAGTGTTCATAGACGACGGTTACTACTAAATATTATGTTTCTTTGAAGTGTTTCACACTTTATATTTTTGTAAATTGTTAAACACAATCCAAAATTTCATCGTACCGACGGGACTTGAACCCGCAACCTCCGGAATAACATGTTCCGGTGCTTTGCCAATTAAGCCACGGTGCGAAGTATCGTTACGACGAAATTAGTGGATTGCATTTTGTTAACCCAATTATGCATTGGTGGCGGTTACTACTTCCTGTCAGGTGGGCTGTTTGTTTGTTTGCCACCTATACAATAAAAAGACCGTTACGATTTTATTGTTACAACCGTTCAAAGCTAGTTTAGCTACAAAGCTGTGGTGATAGAACATTTGTGACTTAATTTCCTGCTTCTCCTGAGAAACGAAATAATTATTGATTCTATCAACGATATGACTATAGACATTATTAAATATTTATAACCAAAAAACTATTGCGAACTTTTTAATATAATTTTGATATCTACTAAAACGCAACCTCCATTGAAAGATGAGAGTAAGTATCTGCAGTCAATCGTGCGAGAGCCGTGAACGGATATCCATTGTGATATACAGACTTGGTAACTTTATATTCTTCACGGGACATTTCCTCTTTGAAATAAGATTCGATTAACTTCACACTATTTATTGCGGAAACTGGACTTTATTTATTGAGGCTTTTGCTACGGCTTTTGTTATTTAATAGCGAGGGTATAAGTCAATATCAATCACCTACCTACGTGAGTTTTTGTTTTTGGATACTTCTTTGTAGCATGTTTGCCTGGTACAAACTTATATTTTTAAACAAGTACTACTTGTTGTAAACTTTAAACTTTCGCGATTTGAACACATAGTTATAAATATTAAAATACGGGACTTATCGCGCCTAAAACATTTTATTTTTATTTTTTATATTTACCTCAGATTATATGTATCTCAGAAACGGCTCTAACCTTTTAGATGATTATTAGACATTATTTTGCTCTTTAAGTTTACCTATTATAGTTGTAATTTTTGTAAAATAATAATAATAATAACTTATTTCAGACAATTAATCCATGGGGTGTTAGTAGCACAAAAATTAAAAATAATCCTTCACACAATTTACTTGGGTCCACAAGAATAAAAATCATACAATATATATACATATATATATATATATATATATATATATTGTATGATTTTTTGTATATATATGCGTTTTTGAATAAACGAATATATTTGGTGCAGACGCCATCCAATTCCCAAACTAAGCGAAAATGTCTAGCTACCCCCAACAAAAATTAGACTCTGAGTACTACATACATATAACAGTACTAATCAAAAGTGAAGTAAATTAAATTAACTCGTAAGTTGTACTGTTATGATTCAATCACGTTAAATAAAACCCAATAATGAAGAGGTGATTTGTATTCATTGCAGACAGCCCTTTAGGGCAGACAGTGCAAATGTGGACGGGGTAATAAAGAAGGTAATTAATATAATGCTTTTAATATTGGACATGGTTTTATTGATCGATTATCCATGTACTGCTGAATGGGAATGTATTGATCATGCTTTAACAAACTCCCTATATTTTTTAATAAAGATTTAATTAATAACGAAAATACGATCTAGATATCGTCGAAGTATTTTTTACACATTGATATATCAATGTGTAAATCTATCTATCTAATATTATAAGAATCTTTGTCCTGACATACTGACTGACTGACTGACGGACAACGCACAGCCTAATCTGATCGTAGAGACTTGAAATTTGGAGGGTATATTTGTCTTAGTAAAGGGTGTAAGAAAGGATTTTCCAAAAATTCACCCCTTAAGAGGGTGAAATGGGGGTTCAAGGTTTGTATGGAGAAACAAGATTTGATAGTAATTTCTATTCTAAACTTCACACAAATGCTTCAATAAATAAATAAGTAAATACGTGTTTCAGGCCTTTTCGAAATTTAACCCCTGAGAGGGAAAAATGGGGTAACAACGTCTGAAAATTAAAATTGTTTCGGATTGCACTGAAATTTGGCATGCAGATAGTTATTATGACGTTAGTTCCCTCTGAGAAATTATTTTCTAAAATTCACCCCTTAAGGGGATGAAACGGGGGTTCAAAGTTTGTATGGAGAAACAAGATTAGATAGTTTTTTTCTATTCAAAACTTGACACAAGTGTTTCAGTAAATAAATAAGAAAATACGTGGTTCAGGCTTTTTCGAAATGCCACCCCTAAAAGGGTGAAGTGGGGTAACAAAGTCTGAAATCAATATTGTTTCGGATTGCGCTGAAATTTGGCATGCAGATAGTTATTTTGACGTAGGTATCCACCAAGAAAGAATATTTCAAAATTCACTCTTTAAGGGGATGAAACGAGGCTTCTAAGTTTGTATGGAGAAACAATATTAAAAAGTTTTTTTCTATTCGAAACTTCACACAAGCTTTAGTAAATAAATAAGAAAATAGGTGTTTCAGGCTTTTTCGAAATGCCACCCCTAAATGGGTGAAGTGGGTAACAAAGTCTAAAATCAATATTGTTTCGGATTGCGCTAAAATTTGGCATGCAGATAGATATTTTGACGTAAGTATCGGATTTTTCAAAATTCACTCATTAAGGGTATGAAACGGGGGTTCAAAGTTTGAACCGAATTGGCTTTAACTTCTTCGATGTCAGTTCACTTCTTACTACAACACTTTACAACCATTTTTAAATACGCATTTACTACAAGAGACACTGAGAACTATTTTAATACTATTAAAAGTGGATAGGTTTTGCTGACATTTTCATTTCCATAGTACCTAAGACATAAACCAGGGTTTTTATCAAAACAATGTGTGCGAATAATGCGCAAAAAGTAGTAAGTTCATGCTCCGCTCCGGAATAGATAATGAAAATTGAAAGCGATTTGAATGTACAGGTTCACACCATTCAAATCCCTTTCAACAAAAATTTGAATGCGACTTAAGTTGAAAGGCGTCAAACTTCTGTTGAAACGATTCTAGTCGCTTCAATTTTGTTGAAAGCCTGTCCACACCTTTCAAATCGCTTGCGATTTGCCAGTTGAACGACTAGAATCGCCTGGTGTGAACCCGGTATTAGAGCCAGTTTCACCGGTTCCTGATAGCGCTAATATGAAGAAATCTAACAGATTTTTGACAGCTTTTATATGGCGTCATGTGTCAGATAACTATCTAACGCATTACTACGAACCGGTGAAACTGGCCTTAAATAATATAAAATCTTCTCTTTAAATCTATGTTTCAAGTACTTTGAAAAATACGGGCGCGGTGCTCTCCGAGAGTACGCGCTGACTACTGACCTATGAAGATGAGGCACCGATTGCCTCAAAACCGGTCGGACCTCTAACAGACAGTCGACCATGTCACGTAAGCTTAACCACAGAATCATTATCATCATCATCAGCCCGTGTCAGTCCATTGCTGGACGTAGGCCTCTACCAAGATGCGCTACTGAGCTTGAGCCACTGGGCTCAGTGGCGCAACCACAGAATAACTTTTAACAATAATTAAAAACTTTGAATATTTTTTTTAATACTAGAACTTGTGCTTAAAAAAACAGCTGACTCCTGCACTAACTTACAATAGTACAACATTTATTTTTTAGTAAAGGAAATATAACGTTTACTTGCAATTTGTACTTAATTGGAACGGAGTCACATAAAATTCCCATAAACGTAACATGCTGTAAAGACTCGGCAATTTGTTCAAATCCGCGCATTTTTCTTGCGTCCAATGTCACCATGTAATTTACGAGGGTCTCTCTCTGTTTTAATACCTTTTCATTAACAATTTTAAGGTCCAGTTTATTGAGATCATAAATAACTCTAGCAAGCCGACAGACGTAATTTGACAACAGAAAAAAATAATACTAATTCCGGAACGAAATTAACAGTTTAATGTGCTGGCAGTTTTTGGAGTCATTCCATCTAATGTTGTAGCGTTTTATGTAGCATGGCTTTAA
Organism: Cabera pusaria; assembly: GCA_954871355.1. Classification (NCBI taxonomy): domain Eukaryota; kingdom Metazoa; phylum Arthropoda; class Insecta; order Lepidoptera; family Geometridae; genus Cabera; species Cabera pusaria. The sequence continues at coordinate 9,531,005 of OX940893.1, forward strand.
TTAAAAATCTAAATTCATAAATAAAATTATTGTGAAATATTCTGTAATAGAATGTTTTATTGTAATTTTATTTGTAATACTTATTATTTTTTTTATTAATGTAATTACTGTATGACATATAATTTGAATTAGATAGATAGAGTAGTGCTTGCTTACGATTATGGCTATTATTATTTGTTTGAAGTTCTTTGTAATTTATCATATGATCCATGTTGATTGAAAATAAACGATGTATCTTTAAATAATAAAAATGATAATTATTATGTATATTTTTTTACATCATATAGGCTACACTATATCACTTGTTGGTAAGTGATGATACGGTCGAGGATGTTAGCACGCACAGTGTTTGTTCTTGGTTTTTATTTTTGGATTGTATGCTAGAAACTAAGCGCTTGTTACTTGCTTTTAAACACTTTTATATTATTTACCTTGCGATAGCCTTTAAAAAAATAGGTTATTATTAATTCTTACCAGACCATTAAATTGATGCATTTTAAGATGTTTTAAAACAGTTTTGTTTTGTTACGATTCATTTGATTATTATAAAATTAAAACTTGGCACATTTCACACGTTTAAAGCCAATTGAAAGAGACTCTTACGAAGTTTCAATACCAAAATGTACGAAATAAAATATATTCATCTAAAATTAGAATTCCCATATCATGCAGAACCAGAATTACGTACTTACCTTTGAATTATTAATTAACTCGCCGCAGCATTCGACAGCGAAGGGGATGGAAAAATTCGCTTAATGAAATCGCAGTCGGAACGATACACAGAGATCCCAATCGAGTGTGGCCAAGCGCGAAATCGTCATTAATAATGGACACACATGGTATAGATATGTTGAGCTACTGGCATGTAGCCATTGGCTATTATATAAAATTATAGGTGGATAGGTAGATACTAAGTGGTAGGATGTCTGTTAGTTAATTTCATCCAGCTCTTGCCAGCCACCTTGCGGACATCATCGCCCCATCTAGTGTAGGATCGTGTTTAGTGGCGTTCCTACATTTGGAGGCCTATGTCCAGCAGTAGTCTAGTATAGGCAGATGATAATGATGTATGTTGGTAGTAATAGTTGTGCTACTAGATATTACACACCACTATCAGTTATAGAATAGAATGTTAGATCCTTACAAAATGTTTTCATCGTTTATTTGCCCATCATTATCAGCCAGTGTCCGTCCACTGCTGGACGTAGGCCTCCCCAAGGAGCGCCACTGAGCCCGATCTGCGGCTCTTCTTTTCCAGTCACTGCCCACCGCTTTGCGTATGTCGTCGCTCCACCTAGTCACAGGACGTCCTACGCTACGTTTGCCGATTCGCGGTCTCCACTCCAGGACAAGTCTACCCCAACGGTTATCAGTCTTGCGGCAGATATGACCAGCCCACTGTCACTTCAGCTTGCTAATCCGTTGAGCTATGTCGATAACTTTAGTTCTCTGGTGAATTACTTCGTTCCGGATTCGATCCCGCAGAGAAATACCGAGCATAGCTCTCTCCATAGCTCGAGGAGCGACTTTAAATTGGTGGACCAGTCGAACTGTTAGGGTCCACGTCTCAGCTCCGTATGTCATCACTGGTAGGACGCACTGGTTTAAGACTTTTGTCTTTAGACACTGCGGTATAGGCGACTAGAAGACTCGACGGAGTTTTCTGAATGCCCACCATCTTAATAATAAAAAGATTATAATTGTCGTATAATAGTTGGTGTTGTATAATCATGATTCAAACTCACGATAACTATAAATCTAAAATAAAAAGATTGTTATTTTTTAAAGAGTTGCTTAATATAATATACATTGAACACTAAATGCAACATCTACTACTACTACAGCTTAATCTTAAATAAATTATAAATAAAAAATATTTTTAAGCACAAGCTTTTATCTGGGACAATGAACTAAAATGTTAAAAATAAATTCTAGTAAGTATTTTGCGTGTAGGTATTTACCTATATTCTTAAAAGCTTGAAGCACTACCCGTTTTTCAGGCTAGGTAATTACCATACTTCAGTGCCTCAATCTTTTAAAAACCTACACGCCAAATACTTACTAGAATTTATTTTTTTAACATTTTAGTTCATTGTCCCAGATAAAAGCTTGTTTTTAAAATTTATTTTTCACTTTTTAGTAGGTAGGTATAGATACCGACTACTTACCTACTACCTAAGTATTTAAGAGAAAGCATGATGTTTTAAAATATTCCATGGATATTTTGATGTGATTATGGGTAAAGTGCTCTTCGCGGAAAATCAATCGACTCGGTAGGGCTATGTTGCTTTATAACAGAAATACCATGGCCCCCATACAGCTTCATCATCAGATCCTGGCTATCATTTAAGTGTAAAGTGCTCCTCAAGACGAATCATTTGAGCCCAAATTTACTGGGGTTACGTTATTTTATCACAGAGATGCCGTGGCCACCTTCCAGCTTCATCACCAGTCGCTAAAATATCATCTAGGTGTAAAGTTCTCTTCAAGACGAATCCATCGAGACCAAACTCGGTAGAGTTACGTTGATTTATCACAGAGATGCCGTGGCCACCTTCCAGCTTCATCATAAGACCCTGGATATTATCTAAGTGTAAAGTTCTCTTCAAGACGAATCAATCGAGCCCAAACTCGGTAGGGTTATGTTGATTTATCACAGAGATGCCGTGGCCACCTTCCAGCTTCATCATCAGACCCTGGATATCATCCAGGCGTAAAGTTCTCTTCAAGACAAATCAATAGAGCCCAAACTCGGCAGAGTTACGTTGATTTATCACAGAGATGCCGTGGCCACCTTCCAGCTTCACCATCAGACCCTGGATGTAATCTAGGTGAAAAGTTCTTTTCAAGACAAATCAATCGAGCCCAAACTCGGTAGGGTTATGTTGTTTTATCACAGAGATGCCGTGGCTACCTTCCGTCTCCATCATCAGATCAGCTCCTTGGTACCATATCATTGTATTGTCACCGAAGATACATAAGTACACCAAATTTGAGCCCAATCGGACATCGGAAAGTGGGTCCAATTTAGCTTCCAAGATTCCACCCGAACATACATAGTTACATACATAGTTACATACATACATACATTGCAAGTTAAATAAAAGCTTGTAAAATTATACACGTTGAATCTTAAAATGCGTGGTCACTTTTTAAAGCCTGAGGTCATATTTGTAAATTGTTAAACACAATCCAAAATTTCATCGTACCGACGGGACTTAACCCGCAACCTCCGGAATAACATGTTCCGGTGCTTTGCCAATTAAGCCACGGTGCGAAGTATCGTTACGACAAAATTGTACTCTGACATCGTGCTTGCTTTATCACATGCCGCCGCGGAGGGGCGAGGGGGCGAGCGTAAACAGAGTAAGCGCCGGTCTGAGGCGATTGTGGGCTGGAATAGGCATGTTAGTGAGAGTCACAGGGCGGCCAGGGAGAGCCTTCAGGAATGGTTGTTATGTGGGCGTCCTACCACTGGAGATATATATAAAAGAATGTGTGAGTGTAGAAGAATTTTTAAGTCACGTCTGAAGTGGTGTCGAAACCACCAAGACCAATTAAAAATGGACATATTAGCCTCTAAACATTCCAAAAAAGACTTCAGTGGTTTTTGGAAAAGTACAAATCGTCTGAAGAGTCGTCCTGGTCTTCCGGTAACTGTTGATGGCTCAAGCGACCTCAAAGAAATTGCTGATAAATTTAAAAATAACTTTATTGTGAAATCGCCTCTGGGGCAATCAGTATCGCAGGTTTCGGATGGGGTAAATGGGGGGTATGTGAATACCAGGATTCGGGCAAAAGATGTAGTGAAGGCAACACAATCTATCTCAAAAGGGAAATCCCCAGGCCACGATGGTTTGAGTGTGGAACATTTACAGTATGCCGGGCCTCATATATGTAGGGTTCTGTCTATGTTGTACAACTGTAGTGCCTGCCTGTAGTGCCAATAGTAAAAAATAAGACTGGGGATTTATCAGACATATCCAACTACAGACCTATTTCCTTGGCAACTATAATTGCTAAGGTATTTGACAGCATTCTCAACACACAATTAAATCGATACCTGCAGTTACATGACAGTCAATTTGGGTTTCGGCCGGGATTTTCCACAGAGACTGCGATATTGTGTTTGAAGAGTGCTGTCAAATACTACACTTCTAGAAAAACACCTGTTTACGCTTGTTTTCTTGACCTTTCCAAGGCTTTTGACTTGGTGTCATATGATATCTTGTGGAGGAAGATGAGGAAGTCCCATGTACCGTATGAATTAATAAATATTTTTCAGTATTGGTATGGGAATCAAGTAAACAATGTGAAGTGGGTGGGCACGATGTCGGAACCTTATAGGTTGGAATGTGGGGTGCGGCAGGGGGGGTTAAGCTCTCCCTCCATTTTCAACTTGTATATCAACGAACTGATTGAGACGCTCAGCAAGCAACATGTAGGTTGTCACATAGACGGCGTTTCTTTCAATAACATTAGCTACGCGGACGACATGGTGCTGTTGAGCGCCTCGGTCTGTGGCCTCAGAAAACTTCTGAGGATTTGCGAGGGCTACGCGGCTGAACATGGGCTGATTTATAATGGTAAAAAAAGTCAGTGTATGGTGTTTCAAGGGGGTCCTAGGAAGGTGACTGAGATGCCTCCTCTATTACTGAACGGAACATCGTTAGCCAGAGTAGAGGAATTCAAATATCTTGGCCATCTCATCACACCTGATCTGAAAGACGATGCTGACATCGAACGGGAGCGGAGGGCGCTGTCGGTCAGAGCGAACATGGTGGTCCGCAGGTTTGCTCGGTGTTCAACTGAGGTGAAGGTAACTCTTTTTAGAGCTTACTGCACCTCTTTCTATACTTGCAGCCTGTGGTCCGACTATACGCAAAAATCGTACAGCGCCCTACGTGTCCAGTTCAATAACGCGTTCAGGATGTTGTTGGGGCTCCGCCGCTATTGCAGTGCGTCGACAATGTTTGCAGAAGCACGTGTAGACTGCTTCTACACAATAATGCGGAGGCGAGCCACGTCACTTGTGCGGCGAGTGCGGCAGAGCGCCAACAGCATGCTGGCCGCGTTCGCGGCAAGACTAGACAGCCCTTACATCAATCACTGTTGTAGCTTACACATTGTGCACAGTGCTTGAGTGTTATCATAGGTCTTATTTGAATAAAATTAGATTGAATTATAATTTGAAGAATTTTCTGTTTAATGTGTAATGAATTTTAATGTTATAATAATAATTAAATTGACATATTTAATTTAACTTAGTGTAATTTGATTTAATTTTAATAATGATTAGGATTTCAATAATGTGACTGTTATCTTGTTATTTTGGTTATTTTAGTTTGTGTAATGTTATGAGTCCGTGTTACTTGTGAAATAAATGATATGAAAAATTAGTGGATTGCATTTGTTAACCCAATTATGCATTAGTGGCGCCATCTATGACTACTTATTACGTAAGGTTATCATTCGGAAGAAATCATTACAGTTTTCAAATCCGACGAGAGATGTTGCACTGCGTAAATCAAATATTATGTTTCTTTGAAGTGTTTCACACTTTATATTTTTGTAAATTGTTAATCCAAATTTCCTCTTTTTAACCGACTTCACAAAAAGGAGGAGGTTCTCAATTCGTCTGTATGATTTTTTTTTAATTTTTTTTTTTTGTGTGTATGTTACACGATTTCTCCGTCAATAGTGAACGGATCCAAATGATTCTTTTTTTAATAGGTAGGATACGTTTCCGAGGTGGTCCCATTTTAATTTTATCGAGATCTGATAAGTATCTCCAGCGATATGGAGATAAATACCTCAAACATAGGAGAATGTACTGGTTTTAGTGGAAGAGTCCCAAGAAGATTATACACAATGGAGGTTATTTATTTATGCTATTGGATATACTTTTGAAGACTAAAAAATATGACCTTGAATAATGTTTTTACATCTTTCTTCTCGTTGATTTTGGTTTTTGACAGATATTCTTACGGTAACTGTGAGCGAGATAGAAACAAAGGTGGGGATAATAATTTTTTTTTTAAATATCTTATAGGCTAGCGTTTGACCACTATCTCACCTGTTGCTAAGTGATGATGCGGTCGAAGATAGAGAAGTGGACTAGAATGGGAACTGGCTCTCAAGGATAGCTGCCTGAACACATTAGATGTTTGGCGACAGATTTTCTAACTTGAGGGTGGTAGCTGGCCAGGCGGACACTAGATATGTCCTAGCACCATGCGGGGGTTGTTGGTTTTTTAACGATGTTTTCCTTCACCGGAGGGCAACTGTGAGAAGCGCACATATATTTTTAGATCGAAAAATTCATTGGTGCACGGCGGTTTGAACTCGGTACCACGGCATCAAAGCCGACTGTTCTCCCAATTACGCCACCGGGCCCTCAATAAATAATGATATGTTAATAATTATGATAAATAATTATATATAAATATAAATAATTTGTCCTCACAGGAATGTTCTACCGGGCAAAGTCTTGTTAGGGTGCAAAACTTTTTTAAACATACCTAAGATTTTTTGACATGACATGACGTTTGCCGAAGATGGCGGCCATTTCAGTCCCGCGACACTGCATACATTATTAAATAACTCAGAATTATGAACGTGCTTTGTACCAACCAACACTGCAAAAAAAAAATTATAAGCATAATACCACAGATTATATAATAGTTACTACGTAAATAATACTTTCCGTTGTTAGGTTTTATAATTCGGGTTTCAACAATATAGGGAAGTGCCTCTTATAACGTTGTAGAGTGATTCAGTACTCTGTTGGCCATATGGCGGCAAGTAATGTTAATAATCGCAAATAATACTTTCTTATATTCATTTTGGAATACAACTAGTCCGTGTTATAAAAGTATTTGGAATTATTGTAATAAAATAGACAATTAATTATCGTGTGTGTCAGATGCTTTAATCGCACAGGGCCATTTTGGACATTGTCCTGTGATACCTTGATGACATAATTATTATAGTGAATATTATCACTTTAGCAAGGCATTTAAAGTCAATTTTTTTAGGGTTCCGAACCCAAAGGGTACCAAATGAACACTTTCTGAGATTTTGTTGTCCGTTCGTCCGTACGTCCGTCCGTCCGTCCGTGTGTCTATACATATGTGCGCACTTTACAGATCTGTATCTTCTTAACCGTTATAGGTACATACTTGAAATTTTCAAAAAGTATATATCCGTCAGTGTATAACGGCCCAGACACCAAATGTAATAGATGCATGTCATTTAATTAAAACTTGTTATGCACTAAAAAGGGTAAAATAAGTTATTTTTCAAAAAAATAAAACCGACTTCATAATCACAAACAGGCACTCAAAAGCGAAAAATAAATTACTTAAAATTATTATAAGCGCTACCCACTTATCTATTTGAAGTCGGTGCCAGCCAAGTCGATTGGATAGTAGATAGATACTATGTATGTAGTAGTAGAAAGTAGGTACATGTAGGTTAGTAAGTAAGTAGATACATGTAGGTATTATATATCTACTACCTATTAGAATTGGCTGGCACCGACTTCAAATAGATAAGTGGGTAGCGCTTATAATAATTTTAAGTAATTTATTTTTCGCTTTTGAGTGCCTGTTTGTGGTTATGAAGTCGGTTTTATTTTTTTTGAAAAATAACTTATCATTTTAAATTTCATCAAGAAGATATTTTCAAAAGAGTGGATGTGACCCAGCTGGTCACATCCACTCTTTGAAAATATCTTCTGCAATCAATTCAAATATCTACTTCCGACTCTTTCGAAAGAGCGTAACAAAAAGCCTTACATCAAACATATTTTACCTTAGACAGTACCTACAGTAAAAATACATTTTCAGAGCAACTTGCATTTGCTCACATTTCACAAAATCACTATACATTTGTAGCTATCAAAAACTGCTCGCCACGACGTTTCAATATCCGGCTCACTTTTGAATATTTCAACGATTTTAAATTAAACGGTCATCAAACACGAATGAAATGAATCAACATCGACATTCAAACACATAAAACTGGCAAGTCATCGATCGGTTGTATGAGTACGTCTACTCCCCTGCTTTAGATATATGTATGAATGGTATGAACATAAAACTTGTGACCTTGGGTGCCTGGTAACCTAGCAACGCGCCCAGATCCCCTAGCCAACATTGCAGATAATCATACCTATAGGCTGCCTACAAAGCCCTGGCGCGGAGCTATAAAGTGTCTGCGTTTAAACTTTGGACGCGAAATTGGTTTCGGTCTAGTGTTTTGTTTAGTTCTTCAACTTTGGTAACTGTGCGCCGAAGATTGAGGAGGTCATTCGCCTGATGTGAAAGTACGTTTTTTATAAACTTTAGGTTGTGCCATAAATTAGTGACAAAGTTTAAAACTATTTTTATACAGAGTCTAACGCAGAATTTAGACTTTTTGATAATCCTCTGTAATATGGGTTATATTTTTGTTGCCGATTGTTACAAGTGAATTAGACCGTGAGTCTATTACAGTTTTACCACCGTAATCGTATGTGAAAAGCATCAAATGTGTGCATTATCTAAATTATCATCATGATCACATTCAGTTGGTGTCAGTCCACCAGTGTGAGGCTTCTCCTAAGATACGCCATTAAGCCCGATCTTCTGCTTTTCTTTTTATGTCACTGCCCTTATATCGGTGCTTCATAACGTTCTACGCTACGTTTGCTGATTCGCGGTTTTAAATCTACGACAAGTCTACCCCAACGATTATCATTCCTACGGCAGAGATAACAAGCCTACTGCCGCTTCTATTTGCTAATCCGTTAAGCTATGTCGCTCACTTTAGTTCTCTGGCGAATTTCGTTTCATATTCGATCCCGCAGAGAAACATCGACCATAGCTCTCTCCATAGCTCGCTCAGCGACTTTAAATTGGTAGACCAGTCTAATTGTGAGGGTCCAAGTTTTGGTATGTTTCCGTATATCGTCACAGGTAGGACAGACTGATTACAAACGTTTGTGTTTAGGCACTGCGGTATAGGCGACAACAATACTCTACGGAGTTTGCCGAATGCTGCCAAAATTTATTTTTAAATATAATATTTTTAAATTAACGAGAATATGGTAGTAGACACTATGAAACCAATAAAAGGTAACGCAATTCTGAGGTTGAAGCTATTTTAAAAGCTTTTGTTATTTTAATTTCAATGTTGATTCAATAAAAATGTTTAACAAGACTTCAATACTATTGTGGTGCGCTGTTTATAATTTTAATGCTTGTATGTAATGGAGAGACATAAATAGTTTCAGATCATTTGATCCGACTTCAATTGCCGCGCTAGTTATTTTCAGTACCAAGTTTGAGGTGTGTTTATCTCTAAATATATATCTAGATAGACATCTCAGACACATACAGATCTCAATGAAATTAAAATTGGACTACTTAGAAAGTATACACTTTCAAACGAAAGAAGATTTTTTAAATCGGTTAAGGCGTCTCTGCGTATTTCGGGAACATACATTATTAGACGAATTGAGAACCTCCTCCTTTTTTTGGAGTCGGTTAGAAACACACAGAAACATAATAAAGTGACACGCAACGAGGCGCGGTGCAATTTTTTAGCCATACCTACCAAAAATAAACATTAAAGTCAAAAAGTTTCGAAGGTAATAATTATTATCAATGAATTTGAATAACTAGGTTAAGCCGCATCCAAAATATTTTCTTCCTAGTCGTTACGAATACTTGGCAGCGACTGCACCCCTCGTTGGCAACAGAGTTGCGTCATCCCAAGCCCCAACAATCACACTGATGAATACCTACAACATACAAGTAGATAAACCCTGTTAAAATTAACAATTCGATAGGGAGAATTTTGGTGAATGTTTTTCTGTAAAAACTAAAGGTACAATTTCGGTAAGCATTTGACCACGATTTTAGTTACTAGTAAATTATATGGTATAAAACTGAATCGATGGTTATTTTTAGGGTTCCGAACCCAAAGGGTACCAACGGAACCCTATTACTGAGACTCCGCTGTCCGTTTGTCTGACTGTCTGTCTGTCTGTCTGTCAATCTGTCTGTCTGTCTGTCTGTCTGTCCGTCTGTCACCAGGCTGTATCTCATAAACCGTGATAGTTAGACGGTTGAAATTTTCGTGTTATTTACGATACGCCATCTATGAGTCTTCATAGATGGCGCTATCATGTTTACCTTAATCTCGGAAACGGCTCCAACGATTAAATAAAATTTAATATACAGGGGATTTCGGGGGCCATAAATCGATCTAGCTAGGATAAATTTTCAGAAAATGTTGTTTTATTCGTGTTTTCAATAATCAACTTTATCGATAATCAACTTTAAATATAACTCTTCCCGATATCTGTTGGCGAGTAGAAGTAGTTTTAGTGTTATTGTGTAGTTAAAGCAGTTAGTTGCTCTCGATAAAAAAAAAATGTATTATTATTCGCCAATAGATGTCAGGAAGAGTCATATTTTTCTAAGTGGCAAAAAACACCAAGCAAAGTTCGGTCTTCCAGATATTTATTAATATTAGTTACTAACAATTTTGTGTTGTTAACGTTTACTTAGTTGGTGTTAGAAGTTCGTTAGATATTCGTTAGATGGCGTTCGGAACCCTCCGTGTGCGGGACAAAACTCTGACTCGCACTTGGCCAGTTTTTATTTATTTACCATCACAAACAAACTCTTGGCACTGTCTCACTTGATGCAATGTAAGATAGATTAAGGAATAATGTTTGTCTGGCAATGATTGAGAATCAAAATTAGAACTATTTATATGCCAAAAATGTAGATTAATGTTAAAAATTTGTAAGAAGTAATGTACATTTTACCGTGAACATTTTACTACGGCACGCAAATATCACATATTTAAAGTTCAAAATTCAGAAGACAGCAGTTAGATATGATGAACAACTGACTTTACTCAAATCCATGTAGCAAGCATATCCCAACCCGTATTGCGACCTGGCTGGTACCGCAGAATGTCTGGAATTTTATGACGATAATTGATGAAAATTATAATAAAGCTACAGTATAAGCATTAGTCAGCGACCTTTGGAAAGCGCTGTGCTCAAAGTCTCCCTGCAAGATCGAATTCGAAATGAAGTCATCCGTCAGAGAAGCAGTGTTATCGACATGGTTCAACGGATTAGCAGCTGAAATATAAATGTACACATTCAAAAAAGGAATAATTTTATATAACAAAATGTATCACAGGTTACTGCAATTTCCTCGAAATTTTGTTATTGACATTCGCTTGATGCCATTGCGCCGTTGAAAAGTGTTTTGTTACTTTTGTTACGAGTCTCGCTGTGGGTCTGATATTTTGACAGCATAATAAAAGTAACACGAGTACAATGTAAACGTTTACCTACTGTTAGCTCGTCAAATTGGTTGGCTTTCTACGAAAGTTTTTTCACAAACAGCATTTGCAGGTAATATGCACCAAACGTTTTACGTATTGTATGAAGGAAGACAAAGGGTTGCGTTTTGGAACAAAATATAACTGTAATGTTCATATCAAATGATAGTAATAAGGATACCAATTATATAACAAATATACACTAAAGATGGAACTCCTCATCATCATCATCAGCCTACATTTGTCCACCGCTGGACATATGCCTCACATATGGCACGCCATTGAGCTCGATTTTTAGCTCTTTGTTTCCAGCCGCTGCCAGCCAGCTTGTGAACATTATCGATCCATTTAGTTTGAGGAAGCCTTACACTACGTTTGCCGAGCCGTAGTCTCCACTGAAATACTCTTCTACCCCAACGTGTGAAACAACTTCTACCCAAAAGATGTGACCAACTCACTGTCACTTTAGCTTGCTAATCCTTTGAGCTATGTCGATAACTTTGGTTCTCTGGCGGATGACTTCATTTCGAATTCGATTCTCCCGAGAGACTCCAAGCATAGCCATCTCCATAGCTCGCTGAGCGACTTTGAATTGGTGAACCAGTCGCACCGTCAGTGTCCACGTCTCGGCTCCGTAAGTAATAACAGGTAGGACGCACTCGTTTAAGACTTTTGTTTTCAGGTTTTGTGGTATGGGTGATGAAAAGACACGACGAAGTTTCCTATTGCTGCCTATCCTCCTAAGGTAGACGTATTTGTAAACAACTTGGAGAGGAACTCCATTTAGGGCAATCGGTTCCGGATCAACATGTTCGCTGAACATGATCTTGGTATTATCCAAGTTCATCCGGAGACCTTTGCGTGCAGAAAAATCAGCAAAAGTGGTGAGGATGTATAGAAAGTCCTGCACGGTTTCAGCTATGATGACGATATAACCCGCACATCTCAAGTGAGAAAGGTGCTCGCCCCTTTGTATTTATGCCCCGTCCTTTCCAATACAGCGTCTTGAACATATCCTCCAGAGAGTTAGTGGACAATTTGAAACTAATTATTGATAATTAATAGTCATGATATAACGTATGATCAGTTCTCATACTTATTAGTATTACTTTTGTCAATTTTTTTTTTACTTTGAGAGTAAGTTCGAGAAAACAAAGATATGAACCATTTTTACAAGAAATGCTATCCCCAAAATAGCACAGATACCCACTTCCACACTCATTCAAAGATCAACAGTGACACAGTGAACCGATGCGTGCGGCACACTTACCACCAGCCCTTGCATTTTTGTCCTCAACACACTCCCTATGACATACTCAGTTCTCCCCTACTCATTACTTGCGTCGCCCTCACCCTTCTAATACCTAGGTTTATATAATCTAGGTATAGCGAGGGGAGTGCTAAAAGGATTCCCGACTGTGATATGAATTCGTAGGGAAGTTATAGCGTACACGTTTTGTACGCTATAACGACGGACGGCGTGGCGTCTGTTGTTTCGAAGCATGGAATACTGTATGAGGCACGGGTATGAGACCAAGTTTCTGAATTTATATTTGGCAGGTGCGGGGTATGTTATTGTCAAATGCGATTCTTGATTCACAGTCAGCGAATGTTTCTGATATGCAATTCTTTATCTGAAACTGTAGATAATTAAATATTGCTATAATTTTTTTTTTATATCTGATAGGCTAGTATTACAATCTCTTTATATAGCGTTTGATCACTATCTCACCTGGTAGTAAGTGATGATGTGGTTGAAGATAGTGAACACGCTAGGCCTAAAATGATCCGTCTCTCAAGATCTGTGTGTAAGGTTATGATGGCAGATTTTCTTCTTGATGGTGGTAAGCTACTTTTTAGAAGCAAGTCAGTGGCCAAATGGATATGAGGTATTTTAAAGTCTAACTTTTTTACAATAGAAACAAACTATAATATAAAAATGTGATCAAGAAAATATCGATTAAGAATCCTATATAATGGATTTAAACATAAAAGCAACTACATGAAACCCATACTATCGAATAATTTGCTTTCGCCAAACAGATTACAGAGCTTCAAAGGCCAAAGCTCTTCCTTAAAAATATACGGTTCACGCTCCACGATTTTAATGAATATTGAAGTCAACCAAATAAATTGGAAGTCACCTTAAAGAGTGTCCATTAAAAGTAATCTAACATCCAGCGTCAAATTAACTTCTGCAAAAGTTTACCCTCAAAATAATTAAGGATTCGCCGCAATTATCGCCGCAAAATCAAACTCCTCTTTGATCGTTATCTGGAAAAAAAACCCTCCACGTCAATATCAACTCTATAACAGCCGAAAAGAGCATAAATTCTATTCAAAAAGTTTGTTTGGACCGTTTTGTGCTAGCAAAATTTTAATAACCGACAGGGCGTACCCAAAAGTTGTATGTACATTTGCCTTTTTGTGCCAAAAGGGAACCACAGCGATAATTGTAATTATTTACCAATTGTGACCAAAGTTTTCAGTTCGTAATTGCAAGGCGGTTAAAGTATCATTTAATGAATAATCTGCCGAATTCAATAGAGTTCGAGCTCTCCGAGAGCAAAATTATAGGAGGATGAGAGATGGGTTTTAATTTTTCAAAAGACCTCTCGTTTCGAAGTTAAATTATTTTGCATGAGGGAGTTCTTTAGGGCTTTACAATTTGCTACTGGATGTTTGATATTACTTATTTTGAATATAAAATCTCGTTAAGCTACGTTATTTGGAAATCATGAGAGGCTTCTTGATATTTGATACGAATGTTTAAAATTGGTGAAAATGTCAATATGATTTAATAAACAATTATATAAATTTAAACATAACTAAGAGCTAATTTGATCACTATTATTGACCCTTCTTTTCGACGTAACGTACATTTCAAATACAAGCTACGGTGACTTTAGCGATAATTTATACCGTGACTTCAATGTAACGTTTATTTTATTTTTCACGAAACCCTATTTTTAATCGATCTCTTCGATGCAAAGATATCATCAATCATACTTCAATAGCAAGAGTTTATTCACAACGAGCCATGAAATGAAGTCATCGTACAAGTCAATCAATCATATATCCCTTCAACATGCGTTACGCTATAGGAGGCTGTCAAACTCCTTCGGGATCAGTGGAGCAAATAATAGCTATTTACCTGCAATCCTGTCATCCCATGTCGTGGATTATCTTGTCTCTCATCCGATTTTGATTCTTTTTAAGATACGAAAAGATTAGCGAGGGTCGCTCGATTGTCGCTATTTGAAAAAATGTATTTGCGAAATTGGAGATATTTTATTTACGTTTTTGTGGGATTCAGTTTTTTGTTACGGCTGTTAGAAATAAAAATATGTTATTACATACTTTTTGGTTTCAATCTGTGTATTAATTTGTTCATTTCCAAAATTCAATATATGAAACTATCTGATATATGTAACGGGAGGCTTTGGTACCTGAGATACAGTTTAATTACTAGTTCAGGTGCCAAAGGACTATCTATAAATGTAAACAGGTAGCTAATTAATGATATAATTTATTGTTCCTCTATCCTCAAAGTGTGTCAATACATTTTATTTATTTTATTTATATGCAAGCATAAATAGTTTACCATCAAAATGAAAAAAACAACATAGGTATAATACCGATGTCAGGTAATTAGTAAATTCTACAAAAAAAAATTTACAACGTTTACGTCACGTTTTTAAAAACACCCAAAAATAAAATTGAATGGGTAGCAAGCTATTTGATCTCGTTGTGTATAGAATATCTTTTACGCTGTGTATAGGTGCGTTAGTTATTCGTCCCTATTGCCCCAACACTCTACTCAAACGGTTCTATTTATTGAAAACCCTTTTGTGCAGTCCTTTCCTAATGGTCGTGTTTTGGTCTGGACACGAGGACGCGGTTTTAATTATTTCCCACCAATTTACGAGTGGCCATTAAAGAAGAGGTCCCTTGCTACCCATTAGAGTTCTGTTTTGTTGATAACTTTACAGCGCTGAATTTTATCGCACGAGCGTTAATCTGGAGGGCCTATGTATAGCTTGGAATTGTGTTAATCTCGAGTTGGATAGGGCGATATTGTAGCATACTAAATGAGAAACAGTAATTAGTACGTCTGAGGTTGTTTTTGATATGTGGAGGTTATGCTGTTTACGGTTTATTTTATAGGTTGGCTGCGTTCAGCTAAATATGACAAAATGCATTGTGCATTGTGTTTTGTAAGTGATTTGAGCATTAGAAGTTGAATTCATCATTTCATCTTCCTACCCTTATCCCATTTAAGGAGGGTTTGTGCAACATGTCATTATCTTCCATTGGGGTCTATCCGCAGTCCTTTCCGCATCCACTTCTTTTACATCCATATCTTCCATCACACAGTTCATCCACACTTTCTTCGGTTTTTCTCTTCCTCTATAACCGTCCATTTTCATATCCATTACCTTTTTAGTCACGTGGACTTCACTTCATCTCATAATATGTCCATACCAGGCTAGCCTATTGCTTTTTAGGGTTCCGTAGTCCTGATAAGGAACCCTTATAGTTTCGTCGTGTCCGTCTGTCCGAGGTTTTGCTAAGATACTGTTAGTACTAGAAAGCTGTAATTTTGTAGAGGTGTGTATATCAATAACGCCGACAAAGTGGTAAAATAAAATTTTGGAAAATATTTTTGTATAGGGTAGCTCCCCTACATGTGAAGTGGGGATGCATTTTTTGTTGTCTACCCCATAGTGTGTAGTAATGACTTCGAGATTGCTACGTTTTCTTTCGAGTACATATAGAAGTCACAAACAACAGAATCGTTCTATATTGTGATAACGGGCTGCTACGAAACCCAACACTGCGCGAGGCCCGACACGCATTTGGCCACTTAGTATTCAGTATTTTATTGCGTCTATAAAAGTATTTACAAGGTCTTAAATAAAATGTACAGTTCTTTATAGACCCTGGAAGGGCACAGCAATATTACTTAAAAAAATTAAATTATTAATCAATTAGGAGAGAGGAGGAATATTACACTTCTATATAATTATCGTAATTATTATTATTTATGCATGTCATTTATGTCGGTATATTATTTATTTTATTTAATGTTAAAAGGAAGAGTCATATTTTTAAATAGAAAACAATGTCAAAATGTATCTTTAAAATATTTGTCAATTGTATAATAGCTTTTTTGGACTAAAAATTCCTTTAATTGTTTCACAAAGTTTCGATTTTGGGATTGACTTTTTAGAGATACCGGCAAGTGATTATATATTTTTATGGACATTACTAGGGGACCTTTCGAATACATTTGAAGGTGAGATGTAGGCAGTATTAATCGGTTGGCATGCCGTACACTACTATGCCTAGATGCATCTAATCGTGTTGTGTACAAGTTGGGATGGTTGCGAACAAATTTACAAACTTCGTGAATGTAGATGCATGGTAGGGTGAGGATTTTGTAAGTTTTAAAATACGGTTTACAGCTATCCGTTTGGTCTATATTGGCTAAAATGCGAACAAGTTTTTTTAATTTTACTTTTACTTATTAACTTTTCTGTCACCGGTGGCATTTTTAGGCTTCACCTTACATACTCATTCCAAATTTTATCCATTCTTGTGACTCCACACACCTCAACATCATCAAAACTTTGATTGAAGAATCTATGCATAATCTAGGCATAACGGTGTTTTGATATATATAAAGAACTTCATTCAGGAGATTTACATAAAAATTCAACTATGTATGATTAGTTACACTACAGATACTTTAACCACATATTAACTTCCTCTGACAACAGACAATACAAAATAAACGACTATACTTCCGTGAGATATATGAAATGGCATTATTGGGATGAAATAAGCGCTTGGGCAACATCAGTATAGACAAAGTAGGTAGCAAGCGTTTGTCGACTATCTCACCAGATGTTAAGTGACGATGTGATCGACGATGTAGCTCGCTTACCTAGAAGATACCTGTACGATTTAAAGACCCTCGGGTTATAGTTTTTTCCTTTTCTTTACTCGTGTGCTTCAACTTAAGAAAATAACAATAGATAAACTGAATGAATGATTTGTATGTTATTTTTTAAGTTATGAGGTGTGACAATAAAGAATTTTCTATCTATCTATCTATCTAAACTGCTGCCATCTCTAAAAATTACTTAAAAGTCAAACGGATCAAATGACGGATGTGAAATATCATCATCAAACGGATTTTTAAATTATAATCGTAAAATAAAGGTTTGCTTTGTTAATGGCTGGTTTCTGAGTACATTTATTCAGAGTTTATTCATCAATAACGGTACAATTGAGTAGATAAACTCTCAATAAACCGACCTCGAGAACCGACCATAAGTGCGCTAATTTAATTAAATAAATTCATTCATAGAATATTTAAAAAATCATTCCGTATTTCGCGTAAAACGTTTTACGTTGTTATAGTTAAAAAGGTGAATACAAAACAAAACTATCAACATTACATCGGTCGGAATGCGAAATTGCTGCTAAATTGTCCCGAATAAATGAGATGTTAAAGCTCGGGTTTGTTAATAAATAAAGACCAGTAGCTACCCTTAAAACCACATAGAGATTGTATATCTACCTATCGTCAATCACACTGCACTCAACGAGATTAAATTTGTATGTAGTTATAAAAGAGCGATGGTCCGTTTTTATTGGAACTAAAATACCGTCGTTTTTTCGACAAACAATAACAGGATCGGATTGCCAGCAGAATGGCAGTCGGAAATAGCTGCTATCACTGCTTGAAATAGAAACTGTTCATGTAGCTTGGTATTTCAAAAAATTGCCTTTATTTTTAGAGGTTATTTATTGCTGAGACTCCGCTATTTGTCCGTCTGTTACAGGGTCTGCCGCATATCTGTCATACGTCTATATCTTCTGTGATTTATATTCTAATAAGTAATAGATAGCCATTTGAAATTTGCAAATTCAAAATTTCGAATGCCTTTCTAATGTGATTATAGAGTAATCTCTATATTCACACCTTTGCTGCAGATACCAGTAAAAATTGAACTACTTCTTTGTGACATATTTAAATGCATTGGGATACAAAAAGCTTTCTCATAGACAAGACTTGACATAGAAGAAACGTTTTTCAGGTACTACTCGCTAGATGAAACGTAATATTTACTTCAGACAGTGACAGAATGTGTATAAAAGGATATTTAAGTTTATTAATTGTTAATTGTTAAACACAATCCAAAATTTCATCGTACCGACGGGACTCGAACCCGCACCCCCCGGATTACACGTCCAGGTGCTCTGCCAATTAAGCCACGGTTCGATACATCGATACGACGAAATTAGTGGATTGCATTTGTTAAACCAATTATGCATTGGTGGCGCCATCTATGACTACGTATTACGTTTACTAGCCTTACTTTACTACTAATTATTAGCCACGGATGGATTAAGTAGTCATAGATGGCGCCACCAATGCATAATTGGTTTAACAAATGCAATCCACTAATTTCGTCGTATCGATGTATCGAACCGTGGCTTAATTGGCAGAGCACCTGGACGTGTAATCCGGGGGGTGCGGGTTCGAGTCCCGTCGGTACGATTAAATTTTGTATTGTGTTTAACAATTTACAAAAATATAAAGTGTGAGACACTTCAAAGAAACATAATATCTTATTAATTGTTGTTATGATAAGATAATATTGTGGTGTGGTAGAAGATGTAGTGACAAAGATAGAGAAAGGGATGCTTAGATGGTTTGGACATCTAGAGAGGATGGATGAAGAAATATGGACAAAATAGATTTTAGCTAGAGTTATAGCTAAAACCAAATAATAAATTTAAAGTTTTCTTAAAATTTAATGAGTTGTTAGCAATAAAATGTAATCAATCAACCAATCGTCTTAAATCTTTAGAGCAAAAAAAACATTCTTCAGCTCACCCAATGCAATAAAAAGCACCGAGACAATAAAACACCGAAACATTATTGGAAATCAGTTCTTTCACCGCAACGTTCGTGAGCAGAAATACATAGTTCTCGAAAAAAGTAATTTGTCTCGAAGTCTCTAAAGAATTAGTCGTGCAACTGCGACTATTAATCCTGAAACTTCACTCGAATTTACTGCTCGAAACTTTTTAAATGTATTCGAATAAATTTGACGACAACTTCAAGTTCTTTCTTTTTTTTTTGCGAGCGCGTTACTTAATTTTCAATTCTTGCAATTTTAGCGCACTATAATTCAATGGAGGACATAAATTCGGCGCACATTAGTTTTCTATTTCGAGTTCCATAGAAAGCAGATTAATTTGTTTTTCTCACAATGGGTCGTCTAGACAAACGCGTATAATTCAAGTTTCACTTAGTCGTTTGTAGACGTTAATGGCTGCAGCAGAGGCGTATATTAGCTAAATCTATTGTATATCATTTTAGGGTCCCGACCGTTGGAAAAGGTTACTGACTACTGACAATTGTATACCAACGAAGGTATTGTATGTGTAGGACTATATATATATATCTAATGTATATTATGTTTGTATCTAAATGTTTCAGGAGAAGCGGGTAGTGCATTGACTAACATGCAAAACTCTAGCTATTGAGAGTTTGCTTGCTACAGTATAATATCATCATGGAAAGCGTTCGGTGACGATGACGCGAGTTCCATGATTTTTGATAACCCAAAAAGTGCTAAACGCGCCTGAAGAAGTTTTCTTTTCAATAAAAAACTAGAACAAGTAGTTAACCTTTTACATTAATTTTGTCTCGGCCATAAACCACAATATTAGAGATACATATTTTCTAAAGAATATTTTGCAACAATTTTATCTAACTTAAGAGTCTTGCTTAGTCAACTGTACATTATATTCAGTTTTATCTGGTGTCAAGATACTTTGTAATGTTTATCCGAAACGGTTCAGTGGTTTTATCACCAAAGTTGCACTGTGAGGGCAACACAAAAAGTGTGTTTTTATTTTGCTTATAAGTTTAATATCTTCAATAGTATTATATCTATTCTAAACTGTTCTTTATTAACATTGTTTAGTAAGATGTTTGTATAAAAATAATATGCTATATTTGTTTTTTTTTTTACCTACAGACATGTAAGCAAGATATACAAATCTGCAGATTTTTATGTGTCACAAATTAAATAAATGAATGAAAAGAAAACAAATATTGTCTCACCTTCATATTTAGCGCGACACGCCTCGGCTTTGCACGGTGCTCTTTTATTCATATAAACCGTTTTCTTAAAAACACTATCTATTGCTAAAAACTGCATTAAAATCCGTTGCGTAGTTTAAAAGATCTAAGCGTAAAGACAGCAGGAGCCACTTTGTTTTATACTCTCTAAAGATATTATATTATATTATATTATTGACGTACAATCTTTTTATACTCAAAGCTAACAATTCACAAATAATATGAATTTAAAAAAATGTATCATTGATATATAAAAAGATAGATAGGCCTATCCATTACAAGTATATAAGCACAAATTACGAATACTTTCACTTCTACCTGAAAGAAAGCTCTATTGGAGCAAAATCATCATACACACACTAGTTCTATAGTATCTATTACATTATATACTCTAGTAACCATTATCTGTGAGATAATAATTGTGTTAATTTAGCAAATAACAATAACAACTAAGATACGAACTATTACATTATATACTCTAGTAACCATTATCTGTGAGATAATAATTGTATTAATTTAGCAAATAACAATAACAACTCAGATACGAACTATTACATTATATACTCTAGTAACCATTATCTGTGAGATAATAATTGTGTTAATTTAGCAAACAACAATAACAACTCAGATACGAACTATTACATTATATACTCTAGTAACCATTATCTGTGAGATAATAATTGTGTTAATTTAGCAAATAACAATAACAACTCAGATACGAATAGTAGACAAATTGAATTCTCAGTGTCATTTCCTTTGAACGCGACGGTTTGTTTTGATGTAAATTGGCTAGTACAAACCGCATAATAAGACAAGTATATTATGATAAATCATTCTATCTAGTGCTGCAGGTGATTTTAAGGTAGCTCACTAGGGGGTAAGGGTAAGCGAAGTGAAGATGCAGTTTATGTGTAGTATTTATTTTTTCGCCTTATAGAAAAGTGTGTCAAGCTAAAGTAGCAACCCACAATTTTTGCTCAATCCTTTTGTTATCCTAACCATAGATGAATTTTATTCTATGTCCTAGCCAATAAGCGCATTGGTATTTACACGTTCTTGCGTGTTTTGTTTTACAGTCCGGCAAGTATAACTTGGCGTGCCTGTGCGCCACTGTGCTTTTACTTTGTACTTTGATAACAGTTTCTCTTAAACCACTTTTAATTACTTTTGGCATTATTGAACTATTTTAATGTAGCAGATTTATCAACAATAATGACGCGGTAATTTCTCAAACGTCAAACTCACAGTTTCAATTAAAATAATTAGTTTCAAAAACCACCACCGCCAAGTTATACTTGTGGTACTGTATGATTGGATTCGAAATGTTGAGAGATGGCTATAATGTAAACCCATTTGAAGTCAGACTGTCCAACAGGCCCTTCTCAAAATATAACCACAGCTTATTGTATCTTACACTTCAAATACTTAATAATTTTAATAAATGAACATGTTCTAAAAATTATTATTCGACCCTCACAATAAAACCATTGCCGAATTCTCAAATACTTATTGCGGTGGTGAACATTAATATTCACCATTAAACTACATCTTAATAGCAGTTTTAACGTCTTATTAAAGGGTTGTTAAAATTTTATGTTGCGTTCTCGTTTCCTCTCGTTGTTTAATTAAAAACGTTTTCTGAATAATCAAGATGGTTAACTTTCGAGACAGAGGTATTTTATTAAAACTATAAATGTACTTTTGTATTTAAATAGCAACGTTCTGTTTTTATTAATTTATTGCACAGTTAAAAACGATTAATAGTAATAAGTGGCGACACCTTGTACACTTATCCCGTGAGGGCTACTACATAATCTGTCTCGAGATAAAATATTTCGGTATACTTACATTCAGAATTAAAACTTTATATTTCATAGTAAAGCTGAGATTTCTGCACTAACTTCTGTGTACTTAATACATACATATGTATGAAGTTCAGAACTCCACGATTACATATTCCTGTATCAATTATTCATGTCATGTACAAATGTGTTCGTGTTTGGGTACCTAGGTTGGTACAACTTGTCTGATTTGTACTCATTTACATAAACATTCAAAATTATAGGATATGAAATAGAAATGACCTTTCTGGGGCCTATTAGTTAGTCTATAATCCAGAATTGGATACTATTCACGGTATGGCCTTACTTGTATTATAAATATATATAAAAAAATAAAAATAAAATAGCCAGCATACAGTAGCTTTGCTCCGCGGCTTTGTCCGCATTAAATTATAAATCTTCCTCTTGAATCACTCTATCTATTGAGGAAAAACGCATTAAAATCCGTTGCGTAGTTTTTTTTAAAGCTTACCTATTAGACTAGCACATTACCAGTAGTCTTGTTAACGCCTCAAACTAAGCTTAATATGTTTGTCTCTCGAGTGGGTTCACGTCAATAGTGCAATAGGTGAGGATCGAACTCACGACCTCTCGATCGCCAGGCCGACGCCTTAGCCATTGGGCTATTGCCACTTAGTTTAAAATATCTAACCGCACAGACACCGGGAACGACTTCGTTTTTTACTATGTAATAAAGATTGTTAAATATGACCTGTTTTTTCTATTGCATTGGCTATTGATGTCAAACGGCTAAAGAAAATAGTGCAATAAACTGATCACAAGTGTTCATCCGTTTAGCACCGTCCAGAGATTTATGTAGCCAGATAAAGGAACGTAACAATGACCTCCTGTTTGGGAGAATAATCATCTCAATATCTCGTACAAGTGTACCAGGCGCAGTACAGTTATACGTTAATTTCTGTCAATGTAGAGTGTCGCCGCCCACGGACAGATTACGAGATCTAGCGGCGATTAGGTGACACCCTCTTTCGTCAATTCACGCGATACCACCACATAAGTAACGAATACCTTTTCTTTACTCATGTGATACCACCATTGAAAAACATCTCATTTTTTAGGGTTCCGTAGTCCTGACAAGGAACCCTTATAGTTTCATTATGTCCGTCTGTCTGTCTGTCCGAGGTTTTGCTAAGAGACCGTTACTACTAGAAAGCTGTAATTTTGTGGGGATATGTAAATAAATGACGCCGACAAAGTGATGAAATAAAAGTTTGAAAAAATTTTTTTTTTAGGGTGGCTCCCCTATAAGAGAAGTGGGGATGAGTTTTTTTTTCATATCTACCCCATCGTGTGGGGTATTTTTGAATAGGTCTTTTAAAATAACTTAAGGGTTGCTAATACCATTTTTCGATTGAATGCTCCATTTACGAAATATTAAACTTTAAAGTGCAAATTTTTGTTCCAGTAGGGCGTCCCCTCCCCCCCCCTCTAAAAGCTAAACCGCGGGCTTGAAAAATCTGGAAAAAATCGTGCTAATAGCGCATTTCATGAACTTTAAAGGAAAATTATAACGGTTAAGATAACTTTATTAGTTAAGCAGTAATAGTCGTTGAACTTGGGTGTTGGATAATTTTGTACCAAATACATAACAAAATCCTTTAAAAAAATCCTTTAAAGTGACAAAGACGGAGTACCTTGTTGCTTGTTTATAACGGGTAAAGACTTGCATTGAATAACAGGCTACTACGAAACCCTACACTGCGTGTGGTCTGTCTTGGCCGGCCGGTGACGCACTTGGCCGGTTATTAATACTAGGTACTTTTTCGAAGTTTTTACTAAAATCCACACAACATTGTTCTACACAAAACCAAAGACAGGAGGTCTTTGGTTTTGTGTAGCACAATGCACAGCCGCCACACAGAGTTTTGCGTACCACAGTTTTTAACCTCCGACGCAAAAAGAAGGGTTGTTATAAGTTTGACGTGTGTATCTGTGTATGTTTGTCTGTAGCGCCCAAATTGATAAACCGATTTTGATTTAGTTTGTTTTTGTTTGATAGGTATCTTAATCGAGAGTATTCTTAGCTTTGACTCGTGAAAATGTGTTCAGCTGTTTTCAGACTATGAGCTATTTTCTAGTTGATTACGCTATGAAATCATCTTTCATAGGCCTGATCAATTAAAAATTTGACGAATAACATGACCGGATGGGCTGTGGGCTGGTCATATCTGCCGTAGGACCGATAACCGTTGGGGCAGACTGGTTCTAGAGTGGAGACCGCGAATCGGCAAATGTAGAGTAGGACTCCCTGTGACTAGGTGGAGCGACGACATTCGCAAAGCGGTGGGCAGTGACTGGAAACAAAGAGCCGAAGACCGGGCTCAGTGGCGTGTCTTGGGGGAGGCCTATGTCCAGCAGTGGACTGATACCAGCTGATAATGATGATGATGATGATTGACCGGATGCTGAGGCTTCTCCTGGAATCTGCAGAATACTCAACTCCTCACCAACTTCAGCAAAGATGTCGAGTTTGGAACGATTGTAACGATCTCAATGAACAGTTATACATAGATCAGTCGGGGGTGGTTTTAAAATTTGATTTTAAGTATTATTTACTTATTAACGTCAGTCAAAATAAAATTTCTTCTGTCTTCAAATCTCTTTCTGTGTTTATAATCTCGCTATCCAAAAGCGCTCATTCATCAGTTAGCAGAATCCATTACTATCCTTTTAAGGCATCTCACAAAGTTCTTAAATTACGACCGAACCATAAGAACTACCGGATGCCATCCTACAAAGTATCTTTTGATGGCCGTAAACCTATCCCTTAACGATCATCCCGTCCCACCCTATGTACCAGCTTTTATATCCTGTAGTCGTCTTAACCCCAATAATAAAATGTGGGTTGTAAATAGATAATAAGGGAGGAATAGTCAGACGCCATTAAAGGCACCATCAATGTTTGACTGTCTTTTAACCGCTCTGATCGACCTGATGCGTTGAGGGCGTTTTAGTTTTTGTCTGACTTTACAAACGGAGCAAACTTAATAAAAATATAAAAATTAAAATAAATTTATTTCCGGTCTATGTATCCCATAATCATAATTTAGTCGTATTACAATTTACATAATATTATATTCCAAAATACATTATAAACACTAAAATTTAAAATAAAATTATCAATAAAATTCAGAAAAAAAAAGTTACAGGTAAAATCGGCCTAGTAAAATAATATAGATCATACTTTATTTATGTGAATTAGAAATCGACAATATCTCATATTGTAATATAGAGAAAAACGCCTCAAAACCCTTGTAATCGCTGTTTCAAACGACATTTTTAAAGGTTTATTTGGTTTATATATATACTATAAGTCTATCGCTGTTGCGACTTTTATCAATATTCAGTATCATTTATTGTAATTCACTGTTAATAATATTTTGGCATATTTTAGGGATAAAGCCTTTAAAATTACGTGCTACATACGCTTTTTATGCTACGTAAGCTACGCGTGACCTACGGCTACGTAAGTACGTGTCAAGCGACCAATGCGGTTCCACCAATGCGGAGACGTCCCAAGCGAAGGCGAGAAGAGATGTTTATAAGCTAGAGTGTAACTACAACGTGAGCTTAAATGTCCGACTGAGTTACACGTGTATCATTGATAAAACAACGCAACGATTTTAGGTAGGTGCGTAGCCCATTCTATTCTGTGAATTGCTTAATGATACATTTAATACAAAGCAATACAAAATTGATTATTAGTCATTAGGTGGTAGGAGCATTATATCGATGTTCCGCCTGATTTGCTACCAATAAGTAGCTACATCTAGTAAAAAATCTGCCGCCATAATCTTACGGTGTTCCGGCAGCACACAGCCCAGACAATTCACTATCTTCATCCAATGGATAACTAAAGTCACATAATAAACTGCGAATTATTGTAGTCTCAACTTACAAGTATATGAAATATAAGTAGAACATTATATTTTTCTGTCTGCAACGTTCGGGAATATTAACTAAATATTAAACTTAAAACAGTGTTTAGCAGACAGATGCTCACAAATCTCTTTGCTACGTGCTCAAGATGCTTTCTCTTGCGTTAATGAACAGTTGTCTACGTCTCACTTTAAATATATTTTACTTAAAACATTGTAAAAAATAATGTTTGTTTAGTGGTAAAGATTTTGTTAATTAAACGTGCAGGTGATTTACTAAAAGAAAATGTGGAGTCGATATTATGTAATAGTAGTAGTTTATAAAACTGTTGCATAATGCAGGGTGACGACACGAGTGTGTGTTTAAAAACCGAGCTATACGCGAGGTTCTCGACTACCCGCAATGCGACATTATCTAATTATGTGTGTGAAATAGTGTAGTCCATTATTACGATGCAAGACTCGCGTCCTGTAATCGAGTTATCGTCCGCTCCGCGCTGGTCATTATAGCAGTACGCAACCACGTAGGGTCATAGATGTAGATTTTAATGGAAGAGGTAACTAATCATAAATATAAGTGGGGTTCGTTTGTTTCCTCGGAGTTTGGTTAGAGCAATACGGATTAGATGTGAATTTATGCATTATATTATAATCCATTTTAAAATATACATGTTTAAAAAGCGAACTCAACTTTACATCAAAATTATCAACTTTTATCATTGAACAAGATTCAATTACTTGGAGCACCTGAATAAATACACCTAGCGCTACTGCCGTTAAGTTACACTAACAATTTACAGAGACGCTTCATTTTGGGTATTCTAATAATTTTAAAATAAGTTCCCTTATTATGATAAACTGCAAACAATTAAATTAGGTTTATTGATATCACTTTAATACTAGTTTTGTTCAAATACCCAAAAAGGTTTTTAAAAATAAAAAACTGTATATACAAATAACAATAAATAATAAGCGGCAATAGCACAATGGATAAGGAGTCAGACTGGTGATCGAGAGGTCGTGAGTTTGATCCCCATCCATTGCACCATTGACGTAAACCCTCTCCAGACACAAGCATATTTAGCTTAGTTGGAGGTGTTATCAAGAATAGAAGTAATGTGTAACCCACATCGCGAGTAATCTATTTATATTTTTAAAATCTAATCTAGTATATCACTGCCGCATATACGCCGCTGGGAATTGTGACTAAAATACTGGCGGCATTTACACTTTGTATGACAATCCTTAGTCGTCGCGTCAAATTCAGCATTTTGACCACAAGTCGCTCTTACAAGGTGGTCAGATAGTTCCTTATAAGTGCTCCAGGCCTACACGGTCCTAGTGCCTCGACCCCAGAAGGCTCAAACGAGTAACTGGTATCTATGCGATTGTATTTGAGCTTCTAGAGGCTCTCCACTGAAAGTGCAGCCGCGCTTCCTTTTTAGGGTTCCGTAGCCGAATGGCAAAAAACGGACCTTTATAGATTCGTGATGTCTGTCTGTCTGTCTGTCCGTCCGTATGTCACAGCCATTTTATTCCGAAACTGTTAGGACTACAGAATTGAAACTTGATAGGTATATGTGTGGGGTGTCTATGGATAGGTCTTCAAAAATGACATTGAGGTTCCTAAAATCATTTTTTCTCAAAGTCAATCATTTGAAAGATAGGCGCGTCTAAAGTGGTAAAATGTGTATCGCCCCCCCCCCCCCTCTAACTTTTAAAGTATGGGAGTGAAAAATCTAAAAAAATATATGCTGTAGATCTCAATAAAAACTAACAACGAAAATTGGTTTGAATGAGATACAGTCAGCAGTTTTTGAGATATGGCGACCCCAAAGATAACTTTGTTTTTCATACAAACACTATGAAAAACAAAGTTAATTTTGTAGTTGCCAAAAATCATAGTTATGGAATACTTAACTGTGTTACGGAACCCTACGAGTGCGAGTCCGACTTGCACTTGGCCAGTTTTTTTTGTATAGGACAGATGTGACGATGCAAGTGTATAGACATTTATTTAGCGTCCCACACAACAGGTCGTCTCATAATACATGGAATAAGTGTCATGCCGTCGGGCCTCATGCTGTCATTGCGCGCCAGACCAACCAGTTATAAGATATTAGTTGTATCACATTATCATACATTCTTATAAATTAGTATGTGACAGCATGTGGCGTATCTAGGCTACGGTAGTTCACTATCTAGAGTTGTCTACTCGATGACACGTCAGCAGTTTAGTCGAATGCGAGATAATTCCGATCGCCTTCAGAATAGACCGCCCATGAACGTTTGTTACCCTACATGACAGTCAATTTTATTTAATTTTCACATTTGTAGATCTGTGTCCTGCTGTGCTACCTGTAATTTTTCGGAGAATATAGTAGAACTATTTATTAAACTCTAAGTATACGCTTTTTTAATTTTTTATTCAAATCCGTCAAGTTGGATTTAGAAACGCACGTTACTGGAAGTTACAAACACACTTACTCACACGGTCTCAGATTTTGGCATGGCAAGAATTGGCATATAATAGAAGTCTGATTAATTACACACCGTAACTTTTTTCGGTTCGTTACCCAACTCACGCCTTTTTTATAATCGTGTCGTGTAGTTTATACATAATAAATAAGAAAAAAAAATGCTGATTTATATGCGCACACATTTAATAAATACATTTCCAATGAAATAATATAGTAAAATAAAAAATTATATATAGGCCAACATTTAAACAAAGGTGTTAAAAATAAAACCATGAACACACATTTCTTTGATAAATTAACACACACTGTCAAATTGTGTTTCCATTATAATGGCATTTCCTGTTGCTGTCGGAAACAGATAAATCTGCACAATAACAACGTCAGATGGATAAATGTGACGTCAATCCGTGACCATTTGTTGGCTCTTTTAGTGCCATCTAGCGGTCGTAAAGTGTGGGACACACTGACGCTGAGTTTGTTGAATATTTCATCAGTCATAGAATTCGTAACAATATCTTGAAAGCAGTTTAAAAATAAACTTGTAATGTAATTTAATATTAATCTTTTGTCGTAAAAACTAGATAAATATTAAAGGAAACAAAACATTCTATCTAAGATTCGTACAACTCAATTATCAGATCAGCTGGATGGTACCTGCCATAATATTCCCATTGTCAACATTTTAGCTCAATCGTATCACAGCTCGTGGTCGAAAAATGCTTTACAAAATTTGACGGACAATTTAGGCTGAGCGCAGACCATAGTCACGAAAGTCTTAAAACAGACTATTGCCGTACAACACATATGAAGACGCGCACACTTCAAACGAAGCGTCTCGTAGACAATTTTTTGTAATAGTGCACGGCGACAAGTCTGAATAACAATTGTCGGCTTCCCTTTAGAGGAATGCGAGTGCGCAAACCAACACAAAATTGTCTCAAAACTGTCTAGCGACGTAGTCGACCCTCGTCTAGTCGCTTAATTTTTAAGTTATACATTTTTTAGATTACCTCAAGACAAAGACAAGACAGACATACTTGTATTTAAGAGACGAGTCTGTCTTAAAACTGTCGCGACTCTGTCCGACCGCTACTATTACTCCTGTATAGTGCGTGAAGCGGTAGAAATAAAAAAACATCCCAATTTCAACCGGGAGGATGGATTTAGGTTGGCCGCAACTTGGAACCCTATAATTAGCAAGTGTTCGAATCGAAAATCAAAGCAGCAAAAATCTGCCGATATCGTCAGTGTTGTGTGTCGCAATGGCAACTCTGATAAAAATTAAAAATAAATTGAGGGTAGTTTCCAACGAACTCTCCTATAAATAGCAGTGCGGACACTCACAACATTCAGTCGTGACCACGATCAATGCAACTTGGTCGAAACGTCGAGTTAAATAAAAAATAATGTTTTAGGCGCGATAAGTCCCGTATTTTAATATTTATAACTATGTGTTCAAATCGCGAAACTTTAAAGTTTACAGATGATCGGTATGAGAATGATGATGAGATGAGATGAGAAATAGTCCAGTTTAGATTTAACAAATTTTGCGATATTTAAGTATTGGTACAGCAAAACAACGTAGTGGAAATATAATATCTTTCGAAGGGTTTTAAATTCGTGTAACCGAGTCAACGCCAGTTAGTTTAAAATTAATGTACGAATAAGTCGTGATATAATTTGTTACGTGAAAATGTTAGTGATTGACCGTCTGTGTCCTTTTAACTAAGAATATATGCCATTGCTAAACAGAAAGTATGTAAAGCTTTATATTATTAATAGCAGCCCGCCCCGGCTTCACATGGGTGAAATTTATACATAATTAAATTTTGTTTTCGCGGAACTTATAAAATAAAAAGTAGCCTAAGTTACTTATTATAGAATCACCTATCTGCCATTATAGTCCCATTCAAATCGGTTCAGCCGTTTCAGAGATTAGCTGGACCAAACAAACAAACAGACAGACAAACAAAAATTTTAAAAATGTTTTTTTTTTTTTATGTCAATACCGTATATACTTTCATATGCATTTAGAAACTTGAATTTTATTTATCTGTATAGCTTTAGATTTGTGAATTTTAGGAATTCTTGTATTGCGCTAAACAATCTCCTCATGTTGTCAAAGCAAAACATCAGTATGTCCACGCAAACCAGTGACTTAGTGTAGGGGAAAGACAAAAACTTAATGACAAGTGGACAAAGACGCAGATTCGAGACGCTTGTCAAAGCCGTTATACTGTCAAGAAAGCTTCGATGGAGAGGGGGAAAAATTACCAAAATGATTTCTTATCAATGTTTTTTTGTTAACGCTTTAAGGCTATGAAAGTAAAATAATTAAATAGTCAAGTAAGAACTCTTTCTTTCATAAGTTTCTTAAATTTTCTCGTTCGTCTTCACGCGTTGCTCCTAACAATTACTCATCTCCCCGTCACTTTTATAATTTAAAAACACCGCAAACACACTAGAGACTTTCTAAATTCAATTTCATAAACTGTACATTCAAAGAAGAAAATATCAGAAATTAATGTTCTATTTTTTGAGAAGTAGCTTAACTGAAAAGCCGATTATGTTCTATTTGAAAAGGACTAGGAAACCGAAGAAGACCCTCAAGAAAATCAAATCAGACAATCAAGTGGAAAAATCCATGTCCACTGTTCAAACAATCAACTCAAGTTACGTGGACCAAGTTGATGTGGGGCTCCTCACCTCACTTATTTGAGCTGCACTTCAATCCGGCTTGCTGCTATACACATTTGCAGTAACTCAGCTGATGCAATCAAATATACTGTAGCAACTTAGGCTTTTAAGATAGCTTTGATCTCGTACTTCTAATACCAGGTTTAGACAAGGCGATTTTTTCTGTTTAACTTCGTAAGACTATACCCACGATACGGGTTACAACAGATACATACTCGAAATGGCAATAGCCCAATAACTAAGGCGTCAGGCTTGCGATCGATAGGTCGTCAATTTAATCCCCACTCTTTGTACTATTGACATAACCCACTCGTGACACAAGCATATTTTACATAGTTGGAGGTGTTAACAAGAATACTGAGTAATGTGCTGCTACCCACATTTTCAGCAAGCATTAAAAAAAAAACTATATTCCATACTTTTCTTTTGATTAATTTGCGCTTGATTAACCAATCAAGTAGCTTGATTCTAAACCTTATCATCACTCTGTATATCTCTTTTTCCTATGCTAGCCTTAATGTTATTCCGAGACAAATAATTATGTACCGAGATGATACCTACTTTTAACCGGTACCTCTTCAGTATTGACTCCAAAGTGTCGATATTAAAAGTACTTAGAATCGAAAGAAAAGTGGAAGTTAAAAAACAAAAATCGCCTTGTGTGAACTCGGCATTAGCCATAGGAAGAGGATTTATAACCTTGACAATAACATGTTACACATACATGTCAAAATATACTCATTTAAAAAAATATTTTGTTATTTTTAAAACATTTTTAATAGCTAAAAAATTAAATATAACATTAATTCATCAATAAATATTTTAAGTATATTCTGGTTATTGCGAATTACTGGTAAAAAGTTTTCACGACCCGTCCCAGCTTAGAACGAGTAGTGTTGTCTGTGTGCAATAAAAAAAGCCGCTTTATTCTTACTTAATTTGTTATATTTGCTTAGTAACGTTTTATTTTATTTAAGTTGGTAAGAGACTTGGTGAGCATATTCTTGTCTGTGATTCTCAGTCACCTAGTAAGCTGACATAGAATAAAATATTTAACCTACTGTTTTCGTTTATAAAACGCCCCTACTGTCCTCAAGGGACTGAAGTATTTGTTTTAAAGCTTTATTACTAAGTAATGTGTACTCAGGTCAACCCTCTAAAAATTTAACGACCGACGGTGACCAATATCTCTAATGCATCTCATCCCTTCAATATCTATCCAAATAAGAGCCCACTCTTAAATAAGGAGTTGGTTTATCTTCGTTTGCTTGCAGACTCCCTTGAGCACTGAACCAATCGATTTTTTAAATAAAATACGACGTTTAGAAGACTGATAGGATATCTCAAAGCTCTAAATGTGGATAAAGTTGTATTTTAAATAAGAATGTTGCGGTAGTCGCCAGGGAACTCAGCGCCTAAGATTTTTAAATTATTCATGATATTTTCGTTTGAATAAACATGGTACTTATCAGCAGCAATAAATAATTTACCTTCGAATTTTAAAGTTATCAGAATCATTTTCTTTAAATTTGGTTCGTTTCCATAAAATATGTTAACTATGCGGATGCCTCTGAATTTCTATTGTTTTCTTGTATGTATTTCGTTTGGTGTGAACCAGTCGGTACAAATACTACTGAGCTATCTGATCGCCGCCTAGATCGCGCACGCAGGACGCCGCGGTGTAGTCCTACCTTTAGTTCTTAGTGTATGGCTTCTGTGGCTTGTTGTTACAATTCTGCCAATGGCAACTAAGAACAGGCTAGTTTGACAACACCCCTTTTTTAATTCGGTTGAATGCATTCTACATATTGCTAGGGTTGCCAGAGCTACGGCATTTCATTAATACCCCCTTTCCAAGATATAAATTAAACCCCGACGCAACCGCGGTCCCAATATGTCCAGTAAATTGTATTCACCGTTTCAAATACAAAAAACTTGTTCGTCTCAATCAGGGGTCCTCCCTGCGGGAAAAAGGTGTCAATTTTTGAAAGATTGCGTCGCGTCATGAATATTATATGAACAAATCGAGTTAAGGGTATTTTGCGATAATGTTCCACGTTTGGATGCTGTCAGTACAATATGAAACAGTGACTGTGTTCACATAATTATTAAATTCAGTTTCAATTTCACTAATATTCGTGTATTTCGTTACACACGTTGCCTCCAAAAAGCTTGTTATTCTAGCTAAAGTGAGATAGTACTTCATATCTAGACTGATGCTCAATCTGTATCAAGCACAAGTCCGATCATGTATGGAGTACTGTTCTCACCTCTGGAACGGTTCACTTAATACCAACTGGAAGCGTTGAAGGCAATTGAGCGAAGGGCTAAGAAGGTAATCCACAATGACGAGCTTATTAGCAGAAGACTCCAAAGCTTAGAGTATCACCGTAGAGTATCTTAAATTGTTTATCGGTTTTTTATCGGATACATTTCGTTAAGTGTGCCACCCAATTGCACCCAACTTCAATCGGACAACCAGGCGTACTTATACGGCCACCGCTACATGGTGGATATTCCATCAATCCGAATGAAGCGATTTGCTTCCACATTCGTCATACGTACCGCCAGGAATTGGATCCTTGCCTGAGTCTGTATTTCCGGAAAGGTACCATATGGGGATCTTCAAGTCGCGAGTGAATAGGTATCTTCTAGCTAAGCATGCTACATCATCAACCACATCGTCACTTATCATCACGTGAGATAATGGTCAAACGCTTGACCATAGTGAATAAAAAAATACAAAAAACGTATCTAACAGCTCGACTAATAAAACAAAGATGGGCTGTGACGACGGAAACAACCACATATTATTACATCAATAATTTTTTTACGACAACTGTCCTTGATAGTCAGTCTAGCAGCAAAGAGGGTAAATTGGAGTGAAACCTTTTGTTGACGTATTGGTATTTGAACATTTGAGATACAAAATTAAGTAATCAATGTTGTTTTTGACATTAAGGTGGTGCATTTTGGGGATGTTATCGTTATCTCCCCCAAATACTCTAGAGGATATTATAGGAGGTTCCAGACGCTGAACTGGAAACGACGAGGACGACGTGATAAACACGAGGAGATAAACTTTAACGGCGAAAACGTCTCATACATGAGATTTGCGGACGATATCGTCATCATGGCTAAACCATACAGGAAATGTACAGGAAGGAAAAAAGCCTGAAACCCCCGTTTCATCTCCTTAAGTGGGGAATTGTGGAAAATCCTTTAATAGTGGATACCTACGTCATAATAAGTATCTGCATGCCAAATTTCAGCGCAATCTGTTAAGTGGTTTGAGGTGTGTGTTGACGCATAGTGGTGTATTTGACACAAGTAATATCAAATAATGTTTCGGTTTGAACGACACTATGCGTTCGCTAGCACTGTGAGACATTATAGAGTTGTTTGTGAGTATGGGGTTAGGATACTGTATCTTGAATATACTGTACAGATGCTGTCAGCCTATGTCTTTTCACATGGATTTACTCGATTTACCCCTTGTTAGAAACACGTAGTTGTCAGTAGAGTATTGAGTAGCAAGAACTTGGACAATTTGCCTTTATTATACTGATAGACACTTATGTATTAGCGTTGTCTTGTTCCTTGCGCGCAATAGTTTTATAATAAATTTATAGTTAATTGATTTTATATTTAAACAAATTGTTTTTGTGATATGAGTTCTGCTAGTCCACCTGGGGTTACATTAGTAATTATCAGTAATTCACCTATCACTACACATTATAAAACAAAATCCCCGGCTGCGTCTGTCTCTCTATCTGTTCGCGATAAATTTAACTAATGAAGGGACTTTCATGCAGTTTTTACTATTAGACAGAATTAATAAAAAGGTTTATTAGGTTAATGAGTTTAAGGCTTAGGTTGATCAGGTTTAAGCTGAAGGTTTTGTGTAAATTGGTTGAAATAATTATGACGATGATTATTGAATATCTAAAAAATACTCGACGCAACAAACAGATGCATAACATTTTGTTATTGATAATCTACCCGTGCGAAACGGGGGCGGGTCACTAGTTAATATAAATTAATAATAAATCCAGTTTTATTCGGACAAAGTGGCTTGAAATTTTAATAATAATACTTAAATTCAACATTTAAAACTACATTCACTCTGAACTGATTTATTAATAATCTGTTCATGAGACCATTCCGATGAACTCAAACTCTTCATCTCTGCTGTAAGTTGGTGAGGAGTTGAGTATTCTGCAGATTCTAGTAGATGTCACAGCATAAGCCAACGCTATTAAGTTCTTAAAATATCGTTTTTGGAATTGATCAAAACTACAAAAGTTTATTTCATAGCATCATCATCTAGAAAAATGCTAATAGTCTTCAAATGACTGAACGGATTTTCATGAATCAAAGTTAAAACACTCGATCAAGATAACAATCAAACAAAAAAACTTAATCCTATTAGGTTCAGCCGTTTGTGTGCTACGATGCCACTGACAGACACACAAATACAAAGATACACCCGACACATTTATAACATACCTTATTGTGTCGGGGGTTAAAAACTGGCCAAGTGCGAGTCAGACTTTTATCCCGCACGCGGAGGGTTCCGAACGCCATCTATCGAATTTCTAACGAACTTCTAACACCAACTAAGTAAACGTTAACACAAAGGTAGAATAGTATTATATAGTAATAATAGTAATAATAGTAATAATAGTAATTGTAGTAATTCATATTATTAAATATCTGGTTGACCGAGCTTAGCTCGGTATTTTTTGCCACTTAAACAGACAAATTTGACTCTTCCCGACATCTTTTGACGAATAATAATACTATTTTTTTTTATTGAGAGCAACTAAAGGCCCATTTAGACGGGGAGAGTTTTTCGTCTCGAAGATACGATTATCAAAGGAATATAAAAAATATTATATGTCTAAACATTCACACCTCTCGCTCTTCCACTCTGGCGACAATTGACTCGCAATAGAATATTGATAGTGTCGGTCTAAACAGAATTTTCTCGTATTTCGATTCTCGCACTCAAAACGGTTCAACCCGATTTGTACGATACTCGTATGAACTTGAAAAATGTCATACGAGATCGTGTTTATACAAGTCGAAACTCTCATAAGCAAGAATCTACTTACTATACTTTTGTTGTGTAAACAAACATAGGCAATTATCACCTAGCGATAAGTCATATGCGAACCTCGTATGACATAATCGTAGGCCAGATTTTAGTTCTTGCCTGTATGTAAACATTTGATACGATTGTGTTATGGCGATTATTGCTTGTGATAGTAGCGTATGGTTTCTCGTAAGGAAACGTACGAGAAACTCTCCCCGTCTAAATGGGCCGTAACTGCTTTACTGCTACAGTACTTCTACTCGCCAATAGATGTCGGGAAGAGTCATATTTTATATTGATTATCAATAAAGTTGATTTTTGAAAACACGAATAAAACAACTGTTGCGGTTGATATTTAGTGGACTGTATGAGGTTTGCGAGTTAGCGGATGCGAAATACCGAGATCTATAACTTCGGCGAATGAGATGCGGGTGGGTGTGGTAGTATCTAGGTACGGAGTTGTGCCGCTCTGATGCAGTGACCTGCTGATGGCCAGGAGAGGAATCGTCCTGCCCTTGGTATATAAAGGATAGAAAGAATGAATGGGCAGTACGGTAAGGCAAAGGGTACTCACCACGTCTGATTTCTTCTTGTCCTTGGGGGGGTTCCGAATCCTTGCTCCAGCGGCTTGCTGTTTGCACTAGATACACTTATATTTAATGTCTAGACACAACACCCAAACTAATGAAAGTTATTTTAGCGTTTCTCTCGTAATTTTTATGCGGAAATTTAAATTTTCAACGTAGACACGTTGAGAGCGTTGTTCTTTTCTTTTGCGAAACTATACAATATGGCGCGCGGTCTTAGCCACCCAGCGGGCCCGCATATCTTCTGTCCCCCTCTATGCGATGCGTGTATGTGAGTAGGAAAAGGATGGGAACATATTGGGATGACCATTTAAGCAACTGCATCAGATACGCGGGAAATATAATACAAAATATTTTATAGGTAGATAATTAGATTCGTAATCTAATTATGGCGCGAACATCTTCCCCGGCCTTGATAATGCTCGGGATTATCAAAAGCTTTTAAATTATGCGGGAGTGACAAAGAGGAATGTGTTATTAAAAAATTATGTATTATTATCTAACTAATAAATTATTGAAAATTGAAATAAACTATTGCGAAGGAAGCGAGCATAGTTTGACTATTGGTCGCTTGAACGTACTACTAACAGTACGAACTGACGCGACGCGGACTTTACCATCTTTACCAGGGTAAACTTCCTCAATAATGCCTAGCGGCCAGCGTAGCGGTGGAACGTCATCCTGGTGTATTAACACGACGGTACCGATTTTAATATTTTCGGCATTAGTAAGCCATTTTTGTCTCACTTGCAAATTATTTAGATATTCTAAGCGCCACCTTTTCCAATAGCTATTAACCATTTGGTCGAGCAACTGTTTGCGGCTACGCAGAGTCCTAGTTTCCTCTGAAACAGGCACGGCGGGTAAATATGTCAAAGGAGACGACATTATAAAATGCGCGGGAGTAAGAGGTTCCGGAAAGGGTCCCTCAGACAAAATACAAAGCGGTTGCGAATTTAATATGGCCTCAATTTGAGTCAAAACAGTTAAAAGTTCTTCGTAAGTGAGCAACTGTTTTCCTATGATGCGGTACAAGTGACGTTTAATGCACTTAATATTGGATTCCCACAGACCGCCAAAATGCGGTGCGCGGGGCGGGATCATGTGCCATTCAATACGGCGATCAGTAAGTAAATCGTTTATCTGAGACTTAGCACCT
Organism: Cabera pusaria; assembly: GCA_954871355.1. NCBI lineage: Eukaryota > Metazoa > Arthropoda > Insecta > Lepidoptera > Geometridae > Cabera > Cabera pusaria. Next base: position 9,569,287 of record OX940893.1, read on the forward strand.
ACAAAGTTAGTCCCGTTGTCCGAGTACATATGTGCAACCGGACCACGCCTGGATATAAACCGTTTAAACGCGGATATGAACATATCGGAAGATAGATCCGTGACTAGTTCTATATGACTCGCTTTTGTAACTAGGCAGATAAACAAACAAATGTAAGCCTTCTGGCTTCTTTGTCCGCGACGTCTACATAAAGTTAGACATATGGGACCCGCGTAGTCCACGGCCGTCCGAACGAAAGACTTCGTTTGTTGAACACGGTAAGAAGGCAGATCAGCCATTTTTGCATTAAGATGCGAAGGCGAATTTTTAAAGCAAAAATTACATGCGTGAACACGTTGCCTAATGACATTACGTGCGGATATAATCCAATATCTTTGGCGTAACAGAGAACTTAAAACATTGGCACCGGTGTGACAATGAATGCGATGATAATAATCAATTAAAATATGCGTAGTATGGTCATGTTTAGGTAATAGTGCGGGATGTTGAGCTTCGTAGGGTAAGTTTCTATTAGACAGCCTCCCACCTACTCTTATGATCCCGTGTTCATCAATGAACAAATCGAGCTTGCGAAGCGGTGAGGTAGGTAATTTATTAACCTTTAAATCCTTAAACAATTGCGCGAAATGAACATTTTGAATGTCGCGGATTAAATGTCTTTCAGCTATATCGAGCTGAGATGCGGTTATGCGGTCATTACGAGGCATTTTCTTTGTGAATCGTAGTATGTAAATTATAATGCGCAGAATTTTATTCCATGAGGAATATTTCAAAGCGATGTTATATATAAAACCGTTTAGTGAAGTATATGGTGTAGAACACACAAGCGTTTTGGTTTTAAATTCTGGCAAAGATTCACATGGTTCAGGAGTGAACGGTGTGATGGGCCAGATAGCGACAGGAGCACGAAGCCACTGAGGGCCGTGCCACCACAGCGGGTGTGACAAAAGCTTCTCGGGTAAGAGGCCCCGAGAGAGGCAGTCACTGGGATTTTCTATCCCGCGGACGTGATAGAAATGACGAGAGTGGAGATTCTCCTGACATTTTGCGACGCGATTACTCACATAGATATCCCATCTATGTGGAAGTGAATGGATCCAAGAAAGCGCGATTTCTGAATCTGAAAATGCGTATATATTATTAATTTTTGTGCGTGCGCTGTATGTCTCGTTAACCAATTTAACAATTTTGGACATAAGCACAGCGGCGCTTAGCTCCAGTCTGGCTACAGAAACTGTCTTGACTGGGGCGACTTTCGATTTAGCGCAAACCAAATTGAAGTGCACATTGCCCATGCTGTCGGTGACGTGTAAATATACCACAGCTCCGTAGGCGGACAAGCTTGCGTCTGCGAAAGCAACTATGTTGATGCAACAATCATCGTACACATCTAAGTGTCGCGGAATTTTGCACAAAGCGAGAAGAGGCAATTGCTCATTAAAATTATGAAATGAAGCGAATATATCATCAGGCAAGGAATCGTCCCAACCGATTTTGCGTAACCATAACTCTTGCATTAAGAGTTTGGCGAAGATAATGACGGGAGCGGCGAAACCGAGTACATCCCAGAGGCGGGCGATACTGGATAGTATTGTGCGTTTTGTATATTTTTCCTCAATTGGTGATGTGGAAAACGTAAATACGTCCTGAGCGGGTAACCATTTAAGGCCTAATACTTTAATATTTTCATTATCTGAAAACTCAATAGCGGCGCGGTTTGATTTCGGCACAGAGGCTAACAACTCGGGCGAGTTACTTGCCCATTTGGTCAAGTGAAAGCCACCAGATTTAAACAAATCAATAAGCTCTTTAAAAAGAGTTACACCTTCGTCTACAGTAGGCACTGAGGTGGTCAAGTCATCCATGTATAGTTCATGGGACGCCACTGCCGCGGCGCGCGGGAATCGCTCGACTTCATCGAGCGCTAGCTGTCGCACAGTGCGCATAGCTAAAAAAGGACTACATTTTAAACCGAACGCGACCCTGTTAAACTGGAATTCGCGTATGGTTTGAGCGGGATCAAAACGAAATAATATCTTTTGATATATGCGATGTTCCGGTTGTAAAACTATTTGGAGATACATATGTTGTATGTCAGCGGCTAAAGCTGTCGCGAACAAGCGAAAGTTTAATAACAATATAAAAATATCGGACTGAAGATTTGGTCCGGCGTGGAGAATATCATTTAATGAAATTCCATTATGACATTTTGCACTAGCGTCGAGAACAACACGAACTTTCGTAGTCTCTTTATCACGTCGAACTACGGCGTGATGCGGAATGAAATATCCCTTACAATAATCATCGCTGGACGGAAAAACTTCCGCTAAATAATCGTTGTCAAGATAGTCTTGAATGACTTCGTTATAACTCGACCTAAGCTCCGAGTCCTGCAGCTTACGTTCCAATGACAGCAAGCGGCGTAATGCTACGGAACGAGAATCACCCAACTCGGCGGGATCGCGGCTGAACGGTAACGCGGTACAATACCTACCATTCGAATCACGCGATGTGGTGGAGCGATAAATCTCCTCACATTGAGTTTCTTCGGGACTCATAAACCTTTTGGAAGGTATTTCTTCCATTTCCCAAAACTTATTTAAAGTTTGGTCAAGCCGAAGGTCATCGAAGCGATCTGTTATCCCCACGTCATTAGAACACGTGAAGAATGTCGCGGACTTTTCATTAGTGCAAGCGTTGTTATTATTATTGTTCGCAGTAGTTGGGACATCACCCATGAAAACGTATCCAAAAACAGTTTCAATCGCGGGAGGCGCGGGAGGAGCCACAACACGGCCTCCTAGTAACAGATAAGGAAACAGTTGAGCGCCGAGTATTATATTGACCTCTCCGGGAATGTACCACAGAGGATCAGCGAGCGGTAGGTCAACTAAATGTTGCACTACAGAAGTGTCAACATAGTCAGCCGGCATGCGGTCGGTTATTTGGTCAACAACCAATGCGGTAATATTATAAGAATATTCTTTATTTTTTGCGGTAATAAACAGAGGAACATATCCACGAACCGTTTGTGAAGACGAGCCAACGCCCTTTATAAACGAATTGGAAAGCGGAATAGGTTTTAATTTGAGCTGATCACAGCATGCGGAAGTGATTAGATTATTTTGCGAAGCGTTGTCAATCAAACATCTAATGGAGACGTTTTGTCTATGCCCATCTTGAACATTAACTTGAGCGGTTGAAAGTAGAACAGTAGTGCACGACTTACTGCTACTTAACTGTGACTCATCACTACGAGCGTGAGCACAAAGCGATACATTTCTCGCGGGTTCATTGTGAACAGGCGCAGCCGGAGCCGGGTGCGAAAGCGCGCGAGCCGACTCGGGCGCAGAGGCGGGCGCCGTCGGGTGCTGACGGCGTGCGGGTGAAGCGGGACGTGCATTACTGAAATGAAGTAATGTATGATGCGATTTATTACAGGTTTTACATTTATAAGTCGAATTGCACTTAGAAGTTGTATGTAACAAACTAAGACAATTCACACATCCATGTTTCGATTTAATGAAATCGAAACGATCTTTCGCGGTAAGAGACCTGAAATTGTTACATTTATATAATTGTTGATGATCCGAACTGTTACATAATGTACAAAAAGAATTATCTACACGCGTCACTACGAAGGCGTGCGAATTCTGAGAATTACGCGGCAAGCGTTTAGGGTTATCGTTCACTGAGCGCTGCGACAGCTGGGATGCGGTGCGATCTAATATTGTTACTTGACCTTTGAGAAACTCGGTAAGATCCTTATACGAAGGAATCTCCTTGTCTCGTATGTGCATTTCAAATGCTTGTGCGGTTGCGGAATCAATTTTACGTAAAGCCAAGTTTAGTAAAATAAAATCTTTTAAATCCGGTATCTTTAAATTATTTAAAGCCGATACAGCAGCATCAAATGATTCGATAAATGAATTTAATGAAGCGGAATTATTTGTCGCGTTTTTTATATTAAACAAAGTAGACATGTAATAGCTACCTAGGGCCCTTTTGTCTTCATATTTTTTAACTAAACTATCCCAGATAGCTGGGTAATTTTCACCTGAAGGAATAATTCCAGCGAGTATTTTTAAAGCAGAACCGGTCAATTTTCCGGTTAAATATTGAATTCTTTGAGCGTCAGATAAGTCTTGATTTAAATGAATATTTACTTTAAAAGATTCATAAAAGATAGGCCAATTGTCCATCTTTCCATCGAAAGCGGGAATATTTATCGGTGGCAACTTAATCAGTGGGCGGTCACCCTTATCTTCGCCCATGCGGAAAGTTGATTGACTAGAATTTGCAACAATGCGAGACCGTAACCTTTGCATCCTAGAGTAAATATCTTCGAATGCGTTTAATCTTTGAAATTCGGGGATAAAGTCAGGATCTTCTTCTATTTGAAGCTCATTAATGAAGTCTAAATTCTTCATATAATCTTCGCGAATTACATTTAATGTCTCTGACTCAGCCATAAATGTTTCCGAGGAACGAAGATCTGCGGTTACCGGTAATTTCTTAGCACAATCATATAATCTAGTTAAGCGTTGAAATATAGCATCGTTTTTAGCTTCATAAAGCCGTAATTTAGATGCCATGATATATAGATGTATAGATGGAGTAGGAAATCAACAAGACTCAAGCAGAATGTTATGTACTTACAATTTATATATTTGTACGCAATGCGAAAATAAATATACTCGAAAATAAGTAATAACTCGTAGTTACAATTTAATCTACTAATCATTATGTAGGTAGGTAGGTGATTATTTTTAATTAGCGTAACTGTAAATCTAAGACAAATATGACATACGAATGTCGGTTAATAGAATATTTAGTGCGAATGTAATATATATGTAAACAGAATGTATTTATATATGCGTTGTTAATTAAAAGTGTCACCTTTTTTAAAAGTAGGTAGTAACTAGCGTAAAAGTCTTATTTTAGCGAACCTATAGGGAGGTTTACCCAGATAAATTGGAAATGCGTTGCGTAGGTTAATAGTATTTCAAACACGATTAGCGTGAGAAATAATTACAAATGAGCATAATTAGCACGTTATTAGGTAAAATTATCCTAAAAACGGCGCGATGCGAATTAAATGACAAGAGAATAGAAATAGCGGGTTTGCGCAGATTACGTGTCAAAACTATCGGAGTTTTAACACTAAAAATATGTTATTAGATCACGATATTTTAATGAAATATAGATTCAAATAATCCGGTGAGAAGGCGAACCAGAAATGTTGCGGTTGATATTTAGTGGACTGTATGAGGTTTGCGAGTTAGCGGATGCGAAATACCGAGATCTATAACTTCGGCGAATGAGATGCGGGTGGGTGTGGTAGTATCTCAAAGTCAAAGTCAAAGTCAAAGCATTTATTCAGTATATGGGCAAATTAAAAATTAGCACTTACACACGTCAAATAACATTAAATAGATCATATTCAACAAAAAATATAGATATAACAGAAACATAACGCTTTGAATTTACAAAAAAAAAACAAAGGTTTGAGCCATTCAGCTTTCATCTAGACGTCGAACGTCACACTTAAAACACATGTTTAATTCCCCTTATTAATGTATCTAGGTACGGAGTTGTGCCGCTCTGATGCAGTGACCTGCTGATGGCCAGGAGAGGAATCGTCCTGCCCTTGGTATATAAAGGATAGAAAGAATGAATGGGCAGTACGGTAAGGCAAAGGGTACTCACCACGTCTGATTTCTTCTTGTCCTTGGGGGGGTTCCGAATCCTTGCTCCAGCGGCTTGCTGTTTGCACTAGATACACTTATATTTAATGTCTAGACACAACAACCAAACGAATGAAAGTTATTTTAGCGTTTCTCTCATATTTTTTATGCGGAAATTTAAATTTTCAACGTAGACACGTCGAGAGCGTTGTTCTTTTCTTTTGCGAAACTATACAATATGGCGCGCGGTTTTAGCCACCCAGCGGGCCCGCATATCTTCTGTCCCCCTCTATGCGATGCGTGTATGTGAGTAGGAAATGGATGGGAACATATTGGGATGACCATTTAAGCAACTGCATCAGATACGCGGGAAATATAATTCAAAATATTTTATAGGTAGATAATTAGATCCGTAATCTAATTATGGCGCGAACAACAACATTTTCTGAAAATGACTCCTAGCTAGATCGATTTATCGCCCCCGAAATCCCCTGTAGGTATACTAAATTTTATTTAATCGATGGAGCCGCTTCCGAGATTCAGATTAAAGACGATAGCGCGCCATCTTTGATGCTAGGTAGATGGCGCTGCGCTATCGTAAAAAACTTTTTTTAAAACTTTTTTAAATTTTTAACTTTGTTCTGTTCTTAGTATTTGTTGTTATAGCGGCAATAGAAATACATCATCTATGAAAATTTCAACCGTCTATCTCGGTTCATGAGATACAGCCTGGTGACAGACGGACAGACAGACAGACAGACAGACAGACAGACAGACAGACAGACAGACAGACAGACAGACGGACAGCGGAGTCTCAGTAATAGGGTTCTGTTGGTACCCTTTGGGTTCGGAACCCTAAAAATGGACTAGACTAGATTTAACTTTGCTGCTGCTGTCTGCTTACAGCTTATCCAATGCAGTAAACCTTAGACGCTTGTGATTCAAAAATTTGATAGCACTAAAACTCTTATCGTTTCCATTTTCCTTTAGAGATGAAACAAGGGCGCCCTCATATTACTGCTGCCAAACGGTTATAGCTTCAGAACCCCATACTTGCAGGAAAAAAATAAATGGCGCAGTGGAGTGAAATAAAAATATTAATCTCATTCATTTATTTTGCAGAATGTAGGTTTACATAGTGTTAAAATGTAGGTGGTAAATGATAATAAATAGTCACCTATACATTCTACCATGTATCAATTCTTAACATACTAAGTATTCTTAAAATATATTATTAACATTCCAAATTTTACATATTATTTAAACAATGTTTGTTGTTTTTTTATAAAAGTTAAATCATAACATTAATATTTTTTTATAGAAATAGTAATAATATATTGTAATAATATATAATAATATATTGAAATAGGACAATATTTTACGTGCTGGATTTTTTCTTTAAATGTCATAAACTCTTTTACTGTATAAAGACATCGATCTGCTAACCATTTGATTATTCTGCGTTTAAACAATAGTAGAGGTAAGTTTAAAATGATCAGGTAATGATTGTACACTCTAATAGCATTTCTAATTGAGTTTTTTTTTGCAATATCAAGTATGTACGATGGTAATACAATTTGAACTGTGTAGTAGTTCTGCCAGTAAGATTAACTACGTCTATCCGTTTTTCAAAGTAGTGTTAATGTTGCCTAACAAACAATCTTACATACACATACATACAAGTCTTAAATGTACATGCAAGCCAATAGTAAAATATTTAACTTTTAAAAAGTGGTTTACAACTATCCATATACACCAAGCTCCTCAGACGGCACGTATACATTTTTTCTGAATTAAAAATACCTTCTCAAACAGTACCAAATTTCCCTATAGTATGAGACCATATGAGAGAACTGAAGAGACATAACCATGGGTATGCGTTCAGAGCCAGAGCTGCTTTCGCGGAAACAGTTGTTCTCAATATTTTTAGGGCGTATACAAATCTGTCGAGTTTGTTGCAAACATAATTTATGTGAGCCTTCCAATCACAGTGTTGGTCTAACATAAGGCCAAGAAATTTAATCGTCGGTACTTCCTCGATTATACTGTTTTGGTATTTGACAGCTTAGTTTAGTACTTTCTTCCTATATGTTCTGAATTGGATCATCTTTGTTTTGTCCACATTGATCTAAAGATTGTTGTTATTCAACCATTTAATAATGTTGCTTGGATGTAAGGGAGCACAGGGATGTAAGGAGGCAGAATTACGACCTCGGTGCTCCCAGCCAACCTCACCTGCCCGTGGTGCATCCTGATGACCAACAGACGGGGCTCTGGCGACCGACAAATGGCGGTATAACCATTTCATATCTATGGCGTAATTCTACAGGCCGGTGACGGGCAGCAGCGTCACCGGTGCGAGAAGCTACGTCCTGCGATCGCCAACACGCCTGCCCAGCGTGGCAATTAAGGCAATCCGTCCCAAGGGATGCAAAAGAGTTTGGAAGGATACCTAAAGCCAAGGCTCCCAGTTCCCGGCCGCCCTGGGGCCTTATTCAGTATGACAATTTTAAAGTCTTACCGTGCCATGTTACGTTATCTCCGCGTTATGGTATTCTCTATGCCAATTAAAACGCGGTAAGGTAAGGTTATGAGCGCGTTTTGAGCTACCAAAATATCGTGACATATAAGGACGTGTAACACGCGCGTTTTGTATAATTTACCTATCGTGTGGCATACAGAATACAATTTTTCAATAACGTAACGTGGCGTGTTAAGGAACGCGTTATCTCATAGGTCATACTGAATAAGGCCCCTGCTATTCCTAACCACGGCGGCGGTCACGGTAACGGCAGGGCAGGGGGTGCTAAGAATCCCCGGGCTACGGTAGGCCGCAAAAACAAACTGACCCACGCAACCTACAATGGACGCACGATGCGGCTGGACGATCATCTGGTGCAGCTGGAGGAGGAGTTGAAACACATAAGATGGCACATACTGGGGTTATTTGAAGTCCGAAGACAGGGAGACGACACCATAACCTTAGAATCGGGCCATCTTATGTACTACAGAGAAGGAGATCAGCCATCCCAAGGCGGCATCGGGTTTCTGGTCAACAAGGTTCTCAGTGACAACGTTGTAGAAAGCTCCAGTGTGTCGACCAGGGTAGCGTACCTCATAATTAAGTTAACCAAGAGTTGAGTTACAGCCTCAAGATTATCCAGGTCTACGCACCGACCTCGACACACTTGGATGATGAGGTGGAGAGTATTTATTAAGATATCTCCAGAGCTTTACACACAACCTCCAAAGCTCACTACAACGTTGTCATGGGAGACTTTAACGCCAAAGTGGGAGTACAAACTTGCGGCGAATCGTCTATAGGACCACACGGATTTGAGAGTAAGAATCACAGGGGGTAGTTGCTAGTCAATTTCCTCGAAAAAGAGGGGCTTTTCTTGATGAACTCGTTCTTCAAGAAACAGCTCCAAAGGAAGTGGACGTGGCAAAGCCCCGACACTGTGACTAAAAACGAGATTGACGTCATCATTACGGACAAACGGCGCATATTCAGAGACGTCTCAGTGATCACTAGGTTTAATACCGGAAGTGATCACCGACTTGTATGAGGCTCTCTGTATATCGACTTTAAAGCCAAGAGATTCCGATGGATAAAGTCTACGCTCCGTCCGAACCTACTCCAAATCGTTGTTGGGTCCGAAACATTACAATTAATACTGGAAAATCGATTTGCTGCCTTGGAAACCACAGATGACGTAGACCAGAAACTCGAAGAAATGGAAGAAATCCTCAGGGATGAAGGGACGAAGTTTTGCGAGAGCAAGCGTACGGGCAAAAAGTCCAAACTTTCGGCAGAAACACTTCGGCTAATGGAAAAAAGACGAACAGACCCTTTGTCAGCTTTGTCAACTAACCTGGTGCGCAACAAATCTATAAAGAAGCTAGGACGAGGCGACCTCCGATCTTCTAACACACTCTTGATTAAAGAATCAGTTGAGCAGAATCGGGGGTCGAAAGTGTTCGTCCAGCCTCTGGGTAGAAGCCACCTCACAAAGCTGACAACGTTAACGGGGAACGTCGTCGCATCCAAGCCGGAGATTCAGTCGGAAGTTGAAGACTACGGCAAGCTCTACGCATCGCATGCTTCAAGGCCCGAACCCGATACTGAGGATTCTAAAGCCACCTCAACCCGCCACTTCACAGAAGATCTGCCCGAAATTAGCCGAGACGAAATTGTGATGGCCCTTAAACAACTCAAAAATGGAAAAACCCCAGGAGAAGACGGAATCACAACAGAGCTTTTATAAGCCGGAGGAGCTCCAGCAGTTCAACAGCTTCAGCAGCTCTTTAATTCCGTTCTTATTACTGGGAGAACTCCACAGGCATAGAACAGAAGCATGGTAGTTCGGTTTTTCAAAAAAGGAGACAAAACCCTATTGAAAAACTACCGCCCGATTTCGCTTCTGAGCCATGTCTACAAGCTGTTTTCAAGGGTCAACACGAACCGTCTTGCGCGAAGACTCGACGAGTTTCAAACTCCGGAACAGGCCGGGTTTCGAAGCCGTTACGGCACCATAGACCACATCCACACGGTGCGGCAGATTGTACAGAAGACCGAAGAGTACAATTGGCCCCAGTGCTTAGCATTTGTGGACTATGAGAAGGCCTTTGACTCAATCGAAACCTGGTCTGTTCTCGAGTCTTTGCAGCGTTGCCAAGTCGACTGGCGATATATCGAAGAGATGAGATGTCTATATAATGCTATAACGATCACTGTACAAGTACTGAACCAGCGAACTGAACATCCACATCCACAAAAAATTATCCACCTGCGTCGAGGAGTGAGACAGGGGGACGTCATATCCCCGAAACTGTTCACTAACGCCTTGGGGGATATGTTTAAGACGCTGGACTGGAAAGATTATGGCATTAACATCAACGGCAAGTACATCTCTCACTTGCGATACGCAGATGACATCGTCATTATGGCAGAGACGTTGCAGGACCTACAAAGGATGTTGAATGGTCTAGCTGATTTTTCTCGTCGCATCGGTCTCTGGATGAATTTGAATGAAACCGAAGTCATGTGCAACGAGCACGTTGTTCCGGAACCGATTGCTGTAGATGGAATCCCACTCAAAGTTGTCACTAAGTATGTTTACCTAGGGCAGACGCTCCATCTAGGCAAACACAACTTCGAGAAGGGAATCCAGAGAAGAATTCAGCTGGGCTGGGCAGTATTCGGAAAACTCCGTCGATTTAACCAGTGCGTACTACCTGTAATGACATACGGAGCCGAGACGTGGACACTCACAGTTCGACTGGTGCACTCATTTAAAGTCACTCGGCGAGCTATGGAGAGAGCTATGCTCGGTATTTCTCTGCGGGATAGAATCCTAAACGAAGTAATTCTCCAGAGAACTAAAGTTCTCGACTTAGCTCAACGGATTACCAAGGTGAAGTGGCAGTGGGCTGTCATATCTGCCGCAGGACTGATAACCGTTGGGGTAGACTTGTCCTAGAGTGGAGACCGCAAATCGGCAAATGTAGCGTAGGACGTTCTGTGACTAGGTGGAGCGACGATATACGAAAAGCGTTGGGCAGTGACTGGAAGAGAAGAGCCAAAGATCGGGCTCAGTGGCGCATCTTGGGAGAGGCCTACGTCCAGCAGTGGACTGACAATGGCTGATGATGATGAATGTTGCTTATAACGTCGTTAATGTCTGTTTCAAATGTCGCTTTATTCTCAAATTTTACGATTAAAGTTGTGTCGTTTAAGTGTCGTCAGCAAATAAAATTGTATTATGTCTAGTTCATTTCTGTAATTTATTTATGTAAATCAGAAATATAAATGGTCCTAGGACACTGCCCTAAGGAACTCCATAGTTATTATATTTGAACATACTTTTGTGTATTGTTTTCTTGTTATTTTTTATATTTGTTATCTCTACGCACTTTTGTCGACCATGAAGATAATTTTTTAACCAATCACCTTTGGTTTGCCCCTTATACCATACTTTTCTAGTTTATATAATAGTCAACAAAATCAAAAGCTTTGCTCATGTCGTTGCTATGCTCATGAGTTCGGACTTAACATTCAGACTGCACATTGGTAAAATAGGCTCTCAAGCGTTCAGAATGCTCGGATTTGTCCTTCGTCAAGCCCGACATCTGGACAGCATTCCAGCCATCTAAGCCCTGTACAACGCCTTGGTGCGAAGTAAGTTGGAGAGTAACGCTGTCATATGAAGCCCTTATGAACTCAAATACACTCAAATGGTGGAAAAGCTGCAAAAAAGTTCATAAGATGGCTCTATATGAAACAGTACGGATACTATGTTTGGATATCCTTTCCTATATCCAAGCGAATTTCTCCTTGGCATGACGGGCTATAACACTGCAAGTGAGGAATTATCCTCGGAGAGGTCCGTAACCCTTATATTTTGGGATGGATAGATTTTGCCGTCCTGGATAACTACATAAGAGTGCGATGACGTAAGTTGTTTGCTAGCTCATATTGCAGAACTAAGTCGGGAGGTAATGCGCCCCTACCGCAAGCTTTGCGATTACTAAACGCTATGCTATACCAAGACCAAGACCTAGACTTGTTTAACATGTCGTTAGATAATCTTCGCTACGCAACAATGCGTTTTCCTACAACAATAAATAAACTTTCTGGCGCTATTTAGGCTGTTTTATTAATTATTTCTATTATTTTGCTTAAAAGCTCTCAATATTGTAATTGCTTTAGTTAAAAATCTGTTTTTTATGTTTATTGTATGAAATTACAATTAAGTACAACAATTAACTATAGAAGGCGACTTGGTTATAAAACTGTTATAACCATATAGTCTGTCTATCAAATAAATAAATAAATAAATGTCGAGAAAGACAGCCACAACAGGTACTTTGTAATTAATAGAATCAGTGATAATCTTTATCAGATTAAAACATGCTAGAGAGGTCGTACTGTTTTTTCTGAACCCAAATTGTTCATTTCTAAGTATACAATATGATTTCGTGAAATCTTGTAATTTTTTTAACATCACCTTTTCAGAAATGTTTGATATTATTGGCATAAGTGTTACGGGCTTATAATTATTAGTATTGGATTTATCTCCTTTTTTAAACAAAGGTTTAACTACAGATTTTTTTGACATGTCGCGGAAGGATCCTTCTTAAAATGAAAGATTCACAAGATAGGATAATAGGTCACTAATATCTTTCGCGCATGATTTCATTACATTTGAGGTAATGTTGTCAATAAATGCTGACTTTGTATTATTTAAATTATTAATTATATCACAGAATAATGAATAGTTGATTATATGAAAAATTTCTAAGTTATTTGTTGGTCTAAAAAATATTGTTGGTGTATTCTTATAGGTCATGGTGTTGTTTATTACGTCAATATTATATCTTAAATTGTTTTTGTTGGTCAGTTGTATATAAAAAACGTTTAAAAAATTTCACTTATTTTATTAGGGTTAATAAATGTTTCATTATATATAGTAATCTTGTCAATCTGTCTACTAGGAACTGGATCAGCAATATTTTCATTTATCACGTTCCATGTTATTTTGCATTTGTTATTATATTTGTCAATATATTTCTTATTCTGTAGTTATCTTTTTTCAATAAAGTTATGACTATTAATGTTACCATAAAAATTATATTTATAGTACATGCTGTTGATGAATAATTGTTACAAGCCTTCGTCCCACCAAAACTCGTGATGTACTTTTTGAATGAGCAGGATAGGCGACTATGTCTTGACATCTTGTACTCGTATATTCGGAGGTGTTCGAAGACCGAGCAAGTCTTTTATATGATCAGGTATTGAATTTACAACTATAGCATGATATGGTATTTTAGGGAATTGGATATGTGAAGTTTGGTATATATAAACTACCTGGTGATGGTACTAAATCCAGAAGATTCGGTAAGCTGAGCAGTTGAGTCGTATTAGCTCCGGAGCTGCCAAAATAATTTCCTATGGCTGTTCCTGCGGCTCCCACGGCTCCTCCTATGGCTTCTCCTGCGGCTCCCACGACTCCTCCTATGGCTCCTACTATGTTTTGTGCGTGTCCCAATATATTGGTTTGATTCACAAAAGAAAATACATCTGGCATGTAACTAGGCCACTTAATGTTGAGTCCACCGAGAATTGAATTTACATCAGGTATTTTTAACACAGGCGTTATTTTAGACTGAACATACCATAGTCCACCACACATTCCGATCAGCGCTGTGGTCAAGCTGTGAACAAAATAAAATAGATGAACATATTTTGCATACCAACAAAAAAAAAATAAAAAAAATGATGTAGGCTAGCGTTTGTCCACTATCTCACCTGTTGGTATGGATGCGGTCGAGGATGTTAATCGCATGTTTATCGGTTTTTTATCAAATACATTTCGGGGAGTGTGCCATCCAATTGCAAGAATTAATTCTCTTCTATCGGACCACTAGACGTACCGGGATGTGCGCTATCGCTTTATGGTGGACATTCCATCTACCTGCATTCATTCATTCATTCCATTTTGCACGCTAGGCCTAGAATGGGTTCTGGGTTTTGGCTCTCAACTGCCACTGACATCTGCCAAAAACACATTTTATGTGATGGCGACAGATTTTTCAACTTGAAGGTAGTAGCTAGCGAGACGGACACTTGATAGTGTCCTACCACCATACAAAGGCCGTTACTACATTGATACAAGCTAGCCTCTATCATATCATTATCATAGCTTGTTTTAAATATCTATATTTCGCGATGAAACTAATATTTAGGCGTGCGATATTCTCGAAAACTATAACAACGCAGCAGGATAGAGGTGTTGGGCTAGCTTGTATCAATCAATATGAATATTTGCCTGTGATAATATAATTGCCTGTGATAATATGCTACTAATAAATTGGTCTTTATTACTCGTTAATTACCACACGCACAAATTTTGCATGTGCAAAATTTTTTTTAATTCTAGATTGGCTAGCGTTCGACTACTATCTCACCTGATGTTAAGTGATGATGCGATCGACGATGGAGCACGCTTACCTTAGACTTGGCTGGCACCGACTTCAAATAGAGAAGTGGGGAACGCTTATAATAATTTTAAGTAAATTATTTTTCGCTTTTGAGTGCCTTTTTGTGGTTATGAAGTCGGTTTTATTTTTTTTGAAAAATAACTTATTTTACCCTTTTTAGTGCAAAAAAGTTTCAATGAAATTACATGCATCTATTAAATTTCGTGTCTGGGCCGTTATACACTGTCGGATATATACTTTTTGAAAATTTCTAGTATGTACCTATAACGGTTAAGAAGATACAGATCTATAAAGTGCGCACATATAGACACACGGACGGACGGACGGACGGACGGACGTACGGACGAACAGACAACAAAGTCTCAGAAAGTGTTCATTTGGTAGCCTTTGGGTTCGGAACCCTAAAAAATTGACTTTAAATGCCGCGCTAAGACATCATTATTACTAGTGAAAATATTCACTAGTAATAATGATGTCATGAATGTCCAGAATGGCCCTGTACAATTAAAGCATCTGACACACACGATAATTAATTGTCTATTTTATTACAATAATTCCAAATACTTTTATAACACGGACTAGTTGTATTCCAAATTGAATATTAAAAAGTATTATTTGCGATTATTAACATTAATTGCCGCCATATGGCCAACAGAGTACTGAATCACTCTACTACGTTACAAGAGGCACTTCCCTATATTGTGGATACCCGAATTATGAAAGCACTGTGTAGCCAACCTAACAACGGAAAGTATTATTTACGTAGTAACTATTACATAATATGTGGTTTTATGCTTATAATTTTTTTTTGCAGTGTTGATTGGCACAAAGTACGTTCATAATTCTGAGTTATTTAATTATGTATGCAGTGTCGCGGGACTGAAATGGCCGCTATCTTCGCCAAATGTCATGTCAGTCCAAAAAATATTAGGTATGTTTAAAAAAGTTTGCACCCTAACAAGACTTTGCCCGGTAGAACATTCCTATGAAGACAAATTATTTATATTCATATATAATTATTTATTATAATTATTAATATATAATTATTTATTGAGGGCCCGGTGGCGTAATTGGGAGAACGGTCGGCTTTGATGCCGTGGTACCGAGTTCAAACCGACGTGCACCAATGAATTTTTCTATCGAAAAATATATGTGCGCTTCTCACAGTGGCCCTCCGGTGAAGGAAAACATCGTTAAGAAACCAACAATCCCCGCATGGTGGTAGAACATATCTAGTGTCCGCCTGGCCAGCTACCACCCTAAAGTCAGAAAATCTGTCGCCAAACATCTAATGTGTTCCGGCAGCTATCCTTGAGAGCCAGTTCCCATTCTAGTCCACTTCTCTATCTTCGACCGCATCATCACTTAGCAACTGGTGAGATAGTGGTCAAACGCTTGCCTATAAGATATAAAAAAAAATTATCCCCACCTTTATTTCTATCTCGCTTACAGTTACCGTAAGAATATCTTATATGCAATAGCAATCTCCATTGTGTATAATCTTCTTGGGACTCTTCTACTAAAACTAGTATATTCTCCTATGTTTGAGGTATTTATCTCCATATCTCTGGTGATACTAATCAGATCTCGATAAAATTAAAATGGGACCACCTCGGAAACGTATCCTACCTATTAAAAAAAGAATCATTTGAATCCGTTCACAATTGATGGAGAAATCGCGTAACATACACACAAAAAAAAAAAAAAAAAAAAAACAAAAAAAAAAAAACAGACGAATTGAGAACCTCCTCCTTTTTTGTGAAGTCGGTTAAAAAACCGATAAACATGCGACTTTGCGGTGATGCTCTAGGCTCTGTATTTTTTTTGTCGTCATTGATGAACTTCGTAGCACTTCTCTCAATTACTTCCAGCTTTTATTTGACTGAACCATCCCACAGGTGAGAACGCCCAAGCCCCCTCCCCCCCTCCTCCGGGATGTCCTCTCGACCGGTCGCCAACTGGCACCATGGCGCATCCCACGATTTTTCATCAGTATGCGAGGCATCCTTTCGCGTGTGGCTGGCACGCTACTTGGGCCCCCTACTAACTGTGGTCGGTCAGCGGTGCACCGTGCCTTGGATCCCGCTATCCTTCGCGACTGGTCGTCTGTCTGATGTGGCATTGTCAGTAAGCGTCAGTTCGCGTTTTTTAGCAGTAGCGCAAGTTCAGACATGAACTTGCGCTTGTATAGTATCAGTCAAAAGGGTAGGACTTTAGTATATCTACCATCGATTTAAGGGAAGAAAAGGGGGAGGGAGGGGTAGAACCATCTTCTTGAAAAAAAAGTTGTTATATCCCCCCCCCCCCCTTCAACAGATATGAATTAAAATGTTGAGGTTAAGTGGGAAAAATTTATCAATATTTTTTTTTGTTTAATGCTAGAAAGGGGGGGGCTTGTAGGATGGACCATGTAGGATTACCCATGGGTGGAAAACCGTGGAAACATATGTGTCGAGGAAAATTGGATAGTAGTAGGATTTGGGATTGAAGGTAGTAAGGCCCCGTATAAACTGCTCTGTAAAACTCTCTTACCACCATCAAGGACAAAAGTACGCGCAAGCCGGCTTGGCTGGCTGTGCTGGTAAAATTTTACTTGATTTTATTACAAAAATTAGCTTTTTGTATACTGGTCTCTGATAGAGTTTTAGATGATTATCAGACACATAACGCTGTATAAACGCTTTTAAAAATCTGTTACATTACTCCCGAATTGGTGAAATGGACCTAAAAGTGAACGGTAATTGTACTTAATCGGAAGATGGTTTTACACACACACCTACAATACTTTTGAATACACACATCAACAATGTCTAGGGACATTATATTTCAGACTTCATAGCTTAAAAACTAATAACAGTATCGAAAAAGTATAAAATGAAAAATAATCTCCGCCGTTCCTACTTTCGAAAAAAAAAAAAAAATATAATAATAATAATACTAGCAGCCCGCCCCGGCTTCGCACGCGTAGAACATGCCTACAAATTTTGCATCAGTTTGTTGCATCAAATATAAAATATTAACATATTTAATAATCATCGTCATATTTCAACCAATTTACACAAAACCTTAACAAATTATGCACCTACACCTTCCTCATAAACACTCTGGCTATTGGTGAAAACCGCATGATAATCCGTTCAGCAGCTATTGAGATTATTGCGAACAGACAGACAGACGCAGTGATGGATTTTGTTTTATAATACTTACGTAGTGATATTGGATGGCCCTTTGGCGTAAAGGATAGTTACCCTGATTCTGACCCGACGGTCGTTGGTTCTAATCCTAGCTATATACCTACCAATTAAAGTTTTATGTGCATTCATGAATCATGGGTTTTCGTACAGAGGTAGTGGGATCATTGAATCAAAATCAAATCAAAATCAAAATATCTTTATTGTTGAAACTGTGTACAAGTAAGTACAATCAAAATCAATCAAATCATGGGATCAAAGAAGGGGTATTATACGTTTAACGTGTGTATCTATGTTTGTCTATAGCATCTTAGCACCCAACCGAATGAACCGATTTTGATTTTATTATTGATAGTTTTTTTTTGTTTGATAGACGTCTTCATCGAGAGTGTTCTTAGCTTTGATTCATGAAAATTCGTTCAATCGTTATAAAACTATGAGCTTTTTAACCGACTTCACAAAAAAGGAGGAGGTTCTCAATTCGTCTGTAGGATTTTTTTTTTTTTTTTTTGTTTGTATGTTACGCGATTTCTCCATCAATTGTGAACGGATTCAAACGATTCTTTTTAATAGGTAGGATACGTTTCCGAGGTGGTCCCATTTTAATTTTATCGAGATCTGATTAGTATCACCAGCGATATGGAGATAAATACCTCAAACATAGGAGAATGTACTAGTTTTAGTAGAAGAGTCCCAAGAACATTATACACAATGGAGGTTGCTATTGCATATAAGATATTCATACGGTAACTGTGAGCGAGATAGAAATAAAGGTGGGGATAATTTTTTTTTATATCTTATAGGCAAGCGTTTGACCACTATCTCACCTGTTGCTAAGTGATGATGCGGTCGAAGAAAGAGAAGTGGACTAGAATGGGAACTGGCTCTCAAGGCTGCCAGCTGCCAGAACACATTAGATGTTTGACGACAGATTTTCTGACTTGAGGGTGGTAGCTGGCCAGGCGGACACTAGATATGTTCTACCACCATGCGGGGATTGTTGGTTTCTTAACGATGTTTTCCTTCACCGGAGGGCCACTGTGAGAAGCGCACATATATTTTTCGATAGAAAAATTCATTGGTGCACGTCGGTTTGAACTCGGTACCACGGCATCAAAGCCGACCGTTCTCCCAATTACGCCACCGGGCCCTTAATAAATAATTATATATTAATAATTATAATAAATAATTATATATAAATATTAATAATTTGTCTTCACAGGAATGTTCTACCGGGCAAAGTCTTGTTAGAGTGCAAACTTTTTTAAACATACCTAATATTTTTTGACATTACATGACATTTGGCGAAGATGGCGGCCATTTCAGTCCCGCGACACTGCATACATAATTAAATAACTCAAAATTATGAACGTAATTTGTACCAATCAACACAGCAAAAAAAAATTATAAGCATAAAACCACATATTATATAATAGTTACTACATAAATAATACTTTCCGTTGTTAGGTTGGCTACACAGTGCTTTCATAATTCGGGTATCCACAATATAGGGAAGTGCCTCTTATAACGTAGTAGAGTGATTCAGTACTCTGTTGGCCATATGGAGGCAATTAATGTTAATAATCGCAAATAATACTTTTTAATATTCATTTTGGAATACAACTAATCCGTGTTATAAAAGTATTTGGAATTATTGTAATAAAATAGACAATTAATGATCGTGTGTGTCAGATGCTTTAATTGTACAGGGCCATTTTGTACATTGTCCTTTGATACCTTGATGGCATCATTATTACTAGTGAATATTTTTACTTTAGCGCGGCATTTAAAGTCAATATTTTAGGGTTCCGAACCCAAAGGCTACCAAATGAAAACTTTCTGAGACTTTGTTGTCTGTTCGTCCGTCCGTCCGTCCGTGTGTCTATATGTGCGCACTTTACAGATCTGTATCTTCGGTGCCAGCCAACTCTATTGGATATTAGATAGATACTATGTATGTAGTAGTAGTAAGTAGGTAGATACATGTAGGTATTATCTATCTACTACCTATTAGACTTGGCTGGCACCGACTTCAAATAGAGAAGTGGGTAACGCTTATAATAATTTTAAGTAAATTATTTTTCGCTTTTGAGTGCCTTTTTGTGGTTATGAAGTCGGTTTTATTTTTTTTGAAAATTAACTTATTTCTAGTTAATTGCGCTATGAAATTAACTTTCATAGGTCTGATCAATTCGAAAATCTTCTTCAACGATATTGTAAAAACATGGAAGCATTAACCTGATGCTGGGACATATCCTGTACTCTACTGAATACTCAAATCCACACCAACTTACAGCTCAGATTTTATATGTCGTGTTTAGAGTCATTGGAATGCTTTTAATGAAAAGATTATACATAGATCAGTCGGGGTGGTTTATATTGTTACGTGCGGGGTGGTATTAAAATGCCAATCCGATGAGATGAACGTTTATTTCCACTGAACACTAATTTACACTATGTTCCACAGTAGTTGTACAAATCGTCTTGCACAAGGATCAAATGTCCGTTACACACACTGAGGTCGTCGGTAATTCACAATTCGCACTTTACAGTTCACAACACTAGTTCACTGATAACACTTAACAATCACTTGGTCGCTATCCGCGCTGAGATCTTTACACTGTCGCTTCTAAAGAAAGACTGACTCAAGCCGCGGTTTCAACGTCTTATATACGACGAGAATATTTCTACAGAACTTTCCAGTATTGACTCGAAACAATAGACAAAAGACGTTCAAAACAAAGCAATAAAAATCACAAACAAAAGGGGCGGCTTTCCTTTGAGCATTTGATGTAAACAACTTTACCATACATGCTAATTTGATCTCTAACTACTTATGAATAAGGTTCAATCTTAACTACAAAACTAGGTACATTGACTAGGGTCGGAATTCCCGGAAGGTTACTTTTATGACGGTCGGGTCGGGTGTTTATAGCCCCTAATTAGTCTATTCTTTCCCACGGTATTTTTGTTCGAGAAGCTTGGCGAAACATCGCGACTCGACGACGCGATGTAACAATATATAGATCATAACTATATTATTAGCTTAGCTTTTAATAATATTTTGGTAGCAACTATGACCTAATCTGTGGTTTCACTGCAGATATTTTATTAATTTTGCGATGCGTGTATGTGAAATCTGTGAAATCTTCTAGAGTTTTCATTTAAATTATATACTGTAAAAGACAATTTTAATCTATAATATGTGGCTAAGCTAATTAACGCCAAAATAATTATTTGGATAAGGATTAATACTATATACTTGAAAATAGCCTTGGAACTTATGTAATATTTTTTAATAACAAATTAAAGATTAAAATGGTTACTGTGAGTCAACCTTAAGAGATAGACATATGCCGTCGCTAACTTTTTTGTAGGTCTTATTAGGTTGTACAACTCTTCCATAGAATATATTATTCTATCTATTTTCATTTGAGCAGCGTTCGTAAGAAACGTGTTTTTTCGACCGTTTTTTAGTCGACTTAGGTTTCAAATTAGGTCTCCACGAATGTACCTTTAATTTAAACGGGATAATATATAACTTATTTTCATTCCGAAAGTCCATTCTATATATTAGTGAAAGAATTTTTTAAATCGGTCCAGTAACTTTTGAGCCAAATCATTACAAACATACAAAAATACAAATGTTCTCTCTTTATAATATTAGTTTAGATTATGTACCCACGATAAAATAGTACCTACATTTTTACATTTTTAGTAAGTAGGTATGTAGAAATTTTATGTAGGCTTGTGCCGGAATCCGATTCGCCCTACCCTCCGAACTAAATTGAAACTGTATCTCGGAGAATAGTGTTCCTCTTACTCTCGCACTTACCTCAATTCCTTGTAGTCAGACGGAGAACAATGATATTAGTTTTACATTTACTTTTTGCACTTATAGTACATGTTAGGTGCAAAGATAAATCATGCCCAGTTATTATATTAAATTACTATTTAATTAATATGGATGAACTATATGTATATAACAATTTATGTGTTTACAATATGTGTATTTTCTGAGTGATTTGTGTTGTAAGTGTTGATGATTTGTGTGATGTGTGTGTGAGCATTGTGTATCGATGTGTATTGATGGTGTAGTTTTAAGTCGTAGTTATACAAACTATTAGCTATTATAAGTTTGTTTAGTGTAGTATATGGGAAATTTTCAATTTTATTAATCGTATCATAACTCCCAGAAAAGACCGTTTTCTACAAAATATCGCTAGGAGACAACCCACTGTCACGGCTGTGCAAATAATTCAAAGTCTTCAATCTGACCACCAATTGTTAGTCAGCGATCAAACTGTGAGAAGAAGGTTACATGACGCCAGTCTTAATTCTCGCAGACCACTTCGAGTTCAGCTTTTCGAGTTTCAGCTTTACGGTGTGGCAATCGCGGGCGAAGACTTTTGTAGGCTCGACAGCATTTGGTATGGAGCGACGAGCAATGGTCAATGGTACCCTTTTCAGACGAGTCTCGGTTCGGATTTCATCCGGATTCGCAAAGACTACGAGTTTTGCGACTTTCAGGTCAACAGCGCCGGCTACAACATGTGCAAGAGGTCTATTCTTATCAAGGTCGGACCATCATGGTATGGGCTGGAATTCGCATGGGTGCGCGATCCGATCTCATTTGGATCAGAGGGAACGTGACTGCGTGGAAATATCGTAATGAGGTAGTAGAACCTTTAATCCCACACAGGGTGCAAATGGGCTCAGCTAGGCTATTCTGTAAGCTATCTCGACAACGGAATCCGCGGTGAGATTTGAATTTCGTATAACGAAATTCAACCGTATTGCGAACGTGATACGATTGAATTTCAAAGTACGAAATTCGAATCTCACCGCGGATTCCGCTGTCGAGATAGCTTACAGAATAGCCTAGCAGAGTTCTAACGTATGCACGTTAATGCCCGCTCACATTCCCCCAACATGAATCCTATCGCAAATGCATGGGACATGTTACAAAAAAGAGCTATGGTTAATTTATCTCCAAATTTGACGACATAAGAGCATATTTTCTTACACTTAAAACAGCTAGGCTATTCTGTAAGCTATCTCGACAGCGGAATCCGCGGTGAGATTTGAATTTCGTATTACGAAATTCAACCGTATTACGAACGTGATACGATTGAATTTCGTAGTACGAAATTCGAATCTCACCGCGGATTTCGCTGTCGAGATAGCTAACAGAATAGCCTAGCTGGTCTGGGACCTTATACCGCAGCCAGACTTGGACAACCTCATTTGAAGCATGAATAACCGATGCCGCACGCTTATTAATGCTTACATTAATAAGCTTACAAAATTAATAAAATACATTTTTTTTTGTTAATCATGACTTTCTTTTCATAATAAAGAGCCATACCTTTTTGAGTAAACATTTGAGATTTTTGTTAATTAAAAAAAAACAATAAAAATCTCTGCTGCAGCTCTTTTTTTAACACAGCGTATCACATAAAATAAACTTTTATTTCATATAAAGTTGTGTTAAGAAATTATTTACTGAAATTTTGAAAATTAATTAAATTTAAAATGTCCCTAGATGTTGTTGATATGTGTATAACAACCCACACCATGGGATAGGCGAGAAAAAAAACTCTAATATTAACGAAAAATAACTCACATAACAAACATTTTTTTGTAATTCACAAATCCAAAGTCTAGTGCCGAATACATGTGACAATGAGCGCGACAATATATCGTGCCATGGACAATTATAATTCCAATCTTGTTTTATAAACATATTTTACCAGCAATTTGTATTTTCAAACAGTATTACTACTAACTATCAAGTAGTTTACTATGCACGGAAGGTTGTTTGTTTTATTTTGATAATAAGTCACTTTCAATAGGAAGTGATTTATTGTATAAACATACAACCGAATAAGGCATGTTAAGAGGCTTCCGATGAATTACATATCTAAACGAAAGTTATACCATATTTTATATATGGTATACACATGCTGTTAGCATGTTTTCAACAGACTTTAGTATAAAATAGTCTTTATTTTGGTCGTAAGACAACTTACCTAAATAATTTTGAGTCGGCGCCAAACAAGCAAATTAATTAATTACGTAATGCGTGATGCGCGGCGGAGGCATGGCGCGACACGCCAGTTTGCCGGAAAATGCCGAATATTGACGAAGTTAATGTCAGCAAGACTACAACCCGAACGGGCACCACATTTAGTAATCTGAGACGGCCCGTAACGGGCACACGTCGTTGCGAATGGTCGTGCATCTCTATTTAGTCTGTGGGTCGTGTGGAAGCGCATTTTTTTTAGAATATTTATGTTCATCGCTGGAGATTTCACGTTGCATTGTTATTTAAATTTGATTATTTATTTAAATTTAAGAGATTATTTAGTGATCTTTGTTATTGATTATTTGGCGCCGACTCAAAATTACTTAGCTACACATACTTACATTAGTTTAAGAACTTAGTTATTATGTTTAGTTAAAAACTCAAAACAATTACAAAAATATATACTTAGGTATACTAATAGTATTATAAGAAATTCGTTATTAAGGTTTAATAAAAAAAAAAATATTTTTTGCTTTTCAGTTTTTTTGGCGGTTAAATTTTTTTGTTAAAAAGTTTTATTTTATTATTTTTTGTGGCCATAATCTACTATACAAAAAGCAGGTGTCATTGCTTACCCCTGGTCTAGACAAACGTTATATAGAACATTGATGCTCTACAATAATAAAAATAATTTAAGATCACATAACAAACTAAAAAAACCGACTTCCAACGTCACGTTAGTCAATTTTAATACTAAGTTTGAGGTATGTATCTTCATATCACTGGAGATACTGAACATATCTCGATTAAATTTAAATGGTACCTGTAAAATATCATCATCAGCATCATAATCAACCAGTATCAGTCACTGCTGGACATATGCCTCTCTCAAGACACGCAACTGAGCCCGATTTTCGGCTCTTTCTTTTTTCCAGTGTTTGTTGACATACTTTGATGATATGACAAAATCATCAAAATAATGATACTTTTATTCATTATTTTTGTTGATTTATTCAAAACGGCTTGACTGATTTCGTTAAAATTTAAATGGGACCTCCTTGGGGGTATACCCATTCCAATAAAAAATAAATTATCGAAATCAAACTACTTTGTAAAAAGTTATGCGTGGTCATAAAGGTGGTCATACATAAAAAAAATATATACGCGTCGACTTGATAACCTCCTCCGTTTTTTTTTTCTTCGGCTTAAAACCTACGTTTATTTCAAAATTAGGATGATAATTTTGACAGCTCACAGTATGAACGAGGAATTTGTATAATCGATTTGCTTATCGATTATTCTCATGGAATTTGGAATATTTACTCTTATTGCTATGATTTATAATAATGTTTTATAACCTATTGGGTTCTGTGTATATACAGAACGTGGCAGTAAAAATAATGCACTTATAATAATGCAATCTCGTTTAAGTACCAGCATTTTTTGTGGAGGTAACGACTATTAAAACAAGGATGAAAAGTTATATAATTTACTTGTCAAAATTATCTATGGATTCAAACTATTGCCACATCTAATATTGTATTAAACACACTGACTTAGAATTTCACTACGTTTAACGTAGTGAAATTTTAGGTCTGTGGTTACACAATTACGGAGAAAAATAACGGAGGAGCTTATCAAGTCGACGCGTATATATATACATATTTTTTTATGTATAACCACGCATAACTTTTTTCAGAGTAGTTTGATTTCGATAATTATTTTTTATTGGAAAGGGTATACCCCCAAGGGGGTCCCATTTGAATTTTAACAAAATCGGTCGAGCCGTTTCGAATAATCAACCAAAATAATGGATAAAAGTATCATTATTTTAATGGTTTTATCATATCATCAATGTATGTCAACAAACACTGGAAAAAACAAAGAGCCGAAATTCGGGTACAGTTGCGTGTCTTGAGAGAGGCATATGTCCAGCAGTGGACTGACACCGGCTGATTATAATGATGACGATGATAATATTTTACAGGTGATACCATTTAAATTTCATCGAGATATGTTTAGTATCTCCAGAGATATAAAGATAAACACCTCAAATTTAGTATTGAAACTAGCTACGACTAGCGTGACGCTGGAAGTCGGTTTTTTCAGTTTTTTAAATGATCGTAAATTATTTTTATTATTTTTATAGAGCATAAATATTCTATGTAACGTTTGTCTAAGATAGACGTAAGCAATGACGCCTGCTTTTAATATAGTAGATTATGGCCACAAAAAAATATAAAATAAAACTTTTTAACAAAAAAATTAAACCGCCGAAAAAACGGAAAAGAAAATAATAATTAAACTTTTTTATTTAATCTTTATAACGAAGTTCTTAAACTACTGTTAGTATACCTAAGTAATGTTGAGTCGGCGCCAAATAAGCAAATTAATTAATTTCGTAAGGCGTAATGCGCAGCAAAGGCGCGCGTCAAGCCCTTCGCCGGAAAATGCCAAGTGTTCACAAAGTTAATGTTAACAAGACAGCAACCCGAACGGACACACACGTGAGGAGTATATATGCACGTGAGGGTATTTGGGTATTTATTGAAATAGTAGACTTTACTCAATACAATTTCCACAGGTGCATAGAATAAATAATAGAACTTTCACAGGTGGTAATAGTACCCAAAAAACTGGCGACATTACCTCTTTGAATCGCGAAACTAATGCGTTGCCCGAGGTAAGCGCCAGCTTGGTCGTGGGAGACAAAAATTGTTACACACAATCTAAAATATCATAGTACCGACGGGACTCGAACACGCACCCCTTGGGAAACATACCCATGTGCTCTGCCAATTAAGTCACGGTGCGGTACTATCGATACAACAAAATTAGTGGATCTACTAATTTCGTCGTAATTTAGTGATCTTTGTTTATTAAAAGATTGGCACCGACTTAAAATTACTTAGGTATACTAACATTTTCACATACGTATTCAGATACGACGAGAGATGCCGCACTGCTTAAATCAAATATGTATTATGTGCCCTTAAGTGTTACACACTTTTATCTTTTTGTACATTGTTCCACACAATCAAAAATTATTGACACATCTGTGTCATATTTCAGTGTCGTTGGCTTAGAAAGGGAAACTTGATACTCAAGCCAACGACACCAAAATCAGAATCACCAGAATCACCAGAGTCAGAACAACATTGGCTCTAACACCAACTGGATGAGTTTTGGCGGGAACATGAAAAAGTGTTTATGCTCTTATTGTATATTTTCCTAAAACTTATGTTCTTCCGTGAGTTAATGTGTAATAAATGTGGATTAATTACCATTTCGTGCCGCGGAATGTGTGCGTGTGTAGGCCAATATTGCAAACATGCTTCTTGCGTTCTCACCAAAATTATACTGCAAATCTTCAGTAAAGTCTACATCTTTACTGAGGGTATGACTTCGACTAGACTTTGACATAAAACTTGACCTGAAATGTGTCATTATACCATCTTAACGACTTGAATTCTCAAAAATTTAGAAGAATATTAATACTTGACACTGGCTAAATACACTAATCGTGTGGAGCCATAGTAAAAAAAAACTGGATCAATATATATAATTATTATCATTCTTTGAATCTACGTGCATTTTGCAATACTTTCGTTTAATCATTTTCAATATAAATTAAAGGTATTCGTATTAAATCTCTTTCATGTGGTTAAAAATAATAATCAAAGTAAAAGAAAATTAAATTTAACTCACGACACCCACTCAAAATTCATTAAAATTTCTTCCTAGTCAAATGTTATAATTTATTTAGGCAAAAATCCCCAAAAGTAATATCCATTGAAGCGTATTTACCGTTCAGAGGAGATGAAGCATAGTGTTGGGGTGGAAATTTATCGATAGGTATGTATCGACAAGGCAAATAAATTAAATATTATGTTTCTTTGAAGTGTTACACACTTAATATTTTTGTAAATTGTTAAACACAATCCAAAAAAGGCAAATAAAATTATTCAAAGTAATAGGTGATGGGATGTGATCGATATTTGTGACGGGTTAAACAGGTTTTTGAAGTGAAAACTTCTTTAGACGCGCCATGCACTGCATTTTGTGTGTAGTGAATAAGATTGTGCCGTCACACGGGCTCGTTCGGGTACAGTCGGCTGGAGTTCGGCTTAAACTCGGGTTATACTGAATTTATATCAACGCTAGTTCAGGTAAAGTCGGCTCGTGTTTGGGTAAACTCGAGTTATGCCGAGTTTATGTCAACGCTCGTTCGGGTTATTATTTTTTTTGTAATTTTAATTATGTGGGAATGGCCCATTATTTTTATAGAAATTTTTCAAATTCTGTGAAAGGAGCTAAAATTTAATGGACAGTCTCCTTAGAATGTTTAACTGTAGCTACAATGGAAGACATATCTGCCTTTATGGTCCCATCTCAAAAATCCATTTCGTATATAAGATACTCGTATGTCATCATTTTATTTACTCGACTAAAAGGTAATAACTTAAATGACATAAGGATGTGTTGAATAATCTATTCGTTAATACGGTTCTTGACTGCTAATGTGAAGTCGTTCTTGTTCTTGAAGTCGTTATGGTACATATGGTACATATATAATAAATCTTCTTTTTGTATGTAACTGAAAATTTGTTTCTAAGGATGTGATTATGAGCGAAATATTAATAGGAAAAAATATTCCGTTTATAATATTAATAATTAATGCTTCTAACGATATTGTCTCGACTATTTCAATTTACGTGTTTGTAGTTCTATTGTTTTAATCATTCTCCGTTCCAATCATGTATTGTGAATTTGTTTTATTATTTTTTTCT
This sequence comes from Cabera pusaria, assembly GCA_954871355.1. NCBI lineage: Eukaryota > Metazoa > Arthropoda > Insecta > Lepidoptera > Geometridae > Cabera > Cabera pusaria. Next base: position 9,597,989 of record OX940893.1, read on the forward strand.
TCTATTTAATGTCATTTATGGCTATCATTTTTATTTTTAATTTGATTTTTTGATTTGCCATACAATTGTTATTATTGATCGGGAATAAATGAAATGAAAAAAATATTTAAAAAAAACATAGTGAAGTGATATTGTGTTTTTTTTTTTTTGACACAGAAAGATTTAAAAGTAATATTTCTAATTCAAGCTAAATTTTGCTGCTAGCTATTAAGTTCCATGGTATAAAATCTTTTCAGTATACGAACACGTACCATAGAACACGTACCATTACGACTTCAAGAACATCACTAGTAGTCAAGACCCGTATTAACGAATAAATTATTCAACATATCTTCCTCCGTATTATGTCATTTACGGTTCTACCTTTTAGACGAGTATTTACACAAAAGGAAAGAGAATCAAAAATGATAATTACATGCAAATCCAGGGATCGTTTGAGAAGCACTCAACGCTGGCTATATTTTTGCAGACTACTTTTTTACAATGAAGACCCTAATGATAAAGCCTTGAATAAGTCAAATACAAACCTTATATACAGATATTGAAAAAATGTATAAGACCCTTAGTTGCATCTTGATTTAAAGATTAAACAGTTACTAATTTAATAATTATCTAGTTTGACGTTTATCGTGGCTTGTCCATTACATATTTTTTTATGTGAATATTTAAAAAAGCGTATATCCGCGTTTCAAAATGTGTATATACACAGAAATAATAATAATAAGGTAGCGAATAAAGAATATTTTTTTATATTATTTAAATAATACTAATTTTAATGTAATAAAGTCTCATCAAACATAAATAAAAAAAAAACGTATAAAATGTATTTGTGTATTCCCAGTTTCTTACTTTATACATTTTTTGTCATTTCTAGTACTCTAACTAGAAATGCTATTGCTAGTACTAGTTGGTCCTATAGTATTTTAATATCTTAGAAACAAAATTAATTTACACCAAAAAATATGTTTGTGGATATATATATTTTTTCCTACAATATGAATAAATAAGATCGTTTGAAAAACTAAAAAGAACCGATTTGAAGAAATGTTGAGGTGTTTATCTCCATATCTCTGGAGATATTTATCAGACCTCGATAAAATTACCATACCACACTCAGGATATTTCTTTTCCAACAAAAAATAATAATCAAAATCGGTTCATAAACGACGAAGTTATCCGCGAACATACATAAAAAAAACATATATACGGTCGAATTGAGAAACCTCCTCCTTTTTTAGTCGGTAATAAGTATTTGCCTTTTCAGACTTTTCTGGTACTCTAACCTCAGTTGGTCCGAAAGAGTTGGTCTGTTTTATTTTTTTATTTATGTATCGTATAGGCTATCGATTGACCGCTATCTTACTCGTTAGTAAGTGACGATGGGGTCGAAGATGATAGCACCCTTGGCCCAGAATAAGAAATAAATAAAGACTAGTAGTAGAATATTTTTATTGAAGCTACAGGACAGGAGGAAGAGGTACCCTTCGGTCCTATCTGAAAAATTCCCTGTATAGTTAGGGACCGTGAAATAGACACAATATATAATGTTTTTTGGCAAGTCAGTCAACAAACGGGGACCAACCGGGACCCAAACTAAAAAAAAAATGAGAACAGTGGTTTAAATGTTTCATCGTATTATCATCCAAACATCATCATCATCAGCCTATCTCTGCCCACTGCTGGACATAGGCGTCACTTATGGCACGCTATAGAGCTCAATCTTCAAATCTTTGTTTTCAAACACGGCCTACCAGCTTGCGTATATCAACGCTCCGCCTGGACCAGCTGGAGGGCGTACTATGCTTCGTTAACAAAAAAAATATAAAAACAAATTCAAGACAAATGAAATTAAATTTCGAGCCAGTTTCACCGGTTCTTGAAAGAATCTCTAATAAAAACTTGTGTCACATTTTGAACTTATTTAATTGTTTGTTAATTTACTATCTGAAGTTTTATGAGGAACTGGTAAAAGTGGCATTTAGTGTATAAATGAAGTCAGGTGACAAAGAGAGACACTTGTGACTTACCTACCTAAACTGAACTTTACTATTTTATTAAAGGTATACTAGTAGCTCGCAGTGGCTTTGCCTGCTTTAAAAAGTATACACATTCCAAATTTTTCTATTTCTGGCTTTCTATAGTGCAAAATTTTAGCCAAATCAGTCCCGTTCGTGAAAGACCGCAATGAGTAACAAGCAAACAAATAAACAAACTGACTTTGGAACTTATATTATACTACTTATACTTATATATTATTATACTTATATTATACTTATATACTACTTATATATTATATAACTTATATTATATATTGATATTTGTTAATTAAAGTTTACTTAGATAAATTACAATGAAGTTGAGGTAAATTTTTCACAATATAATTAAGGTAGTTTAAAACCGAAAACAACCGACTTCCATACGCCGCGAGTCAAATTCAGCAAGTTTGAAACGTTTATCGTCATATCTCTGGAGATACTTATTAGATCTCAATGAAATTACAATTGGACGACCTCGATAACGTACCCTACCGATTAAAAAAAGAATCATTTAAATCGGTTTACAATTGACGGAATAATCGCGTAACATACATTAATAAAAATAAGATGAATTGAGAACCTCCTTCTTTTTGGAAGTCAGTTGAAAACAGTAAAAACTCATTTTATAAACGAGATAAACAAATCCATGCAAGACCATCCAAAACAGATTTATTCATGAGAAGAAAACCTAAAAAATTGCGTCGCCATCAAGTATTCAGGCGACGAACGGTCTTCGTTAGGCCAGCCGAGTCCCAATACCTGCACTGCATATGTTACTATGCAACACAAACTTCTTTTACGAAACTAAATTCCTTTTTGTTTATTTGCTACAGGTCGACGTACGAGCCCAATAAATCGAGTTTTCTTTGATTCGAGAGACAACTTTGAAAGAAAAACAAAGTATTTCAAGAGAATAAGAATTCAATTGAATGGTAAAAGAATGATTGTGAAAAGGAAAGGCATTTGGAATTGCATTTTGTTTTGCTGTTGAGCCTGCACAGTTTTACTTTGGTTATAATTTTATACATAAACTATGATTTACTAGCTGCACCCAACCTGCGGCTTCGCCCGCGTTAAAAAGTATCCTATAGCCTATTCCATAAATCCACTGTAGGCAACCATTATTTAGTTTTAGTCTAGTTCGTAGCGTTCTATAAAAAAAATGTCAAATGTATGTTTAAATATTCGCGGTCTCGCCCGCCATTTCCATGCCTGCTCAAGAGTAAATTGTAAGAGCGTGAGGCCGCGATTGGTGGCAAGTCACGCGTGAATCGTCCCACGCTCGGCTTGTTATTAGTGTAAAAACCGCCGAGAATTTACGAATCATCCCGAAGTTACCCGAGCGCGCGTTGCAGCGTGGCGAAGGCGAGCCCCCGCTATCTTGTACGGATGTATCGAGTTTTAACGTGTCAGGTGTAATTAATTTTAAATAAGTAGTAATTGTATTCTTCTTTGTAACGTTAATGCAAAAATATTGTGTGTGCGTGCGCCGGTAAACAGTACGTAATAATAAACGTGAATACAAGTTGAACGGTTGCTTCAATCTGCGACACCATCAAGCCACAAGGACCCTGCGCCATAAACGTCTACATCCACATATCTAAAGACTGGCTATCCCTGTGCAAAATTTCAGCTAAATCCGTCAGCCTTTTGACGGTGAAGAAGTCCCAAACAAAGAAATACACAAACTGACTTTTTTGTTTGTAATATTGGTGTTGATTAGCGTTGATTTTAGTGGAAAGACTTTAACCTGGAACGAAATCATCGGACGGTCAAGTCCGACTTGCAAGACAAGTCGGACTCGCACTCGTAGGGTCCCGTACCACAATACAGTATTTTATAAGATCGAGCATAAAATACCACTATCATTTTTCGCCAGCAAAGAATAATAATTAATAAACATTTTATTTCTTATAACGCCCTCTAACGTCAAATATCTAAGTGAAAGTTAACACAAGGGTGTTAGATATCGACATTTCAATATAACGCCATCTTTGTACGTCCCTCCCCCCCCCTCTAAAAGCTAAATTGCTAGCTTGAAAAATCTGGAAAAAATCGTGATAATAGCATTTCATGAACCTTAAAGGAAAACTATAGCGGTTAAGATAACTTTATTAGTCTAGCAGTAATAATTGTTGGACTTGGGTGTTGGATAATTTTGTACCCACTACAAAATCCTTAGAATAAATCCTTTAAAGTGGCAAAGACGAAGTACCTAGTTGCTTGTTTATAACGGGTAAAGACTTGCATTTAATAACGGGCTACTATGGAACCCTACACAGGGCGTGGCCCGACACGCACTTGGCCGGTTATTAGTATTTGTTGTTATAGCGACAACATATATACATCATCTGTGACAATTTCAACCATCTAATTATCACGGTTCATAATACAGCCTGGTGACAGACGGACAGACAGACAGACAGACAGACTGACCGACTGACCGACAGCGGAGTCTTAGTAATAGGGTCCCGTTTTACCCTTTGGGCACGGAACCCTAAAAACTAAAACCCGACTACTAAAAAGTCACGCTCTATTTGGGGAGGGGTGTTCGGTAGTTAGTACCTATCTCATAAAGTAAAAAACAAATTCTATTGTACAAAATTAAAACTGCGCAAATAATGTCTCCTGTCTCAAGATAACAATAAAACGTTTTTTTTTTACTTTGAATTACATTAAACACAAAATGTACTTACAAGACAAGTTTAGCATTATTGCGTCTTGCTATAATATATCTGGTTTATAGACCAATAAATATAGTCCAAGGCTCTTAAATAAGATTGCTAACATTATTAGGCATCTATTTAGATGTCTTTTACGAACATTATTTAGATATTAGCGTAATTTATATTATTGGAGCTTATCTGGAAATCGTTCATTGGGTAAAGTAAATTTATTTCAATAATTTGCGTATTCAACAAAGGCGTAGATAGCCTTTTGATTAGAGAATAAACTATTTTAAAGATTCAAATTCAAATTTGCGTGTAATGAAGTAGAAGTTTGATTCACGGTTTGAAGGTTATTTACTTGTAGAGAATAAAGGGCCCCACAGACTATGAGTTCGCTGGACAATAACAGCCTGTCAGTAATCACAACAGGCTACACACTCAGTGTTTCGCTTCAGGTTTCGGACTGACCATCTGACGACAAACTCGAACCGAGAGCCGGACTCTACCGGCTCAAACTTAGAGCCGGTATTCGATCATTAGTGGCAGGACGCCGGCAGGCAATAATCCTTTTAGTCAGCGGGCTATGGAGACTTTGGACGGCAGGCCGCCTGATACGACCAGGAACTGCCGGCGAACTGATAGTCTGTGGGGCACTTTAGGTACAGCTATTTTAATTGGAAATTGCAAAAAATTGGTGCATGCATAAAAAAAATTTACTGTACATGCGAGTAATAATAGCACAGATAATTTGCTCAGAAATACTCGTAGGTAACGTTACCTACGAGTATTTCTGTGCAAATTATCTTTTTTATAACTATTTCTATATATTTTCTACTAACTGAATATGTACCAGAATTTTTGTCCTCTTGTTATTTTGTTGTGAATCTGTATCTTTTTATATCTGATAGTCTAGCATTTGAACACTATTTTACCTAGTGGTAAGCGAAGATGTAGTCAAATATAGTAAGCACGCTAAACCTAAAATGGTCCGAGTTTCAAGGTCTGTGTAATGCCGAAACACCGTAAGGTTACGGCGTCAGATTTTCTTCTCGATGGTGGTAAATCACTTTGGTTTTGGTAGCAAGTCAGGCGGAACATCGATAAAATGCTTCTACTACCTGTGGAAGAATACCCATGAATGCACATAGAAAAATCCATTGGTGCACGGCTAGTTTTTGAAGCCGCGGACGGGGAGTCTAAGTGACGCGACACGTCTTCATGTAAATGACTTCATGAAATTATTTGGATATTGTTCATACTAAAATACTATAATCGCATGGTGTGTAGGTAGGAGGGTCAAAAATTCTTTACGACCTATTCTCATACCAATAAAAAAAAAAATCATAAGACTTTTTAGAAAAATACGACCACAAACACCGTGACACGAGATATTTATATATCAGAAAATTTGATTTTATTTTATCAAGTAATTACTTTCTATGTTCGATCTACGAGTAGTAACTTACACATTTTAACAAAATAGAAAATAAAATAATAAATTATTAAGAACTTTAAAGTAGCAAGCGAAGGCCCATATTCATTTTCTTAGATGACTGCTCGTTATAATTTTAATGAAATACATTAGTTGGAAGGGTCAAACGAAGGGTTGCACAGATTATACTCTATAAGTCCTTTGTCTTGCCTCTTAGAGTAATTGGTATTAATGAGTGAGAGTAGGTATATTTTATTCAAACATTTTTCATTATTAATTAAGATGACTGTATTAGATGAAGACTCAAAATATCTTGCTCGATGTGAATTTTTTGAGTAGGTTGATCAAAGAAATAGTTATACTTTTTCAAATATTAACAACAAGTAACAAGTAATACGTGTTTTGTAATACGGGTCTTAGACGGATATGATAATGTTACACTCGAAATATTAATGTTGTGTATTTTATTTATTTACCAGCTGTGCACGCGACTTCGTCCGCGTGGAACAGTGTCTTTGGGTAGCATTAAATAATAAGACACAAACGTATCTCAGCTACACCGCACCCTACCACGCCACGCTAATCCCCCCTCCCCTAACTTACCCTACCCTCCCCCTACCCTCCCCCTACCCTCTTTCTTCCCCTCTCTTCCACACCCCCTTCCCCTCCCCTCCTCCACAACTCCCCCCCTACCCCACCACACCCCTCCCCCTCCCCCTCCCCCTCCCCCTCCCCTCCTCTCTTTCTTCTCCTCACTTCCACATACCCCCAAAAATGGATTGGAGTAGATCTAAAGTTGAGCCAACAAATTAAAATTTTTAATGAACACCCACGACAATGTCCTTTAGAAAATTAACGTCATAACATCTATCTAAGAACCACCACTGATTTTTGGAGAAAAATGGCAACATCGATTTGCACCAACAAATGATTACTGCAGCGCCCTCTGGTAAGTTGACACCGTAACATCTATTTAAGAACATGCAAATATCAAACACAAACCCATAACTGAAAACTCCATTAAATCGGACTAGTTTTTAAGAAAAATGGCAACATCGATTTGCACCAACAAATGATTACTGCAGCGCTCCCTGGTGAGTTGTCACCGTAATACCTATCTAAAAACATGCACCAATTACACCCGAACCCATAACTGAAAACTGCACCAAAATCGGACTAGTAGTTTAAAGAAAAACGGCAACATGGATTTGCACACACAAACAAACAAACATTCTCTCACCTCAAACGCATTATATAGTCTCCGTTCCATCGTGGGTAAAAATTATATCTAATATATAAAAATCTCGTCCACAGTGTTTGCTATCAAACTTCTCCGAAACGGCTAAATCGTTTTTTTTTGTGTGTATATGTGGTAAGATAAGGATGGCTCAAACACGAAAAAAGCTGTGGGGCGCAGCTAGTAGTATAATATAAATTTCAGGTGACAGAATTTTTAGTGCACGGCGGGGGTTTGAACCGACTTTCCCTGGCGTCAAAGCCAATTATCCTCCCACTTCCTCAAAATAAAATTTTCACCAATGAGAGAAACATTATTACCCATACGCATATGCGTCCGTAGGCTGTCTTTGATCCTACACGTGATACCTGGGTTGTTATTAGTTGGTGATCACAGTAGGCTAGCGGCTCAAGCCACCGAATTATGACATGTTGCCAATTAGTTCAAGATCCGCCATGATGTTTAATGCACACCCAATCAGAAGACCGGCAAAGACAGTTGTAATATAAACAGTACAACAGACAGTTAATCCAGCACCTCATCTCGCTGCTGTCTTCCAATTCCATACAAGCTTGATTCCATCTGCATCTTCACTCGACATGATATGAGATAGTTGTAAAGTGTTTGTCTTTCCGGCACAAAAAAGGTAAGTAGTATAAAAAAGTCGTACAGAGTGCGAAAAAAAGTTTGTTTCTGACCTTTCCACGGTCAAACAGCACATCCGAGAGAAGTGTAGAAATTTGGTTGGCGGTAGTTTATTGTAGATAATGGGACACGGGATACATTTTAACTTCGGCAAAGCCGAATGAATATCAGTTTAAATAATAAAATATTAATTTCATAAATCTCGACGAATTTATGATTTTCCACTAAACATTTTTGAATCCTATAACGAAAGAATTTCAGCTATACCTTAATATCCTTGAATAATAGCCGTCTAGACCAAATATTTGAGCGGAACAATTTCTGCGAAAACTTCAGCAAGTTACGATGGTTTTACTATTGTGTTATTTCCAATTCAACGAATCTATTTCTCTTGTTTAGACTCAATCACGTAAAATGGAAAATAAAAACTGTAATGAGGCAACTTCATTTTTCAGATATTTGTTTGTCTGGGATAACAAGACAAAATAATGGTTGGGTAGCGAATTTGCTGAACTTTTTGTTACATAATAATACTTACCTATTTGTGTTGATGGCCAAATTTCTTAAAACGATCTTTGAATAGAATATTTTAATAAATCATAAGAAAATATGCATAAAATAGTATTTGGCTTTAGGTAACTTGTTATAGGTACAAGTATCCAATCTTCAGAAAGCCATCACACTCATCCAAAGTTGCCAACGTATTTAATATTGACTTAAGTCCGTTGTCTTGTTCACATCAATCTCTGAAATGGGCAAGGTATTACGAAGTTCGGGTCCTCGCCCAAAGCCCAAGAGGTCACTTCCTCTTATAGTTAATTATTTTAATTGGCAGGGGTCCGCAACCATGTGCAAAATGTAGAATGGCCACTTTAACTGCCACTTCGTCTTGTTAAGGTGCTTATTAATTAAAGTTTATTGGAAATGGACAAAGGGTGTATCCTGTGATTTATGAATAAAACTATAAAAAGGTCTTTGTTAGGTCTGTATATGCGTGTTTTTTATTCACTAAATAAAATACCATTCAATAATAATTGTTTCGTTAAGTCAATTTACTTGTACAAGTTTACCAATAAAAAATAGTACTTAGGAAAATTGTAAAAGTATTTAACAAAAATAATTTTTAGTTCTTTACTAAGAAGCTACGAGATAGTTTTGGAAGGAACAAAAATTTGCTTTTTCCAATTTGTGTTATGTTTTGTTATTTGCATAGTTTGAAGTTCTCCACCGACTCTGATTGCACTTGAACATATTTGCGTGTTTTAGTGTGTTCGACTTTATCGGTATACTATTATTACATTTGTATAAAACCCGTTATACTGATAACGTCGAATGCACTAACATTTTTAATAGCTTACACGTGATGTCGATTCCATGCATTATTTTTTTATTCATTGTGTTGTTGTGGTGATCCACAGAACAGGAAAATAGTATAAGTAATTTATTTCCCTGTTTTATCTGCATGTCTATTGATGCATATACTAATTACCTGTTTGAAATAGCACGAGACCCCTCCTTTATGGCTCGTAACTTAATTACTTACACTGACACACAAGTACTGTTTTGGTACATATAAAACCAACGTATCAAGAACCTTCGCGTAATACTGAATTTTACCCCGACCTTATAGGTAACAATACATAATGTTCTGTTGTGAGGTCAAACAATACTGGTCACTGTATCGTTGCGTAGTTATTATACTGTATTTGAGAATGTAGATTAGCTATTGCCTCTTATAATACAATGGAGGAGAGTAGTAGATATGTGAATGATACAAAATTAGACGGATAGCACTTCCCGGATCAGACTATCATAGAGAAATAAAAGAAAGGAGATTTGGCTATGCTAGGTAGTTTATTTCTCATCATATCTAATACTAAAAGAATATTTGTCCTGACATACTGAATGACTGACTGACTGACAGACAACGCACAGCCTAAGCCGCTGGTCGTAGAGACTTGAAATTTAGAGGGTATTTTTGTCTTATTACGCAAGGGTGTACTAAGAAAGGATTTTCCAAAATTCGCCCGTTTAGGGGATGAAATGGGGGTTTAAAGTTTGTATGGAGAAACAAGATTAGATAGTATTTTCTATTCAAAACTTCACAAAAGTGCTTCAGTAAAAAAATAAGTAAATACGTGTTTCACGCTTTTTTGAAATTCCACCCCTAAGAGGGTGAAATTGGGTACTAAAGGCTGTAAATCAATATTGTTTCGGATTGCGCTGAAATTTGGCATGCAGATAGTTATTACGACGTTAGTTACCTCTGAGAAATGATTTTCTGAAATTCACCCCGAATTTCAGAAAATCATTTAAGGGGTGAATTTCAGAAAATCATTTCGCAGAGGTTCTTAACGGGGGTTCAAAGTTTTTATGGAGAAACAAGATTAGATAGTTTTTTTCTATAAGAAACTTTACACAAGTGCTTCAAATAAATAAATAGGTAATAGCATGTTTCAGGCTTTTTCGAAATTCAACCCCTGAGAGGAGGAACAAAGTGTGAAAATCAATATTGTTTCGGATTGCGCTGAAATTTAGAATGAAGATAGTTGTTATGACGTAGGTATCCGCTTAGAAAGGATTTTCTGAAAATTCTCCCCGGATATTACTTATTATTTTTAATTATATAAATTTATAGATTTAATTAAATACTTCTGTAAATAAATAAGTAAATACGTGTGCAGGATTTTTGCAAGGGGTTGGTAAAAAAGTCTGAAAATCAATGTGGTTATTCGGATTTTATAAATATGAATCCCTATTTCCTTTAGTCACGCAATAACTTGAAAACGGGTGAACCGATGTGGCTTTTACTTCTTTGATGTCTTTTATGATAGAAATGTTTTTACAAAATAAAAGGTTTCAGTAAATAAAAGAAGTTAACGCGGGCGAAGCCACGGGGCACTTCTAGTATATAATAAATAACAAGGAGATAAATAATAATTATTAAGGAGTATATTAAACAACATATATATATATATATATTATTTCATACATAATATATAACATATATAGTATTATACAGGATGTCAAGTACATGGTCATTGAATTTCGAGTGAACAGGTATCTTCTAGGATGGCGTGCTATGTGCGTCGATCGCATCGTCAATTACTACCAGGTGAAATAGTGGTCAAATCATGCCTATCTGCCATAAAAAAACGTATTAAAACTTTAAAAATTTACATACTGCATAATTGCATAAGACTTCATAGTTTAAGCTTAAATATACTTAATAAATTATGTTTCTTGAAATGTAACACACTTAATATTTTTTGTAAATCGTTATACACAATCCAAAATTTCATCTGCACCTGGACATATTATCCGATGGGTGCGGGTCGAGTTCCGTCGGTAAGAAAACATTTTGGATTGTGTATGACAATTTAAATATACTAACCGAACCAAACAAATAATCATGTTCAATTGCGCATTGTATGACCCATTATTTTGCAATTAAATAAAGATATTTTACCGAATAATGCCGTCAGATCGTTACATCCCTATTCTAAAGTCAATTACCATGGAATAGTTGAAGCACATACTATGTTAGGTAGAAGAGCTCTTGTGGCAACTAATAAATTGTTCAAATTGCCAATATACTAGAGCGTTTGGCGGGAAATTTAATTTTATAGTAAGCCACGGATGAAATGAAAACTAAACTAAAATGTTTAAATACATTGTTATTAAATACCTTACAATAATTATTAAAATACTTAAATTCAAAATTCTATATATAATCTGTTTATTGAGACAATGTAAAATGTTGAGATTTGCCAGTAAACTTTTAATGAATATACCACGTTTTACCAGCGTATAATATTACCGTGATATCGTAGTGATGTGCTTCTACTAATGCGACTGTACTTTTATGTTTTGTTATGAATGCGGATATTTTGATGCATTCAATAAAATATTTTGAACTACGTATTTTATTGTTGTCTTTATTTTAATGAACTACATTTCTTTTATATTATTTCTTATAGGCTAGCGTTTGATCACGATCTCACCTGTTGGTAAGTGATGATGCGATCGAAGATGGTAAGCACGCTAGGCCTAGAATGGGAACTGGCTTTCAAGGATAGCTGCCGGAACACATTAGATGTTTTGCGACAGATTTTCTAACTTGAGGGTGGTAGCTGGCCTGGCGGATACTAGATAGTGTCCTACCACCATGCGGGGGATGTTGGTTTCTTAACGATGTTTTCCTTCACCGTAGGGCCACTGTGAAAAGCGCACATAATTTTTTCGATAGAAAAATCCATGGGTGCACGGCGGTTTGAACTCGGTACCTCTGGCATCAAAGCCAACCGTTCTCCCGATTACGCCACCGCGGCACCAGGCCCTCTACATATATACTATTTGGTGGTCAGAAATGTTTAATTAAGTACAATCTTCTTTACGCTAATATTGGGTGGTTTATATTATGACAGCATTGAGGTGGTATTGTACCACAATCGATGACAGCTTTCGAGAGTACTAAACTCAAATAAGTAGACGTGTTTTAATTTAGAGTGGAGACCACGGCTCGGTAAACGTAGTGTAGAGCGTTCTCGTTAGGTGGAGCGATGATATACCTATGCAAGCTGGCTGACAGCGGCTGGAAACAAAGAGCCGAAGATCGAGCTCAGAGGCGTGTCGTAGGTGAGGTCTATGTCCGGCAGTGGACAGAGACAGGCTGATGATGAAACTCAAAATAAAAAAATACAGGCTAATTGAAAAACTCTTTCTTTTTTATGAAGTCGGTTAAAAACATATTTTCTAGAATGTAGTATAACTTCTAGGCACACACAAAATCTACAAATAAAAAGCTGAATTAAGGTCCGCCGGTAGGATAAGCTGGTGACATCTCTTTGAATAATAATAAATACTAATTCGTTGCCTAAGGTAAGCGCCAGCTCTTTGGTTGCGGGAGACATCTATCAGACGTTAAAACGCAAACTTAAGAAAAATGAATAAATAATGTGAATAATAATTAAAACATGAATACAATACAAAAACATAAATACAAAAGAGTATTTATTTGTTACAACTTTTGAATATTTTATCGACATAGACTCTCGTATTAAGACACGAGCCTAATCTTGAGAGTGAATAGAACTTGCTCCGTCGATTCTTAAAGCTAGAAGAAATAAGTTGACAGCATCCCATAATTAATTCTAAACTGTTCATATGCTTTTCGATATTTTTATCAATAAGCAAAACTAATCATATAATATAACCGCACTCGTATTTAAGTACCTACGAAATTATATTAACACTATTTTTAATAAAATAAAAAAATATGCCACTATAATGCAATTAAAACTAAATATTGGGTACTATAACGTTGTAAGTTGACTGTAACAAGAATTTAGTAGAGTCAATAAAGCGTATTGGTAGTATAAACGCTCTTTTACAGAATATGTACCTAAGTATAATGGAAAATAGACATCATAATATTATGCATAATAATAACATTACCCGGTCAATATAGACCCACATTTGTTAATATGGCAGTAATTAAAGTCAAATGGCAGTGATAATTTGATAGACTCTGACAATGGACTTCATTACCATAGCCAAGGCAGTAATATCAGCATTTTCATGACAATTTCCCAAATGTTATCAGCACTCTAGAGTCAAGGTGCTCCTAATTAGACGACCGACTTCGCGCAATGCATGTTAACGACTGACATTTGCATTCGTATTGCCAACGTCACTTACTTAAGGCTTGGTTTCATTAAGACATTTTGCATTTATATTTTGGTTTTCATAATTCTCTTGATTGAATGAGATTTTGTGTTTGGTGACGTTTAATAAAACTAACTTGATTTTTTTTTAAGATACGTCTCATTTTGCATAATAATATTAAAAGTTATACGTGAAATGAATTTGTAGAAATTAGACAAAATAATATTGTGACTTATGAACGCGAAACGTATAATAGTTTAATTACACAACAAAAAATTGAACAAAATTGACATTGCAAGAAAATGGGCCGAGAGGTGATTATATATCGTACCTATGTGTCAGGCAGTAGATACAGTACAAACATCGAATAAAAGGCTGCGTACATACAATTCGAACTTTCAGCTTTTTCTCATAGCGTCTCATAGGTAAATGCTATAACTAAAACTTAACATCAATTCGCCCGTTCTCACCAAGTAAAACAAGGTTTAACAGGGCGTTTGAAACGAGGGGAGACGGGTAACATCAACTGTCAAAATCACGTGCTCATTACACCAGGGAATGAGTTGGAAAATGAATGCTCACGGATAATTGGCGTTCGGAATGAATTTGTGATTTGGTAACGTGATATTTTGATGAGGTGCGGATGACGGTGTGTTGCGCTAATGTGTTTGTATATTGTCTACGTTTTTGTTTATCATACCTTGAACTAATTTCATGTTAGTGAAAGCTAAGCTATTAAAAAAATACTGATAAATATATGTTATCAGATGTAAATTTTCCTAAAATTGAATAATCCGACGGCATATTAGCATAAATTCGTACAAGAATGATATTATTAATATTGAAATGACACAAACTGTTGTGAAGTTGTAAGAAACAATTAATTACACTCAAATTTGTTTGATCACTCAGATTTGTTTGGCACATTTTGAAAAGTTACGTAAATATCTTACACAACAGTACAACAAGTAAGACAGGTTGAGAAAAAATCTTTTGATATTTATATTCAAGTTTGTCCTACCTAAAAAGACTTGATTCTTTCCGTCAGATTAAACAGTAGTTAATTTATAATAGAAACACAAAAATGTTTATATCTCACAACTCTAGCTAGCCTGTCTAAACGAATTGCAAAAGTTAAATTATCAAAGAGGTGTGTTGTATAAATACAGTCAAATATATTTGATACGTAGGTTTGCGAGCATTATAAAGTCTGAATTTTTTGTCATAAAATATATTACTTTTAGAATAACACTAATTCTATACAATTTTATTTTACGAACAGCGAACATGAAAATATTTCTTAACTGCTTGCTTGCTTTAGTATTCCCTATGCAGACTTGCGATACGCCACTTTAAATCATACGTAAGTTTGCAACATCGAGTAAACATCTTGAGGCAAACATCTTGTCGCAAGCATTTGATGCAAACTAGCCCTTAACTTCAAACTGTTATGGAGCTATTTGATATGGGCACTTTAAATAATAAACTTCGAGATTCCAGCCACTTTGAGCAAGGTGCAAATAATTTCATAAAAGTTCAAGTTTGAAACTTATAAGGTAGTTAAAAGTAGTTTCTGGTAGTTTAAAGTGAAGACTTGAACAAAAATGTATACATTTGTGATAAAGAAAAACTAAAATGTGTCTACAGTAATAAAAAAATCTGAGAACTGCTTTATTAGATGACTTTAAAGTGACTTCAGTAAAATCCGGCAACGGCTTTATCAACAGGCCTATACAAGCCGAATGCTGGTTTTTAGGGTTCCGTAGTCCTGACAAGGAACCCTTATAGTTTCGTCATGTCCGTCTGTCTGTCTGTCTGTCTGTCTGTCTGTCTGTCTGTCCGAGGTTTTGCTAAAAGACCCTTAATACTAGAAAGCTGTAATTTTGTGGGAGTATGTATATATATTACGCCGGCAAAGTGCTGAAATAAAATTGTGAAAAATATTTTTTTTTAGGGTAGCTCCCCTATATGAGAAGTAGGGATGAATTTTTCGTCGAGACGCCCCCCCCCCCCCTCGAAAAGCTAAACTACTGGCGTGAAAAATCTGAAAAAAAATCATATTAATAGCGCATTTCATGAACTTTAAAGGAAAATTATAGCGGTTGAGATAACTTTATTAGTTTAGCAGTAATAGTCGTTGAACTGGGTGTTGGATATATTTGTACCAAATACAAAATCCTTAGAATAAATCCTTTAAAGTGACAAAGACGCAGTATCTAGTTGCTTGTTTCTAACGGGTAAAGACTTGCATTGAATAACAGGCTACTACGGAACCCTACACTGCGCGTGGAATGACACGCACTTGGCCGGTTATTTTTATAATATGCCAGATCGGAGACGGGTTGAGATAGCTGTGCTATGCGGATTGAACTAAAGTCAGTGATACTGCGACTGATCTCTTTGCCATCTACTATTTTCAGATCAATTAAATTCCATCTAAGATCGTATTGTCACTTAATGTAAATCGTGTATGACAGTGGTTATGTACGTATCTGTAAGAAAAAAAAATTCTATAGATGTTAGTGAAACTGCTGTATTTTCTTCTACTAGTTTCTATGCACCTTAACAAATGACACCGCTATCTCTCAGCATCTCTCGCAGGTTGTAGCAACTACTTTAAGACTATTGCCTGTTTATAATATTTTTGTTTGCATAGACTTGATATTCGTGAAATTGCAGTCTATTCCAGTGGGATATTAGCCCACCCGCAGCGCTCCGCACTTCCAGCCTGAACGACTTTCCTGTTTATCGAACTCTCTAGACGTTTCTATATTATTTTAGACTCTGTTTTGTTTGTGAAGTCTGGGATGTCAGCAGTCAATATTCTTGGTGATTGAGTTGGCACAAATTTGTATTTCCTTTAGGAATTCTTTAAAATGGGATATCTTTGTACGCCAAGCATCGTTTAAATGCCATAACAAGAAGAAGAAGAAGAAGTCTTCATAGACATAAGACATGTTAGAGAGAGCAAAGAGGTACTGAACTTAAATAAAAGAGACTAAAATGCAAACATATTCTCCTATATTTGTGATTGTAGTAGAGTCAATTTTAACAGATCACATTTGACATTTGTCGATCTTGGCTTCATAGTGAGGTGACGTGCTTAAAAACATCGATCGACTGAATGAATCGATACAGACTTCAAACATTCAACGAATTTGATGCAGTTATCGTGAAGAAGTACTTATAGGTACAATTTGTATATAATTGAGTTCAAAATTTCAATTTCCCTATTTCATTATTTATTAGTTATTGCCCAGTTTCATTATTATTTTCTACCGTAAATTTAGGAAACAAATTATGAAAAACGGTAAAAAAATATTACATCATTGATTTTGTATCTATTTCATTATTTTTGTTTAAAATAACAATATATTTTATTATAATCACAATGTGGTTATTCATTTATGGTTAAACATCTCTTCACACGTAATTAATTTATTCAATTCAACTTATCGACTAATTAATCTTCCGATTTTTTAATTTTAAGAAAAAGGGTTTACCGACGTATCCTTGTAATAACGTTCGGTTTTTTAGAAAAAAAAAATGTTTATTATGTTTAGAATAGTTATTAGTCATAATAAATCGTAAAATTGTCTTCTTTTGTATTTTTACAATAAATATATATATTTTTAACTGAAAAATATTTAGTACCTAACTAAAAGGATCCAAATTAAAAAAGAAAATAAAATTTGGGTGCACTCCGTTACGAGGTTACTTTTAAAAGGCTTGATGAAGTGTCAAATGTGATCTGTTAAATTGATTCTACTCTTCTATAAGTTGGAACAATTTACTTTATCAATAATTTATAATTATTTACAGAAATTAGTTTTCGTGAATGAATTCGTTAGTTTTTATTGGTGTAAAGCAACTTTTCATTGTACTTTAATCCAAATTTAGGGACATATTTTATTAACAGGCATAGAGTGGTTAATAGTTAATAATGGTTAACAGGTATAGAGTGGTTTTCGTAAATAGAAATGTACATTAGCTATCATTTTATAAATATAGCAGAACTTTAAAAACAAACATATTTGTATTACATTATCCAATAACGTAAACTGCTATCCCATTTAATTAGCTACGATCCATCTACACTTGTTATATTTATTAAGACCAGAGAGGGTTCATATGCTGCCGAAAGTATTACAAAAAGGCTCTTTGTGTACTACCCTTTCATAGCGCAATGAAATGCTCTTTTATACGTCAAGAGACTGTCCCGAAACGCCAAATCCTTAAACCTTATACCTATTGCCTTAAAGGTGAAATTGGGTTTTGGCTTTTCTGCTACTATGAAGGCCTACAAAACAGATACTCGGTTAAACAATGCCCGTTTTGATAATATAACGGCTCTTGATGAGGGTTTCGTATGAGTTCCACACAGTTGCGATGTTGGAACACTTTTCGGGTTCTTACCTTTTTTCC
The DNA here is from genome assembly GCA_954871355.1 of Cabera pusaria. NCBI lineage: Eukaryota > Metazoa > Arthropoda > Insecta > Lepidoptera > Geometridae > Cabera > Cabera pusaria. The sequence goes on from OX940893.1 coordinate 9,616,100, forward strand.
CTTTTGAAACATGAGGTGCTGTTGTGTCTCAATGGAGATTGTTAATGTAAAAACGGGGGTTGCTTTTGTGAAATTAAAATTAGGAGAACATCGTCATGTTATTGCAAAATGTACGAAAGGATGCGGACTTACAGGGCTGAAATAACATGACTTCGAAATTAATATTGTCAGGAGAATATTTTGAGAAAATACGGAGGAAAAGTAATAAATTGCTGGTTCGTAGCAAAGTTACAATGATGTTAGTTCAAGCAATACTTTTTTAATACCTAGTAATAATTAAGCTAGTTCAAAAACTAAAACAATCGACTTTTTTGCCCTGCGAGTAAATTTTAGTAGAAAGTTTGAGACGTTTATCTTCATATCTCTGGAGATAATTATCAAATCTCGATGAAATTAAAATGGTACCACCTAGAAAACGTAACCTACTGATTAAAAATGGAATCATTCAAATCGGTTTACAATTGACGGAGTAATCGCGTAACATTAACACAAAAAAAGCATACAGACGAATTGAGAACCTCCTTCTTTTTGAAAGTCGGTTAAAAATAAGAAACTAATTGATGCTAAGATTATTTTTAAATCCTTTTATGGTCTTTCAGATTGCATAGGTACTTGATTTGACTAACCACATTTGTAAAACTACTAGGTGCCAGTGTCACCGATTCCTTACATTCCAATTAGGAACTTCACTGTCACATAACAATCTGAAACTTTGTCAAGAACCTATGATACTGGGTCTAAATGTTGTATGAACATCATCTACTATACTCATAAACTCAGACTAAAACACCATGAAGTATTTGAAGTAACCATTATGTATCTAGAGGTAATCTTTATCTATATGGGTCGAAAATGGGTTCAAAGCCGCAACTAAACTTTAACGGCTCCTTTAACTCCTTATCCTCTAATCAAAGCAAATCTATATTTATAGTGCATCTTAATACCCATAATCATCAAAACATTCCAAAGTTCCGTCCCTTTGAAAGTCCATAGACCATCATATCCAATCAAAGAGGTTTATGATATTACATACATTTACATCGTAAACACTGGCCGTATCAAAATTCCGAATAGTTCAGGATTACCTTTTGTAAACTAAAATGGGACGCAATCATCATCTTGTGGACTAGGATTATATGGGGGCAAGGATTATTGGGAACGAAATAGTTTAGGAGTGGTTGTTCTGTGCCGTTACGATGGTAAACATTGAGATATATGCTACGTTCTATAATGTTAAAAATTGAACATTCTTAAGATTTAAGAATGTTAAGGATGTGTTAGTAGACTTGAGTCAAAAATATTCGTATATATAGTCAACTAGAATTGATCTATCGATCCAACAAAGATTGTCAAGACAATAAGCGTGGCTAAACTATGGTTGGTTAATGCCAAGTCCAAGCTGAGCGCTCGACAGCGAACAAAATGGAATAAGACGCATCTACTCGTGTGTAGGCGTATAGCTCCATCTCCTACTATTCACTGTTCGTTCTCGTTTTTTCGACCTGGTGTGTAACTAGCATAAGAATAGCATGAAAACTAGATTTTCCGTTCCTTATCTCCATCGATCAACCTCTTTCACAAATAGACAGCCAAGATTTGATCTTAGACCACTTCTTCACGTCACTTTCTGTTAGGTCCGATTGTGGAAAAGTTCGTCTTCTATTTAGAAAAGAAAAATAATTATGACTCGTAATAAAAGTAACCAATAGCGACCCTAAAGGATTAGAGTCAACTCGACACTACACAACCAGGTTACTTATGCAATGTTCGGAGTTCGGACCGCCTCGGGCGCGACCCTCGGTCCTGAGCAAATATGCCTGTAATCATTCGGTTTTAATTATTATTGGTAGTGGCTAAGTTTTGTTTGATGTATTGATTAGAAACTTGTTTGTGCTCAAGTGTCGTCAATAGTAGTCTGGGGAATTGGTGGATATGTTAAATGTTTGCTTGTTTGAAGAATTCAATTGCTTCTCGGCTTCCTACGGGAGTTTTAAATGAGAGCTTTGTTCTTTATTTGAATACGATAAAAATATTCAGGGGTACAAAAAGTGGTCAAAACAGAGCTACAATTTTATATATTTTAAGTCGAAATAGAACTAGGTATCTTTTAGAACACTAATTTATTATATGAGAAATTGTTATTGTTATTTCGCTGCTAATAAAAAAATTTACAGCACTTAAATAATATCACTAACAAATGACTTAGTCACGTACAGGTAGTAAGTCACCTCCATAAAATCTTTCAATAAAATTCATATTTTTACAACCATGCAACTACAAGTTACTTGTGTAAATTATAACAGAAAAAACAAATAAGCGAAAACAACATAAAACCCCTTATCTCTCTGTATCATGCCCCTGCAATAAATACCGTACGATCGTTACATTGAAAATTTCATATAAAAGACGTAAACACATTGGGGTAACATTGTCGCGAACTACTACCAACTTTACGAGGATATAAACATAAAAAACTCATCGGAAACGAGAGCGAAATATGAAAATACACCTAATATCGCACCTATGTTGTTCTAACGCTAGATAGCAGTTACAAAGACTACTCCTATTTTAATACCTACTTTTCTGTGAAAAATTAAATACATAGTAATTATGACGATAATGATCGATGGTCACCTTAATTCTAGTTCATAGGTTCAACTAACTTGTTTGGTCTTTTTTGGTATATAATTCACTTCCCTTTCCTATCTACTACAAACTATCAGATTTTTTTGTTTTATATAGGCTAGGGTTTGACCACTGTCTCACTTGTTGGTAAGTGATGATACGGACGAGGATAGTAGCACGTTAGGCCTTAAATGGAAACTGGCTCTCAAGGACAGCTGCCAGAACTCATTGGATGTTATGCGTTAGATTTTCCAAGTTGAGGCACAGAATAATGAATGGTACAAGTTGAGGGGGGTGGTAAACGGACACTAGATAGTATCCTAACTATCATGCATATCAGATAATATGATGCTCCTTACCTTAGGTAGGCACTTTTTATTTAAATTCCTTTAACTGTATTAACGTATTCCTCAATATTTTTTACTTTGTATTGTATCTTTTCTGTATTATTCTTGGACTCTGGCGCTCCATACAAATCTACAATAATTCAAATTCAAAAATTCAAAAATGTTTTTTTTTGCATAAAAAATACATATTATAATAAAGTCGCTAGACATCAAACTGGACATGTAAGTGCCCGTATCTTGATGGTCTAGTGCTCCCATGTATACATAGCACTATTCGTACAATACAAATTTTGTTAGGATACATTTTTTTTTACACTTCAGATAAAATAATTTGAACAAATAATTACAAGTACTCAATAATAAATTAAATTAAATTGATAAATAAGATTTTTTAAGCTTATTACTCTAATAAATATCAGACCAAAACTGTCAAAGATTTCGACGATGTTTTTTACAATTAACTTTCTAAAAAGGCGCATACAAACCTATAAGATAGTTTAAAAACTAAAACAACCGACTGCCATGCCGCGCGAGTCAGTCAACATCAACATTTCTCAAAAGGATACTTATCAGATCTCGATTAAATTACAATGATATCACCCTAGGGATATCACCTTTCCAACAAAAAAAAAATTCAAATTGGTTCAGGCATCTTCGAGTAATCGGTGAACATACATTAAAAAAAAGGTTCCGACGAATTGAAAACCTACTCCTTTTTTGTGAAGTTGGTTAAAAAGAACATTCATAAGTAAACAATAAAAAAAACCTATTTTGCGCGCACTTATCGAGATACCAACCATCGTTTTTCGAATAGATGGGATGAAAAAACGATTCGTCTTGTCACGCGACCCTCGGGTGCGCGGGAACCTGGTTTCAGGGTATTGTCCCTTGACCAGGGTATCTTGTACGCTGAGCGTTAATATTCACAGAAATTGGGTTGGCCATTTCGAGGTAGTGGTATTTTGCCCCACGGGCCGGGCGGGGCGACCCAGGTGCTGAGTCAAGTCTCTTCTTGTTGAGCTGGGGTATCGCGTGCGGAAGTGGGGTTTTTGTCCGAGAACTGTAAACCAAGCGAGACGCCTAAGCCGGGTGAGACCCCTGGCGTACCAGGGGAGGCCCAATTAGACGTCCCCCCGACCGGCTAGGTTCTTTTGGTCAACTGCCAACATTTGATACGTCACTGTGCCCAGCGATGAGATCTCGTGGGTAGCCGTGTCCGTCGGGTGGCCGTCTATGGTAGGGGCAAACTAAATTTCAGGTGTCAATATTTTTTTTTTAAGCAGGATGTTAACTTTTACTTACCAGATGTCTATACAGGACCATGAGCACGGAGCGTTGGCCGTCTGTGTCTCCTCCTGCACTCCAATGAATCTATCTAACTAATGCGTAGTTATGAACCTTAGTAACTGTTCAACGTAGCACTTATATGTTGGAGAGTAAAAGTTTTTCCATTTAACGCGAGTATTTCCCTATAGAAGTCATAAACACACCGGCCAGTCTGAGGCCGCTCCCGACCCCCCGCGTTTCTATTTGCCCCTTTTTGTTAAATGCAAAAAGATGAATTTTATTTTTAACCCTCGCCAGTCTATGTAGTTATGTATTTTGACGGAGTAAAATAATAAAACTAGTTTAAAGGTAGAAACTACTAGACATTGCACTATGTTTATACATATAGCGTTAGTACTTTTCTATCTTTTTTCTTAGTCTTTTTTATTAAAAATAAAATATGCAAGTTTTTAGAATTTACGCAATGTCGATATAGTGGTCGACATTATTTCGACTTTTTCTGCAAGGCATCATCAAGGCGATCAAAATGAAATCGAAACTATGTTGATGACTGACTACATCGACATCGCGTAATACCTAGGTGCATGAAGAAAATTTAAAAAAAAAATGAATAGCTGAAGATCGAGCTCAGTGGTGTGCCAGTGGTATGTCCAGCAGTGGATGGAAATAGTTAGTTAACACAGTCAAAAATAAAACAGTTAATTTGGTTTTGCTGTACCTTGATTAAATACAGTGAAATGTAATATTTAATGTATTCTTTATAAACAATATCGTCCGCCTTCATGACTAACCTCATCGTGCCAATATTCGAGTCCCTGTTTTACATTTACTACAAAAACAAGACCTACAGAGAAAACAGCAGATAATAAAACAAGCTCTTATAAATCTACGGTACAAAATGTATAGAGCCTTACCGCACAAACAAATAACTTTTTAAAATACCATGGAAACCATAACATTTACCTTAATGAGAACACCCATAAACAAGCCGAGTACAAAAGTGGGCACATTCTACTGTGCCGGAATTCAGTCGGGCATTTCGTAAATTGCAGATTATTGCTACACAGTATTATGTTAACAGTATCAGATGTACGAGTACTCGTAGCATTCATTGTAAAATAGCAAGTCTTCTAAAATTGTGTTTATTTGCACGTGGGTGGCAGCTTTACAATTAATATGATCTGATCTGTCAGTTAGCACCTTAACTCGCCTTTTAATAGCCTCAAGCGATTCCAGCTGGTATTTTGCGGTACCGTCTCCGAGGTGAGAGCAGTAAGTACTCTATCAATCGGAGCTGTGATTGATACAGAATATGAGGCAGCTGTCCCGGTGAGAAGTACTTACTGCCTGAGGTAGCTGGAGAGTACTGCGTTCGGCGGAAAACAGGCATGCCTGAATCTTATTCGCATTGAAACTGACTTGGTTGGCTTTGCCCTATTCGGTCGGAGTCTGCATTCAAATACAGATTCAAGCGCTCAACCATCGACTCTCTAAAATACTGGACTTCCACTCCACTGGTTCGTACATTAGAATATAAATTTCGACAACACTGTTATTTTCTGCATACCAAAATATACCGGTCTCGGCAGATCTTTGATTTATTTAGCAGAAAAAGTGTTCCACCATGTAACGCGATGGTGCGTATCACTATATCTGGTTGTCCGATTTAAGAAAGATGATGGGGGAATAAGTTCGTGAACTTACTTTCAAAGTCAGTGGATATGCCAACTAGCTTACTTACTAGTTTATTACAACATTTAATAAACTGGTACTTAGTATTACAATTAGGCAACACACTCGAGAGCAGTGAACACCGCGTGACGTGCACCGACGAGCGTAGCGAGGAGGGTAGCTGCGGCAGCGGCCGCGCGTCAAGAGAACCGACGCCATGGCGTTTAAATGAAATACAGAAGAAATAAGAATGTCTGACTCTGAAGGGCTGCGTTGCCGGACCACATGTGTACATTTTGTCACTCGGGAAAAATAAAACCAAAGGTACTTGCCAAATATAAATTAGGGCTGGGTTGCAACATCTTACTTTAACAAACGAACATTTTATTATTTATCTATAAAAAACGTCAAAAGTCAGTCAAACTCCATACAAAAACACCGGTTATGGTTATACTCGTAGTTACAGTAATAGTAAGATGGTGCAACTCCTGGCCTTGGACAACTAAGTCACTGTTTCTTCCTATACAAAACATGATGTTATTGAGTGAGTTATTTTATAGAAGGTCCACGTGCATTTTTGGTTATTATTATTAGAGCTTATATAACCCCCTGTATAATCCTATGAACTCTCATTACAGGGCGATTCGACCCAAGTTTATTTGCTCTTGGCTTTAGACGAAGCCTCTTGATATACGTAATAGCACGTAGATAGACGGAAGATAACATAATTATTAAAAATTGCTTTGGTTGTTCCGGTAAATGTATTTTCATTAGTGTGTGCTTTGCTTTGGCTCCCAGACGCCGAGATTTACTGACTCAATTTTGTTACGCCTTAAGTAATGTTATTGTAGGGTAATAAATGCTTTTTAAAACAAAATTGGACGTATTATTAGCTTACTTCATGTAACGTAATAATAACTTAGTTTAGAGGCTATGAAACATTATTATTATGGAGTAGGTACGGTATTTTTCAACGTTTCACGCCACTAAACGGAATCTTCTACAATTTTGTTTTCTAAATTGTATGGTTTATTGAAACCTAATTTAATAACTCAATAATAATATTTAATTATTTAAAAAAAAAGATTAAGTCGATTGAGATATAACAAGTACACAAACTTCTTAAACTAAGTTAAGACTTTTAACAGGGAGTTTTTTTGTAAGCTGAAATGTTTAAATTGAGTAAACAAAAATTACATAAAATGAAAATAAATATTGGCCTAGATTAATTCAAATTATTGATTTAATTTATTGGCCAAACTGTTCTCCTGTCTCTGTTCTATTTATCAATGTTAGTATTATAGGTACGGACACACCGCAACATCCTGCGTGCGCGATCTAGGCGGCGATTAGATCGCGTAGTAGTATTTGTACCGACTGGTTCACACCAAACGCGATCAAAAAACAATTGAAGAGTAAGTTAAGTGAATACATTATATTTGTTCAGAGAAAAAGGCGAATATGTATCAAAATTAAGATATTTAACATTTGTTTTTCCATCAAGTATATGTAACTAATCCGAAAACGATCAAAGAAAAGTACAGTTTTTAATTTCAAGATTTTGTTTTGTTACATTTGTCAGGTTACCTAAAGTTGTAAAATCTGTCGCCAAAACATCTAATTAGTTTATTCTTAGTTTATTGCAAAGAAAGTATGTAGTATACAATAGTTGGTCTTAACTAATTAGTAAAGTGACGTACAATCTACTCGCTTAGAGTGTGCAACATTAATTTAGCTATTATATCTGTCATTTAAATAAAAATGAATTGAATTCTTAATTATCAGTAATCTGGACTATGGGATGAGGTACGGCACCCGCCAATTATGCCTCATTACAAAATATTTAGGCGAGTGGTTAATTAACCATCCACTGAATAGTGTAGTCTTAATAGTTTCGGAATAAATTGGCTGTGATATACGGACGAACAGACAGACAGACAGACATGATGAATCTATAAAGGTTTCAAATTTTGCCATTCTGCTACGGAACCCTAAAAATAGCTTATAATCATCAAACGGTTGGACGGATTTTCTTGAATAAAAGCTAAAAAATAAATACAATATTAATAAAAACAACAATCAATGATGTTACCTATAAGTATTGTACTATTCATTATTCTGTGCTATAAGCCTCTTTACAGCTTCAAAATCGTTGCCAATAACGTAGTATTTATTATGTAGCTGCATCTCCGAGTTTGGCTGTGTATTATTATTGTTATTTTTTTGTGAACCGACGAGTCCATAGATAATCATTAATAATTATACCAGTTATAATCATATTAAATGTAGAATTAATTAAGTACAGTAAATATATTCTATTCTATTTTATACTATTACAAAATATTATTTTGGTTAATCCGTTTGCGAGCTACAATATCTTACACATACACACATTTATACACACAGCAACGATTACAACAGATAAAAAGATGTAACCATAAACTACAAATTTACATAACTTTTTTGTTACATTAATGCATATGCATTATTAAGGCGGCAATAGCCCAATGGATAGGGTGTCGGACTGGCGATCGAGAGGTCGTGAGTTCGATCCCCTCCCCCCCCCCTCACCCTCATTGCACTATTGACGTGAACCCACTCCAGACACAAGCTTATTTAGCTTAGTTGGAGATCAAGAATACTGTAATGTGCAACCCACATTGCGAGTAAAGTTTTGTAAATAAAAATAAAAATACTTATAATAAAATATTCTGTTGTTTCTTTTAACTCGTAACTATGGACACATTTATATCAGTTTGCAGATAAAAATAGTGAATCCTTTAAAGTGCTCCAGCGAAGTGTGAGAGAGATAACAACGAGTTGGAAAATGTACGTGAATTCGAAACAAATTGCAGTAGGTGTAAATGGAGCGCACGGTGTAAAAGCACCTTTACGTTTCTTTTGAGTTTATATATTTATATTTATTATTAAATGGGAAATATTTAGATGGATATGAACAGGCTCCTGCTTACACCCTGTATTTATGGTGATCGATAAAAATGTGTCAATATAGTCTGTGACATGAGTATTTGACTAAACTACATAATTATAATAGTAGTATTACACTCATTTTTTAAAAGTGTCTCAATTAGATTTTATAGTGCTAATAAACTACTAAAACATTATTAAGTAAGAAGTAGATAACACAAAGAGTATTTTATAACTATGATTTTTCGCCGCCAAAAAATTAAGTTTGTTTTTCATAGTGTTTGTATGAATTACAAAGTTTTATTCGCGGTCGCTATATCTCAAAAACTGCTGACTGTATCACGTTCGACTGTATTTTTCTAGATTTCTCACTCCCTCCTTTAAAAGTTAGATGGCAGGGGGGAGGGTTGGGCACACATTTTACCACTTTAGACGCGCCTATCTTTCAAATAGTTGACTTTGAGAAAAATGCTTTTAGAAACCTCAAGTCCTATCCATAGACATCCATAGGGATGTACTATATACACGTATAGATTTGAAGACAAAAAATGTTTTTGTTCAGTTCTATGTATGGGATGCCCCCCATTAAACTTTTATATTTTTATTCTTGTATAAAAATCGGAAAGCAGTTCACAGAATACATTTACCTACCAAGTTTCAATTCTGTAGTCCTAATAGTTTTGGTATAAAATGGCTGTGACATACAGACAGACAGACAGATAGACAGTCATGACGAATTTATAAAGATTCCGTTTTTTGCTATTTGGCCACGGAACCCTAAAAAGGGTCTTGACAGACGGACAGACGGACAACAATGTGATTTTTAAAGGGTTATTATATTCCTTTTGAGGTACGAAACCCTAAAAATAACTATATATTAGTGATCGAAGAGAAACATTCCGAGGCACGTCGCCGCTTTAAATTTGCTTCCGTTTTGTAAAACCTCCCCATAACAGTATGTTGATGGTGGCAATAACGCTTGAAATATTTAGGGATATTCCAACAAACGAGCCGTCTTGTGATAAATAGGTGCGGTGCGGATTGACCGTGTCGGAATCCAAACAAAGATTACGACTTGGGTTCGGAGTTGGCAATGTTTATCTTAGGATGATTTGTCCACATTTTTATTTATATTTATGTATATATATACATATATTTATTTTTAAAGATTACTAGCAATGTGGGTTGCACATTATTAGTATTATTGTTAATCCCTCCAACTAAACTAAAAAATGCTTGTGTCTGGAGTGGGTTCACGTCAATAGTGCAATGGTTGGAGATCGAACTCAAGACCTCCTGATACCCAGTTCGATACCTTATGCATTGGGCTATTGCTGCGTTAAATATTTTTAACCGACTTCAAAAAAAGGAGGAGGTTTCTCAATTCGACCGTATATATAAGTTCTCTTCAAGACGAATCAATCGAGCCCAAACTCGGTAGGGTTATGTTGATTTATCACAGAGATGCCGTGGCCACCTTCCAGCTTCATCACCAGACCATGGATACCATCTAGGCGTAAAGTTCTCTTGAAGACAAATCAATCGAGCCCAAATTCGGTGGGGTTATGTTGTTTTATCAAAGAGATGCTATGGCCATCTTCCGTCTACATCATCAGTCTAGCTCTATGGTACCATATCATTGTATTGTCACCAAATATACATAAGTACGCCAAATTTGAGTCCAATTGCACATCGGAAAGTGGGTCTAATTTAGCTTCCAAGATTCCACCCGAACATACATAGTGACATACATACATACATACATTGCAAGTTAAATAAAAGCTTGTGAATAATAAAAATATTCATAAAATTATATTACACTAGTTGACCCGGCGAACTTCGTACCGCGAATATAAATAAACTGTCCAAGCGCTAGTCAGACTTGCACACACACAATTCCGATTGAACAATATTTGCCGGAACAAAACGTTTCTTGTATGGGGACCCCCTTTATTATTTGATTTTATCGGTTTTATACACAAATAGCCAATACCCATGTATGGAAGCGCTATAATGACAACCATCAAAATATGTCAATGGCAAAAATTTCTGAACGGACCAACATCGACAACCTGGGACCACTATCAAAATTCAAAATATATCAGAGTAATGGTGGATATATTATGTTGTCGATTCAAAACCCTTAATTTCATACGTGCTTCAAATTTCAATTGGTGAGTAGAAAAAAGTCTAGCCTACCGTACAGAAGGGACGAACGTCAAATGTTTGACAGGATAGTAGGTAGAACAGTTTATATCGGGGGACTATTACTGCTCGCGTCCGTAGGATTTAGCCCTCGATGTCCTACACGTGTCCCCTGGGTGGCGCCAAAAGAGCAGTACTTTTCAGGTGGTAGGCTTAGGCCGCGGCGTGTTACCACCCACCAGACAAAGCCATGCCGCCAAGCGGTCGCTTTACGGCATGAATGTTTGGTGAAGCCATTATGGGGAACGGGTCGGAAACAGTTGCGTTGCTTACTATAGCTAGTCGTGATACATTGAAGGTCAATTTACCTGGCAGCCAATCTTGGAGAGCAGCGGGATCCGAGGCACGGTTCTCCGCTGGCCGACCGCAGATAGTTGGGGGCCCAAGTAGTGAGCCAGCCACTCATGAAAGGCTGCCCCGCCATCTCGCGAAAAATCCCGGAGGTGCGCCATCGTGCCGGTTGGCGACCGGACGAGAGGACCCGATGGACACCTCTGGGGGGGCTCGGGCGTCCCCGCGGTCTCCAGGATTGGTTCCCAATAGGTGAAAAGACCTAATATGTATCACGGGTTGGTAATTAGCGCCTCGTTTCCACTTCCGTTTCCCTTACCTAACTTCACTCCCCACAAAATGAAAGGCAGAAACAGAATAAAGGTTATACAGCGGAAGCACGTCCTCTCCCTTCAAGTGCACCTCTCAAACATTCGAGGCTTGCACTCCAATATCCTCTCGGTCCACCACCACCTTGAGACCGAAAAACCGCATATTCTGTTCCTCACGGAGACGCAGATCAAATGTCCAGCTGACGCGGCGTACCTTGCCTACCCAGGCTATGTTCTAGAGCATAACTTTAGGGCGAGGGCGGGAGTTTGTATGTATGCCCGCGATGACATTTGCTATCGGCGTCTCCGCAACCTTGAAGACCCTCAACTTTCCGTCATGTGGATTTTGGTGGACACTGGCATAGAGAAAATTCTTTATGCTAGTGTCTACCGTTCGCACAGCGGAGACGAGGAGACAAACAGGCTCACAAACCACCTTAGTGAGGCGGCTGATGTGGCCCAACAGAGGTATCCTTCTGCTCAATTAGTGCTTCTGGGGGATTTCAACGCCCATCATCAAGACTGGCTATACCCATACCAGAGCACTGACCACGCTGGTCGAGAGATGCGTAAGCTTGCTTTAACGCTAGACCTCACTCAGTTGGTCCAGGGAGCAACAAGGATACCGGACGTTGATGGCCATACAGCCAATTGCTTGGACCTTCTGCTGACAACAGAACCAGACCGCTACTCGGTGTCGGTTTCATCACCCTTAGGTAGCTCCGACCACTGTCTGGTGAAGTCTGTATCCGTCTACTCCCCGCCCGATCCCAGCCAAAAAGGCACCCGGCGGGTGTGGCGATACAGGTCAGCAGATTGGGATGAGATGCGTTGTTTTTTCGCGTCTTATCCTTGGCGGCAGGTATGTTTTTCTTCGAGCGATCCCTCAGCTTGCGCGGATGCTGTGACAGAAGTGTTACGTCAGGGTATGGAGTATTTCATACCATTTTCTGACGTTCCGGTGTCAAGCAAAGCTCGTCCATGGTTTAATGCCAAATGTAGAGATGCAGAAGCATCAAAACATGAAGCTTACTTAGCCTGGGCTGATGCTCGAACCCGCAAGACTAGAGATGTACGCGAAAAGAAGAAAGCCTTTAACTTAGCCGCCAAGTCCTGCAAAAAGGCTCTCAAGAAGGCTCGCTTCGATCACATACGCCGAACAGGGAACAAACTTGCTTCTTACCCCTCGGGTAGCAAAGCGTTCTGGTCCCTGGCGAAGTCGATCGAAGAGAACTTCTGCCGTCCCTCACTGCCTCCACTACTGAAACCCGATGGATCACTAGCATACTCGGCTGAAGAGAAAGCGAATTTATTTGTTACTCTGTTTGCGGAGTCTTCACGTTTAGATGCTGGCAATGCTGTACCTTCTAGTCTGCCGACTTGCGGGACGTTTATGTCGGAAATCCGCATTCGTCAGACTGAAGTACGCAAAGCGTTGCGCAATCTAGACGTGAACAAAGCTAGTGGTCCAGACGGTATACCAGCTGTAGTCTTGAGGACGTGTGCGCCTGAGTTGGCTCCTATTTTGACACGCCTCTTTCGCTTGTCTATGACGACTGGTCAAGTGCCTAAGTCCTGGAAGCAAGCAAACGTGCAACCCGTGCCGAAAAAGGGTGGTCGTGCAGACCCTGTCAATTACAGGCCTATCTCAGTCACTTCCATACTCTGTAAGACTATGGAACGTGTACTGAACCACAGGCTCCTGGCATACCTAGAAGTGAACGACCTCCTCAGTGACCGACAATACGGATTTCACCGAAACCGGTCTACTGGGGATCTTCTAGCGTATGCCACGCACATCTGGAGCGAAGCCATCGAGAACCACGGCGAGGCGCTGGCCGTCTCTCTTGACATCTCGAAGGCTTTCGACAGGGTTTGGCACGATAGCCTTATTAGCAAGCTTCCTTCATACGGCCTGCCCACTGGTTTATGTGTTTGGATAGCAGATTTCTTGAGGGATCGGTCGATTCGAGTGGTCATCGATGGCTGTTCTTCCGACCAATTGGCCATAAATGCCGGAGTCCCTCAAGGATCAGTACTCTCTGCAACACTTTTTTTGCTGCATATTAATGACCTGCTTAAACCCGGTATCTTTGGGTACGCAGATGACAGCACTGTTGTAGAGAGTTATACATCCAACGCACGAACCAGTGCATTACAAATCCAGTCTCATAGAGAAGCGATGGTCGAACGCTTGAACTTTTCTTTGAAGGCAGTCTCTGATTGGGGCGATGCCAATCTGGTCAAGTTCAATGCTGCGAAAACCCAGGCGTGTCTTTTCTCCGCTAAACGGAGCCCATTTCTACTGGCTCCTACTTTCCGGGATGTGTCCGTTCCGATAAGTAACAATCTCGAGCTTCTTGGCATCTCTTTGACACCAACTCTCAATTTCGGCTCTTATATTGAGTCTAGAGCCCAGCTAGCCTCAAAAAAGCTTGGCATTTTGGCTAAGGTGAGACGGTACTTCACACCGGGACAGTTGCTTAATCTTTACCAAGCACAAGTCCGGTCGTGTATGGAGTACTGTTCTCACCATTGGGATGGTTCTGCTAAATACCAGCTGGAGACACTGGAAGCTATTGAGAGGAGAGCCAAAAAACTCATCAGCGATGACCTATTAGTAAGCAAGAGACTCCAGAGTCTCGCGCATCGCCGCAAAGTCGCTTGTTTATCGGTTTTCTATCGGATACATTTCGGAGAGTGTGCAATGGAACTGCATGATTTGATTCCACCATCCCCATTTTATAATCGGACATCCAGAGACACTAAAAGGCGCCACCGATTTATGGTGGATATACCATCTACCCGAACGAAGCTTTTTGCTTCTTCGTTCATCATACGAACCGCTAAGGAATGGAATACCCTGCCTGAGTCCGTGTTTCCGATTAAGTACAATATGGGGGTCTTCAAATCGCGAGTGAATAGGTATCTTCTGGGTAAGCACGCTACATCATCGATCGCATCATCACTTAACATCAGGTGAGATAGTGATCAAGTGTTACCCAGTTCGGTATAAAAAAAAAAAAAAAAAATATCGAAAAATGAAATTTTTTGTTTTCGCAATTTTTTCATTTTTTCTTACCGTTTAAACCTTCCCTGGACTACGACAAACATTTTAAAACCAAAATCAGCTAAATCGGCCCAGCCGTTCTCGAGTTTTAGCGAGACTCGTTAGTCTCGCTAACGCTTATCTTATATATAAAAATCAATTGCTGTTCGTTAACAGCAATTGATTTTTATATATAAGATTGAACACGAAACAATGCACTATTCGTGTGAAGCCATTAAAGAAAAATAAAATTATTGAGTGACAAGGAAAAATGTAACCATATTTTCAAGATATTACTATAATGTCAGATAATGTAAAATGTCAAAAAAATAAAAAAAAAACACAAATGTCAATGTAAAAATGTCGATGTTAAAATTATGAGAATGTTAATAAAGAAAAAACATTTGGTATAATAATGTTAAAACATAAAATAATGAATAAAAGCATAAAACAAAATGAACACTTGAATAATAACAAATAAACAAAATAATAATGTCAAATAAATAAAAATAATAAAGTTTCAACGTAAAAACTTAATGATATGTTCAAAGCTATCAATGTCTTTCCATGCATTCCTATCATCAATCACTCATGTTATCATTATATCATATTATGTTAGTAACTTTTAATATTTGATAAGAGAGCGTTTGCATTTGTGTTTGTTTTCGTGACCAATGAGGTTGTACTTGTGCATCTTGGAAAAGAACAGATATCATTCATAACGTTTACATTGTATATGGCTCATCGTTAGATGAACATGTCCGACAATAGGGTATTGTATATCTCTTTATGAGTAAAAATCTAAAAATATATTATTAAGATAGCTTAGGCAAAAATCAGTCGGAAAACGTTGGTTTTAGTTCATAAAATAGCAAAAGCATTTTAAATTTCAGTTCATAGGTTTTAGCTTTTTCAATTTGTCTCATAACACCTTCGAGCATTTACCAAAGGAGATGTTAACGCAAGGCGTACCCCTCTGCTGGCCATATAGCCATTTTTGACCATATGAGCGTGCGTAACTACGCTGTATTTTTAACCGACTTCAAAAAAAAGGAGGAGGTTTCTCAATTCGACCGTTTTTTTATGTTTGTTCGCGGATAACTTCGTCGTTTATGAACCGATTTTGATTATTCTTTTTTTGTTCGAAAGAAGATATCTCAAGTGTAGTACCATGGTAATTTCATCGAGGTATGATAAGTATCTCCAGAGATATTGAGATAAACATCTCAAAATTGGTACTGAAAATGAATAGCGCGGCATTGAAGTCGGTTCTTTTTTAGTTTTTAAACGATATTATAGTTATTAATAAGAGCAAGTGTACCGGTAGTGATTTAGTTGTGACCATGGCGACACGTTGTTTTTATTTGGTAAGTTACATTAACTTTTCATTAAGTTGCAATAATGCATTTATGTCCAAAAAAGGAGGAGGTTTCTCAATTCAACCGTATATATATATATATTTTTACGTTTGTTCGCGGATAACTTCGTCGTTTATGAACCGGTTTTGATTATTCTTTTTTTGTTGGAAAGGAGATATCTTAAGTGTGGTACCATGGTAATTTTATCGAGGTCTAATAAGTATCTCCAGAGATATGGAGATAAACACCTCAAAATTGGTACTGAAAATTAATAGCGTGGCATTGAAGTCGGTTCTTTTTAGTTTTTTAAACGATCTTATTAATACTGTGTGCGTATTTCAAGCTAGTGTGCGGGATCGTTAAAGTGAGTGATTTGTGTGTGTGCAATGCGTGTTTACCTCGTCCCCCGTAAGTATCGGCAGAAAAAAATGTTTGCGGATTACAACCTTAATATCTCCATTGGTAAATGCTTGAAGAATAACACCATTATAACACCAAATAGTAGTCGCCAGTAGTCGCCATTTTATTACGTCATTCACACGGTTATGGAAACTTAGAAGTGTCAACTGTAAACTATCATAATATATTACTGCATTTGTTTACTAGAACATTGAAGTCATGACCACAAAACAATATGGCGTCCACTAAATCCAGCATTTTCATCAAATTACGCGCAAATGTTGAAAATGCAAAATTTAATTGCATTTCTAGGGCACTAACGATTTAATAAAAATGTCGTAATGTTTTTAGTGGTTTATTAGCACTATAGAATCTAATTGAGACACTTTTCAAAAATGAGTGTAATACCCTATTATAATTGTGTATTTAAGTTCCTGTTCATTACTTCAAGTTGACACGAGTGACTAATTCTACTTGTACTATTCATTATTCTGTGCTAATACTTTTTTGCTTTTTAATTTAAATATGAATAAGTTTAAAAACTAAAACAACCGATTTCCATGCCGCGCAAGTCAGTTTCAGTAGCAAATTTGAGACGTTTATCGTGATATATCTGAAGATTCTTATCAGATGTTGATAAAATTAAAATGAAATATTTAAATTACTTACCTGTAAAAAAATAATCAAATTCTAATCAACAACATACATACAAAAAAGACATACAAACGAATTGGGAATCTCCTCCTTCCTACGGAATTTGGTTGAAAATTCATGATCAATGACAATAGGGAGCACGTCGAACATCAAAAGGCAACCCTATTTGTTAGTGTAACTATTCAAAATTTTCCGTCATAATTGGACAGGGAGCGGAGGGTAGTTCACGTTACGCTAATTAGGGATCTTCATATTGGACCAACCGATGTATTGTTACATGTAACTGACCGGTGCTGGACATACTCGTTGAGAGAATGACTAACAAGAAGAGCTACTAACAATACAATATAATTTTTACAATATAAATCATTTATTAGAAATTTCGTAAATAAACAAACAAAACTTTATTATTATGCTATAGCTATGCCAGCGACTTCTTTCGCGTGAAATAGTATTGTTACATCGCGTCGTCGAGTCGCGATGTTTCGCCAAGCTTCTCGAACAAAAATACCGTGGGAAAGAATAGACTAATTAGGGGCTATAAACACCCGACCCGACCGTCATAAAAGTTAACCTTCCGGGAATTCAGACCCTAGTCAATGTACCTAGTTTTGTAGTTAAGATTGAACCTTATTCATAAGTAGTTAGAGATCAAATTAGCATGTATGGTAAAGTTGTTTACGTCAGATGCTCAAAGGAAAGCCGCCCCTTTTGTTTGTGATTGTTATTGCTTTGTTTTGAACGTCTTTTGTCTATTGTTTCGAGTCAATACTGGAAAGTTCTGTAGAAATATTCTCGTCCTATATAAGACGTTGAAACCGCGGCTTGAGTCAGTCTTTCTCTGGAAGCGACAGTGTAACTATCTAAGCGCGGATAGCGACCAAGTGATCGTTAAGTGTTATCAGTGAACTAGTGTTGTGAACTGTGAACAGTGAAATCAGTGATTGTGATTACCAACGACCTCAGTGTGTGTTAACGGACTTTTGATAATTGTGCAAGACGATTTGGACAACTACTGTGGAACATTGTGCTAACCTAGTGATCAGTGGAAATAAACGTTCATCTCATCGGATTGGCATTTTAATACCACCCCGCACGTAACAGTATCTTTGGGTAGCATTTTTAATGACTTAAGCTAATTATTTTACAAATAAGACACATGCGTATCTCACCTACACCGCAACTTACCACGCCGCGCAAAGCCCCTCTCCCCCCTCTCCCAACCCTTCCCCCCTCCCCTCTCACTCTCTCTTCCCCCACCCTTTTCCCCCACTCCGCCCTCCCACCCCCCTCTCTCTTCCCCTCACCTTCCCCTCATTTCCTTCACCCCTCCCCTTTCCCTCCACATCCCCCTTCCCTCCCTTTTCCCTCACCTTCCCCTACCCTTCACCTCCCCTCCCCCTTTCCTCTTCCCCTTCCCCTCAGTTCCACCTCCCCTCCACTACCCTCCCTCCCCCTTCCCCTTTCCCCTTCCCCTTCTCCCTCACAAAATTTGAATGTCATATTTAATTTATATCGAATCTACATCCGGGCCTAAACAATAAGTTTCAAGCTTCTAGCTTTAAAAAAGACGATACTTTTATACAACTTTTCATCCCCTCTTCCAACCCCTTACAACCCTCTTTTCATTAAAAAGTAGCCTATGTTTCGCATTAAAAAGTAGCGTATGTCCTTTCTCAGGCTCTAGACTATCTGAGCACCAAATTTAATTTAAATCCGTTGAGTAGAACATTCACATAAACCTTACATATTTCCATACAAACTTTCATCCCCTCTTCCCTATTGTTATTTTTACACCCTTGAGGGTAAAACTTTTGTAAACTTTGGATATCATATTTATTTATATGAAATCAACCGTTTAAAAAAATAAGTTTCATGATTCTAGCTCTAAAAGTACAACCATACATACATACAACTTACTCCATACAACATTTCATCCCCCCTTTTCCCAGGAAGTAGCTGGCCCGGCGGCCACTGGATAGTCTCCTACCACCATGCGGGGGTTGGGGGTTTCTTAACGATGTTTTTCCTTCACCGGAGGGCAGAACACAGCAGGCAAAACAGATACAATATCCATTAGTGTTTGTAAATTATTAAAAGTTAATTTTTGTGCAAGGCATATTATTTTCTTAATGATTTCTAAATAATAATAGCAGCTAGAAGGTATAGCAAGAATATATTTTATTGTTTTATAAATTATTCGACAGTATGTAGTATTTCAAAATGAGCAATGCTAGTAAAGAGGCATTATTCAGAGACCTGCATAATCCTGGGGTTCTATACCGAAACAAATCGTTCTAATGAACCAACTGATGAAGGGATAGTTTGGTTGATTGAGAGAGATTTTACAATTATAAACTTTAGTGAATAGTAATATATATAAGCATATGGTATGTACGGTGGTAGTGCATTGTCTATATTAATAATCTGCGTAGGCAGCTTGGTACTTTGTTCTTAAGTTGGCTAATCTGTCGCCAAATATCTAATGCATTCCGGCAGCTGTCGTAACGCACACCCTAACTTTTTATAAAACTTTTTAACAAAAAAATAAAACCGCCAAAAAAACTGAAAAGCAAAAAATAATTAAATGTTTTTATTTAACCTTAATAACGAAGTTCTTAAAATACTATTTGTATCCTAAGTATATATTATTGTAATTGTTTTGAGTTTTAACTAAACATAATAACTAAGTTCTTAAGCTAATGTAAGTATGTATACCTAAGTAATTTTGAGTCGGCGCCAAATAATCAATAAGCAAAAATCACTAAATAACCTCTTAAATTAAAATAATTAATCAAATTAAATTAACAATGCCACGAGAAATCTCCAGCGATGAACATAAACATTCCAATTCCATAAAATTAATGATACCTTTCTCGATTATTTTTGTTGATTTATTCAAAACGGCTTGACCGATTTCGTTAAAATTTAAATGGGACCCCCTTGAGAGTATACCCTTTCCAATAAAAAAAGAATTATTGTAATCAGACTACTCTGTAAAAAGTTATGCGTGGTCATACATAAAATATATATATATATACGCGTCGACTAGATAAACTCCTCCGTTTTTTTTTCGTCGGGTAAAAATTGTAAACATTCTATAAATAATTATTAATATTATGTTTATAAAATGTCTGAAAATTGTATGTTTTAGAAAACTTATAGCAAGGAATGGTGTTTTGGGTGAATCAGTAGAAATACAATAAAATTAATTTACTATTATTACAAATGAAAAGACGAACCACGGAATAGAAAATTAAGTTTGGACAAGAGGACAACGAAGTAACATAGGACAACAAACAAACATAGCACAGCAATATACTAAAAAGTTATGTATAACATTCAAGAACTTCTTCTATGGCGGTCAATAAACCAACACATGATGCGCTACCTAATTCATGCAATGTCACGACATCGCATCAGCCAATAAGATTTCCCTACGGACGTGCTCAACGAGATGAAACTATTCATGATGGGTATTTAATTGCGAAGTCTGCCAATAAATATTCCAATTGGATAGAAATTGCGTAATACCGTCCGAATCAGGAATAGGTATCAAATGCAAAAATATTGCATAATGATTTATGAAGACTTATAAAAGGAGATTTAGGTTTGTTGTGTGTTTTATATATTACCGACTTCTATATTCGAACAGCATTTATGTAGTTCTAGCTACTGCCCGCGGCTTCGCTCGCGTGGCTTACAGGAAACAAATAACATATTTTTCTTCAGAAACAAATATTATATGCGCTCTCACTCCCTATCAATTGAATATACAAATTCAAACTGATAATATCGCGAACAAATGCTGTTCCGCGAGCTTACCTTGGAGCAGACCACGTATAACCGACCGTGTGAAAAGCAGTTGTCCCTAAGTCTATCCTTGTTAAACTAGCAGTTTTGTGAGTACGGTAGACTTCGCGTGCCCTTATAAAGATTAAAATCCGTCCATATATACCGATACTGCAAACTTCACCTCTTTTGTCCGCTCCACTCCCCCTTCTTGGATTTTTTTTCGCCACATCTTATGTAGAATGAAGTTCTTTGTGTGCCTCTTACACCCATCAATTATTTTACATCAAAATAATATTAACAGGTAGTGCATATAAACAATTTAAAAACAAATTATGCTTAAAACTATTTTTAACCGACTTCACAAAAAAGAGGAGGTGCTCAATTCGTCTGTATGTTTTTTTTGTGTGTATGTTACGCGATTACTCCGTCAATTGTGAACGGATTCAAATGATTCTTTTTTAATAGATAGGGTACGTTTCCGAGGTGGTCCCATTTTAATTTTATCGAGATCTGATTAGTAGCTCCAGAGATATGGAGATAAATACCTCAAACATAGGAGAATGTACTGGTTTTAGAAGAAGTGTCCCAAGAAGATTATACACAATGGAGGTTGCTATTGCATATACTCTTAAAGACTACATAAAGACCGGCAAAGTTGAGTTGGGCTCGCCCACCGTGGCTTCCATGCCAACGTTGGTTGTTACCAATTAGGCTAGACCTCTAAAAAGGTCAACGGGAAGTACCTAATAGATTTTCGACCCAAAACCTATAGGGTACTTCCGGTTGACCTATAATTGTCAATTTTGGTCAAAAGCAAGGTCTCTGCCAATTAAGCCACGGTTCGATACATCGATACGACGAAATTAGTGGATTGCATTTTGTTAACCCAATTATGCATTGGTGGCGCCATCTATGACTACTTATTACGTAAGTTAATCATTCGGAAGAAATCATTACAGTTTTCAAATCCGACGAGAGATGTTGCACTGCGTAAATCAAATATTATGTTTCTTTGAAGTGTCTCACACTTTATATTTTTGTAAATTGTTAAACACAATCCAAAATTTCATCGTACCGACGGGACTCGAACCCGCACCCCCCGGATTATACGTCCAGGTGCTCTGCCAATTAAGCCACGGTTCGATACCTGGACGTGTAATCCGGGGGGTGCGGGTTCGAGTCCCGTCGGTACGATGAAATTTTGGATTGTGTTTAACAATTTACAAAAATATAAAGTGTGAGACACTTCAAAGAAACATAATATTTGATTTACGCAGTGCAACATCTCTCGTCGGATTTGAAAACTGTAATGATTTCTTCCGAATGATTAACTTACGTAATAAGTAGTCATAGATGGCGCCACCAATGCATAATTGGGTTAACAAAATGCAATCCACTAATTTCGTCGTATCGATGTATCGAACCGTGGCTTAATTGGCAGAGCACCTGGACGTGTAATCCGGGGGGTGCGGGTTCGAGTCCCGTCGGTACGATGAAATTTTGGATTGAGTTTAACAATTTACAAAAATATAAAGTGTGAGACACTTCAAAGAAACATAATAAAAGCAAGGTCTTACAGCACAAGTAAAGGAGAAATTCTGAAAAATAAAAAAAGTTGAATATTAAGGTAAATTTTGGTACTTACAAGTTTCGCGAAAATCTAAATTTTGCCCATATCTTTTTATTGTGTTGACTCAGGACCTTGATTTTTATACACCTAATAGGGAGTATTGACTTCTGTATCTGGTATAAATTTCAACTTGCTAAATCCACCCGTTTCTGAGAAAATCGGTGTGACACACGGTCAGACAGACGGACAGACAGACAGACAGACAGAGAGACAGACGGACAAGAAAGTGATCTTATAAGGGTTCCTTTTTTTACCTTTTGAGGTACGGAACCCTAAGAATATGACCTTGAATAATGTTTTTACATCTTTCTTCACGTTGATTTTGGTTTTTGACAGATATTCTTACGGTAACTGTGAGCGAGATAGAAACAAAGGTAGGGACAAGAATTACTTTGTCTTCACAGGAATGTTCTACCGGGCAAAGTCTTGTTAGGGTGCAAAGTTAGTTATTATTTTTTGACATGACATGACGTTTGGCGAAGATGGCGGTCATATCAGTCCCGCGACACTGCATACATAATTAAATAACTCAGAATTATGAACGTACTTTGTAGCAACCAACACTGAAAAAAAAAATTATACGCATAATACCACAGATTATATAATAGTTACATAGGAAATAATACTTTCCGTTATTAGGTTGGCTACACAGTGCTTTCATCATTCGGGTAGGTATCAACAATGTAGGGAAGTGCCAACTCATAACGTACCTAATAGTGTGATTCAGTAGTATCTGTCGGCCATATGGCGGCAATTAAGTTTAATAATCGCAAATAATACTTTTAAATATTCATTTTGGAATATCCTACATCCTATAATCCTATAATACATCTAGTCCGTGTTATAAAAGTATTTGGAATTATTGTAATAAAATAGACAATTAATTATCGTGTGTGTCAGATGCTTTTATAGCACAGGGCCATTTTGGACATTGTCCTATGATACCTCGATGACATCATTATGACTAGTGATTATTTTCACTAGCGCGGCATTTTCATTGAGATGGTGATAAGTATCTTCAGAGCTATGACGATAAACGTCTCAAACTTGCTACTAAAACTGACTCGCGGGGCATAGAAGTTAGTTGTTTTAGTTTTTAAACTATCTTAATTATTGGTAGATTTAATAATAGTAATTAAATATAAGTAGATTTAATAGTCAATTTTTTAGGGATCCGAACCCGAAGGGTACCAAATGAACACTTTTTGAGACTTTGTTGTCCGTCTGTCCTTCCATCCGTGTGTCTATATGTGCGCACTTTACAGATCTGTATCTTCTTAGTCAGTGTATAACGGCCCAGACACGAAATTTTATAGATATATGTAATTTAATTAAAACTTGTTTTGCACTAAAAAGGGGATAATAAATTATTTTTCCAAAAAAATAAAACCGATTTCATAACTACAAACAGGCACTCAAAAGCGAAAAATAAATTACTTGATATAATTATTATAAGCGCTACCCTCTTATCTATTTGAAATCGGTGCCAGCCAAGTCTAATAGGTAGTAGATAGATACTACCTACATGTATCTACCTACTTACTACTGCTACTACTACATATATAGTATCTATCTACTATCCAATAGACTCAATGGCGCATCTTGGGAGAGGCCTACATCCAGCAATGGACTTATACAGGCTGATGATGATGATGATGATCCAATAGACTTGGCTGGCACCGCCTTCAAATAGATAAGTGGGTAGCGCTTATAATAATTATATCAAGTAATTTATTTTTCGCTTTTGAGTGCCTGTTTGTAGTTATGAAGTCGGTTTTATTTTTTTTGAAAAATAATCTATATCCAATGGTAAATAAAATGTTATAAATAAAAAAATGTGTGCCTCTTCAGTTTGATTGAAGTCCGTAGATAAATCAATACATGACGCTACAGCAAACTTCCCCCCATTTAAACCACTCCCCTCATTTTTTTTTTTTTTTCGCAAATTCTTGAAATGTGTAGAATGAAGTTCTTAGTGTAATTTTCTAATTTGACTGAAATCCGATGATAAATAACGCTACAGCAAAGTTCTCCTCTCCCTCCCCCCTATTGTCCCCCCAGTAAAAACGCGAGTGACATTTTTTTTTTAATGAATCAAGGAACTCGTGTGCCAATTTTTATCAAAATCGGTTGAAAAATGCGACCTGCTATAAAGTCCTAAAGTTTTCGTAAGGGATAAACATGAAATAAGCTCTATTATGCAATTAAGACACAGAAAACAAATTCCGGTGTACCTACCCAGATAATATATACTGTAAAATGTATTTTCGCTGTTTATTCACTAAAACTTAGATAATAGGGGAATATTTTTCAACCGACTTCCCAAAAAGAAGGAGGTTCTCAATTCGTCTGCATTTTTTTAAATTTTTTTTGTGTGTATATTACGCTATTACTCCGTGAATATTGAAGCGAATTGAATGATTCTTTTTTTAAAACTAAACAACCAACTTTCATGCCCCGCGAGTCAATTTCAGTAGCAAGTTTAAGACGTTTATCTTCACATCTCTGGAGATACTTATGAGATCTCGATGAAATTACAATGGGACCATCTCAGAAACGTACCCTACCGATTAAAAAAATAATCATTCGAATCGATTTACAACTGACGGAAAAATCGCGTATCATACATACAAAAAAAACATACAGACGAATTGAGAACCTCCTTCTTATTGGAAGTCGGTTGAAAAAGAAACTTTGGAGTGGAGAATCAAAACTCAAGACGTGAAATAAGAGGACCTGATAATTTTTGTGAAATGTGAACTCCATTATTAGGGTTCCGTAGTTCTGGCAAGGAACCCTTATATAGTTTCGTCATGTCCGTCTGTCTGTCTATCTGTCTGTCTGAGGATTTTCTAAGAGATCGTTAATACTAGAAAGCTGTAACTTTGTAGGAGTATGTCTATAAATTACGCCAACAAAGTGGTGAAATAAAATTTTGAAAAAAATTTTTTTTTAGGCTCGCTCCCTTACATGAGAAGTGGGGATGATTTTTTTTCGTCGTCTACATCGTGTGGGGTATTGTTAACGTGACCATACGTCCCGCTTTGGGCGGGACAGTCCCGCTTTCAGGCAGTCTGTCCCGGTGTCCCCCGCAAGGCCAAAATTGTCCCGCTTTTGCAAATAGACCAAACGATAGTTTAAAATGTATTTTTCTCGTTCGAAATGCGTTGCACGGCAGGCGGGCGCCCCGAGCGGGAAGGCAAATTACCTACGAGACAGCGCGTCACCCGCCAAGCGGTGTCGCGCTATCGCGTGCGAGCGAGACAAACAAACAGACAAAAATAGCGACTTTGTTTTATACTATGCTATGTAGTGATTCGCAGATGTACCGCTCTGACATAAAATATAAATGGTCACGTTAGGTATTGTTGAATAGGTCTTTTAACATGACTTAAAGGTTGCAAATACCATTTTTCGATTGAATGCTCTATTTACGAAATATTCTACTTTAAAGTGCAAATTTTTGTTCCAGTAGGGCGTCCCCCCCCCATCTAAAAGCTAAAAGCTAAACTGTTGGCTTGAAAAATCTGGAAAAGTACGTGATAATAGTGCATTTCATGACCTTTTAAAAAAACTATAGCGGTTAAGATAACATTATTTGTTTAGCAGTAATAGTCGTTGAACTTAAGTGTTGGATAATTGTGTACCAAATAAAAAATTCTTAGAATAAATCCTTTAAAGTGACAAAGACTAAGTACCTACGTAGTTGCTTGTTTATAACGGGTAAAGACTTGCATTGAATAACGGGCTACTACGAAACCCTATATTGCGCGTGGCCCGTCACGCACTTGACCGGTTATTACGGTCTAATTTCCACCTATTACTCTACATATTCAGGTATTGTTACTACTGATTAAAGCTACGGACACACCGTAGCGTCCTGCGTGCGCGAACTAGGCGGCGATCAGATAGCACAGTAGTATTTGTACCGATTGCTTCACACCAAACGCGATCAGGAAACAATTGAAAAGTACTGAGATCGCGCCCGCAGATCGCAGTACGGCGCAGTGTGGCCGTACCCTAAGAGTAATAGGTACCTACATAATACTACGTAGTATTATTATCTTTTCTATGATAATACCTACTTATTTTCTAAAACTTTTACACTAACTTGTCAAATAACCTCACATACCTACCGACTAGGCAGAAACACAGAATAATGAATATGGCAGAAACAAAGTCGTTGATTTTGCATTTTAAAATCGCATTTTTATACAATTCTATAACCATTATTTAACGTTTCCTTAGAATGGTTTAATTAGTTATTAGGGTTCCGTACCTTAAAAGGTTAAAAAGGAACCCTTATAATATCACCTTATTATCCGTCTGTCTGTCTGTCTGTCTGTCTGTCTGTCTGTCTGTCTGTCTGCCTGCCTGCCTGTCTGTCCGTATGTCTGTCTGTCCGTGTGACACCACCGATTTCCTCGGGAACGGGTAGACCTAGCAAAATGAAATTTATACTAGACACTGAAGTCTATAGTCCCTATTAGGTGTATAAAAATCAAGGATCTGAGTCAACACGATAAAAAAATATGGGCAAATTTTGATTTTCACGACAACTTGTAAGTACCAAAATTTACCTTAATATTCAACTTTTTTATTTTTCGGAATTTTTCCTTTCCTTGTGTTGTAAGACCTTGCTTTTGACCAAAATTGACAATTCCAGGTAAACCGGAAGTACCCTATAGGTTTTGGGTCGAAAACCTTTAGGGTACTTCCCGTTGACCTAGAATCATGAAATTTGGCATGAAGCAACTACAACACAAATAAAGGTTAAATTCCAAAAGTAAAGAAAAGTTCAAAATTAAAGGGTGTCCCCATACATACATAGTTTGGTAGATTAACATTAGACAATTAAGGTAGACCTCTGAGTTATATGAGCGCTGATACAATTTAGAGGTCTAGCTTAATTGGTTGGTACGGAAGCCTCGGTGGGCGAGTTCAACTCGACTTAGCCGATTTTATTTTATACTAGAGCATTCCCCGCGGCTTCGCGTGCGTTAAAAACAACTTATATTTATTTAAATTTTTTTTTCATAAAAACCATCTCCTAACGATAAAATACACGACAAAAAACGAATTAGCGAAAGCAGTGCAGCCGTTCACGCGTGATGCCGTGACCAAGGGAATTGGGATTAATTTTTATGTATAAGATAAAATTTATCTTCCCAATTCCCTTTTATTTAAATCTGTTTTATGTAAAAAGTTATTAGGTAGATACTACAATTATTATAGCTAATTTTTGTTAGTCCCCTACATAGTCTTATTGCGCAGTTGTCATTTACTAAGATATTATTTTCATGTTTTGTTACTATTGAACCCATATATTTCTGTTGTAGTTTCTTGTTGTTTTTTATACTTTTCATAGCCTTGTAACTATGTTAATTCTTGGACACATGCTTCACAAATTCCTAAATGTCGAAGAGATAGAAAAGGAATTTTAATAAATATGGGTCAGTTGAAAAGGACGGGTAACTGCGTTCTCTAATTGTATTAATGATTTTCACCAATCGTTGACCCCAACTCAGGTAAATTGATTACTATTACGTCTTGGCATAATAGAAAACTTGTACGAACAGTATGACGAAGTGCAGTTGCGTCTAGAATGCCTAGCTCACGATTTGAACCTATAATTACCCGAGAGAAATGAATTTGAGTCATTATTATTACAAGTATCTATCTAAAGCTCAGGATATTGTAGCCCGAAATCAGTCTTCAAAGAGTGATACATCTAGTTCTCATATCATCATCAGCAGCCAGTATTAGTCCACTGCTGGACATAGGTCTCTCTATGGCACGCCACTGAGCTCGATCTTCAACTCCTTGTTTCCAACCGCTGCCAGCCAGCTTGCGTATATCATGGCTCCACCTAGCTGGAGGGCGTCCTACGCTTCGTTTACCGAGTCGTGGTCTCCACTCTAGAACACGTCTACCTCAACGGTTATTGGTTCTACGACAGATGTGGCAAGCCCACTCCCACTTCAGTTTGCTAATTCTTTGAGCTATTTCGGTAACTTTGATTCTCTGTCGGATGACTTCGATTCGGATTCGATCTTTCAGAGATACTCCAGGAATAGCCCTTTCCATAGCCCGCTGGATTGGAAACTTTGAATTGGTGGATCAGTCGCAGCGTAAGTGTCCACGTCACGGCTCAAATGAAAAAGGTTTATAATTTCACTTCAACCGACTTCCAAAACGAAGGAGGTTCTCAATTCGTCGGTATGTTTTTTTTTGTATGTATGCTACGCGATGACTACGTCAATTGTGAACATCGCATTATTTTTTTAATCGGTAGCGTACATTTCTGAGGTGGTTCCATTGTAATTCCATCGAAATCTGATATCTCTACAGATATGACGATTAACGCCTCAAACTTGCTACTGAAATTTGACTCGCGGGACATGGAAGTCGGTTGTTTTAGTTTTTAAAGTAATCTAATAATATTAAAAATCTTAATTATTGCTTTTCAGTTTTATCGACGGTTTAATTTTTTTGTTAAAAATAGTAAAACTATAATTTTACGCTCTCACAAGGGATTCAAAACCTATAGGGTACTTCCCGTTAGAAAAATCCCGTTAGAATCATGAAATTTAGCAAGAAGCAAGGGGAAAAAATCTGTAAACCGTAATTATGTAGTAGTTTTATGTAGTGTTAGTAAGAAAAACAGCTATTTTAATATTACATCCTTATTATTTGCGCTTAGTGTTAACCGTTTCTAGACATCGGTCTAGGGATCGAACGTACTTTAACCTAGTTTGACAAGTTTGTACGAAAGCATCGGTGCGCGAGTCCAATTTGCACTTGACCGCTTATTTTTCACGTATCGATACTGTAGTTATTTATCTAATATTTTTATTTCGAACTTAAAGTGTTCCAGTCTAGTTGAAGTTGAAGCGCAGGAAACGAGTTTCTATGTAGATTAAAAATTACCGGATTTTAGTTTTAAACAACACTCATTGTCGCAACATTGATTGTCATTGTATCAACATCATATATATCGCATAAAGCTGATTTAGCGCCTAATAATTCTATCACAAAAACTAAAGATGTCTTAAAAAACATTAGGGTAAAAGGACTAAATATTGACACTGATTGTGGCTATTAGCGTCCGAGTTTAAAATCAAAACAGTAAGTTGCTATTCTTGATTTTTACATAATTTTTGCGAATAACTTGACCAAGTGCGAGTTGGACTCGTGCACTGAGGCTTCCGTACATACTTGTCAAACTAGGTTAAAGTACAAACTTAACTTTACAGTTTGATCCCTAGGCCTAGACACGGTTAATGCACTAACCGCAAATAATAAGTTTGTAATGGTAAATTTGCTTTGTTTTGTTATTAAACTACGTTTTTATTCATTTTCAGATTTATTTTGCAAGACCTTGCTTCTCGCCAAATTTAATAACTCTAAGTCAACGAGAAGTACCCTATAGAATTTGATACCCTTGTAAAATCGCAAAATATGCGACCAAATACGACTAAAACGATCATTTATTTTGATTGCGTTGACTTACAAGTTTTATTTATTTTACAGCCAAAAGATACTGTAGACCCAAGCATTTGATATAAGTTTCAACTTAATATCTTTACGCATTTCTGAGAAAAAGGGTCCTTTCGGACGGACAAACGGACAGACAGATAGACGATTAGATAGACAGACGGACAACAAAGTGATCCCATATGGGTTATTTTTTCCATTTTAGGTACGAAAAATAACCTATTTATAGCTAAAAGCTATTTTTAAATTAATCAAATTAGCTTTAGTGTGTCTACTACTTTATTTACTGGTTAGTTATTAAACTCTCAGATGTTTACAAAACTCCATTCAATATGTGTTGTTTGAAGAAGTTACATTTGAAGTTTTCATATCTGATAGAACACTAGGACAGTTACAATATTTTGTATTAGCAAACCATGTTCGCAATGTAAGTGTATAGATAAAATATTGTTTTTGGTATACGGGTAGAATATATTTTAAATTTTGTCCAAATCAAGATTAGGTTTCATGATAGTCTCATATTATAAAATGTATCATACAGTTTATAACGTTTGTTTTTTTTAAATAGTTCTTATTAATATTTAAAAGTTCCGTATGTCGAGGGCAGATAAACTGAACAACTTGTGAATGTTATCAATATTTCCTTATTCTTTATCGTCATCATCATCATCATCCTATCTTTGTCCACTGCTGGACATCGACCTCACCTATGGCACGCAACTAAGCTTGATTTTCAGCTCTTTGTATCCAGCCGCTGCCAGCCAGCTTGCGTATATCATCGCTCCATCTAGCTGGAGGGCGCCCTACACTACGTTTGCCGCGCCGTGGCCTCTCCACTCTAGAACTCATCTACCCCAACGGTTATCGGTTCTACGACAGATGTGACCAGCCCACTGCTATTTCAGCTTGGTAATCTTTTGAGATATGTCGAGAATGTTGGTTTTTTGACGGATTACTTCATTTTCAATTTGATCCTTCAGAGAGCCTCGGAGCATAGCCCTTTCCATAGCTCAATGAACGACTTTGAATTGGAACTTTGAACCAGTCACACCGTCAGTGTCTACGTTTTGGCTGCGTAAGTAATAACAGGTAGGACGCACTCGCTAAAGATATGGGAGATGAAAAACTCTACGAAGTGTTCCTAATGCTGCCCATCCCAGCTGTATCCTCCTGCAAGCTTATTTTTCAAAGTAGTTTCTACCCAATTGCAAGATTTGCTCAAGGTAGACGTATTCGTAAACAACTTCGAGAGGAACTCTATTTAGGGCAATCGGTTCCGGAATAACATGTTCGTTGAACATGATCTTGGTTTAATCTAAGTTTATCTGGAGACCAATGTATGCAGAAGAATTAGCAAGGGTGGTCAGCATGTATTGCAAGTTCTGCATGGTTTCAGGAATGATGACCATACCGTCTGCAAACTTCAAGTGTGAGAGGTGCTCGCTGTTTATATTTATGCGCCGTCCTTTCCTATTCAGCGTCTTAAACATATCCTGTAGGGTGTTAGTGAACAATTTGGGGAAAATTACGTCCCCTAGTCTCACTTCTCTATGTAAGAGGATATTTCCAGTCTGCTGATTTTGTACTTGGACGGTCATAGTCACGGTCATAGGCCTCTCAGTACTTGGACGTATCGCCAATCAACTTGGCCCCGTTGCAGAGACTCCAAAACAGACCAGGTTTCTACAGAGTCAAAGGTTTTCTCATAGTCCACAAACGCAAGGCATAGGGGCTGGTTATACTCTTCGGTCTTCTGTGTAACCTGCCGCACTGTGTGTATGTGGTCTTTTGTGCCATATCCTCCTCGAAAACCAGCCTGTTCAGAGGGCAGAAACTCGTCAAGTCTACGCACGAGACGATTTGTGATGACTCTCCAAACAGCTTATAGACGTGACTTTGAGTAAAACGGGTCGGTAGTTTTTTAAGAGGGTCTCGTCTCCTTTATGAAATAAAATAATCACCACACTCTTGCTCTACGTCTTCGGGGTTTACCCCGAAAAGAGGATGGAATTAAATAAACGCTGTGTAGCTGTACAAGCGTTGGAGTTCCACCAGCTTTTAAGAGCTCCGTTGTAATTCCATCCTCTCCGTGGGCTTTTCCATTTTTAAGCAGTTTGAGAGCCATCACAATTTCATCCAGGCTGACCTCCGGCAGATCCTTGGTATAACGGCGGGTAAGAGTGGCTCTAGGATCCTCGGACTGGGGTTGGGGACGGGATGTTTGCGAGGTATATAGTTGACCGTAGAAGTTTTGAACCTCCCTAAATATCTCTGGCTTAAAAGCGACGACACTCCCGGTAGATATAGTCAACTTCGTCAGATGGCTTCGACCCAGCTGTTGAATAAAACTTGTGACCCCCGGTTTCGCTCAATCACTTCTTTCATAGAGCTTGTGTTGGAGCTCACGTTTCAGACCCAACCACGGATTGGAGCATTATTAGGCCCGAGCGTAGATTTCATTAGACGGATTTGTTCAAGCTTGCACTCGATATCTAGAGTGCCAGTCGGTGATCACTTCCGGTCTTGAACCTAGTGATAACTGAGACATCACTAAATATACGCTTTTTGTCTGTCATAATGAAATCAATCTCATTTTTCGCCATAGCGTTGGGGCTTTGCCACAATTCTTACTGTATTTAAATAAATTATAAATTGCATCTCATTTTAGTGTCTAGTAGTTAAGTAATCAATCTCATGTAAACTGTGCTCAAGGAAGAGACTGGTTTCCACAACACAGGTATTCCTAGTGTGGAGTCCAGGGACCAAAAACCTAAAGCAACTTGTGCATGTAATCAAAACCAAGTATATAATGTTAAACTTATACTTAAGGTTGTATGAAAATAAATAATTTCAATCATTTCAAATCCTATGAATTCATGGCATCTCATTATATATTTGTATTTATACTCTTTATATATTTGTCTGTTGATGTGATGGATTCATCTAAATTTGTACACTTTTGCAATGAAGGAAGTAGAATAAAATACTAGCTATCGTAGTGTGTGTGTTAAGTGAAATATCAATACTTATATATTTTGCACCGATAAAAAAATTGCAAGAATGTTTGTGAATTAATAATTAATATTAATGCAAGTATATGTTTGTGCATATTAATTATTATTTTAATATTCTATCATTTATTGTTAAACGTGGTATTTTTTCAGAGTAACAACAGGCTTATTGTTGACTTGCTGTCTGTTCTGGGGATATCAATATACAACGACGCCACAATTTAGGATACCTAACTGGCAATCAATCCTGAATGGACTCGGTATAAAATGGCCTGCTTCTATGCCAGATATCAAGTCTTGGAACTTTAACTATCCCTCGTTTTATCTACCGTCACTGAATTTTACTATACCAGGTACCGGTACTTGGAACTTCCCTAATCTACCGTCACCTAATATACCTTCATTTAAATTTCCTTATGTTCAATTTCCTTTCACAAAAAAAAAGAAAATAGATGCTGAGACAAAACTCGATACCGCTGATGGTAAATCTACAGTAGATTCGTCTGATCCGTCTAAAAGCGCTGACAATCCTGACGATATGATTGATGAAAACTTTGATGTAAATGATACTATGTTGGCACCTCCTCCAAAAGCAGTCGTACCGCCAAAATATAAAGGTCGTGGTGTTCAGAAAGAAGATGAAGAAGTAATTCCTGCACCGCTATTACGACCTTGTGAAGTGGTAAACCAATTTGGAAATATTGTAACTGATCATAATTGTTTGGCAAAATACTACGGATAATTAAATCTTATAGTTTATAAAAAGCTACTAGTAATTAATAATTTTCGTCCGTTTATATCTTCAGACATTGAACGTGCCGTGTCAGACATCGATAGACATCCACAGACACAGTCGTCGTCGAAGTTTGTTGCAAAAAGAAAACAAAACATGTCTGCACGGGTCCGAAGTTCTACTCACACTGCTCAGCATGTAGCCACAGACACGTACAGACATGAACTGCGCAGACAAAATATTCTTTCCGCGAATGCTGGCCGGGCACGGCCCGTGTCTGTCGGTGCTGCGCGGCCGTGTTACGTATTACGATACATATATATAAAATCCGTTCATACGCACTGTATAGGAGAATATTATTTTGTCTGGCACGCTCAATGTCTGTAGATATAAACGGACCTTTATGGGATCATCCGCTAATGTCTTGTCTATTTAATATTACGTCTACGAGTGGATGACAAGTCACCGCCCGCTTAAATATTATGCAATGAGTCATAAATGGCGGGTGCCGTACCTCATCCCATAGATCAACAATCCGAAATCAATAAGCTCAAATCAATAGTCATGATTAATGTACCATCTTATATAGTTTGTCATAATTATGTTTCCATCCGCAGATACCAAAGTTAACACTGTAAAAGCTCTTGGTGTTGGCCTCGGCTCTTTAAATGCCTTGTAATGGACAGGGCGTATTACGACCCAAGGCATGTACCTATAGAACTAATCTATACTTCTATTATAAAGAGAGAACATTTGTATTTTTGAATTTTTGTATTTTTGTATGTTTGTAATGATTTGGCACAAAAACTACTGAACCGATTTAAAAAATTCTTTCACTAATACATAGAATGGACTTTCGGAATAAAAATAAGCTATATATTATCCCGTTTAAATCAAAAGTACATTCGTGGAGTCCTAATTTGCAACCTAAGTCAGCAAAAAAACGGTCGAAAAAACACGTTTCTTACGAACGCTGCTCAATTGAAAATAGATAGAAGAATATTTCCTATCGAAGAGTTGTACCACTTAATAAGACCTACAAAAAAGTCCGCGACAGCATATGTTTATCTCTTAAGGTTGACTCACAGTAACCATTTTAAACATAAAATTTTTGTTAAAAAATATTACATAACTTCCAAGGCTATTTTCAAGTATATAGTATTAATCCTTATCCAAATAATTACGTTAATTAGCTTGGTCACATATTATAGATTAAAATTGTCCCTTACAGTATATAATTCAAATGAAAACTCTAGAAGATATCACGAATTTCACATACACGCATCGCAAAATTAATAAAATATTTGCAGTGAAACCACAGATTAGGTCATAGTTACTACAAAAATATTATTATAAGCTTAGCTATGCTGTAGATTCCCATCGATCACAATCAATTTGAAGTCAATATAGTATAATAATATGATCTATTGTGTAAAATAATATTCATCTATATATATAATAATATAATATTTTAAACCACTCCGACTGATCTATGTATAATTTTTTCATTAAAAGCATTCCAATGACTCTAAACACGACATTTAAAATCTGAGCTGTAAGTTGGTGAGGATTTGAGTATTCTGTAGAGTCCAGGAGATGTCCGAGCATCAGGTAAATGCTTCCATGTTCTTACAATATCGTTGAAGAAGAAAATTTTCGAATTGATTAGACCTACGAATGTTGATTTCATAGCGCAATCAACTAGAAAAAAGCTCATAGTTTTATAACGATTGAACGAATTTTCAAGAATCAAAGCTAAGAACACTCTCGATGAAGACATCTATCAAACAAACAAAACTATCAATAATAAAACAAAATCGGTTCATCCGGTTAGGTGCTAAGATGCTACAGACAGACACACAGATACACACGTTAAGCGTATATTACCTCTACTTTTTGCGTCGGGGAACGCCGTAAGGTTAAGGTGGCAGATGTTCTCCTTGGTGGTAGCTACTTTTTGGTAGATTTAATGATCCCACTACCACTGTACGAAAACTCATGATTCATGAATGCAAATAAAACTTTCATTGGTAGGTATATAGCTAGGATTAGAACCAACGACCGTCGGGTCAGAATCAGGGTAACTATCCTTTACGCCAAAGGGCCGTCCAATATCACTACGTAAGTATTATAAAACAAAGTCCATCACTGCGTCTGTCTGTCTGTTCGCAATAATCTCAATAGCTACTGAACGGATTATCGTGCGGTTTTCACCAACGGCTAGAGTGTTTATGAGGAAGGTTTAGGTGCATAATTCGTTAAGGTTTTGTGTAAAGTGGTTGAAATATGACTGATGACTATGATGATTTTATATTCGATGCAACAAACTCATGCAAATTTTGTAGGCATATATGTTCTACCCGTGCGAAGCCGGGGCGGGCTGCTAGTTTATAATAAAGTTTGTTTTAAATATTATACAGTTATATATAGTTGAAAGAACTTACCTACGTGAATTTCAACTCTTATTATATGAGATGTTACATCTGAAGAGATTTAAATGAACCATTTAGTCCGTCTTTCGTTGTTTCGCATCGCCACACTGTTAAAGCACATACAATTAAAATAAAAACATTAGTTACTCGTTCATACTCACCAGCAAACATTTCGACTGTGTACCTTCATTTGTTTTAGAGTAGTAGATGAGTCTGCATTCTGCAACACTTGGGCATAAAGTTGTATATTGACGACAGGATATCCAACGGGGTGGGTGGGAGTTTAAATCTCTTCGGATGTAACATCTCATATAATAAGAGTTGAAATTCACTTAGGTAAGTTCTTTCAACTATATATTATATTTCTATGTTACATCCTCGAGATTTAAATTAACCATACAGATGTTTATATATATATATATATATTCATACATATTTTATTTCATTTTTATTTTATTATTTTGCAATTGAACACCACTGACCTTGCTCAACTCACTATTTATCTTACTCCATCCAAAGGTTGACTGGAAGAGATTGCTCTTAGCGATAAGTCATAACATTTATCATAACATTTTACTATAGTTTTTATGAGTTAACTATTTCGTAAGTTACTTTAAGTGGTGTACAATAAAGTATTTTGTATTGTATTGTATTGTATGTTTAGCGCCTGTTGCAGAATGAAAGCATACGAGTATTGTATATTTATACATACTGTATATTTACTCAGTAATTGGTCAAAATCAAATTTGGATGATAAATAATGTATGTGTGCATGTACAAATAGTTTTATTTTCCTATATAAGTAAGGAATTAAATAAATCATTAGATTTACACATAAGAAGAAAAAAATGATTGAGCAATGGCTGACTTCCGGTACATCTTCCGGGATGTAGAATCGGTCGATATACGTTACCCATGCATTTTGTAAGGAATGGTACAATAACAGTTGTTCTTTTGATGACGTCAAGAGACAATTAATTGTCAGTAGAAGTAGAAAAATGAGGCGTACTATCACAGGATAAATAATAGTACTATGTACGGTGAAGATAAAATATAAATGAAACCTTTACATTTTGCTGCAAGTTGCAAGGCTGTAACATAGAGTCAGTATTATATAGATATTTGAAGATATAGATATCATAAATATTTGAAGACATTACACGCTAAAATAAGAAATATTGCAGATAACATCTGCATATTCTAATTTTTTATGGTATCAATAAATTTGAAATGCAGTAATACATCAAATGTAATGTTACACAATATTGTCACGCCTTTATGCAGATTTTTCAATGTAATAAGTAGTTTTATATAATAATCAAGCAAAAAATACTCATAGAGTTAATCAATCAATAATAATAATTATTCAATGATCGAAGAATAATAATTTAATTCGCATGTGATCGATATTTGGAAACTTAAATATTCACCTAATTTACAATCGATTTACACAGCCAGTTTAATAATTAGTAGAAAATAATATGATTATGATTTCTTTTTACTAATAACTGTCTTTATAATATAAAAACAAATCAAATTTTACTAATTTTATTTGACGCTGATTTAGCTACATAGATTTTTAAATCTTCTAACTGTATTAGAATAATCTAATTTAGCTAAGGACAAAAACTACTATACATTGTTATTACTAGTAGACTGAAAATAATTATCATCATTAATGTCTT
Organism: Cabera pusaria; assembly: GCA_954871355.1. Classification (NCBI taxonomy): domain Eukaryota; kingdom Metazoa; phylum Arthropoda; class Insecta; order Lepidoptera; family Geometridae; genus Cabera; species Cabera pusaria. The sequence continues at coordinate 9,654,008 of OX940893.1, forward strand.
GGTAGATACCATAGTTATACGTTTATAACGTTAAGTAGTTACCGGGTTATATAAATATAGTGCAAGCCAGAATAAGGATATGCTACAGTGGATTTGTGAAATACTTAATGTAAAAGCCATGGTTGTGAATACGTATCTCGCACAGGCTTGAACGCGCGTGAAACAATATGGAATATAGAATGTGACATATTATTATTATTTTTAGACTTTACGGAACTAGATTATCGATATTTATGAATGGAGAAGTACAATCACCAATCAAGATGCATGATAGTTCCAATTAGGAAAACATTATATTTGACCTGGTGCGCCCTGTGATACAGTACGTTCATGCGCTAGCTTTTCTATTGATTGAATTAAATTTTTACAACTATCGCCTAGTTAGTTTCTTCATTTAACTCCAAAATACACCTCATATTAGGCATTAGTTGTAACATAAATTAACATTTCTGTGAAGAGAAATAAACGTCGTTATCATTATTATTTATATTCATTCACACGTCAGAAATTCTTATCTATGCGCAGTTTAGGGGCTATATTTTAATATTGCTACGGCAGGACAAAAAGTGGTTTGGCAACTTAGCAAACTCACGGACTCGGATCTGAATTTAAGCACGGTTACGAACGTAATTATTACATATTGGGTATTTATCTCAAATCCTAAAAATTTGTGGAGTTAAGGTACATAATACATTTTCCATCCCAATTTATTCTTTTCATATCAAACCCTTGATCACACAAACATGTTTACTACTTACTGCTTTTTGCAAGATTTGTAATTTGAGTCTAGTCACAAAATATTAAAAGGGGTAACAATAGGGTGTCACTTTTCTCATAATCGAAATAACTACTGACTTCATTAACTTAAGGTCAGGGTTGTGCTGGAACGCTTGAGGCCATACAAGCTATTTAAGCACACATTACTTTTATGTATTGTTACATATGGTATTAAGATATTGTCATTCTAATAAATGCCTTTTTGGAAACATATCTGACGTAGCACAATTTATAGAATGATATTGTATAAGAGTATGTTGCCTTAATTAAATAAGGCAACATAAATAGGCCATCTTGATGTCAATTGTGGCCATGTAAAATTACTAAAAGGTATTTAATTATAGTACTGCAAAGATAAGCATATGTTACATTTTATGTTAAAATAGGATGCGACACTAAACTGTATGCTTATATAAGCTCCATTGCTTATGTGTGATAAATAATTTATAACGTTTTACACCAACTAAACATGTTGCGCAAAATAAAGTAATTGATTTGAGGTAAACTGAACAGCCCTTTTACGTTTAACTGCAATTAAAATGTAATAGTTGCCTTGTTTTTTGAGGAAGGTAGGTATTATAATGCATAGTAATATTAATCTATTAGTTCTCACAAAAAAATTGTGACATTGAACAAAATCTATATAACAATTTCTATCGAAGACGAGAGCGATGGATTCGCTCGTAACCTAGATCGAGAAAATGCTACTAAAGGTACGTGAATTACAGCCGGTATTTAACATTAATAAGATTTCTATCGAATTTAATAGGTACCAGGGCCCAGATTGATACTGTCTAAATTCATAGATATGCTGCAATTTATACGATTTTTTAATTACGTTTGTATTGATGAGACGTTGTACGCCGGTGTCTTATGCCTTGTGACCTTGGTGACGCGCTTCCATTCAGCCACGCTCATTCTGGAGCATGGGTTAAATGGAACAATGTTTCGTTGTACAAAAAAGTTCGATGGTCATTTTATGACCTCTAATACAAATCATTGTTACTGAATCAGGGTTATCGACATTAATTACCAACTTATACTACTCACGCGTAAGTAGCTCGAATACATGCCACACTATTTATTCGCAGGCGGATTGTAGTTCTTCCTCGCTGACGTTGACGGCAGCTGCTTCAGATTGTTCATTGGTGATTAGTCAATTGCATGTTGTTGTCTGACATTGTAGTCAACGTTGAAATGTCGGTCGCGCAATCGAATATTTATATGCTACATCCTCTTAAGGATGTTAAGTTTGATAAAAATAGGCTGTATCAAGACTTTTGAGTGTAAGTCTGTGGTATAAGTCAACTAGGTCAGTGATGCCAGAATTTACCTGAGTTTGTGGTGGCCCTTTGTGACAATAGCAAAGAAAAAATTCAATACGATGACGCATTTTATTTTCACCCGACTAAGGCGAAGCAAAATTGAGGGTTATGTTTCTAACCTGTATGTGTGTATTTCGTAGTACAATCCAGTAAAATCTTACCCCAACGTTCAGGGATCACTGTAGGTATTGTCAACCTACTCAATGAGCAAATTTCTTGGTCGCTTTAAATATGTAATTGCAAGATCTAATTTTGTAAGAAGTTGTTTTGTTTGTTGACTCGAGCGCTGAATCCTCGAATAAGAGTTTAGCGGGGTTGGAGCCATAGTCGAAGTCTTTGCCGAAATCGTATCGCATACACAGGCGATATAGGTACAGTATCGGTCAAAATTGCAGAAGCAGTCTCAAAAAGCAATAGCATGACAGCAAAATATGCACATACGACTTTTTTCTATAAGACGTTTCGAAAGTAACATAATAAAAGAGAAAGATAGAAGATATAGAAAGACCCATATATCGCATTATCTCATTATGAATCAATTAAAAAGAGCGCATGTATTAATTGTATAATAGCTAGACCAGTTTCGCTTCTTTTATCAGTTTTACAAATAATGAGGGTAGATTTGAAACAAAATGTATTGATGGCATAAATGTATGAAGATAACATTGTCGGTTGGTGAACTTTGTTGGTGGTTGAAGTTTGATTAGTAAATAACTTAAAAAATCAAAATGCAAATACAATTATTAAAGACAGCGAATATTGAGGCATTGCATAGAAATGGACTAAATAAATTATATTATCTCAAATGTATAGTGAAAGCGGCATAAGTGTAAGTTATTGCTGAGTGATAAGTGTTGAGAAATCCTAGTTGTGAAAGTAAATTGTTAAGAAAGTGTGTTAATAAGATTTGGTGTTTTCAGACGGATTTTATTCGCAATTATGGGATATTGGCCGCGCACCCCATGGGCATATTATTATTTTCTATGCCATGGGGTTTAATAATGAAAAGATGAGCGCGAGACGAGAAATGTCCTGAGCAACTGTAGCACAGATTATATAATAGCTACTTGGCTGTAGTCCCCCTGGATCTAGTTTGGGGAAAATTTACGTGACAGACATAATATGTGCGAATATAGTGGATTACGAAGGCTTCTTGGTTGAATACTCAAAGGCTTCTTATCTGCATCGAAAACAATAGAAGTCACACGAAATATTAATTTAAAAGTATATAAAAACGATGTGCCAGCTGTGATAATTTGTGATAAGTAATTGTGTAAGTTATGATTATAAAGAATTAAGCTTCAATCCTCTTTTCCTATAGAAAATGAATTATTAAGCTTATAACCTTCAATAATCAATAGGTAAGCAATTCTTAGATGCAACCAAACGAGTGTTATTTTGTCAAAGAATAATATTAAATAAAAATAGTAGTTTATGATATTTCGACATGTCGTAAATCAGTTTATTTAAAAACATTGTTGCTGTGTATTCATTTCCTCAAAAACCTATGATAACATCACCGTGCTATTTATTTTATTTCACATATAACATAGATCACCAATTTACCTATAGTAGCGAAGTTTGTTTAAACAGATATAAAATAATACAAGTTATTAATAATTGTTTTTTATTTTAAATATTTTGTAGACTAGCGTTTGACCACTATCTCACTTGTTGGTAAGCGATGTTGCCGTCGAAGATGTTATGCACGCTATGCCTAGAATGGGAACTGGCCCTTAAAGATAGCTGCCGGAACACATTAGATGTTTGACGACAGATTTTCTAACTTGAGGGTGGTAGCTGGCCAGGCGGACACTAGATAGTCCTACCGGTACGTCTGGCATCAAAGTTCAACCAAACGTTCTCGCGATTACGCCACCGGGCCCTCAAAATTATAACAAAATCATGCAATGCATGGAGATTCGAACTCGGGCCTCATGCTTCCTTATCAGTTCATTTTACCACTCGACCAATCTGTCATTTATGACTCATTCAAATTTAAGCATCCGTTACTTGTTGCCTAGCTTTCTCGACGTTATGTTAACTCAACAAAAAGAAAACTAGTATACAGTGGAATATTGTTATCTTTACCCTAGGATGATCATCATCCTAGTCTTTACCAAATGTATCTGACGCTACGTTTCACCTTTTTATTCGTCTGTGGTCTGGGTAAGCATGCCATCTATGCCGTACTTACGTGTTATTGTTTGCGTTGGAACATTCGACAGAAATATCGTGCAGGCTACTATGAACATTGAGGTGCTACTGGACTATTGTCCCTCGATAGTACATTCAGTATCTAGACATATCTGGTGGAATTATGTTGTACCTTATGTTGTAGCATTTCTTTTATACAATGGCTTTCCTATGTACATACGACACAGACATTACTTTCTGGGGTAGCATCGCGTACTACCACATTAGGAAGTATAAAAACATATGAGCACTTTATTGCATACCAGACAAAACTTTTATCTTTAAAAAAATATAACTAGATGTATTTAACAGTGGGCATGTCTCATCCCTTCTTAATCTGAGAAATCTCTGCCAGATAACCTTCAGATAGACAGGAACTCGATTAAAAAATGCGGTCGGTTGCATACCATATATCTGTTAAGAGGTTGATGACAAATACTGGTGGATTAAATTACTTACTGTAAAGGTAACTACTGTTAAAGTACCTGGGATGTAAAGGAGCAAACTTCCACCTAATTGTTCCAGCCAACCTCTCCTGCACGTGGTGCATCCTGCCGATCAGCGAACGAGGCTCTGGCGACCGACAAATGGCGGTATATCCTCTCAGAACGACGTAGCTAAATACCACAGGCCGGTGACGGGCAGCAGCGTCACCGGTGCGAGAAGCTACGTCCTGCGATCATCCAACCCGACTGCCCAGCGCGTGGTGATTATTTGGGCAAAACCTGCATGGCAAGCACAAATTTACAACGGCCCCCAGTTCCCGGTAGCCCCGCTATTCCTAACCAAGGCGGCGGTTACGGTAACGGCGAGGCAGGGGGTGCTATGAAACCCCGGACTACGGTAGGCCGCCAAAACCGCAACGTTTAATGGACGCACGCTACGGCTTGATGCACACTTGGCAGTCCGGAGAGAGGGAGAGGACACCGTTACCCTAGAATCGGGCCATCTTATGTATTTCAGAGAGGGAGAACAACAATCCCAAGGCGGCGTCGGGTTCTTGGTCCACAAGAACCTCTCTGACAACGTTCTAGAAATCTCCAGTGTGTCGACAAGGGCAGCGTATCTTGTGATCAAACTCACCGAGAGGTATAAACTCAAGGTTATTCAAGTATACGCACCGACTTCGGCACACTCGGACGATGAAGTGGAGGAAATATACGAGGACATTTCTAAGGCCTTGCATACCACCCAAAAGGCCCACTTCAACGTTTTCATGGGAGATCTTAACGCTAAAGTGGAAGTAGAAGCAAGCGGCGAATGGATTGGGAAGCAGAAATCATAGGGGGCCAATACTCATCAACTTCCTAGATAACTTTCTGTGTATATATGTATATAAATATATGTATATAGAAAAATATATAAGATATATATTAGAATATATATTAGATATTCTTAGCGACCAGAAGTGAAAAGGGCTAAAAAATAAACACTATCACAATACCCACAGCTATATAATGCCACAGAACCTCAACTTAATAACAATTACACAATGTGTCTAAGCTAACAACATAACCAAGACTTCCGAACACTGCGACGGCCACACGAAGACCGAGTCATGATACCCGCTCGCTGTCCGTTTTTATACTATCGAGCCCAGTCGCAGCGTGAGGTTAGTTGGAAATCTTCTAACAATATATATATTAGAAAAATATAGTAAAATAGGTTTACATAGGTTACATTTACAGCCAAAAGAGGATTAACATTTTCTAATATTACATTTTATTACTTAAAGTAAATAATTTATTTATATTTATATATATATATAATTTAACTAATCGTTATCTCTTATCTAATACTATTAGAATCTTTGTCCTGACATACTGACTCACTGACAGACAACGCACAGCCTAAACCGCTGGTCGTAGAGACTTGAAATTTGGAAGGTATATTTGTCTTTGTACGTAGGGGTGTACTAAGAAAGGATTTTTCAAAATTCACCCCTTAAGGGGATGAAATGGGTGTTCAAAGTTTGTATGGAGAAACAAGATTAGATAGTCTTTTCTATCCGAAACTTCACACAAGTGCTTCAGTACAAAAATAAGTAAATACTTGTTTCAGGTTTTTTTGAAGGTTTGGTGAAATGGGGTAACAAAGTGTGAAAATCAATATATTTTCGGATTGCGCTAAAACTTGGCATGCATTTATGTTAAGACCAGTAGACACCGAAGGTTCAAATTTACGTAGGTTCTTATTATGTAGGTATATTATAAATACTTATATACTCGTACCTACCTATATATTCGTATTTTAGAATTCATTTTCATAGTTATGTCGTTTATTGCTAGTACGTTCGAACCAGGTACTGAATTGAACAACGAACAAGTCAATTTGGTCCGACCGATGGGATCGCACACTCGCACACTTCATGTTTGTTTATTAACGTACATCGATACTATAATAATCTAACTTTAAGCTACCCTTCGTAAAATTCGCCTTCGCCTCAGGATAGATGTCCAATTATAAGAATTGAAGTTTATCCCTACGCCGGTTAAAAATGAACTTTATAGTTATGCTTTTATTAAAGCTCAAATCAAATCAAGCGGGGGCTAAGGCCAAAGTGGCGGGTCAAAACAAATAGGTTCTATAACCTTTGTGCACCTTACAAATGTTGCAGGACTGATCAAAATACGAATAAATGGGAAAGAGGGCGAAACAATAATAATTCAAACTAGATTATGACTTTGGATCAATCGCCCTCTATCCAGTTGCAGAACAATTAAGAAAACTTATCTGATTTACGACGTAGCACGCGCAGGAGCTTACACTGAAGTTATCATGTACTTAGTAAAAGATCAAATACGCGCCTAGTTATGATTTATAAAACACAGAGTAAAATATAAATTAACCAGGAAAACTCCCTACGAACTGGAGTTCACTATGGTAATCAAGATCGACTAAACTCTCCGAAGATTAGATCTTAATAATCCCCCTATCTATGCTAGGCTTTTTATAAGCGCATTCTACAGGACGACTCCACCCTCTCGCTGACTTAAAGATGCACCCCAAAGTCTCTAATGCGTGTCGATTGGTTGATTCTCTGCAGGTACAAAAAAACAAGAGCAATGCCGATTGGGCGACATTCAGCTGCGTGTATGCTTTCATTCAAATTCCAGAAAGTGACGTTAGCCAGGAGCATCTCCCGCGGCTTGTCCAACTCGAAATATGAAATAAAAGAAAACAATATAACAATATTGTGTATAGATATATTCAATATCTTTTGTATTATTATAAGGTTTATCCTTTTATGCCTAAATGAGAGGTAAATTAACCAATATTGGTAAACCCAAAGAAAACCCTAATTAAATTAGTAAGTGTTTAAGCAATATCTTATCAAAGTATATAGTTGGGCAAAACACACACTGTGATATGAAATCATAATGGTTATTATGCTTAACACCATTATAATATGGCAGATGACGTAAGGCAGCAATGATTATTAATTGTGTGTGGCCTAGAAATAAACACATAATAATACTTAAATTTAAAAAAAAGTCTTATAAACTAATGTTGGCGCCAACTCTAACTACTTAAGTAATAAGGTTTAATGTATGACTACTAAAAATAACATGCCTTAACTTATCATTTCTTAATCAACTCATGCGCAGGTAAGCGTTCCACGAACCCTTTTTTTTTATAAAACCATGTTTGCAATATTTCCCGCACTAACATACAAGCCTCAGCCGTTAAACATTAAATAATCTGAAGTGTAACCTTCCAGCAATATCCTTGTTAATAGATTTCAAAACAAAAAATAAACCTCTCAGTCCCATTTAGTCGTCCCTTAACACTTATTTGAAATCATTTTTCGTAATATTTATGGTCTTTTGCACAAGTATGAAGAGGAAAAAAAAAATAAGGCACAGAATTTGATGTCTCGAATTTTGGGTCCATTACACCGTTACGAAAGGATTTTTCAAAATAAACTATTTAAGGTGATGAAGCGGGGATGCAAATTTTGGATAGTTTTTTTATTCGAAATTTCACACAAGTACTTCAGTAAATAAATAATTAAATAAGAGTTTCAGGCTATTTCAAAATGACACTCCGAAGAGGGTGAAGTGAGGTAACAAAGTCTAAAAATCAATATTGTTTCGGATTGCGCTGAAGTTTAGAATGCAGATAGTTATTTTGACGTAGGTATCCGATAAGAAAGGATTTTTAAAATTCACCTCTTAAGGAGACGGAACGGCGATTCAAAGTTTGTATGGCAAAACAAGATGAGATAGTCTGTTTTATTCAAAACTTTACTTCAGTACTTCTGGAAATAAATAAGTTAATACGTGTTGCAGGATTTTTCGAAATGGCGTAGGTAACAATGTCTTAAAATCAATATGGTTTTTCGGGTTTTATAAATATGAATCCCTATTTCCCTTAGTCACGTGATAACTTGAAAACGGATGAATCGATTTGGCTAATTCTTTACATTACATTACATTCTTTACAAAAGAAACGTTATAAGTAAAAGAAGTTTATAACGCGGGCGAAGCCGCGAGGCACTTCTAGTTAAATATATTTACATTAAACAAAAGGTTGAGGATGGTTTGATTGTGGTTAGATATATAAGTACTAACTTTCACCTAGCAGATGTTTTAACCAAACCTTTGTCAATAATTAATTAGGTGTAGGCGTATGCAGTTCATGTATTGAGGGAGTGGAGTGAGTTAGTGGTAATACCTAATACTGGCTGGTTGATTCTAGAGTTTGTATTTCTAGTCTATAGTAAGATTTGAAATGTAATAAAATGATAAAATGTTCTAATCTGTGACAATCAAGCCGGCTTTTCACTATGGGATATAATATAATGTATATTGTTATGATAGTATCATGAGATATAAAATTTTATCGCTCGTCATACAATTTGTATAGGACCGTTTACACTATGCTATAATTTATATTACATCCCAAGCAATAAATATTTTTTCGACCGACTGAGCGATATTTGAAGGTTTATATTTTACCTCACGTCCCCGGGCTCCACATCTCCCCCTGCCTCGCCCACAGGTTATTTTTTGTTGTTTTTTTATTTTTATTATGGCTCCATGCAATTGGTGTATTTAGTGTTTGAACGAAACCATAGACATCCAAAGCTGAACTAAATATCTCGCAGTGTGATCAGCAATCGCTGGATGTAATATGTTGCTCAAGATGTAATTTACATTATATCTCATAGTGAAAAGCCGGGTTTAATGTTGTGATAATATATATAAAGTATATAGTATATGATATAAAGTATTATAAAATATCCTATGTGAACGTATAAAAAGAAATGTAATACAGTAAAATATAGCTACAGTATATATATATTAAAAGCTTTATATAAAGTCATTCCACAGGTCCTTTACTATTAAGAGTTTAGATTTTACAAAACTCCATTGATTTTAATGGCTTCAATTGATATATAGTGTGATGGGACAATACGATGGGACTAATGGGTCTGAAATATTGATGTCACTTGTCCCATGGGGCTACTGAGTCAAAACAGTAGCAGTTGTCCCATCAAGGGACAACACGATGGGAATAGTGGGATAGACTCAAAATTTCGTGCCTGGGCTGTTCAGCGTTGAGGAGTTCCCTCGCGGGAAGTTAACCCTGGGTGCAGCAGCCATGTCATAATGGAGTTTAGAACAGGCTATATTATAATTATTATAATAGTTAAATCCATTTACGAAATCTCGTGTCTTTGGTGTTCACCGTTAAAGAGTTCCACTATCCACCTCCTGACTCCATCATCAGATCAGTTCAATAGGACCAGATTATTGCATTATACTATTGCAGACATAAGTATGCAAAATTTCAGCTCAATCGGATCAGTTAAGTGGATTCAGAGATTACCCCCTTCAACCTCATAAACTCACAAAGATACTAAAAATACGCCTTGAATTGACAACCTCCTCCTTCTTTTCTTAGAGCCGGTTAAAATGATTAATACTTCTTGTTTCTAGCACTCACTCTGTTGTCTCCAGAGAAATAAAATTATCGATATCGACAAGTGTCTGTACCTACATTATTCTAGAACAAGAAATCACCGAACTCCTCACCGTTAAAGAGTTGTTCCTTCCTTCATCAGCTCAGCATCATGAGATTAAAATTAAAATTAAAAACTTTATTTATTCATTCATTTTTAGTACAATTACACAGATGATGATGGCCTTACGCAAATGGCTCAATAGCTTTAGAAAATAATTGAAAAACATTGTTAATACCTGTAACATTTGAGGGTTTCCCTCAAATTCCCTGGGATGTTCTTTGTGAAGTGTAGGCATCCACTAAGAATGGGTTTGTCGGAATTATCACTAAGCATTTATGTGTAGGTAATTTTTGCAGAAGATGACATTATATTCAAGAAAAAACAATACGACAACCTACGTGTATTTGAAGAGGAAATAAATAATACACTCAAGAAGTTCGTTCAGTGGCTTGAAAATGAAATGTTAAAAAGCATGCGGATAAAACCAAATCAATACGGTTTAAAAATTATAAACAAACAGGAATACAGTTAAATATTAAAAGTAAAGGCATTAAAATAAGTACGGTTAACGAAACAAATTTCCTTGGGGTAGTAGTTGACTCCAACTTAAAATGGAAAGCTCATATCTTATTAAATTAGCTTATATCAAAGTCAAAACTAAATTATTCAAACACATCGTCCGAAGTTGTAATCCGAAGTATCGGCCGAAATTATCGGGCGTTTCCTACTAAGAATCACATTCGGTTCGGTCGCTTGGTTCAGCTAATCCTCGGAACAATGACTAGCCATTGTTCCGAGAGCTAATCATTCAGTCCGACAGAAATTCATTTGACATTTTGTTGTATCGTAAACCCTACTAAACGAAAAAATCCCAACCGATAATTTGACAAGAATTTTATTTTCATTTTATGTCAAAAATATTCGAATTTTTTTTTGTAGTAGGAGATCGGCAAATTAGGTCGTGTTTCGGTCGGGCCCAAGCTTTTGGATGTGTCTTTTCGGAGTGGGTCTCCAGTATCCTTAGAAAAAAATGCCATAAATGCACATTATGGGTAGTACCACATTTTAAGCTTGTTTACTATGCATATGAATTTGCTCAATAAATTATTTTTCTGTCTTACTTTCTTTCTTTTTATCTTTATTTCTGTCTTTCTTTCTTTTTTTCTTTCTTTCTTTCTTTCTTTCTTTCTTTCTTTCTTTCTTTCTTTCTTTCTTTCTTTCTTTCTTTCTTTCTTCTATCGTTTTCTGAAAGCCGTAGATCACGTTTGGCTTGAACCAGTCGGTACAAATACTACTGCACTATAATGTCTGATCGTGCCCACGTACGCGGACGCAGGACTCTGCGGTGTGGCCGTACTTTTAGCGCGTTAGTATCATAAATAACTATTGTCTTATTTATGTCGTCTACAAATCTTAGGACAAAAAAAAGTATACTGATGAACGGAAAGCACATGTATCATTTAAGATTTACCGACGTCAAACAGTCAATCATTACATTTGTTTATTTCAAAACTGAGTTCCTTTGTTGATTTAAGTTTTAAACAACACCTATTGTTAACATAAAGCTGTTTCCGCACCGTGTAATATATATAATCTTATCATGACTTAATTTTTTTATTTCATCCCAAAAACTAAAGATGTACTTAATTAAACATTAAATACCAGTATTTCTGTCAGAACAATAAACCTCGCGTGCCTTTATGAAAATTTAAATCCGTTCATTTTAACGCTACAGCAAACTTCTCCCCTGCCCCTCCCCCCCATTTTCCCACCCAATAAAAAAACGCGATCGACAACATTTTTAATTAAATCAAGTAACTCGTATACTATTTTTTGTCAAAATCGGTTTAGAATGCGACCTACAGGCGAGAACAGACAGACAGATAGACAAGCATCCGGACAAAATAATTTTTGGCCTAGTCGAAACAGAGACGCTTCGCTCGCTAGAGTCCAAGGTGATTTTATTTCGCTTTTAATTTAAGACTATTATTTGAGTACAAAACTGCATTATGATTATTAATTATCGTTATTATAGTTTCTATTTTTACTGATTTTATTTAGCAGAACTATGTTATGGCAGTATCAAGTTTATCTTATGATGATTTTAATGTGCAATATTTTTTTTTCACAGTGACATTTTTTCAGGAACTCAGTTACTTTTCTAGTATACCATAAAAGTACATCAACAATAATCAGCTTTTCAATGCGTTCACTACCTTATTTTCCTCTTAATTATTGTTCTTTCAAATGTCAGCAAAACTCCATTGTTAGCTGAGGTTGATCAGTTGAAGTTTTCCGGTCATATGTGATAGAACACTAGCAAAATTATTGTAATTCATATCATTTTATTAAAAGCATGTTTGCAATGTAAGTACATTTAGATTAAAATAGTTATAACGTATTTTCAACCGACTTCCAAAAACAAAGGAGGTTCTCAATTCGTCTGTATGTTTTTTTGTGTGTATATGTTACGCGATGACTCCGTCAATTCTGAGCTGATTCGAATGATTATTTTTGTTATCGGTAGAATACGTTTCCGAGGTTCCATTGTAATTTCATAGAGATCTGATAAGTATCTCCAGAGATATGACGATAAACGTCTCAAACTTGCTACTGAAATTGACTCGCGGGGCATTGAAGTCGGTTGTTTTAGTTTTTAAACTATCTTAATTATGATGTCAATTTCAAACCACGATTACATCTTATTATTATGAAAATGTATATTCAAGCTATTGTTTTGTTTTGAATACATTATAATAATTTAAGAGTTTAACAAGGCCGTATGTAGTGAAAACAAGATGTACTAACATATTTTTGAATGCTCACTGCATTTATTAAGGGTTTCCTGTTATGGTTTTTTATAATTTTATTGTTAATAGCTTCTGCCCGCGGCTTCGCTCGCGTGGACTACTGGAAACAAATTACATATTTGTTCTCAGAAACTAATATACAAACTGACAATAACCCTAAAAAAAGCAGTCCACCCTAAGTCTACCCTGTTAAATTAGGAGTATGACCTTGAGATTTATTATTGATCATGGCAAAGCAGACTTTTTTTGTTGATTTGAAGAAAAATTGCACATTTTTAAACTCGCACGGGTAGTTCGATAAATCACGGTAGTCAATGAATAGTTGGTTAAATTGTTTTTTAATTTCTTTCAAACAGAAACAAATGTATCGGGAATGAGTTTGGAAAAACTCTGATACACAAGTGTCATAATTTTAATTGAAGAGTTTGTGTACAAATTTTCAAGTCAATCCACCCAGAGAAAAATAATCACAGAAAATTCATCCTCTCATTTCACCTTCTAAAGGTAAAATTTCAAAAAATCTTGTTTAAGTAGAAACCTACACTTTACAAGTACACATCCTCCAAATGTCATGTCTCTAGAACCAGCGTCTTTCTGAACGTTGATATAACAGTAAGTATATCAATCATACAAAGACACGGGGGATGATTTTGGAAAAACTGTGATGTCTTATAATTTTCGTTGAAGGGTAGGTGTACTATATATATGTATAATTTTCAAGTCGTTCAAGCGACCCGGAGAATAAAATGTAACCTTTCATTACACCCTCTTAGGAGTGTAATTTCGAAAACCCTTTCTTAGTGAATAGCTTCACAAAGAACACATCATCTTAATTATGTCTCTAACATTAGTAGATTAGGCAGTGCGTTGATATATCTGACAATCATTCAGTAAGTCAGACAAATGCGTGAGGGATGATTTTGGAAAAACTGTGATACACGTGTCAGAATTTCGATATTTCTAACAACCATGTAACTTAATAATAAGGACAGCTTACCATCAGACACTATCCTTTCTTATTTGTCCTAACATTAATTCAATCGTAACTGCAAGTAATACTTATCTGATAATATGGATAGCTACTATAGCTCTGACACTACGGTTGGCAGCTTAATGCTTATCTGTACTTTATATTATTAAGGTTCCTAATAGCACAAGAAACACAGGTACGTACATGTTACTCATTATTATTTATTATTAAAGAGATAGTTCGATAATTTGGAAATGCATCTACCGCCCGTTCGGAAACCTAAACACTTGAGAAGAAGGGCAAGAAACTCAAGTGTTATCATTCTTTTTCTTTATCAATACCTTACCTTTAACAATGTAGGTATAACATTATAAACCTTAACTATCTCGTCTCACAACAATAGTCCAAAGACTCAAGTAATATTATATAATAATATCACATCACATTACGTGGATTATATTATAAATACAATAAAATACACACTAAATATCAAAAGGTACTTAGTTTTGCAATTGCCGATTGTTCCGCTCGGTACGGCGGTCCCGCCCAGAGTCCCCTCTCGAGCCGAACAATGGGCTTTTTTAGGGTTCCGTAGCCGAATGGCAAAAAACGGAACCCTTATAGATTCGCCATTTCTGTCTGTCTGTCTGTCTGTCTGTCTGTCTGTCTGTCTGTCTGTCTGTCTGTCTGTCTGTCTGTCTGTCTGTCTGTCCGTCCGTATGTCACAGCCATTTTATTCCGAAACTATTAGAACTACAGAATTGAAACTTGGTAGGTAGATGTATTCTGTAAACCCCGCTTACCGTTTTTTATACAAAAATAAAAAATGTAAAAGTTTAAGGGGGGGCATCCCATACATGGAACTGAAACAAAAAAAATGTTTTTCTTCAAACCTATACGTGTGGGGTGTCTATGGATAGGTCTTTAAAAATGACACTGAGGTTTCTGAAATCATTTTTTGACAAAGTCAATCATTTAAAAGATAGGTGCGTCTAAAGTGGTAAAATGTGTGTCCCCCCCCCCCCTCCCCTCTAACTTCTAAAGTAAGGGAGTGAAAAATCTAGAAAAAATATTTTCTGTAGATCTCAATAAAAACTTTCAACGAAAATTGGTTTGAATGAGATACAGTCAGCAGTTGTTGAGATATAGCGACCGCAAGTATAACTTTGTTTTTCATACAAACACTAAGAAAAAGTTATTTTTGTAGTTGCGAAAAATCATAGTTATAGAATACTCTACTATGTTACGGAACCCTACGAGTGCGAGTCCGACTTGCACTTGGCCAGTTTTTATATTACTACACCGACTGCATCGGAAGTCCATTTTAATACTTATTCCATAAACATTCTATTACAGTAATTGTAAAATCTACAATCCACGCCATATTTCGTTTGTACATTACTAAGAATATTTCACAGTTCACAAACACTTATAAAAATATATAAACACTAGCAGCCCGCCCCGGCTTCGCACGGGTAGAACATATATGCCTACAAAATTTGCATCAGTTTGTTGCATCGAATATAAAATATGAACATATTTAACAACCATCGTCATATTTCATCCAATTTACACAAAACCTTAACGAATTATGCACCTAAACCTTCCTCATAAACACTCTGGCTATTGGTGAAAACCGCATGATAATCCGTTCAGTAGCTATTGAGATTATTGCGAACAGACAGACAGACGCAGTGATGAACTTTGTTTTATAATACTTACGTATTGATATTGGACGGCCCTTTGGCGTAAAGGAGTTACCCTGATTCTGACCCGACAGTCGTTGGTTCTAATCCTAGCTATATACCTACCAATGAAAGTATTATGTGCATTCATGAATCATGAGTTTTCGTACAGTGGTAGTGGAATCATTAAATCTACCAAAAAGTAGCTTACCACCAAGGAGTACATCTGCCGCCGTAACCTTACGGCGTTCCCCGACGCAAAATGTAGGGGTAATATACGTTTAACGTGTATATCTGTGTGTCTGTCTGTAGCATCTTAGCACCTAACCGGATGAACCGATTTTGTTTTTATTATTGATAGTTTTTTTTGTTTGATAGATGTCTTCATCGAGAGTTTTCTTAGCTTTGATTGTGGT
The DNA here is from genome assembly GCA_954871355.1 of Cabera pusaria. Lineage (NCBI taxonomy): Eukaryota > Metazoa > Arthropoda > Insecta > Lepidoptera > Geometridae > Cabera > Cabera pusaria. The sequence goes on from OX940893.1 coordinate 9,670,158, forward strand.
TTAAGACATTTATTTCTCAAAAGAATTACAGAAATTCACTTAAATGAGAAATTTAAATATTTACAATTTGTTATTTAGACTAGGCATATCTAATATAATTAATAATGATTAGTGTCTTCTAACAAAAATATAATATGCATGTAGGTAGATAGAAAAGTAGTGTAGTAGCGGACGATTTGCTTCTCGCATAACTGGTTCGACCGATGCTTACTGATAAGCGTTACAAAGAATTAGATGTTACTTTACTAGATGTGGTATGTTATTGTATACAATATTACTTAAGGTATTATATTATCAGCTAATTAAAAATGTAATGCTTTCAACAGTTGATGGCTTTTATTTGTTTAAACATTACATTTTATTTGATTTATGTTTTTAATTTATTTTATGATTTTATTTATTTAAAATTTAATGCATCTCAAAATAATATATTTTGTATTATACTATCAATATGTGATTGATTCTGTTAACTTCTGCTGGCTTTTAAAATTATAATATAAAGGCGAGCATTTTATTTATTAGCAAGGATATTAGTGTATATGATTTTACCTTTTTTTTTTTTATAGTATAATGTTTTAATGTAGTTTATATTTTTAATAGTATCGTTAACGATTTTTGTATTTTAGTTTTGTGTTAGCTATTGCATTATTTAAAGTAATAATTTATTGTACCGATTGTTTTTATACATTTATATGTTAGTGCTTTTGTTGTTTTTTATGTAATATTTTAGTAGCTTTTTGAAGGTTTTTAATGATTTACTTTCTTTAATATCTCTTGGCAGTTTGTTGTAGATTTGAGCACCCTCGTGCATTAAGTTTTTCTTACCATAGTTTGTACGTGGAGAGTATAGATTTATATCATTTGCATTTCTTAATCGCTTTTGTTGTATTTGATGTTTTTTTGTAAATACTATTTGTGTGTGTATGTCTTTATTTAATATTTTTCTAATCAGTACACAAGTATTGTAAATGTATGTTTGAGGGATGTTAAGTAATTTGGTTTCTTTGTATATTTTGTCGGTTGGCGTCATATAATCGTAATGAAATAATGTTTTAACTAGTTTATTTTGAGCTATTTGGAGTAATTTTAGATTTGTTTTGTAAGATGTTCCCCAGATTTCTATTAGATAGTCAATATGTGGTTTCACCAATGAGTTGTATATAGTATATCTTACTTGGAGAGGAAGACATCGCACTATACCACGTAGTGCACCCGTAAGAGAACTTAATTTCGATTTGATTTTTATTAGATGTGGTTTCCATGTTAATTGATGGTCTAAAACTAGACCAAGATACTTTTCTTGGTTAGTTCTTTTTATTGCTTGATTATTTAGTGTTAAAGGAGGAAAATCTTGTATTTTCTTATTTTTGGACGCAAATATAATATAATTCGTTTTGGATACGTTTATTGTTAAAAGATTAGTTTGGAACCATTCATCTAATAATTTTAAATCCTTTTGAGCATTGTCTATGATTTCTTCAATTGTATTGCTGAAATAAAATAGACAGGTATCATCCGCATACAGTGTTATGTCACCCTTTAGTCCAATTTGGTTTATACCGTTTATATAAATTATAAACAGGAGTGGGCCTAAAATAGATCCTTGTGGAATGCCGTATGTAAGTGTACTGTAGCTGCTTTCCGATTTTCCAATCTTAACTACTTGGCAACGATTCCTCAGATATGACGTGAACATGTCGTGAGCTGTTCCTACAATTCCAATATCATTCAATTTTTGTAATAAGATGTCGTGGCTAACAGTATCGAATGCTTTTTTTAAATCTATAAATATACCCAGTGCTATCTTTTTCTTATCAATATTAAGTTTTATATTTGTTACAAGGTCCACTGTAGCTGAAAGAGTATTCGATTTTGGTCTGAAACCGTATTGTGTGTCATTAATTAAATTCAGAACATCTATGTGATCTTTGAGGCGCTTATATAAAACTTTCTCGAATATTTTTGAGAGCACTGGGAGTACTGAGATAGGACGGTAATTTCCTGGATCTGATTTGTTACCAGATTTATAAATTGGTGTTACTTTAGCTATTTTAAGACTATCTGGAAATGTACCGAGTGTTAAACATTTATTTACGCATTCGGTAAGTTCCTGTATTATGATATTTTTAAGCGATTTTATACATTTTGTTGTGGTTTAGGTTTTTTTAGGTTTTTAATTATTCTGGCAATTTCGTCTGTTGAGCAAAGGTTGTAATTGGTAAGAGTGAGTAAATTATTAGTTTCATTTGTTACTATTCTAGAGTTAACTATTCTATTTTTTGTAATTAGGCTAGCCAAGGTCGAACCAATTTCTGCAAAAAAGTCGTTAAAACAGTTGCAAATTTCCTTTTCTTCAGTAATGTATCCGTTCAGGGTTTTAAGTTTATTGGGGCCGGTGTTTTCTTTTACTCTATTGTTTGATAGGTTATTGATAAGTTTCCACATTTTGGCTGGCTTCTTTTTGCAGTCATTAAATGCTTTATAGTAATATAGTTTCTTAGTTTTCTGTATTTGTCCTGCAACATCGTTTCGTTTATTTATAAAAAGTTCTTCCTTTATCTTGTCCTTCGAATTTATTTTGTATTGTTTCCATAATATATTTCGGCTATTTATTTGATCTGTGATTTTCTTATTAATCCAATCTTGCCTTGGTGGGTTTTGTATTTTAGTCTTCAATTCTTTGGTTTTCTTTATACAGTGTAGTAATCTCTCTTCTAATAAATTAAATACGAATTCTGTATTATTATTTTGTCCTTCTTTCATCATTTTATATAGTTTATCGTAGTTGATTGATTCATATTGTAATTTTCTAAGTGGTGCAGGTTTATGTTTTTTTATTTCTAAGTACAGATGTTTGTGGTCTGACATAGGCGTCTCTATAAAAGTTAGGTGGAAATATGTATTCTTTAAATTCGAGCATGCATGGTCCAAAATTGATTTTGTTGTCTTTGTCTCCCTTGTGCAGAATTTTTTATCGATTTTATTTATCAGTTTATAGCCATTCTCTTCCAAAGTTTCTTTGTACAATATAACAGAGCAGTCTGAATTTAAAATGTTAAAATTAAGATCTCCAATTGTCAGTCCCCTTTTCTTACTTCTTATTTGATTAGAGTATACATCTAAAAACTCAGCTATGTTTGTGTCTGGTTTTCTATATATTGCTCCGATGTCCAAAGAATAGTTTTCAAGGTGGATCCAGAGAAAGTGACTGTTAGCTAAACATTTTTCTTCTACAAAATTATGCTTTAAATCATTGTGAGCAAAAATGGAAACACCACCTCCTCTTCCATTGCTTCTATAACTGTAGTAATGTGTGTATCCTGGGATTTGAAGACGTTTGGCTTCATCTTCAGACTTTATCCATGTTTCAGTGAAAATAATTATATTTAGTTTAACCTTAAGCGCCTTCAGTACACATTGCAGCTCATCAAATCTGCCAGGTTTGACAATACTTCGCGTATTTGAATAAAATATTTTAAGGGATTTAGGAGAAGTGATAACGGCATCATAATTATCCACTACTTGGTAAGTATTACTGTCTGTTGTGTTTATCACATTAGCATTGACTGTTTTGTTCAGTTTTTTGAAGGCAATTTCACGATTTTGGGTACACCTTTCATATATTTTATTGTGAGGTTATCCTCACCGTCTTCGATCCTTTTCTTGAGTTCATCGGTCAAATGTCTCATGTGTGCTTGCTGCTGAGGTGTTAAATCGGAATAGACTCTAATGTTCCGATCTTTTATGCAAGTAAAAGCACCGTTTCTTGTCGTTCAAAACTTACTTTTACTGGCCGGTTTTTATTTGTAGTATATTTACCAAGGCGCATGATTTTGTTTGGTTGTGGACATGAGATGTCAATTGTCTTACATATTTCCATTACAGAATTTTTATCGGATAGGTGTCTTTCTTCTTTGTTTGTCGATACCGGTTCCAAGATTCCAGTAATTATTAAGTTTTTGCTTTTCGAACACCGCTCGTTTAGTTCACCTACTATATTTTCTAGTGACTCAGTTGTTGCAGATGGGTTGGGATTTATTGAGTTGGTCTTTAGTTCTTCAAACTGAGACTCTAAAGCTGTTATTTTTGTTTCCATTTCTGAGTTTTTCCCTTGTAAATTGGATATATCACTCTTTAATTCCTTTTGTTCCGCTATAATGGAAACGGAGGCAGATTTTAAGTCGCGCATTTCTTGCTTGAGGTCTGTCATATCTGCTGACATTTTATCCATAAAATCCTTTTGATTTGATCCTAATGTAGACAGCATTGTCAGCACCTGCGACATCTGGGTTTTTAATCCTCCTATATCGTCCTTGATAATGGCAATGTTTCTATCCTCATCAGGTTGTTTCCTTTTTTTAGAACTACTATCTTGCCGTATATCTGAAAACTCCGTGGTGAAAGCGGCCGGCAGGTCTGGTTGTGACTCACTGCGTTCGTAGGTAAGGCCACTTCTAGTTGATCTTAATCTTGGTGAGCGCTGCGTACTCATGTTGCTTGCCGTCCTGCGATTTGTCCGCTGAAGTACGATGGGCAAACGAGTTGGGTGTATGCCTTTCTCTTTTACGCGTAATAGAGGGGAGAGATACCTGCGTTCCTGGGTGGCCTCCGGTATGTAAGGGCGTAACTGACACAGAGATTACTTGAACAAATTTGCACTTTACGCAACTACTAATAAGCACGTTATTAGATTAAATTGATAATTATTTATTAGAATAAAAATTGGTAACACGTCTGCACTGTACGGAGCCTAGCCGCGTACATTCGTTGATTCATGACGTTCGTTCAATCGTAATAAAATTATGAGCTTTTTTCTAGTTAATTACGCTATGAAATCAACTTTCATAGGTCTGATCAATTCGAAATTCTTCTTCTTCAACGATATTGTAAGAACATGGAAGCCTCCTGGACTCTACAGAATACTCAAATCCTCACCAACTTACAGCTCAGATTTTAAATGTCGTGTTTTGAGTCATTGGAAAAAGCTATTATACATAGATCAGTCGGGGTGGTTTAAAATATTATTATAATATTATTATATATATAGTTGAATATTATTTTATACAATAGATCATATTATTATACTATATTGACTTCAAATTGATTGTGATCGGTGGGGATCTACAGCATAGCTAAGCTTATAATAATATTTTCGTAGTAACTATGACCTAATCTGTGGTTTCACTGCAAATATTTTATTAATTTTGCGATGCGTGTTTGTGAAATTTGTGATATCTTCTAGAGTTTTCATTTGAATTATATACTGTAAAGGATAATTTTAATCTATAATATGTGGCCAAGCTAATTAACGTTATTAATTGGATAAGGGTTAATACTATATACTTGAAAATAGCCTTGGAAGTTATGTAATATTTTTTAACAAAAAAATAAAGATTAAAATGGTTACTGTGAGTCAACCTTAAGAGATAGACATATGCTGTCGCGGACTTTTTGTAGGTCTTATTAAGTTGTACAACTCTTGCATAGAAAATATTCTTCTATCTATTTTCAATTAAGCAGCGTTCGTAAGAAACGTGTTTTTTCGACCGTTTATGCCGACTTAGGTTGCAAATTAGGTCTCCACGAATGTACCTTTGATTTAAACGGGATAATATATAGCTTATTTTCATTCCGAAAGTCCATTCTTTGTATTAGTGAAATATTTTTTTTTATCGGTTCCGTAGTTTTTGAGCTTACTCATTACAAACATACAAAAATACAAATGTTCTCTCTTTATAATATTAGTATAGAAGTATAGATAACACGCTCAGACTGACCGGAAACCGCTGTAGCGGATGTGTCTAAAAATTAGATATTGCCTTTTCACACACACATTGCTTTGTCAATGATTTTAATGACACAATTCTATGCTAGAATTGTTATAGTTTTTAGGATAATTAAAATCCTAAAATTACCTTTATCTAACACACGCAATTCACAATTTTAATGACAACGTATGTTTATCAATTTTTGACCAAATAGACCCAAAGAATAAAATGTTTCATAGAAAGTTCAACCCTCCGTTTCCATCTCTTAGGGGTGGAATTTCGAAAATCCCTTTTTAGTAGATGCCTACACTTCACAAGTTTAGGCAATACGAAGATATGTTAGTCTGACAAACGCGTAAAGGATTATTTTGGAAAAAACTGTGAGACAAGTATATCATAATTATGATTGAAGAGTATGTGTACCGATTTTCAAGTCATCAAGCAACCCAAAAACTAAAAAGTTTCGCATAAAATTCAATTTCTCATTTCTCTAAGGGGTTTGGAATTTCAAAAAACTTTTTCTTATTGGATACCCACACTTTACAAAGAACTTACCCTCCAAATATCATGTCTCTAGGACCAGTGGTTTAGACAGTGCGCTAATATATCATTCAGAAACATACGCGACATAAGAAAAGACTCCATTTACCAAAATGTAGACTAAATATATATTCAAATAATGTTTATTGCATGGCTATTAAAATTTATAATAAATTACCTTTGACATTAAAAAAATTACAATTTAGACAATTTAAAATAAAATTATTTGAATGGCTCCATGAACGCAACTTTTATAGTGTACAGTCCGGCAAGTATAACTTGGCGTGCCTGTGCGCCACTGTGCTTTTACTTTGTACTTTGATAACAGTTTCTCTTTAACCACTTTTAATTACTTTTGGCATTATTGAACTATTTTAATGTAGCAGATTTATCAACAATAATGTCGCGGTAATCTCTCAAACGTCAAACTCACAGTTTCAATTAAAAGAATTAGTTCCAAAAACCACCACCGCCAAGTTATACTTGTGGCACTGTAGATGAGTTTATGACGTATAGAACATTTTAACTCTGACATTTAAATATTGACATTGACAGTTTAGTTCTTTCTTTTTGACATTGGCAATAATGGCATCTCCAGCTGTTTAATGTTTTGATTTTTAGTAATTGTTTTGTATGGAATGTGAATGATTGATTTTTATAGTTATAATTTTTATTATTAATAATAGACTGGAATATTCAAATGTTTTGTATAAGCTATGAGAAAGTTTTTGCACGCTCGAAAGGGCAGAAGAAGTGAAACCATCATATTATGATAAGTACAACATTTGTTACCTTCTTTTATGCAAATAAACTAATTTGATTTGATTTGATTTGATTGATTGAGTCACAAAAACGCATGGGGGTGATTTTCAAAAAACTGTGATACACATGTCTCATAATTGTAATTGAAGAGTATGTTGTACTGATTTTTAATACGCTTTTATTAGCTTCAGACGTATGTATGTTTGTATGTTAGTATGTAACGGAATCTTTGAACATGATTTTAACCCCCTTCAAAACGTCGGATTACCTCGAAATTTGGCATACTTATTAAGGACCGATGACAATAAATAAATTAAAAAAAAATAAAATAAAAAAATTCGACTAAAAAATGAAAAATAAATAATAGTTTAAAAAAACTAAAAAAATACGCTTTTATAGAAAATCCAACTAAAAAATAGAAAATAAATTTTAATAAATTTGAATTAAAAATAGTGTAAGAAAAAATGATTTTATTGTAAAAAAAGCGTGGGGTGCTTTTCAGGATATTATCAAAATAACCCTTCTAGTCATATCTGTTCTTAAAATATTTGGAACTATTGATACCATGCACCCCACGCTTTTTTTTTACAATAAAATCATTTTTTCTTACACTATTTTTAATTTAAATTTATTAAAATTTATTTTCTATTTTTTAGTTGGATTTTCTATAAAAGCGTATTTTTTTAGTTTTTTTAAACTATTATTTATTAATGCAGTTGACCCAGAGAATAAAAAGTTTTGTAGAAAGTTCAACCTTCCGTTTCACCCCCTTAGAGGCGGAATTTCGAAAAAATATTTCTTAGTTGATGCCTACACTTCACAAAGAACACACCCTCCAAATGTAATGTATTTAAGACAAGTGGTTTAGGCAATACTTAGATATATTAGTCATACAAACGCGTAAGGGGTGATTTTGGAAAAACTGTGATACATGTGTCTCATAATTTTAATTAAAAAGTATGTGTACCAATTTTCGAGATAATATAGCTACCCAGAGAATAAAAAAAAATCACAGAAAATGTAACCTTATAATATACTCGCTTAGGGGGTAAGGGGGGGGGGATTCCGAAAAAATATTTCTTAGTTAGTTTCGGCAGTGCGCTGATATAAGATAAGATAAGATAAGATAATTTATTTGCAAAACTTAGCTCATCAGAAACAGAGTTTATAAATAGCTTATGGTAAAACAGCATCATATTGAGCTCTGAGTCTCATACTAGGGAATCCCTGTGTCGTGAGATTCAGTCTCTTCCAGTTTTGGATTAGAATAGTAACTAGGTGCATACTTAATATTATTTTAAACAAGGTTTTACATAGGACAAGGACAAATTATTAAACACATCAAATAAAATGTTGCAGAGTAGGTATCATCAATAAAATTATAGTACAGATAATAGTGACTGAACTCATAGCGTGTATATAATTGGTTCCATGGACCCCAAACTAGGCTAGGCCTGTATCTTGGGCGTCCATAACTCCTTATTGCCTCGGTATCGCGTTACTAAATAAGTTCGGGTAGGTCGCTGCGGATCTGTATGTGCTATACTATAGTTAATAAAATAGGATTGAGTAGTTACATATTAAAATAGATTCAGATTTACAACTTACAGGTAAACAATTTTGTTAGGTAGTTAATGTAATTTTGTATTTATTATTATTATTTTTGTTAGTACTTATTATACAGGTATTTAATTATTATAATGAGAATATAAATTAAATTATGAAAAATACATATTATTTATAATTATGTGACACATTTAATATTAATATTATAATGATAATAGTCATAATATAAGGACAAGTAATGTTCATATTACTTACGCATAGATGTGTGTGTGTGTGTGTGTGTGTGTGTGTGTGTGTGTGTGTGTGCGTGCGTGTGTGTGTGTGGGTGTGTGTGTGTTTGTGTGTGTGGTGTGTGTGTTTGCGTGTGTGTGGCTAACCAACGTACAGGCAATTAGTTAGATCGTATTTAGATTTCCAACAAATTTTTATCAATATATTATTTTTGTTGCGGAAGTTATACGTACCAAAAAGCCGAGTAATATTATAGAATCGTTTGTAACTCTATCATACTATCTGGTTGTTATCTAATCACGCCTAAACGGACGAACCTGATCTTACTGGGATTTTATAAGGAAATACTCTATAGCAAGAGGATTTAGATTGACAGAGCTTTTAATTACAAAATTCTTGATGTATTCGTGAATGAAGTCGCGGGTGACAGGTAATAATTACAACATCTAATTATATAAATGTTCAGAGTCTTTATGCTATCTCAGTAGATAGCATAAAGACTCTGAAAAAGACTTGATAATCACCCAGTGGTGATTATCAAGTCTTTTTAGAGCGCTTAGTGCATTCATCGCATGATCGTTCTGACACTTGATCTTCTAGGCAAAAAGACCTAATAATCACCCACTTTGACGAGTCTTTCTGTTTCTATGTAAGAAAGTGCCAAAAGCCATCTTTTGAGTTTTGATTTAGCTTCCGCATATGTACATTGACTGACGTCAACTACTGTGTTCACTGCATTGTGTGCGTGTATTAGAGCATATTTGGGAAGTCGACGAGCAAAGGTTGTTCTCACTTTTGGCAGGTGTTGTTTAGGAGGGCGTCTTCTCCTTCCAAAAGCTGGTTGTGTGATGTATGGATATGGGTATCGTTTTTCAACTGCCCGTGCAATATAAAGCTGATGTACGGTTAACACTGACGTTTCTGTATAAAGCTGATCCGTGGGGTGTCGGCGCGGTTTTCCAGACATCACCTTAAGAACCGCTCTTTGTGCGCGTTCTATTTCGATCATGTGGGTCTTTGCAGCTCCGCCCCACACTCCAATGCAATATTGTATCAAAGATTGACACAAGGACGTATATACTAATTTCCTGAGCTCAAGTGGAGCTGCTTGGTGTAGAGATTTCATGATAAAGATAAGCTTCCGAAGTCTTTTTGACACGTAAGTAATGTGATGTTTGAAGGACAGGTTTTGATCGATTATGACACCTAGGTACTTCGTGTTTTGGGAACGTTCGATGCACTTACACGGGCAAAGCATTCGTCCTGTGGTGCTGTTTGTGAGTTGTTTGCAGTCTTTACTATGTAGTCGGAGATGCGTCATGGGAGGACTAGTGGCTCGCGTAATGTGGAAAGCTACGAAATTCGTTTTATTGACGTTTAGTGTCAGCATATTTGTATCCAACCAGTGAGCTAGTTCTGATAGGCCTTTTTCAGCAGCCCGTGCAGTGCTAGTCCAATTATTACCGTGAAAAATTGCGACTGTGTCATCAGCATAGCAGATAAGTTCTGCGTTTGGGATGCCCACCCTAAGGACATCGTCCATATACACCGTAAACAGGGTTGGAGACAAAATACTTCCCTGTGGGACCCCACAATCAATGTTCACATTTTCACTGGTGAGATTGGCTACCCTGACACACTGCCGCCTACTTGACAGGTAGCTCGTGAACCATCTCAGCACGCAGCCCCTGACGCCAAGGCATTCCAGTTTCTTGAGCAGGATAGGCCTAGAAACTGTATCGAAGGCCCTGGCAAGATCAAGAAATACGCCGATGCACTTCTGACCTTCATCCATGTAGGCCGACACTGTTTCAGACAAACATTCAACGGCATGTTCGGTAGATTTTCCTCGTCTGAATCCAAACTGACGACTAGACAGTAGGTTGTATTTGTCGAGGAAGTCCACAAGCCTCTTATTAACTATTTTTTCCAGAACCTTTGACAGTATGCATAGTAAGGAAATCGGTCGATAATGGTCGGGACCAGACTTTGAGCTTCCTTTGTGAATTGGAATCATGATGGCTGTCTTCCATTGTTCGGGGAATACTCCTGTCTCCATGCTCAGGTTACAAATGTAGGTCAATGGTTCTAGTATACCTTTACATGCGCACTTTAGAAGTCGAGGCGTGATGGCATCGATGCCAGCAGCGCTATCCAATTTCAGTTCACTGATAATTCTGCTAACTTCCATATTGTCTGTAGGGGTGAAAAACAGAGAGTTTGGATTTTTGTTCTGAGAAGACAGGTTCTGATCTGGAGTCGCCCCTATTCTGGTTATAATAGCTGAGGCCAAGTTAGCGCCAACAGAGGCAAAGTGAGCATTGCAAGAGTTGAGAGACGCCTGGGGTTCACTACTTGTTTTAAGAAGTTCGTGAGCATCAGTGTCGCGCTGAGCAAAATGGCAAATGTCCTTGATTGTTTTCCACAGCTGTTTAGGATCTTTGTGGTGTTCTGCGAGTTTATTACTTTCGAATTCGAGTTTTCGTTTATGTAAGAGATCATTACAAAAGTTCTGGTAGCGATAGTAAGATTGTTTCAGAAAATAGTTGTCAGGTGATAATCTAAGCCGATTCGGTTCAGCCGTTTTCAAGTTATCCATATCAAGTGACTAAGGGAAAAAGGGAAACATATTTATAAAACCCGAAAAATTTAACGATTTTCAGACTTTGTTACCTACCCCATTTCGAAAAATCCAACGCATATTTTCCTATTTATTTTCAGAAGTATAAGTACTCCTAAAAATTGTAAAGTAAAGTTTCGAATAAAAGATACTATCTCATCTTGTTTTGCCATATAAACTTTTAATCCCCGTTTCGTCTTCTTAAGAGGTGAATTTGGAAAATCCTTTTTTATAGGATATCTACGTGATTATAACTATCTGCATTCCGAATTTCAGCGCAATCCGAAACAATATTGATTTTTAGACTTTGTTTCCCCACTTCACCCTCTTCAGAGTGGCATTTTGAAATAGCCCGAAACTCGTATTTAATTATTTATTTACTTGTGTACTTGTGTGAAGTTTCGAATAAAAAGACTATCCAAACTTTGCACCCCCGCTTTATCCCTTTAAAGAGTGAATTTTGAAAAATCTTTCCTTAACGGATACCTACATCAAAACACCTATCTGCATGCCAAATTTCAGCGCAATCTAAAACAATATTGATTTCAGACTTAATTACCCCACTTCACTTGCTTGGGGTGTAGAATTTTGAAAAAGCCTGAGTCACGTTATTACTTATTTATTTACTAAAGCACTTGTGTGAAGTTTCGAATAGAAAATACTATCTTATCTTGTTTCTCCTTATAAACATTGAATCCCCATTTTATCCCCTTAAGGGGTGAATTTTAGAAAATCATTTTTCAGAGGGAACTATCGTCGTAATAACTGGCTGCATGCCAAATTTGAGGGCAACCCGAAACAATATTGGTTTTCAGACTTTGTTACCCCATTTCACCCTTTTAGGGGTGGAATTTTGAAAAAGCCTGAAGCATGTATTTACTTTTTTTTTACTTAAGCACTTGTGTGATGTTTCTAATAGAAAAGACTATCTCATCTTGTTTCTCCATATAAACTTTGAACCCCCATTTCATCCCTTAAAAGGGTGAATATTGGTAAATTCTTTCTTAGTGCAGCCTTACGTACTAAGACAAATATACCCTCAAAATTTCAAGTCTCTACGACCAATGGTTTAGGCTGTGCGTTATATGTCAGTCAGTCAGTATGTCAGGACAAAGATTCTTATAGTATAAGATTTGATTTGGCTACGGAATTGAAGTTCACATATGAATAAATATTGATTTAAAAACTTGAAACCACGAACTTTTGAGCCCAACAACACTCTACTAGACATGATACGTAGTCTTACCTTAATTCTGACTTTGGAAGTGTTAACATTTTTAAGCTATTGCATAGCTTCTGTCGCGAGCCTTGAGTTACGTAGTAACTATTATATAATCTGTGCCTTGAGCGTGGAGACCGAATCCAGAAAATCCGTAACGAAATAGCCTTGTGTAGTTCATGTACTAAGTACTAATATGAATGAATTCTTGACACTGAACTAGAATGAACTATTCCGTAAGTCTACTAGTACATAGTACATTTAGTACTTCGTTCGCGATTATTGTCTGTGATTCATGCTCATGCTCACGGAATGAAAAGGACGATGAACGAATGGGTTAGCGTAACTAGTGAACGAACGAGTGAGATGCACTCTATGCTATTTTCAACAGCTATTTTGAACATTATGGTAACAGTCATAGGGACTATTTTTAATTGAGTAATTATAACCTACTGTACTAATAGATAGATACTATACTAGTACAGCTGAAGCAATGTACTAATTCGGAGCGATCATTTTAATGACCGAGCTGCTCGGTCCGAGCAGGAACAAGCCTATAATGAAAATAAAGACCTAACACCCCAACGAACCTCATTTTAAGAGCCATGGCGTTGTAGGGATAAGGTAGGGATAATTTTAATGGTAAAACTTGATAAAATGAAACACTTGCGTGTGTTAACGGTGTACAACGCCATCTATCGGATTTTAATTATATTACTGTATGTAATGCCTAATTACTAAAACTTTTCTTACTTACTAATCTTTTTAGTAGTTGTAGTTAGTAGATTTTTAGTAATACTGCATAAATAAAATAAACTGGCCAAGTGCAAGTCGGAATCGCACTAGTAGGATTATGTACCACACTACAGTATTTTATAAGATCGGGCTAAAAATACCACTATCATTTTTCGCCAGCAAAAAATAATAATTAATAACATTTTATTTCTTAGATAGATAGATAGATAGATAGAAACTCTTTATTGAACACCAAACAAATAAAACTTAAAAAATAAACATTTAACAAAAGGTGTAACATTAGGCAGTCTTATCGCTTAAAGCGATCTCTTCCAGACAACCTTAGGGTGGAGAAAGAAAAACTTAATATACATGGCAGTACGGGTTGCGCTGAAATTTGGCATGCAGACAGTTATTACGACTATAGTTCCCTCTGAACGATGATTTTCTAAAATTCACCCCTTAAGGGGATAAAATGGGGATTCAATGTTTGTAAGGAGAAACAAGATAAGATAGTATTTTCTATTCGAAACTTCACACAAGTGCTTTAGTAAATAAATAAGTAATAACGTGTCTCAGGCTTTTTCAAAATTCTAAACCCCAAGCAAGTGAAGTGGGGTAATTAAGTCTGAAATCAATATTGTTTCAGATTGCGCTGAAATTTGACATGCAGATAGTTGTTTTGATGAAGGTATCCGTTAAGGAAAGATTTTTCAAAATTCACTCTTTAAAGGGATAAAGCGGGGTTGCAAAGTTTGGATAGTCTTTTTATTCGAAATTTCACACAAGTACACAAGTAAATAAATAATTATATACGAGTTTCGGGCTATTTCAAAATGCCACTCCAAAGAGGGTGAAGTGGGGAAACAAAGTCTAAAAATCAATATTTTTTCGGATTGCGCTGAAATTCGGAATGCAGATAGTTATAATCACGTAGATATCCGATAAAAAATGATTTTCCAAATTCACCTCTTAAGAAGACGAAACGGGGATTAAAAGTTTATATGGTAAAACAAGATGAGATAGTATCTTTTATTCGAAACTTTACTATTTTTAGGAGTACTAAAGGTCGATTCACACATATCAGTGAACCCACAGTTCCGGCACAGTACCGCATCAGTGATAATTATTCTTTCAAACATTCTCTATGGATGTATTCACACTTGTCAGTGTCAGTGTCGTCTCAGTACAGTCAGTGTCAGTGCCGGCACCGGCCATCACGGACGTGATCGGCGACGACGATATTTTATCACGGATCACTGACGCCGCTGCATCGAAAACAAAATGGAATTCTTTTTTTTCCTCGATTCTCTTCTTCTTCTTCGTCTAAAGCAATGGCTATCATAGCTAATTCTATGTTATTGAAGAGTGCCATCAAAACAATCGACTTCAACGCTAGTCTGAAGGGAACGTCGTGCACGAAGATCCGCAGAGAACTGTTCTGTGCCTGATATGTGTGAATTGAAGCACTGACGCACCACTGTAGCACGGATACGGAACTGTAACGGTACTGTGCCGGAACTGTGGGTTCACTGATATGTGTGAATCGACCTTATTATACTTATTATACTTCTGAAAATAAATAGGAAAATACGCGTTGGATTTTTCGAAATGGAGTAGATAACAAAGTCTGAAAATCGTTAAATTTTTCGGGTTTTATAAATATATTACCCTTTGTCCCTTAATCACTTGATATGGATAACTTGAAAACGGATGAACCGATTTGGCCAATTCTTTTTTGATGTCTTTTATGATAGAAATGTTTATACAAAAGTATCGTTATAAGTAAATAAAATAAGTTTATAAAGCGGGCGAAGCCGCGGGGCACTTCTAGTTTATTAAATAA
This sequence comes from Cabera pusaria, assembly GCA_954871355.1. Taxonomy (NCBI): domain Eukaryota; kingdom Metazoa; phylum Arthropoda; class Insecta; order Lepidoptera; family Geometridae; genus Cabera; species Cabera pusaria. The sequence continues at coordinate 9,685,445 of OX940893.1, forward strand.
AGTTATATATAAATATAAAGTTATTAATACCAACAAAATTTTTGTACTAGACTGTGACAGTAGGTTCAAGTTCCGCGTTCCCCTACGCCGCGATTATTTTACAAGCTTTTATTACAAGCTTTTAACTTGCAATGTTGTTAGGGTGGAATCTTGGAAGCTAAATTAGACCCACTTCCCGATGTCCGATTAGACTCAAATTTTGTATCCTTATGTATCTTCGGTGACAATACAATAATATGGTACCATGGAGCTGGTCTGATGATGGAAACAGAAGGTGGCCACGGCACCTCTGTGATAAATTAACATATACCTACCGAATTTGGGCTAAATTGATTTGTCTTGAAGATAACTTTTCACCTAGATGATATCCAGGGTCTGATGATGAAGCTGGAAGGTGGCCACGGCATCTCTGTGATAAATTAACATAACCCTACCGAATTTGGGATATATTGATTTGTCTTGAAGATAACTTTTCACCTAGATAATATCCAGGGTCTGATGATGAAGCTGGAAGGTGGCCACGGTATCTCTGTGATAAATCAACGTAACTCTACCGAGTTTGGGCTCAAAAGATTCGTCTTGAGGAGCACTTTACACTTAAATAATAGCCAGGATCTGATGATGAAGCTGTAAGGTGGCCATGGCATTTCTGTTATAAAGCAACATAGGGTGGGGACCTAGTTGATTTATTTTCCTTGAAGAGCACTTTACCCATAATCACATCAAATATCCGTGGAATATTTTAAAACATCATGCCTTCTCTTAAATACTTAGGGAGTAGGTCGGTAGTCGGTATCTATATCTACCTACTAAAAAGTTAAAAATAAATTATAAGTAAAAAAATGTTTTAAAAACAAGCTTTTATCTGGGACAATGAACTAAAATGTTTAAAATAAATTCTAGTTAGTATTTGGCCTATAGGTACTTACCTATATTTTTAAAAGCTTGAGGCACTGAAGTATAGTAATTACCGAGCCCGAAAAACGGGTAGTATTTCAAGCTTTTAAGAATATAGGTCAGTACCTACATGCCAAATACTTACTAGAATTTATTTTAAACATTTTAGTTCATTGTCGCAGATAAAAGCTTGTTTTTAAAATATTTTTTTACTTATAATATATTAACATTTTAGTTCATTGTCCTAGATAAAAGCTTGTTTTTAAAAATATTTTTTACTTATAATTTATTTTTAACTTGCAATGTATGTATGTATGTAAGTATGTATGTATGTATGTATATCACTATGTATGTTCGGGTGGAATCTTGGAAGCTAAATTAGACCCACCTCCCGATGTCCGATTGGACAAATTTGGTGAACTTATGTATCTTTGGTGACAATACAATGATTTGGTACCATTGAGCTGGTTTGATGATGGAGACGGAAGGTGGCCACGGCATCTCTGTGATAAATCAACATAACCCTACCGAGTTTGGACTCGATTGATTCGTCTTGAAGAGAACTTTACACCTAGATAATATCCAGGGTCTGATGATGAAGCTGGAAAGTGGCCACGGCATCTCTGTAAGAAATCAACATAACCCTACCGAGTTTGGACTCGATTGATTCGTCTTGAAGAGACCTTTACACCTAGATAATATCCAGGGTCTGATGATGAAGCTGGAAGGTGGCCACGGCATCTCTGTGATAAATCAACATAACCCTACCGAGTTTGGACTCGATTGATTCGTCTTGAAGAGAACTTTACACCTAGATAATATCCAGGGTCTGATGATGAAGCTGGAAGGTGGCCACGGCATCTCTGTGATAAATCAACATAACCCTACCGAGTTTGGACTCGATTGATTCGTCTTGAAGAGAACTTTACACCTAGATAATATCCAGGGTCTGATGATGAAGCTGGAAGGTGGCCACGGCATCTCTGTGAGAAATCAACGAAACTCAGCCGAGTTTGGGCTCGATTGATTTGTCTTAAAGATAACTTTTTACCTAGATGATATTAAGAGACTGATGATGAAGCTGGAAGGTGGCCACGGCATCTCTGTGATAAAATAACGTAACCCCAGTGATTTTGGGCTCAAATGATTCGTCTTGAGGAGCACTTTACACTTAAGTGATAGTCAGGATCTGATGATGAAGCTGTAAGGTGGCCATGGTATTTCTGTTATAAAGCAACATAGCCCCACCGAGTCGATTGATTTTCCTTGAAGAGCACTTTACCCATAATCACATCAAATATCCGTGGAATATTTTAAAACATCATGCCTTATCTTAAATACTTAGGGAGTAGGTAGGTAGTCGGTATCTTTATCTACCGACTAAAAAGTTAAAAATAAATTCATATAATTAATAAAAAAGTTTGTTGGATGTGTTAAGCACGTCAAGATAATAAGTGTACATATTGACCTGTTACTACCTAACCAAATTACGAACATAATAATGAGCGGCTATCTAATCAAATGTAGAACCAAAACCGTTAGATACATGCACTTCGCAACAGGTATGTTATGTTAATTTAATGTGTGCATTAGGTCAAATAACTTTCAGTTATAAAATAAATAAATTATAAGTAAAAAATATTTTTAAAAACAAGCTTTTATTTGGGACAATTAACTAAAATGTTAAAAATAAATTCTAGTAAGTATTTGGCGTGTAGGTACTTACCTATATTTTTAAAAGCTTGAGGTACTGAAGTATAGTAATTACCTAGCCTGAAAACGGGTAGTGCCCTCCAAATGTCATGTCTCTAGAACCAGCGTTTTTCTGAACGTTGGTATCAACGTTCAGACGTTATGATGACTAATATACTTACTGATATATATCAGTAAGTATATACAAAGGCACGGGGGATGATTTTGGAAAAACTGTGATGTTTTATAATTTTCATTAAAGAGTATATGTACCAATTTTCAAGTCGCTCAAGCGACCCAGAGAATAAAATGTTTCACAGAAAATGTAACCTTTAATTACACCCTCTTAGGAGTGGAATTTTAAAAACCCTTTCTTAGTGGATAGCTTCACAAAAAATACATCATCTTAATGTTATGGTAATCGCTGTTGCTGAGTTCTTTTATTCATTTGAGCGTACGTGATGTTTTTAGTTACGCTTTGTGCCTTTTAGGTTGCACTTGGCGCCTGGGTAGTGGTAGTAGTGGCATTTTTCTTTGTTTGCTTATTTTTTAAGCTTTGTTATTCCTTCGCTACTATGCATCCCCTGTAGTTAGCAGGGTGTGGTTGACCACAGTGTACACATTTCGGTTTAGCATCAGCTGGCTTCTGACAGTCTCGAGTCTAATGCTTTCCTGTACATTTAACGCATCGTGGTTCCTTGGAACAGTAATTTTGTGTGTGCCCATATGATTGGCACCTTTTACATTAGGGGAGAAGTCTGGAGGTTTTCACAGGTTCAATCTCCACTTTGCATCCTAATATTATCCTTATATTGTAAATTTTATTTATGTCTTCATCTTTTTCGAAAGAAAGCAGAAACATATTAAGTGGTTCCTTCGTCCTCCAGCTGAGTTTGTTGACCGCACTTAGAATTTTAAATCCATTGAGGGTCAGGTCACTTACTATTCTTTCAGGCAAACACGAATAATGAAGATTTTTAGCCATCACTCTTATAGGTCTATCCTGCTTGTTTTCGTAAGAATGCCAACGAAAGCTATTTTGTGACAGCAATTTCGTAAAACTTCGATACGACTCTTCATCGCGTGCATTTATCTTCGCACATTCACTGTTCATTACTTTTATGATAAACGTGTCCTTAGGAACGCTTGTCAATAAAAAGTCGTAAAACGCCTGATAGTTTCGGACGTCTTCAACAACAATTGTTGGAGGTTGGGGAGGTTTCTTTAACTTTTTTTTGGTGATCGGACTAGGGGGATCATCTTGCGTGGGGGAGGGAGACTTTAACAACTTCCTTTTCTTCCTACCTTTTTCTCGCACCCACCCGGTTTCTTTAGCGAGTTCCTCCTCGTCGGTCTCGTACTGGACTGCGGTTGAAGGTTCTTCATTATTGGGCTGTTTAGCTGGAACAGTGTCATTCTGCTCCCGAACATGTTTAAGATGGCATTGAAGCTCGTGGATTTGGTTTTGTAGTTCACCAACAAGATCCTGTAATTTACTACGTTGTCTTCTTTCTTCTTCGAAACAATCATATAGCAATCGTTCCGTTTCCGTTGATAAAGTTATTTATGTAGGTGAAGACATAGTTATTAGTTGCTTAGCCCTAACATTTGTTTACACAAAATTAGCTTGTTTCACTCACTACGCGTATCTGGGTCATCGCGACGACCGTATAAACAATGCACTCGCGATGGCTAAGTAGGCTGCTGCGTCAGTGCCTCACTCGAGCGGACTAGAGCAAGCGCAACGCGAACGCAACCTTTCTCTACGGAAGTAGCAACCTCACTGACACTCACAGCCTCAAACTCAACAGAAAAGTTCTAATATGGACGAAAAAGTTAATCAAATTTTGTCACTTATGACCTTATTCGACAGTAGGTTGAAAAACCTAGAAAATAGCACTAAAATGGCTACTTCAAACATACATCATGCATAGATCACTAAATATAATGGCGTGGAATGCAAATGGACTGCTTCAACATCGGAATGAACTACAGGTGGTCCTCAACACAGAAAATATTGATATTTGTCTTGTTTCTGAATCACATTTTACACGTGAATCCTACATCAGACTACAAGAATATAAAACGTACCACGCTCTGCACCCAGATAATACCGCAAGGGGAGGCAACGCCATCATCATAAGAGATAATATCAATCACTTTGAAAAACATAAGTTTGAAGAACAACATATACAAGCAGTTGCTATTCAGCTTGAAACTAAAAGGTATCCCATTACATTATCATCGATATACTGTCCGCCTAAGCACGCACTAAAAGTGGAACAGTACATAAGTTTTCTAAAAGAACTAGGTAACAGATTCATACTTGGAGGTGATTTTAATGCCAAGAATACCTACTGGGGATCGAGACTTACTACCACTAAAGGAAAAGAACTATTAACAGCCATTAGAGACTGCAAATGTGATGTCATATTAACAGGCAAGCCAACTTACTGGCCCACTGATCCTATGAAGATTCCTGACCTCATAGATTTTTTTATTTATAAAATATATCACCAAGCTTTTTGCATATTCAGGAAGGTTATGATATGAAGTCTGAGCACTCACCGATAATTCTAACGATAAGTGAGAACATCATTGAGAAAGAAACCAGCCCTTTTTGGCAAATAAAAATACAGATTGGGAAAGCTTCAAGCTAGATTTAGACAGTATAACTGACCTAAAAACTTCATTAAAATGCCCAAATGAAGTAGATATAGATTAAAAAAAAATCATAACTGACATTCAACAATTTGCCTGGAAAAATACACCAGAATACAAAAAGAAAAATAGATGTAATTATTATCCCATAGACATAAGAGATATTATAGCTAATAAAAGAAGACAGCGACAGCAATGGCACATGACAAGATGTCCAAAAGACAAAATGCTTCTGAACAACTTAACAAAAAAACTTTGAAAGACAATACAAGCTGTCAATGACGAATCCATGAACACTTACTTGAGCCAGCTGACAAGTGATAGTTCAACCAACTATTCATTGTGGAAAACCACTAAAAACCTTAAAAACCTACTCTGCAGGTCCCACCTATAAAAGAAAATAACGGAAGTTGGGCCGTCAGCAATGAACAGAAAGCTTCTAGATTTGCACAACACTTAGAGTTGACATTTCAGCCTAATTAAGATATGAACCATGCCTTCGTGCTAACTGAAACATCCCAAGATGATATTAAAATTAAACTTACAACACCAAGAGAAGTTTACAATGAAATCAAAAAGCTAAAAAAGAAAAAAACGCCGGGATATGATTTGATTTCAGGTGAAGTACTCCAAAATCTTCCCTGAAAAGCGGTAGTCAAACTAACAACACTCATAAATGCGTCATTCAGACTTCAATACGTGCACGACTTGTGGAAAATAGCTGAGGTTATTATGATCCAAAAGCCTGGTAAACCACCACAAGCTGCAACATCATACAGACCAATATCTCTGCTACCAATTATATCGAAGTTATTCGAGAAACTGCTCTTGAAAAGGCTGAAGCCCATTATAGAAGAAAGAAACCTTATTCCTGACTACCAGTTCGGATTTAGGGAAAATCACTCCACCATAGACCAGGTTCATAGAATCACCAAAATCATAGAAAATGCTCTGGAGGAAAAGAAAGTTTGCACTACCGTCTTCTTGGATGTAGCTCAAGCGTTCGACAAAGTTTGGCATAAGGGCCTCATACTGTATGAGGCCCTTATGCCATTATGTATGAGTCATACACAAACTGACAAATATGCTTCCAAAACAGTTTGCAGATATTCTTGAATCTTACTTAACACAAAGGATGTTCAGGATAAGACAAGATGACTCATACTCAGAACTAAAACAGATAAAGGCTGGAGTACCACAGGGCAGTGTTTTAGGTCAGGGCAGTGTTTTGTACGTATTATACACCTGTGATATTCCTCATTTAGAAAATAACACTATCTCAACCTTTGCGGATGACACAGCTATTATGGCTACAGATGTCACCCAAGAGGAAGCAGTAGAAAAAGTTCAGACAGCAGTCAACTCCATAGTTGCATGGACAAAGCAATGGCGAATAAAGCTCAACAAAAGTAAATCTGTACACGTAGATTTCACAAATAAGAGACCAAACTACCATCCAGTGTTCATACATAATCAACCAATACCTTACGATAGCAAAGCAAAATATCTAGGGATGACATTAGACGCAAAGCTAAGCTGGAAGCTGCATGTCAAAAAGAAACGTGAAGAATTAGAGCTTCGCTACAAGAATATGTACTGGCTGTTTGGAAAATATTCATCTCTGTCAGTGCATAACAAAATGCTATTATATAAACAAGTCCTTAAGCCAATATGGACTTATGGTATCCAGCTATGGGGATGCACCAAACAGAGCAACGTACAGATTATACAAAGATTTCAAAATAAAGTGCTCAGGAGCATTGTAAAGGCACCCTGGTACATTAGAAATGACGACGTCCATCGGGACCTAAAAGTGGAACACGTCGCCAAAACAATAAACAGTATGCTGAAGCTCACGATCGTAGACTTCACCATCATGTAAACGTCGAGGCTATCTAGCTCCTCGACAACACAGACATAGTGAGAAGACTAAAAAGGGTAAAACCTTTCGAGTTACTTTAGTGATATTTTACTAAGTGAGCATAAGCGTAGTGACAGTGAACGCTATTTAAAAGAACACAACAACAAAGTGTCTTCCCCTTAATAGAGACATTAGGAAAAGTGTAAATGGACACATTCTTAGTAATATTTTAATAGTAAATTAAGTAAAATCAAATGACTTATTAGCCTATTTATAAGGCTAGATTGTAATAGCAGTGAGATATCTACTCTACGAATATAAATCACTACAAAAAAAAATCTTAATGTTATGTCTCTAACACCAGTGGATTAGGCAGTGCGTTGATATATCAGACAATCATTCAGTACAAGTAAGTCAGACAAACGCGTGAGGGTTGATTTTGGAAAAACTGTGATTCTGTGATGGAAATTTGAAAATTCCTCTCTTAGTAGTTGCCTACACTTCACAAAAAACACACCCTCCAAATTTCACGTGTCTAAGACCAGAAGTTTAGGCAATGCTGAGATATATTAGTCATACAAACGTGGAAGGGATGATTTTGGAAAAACTGTGATAGTCTCTAAGATCAGTGGTTTAGGCAGTGCGCTGATATATCATGTAGTCATGCAGTGAGTCACAATAACACATGCATTGATTTTCGAAAAACTGTGATACCCCTAATTCACTATTTTAATTAAAGGTTATATTGTACCAATTTTCGAGACAATTGAACCAGAGAATAAAAAGTTTCATAGAAAGTTCAACCCTTCATTTCACCTACTTAGGGGTGGAATTTCGAAAAATCCTTTCTTAGTGAATGCCTGCACTTTACAAAGAACACACCCTCCAAATTTCGTGTGTCTAGGACAAGTGGTTTGGGCTGTGCGTTGATATCCCAGTCAGTCAGTCAGAACTTTGGATTTTATATATATAGATGACATTCAAAGTGTGTGAGGGGGAAGGGGGAGTGGAGGGAGAGGGTAGTGAGAGTGGAAAGGGAGGGGAGGGGGAGTGGAGGGGAGGTTAGGGGAGTGAAGGAGGAGGGGAGAGGGAGTGGAGAGGGAGTGGTGGGGGAGAGGAGAGGAGGTTAGGGGAGTGAAGGAGGAGGGGAGAGGGAGTGGTGGGGGAGAGGAGGGGAGGGGGAGGGTAGGCTAAGCTAGGGGAAGAGGAGGGAAAGGGAAAGGGAAGGGGAGGGAAGGGAAAGGGGAGGGAAGGGGAAGGGAGAGGGAAGGGTAAGTGAGGGGAGAGGGAAGAGGGGATAAGCGTGGCGTGGTAGGGTGTGGTGTAGCTGGGATACGTATGATTCTTATTATTTAATGCTACCCAAAGACACTATTCCAGGCGGACAAAGTCGTGGGGACAGCTAGTATGCTTAATAAGTCCACTAATTGACATCATTTCTCGACAATTTTGTTTATCTGGTATAATCCAAAGCCAAGTTATGAGGATTCAAAAATACGACGAAGCACTTCGAGAAAAGATAGGTAGTGCCCTTGCGCTTCGCTTAGCTTATTTTCACTACTGTGCCCCCAGATTCACTGTTCATTACTTTTCTGTTATACAAATAGTTCTTGTAGTAACGAAATGACCAAGCCACATATTTTCACTAAGGTGTAGAGCTTGTACAGTTGTTGTTCCTTCTTTACTCATATGGTTGGGGCGTGTATAATTAGAAGCTTGGCTCTTAATGAGATCTGATATCTTTTTAACAGTGCGAGCCGCATGGTCTCGTCTTCGCAACATTTTACATGAAAATGTTTTTGGTGGGATGCTTTTGAATGTGAAAATTATAATGCAAATAAATGTACCCACATCCTATTTAATATTTTACGTGCTTTTTTCAGAGTAACAATGGGCTTATTGGTGACTAGCGGTGCTTTCTGGAAATACCAATATGAAAAGGCGCCGGTGTTTCAGATGCCAAACTGGCAATCAATCATGAATGGACTCGGTATGAAATTGCCAGATTTTATGCCAGATATTAAGTCTTGGAACTTCAATTATCTCTCGTCTTATTTACCGACCCTTGCTACGACCGTAGTTGATGAAACAACTGAACTTGTTGAGCCAATGGACGAGCTTCCTAAGTTACCAGAACTAGCGCAAACTAGAAGCAGAAAAAGAGATAGAAAACAGCAAACCAGTTCCGAATCTCCTGCCGCTTCATCAACATTACCAAATCACGAATCCCCTGCTGCTTCATCAACATTACCGAATAACCAACCTCCTGACAGTGCACCAACACCTTCGAATTACCACGATCCTGACACTTTGACTTCCGAATCGACTGCCGCACCATCATTAGGACCATGCCAAATAATTGACCCATATGGAAATATACTTAATGTACCCGATTGTGTACCTTGAGGACTACAGGGACCCATGTGTCTCAACCAAAAATAAATTTTCTTTTACACATTTTATATTTATTTAATAATTTATATTTCGCATTTCTGGATTATGTTTAAAATATATTTTTAGCCTACTTCAAAAACAGAGGAGGTAATATGTTTGACGTGTATTTTTTTTGTATGTTCATCGATTACTCCGCCATTTGTGGATTCAAAATTGTTTTTTTTACGACATCGCATGTAACACCCTTTTATGTCAATGTTTGGTAAAAAAAAGTCGTGTAGCGCATAGGTATCTTACAAAAATATTTATGGGCATGAAATATTTTTGCAAGCTTGTAGGTGGCAGCTCAGTAAAACAACGGTAATTGGGTACTGTTCCGTTTATTCAGCAAGCTTAGCTCTACAAGGTACAGGTTAATGTTTCGCGACCTCGGAGCACCGGAGTGGAGGACTACTTCGCGACCGCGGGGCGACAGAGTGGACTGAGAAACTATAATCTCACTCTGAAGCTCGAGCCACGACTTGAGGACTGGTAACTTAATCTCTCAAAGCCGAGCTCTGAAGGCGAACTGACTTAAACTAGGCCGGCGACCGTTTATATAGCAGCGGCGTTGGTGAAGGGGGGAGTTGCCGCGCCGCGCCCGGGCTTGTGGCGGGGATGCCGATGCTCGGTGAAACAGATAGTCGGTGTGCGAGGGAGAAAGTATTCGTATCCGTGCGTTCTGGGTTTTTGTCTTGATACAAGCTTTTATTTAACTTGCAATGTGTGTATGTAAGTATGTTTGTTCAGGTGGAATCTTGGAAGCTAAATTAGACCCACTTTCCGATAACCGATTAGACGCAAATTTGGTAAACTTATGTATCTTTGGTGACAATACAATAATATGGTACCATGGAGCTGGTCTGTTGATGGAGACGGAAGGTGGCCACGGCATCTCTGTGATAAAACAACATAACCCTTCCGAATTTGGGCTCGATTGATTTGTTTTGAGGAGGATTTTACACTTAGATGATACCCAGGGTCTGACGATGAAGTTGGAAGGTGGCAATGACATATTTGTGATAAAACAACATAACACCATCGAGTTTGGGCTCAATTGATTCGTCTTGAGGAGGAATTTACACCTCAATGATACCCAGGGTCTGATGATGAAGCTGAAAGGTGGCCACAGCATCTCTCTGATAAATTAACGTAATTCCACCAAATTTAGGCTCAATTGATTCATCTTGAAAAGCACTTTACACTTAAACGATATCCAGGATCTGATGATGAAGCTAAAAGGTGGCCATGGCATTTCTGTGATAAAACAACATAACCCCACCGAGTTTGGGCTCGATTGATTTGCCTTGAAGAGCACTTTACCCATAATCACATCATAATATACGTAGAATAATAATATATTCAGATATAGTAACGGCGCTAGACGCAACGTTACAAGATAGTTGCCTATACCTAGACCTACCAAAAGGTTAAAAATAAATTAAAAGTAAAACATATTTTTAAAAACAAACTTTTGTCTGGGGCAAGGAACTAAAATGTTGAAAATAAAGTCTAGTAAGTATTTTGCGGATAGGTTTACCTATATTCTTAAAAGCTTGAGGCAATATCCGTTTTACAGGTTAGTTACTTACTATACTTCTGTGCCTCAAACTTTAAAGAATATAGGCGAGTACCTAGGAGCAAAATACTCACTAGACTTTTTTTTTATCCCAGATAAAAGCTTGTTAAAAAAACATTTTTTACTTTTAATTTATTTATCTTTTGGTAATGAGAAACAATCATTGCAAGTAACTAAATATTTATTGGATTAATGGTTAATTAATGCATATGCTAGAATATAGGTTTATTATGCATGTTTGATGTGAATTGGTTATAATATATAACAGACCCTTACCACAGAATAAATAATATTACAAGTAACTTTACATTCTACCACATATTATGTGTAATAATGTGAGTACTTACATAAAATTAACACATTACCGATTTAAAATAATTAAATTACTTAATATAATTGAATATTTAATGCAACACAAGTACCTACCTACAATTTAATAAACTAATAAAACTGAAATATTAACTGTGAATAAATATTGAAATAAAAATTACAAGTAAATAATGGAATTTAGGTCGTTGTCTGCTGGTAGAGTACCAAAAAAACTAGCGACATTACCTCTTTGAATCGCGAAACTAATGCGTTGCGCGAGGTGAGCGCCAGCTCTTTGGTCGTGGGAGACATCGATTAGGCGTCTGGACAGCTCCTTAACAAAACCACATGCTTGTTGACCCCACGGGCCCATGGGTTCGACCTCAAACGGAAATAAGCATAGTTTTCACCGATGCTTATATATTTCCTCCGTTTGAAAGCCTCTGCCGCGTCTGCAGCTGCTCCTGCCGCCCGTGAGGTATTATGAAGATGGGAAACTGCCAATGTGTTGACGCACGTTACATCCCACACTAGCGGCTTCCCAAGATACCAAGGACTCAACGTCATGCCGTCAGGCCTCTTACCATCATCACGTGTGATACCGTTCAGCTCTAAAATAGCCAGCACATTGACAGTAGCAAGAGCCCGACGGATGACGTCTTTCAGTGAGGCGTGTCGAGAAAGCCGTCCCGCATTGCGAAGTCATGAAAGACCGTGGTGACCCACCCAACTAGCAAAATCCTCTTACGTTTCTCACTTTATAAGAGTTCTGAGCTTATAGTGGTCTCTTATCTGTTTTCGTCATTGCTATCGCTCCTATATTAGTCTCTGACAAGCCGTTACATGCTCTAATACCTTTGATCTTAATACCTTGTCTTAATTATGCATATAAGATTATTTTACAGTGCCGTTGTAAGCCACACTCTCCTAAAAAAGCATTTTTTAAGACTTATCACACTTGAGATCTAATATCCACATTTTCTAAGCTCATTTAATTTTATTACATATTTTCTAAATGCTATATGAAATATATATGCTGTAAGAATGTTAGACTAATATCAGCATTGTGTTAGAGTACTTAAAACGTGTACATTTTGATCTTATTCAAAACTATTATAAGATCAACAGCAGTGGATAGGCACGGTATTAGAGTGATATTGAATCATCATACTTACAATAGAGAAAACGAGTCTAATTTAAGAATGTTTGATCTTAAATAAAATTTGTGACTAAAATTATGAGAATAAAATTTGATGTTGACTATTATATTTCAATTAAAGTATTTTAGTGTGGTCACATAAAATACTATTTCACATCCCAAACGTTCACTCTTAAATTAAAATAATGTTTTATGTCAATTCAAAGAACTCTAATTTATTCCAACATGACTCCATGTTGGAATTAATTAGATTACTTCTAAATGATCTTACAATAGTCTTATAGTGATTCTAATAAATGCAATACTAATGGCGACGCTTTTAATACAAATAAACAAATAAAATAATTAAACAAGAATACTAAATACTATATTTTGATGAGGCGCACGAGTTGTGAAGCGTAAACTAGGGTCTACTTTACAGTAAATAATATTTTCCAATACTAATACTTACCGAAAAGCATAAAACGAAACACTTGTGAATAATGGTACGATTATTACAATATAATTATAAAATACCTTTGTCCTTACAGTTTTCGATTTCTTTTTTATTAGTTGTAACTTTCAAACAAACACTATCTATACCAACAGTTTTTTTACGATTGTGTTTCATCTTAATGTAAATCAAAATAAGCTTTTTTACGCTCACAGGACTCTAACGTTAAAACAATGTAAGCCTACGTATGCTTAAATTAGTTTTGGTAAGATTAATTTAAGTGCAAACAACATTCAATAATACTTATATTAGAAAGATATGAGCAAAATACGCTTATAAATGGTGCCCAAATCCAGGCTTATACGACGATGTAAGAATGATAAGAATAATAAATAAGAGCAAGAAATAGTGGTCTAGAGATTGTTTTAAGTGTAGTTTTTGCTGGTTGGGCAGTCTATCCACCTCGTCACCGCAGCGACAGAGATGCGGTCCGGTTATGGGGATGCCCAGAGGCAGTCCCACCGCTATTAAATAAACTGGCCAAGTGCAAATCGGACTCGCACTAGTAGGGTTACATACCACACTACAGTATTTTATAAAATCGAGCAAAAAATACCACTACAAATTTTCGCCAGCAAAAAAAAATATAATAAACAATTATATAATAAAAATAAAAAAATTGTTTCTTATAACGCCATCAAACGTCTAACAAAGGTTTCAGGGATCGACATTTCAATATAACGCCATCTATGGGACGTTTACCTAACTAAGCGTTCATAGATGGCGTGAAATGCCGAAAAAATACGTTTCTTGTATGGGGAACCTCTATTATCTTTAACTTTATTCTGTTTTTAGTATTTGTTGTTATACAGAAATACATGATCTGTGAAAATTTCAACTGTCTAACTATCACGGTTCATGAGATACAGCCTGGTGACAGACGGACAGACAGACAGACAGACAGACAGACAGACAGACAGACAGACAGACGGACAGCAGAGTCTTAGTAATAGGGTCCCGTTTTACCCTTTGGGTACGGAACCCTAAAAAAACCGGCCAAGTCGAGTTGGACTCGCCCACCGAGGCTTCCGTACTAACGTTGGTTGGTACCAATTAAGCTAGACCTCTAAATTGTATGAGCGCTCATATAACTCAGAGATTTATCTTAATAGGCGTAAACTATGTATGTATAGGGACATCCTTTAATTATCAACTTTTATTTTATTTTTGGAATTTTCCCTTTATTTGTGTTGTAAGATCTTACTTTTTGCTAAATTTCATGAGTCTAGGTCAACGGGAAGTACCTTATAGGTTTTCGACCCAAAACCTATAGGGTACTTCCGGTTGACCTAGAATTGTCAATTTCGGTAAAAAGCAAGGTCTGACAGTAAAAATAAAAGGAAAAATTCCGATAAATAAAAAAAGTTGAAAATTAAAGTAAATTTTTGTACTCACAAGTTTTTGCTAAAATCTGAATTAGCTTATATCTTTTTATCGTGTTGACTCAGGACATTGATTTTATACACCTAATAGTGACTATAGACCTCAGTATCTGGTATTAATTTTAACTTGCTAGGTCCAACCGTTCCTGAGAACATCGGTGGTGACACACGGACAGACAGACAGAGAGACGGACAGACAGACGGACAAGAAAGTGATCTTATAAGGGTTCCTTTTTAGGGTTCCAAACCCAAAGGGTACCAACGGAACCCTATTACTGAGACTCCGCTGTCCGTCTATCTGTCTGTCTGTCTATCCGTCCGTCTGTCACCAGGCTGTATCTCATGAACCGTGATAGTTAGACAGTTGAAATTTTCACAGATGATGTATTTCTGCTGCCGCTTTAACAACAAATACTAAAAACAGAATAAAGTGAAGAACAAGAACGTGTTTTTTCGGCATTTTACTAAAACGCCATCTATGAAAGTTTGACTGTATTTATTATATTATTAGCATCAGAAGTGGAATTTTATTAAAAGAAACAATAATTTGAATACAAACTCATTTTATTACAAGAACATCTTTTATTTAACAATTGTCAGGACTCCGATATACAAATAGACATAAGTTCAGCAACATCAGACTGTTATTTATTATCACACGTTAAAACAAGGACAAGAGGTCTTACCGCAAATTGAAACGATCACCCACCAGACTACCTTACTGCTTCAAGTCCGTGCGCAGCGCAAGCGTACATACCCGCTTTTATACAGTCTAGTGGATGACGCGGCGAGATACGGTAAAAATAATCATTATTATGCTAACAATATAATATAATAAAATATAATAATTTTTTTTTTTTTTTTTTTTTTTTTTTTATACGTTATAGGCTTGCGTTTGACCACTATCTCACCTGTTGGTAAGTGATGATGCGGTCGAAGATGGTAAGCACGCTAGGCCTAGAATGGGAACTGGCTCTCAAGGATAGCTGCCGGAACACATTAGATGTTTGGTGACAGATTTTCTAACTTGAGGGTGGTAGCTGGCCAGGCGGACACTAGATAGTGTCCTACCACCATGCGGGGGTTTTGTTGGTTTCTTAACGATGTTTTTCCTTCACCGGAGGGCCACTGTGAGAAGCGCACATAAATTTTTCGATAGAAAAATCCATTGGTGCACGGCGGTTTGAACTCGGTACCACGGCATCAAAGCCGAACGTTCTCCCGATTACGCCACCGGGCCCTCAAAATATTTACACAAAATAATTACTAGAGATGCGCCGAATAGTAGTTTGACCGAATAACCCAATACCGAATATTATTCGGTTTAACCTTTACCGAACCAGATATTTGGCTGAATTATTCGGTTTACCATTACATTGTTTTGCCGCGTAAACAATTTCTAACATGTACGCTACGAGCCGCTGCTCGTTAGATGAGGAACGAGATTTAATTGAGGTTTAAAAATGTTGATTTTGAAGTTTAAAAATAAATGTTGATTTAAAGATTAAAAATAAATATTGTTGTGAGATTTAAATCAAATGTTGATTTAAGGTTTAAAATAAATGTTGACTACACTAACTATAGGTTAAAAAGTAAATATGTTTTCTTTGATTTATAAAACTTTTTAACAAAAAAATTAAACCGCCGAAAAAACTGAAAAGCAAATAATTTTTTTTTCAAAAAAATTAAACCGACTTCATAACCACAAACAGGCACTCAAAAGTGAAAAATAAATTACTTAATATAATTATTATAAGCGCTACCCACTTATCTATTTGAAGTCGGTGCCAGCCAAGTCTAATAGGTAGTAGATAGATACACCTACATGTATCTACCTACTACTACTACTACATACATAGTATCTATCTACTATCCAATAGACTTGGCTGGCACCGACTTCAAATAGATAAGTGGGTAGCGCTTATAATAATTATATTAAGTAATTTATTTTTCGCTTTTAAGTGCCTGTTTGCGGTTATGAAGTCGGTTTTATTTTTTTTGAAAACACAAATTATTTGCTTTTCAGTTTTTTCGGCGGTTTAATTTTTTTGTTAACAGGTTTTATTTTATAATTTTTTGTGGCTATAATCTACTATATTAAAAGCAGGCGTCATTGCTTACCCCTGGCCTAGACAAACGTTATGTAGAATATTATGTTTCTTTGAAGTGTTACACACTTTATATTTTTGTAAATTGTTAAACACAATCCAAAATTTCATCGTACCGTCGGGACTTGAACCCGCAACCTCCGGAATAACATGTTCCGGTGCTTTGCCAATTAAGCCACGGTGCGAAGTATCGTTACGACGAAATTAGTGAATTGCATTTGTTAACCCAATTATGCATTGGTGGCGCCATCTACGACTACTTATTACGTAAGTTAATCATAAATCATAAATCATAAAATCTTTATTTAGAAAAGGCAAAAATATTACAAAGTTTGTTTAATGAAAACCTGGTTCCTACACTAGGCTCGAAACCCGTGACATAGGTACCAGGACTCTTCCGTCTAATGATACTGAAACTGTATTTTGCCCGTGGGTTAGTATAATACAATTAAAATAATGCATGCAAAGGTGTGTGTGTTTGTGAGTGTGCGCGCGCGTGCGTGTGTGTGTGTGCTTGTGTGTGTGTGTGCTTGTGTGTGTGGTGTGTGAGTGTGATTGTGTGTGAAGGTATGTGTTCATTAAGTGTCGATACAGCTCATCTAATTATTGTCATAAATTTCTCTGTTTCATAATAATCCATATCTTTAAGTTTATTGAATATTTTATGTTTAACTTCATGATTTGTTAAACTATAAATGTTGGTTATTTTATGTAGTTTGTTATATAAAAACGGGCCTAAAAAGTTTATAAACCTTGATGCAAAAGTAGTGTTTCCTGTCGGGATGCTACAAACATTATGCGATGCTCGCTTTTTATTTAATGGGTCATATCTTACCAGTGAATGATGGTGCAGTACAGCGTGTTGTATAAAGAGTTGTCTTACTGTAAGTACCTGACATTCTCTATACAACTCGTCTGTAGGATACCGCCTAGGTCTGCTTCTACTACATTTGAGGATTCCTCTTTGCACTCTTTCGAGCTGGATCATGAGAGTTTTGTTGGTGCCACCCCAAGCTGTGATACAGTAGGTCAGTAACGATTGACACAGTGAGTAGTATAGCATTTGTATCACGGCCCAGTCGGCGCAATCCCGTAAGTTTCTAAAAACTGCCGTGAGCCTCCGAACACGGTTACACAATTCTTTTATGTGAGGTGCAAACGTTAGCTTTTCATCAATTGTGACACCCAGATATTTAATACAAGCAACACGTTCAAGGGCTATACAGCTACATGCTGCTAGAGAAGTTGACTGACAATTTTTTGAGACGTGGCCAACCAAGGCGAAAGAGTCACATGGCTGCAGTCCTCGAATACGGAAAGTTACATATTTCGTTTTGTCGACGTTCAAGGTTAGCAAGTTGTTCCTCAGCCACGAAGATATCTTGTCAAATGTGGCTTGTGCGTTTTTGAAAGCTTCATCCCAACTATCTCCTTGGATTAATATGGCAGTATCGTCGGCGTACGTTATTATGGAACCTTTTTCAATTTGAATGTCGCAAAGTTGGTTGATATATGCCAAGAAGAGAGTTGGGCCGAGTATACTACCTTGAGGTACTCCGCAGGTTGTAGGTAGTGCTTGGCTGATGAAATCACCAATTTTCACGCTTTGAGTCCTATCAGTCATATAGTCACTTATCAATTTGTGTTGAGTTCCTCTGATTCCTAGGTGTGTCAGTTTAGATAGTAATAGATTAATGGGGACACTATCAAAGGCCTTAGCCAAGTCTAGGAAAATTGCAATATTTTTCTTTCTTTCATCAAGGCTCCGGGTTATAAAGTCAGTTAATTTAAGAACTGCATCTTTCGTGGCTTTATTTCTGCGAAAACCAAATTGATTATCAGAGAGCAGGCTATTTGATTCTAGAAAGTTAACTAACCTATTATTAATGATCTTTTCAAATATTTTTGACAAAGTCGATAAAATCGAGATTGGGCGATAGTTTCCTATAGTTTTCTTATTACCTTTTTTATGGATTGGTATAACAATAGCATGTTTAAGAGGTTTCGGAAAGCAACCTGAGTTTATGGATAAATTAACTAAGTGTGTTATGATTGGAGATAGTTTTACCTTATTTTGTTGGTAAATCACGGCTGAAACATTGTCCCATCCTGTAGCAGAGTCAGGTTTTAAAGAACTAATAACAGACAAAACCTCTGTCTCATCAGCATCCAGCATAACAATTGAATTATGGGAGAAAGAGTTTCCTGTTGTGTTGTTGTGATCATCTGGAGTGATCTGTTGGGAGAGTGATTTTCCAACATTGACAAAAAATTCATTAACTTCATTAACAGATGTTAAAGGACAGTCAGATATGCCCAGGAGCTCTTGTGATACAGGAGGAGTAGATTTATAATTTGTTATTTCGTTTATAACTTTCCATGTCTTTTTTAGGTTATGACTGTTACTGGCAATTTTAAGCTGTTCCTTATCATAGTTAATTTTAGCTTTTTTAAGTATAGATTTGCAAAAATTCCTGTACCGTTTGTAAGTTGTCTGTAGAACAATGTTGTTTGGTTCTTTTCTTAATTTTAAGTGCATACGATCTCGATTTCGCATACATCGGATAAGACCAATGGAGACCCAAGGTTTTTTTGCACATTTTCTAAAGGGTAAAATATATTTAATAGTGTTATTGCATATAATCTGTGACAATATTTGGATAAACAGTTCTGACGCCATGTTACAATCATCGAGCTTAAGAACATTAGAAAAGTTTGTTCTGTTTATAGAAGCGTTGATGGCTAGATAGTCAATTTTAGTTACAGTTTTAGGTGTCATTCGTTTATTAATCTGTTTAATTGGTATAACTAGGAATATTGTGTTATGATCTGTTAGGGTATTCTCAATAACAAAGGTTTGCGATTTTAATGTTAATCGTAACATCATGTGGTCAAGGCAGCTATTTCCTCTTGTAGGGTATGTATATGCAGGCATTATGCCATGCATAGCTAAAAGATTTAAGTAATCAGAGGCATTATTACCACTGTTATCTTCAGCTATGTTTATATTCAGATCGCCAGTTAAAATTATGTTTTTAAATTTTTTTAATGAATTTAATATGTCGTCTAAAGATGACAGAAATTGTTCAATATTTTGAGTGGAGGGTGATCGATATATCGAAATGATTACTATATCATTATTAATTTTTGTTACTAGGCACGAAGCGTCTTTAATTAAAGGTTCATAAGTATCTGTTATCAGTCCGGATGTAGAATAGACTATTATGCCATCATTTTTATTAATGAATTGTTTGGAACTGTGAGAATTATACCCCGTTATCTGAGGCGTATTATGTTGCGATGCAAGCCAGCATTCAGTAAAAATAATAATGTCAGGTTTTACAGCAATTCTCGTCAAGAGCACTAGAAATCCTGAAAGATTACAAGAGACACTTCGAATATTTTGCGTTATTATGTTCAATTTACTAACTGGGTGGTCTATAAGTGTAATGCATTGTTCTGGTGTACATTTTTGGGCCCTGGAGCAAGTAATGTTGTCCACATTTCTGACAAGT
The DNA here is from genome assembly GCA_954871355.1 of Cabera pusaria. Taxonomy (NCBI): domain Eukaryota; kingdom Metazoa; phylum Arthropoda; class Insecta; order Lepidoptera; family Geometridae; genus Cabera; species Cabera pusaria. The sequence goes on from OX940893.1 coordinate 9,705,534, forward strand.
TGTGCTATCTTATCCATAATTATATTTAGATATGTAAAGGTGACACACAAAAAATGGAACGGTATTTAATTGTGTGAGCTTGGACAAAATCAGGGTCTTTATTTTGTTGTTCCAGTTCTGATTGTCGAGGGTAATAAAGATAATTATTATATTAATAGTTAACGTATTTAAATAATAAAGTGTGAATTGGCAGCATAGGGTATATTTCATTCTAAAATACATATGTCGTGATATAAAAATTTGAATGTAGATTATCAAAACTATTACATTGCAATGTACATTACCTAATATAATATTCATATAAAATATATTCACATTTTTCAGTTTGTTTATTGGTCTATTATTTTCAATTGTAATGCATACTATAGGTAACTTATTCGTGGGTACTGAGATTTTGAAGATGGTGTTGTCGAGAGTTAGGATTATCATTTGCATCTTCGAAATATAATAATAAAAAATCAGGATATTAGAGTATAATATTGCATTATATCTTAAACTGTAATTTAAAATTAATGATGTGTTTATAATATTTATTCTGCAGTAAAAGCATATAAATTTTAAACGTAAAACTTCCTTAGAAGTTTTGGTTTTATAATGCATCAATAATGAGCAGATACCAATGACAGTTGCTATTATAAATTTAATTATTGAACCATTTTGATTGTATAAACTACTAAAATTTACTAACTTTAGGACAATAAGTATACGTTTATGTTTCAATACAACACAATATAGTTTCTTATTTCTTAGGTAAATGTGTTTAGAATTGTATTTTTTAAACCTACTACTATAAATATTTAGCGATTTTCTGCTAGATGAAAAGGTTTTAGGACTAGACATTATAATGCCTAGATAATAACGCCCGTAGAATCTTATTACATTCTGGAAAGCAACGATCGTTTCTGTTGCAAAATGTGTATAGGGCACCAAAGCACAGCACATATATAAGATAATGAAAAAGTACGAGGCTTGACGCGTACTTAAAATATCCCTATAATGATTATGCATCTGAGACATTAGTATTGAAGTATGTAAATACGGCGGCTGTTCCCGGGGTAAATCCGAGTTTCGCAAAACAGGTCTATTAGTAGGTTGATTAGTTGTGGCCGGCGCGTCTTGTGATGCGGACGAAGTAAAGAACTTGTGGCTAATATGTTTTATACTTAAAATTATTATTATGACATCGTAGATTGGACAATTAGATTCGAGTTGTTGTGTTGGCAGTGTATGTGAAATGTTAATAAATGTAGTGGGACTGTTGTGGGTGTGTATTAAAATTAGGAATGCGAGTGTGTTGTGGTGATGGGTAAGAGTTAACATAATTAAAATATTAGTTAGTCATGTTGATTCGATTGATTTGAGCGAGTGCAGATGTTGTTCATCTTTAATTACAATGTAGGGTGATCCGTCTTGCTTTCTTATAAATATTTTCCCATTAGTAACCCAACAGTGAGCATATCCTTCGGTTTTCACAAATTCTCGGGCCAAATAGTGAAGTCGCTTCGCTTTTGCGGTTAACCGTTCGGAGATGTAGCAGGGGGTGGTCTGTCCGTCAAAGCCCAGGTGTTTAGAGTTAAGCTGGTCTGATTTATTTTTCCTGTGTCGCTTAACTGCATCCAAGAACCGGTGTTTTGTCCACGTATTTGCGAATTCGACAACGACTGCGGTTGTAAGAGAATCTCGCTTCGCCGGCAGACGGTATATGTCTCTCAGCTCATAATCCTGAACAGTAGTGTTTAGAGATTTTACCAAAGTGCGAAGTATCTGCAGGAGATCAGCTCGTGTTTCTTTTTGTCTTTTCGGGACATTTCTCAATTCTACTGCCGTCTTCAGTGAGAACCGTTCCATATTTTCAAACTTATCATCTAGCTTAGTAACATCCTTTACTAGTAAGTTATGTTGAGAGCCTAGCGTTTTAATTTGTTCATCATATTGTTTTATTTGGTCAGATAAAAAGCTAAGAGTGTTTTCGATCTGAGTGTTTGAGTTGTGAACTTGGTCCACTCGGTGCTTTATATCACGTGAGTCGCTGCCATTTTGTGTCTGAATTTCTTTAAGGGTGCTTTCTAGTCTCTCTAGCCTCTCATTTTGCTTTGACAGCATGTCGGTCATCAGTTTTTTGATAACGTTCGCATTTCCGCATTCGCAATCACATTCTACGTCGACACTGGCCCCACCGGTGGCCCGTTTACGCTTTGGATTTTGGCGTATACTATCCACAGGATTTTTATGTCTTTTGAGTTCGCTGTCGGATTCTGAGGCTGATTGCATGGGGGTGTTGGATTTGGTGGTAGGTGGCGAGCGTTGTACTCTCCCGGTCATGATGTTTTCGATGATAAGCAGGTACCTAATCCTTTTTTGTACTCGTGTCGTGTGTGTTAAAATTTACGTAGCTTACTTGAGCGTCAGCAGTGGGGCAGCAGAAATCAGGTGATCTTGTCGTCCTTGTTGTTATTTTATGTTATTTCTTGAAGTAAGTAGTTAATATGGCTTAACATTGCATAACTTAGGTATTTTGAAAAAGGTAGATACACAGGCGCGGGTGAAAACGACCGCTTCACGCAGCGGTCCGGACGGAATCGACTACTTATTACGTAAGTTAATCATTCGGAAGAAATCTTGTGTAACAGAAGTGTGTAACACTTCAAAGAAACATAATATTTGATTTACGCAGTGCAACATCTCTTGTCGGATTTGAAAACTGTAATGATTTCTTCCGAATGATTAACTTACGTAATAAGTAGTCGTAGATGGCGCCACCAATGCATAATTGGGTTAACAAATGCAATCCACTAATTTCGTCGTAACGATACTTCGCACCGTGGCTTAATTGGCAAAGCACCGGAACATGTTATTCCGGAGGTTGCGGGTTCAAGTCCCGTCAGTACGATGAAATTTTGGATTGTTATATAGAATATTTATGCTCTATAAAAACAATAAAAATAATTTAAGATTACATAAAAAACTAAAAAACCGACTTCCAACGTCACGCTAGTCAATTTCAATACTAAGTTTGAGGTGTTTATCTTCATATCTATGGAGATACTGAACATTCTCGATGAAATTTAAATGGTACCACCTGTAAAATATCATCATCATAATCAGCCTATCAGTCCACTGCTGGACATATGCCTCTCTCAAGACACGCAACTGAGTCCAATTTTCGGCTTTTTGTTTTTTCCAGTGTTTGTGACATACATTGATGATACGATAAAATCATCAAAATAATGATACTTTGAACCATTATTTTTGTTGATTTATTCAAAACGGCTTGACCGATTTCGTTAAAATTTAAATGGGACCCCTTTGTGAGTATACCCTTTCCAATAAAAAAAAGAATTATCGAAATCAGACTACTGTTTAAAAAGTTATGCGTGGTCATACATAAAAAAAATATATATATATACGCGTCGACTTGATAACCTCCTCCGTTTTTTTTTCGTCGGTTAATAATAGAACATGAATCTTATATAAGAAGTTTTGCCTTTTAGTTCTACACCTTGGTTACATGAGCCAAGAAATAAGAAATGCTTGAACCGAACATATTCGGCAAAAAAACCGAATAATTTGGCCGAACACAAATAGTGGAAAAGATGCCGAATACGCTGAATACTGAATACCAAGCGAATATTCGGCGCATAACTATTAATGTGTTAACTTTCACTTATTTGGCGTTAGATGGCGCTGTACTAAATAAGCACGCGGCTCCTGTTTTAATAAGTGTTTGGAATTGACACGGTAATATAATATAATAATATCTGGATGACCGCGAGCTTTGCTCTCATTTTCGTGTTTTATGTAATTTTTTGGCTTCCGATAATAGTTTTCTCACAAAAGAATAAACTTGGAAAAATTTACGTTAGACGTTTGTAAGATCGTAAAATGGCGTTATACTAAATAACCACGCGGTTCCTGTTTTAGTAAATGTTTGAAATTGACACGGTAATCCTAACTTGTACATATTTATATATGTCGCAGCATCAGCATTACGGCGACATCTATTGGAAACGCCAAGCAGCTCACAGACAGCTGCTTGGGTGTGGTCGATGCCAGTGGTGACGTTTGACGTTTCATGTTTGACATTTTGACTGTTGGACGTATGACTGTATTATCTTTTCTGTGGTTTGACGGTCGAGATGGGACTTGACGGGAGTAAAGTGAACAACGTCATTCTGTTTTGAAAGGGAAGGGTGAGCGGTCGCACGAACGCCACGTGGCATCGAACTCACCGCGTTTCTAATCCTAATCCATCCGGTTAATCCTTAAACTGATTTTCAATCTTTTTACGCATTGGTTAAACCAACGATTGTGTCAAGTGTTGCGAGTGTTATTTGAGGTTTTTACAATGACCGACCACTCTGATAACGAGTCTTCCGAACGAACCTCCGTTATATATATATATATATATATATATAATATTATAAATGCTAAAGTAACTCTATCTGTCTGTGTCACTTTCACGCCAAAACCACTGAACCGATTTAAATGAAATTTGGTACACAGATAGTCCAGAGCCTGAGAAAGGACATAGGCTACTTTTTAATGCAAAAAGAGGGTTGTAAGGGGTTGAAAGGGATGAAAAGTTGTATGGAAGTATCGTCATTTTTAGAGCTAGAAGCTTGAAACTTATTTTTCAGGCTGTTGATTCGATATAAATAAATATGACATTCAAAGTTTGTGAGGGGGAAGGAGGAGGTAGAAGGAGAAGGGGGAATGAGGGGAGGGGAGGGAGGGTAGAAGTGCGGGGAAGGGGAACGGGGGGAGGGATGGGATGTGAGGAAAAGGAGAGGGGAGGGGGGAGGGGGGAGGGGGGAGTGGGATAAAGGGAAGGGGAGAGGGAAGTGAGGGAAGGAGAGTGGGGGGAAGTGAGAGGGAGAGGGGATGGGGAAGTGGGGGGGATAGAGAGGGCGGGGAAGTGGGGGAATGGGGAGGGGGATTTGCGCGGCGTGGTACGGTGCGGTGTAGGTGGGATACGCATGTGTCTTATTTATAAAATTATTAGCCTAAATATTTAAAAATGCTACCCAAAAACACTATTCCACGCGGACGAAGTCGCGGGCACAGCTAGTATAATATAATCTTAGAAATATTTCAGCTACCTCCTGCGACTAGGCTCGATAGTATAAAAGCGGACAGCGAGCGGGCATCGTGACTCAGTTGTTGCGCGGCCGTCGTAGGGTTCGGACGTAGTAGTGACGTTGTTAGCTTAGACACATGATGTAATTGTCATTATGTTGAATTTCTATGGCATTATTTAGCTGTGAATATTGTGATAGTGTTTATTCGGAGCCTTTTTCACTTCTGGTATCTAAGATCAGAAGTGGGATAGGTCCACGTGCATTTCACGCGTATAAGCCGTCTCTGACATTTGCTTTGATCTATTCAAAGTAACCGTTTTTGAATAAATTAGGGTACAACATGTTTTTGAGTCTAAGTGATACTGAGATCTAGTTTTCGTTAATATTTGTCAGTGAAAGTGTTAATTAGACATTCGTCTAGATCCATGGTATGTGATATTTCTCAACAATGGAAGAAATACCTCACAAAAGTAATATCGTCGAATTATTATTATTTAAGGGTAGTTTGCCAGGGTAGGTTTAAGGCCAGGTTTAATTATTATTTAAGGGTAGTTTGCCAGGGTTCTTATCTGGTAGTGTTTACCACTGCGTCCGAATACCAAACGCTATATGTAATTGCCGTTGCTTAAACACGTTGATTTCTTTGTAGTTGTTAGCTGTTTTTGTGTGCCACTCCGTGTAATACAGCTGATAATGCCCGTTGGCAAGTAAACGCGGCGGACTGGATTATTCAAGTATGGTTGGTGTGAATACAGGTATGATTACAATGTTACTTTTGTTTCATTAATAAGCAATGCGAGGTTGACTGTCCTAAATAACTCGGCAAGCCCGAAACATTTAGATACGAGTCATTGTCTTCCTAGAAACGCAACAGCGTATTCAAATTATTGAGCGACAACCTATACGTTGTGCTAACATATGTATCTGCTGTTACACCCACAGAAAGTTATTGCTATTACTCTGTATGTAGTTATTAGTTTGTTGGCGTATTTTGTGCGATTAAAATCGTTTTCAAGTCTAGGGGCCAGTTTCAACGGTGCCTGATAGCCCTATTAGGGACTTATCTTACAGATTTTTGACAGACTTGTATGATGTCATCTGTCTGACAACTATCTGAAATATTATCAGAAGTCGGTGCAACTTGCCCTAAGAAACGCTGTTCGATTAGCAGAATAATGGAATTAAGTTAAATTGAGAATTTTATAACCGACGTTGAAGGAACTGATTCAAATTAAAACCATGTTTGTCAGATCTAACTTATTAGTGTCCTTCCTGGTTAGTCCGACATATTTATCATGTAAGCTTGTTCTTACCGTGAAATTGCGGGTATAATAATAAAGTTTTGAGGGCTTAGAATGCTATTATTCTTCGAGTTAGATGTTTTCGTATTACGAAAATAAAAATCACAATAAGATCAATATTCATTAAATGGTAATGTTTTAGGGTTATATAGGTGGTAAGAACTATCCGTCTTACTCTTAACCCCGTAGGTATTTACAAGCAACACTGTATGGTCTCGCAGTGCTCGCGAACGCTTGAGTTAGTCAAACCAAAAATTTGACAGGCGCAGTGCAGTGATGTTCATAAGTTTTAAGCGCCAGGTATTAGTTATAGGCAGACTATTGTCATATCGACAAGCAAGCATTGTACTTAGGCTGTTACCTACCTTCTATTAGTGTTATTTGTCTATACGTAGTACAGTTATTATGGTACGATCCCAGTTTAGACCGTACAGTAGAAGTAGTAGTAATAATAAGTTGAAATACTTAGTAAAAGTTTTGAATAACATTTATTAGACACAAATTACAATAAAATGTAAGGCGATTTCATTCATCCGCGTGTGTCTGTAGCGTACTCAATAACCTATTATTGTGAAATATGCTAAGTTGCAAAAATAAGTAAAGTGAGTAAGTGTTCCGTACAATTATGTCATCGTGACGAACGGAACTTGTCCATACCTACATGCTAGATGACAACGTACTGTAGGGTTTAGTGTACGAAGTTAAGTAAAAAGGTTTAGTTACTTAGAAATGTTGAGATATTGTTCATTTTCGGTATTGTTGTGAATTCTTGTTGACATGAGTAGTTTACTGGCAGTAAACTGATGGCGTTGTTTCGATGGTCAGGTTGGGCCAAACGTTTCCTACGTTTGGCCCAACCTAAAAACCTGAAATTTGAATCTGGTAAAATGTAAGACTTACAGCGGCAAGCTAAAATTGAGATGATAAAAACAGTAAGCAAGTAACTAGTAACTTGCTACTTATGATTCAAACTGTATTTCAGTTTGATTTTATTTCTGTTAGTTAGTTGTTCTGTGTTTAAGATGATAGATTTTTTGTGTTCAAAAGCAACGACTTTATTTCCATTTATCTTTAAAATTACTCAACCTTATGATGTTTCGGTTTTCTTCGCTACGCTTTGTAATTAAAAACAAAAATTGGTGTTAAAGTTATAATGACTTTAACTCGCCAGATGGCGCTGTTGTAGATTCTATAATTTCACTGTTTGTGTCAACTACGTAAAAACCAGGGTTGACGCAATCTTGAGTGCAGTTCATGAATAAAGCTCTCAATAAAGACTTATGAATGGACTACCATAATTTTATCCGTAAAAAGGGTGTTGTATCTGTGCTGTCCATATTGAGGAGTTCTCTTATCTGGACCCTGTCTGGGTCTGAGTATAAAATGAGATCAAGTTCATTACGAAAAAGATGTGTAACCACTAAACCAACGTTTCAATTTTTATCAACATGCAATAAGAGGAAGTGTTTATAGTTGGACTTGCAAGATTTGACCTCCACCATTGAGCATATACACACATGTATACTTTTTTGTTTACTTTGTTTTTGTTTGACTCTAAAACGCTGGCAATCAGTACAGCACCTCAGCACAAGCGAACTAAGCGTTTAACATACTTGAAAGTCGATGGTGAATCGGCTCTCCCGTAAAATATCTTCTACTATACTTTAATGACATATTGGCACTGTAAGTTACCATTATGCTAACATGAATTGTGTTTCTATAGTCCCTGCATTTTTTAGAATGTGTTGGTGATAAGCCTGAGCATCGCATCGCCGATAGAGGACGAGCTCCGCGACACCAGCTGGGCTCGCTGCCGAGCTGTGTGCTGAAGTGCGATGCTGTCGCTGGTCGCGCCACTGCGCGAGTGCGTGCTATTCTGAGTGTGCCATTGCGCGCTGGTCCTTGCGTGCTGAGGCGCGATGCTGTCGCCGGCCAATGCGCGAATGCGCGCTATGCTGAGCGTGCCTTGGCGCGTCGGTGCTTGTGTGCTGAGCTTCATGCTGAATTTCACGCTGAGCAGCGCGCTGAAGCGCGATATTGTTGCTGGTCGCGCCACTGCGCTCGAGCGTGCTATGCTGAGCGTGCCCATTGCGCGCTAGTGCTGATGTTTCTGTCGTGCTTATGTGCGAGCGCGCGCATGGTGCTGAGCTCTGTACCGAGCTTGATCTGCAGTTGTTGACAGTGCTACAGTGCGGTTACGCGCGTGATGCCACGTTGTATATACCTGATGTGCTTGTTCGCGAATATGTGCGTTTTGCCGAGCTTGTTCATGGCATTCATGCCGTTATGGCATATATGGTTAGCCTCTTACCGTTATGGATTCGTGCAGTTTGTTGAGTCGTAAGGGATGCAGATTAGAGCAGCTGTTGTATAGTTTGTTCATACTTCATTTGTGTTTGACCTTCGTGGTTACGTTTCTAACTTCTCACCGTTGCGTGTTTGAGTTTGTTGATGCATTGTGAGAATAGCAGATTGCTGCCACTGTTGTGTGATTTGGTCATATGTTGTTTACGTCTGACCTTTGTGGTTGCGTGCCGAGCTTCTCTCTATTACAGGCTCGAGCTGATTGCAGAACTCTGCAATTCACAACTGTGAAGGAAGCATGTTGTGTAGTCCGTTCACACTTTATTTGTCTCTGACGTTAACGATTTACAGTTATTACATGAGAAGATGGCGGCAACCCCGGATATTCTGATGACCCTGGATGTGATCTACACCCAACCGACGGAGCAGACTGTCTACTCGGTGTCAGCGTAATACACCATGGCACATAAAGGAACCAGGAAGAGACAACGTGAGAGTTTTTTATTTTTATTCGTTGCAACATGGGGTTTCCATATTACCACACGTCAACTATTAAGGAAGAAGTGATATTTGCTGAAGTCCTCTCAATATCACCTGATCACCTGTATATTTATAACATGCTGTTTTTTCGAAATCCATATTTGGATAATAATGTATTTTTACGTCGTTGCCATAAGGCATAGGCGAGTTATTAACACCGTGTGCAATATAAATAATTAATGTCGACGTAACTTCAAATGTACCATGTTTTAATGTACAATTTCTTATAGACGCATTGTATTTACCTAATAATATTAATTGAAATTTATTTTTTTGGTTATTTTTGTATTTAAAAGTATTATAAAATTAATGTACAATTTACATTGATAAATGACCGAATTTTTAAGGCCCAATCGACGTCAAGGGGACAATTTTGAATTTTGAAAATAGAGACTATCATAATTTTATACAAAGAGTGCGAAGAGATGATTTTTCTACGAGCCGCAAATTTCTCAGAAGATATAGTTTTGTTAATTTTGCTGATTGAGCTAAAAAGTTAGAATTAATTAGACAAGTCAGGGAATTGTTTAGATAAGTTACCGAAAACAGAAAATATGGCTCAAGAAGTATTTTGGTTATAAACGGTAGCTAGTTTTCTGCCGAAAATGACGGGAGATGAGACAGTAACGTGGGATAAAATCGATAAAATAAACTTGTATGATTCATTGCTCACGTATGATAAATGCAAAAAGCTGTTAATGAATTTGTCTTACGATCGCGATTAAACCACTTAAGGTCAATGCCAATAAAGCGCAAAAGTATGCACTTATGCAGTTTCGAGGGCATAATAGTAATGTTTACAGATCGGCACGTGGTAATTACATAATAAAATAACAGACGTGTCTAATAAGTGGTTTACACATTATGAGTTGAATAAGTCGGAATGCGAGTAAGGATTTTTTGATTCGTGACGAATTAGCAGTTTCTCACAATGATAGTTTTAATTGAGTCAATTTGAGTATAGATAATACGGAAGGTAATTTTTTTATTCATACAGGGGTCTCAATGGGTGTTAAAATGTAATTTCTTGGTAATGCATAAATTTTATGCTATTGATAAGTAGTTTACTTTGCAAATCTGCTAAATTTATGGTCAAGATGTTTTTTTACATGTTTATAAAATCGGTATAGATTTTTCCTCTGTGTGTGAATTAGTGGGTGAATTAGTAAATCGGGCACAAAAGTGTTCCCAATTATTGTCTATTCATGCTACGTGTCAATAGTACCGTGGTGTGAAGTAGTTAAAATATATACCCATTAGTATGAATAAAGAATGTGTAGTTATGCATGATATAACAATGTGTAGATGGGTTAGATAGAGTTCGAAGAGTTATTGAAAAAAGTAATTAAAGGGCCTCTAAAGTAAGGGGCGCTTAATAAAATTAAGGTTGCATATTATATTTGCCAGATAAATCAACTACGTAGTTATGCTCACTATAAATAGTAATCATAAAAATTATTTTTAGAAAAGTCGGTGAAGTAGGGTGTGACTACATGTCTAGGTGATAAACATGTAATACGAAAGAGTGTGACATTTTGATGTAGCACGTACTATGTGATAATGTTTAGTATATAAGATAAGTATCTTTAAGTATTTGGGTTAATCAATATAGAGCTATCATTATGTAAAGACTATACGTTGTTTTCTCTTACCCTGGTCCCCCAGTAGTAGACCACACTACAAGAGGCTTACGTCCAGCAGTGGACTGACACTGTCTGATTATGATGATGATGATCATGTGGGGGTTGTTGGTTTCTGAAAGATGTTTTTCCTTCACCAGAGGGCCACTAGTGCATGGCGGAGATTGAACTCGGTACCTCTGGCATCAAAGCCGACCGTTCTCCCAAATACACCACCGAGCCCTCAAACATAGTTGTTTAAAACGTTCATAAAGTTTATAAGTCAAGAAGTATTCACCTTCTTTATGAATAATGATGAACTCAGTTAAGATATTACATTATACTCTTTTGTTGCTGGTAATCAAAACTTTGTAACTGATTTATTCCGTGCTCGTTCTACCAATACATCTTCGAGGCAAACTAAGGGAAAATGTAAAATGGCCACCGTTCCTCATACCACACACGAGGACCTTATTAAAGTTTAAAGGTCCACGCCTATTATTCATGAGAGTAGGACCACCTGACAAAATGTTACAGGAGAACAATGTTGTTCAGAAAACAATTTTTTGGGAAGTTTAAAAAGAACTCCATTATTGTATAGGTTGACAAAATGCAGCTCACGTTGGAGTATGGAGTTTGAGCTTTTACTTCACTTGTTGCAATGCAATGTTTGTATGTATGTTTGTTTAGGTCAAATACTGTGAGCTGTATTTTAAGCCATTTTATTGGGTGGAGATAAAATTTCGATGAGAATGCATTTTTGTGATAAGCATGAATTTATTTCACAACAATGGTTGCCTCCAGACAAGGGAACTTTTAAACGGTCGACAGCACGGACACAAAATGTTGTATAAAAGCATTGTTTTATAAATACTCTATTCTTAATATTATTTTATTTTATTTGATAAAATTCCTATATTATGATTATTTTATTGCCTCAAGAGGAAAAATATATTAAAATATTTAGCGATAAATATAAGCGACACGCTCATTAACATAATATTATTGAGGCATGGACTTCGCACACATTCAAGCCATCATTTCTCCTTGTAAAATTGTTGTCTTTCAAAAGGGGCGTTAAAAGAATCAAAATTGGCAAACGAACCGAAGTGACACCCCTGTTACAAGTGTTCATAAGCGACGGTGACCACTTTCCATTAGGTGGGCCGATTGCTTTTTTGCAACCTATATCATAACAAAATTTAGGTCTAATAATGTGAAAACGTTATCTTTGTATAACACCAAAGTTTCTCAACATCAAAAATGTTTTCGTTTCCCGAGCGGCAACTTTTCGGCATGAAAGTGATCAACTCCGCAACATAAATGTTGACTGCAACATACAAGCATCTTTTTATGCAACCATCTTTATAAACAAATATTTACAAAAAAAACTGGCAAAGTCGAGTTGGACTCGCCCACCGAGGCTTCCGTAACAATGTTGGGAAGAACCAATTAAGCGAGACCTACAAATTGTATGAGTGCTTATATAACTCAGAGGTCTATATTAATTGGCGTATGGGGACACCCTTTAAATATCAACTTTTTTATTTTTTGGAAATTGCAAATTCCTTTTTTTTGTGCTGTAAGACCTTGCTTCTGCTAAATTTCATGATTCTAGGTCAACAGGAAATACGACCCAAACCTATAGGGTACTTCCGGTTGACCTAGAATTGTCAATTTTGGCCAAAAGCAAGGTCTTACAGCACAAGTAAAGGAAAAATTAAAAAAATAAAAAAGAGTGAAAATTAAGGTAAATTTTGGTACGTACAAGTTTTCGCATAAATCGAAATTTGCTCATATCTTTTTATCTTGTTGTCTCAGAACCTTTATTTTTATAAACCTAATAGGGAATATAGATTTAAGAGTCTGGTTTAAATTTCAACTTGCTAGATCCACCCGTTCCTGAGAAAATCGGTGGTGAACGGGGCTTTAGTCTAAACAGCTAAATTATACATAACATTATTAATGTTATATACCGGCTGTAATTAACGCACCTTCACATCGGAGAGTGAACATCGCGATCTCACCGCGTGACCACACTCCCGAGGATGAACGGATTCGCTGGAAACCTAGGTTGAGAAAATTCGACTAAAGGTACGTGAATTACAGCTTGTATATAACATTAATAATATTACAAATTCACTATAATTAAAAACAAAAATATACATAACATATTTATTTAATCAATAAACTGTTTATTTTAAACTAGAAGTGCCCCGCGGCTTCGCCCGCGTTAAAACCTTCTTTTATTTACTTAAAACTTTTATTTTCTAAAAATGATTCTATCATTAAAGACATCAAATAAGAATTAGCCAAATCAGTTCACCCGTTTTCATGTTATCGCGTGACAAAGGCAATTCGGGATTCATATTTATAAAACCCGAAAAACATAAATTTTCAGACTTTGTTGTATTACCTACCCCATTACATACACACACACACACAAACACACACACGGCTTGTAAAATTAAAATTATTCTAAATATCATCCACTTGCTGGTAAGTTGTTAATTTTTATATAGGATAGGTATTAATACATTTTCATCTCCATCAAATGTGTGTACATCTCGTACCAAGATTGTTTAATTAGTTCCTAGGTATGAAAGCTAGCTTTTAAAATACTAGTTTTATCTTAGTTTAAGAGTTAGTGTACAAGATATCTGTAAATGATTTTGGTTAATAAACAATTTATTTATTTCGAAAAATCCTACAACACGTACTTTATCTCATCTTGTTTCGCCATATAAACTTTGAATTCCCGTTTCGTATCCGGGGGGAATTTTAAAAAAATCCTTTCTGAGTGGATACCTACGTATGAATAACTATTTGCGTTTTAAATTTCAGCGCAATTCGAAACAATATTGATTTATAGACTTTGTTACCCCAGTTTATCCTCTTAGGGTGGCATTTTGAAAAAGTCTGAAACTCGTATTTACTTATTTATTTACAGAAATACTTGTGTAAAATGTCGAATAATATGTCTCTCCAAACTTTGAACCCCCGCTTCATCCCCTTGAACAGTGAATTTTGAAAAATTCTTTCTTAGCGGATAACTAAGTCAAAATAACTATTGCATGTCAAATTTCATCGCAATCCGAAACAATATTGATTTCAGACTTTGTTACCTCACTTCACCCTTTTAGGGGTGACATTTCGATAGTATTTACTTACTTAAGTATTTGTGTTAAGTTTCGAATATAAAAGACTATCTAATCTTTTTGTAAATTGTTGAACACAATCCAAAATTTCATCGTACCGACGGGACTCGAACCCGCACCCCTCGGATTACACGTCCAGGTGCTCTGCCAATTAAGCCACGGTTAACACAAAAATATAAAGTGTGAGACACTTCAAAGAAACATAATACTATCTAATCTTATTTCTCCATACAAACTTTGAACCCCCGTTTCATCCCCTTCAGGGGTGAATTTTGAAAAATCATTCTTTATGGGTAACTAACGTCGTAAGAACTATCCGCATGTCAAATTTCAGAGCAATCCGAAACAATATTCATTTTCACACTTTGTTACCCCATTTCACCCTCTTAGGGGTGACATTTCAAAAAACCTGAAACACGTATTTATTTATTTTTGTACTGAAGCACTTGTGTTAGGTTTCGGATAGAAAAGACTATCTAATCTTGTTTCTCCATACAAACTTTGAACCCCCATTTCATCCCCTTAAGGGGTAAATTTTGGAAAATCCTTTCTTAGTACACCCTTAAGTACTAAGACAAATATACCCTCTAAATTTCAAGTCTCTGCGACCAGCGGTTTGGGCTGTGCGTTGTCTGTCAGTCAGTCAGTCAGTATGTCAGGACAAAGATTCTTATAGTATTAGAAGATGATTCATAAATTGTTTTATCAATATTAACTATCGATTAGTAAGGAGACATTTAATTTTGTTTTTATATTAGTAGAGTTTGGTGGATATTTGGACACATCATCATATAAATTACAAAAGTTGTAAAATCAACTTGTTACGCTTGTGAAACCGGAGCTGCATACAGTCTCGGTTGATTCCCCCCACGTAATAGTCTCTATAAATTGGGAGAACTTTATTGGCTATTAAAATAAGTAATGAAACAGTTTCGTTGCTGGTTTAGAATTATTTTGTGAACATGCATTCTATAGAATAATATGATCGAAAGAAGAAGAAGAAAAGACGAAAGAAAAGAAGAGCCAAAGACCGGGCTCAGTGACGCATCTTGGGAGAGGCCTACGTCCAGCAGTGGACTGGCACCGGCTGATGAAGATGATGATGAAAGCAGTAACTTTTAACATACTCGTGCAAAAAGTATAATGGAAGTGAATGTAAAAGTAACTAATGGTTAATAAGTATGTAGCCTATTTTATTTTTTATCCACGACGGAACGGAGACTGTATATGCGTTTGGGGTGGGAGGATGTTTGTTTGTTTGTTTGTTTGTGTGTGTGTGCAAATCCATGTTGCCATTGTTCTCCAAAACTACTAGTCCGATTTTGATGCAGTTTTCAGTTATGGGTTCGCGTGTAATTGGTGCATGTTTTTAGATAGGTGTTACGGTGTCAACTTACCAGGGGACGCTGCAGTAAACATTTGTTTGTGCAAATCCATATTGGCATTTTTCTCCAAAACTAGTTCGATTTTGTCCTTATACGGTTCGTTATTAATCAGTGGTGGTTCTTAGATAGATGTTTATGACGTTAATTTTCTAAAGGACATTGTTGTGGATGTTTATTCAAAATTTTTATGTTGTTAATTGTAGTAAAAGTGTTTAAGTTTATAGAACAATTACGTATAGTTATTTATGAAGTTTTATTTGGGCTAATTTAATAACTAGTTGTGCACTGCGTAGACATTGTTCCCGTGGAAATATCGGAATATAAAGTATTTTATGTGTTATTCCAGTGTCTAGGCTATCCACATACTTCGGTCAAGTCACACACGCTTAATCTCTTTAGTAGTTTTAGCGTTTAACAAACATAAACACAAACTTTCGCCTTGAAAATTTGTGTTCAAGAAGCGAAAGAGGTATGTCAGGATCGTAGCTTGACGAAAGAAGTAATCTCTGCCTAACCCAACGGGAAAAAGGCGTGATTGTATGTATGTATGCATAAAATAAATTCAAAATGTATAAGGACTAAACAATACAAAACTAATAATTTAATTAATTTAAATTAATAACACCAAAAAGAAAACACGATAAATAACATAATATAATTAAGATATTTTAAAACTAAAACAAACCGACTTCAAAGCCCCGCGAGTCAATTTCAGTTGCAAGTTCGAGACGTTTATCGTCATATCTCTGGAGATACTTATCAGATCTTGATGAAATTTCAATGGGACCACTTTGAAAACGTACTCTACCGAAAACAAAAATAATCATTCGAATCGATTCAGTATTGACGAAGTAAATTGTTAAACACAATCCAAAATTTCATCGTACCGACGGGACTTGAACCCCGTGTTTAACAATTTACAAAAATATAAAGCGTGAAACACTTCAAAGAAACATAATAATTGACGAAGTAATCGCGTAACATACACATAAAAAAACATACCGACGAATTGAGAACCTCCTTTGTTTTTGCAAGTCGGTTGAAAAGTGAAATGCTACTCGACAACCAGACGTAAACATAAAAACTGCACTACTCAAAATTAGATGCTATTTAAACAATACTCCACGTACAGAAGCACTAATGAACTGTCTCATTAAATATGAAAAAGTAATGGCTGAAATATTGATGTGCCCTCACAAAGAGAAACAGAAACTAATTTACAGCGTTACGTGTACCTCTCAGTAATGCCTAGGTCTTCATTAGGACCGTTTTAATTAGTACAATGTGGATACTCATCGTTTGTCGGCGCTTCAAATAAGTACTTTAACAAGATGCTGCTCTTTGGGGAACGCAAAAAACTACTTAGAAAACTTTGTTTGCACAAATGAAAATCTTTTTATTTTTACATTTTCTCTCCGAATTTTCTGTGAAACAGTCTTTATCTGCATAAAAATGATGTTGAAAACAGAATTTTTAGGCTGGTAAAGACTATACTGTGAAATAAATAACTTAATATTGCATACAAAAGAAGATAATAATAATAATATAAGTTTTAAGGTTTTCATGGTCACTGACAATATTATTAGAACTACTCACGGGATATTTACCATGTTTTTTATTAATTATGAGTTTCCGATATTTCGGCTCTGTTGCAAGCGCCATGATCACGGATGAACTGTAGATTGCGGGTCGAAGTAATGTTTACGAGCAAACGAAACGGACTACCTTCTTTCGTTCCCGTTTTGAACGCACGGCACCATAAACTCATAATTAATAAAAAACATGGTAAATATCCCGTGAGTAGTTCTAATAATAATCATAATGTTTGGCATATTTGATATCTGAGTCATAGAACTGAACTATAAGCTCGCGGCTTTGACTGACTACTTCCATCGTGCCCATCATATAAAACTTAAGATAGTTTAAAAACTAAAACAACCGACTTCCATGCACGTGGGTCAATTTCAGTAGCAAATTTGAGACGTTTATCGTCATATCTCTGGAGATACTAATCAGATCTCGATAAAATTACAAAGGTACCACCTCGGAAACGAACCCTACGAAAGAATCATTCAAATCGGTTCACAATTGACGGAGAAATCGCGTACCATACACACAAAAAAAAAACATACAGACGAATTGAGAACCTCCTTCTTTTTGGGAAGTCGGTTGAAAAACTATAAAGACTTTCTAGTTTGTGTCATTGTTAACCCTTGGTTAATTTTCAATCTGCACATTATATGATTTATTCCTGTTTGTCCCCTTAAGTGGACAAATAGGAAAAAAAGTTCACACTTAAATAAGAATATTTAGGTGTGGTTCATTTTGAGTAGAAAAATCACATAGATATTCAGGATATTGACTATAGTTTGAATCACACTTATTTATTAAGCGTTTTCTCACTTCGATTCCCTTTTCCTATCAGCATAGCTACCTATTTAACCCTCCATTATACACCAATCTCGGGACGCAATCAAGTTAACCCTGTATTCAACAATCCGCTGACTTCCCGGATCGCATTGTGCGAAGAACTTCCGTTAAATTAAACACGATCTTTGCACAACTATTTATAAAGATTCCTCGAAGGAGGAATCCATTCAAATTGTGAAATTTGACGTGTGAATGCCCCCAATTCTTACTGCCATTGTCAAGACATGAAAGGTGGATCTTCATAACCAGTGACTTATTTTCCTGTATTTTTTATCTATATATAAAAATCCAAAGTCCTAACTGACTGACTGACTATCAACACACGGCCCAGTGGTGTCGTGGGAGAATGATCGGCTTTGACGCCAGATGTACCGAGTTCAATCCCCGCCGTGCACCAATAGATTTTTCTATCGAAAAAATTATCTGCGCTTTTCAAATTGGCCCTCCGGTGAAGGAAAAACATCGTTTAGAAACCCCCAACCTCCGCATGATGGTCTAGTGGTCTAGTAGTAGCCAGGCGGATACTATCTAGTGTCCGCCTGGCCAGCTACCACCCTCAAGTTATCTTATACTTATCTTATACTTATCTGTCGCCAAACATCGAATGTGTTCCGGCAGCTATCCTTGAGAGCCAGTTCCCATTCTAGGTCTAGCTACCATCCTCGACCGCTTCATCTCTTACCAACAGGTGATATAGTGGTCAAACGCTAGTTTATATCATGTAAAAAAACCCAAACTGCAGGTCCTATATATATAAGGTGCAATCACTATTATAACGCTTGAGAAAACAAAAAAACAAAAAGATAGCTTTTAAAATTTATTCAGTTTCCTGTATCAAACTTTGTTGAGGATTGCTCTTCCAGATAAAAATATGAGATGTTACCTACGTGGATAAAGAATGATCCATGAGCAATGCCTTGCGATACAACCAGCGTAGAAAGAACACTCCAAGAAAGTAGCCTGAAAGTGGATGTGTTATTTTCAAAGGAGGTAGTTTTAACGAAGTACATATTTTTCTTAACTACAACTTAATTTAGAAAATGTAAAATATCGGGAAGGATGTGATATATAAGTATACGCTATATATTGCTTTATACAAGGACAGAGCAAAGTGAGGAAAAAAGACAAGCAAATATTGACTGAATAGCTAGGAAAAGATTAATTCATCTCCACTTTTCAATGTCTTCGACGTCAATTTTTGAGAAGCTTGAGTCTTCTAAATTTGTTTCACAAAAACTAATCATACCTTTTTACAAATAATTATCAAGCCTTTAATAGTAAACTGTATTTCATACAAGTAACAAAATTAAAATGTTGAATAAACACCCACGACAATGTCCTTTAGAAAATTAACGTCATAAAATCTATGTAAAAACTACCACTGATTAATTACAAACCGTTTAAAGACAAAATCGAACTAGTTTTGGAGAAAAATGCCAACATGGATTTGCACAAACAAATGTTTACTGCAGCGCCCCATGGTGAGTTGACACCGTAACACCTATTTTAAGAACATGCACCAAATAACATGAACCCATAACTGAAAACTGTATCAACATCGGACTAGTACTTTTGGAGAAAAAATGGCAACATGGATTTGCACACACAAACAAACAAACTAACAAACATCCTCTCACCCCAAACACATTATACAGTTTCCGTTCCGTCGTGGGTAAAAAATAATTTAAGTACGTTTACAAAATAGAAAAAAAAAACGATTTCTAATGCCGCGCTAATCATTATCAGTGTTAAATTTGAAGTGGTCGTCTCCATATCTCTGGAGATAATCATTAGATTTCGATTTAATTACAATAAAACCAAATGGAATTATACTCTGTCAAATAAAAAGAAATTAATAAATAAAAAAGTATTCAGGTTACAAACATGAAAAATAGAGTCGAATTGAGAACCACCTCCTTTTTTGAAGTGTGTTGAAACGACAATGAAGATAATTTACTAGAGAAATTTATCTGTTTCATATAAGATAGGATAAGAAAGGTATAAAGGTAACTATATCTATAAGCGTAGTTCAAGCTTTGTTGGCCAACAAAACCGAATGCATATAAAAGTCCGCATTTATAAAGATTTCAAAGAGATTCAAACGAACGCAATTTATAGACGAATGCGTTTTCAGATTCTCATTTCGATGAGCATTTCGTTCGCTTGATTCAATTGGAACGAGGTAATATTTCTATCCTTTGTAGGGATAAAAAGGTAGTACTATTATTTCAAAATCGTTTGATTTGTTACTGTCATCTCTAGCAATTCCGTATATTTTTTCTCGTTTTACATATATATATAACGTCTATACGTTAGAAATTAGGCATAATCCTGAAAAATTAAATTATAAAAATACGCTTGTTTGTTGCAAATTACGTATAAATGCAAATAAGTAATGAAAACTTTTAAAGCTTCCTAAAGTTGTCAGCTTTTTTAGAATATTACACAGAATACTATATAATTATAAATAAACGTTTTTAGGGTTCCGTACCTCAATAGGTAAAAAAGGTACCCTTATAAGATCACTTTCTTGTCTGTATGTCTGTATGTCTGTATATCTGTATGTCTGTATGTCTGTATGTCTGTATGTCTGTATGTCTGTATGTCTGTATGTCTGTATGTCTGTAAGTCTGTATGTCTGTATGTCTGTATGTCTGTATGTCTGTATGTCTGTATGTCTGTATGTATGTATGTCTGTATGTCTGTATGTCTGTATGTCTGTATGTCTGTATGTCTGTATGTCTGTATGTCTGCATGTCTGCATGTCTGCATGTCTGCATGTCTGTATGTCTGTATGTCTGTATGTCTGTATATCTGTATGTCTGTATGTCTGTATGTCTGTATGTCTGTATGTCTGTATGTCTGTATGTCTGTATGTCTGTATGTCTGTATGTCTGTATGTCTGTATGTCTGTATGTCTGTATGTCTGTATGTCTGTATGTCTGTATGTCTGTATGTCTGTATGTCTGTATGTCTGTATGTCTGTATGTCTGTATGTCTGTATGTCTGTATGTCTGTATGTCTGTATGTCTGTATGTCTGTATGTCTGTCTGTCTGTCTGTCTGTTTGTCTGTCCGTGTGTCTGTCCGTGTGTCGCCACCTATTTTCTCAAAAACGGGTGGACCTAGCAAGTTGAAATGTATACCAGATACTGTAGACATCAGTATCTGGTAGTCCCTATTGAGTGTATAATAAAAAAAATAAAATTAAGGTCCTGAGTCAACATAGTCTTGTCTTGTAAAAAAAGTCTTAATCAATGTTATAAAGAGTATCAATGCCTTTGTATCAATGCCTAAAACAAAGTTGAGTTGCAATCCTAAACAAATATCAACATTTCAATTATTTGTATCTATACTTACTCTTCAATACTTATTCCGAACAAGCAAAGGGAATAGCAAAGCCGTAGAAGCACCCACATTAGCATGAAGTGGATGACATACACCCATAGGATTAATCCATATTAGTCATGCATCAAAGAGCTTCAAACGTTATGGTAGAATGGTAGTATACCATTAAACAGTACCTAAAATACATTTTTTTTTTCACGTCCAAGTTTATAGTGCTGATCCTCTGAAGCGGTTAAATAATCATCACCTATTCATAACAATAGATTTTTATATTAGTTCTAATTAAAATGCTAAATTGTTAAAGATTTATCCTAGCAAACGTCTTAATTTTAATAAGTGTAAGTTTGATCAGGCTAGAAACGAATTATCCCAATTGATTGATTGGCACTCCAAATATATCTTTTGATGACATTGAAATTGACATACAAACATTTTATGATACATTTTACATCATTTTAGATAATTTTGCCTGTATCTGTTGGTAACATGCCGCTGTATCTGTAATAAGTAGACGTCATCACTTACCATCCAGTGAGTCTGCGGCGTGCTTGTCCTGTTACGTTATATCATTAAAAAAATATAATGTATCAGTAACTCCAAATTAATAAAGTTGTAGTTATGTCTGTATTACAATGAAATATATAAACAAGCGTAATAAATAATGTATTATTCTATATGTTAGTTATGCTCTTAATATTATTTGCACAGTGGTCTATGGACAAATATAGACAAACACTGCGTTTTGTTTGATATTAGTTACTGCCTATATCTTCCTTACACCAAATCACCCCACACACAAAACAGAATGGTGCCCTCTCCTGAATCAAATCTCTAACAATGGCAGCCAAATTATAAAGCAATAGCTACGTTTGAGAGCTTCTTGACCTACATCTGTCAATTTTCAGTTATAATCTCAATGGCCAAGTGACGAAAATGAAATATATACTGTAATTGAATCCTCGATAGAGTTCAAAATAACTAAGCTGCTAATTTAGTTAGAGCTTGGTAGCATAAGTACATAATAATTTGTGGGGACTACTTTGTAGAGACTTATGAAAGACTATTATCAGAAGAAGGTGGTAAAAGACTTGCTTATTTGCAATAAGAAAATCTACCTATCTTGCTTTCTCGCTCTTTCTAGGAAATAAGGTACCCTCATATTACGTATGTTGTCCGTCTGACCGTCTGTCTGTCTATCTGTCCGTCTGTACGCCAAACAGACAGACGGACAACAAAGTGATCCTATAAGCTTTCCTTTTTTCCTTTTTTGAGAACGAAACCCTAAAAATATTAAATTCTTTTCAAATGTAATTTGTTTCAAAGAAAAAATGAAACTTGTATGTGGCAAGAATTAAACATCCATACAGTACATATTGTATTACAAAAATAATGCAATACGTATTTTTTAATTCTGTATTTAATTCTTTTGTAGGTAAATCACATAATTAGGAACATAATACAGTAGCAAGAAAATCATAGACTGCGATCACAATAATGACAATGCGATTCCATGACAATCTAACAAAGAATGACTTTCTTTGAGTTAACTAAATGAGCATGTATTGGTATAATATGATTGACAGCATCTACTTTACAACGCGAGATTTTAAATCGGCATCCAATAAGAACATTTCTGTCATAAAAACATCTGTTTATTAATGACAAGGAAGACCTTCCTAGTTCAGATCAAAAAGTGACCTAGTATTTATATAAGCTTTTGAATGTCCGTTTTTTTTATTATATTTCTCAACTACCGTTTTTTGTTCACTATCTCACCGGTTGTATGTATATTATTAAACCAATGCATAATTGGGTTAACAAATGCAATCCACTAATTTCGTCGTAACGTCACTTCGCACCATGGCTTAATTGGCAAAGCACCGGAACATGTTATTCCGGAGGTTGCGGGTTCAAGTCCCGTTGGTACGATGAAATTTTGGATTGTGTTTAATAATTTACAAAGATATTAAGTGTATAACACTTTAAAGAAACATAATATTTGATTTACGCAGTGCGACATCTCTCGTCGGATTTGAAAACTGTAATGATTTCTTCCGAATGATTAACTTACGTAATAAGTAGTCATAGATGGCGCCACCAATGCATAATTGGGTTAACAAATGCAATCCACTAATTTCGTCGTAACGTCACTTCGCACCATGGCTTAATTGGCAAAGCACCGGAACATGTTATTCCGGAGGTTGCGGGTTCAAGTCCCGTTGGTACGATGAAATTTTGGATTGTGTTTAATAATTTACAAAGATATTAAGTGTGTAACACTTTAAAGAAACATAATATTTGATTTACGCAGTGCGACATCTCTCGTCGGATTTGAAAACTGTAATGATTTCTTCCGAATGATTAACTTACGTAATAAGTAGTCATAGATGGCGCCACCAATGCATAATTGGGTTAACAAATGCAATCCACTAATTTCGTCGTAACGTCACTTCGCACCATGGCTTAATTGGCAAAGCACCAGAACATGTTATTCCGGAGGTTGCGGGTTCAAGTCCCGTTGGTACGATGAAATTTTGGATTGTGTTTAATAATTTACAAAGATATTAAGTGTGTAACACTTTAAAGAAACATAATATTTGGTTGTATGTATGTTTACCTGATGCTAAAGTGAAGATAAAATCGTAGCTGCTTGAGCACGCTGGCTTAAAATAAGATAAATTATTAACTACTACTACTACTACTACTATGTGCCACCAAAGCTACGCTTGCACAATCTCTATTGCTCCCTATCTTAGATTATGCAGATGTCAGCTATCTCGACCTTACTGAGGAGCAATTCAATAAACTTGAGCGTCTCCAAAATTTTGCTATTAGGTTCATATTTGGCTTACGCAAATATGACCACGTTTCCAACTTCCACCATAAGCTCAAGTGGCTCCCTATTCGTCTCCGCCGCAATACTCACATCCTTTCCCTTCTCTATACTATTCTCTTTAATCCCTCATCCCCGCGTTACCTTAAGGAACGCTTCAATTTCTTGTGCTCCAATCATTCCCTGGCGTTGAGGTCATCTGAAACTTTAGAGTTAGATATGCCAGCTCATTCGACAATCTTCTATGATTCTTCTTTCATTATACAGGCAATCCGTCTTTGGAATGACTTACCTGTTACAATTCGACACGCTCCCTCAATTTATACTTTTAAAGAAAAACTAAAAAAATTCTACTTAACACAAACCGGTATTGATGATTATTAAGCTATCTCATGTATTTCTTAAAACTGTTATATATTTGTATGTGTATGTATGTTTATATATTATGCATATTTATTTATATTTGTTTTGTTTGTATGTATGTAGATATATGTTATGAAATAAATATTTATGTTTATGACTTTGAAATAGATTTTTATTCATTTTATGATCTCAAAATTGTTAAATGTGCACCTTAGCCCTTTACATATTCGTACTGTCCACTCCGTCCTAAGGTTGTCTGGAAGAGATCGCTTTGAGCGATAAGACCGCCCATTGTACTATTGTATAATGTATTTTAATATGTTTATTATTTAATTTTGGTGTACAATAAAGAGTTATCATTCATTCATTCATTCATATGCGCCGGGGCTCCTCCTGCCTTAAGAAGTATCCTATAGCCTAATCTATAGTACTTGCTATCCCTAAACAAGGTTTCAACTTAATCAGTCCAGCCGTTTGATCGTGAAGAAGTGCCAAACAAATAAGCGAAATGACCTTCACATTCATAATATTGGTGTTGATTTTTCAATTTGAGTACCTACTTTGAAAAAAGCTTTAATCGTGATGTATAAAAATATTTCAACTAAACCATCGTATTTAAAGAATCAATCTAATTATTAAATAAATCTGATAGAACATCCAAACTGCTTAGTCCACAATGGCAAGCAAACATTTTGCGTGTACCAAGCAAAAGTTCTTATTCGAAATAGATTATGTCACTGATATCGGCTCAAAACTCTTCATATATCCTCTCATCGGCAGATCTAGTTATAAAATATACGGATATTACTTATTTTGCACTCTTCTACTTATTACTATAACTCAATTCATCATTGCCTTGATTGTTTCTAAGTTTGCTGACTTGTTCCAAATTATCAACATAGCTCCAAATTTAGGTGTCAGTTTCCTTATATTGGTAAAATATACAAAAATTCACACAAGTCAGAAGGTGTACCAAAAAATAGTGAATCGCTTTAAATATGATATTTGGGGATTTATAGAAAGGCAATCAGAGAAACAAACGGAAATTTTGGAGAGACACACAAAAATAATTAGACTTATGACTCGATTTGCTTATTACTACATGATTGTTTTAGTCACAATCATCATCTTGTTTCCGAAGATTTTTATGTACTTTAATAGTTATATATTAGACAATGATGTCATATATTTATATCCTTTCGATGGCTGGTACCCTTTTGACAAAGTTAAGTGGTATTACGTTGCATATGTCTGGGAGAGTGCTATGACTACTATAGTCATAATTCTTTTTGTATTCGCCAATATATTGCACATATTATTGACGAGGTGCATTTGTATGGAAATTGATATATTAGGCAATCGAATGGAAGACATTGTTAGGAAAGAAGATCTTGAAAATATAAAAAACAGACAATTGTTTACGCAAACTCATTACAGTATAAAAAACAAGTTGAAAATTGTTATAGAAAATCATCAATCTCTTTCCAAGTAAATATCATTTGAAAAAACAAAAACATAATTATTACAAAATTATTCAGTAGATAATTTATTAAGTACTATATTTTTCAATGTATTTTATTATTATATTTTATAGCAGTATAAGAATATATATCGTTTTGCAGTATGGTTGCAGAATTGGAAAAAGTGCTTGGTCCGTCTATGCTTTTGCTTTACATTTTTGGGTCTGTTTTCATCTGTCTTACAGCATTTACAGCAACGGTAAGATTCATTTTTTATTATACCATGCTGTTTCCAACATACATTGTATTGTTTAATACAGGAGTAACGTATAAGTACTCAAAGTTTAAAAATTAATTGAAGATAGCTTAGGATAGTTGCGCTATACGGTTCAGTTCTCCTGTGCCTTCAAATTAGACAATGAGGGAAACTGTCTTCCTCCATTTTCAGATAAGCACGATGCCATATATATAAGACCGTATCATCGCTCATCAACATCAGGTGAGATAGTGGTCAAGTCCTTATTTGTCAGATAATATAAATAAACTGGCCAAGTGCAAGTCGGACTCGCACTAGTAGGGTTCCGTACTACACTACAGTATGTTATAAGATCGAGCAAAAAATACCACTATAATTTTTCGCCAGCAAAAAATAATAATTAATAAACATTTTATTTCTTATAACGCCATCTAACGTCTAATAAAGGTATTAGGATCGACATTTCAATATAACGCCATCTATGGGACGTTTACCTAACTAAGCGTTCATAGATGGCGTGAAATGCCGAAAAAAACACGTTTCTTGTATGGAGACCCTCTATTATTTTTAACTTTATTCTGTTTTTAGTATTTGTTCTTATAGCGGCAACAGAAATACATCGTCTGTGAAAATTTCAACTGTCTAACTATCACAGTTCATGAGATACAGCCTGGTGACAGACGGACAGACAGACAGACAGACAGACAGACAGACGGACAGCGGAGTCTTAGTAATAGGGTCCCGTTTTACCCTTTTGGGTACGGAACCCTAAAAAGCACCACATTTAATCAAAATCAGTTCAGTAGACTGAATAAAAGTAGGTATATCTTTTTTATGAGAATCGTCTGTTACTCTTGATGAAACATTATTTAAATATAAAGGCTATGTATGTGTATATAAGCCTAAATTTAAAGTACAGCCTTAATTTATGTATAAATTTGTATTTTCATTAAAACGTTCAATAAATTGGTAACTTACATAATTTGTATCATTTTTTCACAGGTAGCTGAAAATATTTACATGAGTGTGAGATATTTTTCGTTTTTTTGCTCTTTGCTTGTTGAAGTATTGTTCCAATGTATGATTGGGCAATTTTTGATTAACTATGTAAGTTTTAATCAAAAACATATTTTTTGGATATCGGTATCCGCCTTCAGGATTGAACCATAACTTTTAAAATCAATCATATTGAAAATATTAAGAAAATATAAATGTACACAATAAAAATAAATATTGAAAATGGTGTTATGGGCAAACCGGAAAACGAATACTGATTTTCACTTCAGTAACAACGTTACCAGACAAATACTGTTTAATTATTTATATCTGTTTAAAATAACGGTAACGTTTAAAATAAAAATAACGATAATAAAAAAAAGGTTGTAAATTGAAGAATGTGTGTAAAGATGTCCAAAAAGCTGTATTTGAGAAGAAGAAAGCATGGCAAGACTGGTTAGCTTCAAAAGCCAACCTAAGAATGCAAAAAGGAACGACTGAAGATGTAAGCAAGGCAAAGGAAGAGTATAAAAGGTTAAAGAATGTAGCAAAAGAGGTTGTGGATAGAAAGAAAGATAACGATAGAGATGAATTTGATAGGAGGTTATCTGACGACTTCCAGACCAACATTAAGTTTTTCTGGAAGTCCATAAGGTCAGCCAGAGGAAATCTTAATACCTCGCAACTGGACAAAGTCAGAAATCAGGATGGCAGTATTGTGAGAGGAGAGGAATGCATTCTAAAGAGATGGGAGGAATATTTTGAAAGTTTATTTGAAAAGGAAGATATGCAAGTGCCAGTGACAACTGGTAACGCCAATGAAGATGGCGATGAAAGTAATATCAGCATGGAAGAGATAATGACAGCGTTGAAAAGTATAAAATCGGGTAAGGCTGCAGGGTATGACAGGATTTCGGTCGAGATGCTGAGGGCTGAACAAGGTGTGGTAGCGAGTCAGCTGTATCGCCTTTTTAACCTTTTCTGGAGGAACGGAATTGTTCCAGAAGACTGGTGCAAAGCCGTCATTGTGCCGCTATACAAAGGAAAGGGATCACAGCAAGACTGCAAAAACTATCGCGGCATTAGCTTACTCAGTGTCGTTGGAAAATTGTATGCAAAGGTACTGATTACAAGAGTGACGAATGAAACTGATAAGAAAATGTGGGATGTACAAGCGGGTTTCAGGAGAGAAATGGGATGCATGAATCAGGTCTTTTCTTTACGAAGCATAGCCGAAAAATGTTTGGCGAAACAGCAAAAGGTCTATTGCGCATTCGTAGACTTGGAAAAGGCCTATGACAGAGTGATGAGGAATGAATTGTGGTCAACATTGTCTATGTATGGGGTGGGCGGCAGTTTGATACGAGCACTAAAATTACTCTATGAGGGTTCCAGTGCTTGTGTCAGAATAAACGAAGCGTACACAGACTGGTTTAACATCGAAAAAGGTGTTAGACAGGGATGTGTAGCATCGCCAGTGCTGTTCAACCTTTTTATAGACAATTGCTTGACAGATCTGAAAGAAAGTGTGTACGGATTAAGAATGAATGATTTAACCATCAAATGCCTCCTATACGCTGATGATCAGGTGATATTAGCATCATCGGAGGAGGAGTTGCAAAGAATGGTTAATATTATGCATGACGCCTTTAATAGCAAAGGGATGAAAGTGAATGTAAGCAAGACCAAAGTAATGGTTTTTGAAAGAGACGAAAGAATGACTGATTGTTATGTGACGATTGAAGGAGAAATAGTGGAACAAGTGAAAGAGTTTTTGTACCTGGGTTCTAAGTTTACGTTAGTAAGTTAAGTATGAAAGTGATATTGAGCGAAGAGTTTTGGCTGGAAACCAAGTGAGTGGGGCACTACATAACTTTATGAGAAGTCAGAACGTGTCTAAAAAAGCACGACTGGCTGTACATAGGGGAGTGTTGGTTCCCACACTCATGTATGGTAGTGAATGCTGGGTATGGCAGAAGAAATATGAAAGTAAAATTAATGCTGTAGAAATGAGAAGTTTGAGAAGTGTGATCGGAGTGACTCTGATGAATAAGTTGGAGAACAGCGTGATAAGGGAATGTTGTGGTGTGGTAGAAGATGTAGTAACAAAGATAGAGAAAGGGATTCTTAGATGGTTTGGACATCTAGAGAGGATGGTTGAAGAAAGATTGACGAAACAGATTTATTCGACGTGTGTGAATTGGCTAGTTGGTAGAGGCCGACCTAGGCGAACGTATCACGACAAATCGGAGACGTTTTAAAAAAAGGCCAAGTCAAAAGTACCTATAACCGGCGAGCATGTATGAAGACGCTCATGAAAGTGGAAGAAGCGAAGGAGGTATGTCAGGATCGTAGCATGTGGAAAGAAGTAGTCTCTGCCTACCCCAACGGGAAAAAGGCGTGATTGTATGTATGTATGTATAACGGTAACAACGCTGTAAAAAATACGTAACGTGAAATTTACACCACCCTTTCTCGCTGTATGTACGTTATCAAATCAAATTTTTTATTTGCAAGAATACAGTATAAATGTTTTTACTATATTTTGTAGATCAGTGTATTCAGCCTGCAGACAGGCGTGCGGATGTTTGTAGTAAAATGTAAAATATGAAATAATAAAAAAATAATGTCATAATAGATATTTATGATACTAGCGCGGTGCGGTAAGTTGGTTTTTACAAACGAGCAGTGGAATGTAAACCCTCGACTACGTCTCGGGTTTATCATAGCCATGAGTTTGTAAAAACCAGTATCCGCACGTGTGTCACGTTTTTTCAACACATTTGCGAGAAAATACTACAATTGGTTATAAAACAAACATAAATCAAATAATAAAAATGTCGAAACAATCTATATTCTATTATCTTATTATCTTTATATTTTATATATATATATCTATATTATTATCTATATATATCTATATTATTATCTATATTTATATTATATATTAGAATTAAAATCTAATATATAATATAAATATTCTTATTTATATGATTATGGCGCGAATTTGAAAATTAATCCAAATGGCACCACGTGTTCTAAAAATTACAACTATATCTTTTGTCTCGTTTACTCTTTCGTATTAAAGTGAGACAAACGTATGAAGCAAAAGCGCTTTCAAGAAAGTTCTAGCATTCAGCATATTTATTCTTGCAATATGAAACTCTTTGGTGGAATTTCTATGTACGTTTAACGGAAATTAAAAAAAAAAACACCGTAATGGATACGCACGGTGCCATACAACGGAGCGTGCGGTAATTAAGTTTTACCGCATGCTCCGTTGTATGATGCGAAATTTTTAACTTTCAAACAATGTAGGGAAAAGGGGGTAATGGGAGTCACTTAAGCGAAAATGCAAATAAAAAAATATTACAGAATAAAATCTTTATTGCAACTATATCACAACAAAATCTACTTAATTAGCTATCATTTGAGATCAATAGTAATCACTTTGGTAATCAACTATGGAAAATACAGAAGTTGAAAAAAAAAAAAACAGATTTGACTCTCATTGCACCGAGGTTAGGTTGTGGTCACCCTTTTCCCGCAACGGAAATGTTTACGTTAATATCAAATCGCCATGACAGAGAATGCGTTCAAAACCAACAAGCAATACCATAAAAAAATCTTGTTATGTGGAGATTTTGTGATTATGATGACCTCAAATTCATAATTAATAATTCATAATTCTTTTTACGATATTTAAATAACATAATAGCATACTAATTCATTATAATGGACAAAAACCTATATTTTTTCATAAACTCAAACATTTCATTTTACCGTAACTTTCCGTTAGAAGATGATGATTAGGTTTTAGAACGCAGCCTTGTAGTTGACTCGACACTAGACGTGATGTACAGTCCGGCAAGTATAACTTGGCGCGGCTGTGCGCCACTGTGCTTTTACTTTGTACTTTGATAACAGTTTCTCTTAAACCACTTTTAATTACTTTTGGCATTATGGAACTATTTTAATTTATCAGATTTATCAACAATAATGTCGCGGTAATCTCTCAATTAATAATATAATTAACTAATCTCTCGGAATTAGTACCAAAAACCACCACCGCCAAGTTATACTTGTCGGACTGTATTTTGCAATTCAGTATCAAACTTTTGATCATTCATTCTAGTGGCAGCGATCCACATTAGGTTTTAAAGAAAACGATCCAGTTAACACAATTGCCTCAGAATTGAATCGCTATTTAAAAGGTCATGGTAAGCCTCCTGATGTAAGTGACGATGCGGTTCACCATGTAGCATGGTTTCCTAGAAGATGTCTAATTCACTTGCGATTTGAAGACTCTAGGTTGTACCCATCGGGAAACATAGACGCGAGCAAAGAATTCTGTACCGTAAATCGCTTTGTGCGAGCAGATGTAATTGTAGCGTTGTGGGTAAGCTATCATAAATAGGGACTAGTAGAAGTAGTAGGAACTAGCTCTTAAACATTAAGAGGGAACGCGGGGTGCACTTTTTCATAGAACTGTATTCTTCCGTTACCTCCATGGAAAATGCTTCTAGACCAATTTTTTTTTTTCTACAAAATAAAAATTAAAATTAAAATAATCTAATAAATTAAAATTAAAAATTGGTTGGTCATAAAAAGCAAATGATAGGGGGGCGTAGCTACAGCAGACCTTGATTTTATGCAGAAACAAATTTAGCTCTACGAGCATTTTCCAGGGAGGAAACGGGGGATTTCATTTGTATGGAAAAGTGCACCCCGTGTTCTCTCTTAATATTGACGAAAAATCAAAATGTATTCCGACAGCTGTCTTTGATAGCTAGTTCCTATTCTAGGCCTAAAGTGCTATCATCCTCGCCCGTATAGTCACTTACAAACAGGTGCAATAGCGGTTTGCCAATTGTCAGGGACAACTCAAGAATATAGCACGTTAAACTTTACTACCTACTTGAGATTGTGTTTTTTTCTAGAGTGCAACGTTAGAACAATCGATATACTTTAGTGATTGGATTCATGCTGATAAAGAAACCAAACAGATGTTACTAATATTCTTGATTCGAGCACAAAGGCCCATGAAATTCAGCGCAAATGGATACTTGACTATGAATTTGGATACTTTTAGCGGAGTAAGATTTAGATTATTCATATAGGTACCTTAAAATTATCACCTTTTTTGTTATTCAGCTGTTATTTTTTATTTCAAAATTATTTGTTCAGCCGTGACTATGGAGCTCTTTTCTAGTTAATGAGGCTATGGCAACTTTCATAGGTCTAATCAATTCGTAACTCGGTATTCTGTTACTTCAATAATAATGCAAGATCATGGTAACCTTGACTTGGTGCTGGGGCATCTTCTTGAATCTGCAGAATAGTCACCTCCTCACGAACTAACAGCAGATATATCGTGTTAAGGCTCATTGGAATAGTCTCAATGAACAGATATATTGATCATTCAGGGTTGGTTTTAAATTTTGAATTTGGGTATTATTATAACAAAATCTGGTTAGTCAAAAATTTCTCCATTCCGGCACTCTGCGGCTCCTGTTTAATATTATCCCTCAGGCGTTCTGGTGTTGTTATCATCATCATCATCTTATGAATACCTTTTTAATAACAGTTTTAATATATATTCCAGGTTTGCAGTTTATCCTATCAATTCTTCAATTTACTACGCACAGCTTATTCTTAAGAAAGTTGTAAACAAATGTAAAACTTATTATTTGACATCTCTTCATTATTCTAATAAGACGAAATAATAAAACACTTTAAACCACATGCTAGTGTTTTATTTATTTTTAATCCTATATTTCTATCATAAGTATTTTAACTTACGTAAGATACTTTTCTTCGATCTATTTCCGTTAAAGCAGCGTTCGTGGAAACGTTTTTACATGACCGTTTTATTGTTGATTTAGGCTGCAAAATAGGTCTTAACGAATATATACCTATCATATATAAACCTATCATATATATACCTATCATATATAATATACCTATCATTTCAAAGGAATGATATTAAATACCGGTTTTTTCCAGTTTGAAAATCTATACTAGACATTAATCAGTCCACCTGTTTTCAAGTAATCGTGTAAAGAGAAATAGGGATTCATTTGTATTAACCGACTTCACAAAAGAGGAGGAGGTTCTCAATTCCTCTGTATGTTTTTTTTTGTGTGTATGTTATGCGATTACTCCGTCAATTTTGAACGGATTCAAATGATTCATTTTTTAATAGGTAGGGTACGTTTCCGAGGTGGTCTCATTTTAATTTTATCGAGATCTGATTAGTATATTCAGTGATATGGAGATAAATACCTCAAACATAGGAGAATGTACTGGTTTTAGAAGAAGAGTCCCAAGAAGATTATACACAATGGAGGTTGCTATTGCATATACTTTTGAAGACTAAATAAAGACCGGCAAAGTCGAGTTGGACTCGCCCACCGAGGCTTTCCGTACGTTGGTTAGTACCAATTAGGCTAGACCTCTAAATTGTATGGCGTTAACTATGTATGTATGGGGATACCCTTTAATTGTCACATTTTTTTTATTTTTTGGAATTTTTCCTTTATTTGTGCCAAAAGACCTTGCTTCTTGCCAAATTTCATGATTCTAGGTCAACGGGAAGTACCTTATAGGTTTTCGACCCAAAACCTATAGGGTACTTCCGGTTGACCTAGAATTGTCAATTTTGGTCAAAAGCAAGGTCTTACAGCACAAGTAAAGGAAAAATTCCGAAAATTAAAAATAAAATAAAATTAAGGTAAATTTTGGTACTCACAAGTTTTCGCGAAAATCTAAATTTGCCCATATCTTTTTATCGTGTTGACTCAGGACCTTGATTTTTATACACCTAATAGGGATTTTTGTATCTGTTATAAATTTCAACTTGCTAAGTCTACCCGTTTCTGAGAAAATCGGTGGTGACACACGGACAGACGGACAGACAGACGGACATACAGACCGACAGACAGACAGACGGACAAGAAAGTGATCTTATAAGGGTTCCTTTTTACTAAAAATATGACCTTGAATAATGTTTTTACATCTTTCTGCACGTTGATTTTGGTTTTTGACAGATATTCTTACGGTAACTGTGAGCGAGATAGAAACAAAGGTGGGGAGAATTAATTTGTCTTCACAGGAATGTTCTACCGGGCAAAGTCTTGTTAGGATGCAAAGTTAGTTAATATTTTTTGATATGACATGACGTTTGGCGAAGATGGCGGTCATATCAGTCCCGCGACACTGCATACATAATTAAATAACTCAGAATTATGAACGTATTATGTACCGACCAACACCGAAAAAAAAATTAGAAGCATAATACCACAGATTATATAATAGTTAATTCCTCTTAGGGGTGAAATTTGGAAAAAGCCTGAAACACTTATTAACTTATTTATTTAAAGAAATACTTGTGTGCAGTTTCAAATTTTAAAAAAAACTCTCATCTTGTTCCTCTTTACAAAAATTGAAACCCCGTTTCATCGCTTTACGGGGTGAATTTTGGAAAAGTACTAGAGATTCTTATAGTATTAGATTAGTATGGATAACTCCTTGTAAACCTTCAATGTTCTTATGAAACACATTATACTGTACTATAAAAATTATAATGCCTATTACTATTAATTTAGATAACAGGAAAATGAAATTTATTTCACTTTTATTAGATCACGAATAGACATTAAGTAAAAAAAATGTCACGAGAAAGTATTGATATTAATAATTTTTTTATGAGTTAATAAAAAACAAAATTATATGATTTTTGTGGTATAAATAAAGGAATGTTTTTCTTCAAACATCAGTCTGGTGACTCTAAGCACAATGGGACCAACACGGTTAATTTTCGGACTTCTAGTAATATTACCTTTGGGTATAATATGCCAGGATGTCGGTAAGTACCTACCTGTTTATTTTTACTTTGTTTTAAATTAAAGCTTTAGCATGCAGTCTGTCTGATCAAGTAGGCAGCTTTCCGGTTCATGTTCGATAAAAATAATGTTTTTTTAACTTCTTTATTAATTTTCTAATTTGCATTAATATGCCTGCCTAAGTAAAGTTTTATTGTCTAAAATTTAAAATTTCGGCCAAGTGTTAGTGCTAGGTTTCGCATAGTACATTTTCTAGCGGTTGCAGTGTCTAAGAAGACATGTTTTATCCTAATGTATGATCGTAGAAAACGAAATAACTGACTTCACATGCCACACTAGTCATTTTCAGTACCAAGTTTCATGTGTTTTATCTTCATATCTCTGCAGATACTCATTAGATCTTGATAAAAATACAATGGGACCAAACGGGATGCATATACTCTCAAACAAAAAAAGTAATTTTTTAATTTGCTGATGAAATGACGGCGTTCTGCTGTTACAAACATAAAAAAAACATGCAGGCAAATTAAGAACCTCCTCCTTTTTTTGTGGAGTCGGTTAAAAATTTGTTCAGCCGTTTTGAAGTCATCAGCTATTTTGTTAGTTGGGATCTGAGACGAATAATGGGTATTCTTTACTTTCAAACATATGTACTTAAAATTTGAAAGTAAAAAATGTAAAGTAATAATGTCGTTTTTGGATTTGTTTAAATCAGTATTTTTAATGTTATTGATTCTACATACAATGCAGTGGTGGCAACACGATGTGCTCATGCTACAGCCGGGATACCCACCACACTAGTACACTCTTAAATAAAATATGTGAATCCTCACTAACTAACAGCACAGATGACGTACTTAGTCTCAATGTACTTGGTGTCAGTCTCGATTGTAAGTATAATTCTTATTTTTTTGTTCTCGATAGAAAATCATAATAATGATATTTGTATTGTCAAGTCATCAACAATAAAAATCCCAACTGGTTCTGTCCACTGAAACTTTTAAGTTAGTATTGTCATGTGTCCGTTCCAATTTTTATAAAGATTTTTTATTGTGCAGGAAACTCGGTTGTACTTGGCTCAAGTAAGTATTTTCACAAACTTTTATTTTATGATTAACAACCTGATCCGACAGTCTCGACCGAATATAGAGATCAATTTGATTGAAAAATCACTACCTAAGTTTTCCAAGCACTTTTTCCAATGTGAAATTACTGGAAACATATTCTTTGGAAAATTTTATTTGGATTATCACGAACACAAATAGCTTCAAGCGGCGCTTTTGTTCTATTCTACTATTTTAGCTATCCTTGTGCAACGCCAATTGTCGATACGTATTTTAATAACCGCGAAAAGGTCAAAAATAATTGTAGATGTTTGAGGGCCTGGTGGCGTAATCGGGAGAACGGTTGGCTTTGATGCCGTGGTACCGAGTTCAAACCCCCCGTGCACCAATGGATTTTTCTACCGAAAAGTGTATGTGCGCTTCTCACAGTGGCCCTCCGGTGAAGGAAAACATCGTTAAGAAACCAACAACTCCCGCATGGTGGTAGAACACTATCTAGTATCCGCCTGGCCAGCTACCACCCTCAAGTTAAAAAATCTGTCGCCAAACATCTAATGTGTTTCGGCAGCTATCCTTGAGAGCCAGTTCCCATTCTAGGCCTAGCAAGCTTACCATCTTTGACCGCATCATCACTTACCAACAGGTGAGATAGTGGTCAAACGCTAGCCTATATAATACTAAAAAATATATTTTGAGAGTGACATTGGAAATAACTAAAATGGCGGATTTTTGCGCCATACTACATAGTTCTTTAATAATTTATCGGTTTATAAAAATAATGAGTTTTCTAAAAATATATACAACTTATAAGTTAAAATGAAATTTGGTATGAGAAATGCTAAAAAAGCAACAAAATATTCATTTTTCACAGAGTCAGGTTTTTTTTTTCAATAATTCACTTGTTTTAGCTAACGCAAAAAACGGCGTAGCAAATGCTGAAGGAGCGGCACTTGGTAATTCAGGTAACTTAACCCCCAATATTCTTACTGTTATGATAATGTTATGTTAAAATTACATGTTTATACACGTAGACGTGTATAAACATGTGTTCTTAGGCTTAGTTCAAGAAAATCCGTTTAGCAGTTTAGACTATGAGGTTTTTTTTTGATTATGACGTTTTGAAATCAACTTTTATAGATCTGATCAATTCAAAATCGGTATCCTCTTACTTCAATGATATTGAAAGAATATGGTTGCATTGAACTGATGCTGGGGCATCTCCTGGAATCTGCGAAATACTCCTCAACAAACTTACAGCAGTGATGTTGTGTTTGAGCTCATTGGAATGGTCTCAATGAACAGATTATACATAGATCTGTTAGGCGTAGTTTTACATTTTAAATTTAAGTATTATCTTAGTGAAACCAATAAATTAAATTCTTCATAAGATTTCCATACTGGCGGACCTTACTGAAAATCTATTAAGGAATAAACTCCAAAAAAACGTAATGGCAAACCTAAACTCGTATAGTAAGTTAAGTTAAGTTTAAAATCGTAAATATTATAAACATCTTGAGGGCCCGGTGGCGTAATCGGGAGAACGGTCGGCTTTGATGCCGTGGTATCGAGTTCAAACCGCCGTGCACCAATGGATTTTTCTATCGAAAAATTTATGTGCGCTTCTCACAGTGGCCCTCAAACATCGTTAAGAAACCAACAACCCCCGCATGGTGGTAGGACACTATCTAGTGTCCGCCTGGCCAGCTACCACCCTCGAGTTAGAAAATCTGTCACAAAACATCTAATGTGTTCCGGCAGCTATCCTTGAGAGCCAGTTCCCATTGTAGGCCTAGCGTGCTTACCATCTTCGACCGCATCATCACTTACCAACAAGTGAGATAGTGGTTAAACTCTAGCCTATAAAGCATTAAAAAAAAAAAAAACATAAACAGATATCACTTATTTTATACCTAAATATACATTTACATATTTAAACTAATTTGTTATTTCGCAGGAGATACAAGTTCTGTCGCATCCGGTGGATGTAAGTAAATGTCTATAACATTTTTAATGGTTTTTTTACATACAAGAAAAATAAGTGATGATCATATGACACTAAAAAAAAAAAAACATACAGACGAATTGAGAACCTCCTCCTTTTTTGTGAAGTCGGTTAAAAATTGTAATAAATGTACCAAAATTGATAGCTACAAATAGTTTACAGTTACAGCAGTGACTTGCAATACCAAAGCATAAACGTGGTTATAAAATGCACGGCAATTCACGGGACAGATGCTATAAGCTATAATATTATAGAGTAGTCTGAAAGCCAGCCCAGCCTGCACCAGCGCACTGTTTATAAATCAAAATCAAAAATAATTTATTTCAGGTTCTGTACACCCATAAACACAATTTAGAGCACATTTCAAACATATAAGAGTAACGAGTTGTGCAAGTGTGGGAAAATCCGTTGCGGTCGAGGTGCGTGGCTGTGTGATTGTCGCACCGTTTGTGTGCTAATCCGTGAAATATTACTCATCGTGAAAAAGCTATTATTGACCGCCTTGTCATTTTTGGCGGCGGCTGATTGTGATCAAAATATAGGACTACATAATCTTGTAACAAAAAAAAAAATTACATGTTAATTTTGGTATAGTACGTAATATAGGATCAACTTTTAAATTACAGTCGTTTTGTTTCAGCGAGTTCAGGTGACGGTGCGTCGAATTCTGACGGTGCCGCAGGCGCGAACTCAGGTGATAAAAAAATCTATTTTATTATATTCTGCTGTGAGGTTATGGCGACAGATTTTTTCGGTTGCAAGTCAGGCGGATCATCGATATAATTTGCTCTTATCACCTGTGGAAACATGCTTAAACAATTCCTAATTAACTTTAAAAACATATCGAAACGATCAATTTTAAAACCAATTTCAATTTTGTTATTATGAGTTATTATGATTGATTTAGTCGTATAGGCTATTCATACAAATATGTGTATCAGCCAGCCAATTCATTGAATGTTGAATAAGATGATATAACACACTACGGCTGAATATTATTCATGCCGCTAGTTGAACGGCGCCGCTTAGTAAAAGTACTAGAATATTGATTAAGTTGCGAAGCTGCTGTTGACTGCAACTCTAAAATCTAAACTGTAAAATGCCCAAAGTTTTGGTCTAAATACTTTATTTGTTCACAGGAGATTCAAGTTCTGAGGTGGCTGGAGCATGTGAGTAGAAAATAGTTTCATGCATTTGTAAATCCATATTTTAGCATAAAAGGAATACTATGACAATTAATTTACGCTTTCCATCAAATCAAAACCAATATTATAAATGTGAAAGTCAGTTTGTTTTTTTGTTTGTTTCTTCTTCACGGTCAAACGGTTGGACCGATTCAAATAAAGTTTTGCAAAGGGATAGCGGTATTATAGCTTAGGTCATAGGATATTTTTTAAAGCAGGCGAAGCTGCGGGGTACCGCAAGTATTTATATAAATAAAGTGTACGTGTGAATTTATTTAACAAAAAGCAATTTTATTCATCTAGCAAACGCCAAAAATGGTGAAGCTGACAGTGTTGGCGCTGGTACTTCAAAATCAGGTAAGATTATGTAACACACTAGTACATAAATGAGATAAAAGCTGTGGATATTACCAAACCACCAAATCCACCATCAACTAGGCTATTCTGTAAGCTAGTTTACGCATCTAGAATCAGAATATCTTATCTAAGGTCCAATGTTTTTTTTGTACGTATAGAGCATATTATGCATAAATGTATTACATCAGTTGTTGCGTCGAATATGAATTGATATCTTCAACATTAATCGTCATATTTGAACCCATTTACACAAAACTTTAACAAATTATACTTCTAATCCTTTCTCTTGAATCACTTTGCCATTTGGTGAAATCCGCATGAAAATTAATTGAATGTTGAATAAGACGCTACGGCTGAATATTGTTCATGCCGCTTGTTGAACGCCGCCGTTTAGTAAAAGTACTAGGCTGTTGACTAAGCTGCGAAGCTGCTGTTGACTGCAACTATAAAATCTAAACTGTAAATGCCCAAAGTTTTAGTCTAAATACTTTATTTGTTCATAGGAGATTCAAGTTCTGACGTGGCTGGAGCATGTGAGTAGAAAATAGTTTCATACATTTATAAATACATATTTTAGCATAAAATAAATACTATGACAATTTGTTTACGCTTACTATCAAATTAAAACCAAAATTATAAATACTCGTAACAACAATATGTTTTTCGAGTGTATGTATGTATGTACGTAAGTATGTATGTATGTATATTTATTTGGCACGCCCTACAGCCAAAACAGCTTGTCGTATTTTTATGTGAGTGGTGTCAATAGATTCATCTTAGTCGTGAGAGAGGGATGTAAGGGAGCACACATACCATCAAAGTGCTCCCAGCCAACCTCACCTGCCCGTGGTGCATCCTACTGACCGACGAACGGGGCTCTGGCGACTAACAAATGGCGGTATAACCATTTCAAATTATGGCGTAGCTATAAATACTACAGGACGGTGACGGGCAGCAGCGTCACCGGTGCGAGGAGCTACGCCTTTCAATTGCCAACACGCCTGCCCAGCGTGGCGATTAGGGCATATCCCTCCCAAGGGATACAACAAAAATGGAAGGTCCTAATATGCTGTGGCCCCCAGTTCCCGACCGCCCTGCTATTCCTACCACGGCGGCGGTCACGGTAACGGCAGGGC
Source organism: Cabera pusaria (assembly GCA_954871355.1). NCBI lineage: Eukaryota > Metazoa > Arthropoda > Insecta > Lepidoptera > Geometridae > Cabera > Cabera pusaria. The sequence goes on from OX940893.1 coordinate 9,746,191, forward strand.
AGGGGGTGCTAAGAATCCCCGGGCTACGGTAGGCCGCCAAAACAAACTGACCCTCGCAACCTATAAGGGACGCACGATTCGGCTAGATGAACATCTGGTGCAGCTGGAGGAGGAGCTGGGACACATAAGATGGCACATTCTGGTGTTATGTGAAGTCCGGAGACAGGGGGGAGGACACCATAACTCTAGAATCGGGCCATCTTATGTATTACAGAGAAGGAGACCAGCCATCCCTAGGAGGCGTCGGGTTTTTGGTCAACAAGGTTCTTAGTGACAACGTTGTAGAAATCTCCAGTGTGTCGACCAGGGTAACGTACTTCATAATTAAGTTAACCGAGAGGTACAACCTCAAGGTTATCCAGGTTTACGCACCGACCTCGACACACTTGGATGACGAGTTGGAGAGCATTTATGAAGACATCTCTAGAGCCTTAGAACATACTACATTTAAGGCTCACTACAACGTTGTCATGGGAGACTTCAACGCCAAAGTGGGAGTACAGACTTGCGGCGAATTGTCTATAGGACCACACGGGTTTGGGAGTAGGAATCACAGGGGGTAAATGCTCGTCAATTTCCTAGAAAAATAGAGGCTTTTCTTGATGAACTCGTTCTTCAAGAAACAGCCCCAAAGGAAGTGGACGTGGCAAAGCCCCGACACTGTGACTAAAAACGAGATTGACTTTATCATTACGGACAAACGGCGCATATTCAGAGACGTCTCAGTGATCACTAGGTTCAATACTGGAAGTGATCACCGACTTGTACGAGGCACTCTGGATATCGATTTCAAAGCTGAAAGATCCCGATTGATGAAGTCTACGCTCCGACCGAACCTACTCCAAACCATTGTTGGGTCCGAAACATTCCAATTAAAATTGGAAAATCGATTCGCTGCCTTGGAAACCACAGATGACGTAGACCAGAAACTCGAAGAAGTGGTGGAAATCCTCAGGGAAGAAGGGACGAAGTTTTGCAAGAGCAAACGTATTGGCAAAAAGTCCAAACTTTCGCCAGAAACACTTGGGCTAATGGAAGAGAGATGAACAGACCCATTGTCAGCTTTGTCAATTAACCAGGTGCGCAACAAAACCATTAAGAAGCTGGTGCGACGCGACCTCCGATCCTATAACACGCTCTTGATTAAAGGATCAATTAAGCAGAATCGGGGGTCGAAAGATTTCGTCCAGCCTCTAGGTAGAAGCCACCTCACAAAGCTGACAACGTCAACGGGGAACGTCGTCGCATCCAAGTCGGAGATTCTGTCAGAAGTTGAATACTTCTATGGCAAGCTCTACGCATCGCATGCTTCAAGGCCCGTTCCGATACTGAGGATTGTAGAGCCACTTCACAGAAGACCTGCCCGAAGTCAGCCGAGATGAGATCGTGATGGCCCTAAACAGCTCAAAAATGGAAAGGCCCCAGGTGAAGACGGAATCACAACGGAGCTTCTAAAAGCTGTAGGAGCCTCAGGTGTAAGCCAGCTGCAACAGCTTTTCAATTCTGTTCTCTTCACTGGGAGAACTCCACAGGCATGGAATAGGAGCACGGTGGGTTTGTTTTTCAAAAAAGGAGACAAAACGCTCTTGAAAAACTACCGCCCGATTTCGCTTCTGAGCCATGTCTATAAGCTGTTTTCAAGGATCATCACGAACCGTCTAGCGCGGAGACTCCATGAGTTCCAACCTCCGGAACAGGCTGGGGTTCAAAGCGGGTATGGCACCATAGACCACATCCACACAGTGCGGCAGATTGTACAGAAGACCGAAGAGTACAATCGGCCCCTGTGCTTAGCATTTGTGGACTATGAGAAGACCTTCGACTCAATCAAAACCTGGTCTGTTCTGGAGTCCTTGCAGCGTTGCCAAGTCGACTGGCGATATATCGAAGTGATGAGATGTCTGTATAATGCCGCAACGATGACTGTACAAGTACAGAACCAGCGTACTAAACATATCCACCTGCGTCGCGGAATACAGGGGGACGTCATATCCCCGAAACTGTTCACTAACGCCTTAGAGGATATGTTATAGACACTGGACTGGAAAGATTGTGGCATTAACATCAACGGAAAGTACATCTCTAACTTACGATTTGCAGATGACATCATCATTATGGCAGAGACGCTGCAGGACCTACAAAGAATGTAGAATAGCCTAGATGATTCTTCTCGTCGCATTGATCTACGGATGAATTTGGATAAAACCAAAGTCATGTACAACGAGCACGTTGGTCTGGAACCGATTGCCGTATTTGGAATCCCACTCGAAGTTGTCACTAAGTATGTTTACCTAGGGCAGACGCTCTAACTAGGCAAACACAACTTCGAGAAGGAAATTTAGAGAAGAATTCAGCCGGGCTGGGCAGCATTCGGAAAACTCCGTCAAGTCTCCTCGTCGCCTATACCGCAGTGTCTTAAGACAAAAGTTTTTAACCAATGCGTCCTACCTGTGATGACATACGGAGCCGAGACATGGACACTCACAGTTAGACTGTTCCACCAATTTGAAGTCGCTCAGTGAGCTATGGAGAGAGCTATGCTCGGTGTTTCTCTGCGAGATCGAATCCGGAACGAAGTAATTCGTCAGAGAACTAAAGTGATCGACATAGGTCAACGGATTAGCAAACTGAAGTGGAAAATGAAGTGGGCTGGTCATATCTGCAGTAGGACCGAAAATCGTTGGGGTAGACTGGTTCTAGAGTGGAGACCGCGAATCGGTTAACGTAGCGTAAGACGCCCTGTGACCAGGTGGAGCAAAGACATTCTCAAAGCGGTCGGCAGTGACTGGAAACAAAGAGCCAAAGATCGGGCTCAGTGGCGTGACTTGGGAGAGGCCTATGTCCTGCAGTGAACTGATACCGGCTGATTATGATGAGTGTGAGAGTGATACTAGGTACATCAAAATAAAAAAAAATATGCATGATTCGCGCCAAAAAGTATGTAATCTAAAAAAATAAATGTTTTTATAATACATTGAGTGTGGTATCAAAATATTTTTTAACAGTGATTACGAATATTATGTAACATAAATGTTTTATTGGAGTTTAAAATAGGATTTAGATTTTTATAAAACCAAAAAAACCGTATTGATTTTCAGACTGGTTACTCTTATTCACCCTCTTAGAAGTAAAGTAAACTGAAAAAGTTTAAAACACGCATTTACTTATCTATTTACAGAAGTACTTGTGTGGAGGTACTAATAATAAAAAAACATCTAATTTAGTTTCTTCATACTAATGTTGAACCCCCGGTTTGTTTTTTGTTTGTTTTTTTATTCAAAGCAATAAGTTATGTTTTTGTTATATTTAAAATAATTATTGTTGTTTGATCTATTTCGTGTTATTTGACATGAGTTAGTGCAGTTAAAGTTTAATTTGCCCATATACTGAATATATACTTTGACTTGACATGACTTGACTTGACTAAGCGCTGAGTTTAAGAAAGGTTCGGTTGTAATTACCATAAAGAATGGCTCACTGGTTTTCTTTATTATTCAGATGGTATTTTTAATATCAGACAAAAATAATGAAGAAAGCTGTACAAAAATAATAATAATAATATTATAAATAATGGTCTTTAGACGTCATAATAAGTTATAATATATTTTTCGTCAAAAACTACGGAATAGATTTTGAAGAAATTTAGTAAAATACTAATATTTAAGACTAGCGGATACCCGGCATGTACTACTACGCTAAAAACAAGAAATGTGACCGAATGTGCCTAATGCAATGCAAATTTTAGAGCACCAAAGTGATCTAAAACCATTTTCGCATTAGTGCCTTTCCAATGCAACCGGTTCGGGGCACATCGGTTGGATGGTTTTAAAGTATTTTACGGAGATAGGTAGAAACAATATAAAGCCAGCTTTTCACTATGGGATATAATGTTAATTACATCTTAAGCTATTGCTGTTCACACAATAAGATATATAGTTCAGCTTTGGTTGTCTATGGTTGCATACAAACACTGGCTAAATAGACTGATTGTGTGAGTAATAGTAAAAATAAAAAACAAAAAAAAACTAAGGGCGAGGCAGGAGGAGGCGCGGTGACCGGGGACGTGAGGTGAAATATTAAACATTCAAATATCGCTCAGTCGGTCAAAAAAATATTTATAGCTGCAGATGTAATATATATTATAGCATAGTGTAAACGGTCTCATGCAAAATGTATGACGTGCGATAAAAATTTAAATCACAAGATATAATATACATAATGTATATCCCATAGTTAAAACCTGGCTTTGAACACATATATAGATAGATTACCTAAACTCTGGGCAAAGATTATGAGATTACAGGATGTTGAACAAGGTTCCAAATATGGAATGGTCCGTAATAACGGACAACCTAATAACCAACCACGTCAATTTGTTTTAGCAAACGCAGGCGATGGACAAACAAGTTCAGGTGGAGATGCTGCCTCTGACTCAGGTAATCAAGTCAAACTATTGGACTAATATAAATTTCAAAGATGCCCATAAATTTATTCAAATTAAGTGATTTAGACCAGCATCTGTCACGGGAGAGTTAGTGCTACTTTCCTACGTCTGTGGGCTTAGATATTAATATTATACGTGATCCCTGGTTCGCCGAGTTTATGATGTTCTGTGCCAGCCGGTATGGAAGACGGGTCTTCCAAATACCCGACAGGTATGATTCTATCTTAAACATCGTATTAATTTTTTTTTAATCTTATAGGCTAGTGTTTCTCCACTATCTCAGCTGGTGGTAAGTGATGATGCGGTCAAAGATGGTAAGCACGCTAGGCCTAGAATGGGAACTGGCTCTCAAGGATAGCTGCCGGAACACATTAGATATTTGGTATCAGAGTTTCTAACTTTAGGCATAGATGATGTTGTCTTTATTCTATGCTTGAGGGTGGTAGCTGGTCAGGCGGACACTAGATAGTGTCATACCACCATGCTTAAGGTGAGATCATGGTCAGACGCTTGTCAGTCCGAGATAAAAAAGGAAAGTTTTCCTTTTTTCATATCGTACTAGCTGTACCCGGCGGCTTCACCCGCGATAAGAAGTATCCTATAGCTTAATTCTTTATACTGACTACCTGTACAACATTTCATGTCGGTCCAGCCGTTTGACCGTGAAGAACTTTCGTATGTATAATATTGGTGTTGATAGGCTAGCGTTTGACCATTATCTCGCCAGGTAGTAAGCGATGATGTAGTTGCATTATCCACCACACACAAATGAACACGCTAGGTCTTAAATAATCTGAATCTCAAGAGCTGGTGCCTCCGAAACACCGAAAGGTCATGGTCGCAGATTTTCTTCTTGGTATTGCTACTTCTTGGTAGCAAGTGAGGTATCGATATAATATGCTCTTTTCATCTGTAGAGTTAATTACAAGTTCTGGCAGTTCAGAGTTAGTTCTATTGTAGGCGGTCGTGATCACTTAAAATTCTATTTATCATCTTATACCTACTGTATTGTAGAATATTATAATTTTGGCATCGGAACTTCTTTGTATGATACTACGACACGTCGTAATTGAGCGAAGTGAGGCAGATAATAATATGTAAATTTCATTGAAAATTTTGTGACAGATTAAATACAGATTCACTTGAATGTAACATTTATAATTTCGATGTAATATGACGTTTATAGTTAATTTAATCAACAATTAACATTTTACAGGAGAAACAGACTCTAGCGGTTTAGATGGTAAGTTCATCATCATCATCATCATCATCATCTATCACTTATCCCACTAAAAGTGGGTTCTGTGCCACATGGCATCCTCTTCCATAGAAGTTATTTCTGTATCCACTACTTAAACATCCACATCTTCCAACACACCAGGAAATATGATGACCACACAGTCCATCCGCACTTTCTCCGGTCTTCCTCTTACTCTATAGCCGTCCGCTTTTATGTCCATCGTCTTTTTTGTGTGATGGTTTTTAAAGATGGGTTATACTAGGTAAATTTGGGACAAGGTGCGCCTAATCCTAGTCCTTCGAAATACGTGATCCAAATATCTGTTCCACCTAGTATTTAGTCAACAGGATGTATTGCATCATTTCGCTCTCACATACTAGAGTGCGAGTGAGAGAGTAGTATAGTATCATACTACCCTCCCACTCGCACTCGCACTGTTATTGCACCGTGTCTACGGCGTACGGCGGTACTATGCCAGTGAATATACGGCATAGATTCGAGAACATCGCGTCTCGTCTTAGTTAGTAGTCCGAGTTCGAATACTAGGTGATTGTCAAAAGTAGGAATAGGTGCCACCTAGTCTCGTAAAATATCTATTCTTCGGATCTGTTTTAGTAAATACGCCTCGGTTTTCCTTTTTAACCGACTAAAAAAAAGGAGGACATTTCTCAATTCGATAGTTTTTTTTAAATGTTTGTTCGTGGATAACTTCGTGGATAATCGATTTAGATTTTTTTTGTTGAAAGGAGATATCCCAAGTGTGGTACCTTGGTAATTTTATTGAGGTCTGATAAGTATCTTCAGAGATATGGAGATAAACACCTCAAAATTGGTCTGAAAATTGTGTGCGGCATTGAAGTCGGTTCTTTTTTAGTTTTTTAAACGGACTTATTTATTTTTTCATTAATTATGTCAACACCAGGCTAGCCTATTGCTTTTTAAGTTTCCCCTTACATACTCATACCGAATTTTCTTTGTTCTACATCCATCTTAACATTTTGTTTATCCGCCACATGCAATCTCTTCCCATTTTTCAATAAGCTATCGCCTCAAAATAAATATTATTGTTTAATTAATCATAATGAAACATAACAATTCGTCTCTCTCAAAAAAATAATTTAAAAAACGTTAATGAATAATGTTTAAATATTGATCAATCAACATTATGTATCAACGAAATATAATATATTAATCAACATTTACAGGAGAAACAGACTCTGGCGATAGTAGCGATTCAGATGGTAAGTTTCTTTGGCTGAAATTTTACAAGAAAATATACCTAAAAGAAAAAAAATCCGGCAGCACATAGTCCTTGAGAGTCAGAGTATTTATAGATCACAGAATACTTTTTAACGCGGGTCGCATCTAGTAACCGATAAGATTTTTATAGTCAGATTTGCTAGCCCTATTTTTTAGTGTTCCGCACCTCAAAAGGAAAAAAGGAACCCTCAAAATAAACATTATTGTTTTATTAATCATAATAAAACAAAACAACTCGTCTCTCTCAAAAAAATAATTTAAAAAACGTTAATGAATAATGTTTAAATATTAATCAATCAACATTATGTATCAACGAAATATAATATATTCATCAACATTTACAGGAGAAACAGACTCTGGCAATAGTAGTGATTCAGATGGTAAGTTTCATTGGATAATTTTACAAGAAAATATATCTACAAGAAAAAAAATCCGGCAGCACATAGTCCTTGAGAATCAGAGTATTTATAGATCACAAAATACTTTTCAACGCGGGTCGCATCTAGTAACCAATAAGCTGTTTATAGCCAGATTTGCTAACCCTATTTTTTAGGATTCCGCACCTTAAAAGGAAAAAAGTAACCCTTGTAGGATCACTTTGTTGCCCGTCTATTAAGACTCTTTTTCTTAGGACCGCGTAAAGATATCAAATTGAAATTTATATGAAATACTTAAATCTACGGAGTCTTTCAACTGTGAAAAAAATAAGCTTGCAAGTCAAGTGACTTGATTTTTGAAAACCTATAGGGTTTAGATTAGGGCATTAACAGTGCTCAGGCATCGGTCTAGGGATCGAACTGCAAAGTTATGTTTGTTTTGACAAGTTTGTACGGAAGTCTTGGTGCGCGAGTCTAATTCGCACTTTTCTGGTTTTTCTATTCTAATTCTAATCTCTAATATTATAATGAGAGAACATTTGTATTTTTGTATGTTTGTAATGATTTGGCTCAAAAACTACTCCACTGATTTAAAAAATTCTTTCACTAATATATAGAATGGACTTTCGAAATGAAAACAGGCTATATATTATCCCGTTTAAATCAAAGGTACATTCGTGGAGACCTAATTTGCAACCTAAGTCGACAAAAAAACGGTCGAAAAAACACGTTTCTTACGAACGCTGCTCAATTGAAAATAGATAGAAGAATATTTTCTATGGAAGAATTGTACAACTTAATAAGACCTACAAAAAAGTCCGCGACAGCATATGTCTATATCTTAAAGTTGACTCACAGTAACCATTTTAATCTTTAATTTTTTGTTAAAAAATATTACATAATTTCCAAGGCTATTTTCAAGTATATTGTATTAATCCTTATTCAAATAATTACATTAATTAGCTTGGCCACATATTATAGATTAAAATTGTCCTTAACAGCATATAATTCAAATGAAAACTCTAGAAGATATCACGGATTTCACATACACGCATCGCAAAATTAATAAAATACTTGCAGTGAAACCACAAATTAGGTCATAGTTACTGCGAAAATATTATTATAAGCTTAGCTATTCTGTAGATCCCCACCGATTACAATCAATTTGAAGTCAATATAGTATTAATATGATCTATTGTATAAAATAATATTGATTTACTTATAGATATAATAATATAATATTTTAAACCACCCCGACTGATCTATGTATAATCTTTTTATTAAAAGCATTCCAATGACTCTAAACACGACATTTTGTATGCATAAATGTTCCATCCGTGCGAAGCCGGGGCGGGCTGCTAGTATTTTATATTTTATAAGCTCGCGTTTGACCACTATCTCGCCTGGTGGTAAGTAAACGATGATGTGGTCGAATCACAGAAATAGAAATAATTATTCCTGTTTCTGTGGATCGAATATGGTAAACACGATAGGCCTAGAATACTCTGTCTGACTCTCAATGTCTGTGTGCTGCCTTATCACCGTAACTGTGGCGGCAGATACTCTTTGATATTGGTAAAAGTACTTTTTGGCAGCAAATCAGGCGGAACATCGATATAATAAGCTCCTGCCACTTTGTTTTAAAGCTTTGCAGCAGCTAGATCAGCAGAAATATGGTGTCTCATAATGCACAAATCGTCTTGGAGGCTAGTAGGCTACTCAGTATCGTATAAGTTACTGGGTGGCCGGACCATGCCTATGAGCAATCACCGACGGGTAATATATATTGTATGTAGATACCCGTCGGTAGGTATTGCTCATGTATATATGTATGGCATAGGCAAATACCCGTATGTATTAATTATTGCATGGTTTGGCGCGACTCTCGAACGCCAATAAAGTACAATTAAAAAAAACAAAAAACAATTACAAGAACGATAGCAAAATATATCAATATTTGACAAGTTTTTACAGATTTTTTAAAATATTCATTTGATTTTTTAAGAATTGCAAGTACGAGTAGATGCGCAAACCCATGTTTATACTAATTCTAACTTCAATAATGAATATCAATATTTTAGTTCTATTTGTGGTTTTTTCGTCTTATTACAGATTTTGTAACCACTTCAGTCAGTTCGTTTAGTTCTTCAAGCGCATCGAGTTGTAAGTTTGGATAATATTACTAAAATTGTACAGTTTTTATAGATATACCAGTATGAAAATGTAAAGTATTTGACGAACATAATGCCGAAGGTACGACAAAGGGTAGTCCTTCCGCTACCATATTATAGCTATTAATTCCAAATGCATATTGTCTGAACTTTCATTTATAATTCTACGGGTATGTTACTTATTTGTGTCGAAATCACAGTTTGAAACTTTCTGTTTCAGCTGGTGGTCCTTCTTCTAGTTCAGACGCTGGTATGTACCTAAATTACTCTTTACATTTAGATAGTTCTTATCCGTTAGTTAGTGACGCTGTTGTCGAGAGCTAGATTTTTATTTTATTTTGTTATATGTATTTTTTTTACAAAAAATGAACATGACATTTTTAGTCTCCCAGCACCACTAAACATATTTGAGTTCTTTGGCAGAACGTCTACTAGCCCGCTAGTAAAATTTATAAAGTTATTAACATGATATGTTTATGTTAAAATTCCTTACGCTTGCAGAAAATGATAAACGCTAATGAAACAAAAATACGCCAGCTAAGATGGGTTGATAGCCACATTCCTCGGATTGCACTAATGTGGCTATTTAGTTGCTATCTATAGTTGCGATTAGTACAGGATTGCTTTAAGTAAATAAGTATTAGCGGACCAATAGTGCGTGTACTGTTAATTATTCTGTGCCAATATGTAGAATCCGCTATCTATGAAGTGAATGGAAACAATTTACTGATAATGATAAGTAATATATCATATCGTTGTTTATAGGCTCAGCAGCAAGCGGCAACGGTGGAGACATCGGGTCTGCAACTTCACAGGGCACAAGTACATATTGCCTACAAATAATAACAAAATACGTGAACCATTTTTCATCATTGTTACACCAAACTAAACAGACACCTTCAGGTCTCGTCACACAGCGAGCGGGGCGGGACATGACGGGACGGCGACGGGACGGCGACGCGACGCCGACTTGGCGGCAGTGGTCACACTGCGTGCGCGATCACGTCCCGTCCTGGCGCGTCCCGTCACGCCGAGCGTGAGGCAACAAGCTGGATTTACTCTCGTCCTATAGATTCCCAAAGCGCAATTTTAAGTACAGTGTTTTTATACTCCTTGTGACCCAAATCGTACAAACATACCATGAGCACGAACGCATTCTATTAATTTTTCTTCATCCATATTTGTGTAAAAATACAAAAGCCCCGTCCCGCCCGACGCGACGTGTTCATGTCCCGCCGGCAGTGTGACCTCTCTATACGTAAACCATACATTACAAATCGAAACGACGCGCCCGCAGCCCGCCACGCCGCGCTCGCGCCCCGCCCCGTCGCGTTTGAGTTGTATTCCCGCTCGGCGCCGCGGTAGCGTGGCGCGACGGGACCGGGCGGGACGGCTCTGTGTGGCGTCTTCAGTATTATCTATTACATTACAACTGCTCGGCGTCGCGTCGCCGTCCCGTCCCGTCCCGCTCCGCTCGCTGTGTGACGAGACCTTTATAGTTGGAACTGCGACAACGGTTTTATTTAGCTTGCCCTGTTTATTTGGGTTTTTAGTCATTTAAATGTTACTATCTTCCTGTGAACAGATTGATCTGATAATTATTTAGTGCGCACGCCTTTAGTTCTGATGAGAATACAGTTCTCAAATACAATTTAATTCAATCTGTATTATTGTAACTCCAAGATGGCCACCGCTACAAAATAACGGATTACATTTTTTTTTCACAACTACCTCAATATGGTCACATGAGTAAAGACATTCTATATTCATGTGATATGGCTCGGAACAATGACTATGATATGGTTATTGAACTAAAGGGCTTGACAAGTAGAAAAAAGTCCACTTAAAAAGAAAATGAATATCCAATATGGCCGCCAACAAAATAGTAGGTTACATATTATAATTTTTCATAACCCCTTCAATATGGGTATCAAATGAAAGGGCTTGACTAGTACGCTATTACAAATTTCAATCAATAAAATAAAAAACCTAAAACTTGAAATAAATTAAGTATTTTGTTTTACATTCAACGGTTTTGTACTGAAAGCTTAAAAATAATTCAGTAGATCCTAGGTACCAATCACACTACTCTCCTCGTAAATCTAGGGCATTAATCGAACCAAAAAATTACGAACCTAGGAACCCTTAATGAGACTTCGCTGTTCATCCCTCCGTCCGTCTGTCCGAATTTTACAGTGCAAATTTTGCTCAATCGGAACAGGTTATTGTAGACCAGACTAGAACTTGGCTATGGTCGTTCTTGTCGCTAAGTGATGATGCGGTTTAAAATTAAGTAAAGTAGTAGTAAAATGCAAGTGAGACACCACGTTGGCTACCTATTCGAGTTTTTTTTTATCAGTCTGCAGTCAACCTTCTAGGCAAGTATGCTATATGTACCCTCGATTACATCAGTTTCGATCAGTGCCCTTAATACGAGTTTTCATACCAAACTCGATATCGTATATCGAACAAATTTTGTATGAAAAACAGTACAGCGCATCTAGTGGTTTCTACAGTTTACTAAATTTAGACCAAGGTAGCCAGAATAAGCTGAAAACTATGTGAGATCTGTCAAAAGCGTTTGCAATGAAAACTAGTACTGAGGGTACAGGTAAGAAAGTAGTCAAATGCTTGTATATCTATATATATAAAAGAAAGTCGTGTTAGTTACACTATTTATAACTCAAGAACGGCTTTACCGATATGGCTAAAAATTGGTGAGGAGGTAGGTTAGAGCCAGGAGACGGACATAGGATACTATTTATTTTGGTGTTTTTTTTTTTTTGTGAATGTATGCGTGTGTAGGGAAACAGCACAATGTTGAAAAACATGATATTTGCATTCTCACAAAAATTCCACTGAAAATCTTCAGTAAACGCCTCATCTTTACTGAAGGTATGACTTAGACTAGAAGAATAGAATGACTTAGATTTGAAAACTGTAATGATTTCTTCCGAATGATTAACTTACGTAATAAGTAGTCATAGATGGCGCCACCAATGCATAATTGGGTTAACAAATGCAATCCACTAATTTCGTCGTAACGTCACTTCGCACCATGGCTTAATTGGCAAAGCACCGGAACATGTTATTCCGGAGGTTGCGGGTTCAAGTCCCGTTGGTACGATGAAATTTTGGATTGTGTTTAACAATTTACAAAGATATTAAGTGTGTAACACTTTAAAGAAACATAATAATAACATTGTTTCATCGCATCATGTCTTGGTGACACGCGGTTGAGGTACTTGATTGTTGTATTTTTATTCTATTTCTGTATTGCCACAACTTTATTAATTACTTGATAATCAAAGTGCCACAATATATTACTGAACTTAATATCTCTTTTGTATTCATTGTATTACGTTCATAAAAGCCTAAATTAAGTTAATCTAAAAGGTAACAGGAGATTCGTTGTCTGTTAGGTGGTACGAAGTTCGCCGGGCCAGCTAGTTAATAATAAAGAAAACAAACGTAAAAGTTATATTATAATATCAATGCTGAAACTACTAAATGGGGAAGATGAGTGTAATTTTTTTTATTGTCTCAAAAAATGAAGCTAAAAATTAGAAAAATATCAGTGAAAGAATTTTAGCGATATCTCAAAAACTGTATTTTTAGCAATTTTTTAAAGTTCTTAAATCCAGAGCTGACTAGACCGCTCGACGTGTGACGTCACATCGCTCTATTGCTCAGCCGCGCGTACTATCGTATGCAGTGTTTTTGCTATATTCGTGGTATTTTCGTAGTTATTCTGTGAATATGGGAAAAAAATACGACGCAGTAGATAATATATACGTAGTCCGGTCCAGTCCGGCGATGTGACGTCACAGCCATTTCTCGGGCGGCGGAAAAAGATTTCGGGAGCCGCGAATTTGTTTATTTAATAAAAATATCAGTTTTAATGATATCTACTTGATTTTTTCGCAGTTGTTATTAAAATTAGCTATAGTTTTTTTAAGACTAAGAAATTGCGATTTTTTTTTTATTTACATCTTCCCCAATATATCTTTTTAAAAGTGTTCACTTAATTAAAATAATATTTATTTTATTGTATTCAGCAATGTTTTGCACTCGAATTTTTTGCTTCACATGAATATTATTATTTTTGTTTTAAAAAAAGTTTTTATTTCGCAACTTATTTATGACGTAAAAAATTATAAATGGTTCTTCTAATTATGAAAAAACCATCAGGTACAGCAGCTGGTGGTGGCAGCAAATCCGGCTCAGGTACAAGTGGTAAGTTAAAGAAATAAACTTTAATATTTCTTATTGATACTTTATAATATAGAAATTCATTTTCTCACAAGTGATATAATAAGACCAAGTGCGCATCACGTTGCGGTGTGTTTATTCTACCGCACGCATATTTTGTGAAGAATGGAGTGTCATAGAACAGCACAGCAACTTTGTGCGCGCTAGACCTAATATAAGGCTGGGTTTGCCCAAACTTTAGCAGGTTTTAACAAATAATAAAGAGTAGGTACGTAATTCAAAGTAAAAACAAAATGTAATAAAAGTTCAATATTTTAATCTTAATGCTCAAAGATCAAATCTTGAATAGTAAAAATTGCCTGGATAGAAAATAATTACAAAAACACACTACATTTTTACTTCAGGCACGTTGTTAAGAATATTATTTAATTAAAATTATTTTACAGTGGTAGGACTCCTGCTAGTCCGCCTGGGGTGGTACCACCACTTTTCTAATTAATTTTCAGCCGTGAAATACGAATGTTTTTCGGTTAAAATGGCAAGGTGTCCAGTAAAATTATAGGGCATGTGAGACTCAACAACTTTGTGTCTCAAGGTAACAGGCGCAGTGCAGTGACATGTAAAATTCTGGCAGTCCTGAATTCTGCATGCCACTGTATCTGTAATAGGTAGACGTCATCGCTTACCATCAGGCGAGCGTCGTGCATGTCTTGTTACATTATATCTTAAAAAAAAATTAAAGAAGCATCATAATTATTAAAGATAATTTAATAATTATATTATTAATTTTTTCGTCCCATGCCAATGTTGATTTCGCGCCATACGAGTTGCTGTGGAACGCGGGTGACAGTGTTCTCTGTGGTCATATCGTATTTTTGCTACGCTGTGTCACTTTGCATTCGACAAGATTGTTAACTGCTATTTGGGATATAATTATTAAGATTGGTTCTTGAAAATACTTCCGGAAAATCTATGATTATAGTAGTGACTAGCTTTTGCCCACGACTTCGTCCGCGTAGAAGTCGAACATGGTTCTAATAGGATTTTTAATTGGTTTTTACGTTATTAATTTTGTTATAACATATACATTATAGTATTAAAATGTTTGAATTAAGGTTATATAAACATGAAAATAAAATAAAATGTTGTTATATGTATTTCATGAACGAAAGCTCGAAGCCTTTGCTCTGGTGAAAGTGACACGGGGGTATATTATCATTTTATAACGAAATCAAAATACTACACGTACCTACACTTACATTTCTTTGTAAACAATATTTTTTGTTTTTCCTTCGGGTGCCCAGGGTCACCAGGCTACTCGGTGTGCTTATTCTAGCTGAACCATGCCACAAACAACTGGCCGAAGCAGCTTTCTCTCAAGTCTACTCCCGCTACCTTAAGAGACCTTTACCTTTGTTTATGGTTTTGGCGAAGCAGAATTTGATAAGAAACTGCACTTTCTTGAATTCGAAGTGATTTAGGTAATTTAATTCGTAATTTAATGTTGTTAGGGGAATCCTAGGAATAAATACAGTCTCTCCTCGAGAACAACCTGTCAGTATAGTAGCCTCGATTACATTGCGATGCAAGTATTTTATATGTATAGATATTATTAATATTTGGGTAAATTTTACCTATAAGTTCTTCTACAGTGGAAACCTCTGTAGGGAGATTATATTATTATACATTTCCGGGAAATCACCATTTCCTATTTTAAACAACACGTCTGAGAACTGTCCGGCTGTAATGTCTCCTCTTAGATGGACTCTCATATTTGTGATAAGGCTCAGTTTTTCCACTGAAGTAACGTAGTAATTATAATATAATCTGTGACTGAAGGCCAAAATGATACCGCTTCACGCACACTTTAACCATATTATTATCTTTTCTATGCTTTAACTTCGTCCGCTCGCGTTCCTCTGGTCCAACGTACTCTTTAGGCACTACTGGTAAAGTCTGTCAAAAATCGCCTGCTAACAATACAGTAACTGCTCTCATTTGACACATTATTATTCCTAATATCTTGTAAAGATCTATAAAGGGCTTCGAAACCCTTTTTATGAGACGTAGTACTCATATTTACACAGCAATCGCTAATATTCGCTAAGTAGGTAATCTAAGAGGTTTCCAAAGAAATCAAGGTAAGGTCAATTTTTCATTTAAATATGCAAGAACAAATACATTTGAAATTTTCAAAATTTTGTCCAGTATTACATATATTTTTTATTTTTGTCAGTCCATATTTAAAAAGTTGCATTGCACCAAGATTTTTTAGGCTGGGTGCATAATAGTATGTACGCCCTCATAATTAGAAACCTCGCCCCCATAATTAGAAACCTCGCTCCCATAATTAGATTGTTTCAATTCATTCATTGCACCGCTTTTTCTATCACTTACTGCATCACATCTATTATGGAGCCGATCCCAAGCCCGAATAAAGAGGGAGGGCCTTGGGCGAAAGGGTTTGGCATTTTAATTAAGTCGTTGGTATGCCAGTTCTTTCATTCCTCCCCCCTAGGCTGCTCGTAGCCTATATGTTGGAGGGATGGAGAGGAAAATCATAAATCACCTCCGTCCACCTGACATATAAAAGTCGAGGGAGAGCAGGTCGGGCAACTGTTCTCACTATCGCTTATGCGCCCACTAACCAACTTTGCTTCACAGGTCCTTTAACCCTCTTTTTTGTATGATGAAAATGTCTATTAATGATAAAAGTCTGCCATGCGATCCGGCTAGCGCCCAGCGCCCTTCGGTTTCCGGGCCAAAGGGTGTGAAGTTGGCTACCGAAGGCGACGGCGGATTGGTGTCCTAGGATCCACCGGTTGCAGATGCTGAGGTCGCGTTGATAGAAGCTTTCTATCAGCGACAGCGGGAAGGCGTGCTCCAACTGCCCAGTCCGTCGACCCGAGCGCCGCCGGTCGTAACATGCATGGCCCACGCCGTCCCGCTGGGTGAGATCCCTGTACGTGTCCGGGATGGTACGCAAGCTCCAGCTTTTACGAGGCATCCCCAGGGATCCTTCACTAATGCGACTCCCGACAATGTGCATCGGTATCACACTGCAAAAGACGCGACCACCAGAATAACGGCTGCAACGCATGCAGAGGGCTGTTAGTAGTCCGACCCAACACCCATGCCGGCTCCCTCGAAAGGAAAAGGCAAAGGAAAAGGACGGAAGGGAGGTGCCAAATCTGCCACCAACGCACCCGGAACTCCTGTGGCTGCAAAAAAATGTAGATGACTCAAAAGGACGGAGCAACCCGAGGCGCAAAGCGACTGCGTAGTTCGGACTTTGTGTCTCTAACCAGCTGCGTGGCGGCGGATAAAAAGGTGTGCGTAGAGGACGGTGCCACCGCCACTGGCTTTGCGCCGAGAGTTGTGAAGCCCTCCGGCTCCGGGCAGGCCAGAACAGAACGCTCGTTTGCGGATGCGGTCAGGACACAAGTCATTGTGCTTGACCGCAACCGCATACCGATAAATGAGGACCAAATGATCCAGTTGCGATTGAAGGTAGAGAGGTAGATTCTGGACATTTTCATAAAGAGCGGTTACATCACTAATATGACGATGCCGCGTTTCTATCATGTGGCAAGGCGGAATAAGGTATGAACCCAAGGATGACTATTCGCTCTCCTGGCTCACCGACTTTGTGGGTCGGTTACATCCGCAATTAAAGAGCTCGGGTGTACTCATAGTCCTCCCTAAAAGCATGGTTCCCCGCATTTACACGGGAGTTATTTTCATTCCCGACTTCGGCCGAGATCAGGAGGAGGAGCTAGCGAGGAGGCCGGACCTTCTTATGAAGTTCCTTATTCAGCTGAATTAGGACGTGGGTGTAGAGAGGTGGCAGCTTTTTACCCATGAGATTAGACCAGGGGAGGAACGTTTAATAATTTACTAGTCGTAGGTATCCCCCCTGAAGATGTACAGTACCTGGAGCGTGAAAAATTTCGCCTGCACTATGGTGCGGGGTCGGTTTGCGTCAAGGTGAGAAATTATAAACTCTGAGGTGCCATGGCGTCGGCGCCGGGGGTCGCGGGCTCAAGCCATGCTGCACCGAGCAGCGAGCTTGGACTTGCGATCCCCGTCGTCGATATTGAGGATGACGTGGCATCTACCGATACCCTGGGCTGGATGACGGAGGAGTTGGAGGATCTGCTCCATGAACGTGGCGTTGGTGGGGACGATATTTCAGGTGACATCATGGGCCTCAATATCGTCTCTCCGGCGTTGTCGATGGAGATGGATAGGGCCGCTCGATAAAGACTACGTAAGACGACCGATCGCCCTACTACAAGACCACATAATTTAGTCTTTAGTAATTAAATATTAATAATGGATCAACAAACAAATACATTATATTATAAAAACGAACATGTTTACACCGGTACGGTGAAGATAAGTAGAGACAGTTTAGTAAATAGAAGCACAATTAACATGGTACAATCCAATATCCAATACAGCGGTTTTGCTGCCTTGCGAAGGAACCTGGAGGAGCAACCGAACACAATTGCACTGGTCCAGGAACCATACATAAGTCGAAGAATGGTGAGTGGTTTCAACGCATTACGAGGTAATGTTTTCTCTTCTCCCTAACAAACTAAACCTTTATCTATGTAACAAACATTTACAAAGCGTCTTTGGTGACACATTTGCGCACTGATGATGTAACAGTTGTGAAACTAAATACAGGTCTGCACGGAAACCTGAAAACCATCATACTGGTACATGGACATAGCGGCCAAAGCTCCGCCGTCAGTACTAGAAGAGCTATTACAATACTGCCAAGCGAATAATTTCGAATGTGTGTTAGGATGCTATGCAAACGCCCACTGCACTATCTGGGGCTGTTCAAATACAAATGAAAGAGATAAAGATCTACTGCATTTTTTCCCTAAGATACAACCTCAACCTGCTAAACCGAGGTTCTGAACCTACGTTCTTGACCTCTAAAGCTAGGACAATCATTGATGTCACCTTAGCGACCAGCGGTATCACCGACCTGATCATAGACTGGCACGTAGCTACTGACGAAATCTCCTGCTCAGATCATAGGAGAATAAGGTTTAGTTTGACAGTGGGAGAACACGAACCACGCAAATACCAAAAAACTATTAAAAAACCACCCAAATAAATATTGATGGGACACTATACAGATAATCACATGAAAAAGAATTAATGAATGTAGCAGAAGTGGACATAAGTTCACGACTGAA
Organism: Cabera pusaria; assembly: GCA_954871355.1. NCBI lineage: Eukaryota > Metazoa > Arthropoda > Insecta > Lepidoptera > Geometridae > Cabera > Cabera pusaria. The sequence goes on from OX940893.1 coordinate 9,765,111, forward strand.
ACCGCAAGATATGGAGGATACTCTAAATGAATTGACAAATGCTATAAGAATAGCTATAAAAAAGTTCGTCCGCTTAGAACAGAGACAAGCGGCGTAAAACACAAAAAAGACAAGTGGTAGAACAAAGAACCCACTAAGACTTGAGACAGGAAACAAGGCATCATTTTAACAGAGCCATGAACACAAATCACGATACCGAGTGGCAGGACTACAGAAAAACCAGACACAGGCTAAAAGTAAAAATAAACAAAAGCAAGAACAACTCTTGGAAATAATACAGTACTTCGATACAATCAGAGAGTGAGTAGCTAAACTAAAAAAAATCTTATCGAAAGATGCACATGTGAAATTAGGTTCACTTAAAAAGGCAGACGGCACCTACACGGTGTCGGTGCAGGAGCTATTTGAGCTTTTGCTTCAACACACTTCCCGGAATGTCGTATAAACGACGGCGACGGTGCATGGGACACTCAGAGATCTCATGAGCCTGATTCTGAAGACTGCGCTTTTGCCGACACTATAGTTACCAAAGAAGCACTTATCTGGGCTGTGAGTACTTTTAAACTTTATAAGTCTGCAGGGACAGATGAAATCTTCCCAGCCTTGATACAGTGGAGTCTGAAAAAGATAAAGTCCTAGATACTAGGTATATTCACAGGATGTTTAGCTTGGGAAGAGAGAAGTAATGAAGTCTGTCTCGATTTTAGTTATAGAATCAAGGCTTTGCCACGTCCACTTTTGCTCGGGCTGTTTCTTAAAGAAAGAATTCATAAAGTACAGCCCCTTCTCCAGAAAGTTGACGAGCATTTGCCCACTATGGTTTCTGCTTCCAATTCCATGTGGTCTTACTACCGATTAACCGCTTGTTTGTACTCCCACTTTGGCGTTTAGATCTCTCATGACAACGTAGAAGTGGGCCTTTTGAGTGGCCTTGGAAATATCCTCGTACATTTTTTCCACTTCATCATCCGAATGTGTCGAAGTCAGAGTGTACACTTGGATAACCTTAAGGTGAATAAGTAATGAATAAGCGTGTATTAACTGGTGTTAAACTGAACACCTCGTACAACGATCCTGCATGAAAATTTAAGTTTCGTGCGTTGCCTAGTATTTTTGAATATATCACCAAATCAGTCACCTGTATTTTGCATAAACAAATGATGAATTTCTTACTTTAGCTTCTCATTACAGGTTCAAGTTCGTCAGATGGCAAGAATGGGAGTGCCACATCTGGAGGAAGCAGTACGTAATGTTTATACAAAATAAATATTATTCGCAATGGGCTCGATTGAGTTCTATCTCAACAGATTTTAAGTGACGATGTCGTGCAAGATGTAGCGAGCTTGTTCAAAAGATACCTCCTACGTCGCGACTTGAAGATCCCCAGGTGGTACTTGTCGAGAAATACAGACTCAGGTAAGGCTTTCCAATCCTTGACAGTGCGCATGAAAAATGAAGGCGCAAATTTCTTCATGTGTATTGATAGAATGACCACCTTGTACCCCTTAAAAAAAATAAACTAAATATCACTAAAATTTATGATTTTCTGCATAAAAAAATTTTTTTTTCAGGTACAGCTGTGGGTGGTAAAAATGGCCCCAGTTCAGGCTCAGCATCTACAGGTAAAGATAATATTCACAGCTTTCATATGAACTTAACTGTCCATCCTTTTTTATTGGTTACATAAACATAAAATTACCAGATTCATTATAAGTAAGTTAACCAAATTTTAAAACATCCATGAATTGAACTCTAACGACTCCATCACATCGTTATAAATAATATCTGGCAAAAAAGGTTATTCATTTAAATTATTTAACAAGTATTATTTTGGACTAATGAGTCAGATTGTCGTTACTATACCACCGTATAAAATGAATGAATAAGCGTGTATGTATCATTAATAACAACAATTCAGAGTAAAAATTGATGTTATTTCTTAACTGGTGTTAAATCGAACATGTCGTACAACGATCACGCATGAAAATTTAAGTTTCGTGCGTTGTCTAGTAATTTTGAATATATCACCATATCAGTCTCCTGTATTTTGCATAAACAAATGATGAATTTCTTACTTAAGTTTCTCATTACAGGTTCAAGTTCGTCAGATGGCAAGAATGGGAGTGCCACATCTGGAGGAAGCAGTACGTAATTTTTATACAAAAAAAAATTATTCGCAATGGGCTAGCGATTGAGTTCTATCTCAACAGATTTTAAGTGACGATGTGGTGCAAGATGTAGCGAGCTTGTTTAACAGATACCCTCCTACTTCTCGACTTGAAGATACCCAGGTAGTACTTGTCGAGAAATACAGACTCAAGTAAGGCTTTCCAATCCTTGACAGTGCGCATGAAAAATTAAGGCGCAAATTGCTTTATGTGTATTGATAGAATGTCCACCATGTAACCTTTAAAAAAAAACTAAATCCAACTCAAATGTATGATTTTCTGATTAAAAAAATTTATTTTTCAGGTACAGCTGTGGGTGGTAAAAATGGCCCCAGTTCAGGCTCAGCATCTACAGGTAAAAATAATATTCGCAGCTTTTATATGAACCTAACTGTCCATCCTTTTTCATTGGTTACATAAACATAAAATTACCAGATTCATTATAAGTAAGTTAACCAAATTTTAAAACATCCATGAATTGAACTCTAACGACTCCATGACATCGTTGCAAATAATATCTGGCAAAAAAGTTATTCATTTGAAATATTTAACGAGTATACTTTTGGACTAATGAGTCAGATTGTCGTTACTATACCACCGTATAAAATGAATGAATAAGCGTGTATTAACTGGTGTTAAATCGAACACCTCGTATAACGATCCTGCACGAAAATTTAAGTTTCGTGCGTTGCCTAGTATTTTTGAATATATCACCAAATCAGTCACCTGTATTTTGCATAAACAAATGATGAATTTCTTACTTTAGCTTCTCATTACAGGTTCAAGTTCGTCAGATGGCAAGAATGGGAGTGCCACATCTGGAGGAAGCAGTACGTAATGTTTATACAAAATAAATATTATTCGCAATGGGCTCGATTGAGTTCTATCTCAACAGATTTTAAGTGACGATGTGGTGCAAGATGTAGCGAGCTTGTTCAAAAGATACCTCCTACGTCGCGACTTGAAGATCCCCAGGTGGTACTTGTCGAGAAATACAGACTCAGGTAAGGCTTTCCAATCCTTGACAGTGCGCATGAAAAATGAAGGCGCAAATTGCTTCATGTGTATTGATAGAATGACCACCTTGTATCCTATAAAAAAAATAAACTAAATATCACTAAAATTTATGATTTTCTGCATAAAAAATTTTTTTTTTCAGGTACAGCTGTGGGTGGTAAAAATGGCCCCAGTTCAGGCTCAGCATCTACAGGTAAAGATAATATTCACAGCTTTCATATGAACTTAACTGTCCATCCTTTTTTATTGGTTACATAAACATAAAATTACCCGATTCATTATAAGTAAGTTAACCAAATTTTAAAACATCCATGAATTGAACTCTAACGACTCCATCACATCGTTATAAATAATATCTGGCAAAAAAGGTTATTCATTTAAATTATTTAACAAGTATTATTTTGGACTAATGAGTCAGATTGTCGTTACTATACCACCGTATAAAATGAATGAATAAGCGTGTATGTATCATTAATAACAACAATTCAGAGTAAAAATTGATGTTATTTCTTAACTGGTGTTAAATCGAACATGTCGTACAACGATCACGCATGAAAATTTAAGTTTCGTGCGTTGCCTAGTAATTTTGAATATATCACCATATCAGTCTCCTGTATTTTGCATAAACAAATGATGAATTTCTTACTTAAGTTTCTCATTACAGGTTCAAGTTCGTCAGATGGCAAGAATGGGAGTGCCACATCTGGAGGAAGCAGTACGTAATTTTTATACAAAAAAAAATTATTCGCAATGGGCTAGCGATTGAGTTCTATCTCAACAGATTTTAAGTGACGATGTGGTGCAAGATGTAGCGAGCTTGTTTAACAGATACCCTCCTACTTCTCGACTTGAAGATACCAAGGTAGTACTTGTCGAGAAATACAGACTCAAGTAAGGCTTTCCAATCCTTGACAGTGCGCATGAAAAATTAAGGCGCAAATTGCTTTATGTGTATTGATAGAATGTCCACCATGTAACCTTTAAAAAAAAACTAAATCCAACTCAAATGTATGATTTTCTGATTAAAAAAATTTATTTTTCAGGTACAGCTGTGGGTGGTAAAAATGGCCCCAGTTCAGGCTCAGCATCTACAGGTAAAAATAATATTCGCAGCTTTTATATGAACCTAACTGTCCATCCTTTTTCATTGGTTACATAAACATAAAATTACCAGATTCATTATAAGTAAGTTAACCAAATTTTAAAACATCCATGAATTGAACTCTAACGACTCCATGACATCGTTGCAAATAATATCTGGCAAAAAAGTTATTCATTTGAAATATTTAACGAGTATAATTTTGGACTAATGAGTCAGATTGTCGTTACTATACCACCGTATAAAATGAATGAATAAGCGTGTATTAACTGGTGTTAAATCGAACACCTCGTATAACGATCCTGCACGAAAATTTAAGTTTCGTGCGTTGCCTAGTATTTTTGAATATATCACCATATCAGTCACCTGTATTTTGCATACACAAATGATGAATTTCTTACTTAAACTTCTCATTACAGGTTCAAGTTCGTCTGATGGCAAGAATGGGAGTGCCACATCTGGAGGAAGCAGTACGTAATAATTATACAAAAAAATATAATTCGCAATGGGCTAGCGATTGAGTTCTATCTCAACAGATTTTAAGTGACGATAAGGTGCAAGATGTAGCGAGCTTGTTCAAAAGACACCTTCCTACTTCTCGGCTTGAAAACTCCAGGTAGTACTTGTCGAGAAATACAGACTCAGGTAAGGCTTTCCAATCCTTGACAGTGCGCATGAAAAATGAAGGCGCAAATTTCTTCATGTGTATTGATAGAATGACCACCTTGTACCCTTTAAAAAAAATAAACTAAATATCACTAAAATTTATGATTTTCTGCATAAAAAAATTTTTTTTTCAGGTACAGCTGTGGGTGGTAAAAATGGCCCCAGTTCAGGCTCAGCATCTACAGGTAAAGATAATATTCACAGCTTTCATATGAACTTAACTGTCCATCCTTTTTTATTGGTTACATAAACATAAAATTACCAGATTCATTATAAGTAAGTTAACCAAATTTTAAAACATCCATGAATTGAACTCTAACGACTCCATCACATCGTTATAAATAATATCTGGCAAAAAAGGTTATTCATTTAAATTATTTAACAAGTATTATTTTGGACTAATAAGTCAGATTGTCGTTACTATACCACCGTATAAAATGAATGAATAAGCGTGTATGTATCATTAATAACAACAATTCAGAGTAAAAATTGATGTTATTTCTTAACTGGTGTTAAATCGAACATGTCGTACAACGATCACGCATGAAAATTTAAGTTTCGTGCGTTGCCTAGTAATTTTGAATATATCACCATATCAGTCTCCTGTATTTTGCATAAACAAATGATGAATTTCTTACTTAAGTTTCTCATTACAGGTTCAAGTTCGTCAGATGGCAAGAATGGGAGTGCCACATCTGGAGGAAGCAGTACGTAATTTTTATACAAAAAAAAATTATTCGCAATGGGCTAGCGATTGAGTTCTATCTCAACAGATTTTAAGTGACGATGTGGTGCAAGATGTAGCGAGCTTGTTTAACAGATACCCTCCTACTTCTCGACTTGAAGATACCCAGGTAGTACTTGTCGAGAAATACAGACTCAAGTAAGGCTTTCCAATCCTTGACAGTGCGCATGAAAAATTAAGGCGCAAATTGCTTTATGTGTATTGATAGAATGTCCACCATGTAACCTTTAAAAAAAACTAAATCCAACTCAAATGTATGATTTTCTGATTAAAAAAATTTATTTTTCAGGTACAGCTGTGGGTGGTAAAAATGGCCCCAGTTCAGGCTCAGCATCTACAGGTAAAAATAATATTCGCAGCTTTTATATGAACCTAACTGTCCATCCTTTTTCATTGGTTACATAAACATAAAATTACCAGATTCATTATAAGTAAGTTAACCAAATTTTAAAACATCCATGAATTGAACTCTAACGACTCCATGACATCGTTGCAAATAATATCTGGCAAAAAAGTTATTCATTTGAAATATTTAACGAGTATACTTTTGGACTAATGAGTCAGATTGTCGTTACTATACCACCGTATAAAATGAATGAATAAGCGTGTATTAACTGGTGTTAAATCGAACACCTCGTATAACGATCCTGCACGAAAATTTAAGTTTCGTGCGTTGCCTAGTATTTTTGAATATATCACCAAATCAGTCACCTGTATTTTGCATAAACAAATGATGAATTTCTTACTTTAGCTTCTCATTACAGGTTCAAGTTCGTCAGATGGCAAGAATGGGAGTGCCACATCTGGAGGAAGCAGTACGTAATGTTTATACAAAATAAATATTATTCGCAATGGGCTCGATTGAGTTCTATCTCAACAGATTTTAAGTGACGATGTCGTTCAAGATGTAGCGAGCTTGTTCAAAAGATACCTCCTACGTCGCGACTTGAAGATCCCCAGGTGGTACTTGTCGAGAAATACAGACTCAGGTAAGGCTTTCCAATCCTTGACAGTGCGCATGAAAAATGAAGGCGCAAATTGCTTCATGTGTATTGATAGAATGACCACCTTGTACCCTTTAAAAAAAATAAACTAAATATCACTAAAATTTATGATTTTCTGCATAAAAAAATTTTTTTTTCAGGTACAGCTGTGGGTGGTAAAAATGGCCCCAGTTCAGGCTCAGCATCTACAGGTAAAGATAATATTCACAGCTTTCATATGAACTTAACTGTCCATCCTTTTTTATTGGTTACATAAACATAAAATTACCCGATTCATTATAAGTAAGTTAACCAAATTTTAAAACATCCATGAATTGAACTCTAACGACTCCATCACATCGTTATAAATAATATCTGGCAAAAAAGGTTATTCATTTAAATTATTTAACAAGTATTATTTTGAACTAATGAGTCAGATTGTCGTTACTATACCACCGTATAAAATGAATGAATAAGCGTGTATGTATCATTAATAACAACAATTCAGAGTAAAAATTGATGTTATTTCTTAACTGGTGTTAAATCAAACATGTCGTACAACGATCACGCATGAAAATTTAAGTTTCCGTGCGTTGCCTAGTAATTTTGAATATATCACCATATCAGTCTCCTGTATTTTGCATAAACAAATGATGAATTTCTTACTTAAGTTTCTCATTACAGGTTCAAGTTCGTCAGATGGCAAGAATGGGAGTGCCACATCTGGAGGAAGCAGTACGTAATTTTTATACAAAAAAAAATTATTCGCAATGGGCTAGCGATTGAGTTCTATCTCAACAGATTTTAAGTGACGATGTGGTGCAAGATGTAGCGAGCTTGTTTAACAGATACCCTCCTACTTCTCGACTTGAAGATACCCAGGTAGTACTTGTCGAGAAATACAGACTCAAGTAAGGCTTTCCAATCCTTGACAGTGCGCATGAAAAATTAAGGCGCAAATTGCTTTATGTGTATTGATAGAATGTCCACCATGTAACCTTTAAAAAAAACTAAATCCAACTCAAATGTATGATTTTCTGATTAAAAAAATTTATTTTTCAGGTACAGCTGTGGGTGGTAAAAATGGCCCCAGTTCAGGCTCAGCATCTACAGGTAAAAATAATATTCGCAGCTTTTATATGAACCTAACTGTCCATCCTTTTTCATTGGTTACATAAACATAAAATTACCAGATTCATTATAAGTAAGTTAACCAAATTTTAAAACATCCATGAATTGAACTCTAACGACTCCATGACATCGTTGCAAATAATATCTGGCAAAAAAGTTATTCATTTGAAATATTTAACGAGTATAATTTTGGACTAATGAGTCAGATTGTCGTTACTATACCACCGTATAAAATGAATGAATAAGCGTGTATTAACTGGTGTTAAATCGAACACCTCGTATAACGATCCTGCACGAAAATTTAAGTTTCGTGCGTTGCCTAGTATTTTTGAATATATCACCATATCAGTCACCTGTATTTTGCATACACAAATGATGAATTTCTTACTTAAACTTCTCATTACAGGTTCAAGTTCGTCTGATGGCAAGAATGGGAGTGCCACATCTGGAGGAAGCAGTACGTAATAATTATACAAAAAAATATAATTCGCAATGGGCTAGCGATTGAGTTCTATCTCAACAGATTTTAAGTGACGATAAGGTGCAAGATGTAGCGAGCTTGTTCAAAAGACACCTTCCTACTTCTCGGCTTGAAAACTCCAGGTAGTACTTGTCGAGAAATACAGACTCAGGTAAGGCTTTCCAATCCTTGACAGTGCGCATGAAAAATGAAGGCGCAAATTGCTTCATATGTATTCATAGAATATCCACCATGTAACCTTTTAAAAAATAAACTAAATCCAAGTAAAATGTATGATTTTCTGCATAAAAAAAAATATATTTCAGGTACAGCTGTGGGTGGTAAAAATGGCCCCAGTTCAGGCTCAGCATCTACAGGTAAAGATAATATTCACAGCTTTTATATGAACCTAACTGTCCATCCTTTTTCATTGGTTACATAAACATAAAATTACCAGATTCATTATAAGTAGGGTTAACCAAATTTTAAAACATCCATGAATTGAACTCTAACGACTCTATTACATCGTTATAACTAATATCTTGCAAAAAAGGTTTTTCATTTGAAATATTTAAGGAGTATAATTTTGGACTAATTAGAAAGATTGTCTTTACTGTACCACCGTATTGAATTATTGAATATGCGCGTATGTATCATTCTTAACAACAATTCTGAGTAAAAATTGATATTACTTCTTAACTGGTGTTAAATCGAACACCTCGTTTAACGATCCTGCATGAAAATTTAAGTTTCGTGCGTTGCCTAGTATGTTTGAATATTTCACCATATCAGTTAACTGTATTTTGGATAAACAAATGATGAATTTTTAATTTAGCTTCTCATTACAGGTTCAAGTTCGTCAGATGGCAAGAATGGGAGTGCCACATCCGGAGGAAGCAGTACGTAATGTTTATACAAAAACTTATTATTCGCAATGGGCTAGCGATTGAGTTCTATCTCAACAGATTTTAAGTGACGACGTAGTGCAAGACGTAGCGAGCTTGTTCAAAAGATACCTCCTACGTCGCGACTTGAAGATCCCCAGGTGGTACTTGTCGAGAAATACACACTCAGGTAAGGCTTTTCAATCCCTGACTGTGCGCATGAAAAATAAAGGCGCAAATTGCTTTTTGTGTATAGATAGAATGTCCACCATATTAACATTTAAAAAAATAAACTTAATCCACTTAAAATGTATGATTTTCTGATTAAAATAATATATTTTTCAGGCACGGCTGTGGGTGGTAAAAATGGCCCCAGTTCAGGCTCAGCATCTACAGGTAAAGATAATATTCACAGCTCTCATATGAACCTAACTGTCCATCCTTAATCATTGGTTACAAAAACATAAAATTACCAGATTCATTATAAGTAAGTTAACCAAATTTTAAAACATCCATGAATTGAACTCTAACGACTCCATTACATCGTTATAACTAATATCTTGCAAAAAAGGTTTTTCATTTGAAATATTTAAGGAGTATAATTTTGGACTAATTAGAAAGATTGTCGTTACTATACCACCGTATTGAATTATTGAATACGCGTGTATGTATCATTCATAACAACAATTCTGAGTAAAAATTGATATTACATCTTAACTGGTGTTAAGTCGAACACCTCGTTTAACGATCCTGCATGAAAATTTAAGTTTCGTGCGTTGCCTAGTATGTTTGAATATTTCACCATATCAGTTAACTGTATTTTGGATAAACAAATGATGAATTTTTAATTTAGCTTCTCATTACAGGTTCAAGTTCGTCAGATGGCAAGAATGGGAGTGCCACATCTGGAGGAAGCAGTACGTAATTTTTTACAAAAAAATATTATTTGCAATGGGCTAGCGATTGAGTTCTATCTCAACAGATTTTAAGTGACGACGTGGTGCAAGATGTAGCGAGCTTGTTCAAAATATACCTCCTACGTCGCGACTTGAAGATCCCCAGGTGGTACTTGTCGAGAAATACACACTCAGGTAAGGCTTTTCAATCCCTGACTGTGCGCATGAAAAATGAAGGCGCAAATTGCTTTTTGTGTATAGATAGAATGTCCACCATATAAACATTTAAAAAAATAAACTTAATCCACTTAAAATGTATGATTTTCTGATTAAAAAATATATATTTTTCAGGTACAGCTGTGGGTGGTACAAATGGCCCCAGTTCAGGCTCAGCATCTACAGGTAAAGATAATATTCACAGCTTTCATATGAACCTAACTGTCCATCCTTTTTCATTGGTTACATAAACATAAAATTACCAGATTCATTATAAGTAAGTTAACCAAATTTTAAAACGTCCATGAATTAAACTCTAACGACTCCATCACATCGTTAAAAATAATATCTGGCAAAAAAGTTATTCATTTGAAATATTTAACGAGTATAATTTTGGACTACTGAGTCAGATTGTCGTTACTATACCACCGTATAAAATGAATGAATAAGCGTGTATTAACTGGTGTTAAATTGAACACCTCGTATAACGATCCTGCATGAAAATTTAAATGTCGTGCGTTGCCTAGTATGTTTGAATATTTCACCATATCAGTTAACTGTATTTTGGATAAACAAATGACGAATTTTTAATTTAGCTTCTCATTACAGGTTCAAGTTCGTCAGATGGCAAGAATGGGAGTGCCACATCTGGAGGAAGCAGTACGTAATAATTATACAAAAAAATATAATTCGCAATGGGCTAGCGATTGAGTTCTATCTCAACAGATTTTAAGTGACGATGTGGTGCAAGATGTAGCGAGCTTGTTCAAAAGATACCCTCCTACTTCTCGACTTGAAGATCCCCAGGTAGTACTTGTGGAGAAATACAGACTCAGGTAAGGCTTTCCAATCCTTGATAGTGCGCATGAAAAATGAAGGCGCAAATTGCTTCATGTGTATTCATAGAATATCCACCATGTAACCTTTTAAAAAATGAACTAAATCCAACTAAAATGTATGATTTTCTGTTTCAAAAAATATATTTTTCAGGTACAGCTGTGGGTGGTAAAAATGGCCCCAGTTCAGGCTCAGCATCTACAGGTAAAGATAATATTCACAGCTTTCATATGAACCTAACTGTCCATCCTTTTTCATTGGTTACATAAACATAAAATTACCAGATTCATTATAAGTAAGTTAACCAAATTTTAAAACATCCATGAATTAAACTGTAACGACTCCATCACATCGTTAAAAATAATATCTGGCAAAAAAGTTATTCATTTGAAATATTTAACGAGTATACTTTTGGACTAATGAGTCAGATTAACGTCACTTTACCACCGTATGAAATGAATGAATAAGCGTGTATTAACTGGTGTTAAATCGAGCACCTGGTATAACGATCCTGCATGAAAATTTAAGTTTCGTGCGTTGCCTAGTATTTTTGAATATATCACCATATCAGTCACCTGTATTTTGCATAAACAAATGATGAATTTTTTACTTAAGCTTCTCATTACAGGTTCAAGTTCGTCAGATGGCAAGAATGGGAGTGCCACATCTGGAGGAAGCAGTACGTAATGTTTATACAAAAAAATATTATTCGCAATGGGCTAGCGATTGAGTTCTATCTCAACAGATTTTAAGTGACGATGTGGTGCAAGATGTAGCGAGCTTGTTCAAAAGATACATCCTACGTCACGACTTGACGATCCCCAGGTGGTACTTGTCGAGATAAACAGACTCAGGTAAGGCTTTCCAATCCCTGACAGTGCGCATGAAAAATGAAGGCGCAAATTGCTTTATGTGTATTGATAGAATGTCCACCATGTAACCTTTTAAAAAAAAACTAAATCCAACTAAAATGTATGATTTTCTGATTAAAATAATATATTTTTCAGGCACGGCTGTGGGTGGTAAAAATGGCCCCAGTTCAGGCTCAGCATCTACAGGTAAAGATAATATTCACAGCTTTCATATGTACCTAACTATCCATCCTTTTTCATAGGTTACATAAACATAAAATTACCCGATTCATTATAAGTAAGTTAACCAAATTTTAAAACATCCATGAATTGAACTCTAACGACTCCATCACATCGTTGTAAATAATATCTGGCAAAAAAGGTTATTCATTTAAATTATTTAACAAATATAATTTTGGAATAATGAGTCAGATTGTCGTTACTATACCACCATATAAAATAATTGAATAAGCGTGTATGTATCATTCCTAACAACAATTCCGAGTTGAAATTAATATTCTTGCTTAACTGGTGTAAAATCGAACACCTCGTATAACGATCCTGCATGAAAATTTAAGTTTCGTGCGTTGCCTAGTATTTTTGAATATTTCACCATATCAGTCTCCTGTATTATGCATAAACAAATGATGAATTTCTTACTTAAGATTCTCATTACAGGTTCAAGTTCGTCAGATGGCAAGAATGGGAGTGCCACATCTGGAGGAAGCAGTACGTAATGTTTATACAAAATAAATATTGTTCGCAATGGGCTAGCGATTGAGTTCTATCTCAACAGATTTTAAGTGACGATGTGGTACAAGATGTAGCGAGCTTGTTAAAAAAATATCTCCTACGTCGCGACTTGAAGATCCCCAGGTGGTACTTGTCGAGATATACAGACTCAGGTAAGGCTTTACAATCCCTGACAGTGCGCATGAAAAATGAAGGCGCAAATTGCTTCATGTGTATTGATAGAATGACCACCTTGTAACCTTTTAAAATAAAAACCGGCCAAGTCGAGTTGAACTCGCCCACCGAGGCTTCCGTACCAACGTTGGTATGTACCAATTAAACTGACCTCTAAATTGTATCAGCGCTCATATTACTCAGAGGTCTACCTTAATTGGCTAAACTATGTATGTATGGTGCCCCATTAATTTTCAACTTTTTTTATATTTTGGTTTTTTTCCTTAATTTGTGCTGTAAGACCTTGCTTCTTGCCAAATTTCATGATTCTAGGTTAACAGGAAGTACCCTATAGGTTTTCGACTCAAAACCTATAGGGTACTTCCGGTTGACCTAGAATTGTCAATTTTGGTTAAAAGCAAGGTCTTACAGCACAAGTTAAGGAAAAATTCCCAAAAATAAAAAAAAGTTGGAAATTAAGGTACATTTTGTTACTAAGAAGTTTTCGCGAAAATCTAAATTTGGTTTATGGTTTATGTTTTATGACATTTATTTTCTCTAAAGATTACAAATCACTTAACAGAGAAAATACTAGAATTACTTAAAAATAGAGTGTACGAAACTTAAATAAAAAATATAGATTTTAATTACCTTACAAAAATATACGTATTAATAAATATGTAGTAGTTAGGTACTTAATGTATGATAAAACAAATAAATTTAAATACCTACAATTAAAAAAAAAAGTAAATGTAGGTTGTTTTAGAATAACCATTGGGATCTTTAACGAATAAGACAATTGTCATAGAAATCGGCGTCCATTACGTATCTCACTACTATATGGTTGTGTTTAGTTTCTATTGCCTTTGGCTATTATATTTAAATAGGATGTTAAATTTAGTTTTGTAAATGAATATTAATTAATCATTTATAATCATTCTGTATTATTGTAGAATATTGTATAATATATTGTAGTAATTTATAGTAGATAAATTATTTGATATGTTATGTATAATTATTTATTTATTGAATATGGATAGATTAGGCAAAAAAAATAAAAAAATATAGGATACAAATATGAGATTTACATGTTACAATGACTTTCTGTAACAAATACGTTGGAATATATATATATGAATCTATGAAGAAGAGAAAATATGTATATGTATATCGATTTTAATGTTTTTCGTGGTTTACATGACGTATACATGTATGATATATGTAAAATTATGTATGTTGGGATGTAGGTATGTGATTGTGAGAAAATGAGTCTTTTTTATGAATGGTTAAGTAGATTACGGTTTTAAAATATTGTAAAATTATTTTGAATACATTTTTAAAATTTCTTTTAAATTAGATAAAAGTCTTGATATTTCTGATATTTTCCGGTAATTTATTATACATTTGTGCACCCTCGTACATTTATTTCTTATACCGTAGTTTAGAGTACGTGGCGGTGATAGATAGATATTATTGGCACGTCTCGTAATTCGTGATTGTACTTGTGATTTTAGTTTGAACGATATTTGCGTATGATTTTTTTTAGTTAATATTTTTCGAATAAGTATACAGGTATTGAATCTATATATCTGCGATAAAGACATTAGGTCTGTTTTTTTATAGACAGTTTCTGTTGGGGTAAAGTAATCGTAATGAAATAAGAGTTTAATTATTTTGTTTTGAACTGTTTGTAAAGTTTTAATATTTGTTTTGGCTGCACAACCCCATACCTCAATTAAATAATCTAGTTGTGGTTTTACTATTGAGTTGTTAATAATATAACGAACCGACTTAGGAAAACAGCGGACAGTACCACGAAATGCAAACATTAGGGCTGACAGTTTTGACCGAACTTTTTCTATATGTGGTTTCCAGGACAGACTAGAGTCCAAAGATAGACCCAGATATTTTTTAGTATTGAATTTTGTTATTGGCTCATTGTTAATAACTAAGGGTTCATAGTGAGTTAAATTTTTAGTTTTTGCTTTGAAAATGATGTAGTTGGTTTAGGCTATGTTGAGAGTTAGCAAATTTGAATGAAACCAGATATAAAGACGATCTAGGTCTCTTTGAGCTCGACTAACTATGGTTTTGATATTGTTGCCGAAATAATACAAACATGTATCGTCCGCATATAAAGACACTTCACCATTTAGGCCCAGTTCGCTGATGCTGTTTATATAAGTTAAAAATAGCAAGGGTCCTCAAATTGATCCCTGCGGGACTCCGTAGGTGATGGTTTCTGGAGCACTTTGGACATTATCAATCTTTACAACTTGGTATCTATTAGTAAGATATGATTTGAGAATTTTGTATGCAGATCCTTTGATGCCAATTGAATATAGTTTGTATAAAAGGTTTTTGTGGCTGATGGTATCAAAGGCTTTTTTTAAGTCTATGAAAACACCTAAGCCAATCTGTTTTTTATCACTATTCTTTTTCAGATTTGTTGTGAGATCTATGCAAGTGTATTTGACTTTGGGCGAAAACCATTCTGTTTGTCAGAAAGGCAATTGATTGATATTAGATAGTGCTCAAGACGATTGTAAATTACCTTTTCTATGATTTTAGAAATTATCGGCAGCACTGAGATTGGGCGATAGTTGCCTTCATCAGTTTTCTTACCTGATTTATATATGGGACAAACTTTAGCTATTTTTAAAGAGTCAGGAAAATTGTCACACTCTAAACATTTGTTAATGCACCGAGTTAATTCACATAGAATTAGAGGTTTAACACTTTTGATGGCTTTGCAACTAACCCCATCCAAGCCACAACTTGTGTTGGTTTTCAGATTGTCAATTATTTTACTCACCTCGCCAGTAGTGGCAGGATTTAAAGAAGTTAGATCAGCATTATTATTTGACATATTGCTGTTGTCTGATTGTAATTCGATATCGCTATGAAATGATTGAGGTATATTGTTAGCTAAAGTTGACCCTATGATGGCAAAAATTAAATTGAAGAATTGATATATATCAGTGAGATCCGTAATTGGGCCTAAAATTGTTTCAAGCTTGGCAGGAGCAGTACTTGCTTTAATTTTATTGTTACTCAAGTCATTGATGAGGTTCCACATTTAAAGGGGTTTGTTAACGCAATTTTGAAACATTTTTTGGTAGTAATTACTTTTTGTAGTTTGTATATACTGTTGCATTCTCTTTCTTTCTGTTAAGTATTCTTCTTTTGCTGTGTCTTCAACTCCATCTAATGATTGCCTCATACAAACGTATCCTAACTTGTTTCTATTGTTGATGGCTTGTACTATGTCCTTATTTATCCAGTCTGTCTTTAAGGGGTTTAATATTTTCGCCTTCGTAGTTTTACTTTTCTTTATAGCTTCCAGCAGTCTTTCTTCAAGTAGCTTGTATTCGTTGTTGTGGTCTCTTGGAGACATATCATCTTTGAGTAAGGTAGTGCTTAATTTGTCGTAATCGATGGTCTGATATTCAGTAACTTTATTCCTTGGTGGTTTATATTTAAGAACTTCAAGATACAGATGTTTATGATCAAAAATTGTAGATTCTACGACTGCTAAATGGAATGTGTTGTTTTTAATGTAAGAGCAAATGTGATCAAGGATTGTCTTCGTGTTTAGTGTCTCTCGCGTACAGTATTTCGTATCTATATAATTTAGTATTGAATATCCATTTCTTTAAGCATTCGTTTGTAACAAGTTGTAGGCTGGCTTCTTTTCAGTAGGTTGTATTTAAAGTCTCCAAATGCAATCGATCTTCTTCTTGCTAGTAGTTGTTGGGAGAATGTTTCCAAAAAGTCGGAGTTATTGGTTCTTTCTGGTTTGTATATAGCTCTAATGTCTAAACAAAATCTGTCCACGTGAATCCATAGATAGCGATTATCATTTTTGCATTTCCCAGCAATAAAATTGTGCTTTAGATCATTATGTGCAAAAATCGATACACCTCCTCCTCTTCCACTGTCTCGGTAACTATAGTATTTGCCCATATCTTTTTATTGTGTTGACTCGAGACCTTCATTTGTATACACCCAATAGGGACTATAGACTTCAGTATCAGGTATAAATTTCAACTTGCTAGGTCCACCTGTTCTTGAAAAAATCAGTGGTGACACACGGACAGACAGACGGACAGACAGACAGACAGACAGACAGACGGACAAGAAAGTGATCTTATAAGGGTTCCTTTTTTACCTTTTGAGGTACGGAACCCTAAAAATAAACTAAATCCAACTAAAATGTATGATTTTCTGATTAAAAAAAATATATTTTTCAGGTACAGCTGTGGGTGGTAAAAATGGCCCCAGTTCAGGCTCAGAATCTACAGGTAAAGTTAATATTCATAGCTTTCGTATGTAAGTATACTGTCTATCAATTTTCAATTGTTTACATAAACATAAAATTATCAAATTTATTATAAGTAAATTTTGGTTAAAACAATCCATTAATTTAATACTAACTACTCGATAACATCACATCCAACAATATCTGGCAAAAAATGTTTTTCATTTGAAAGATTAAAATACTCAGAAACCGGCCATAAGAGAGTTCTTATTTTGGTCCAAAAAGTCAAAATGTTTGTTACTGTACCACCGTATAAACTTTATTACTTTACAGGGTGTATTTGTAAGCGTATTCATAAATCACAAATTATTTTTTTTATACCTATTTTAAAAATTTCAGTATTTATTTAGCTATAACTTTTGCAAATTTTATTTACCTAAACTATATGGATCATATTAAAAAGGTGCGATGAAGTCAAAATTAGTTTACATTATATTTTCAAATTTTCCCATTCTTTCATAGATGTTTAAATACAATAAGTAGGTATAAATTGCATCGCTATATGCAGCAGGGAAAAAAATAGATTTGATATAAAATGAGATTAATTACCTTTTAACGTCTCTTTTTCGTGTATTAGTTTTGAATATATGTAGATTTCGCTGATTTTTGTTACCTACGGGAAGGTCATTGTTGCCTTCCTGCGTCCGTAAGCTTAGCTTAGACCTTAAACTATCCTTCACGTGATCCCTGGGTGGTGCTAAATAGGTGACCATAAGTGGTAGGGTTCGACCATGGCTCGAACCATTCACCGGTAAAACACATGTTGCTAATTTGTTCTCCAAGTTCCGGGGTGGGATAGTTGCTCTCTGTGATTTGGCCGACAGTCAGTCGATCCCATTATGTAGCTCAACACCGTTATTTAATGTTTGACAGATAAGCATTTGACTGCTGCCTTACCTTATGCTAAGTTAAGTTGCGGTCAAAATATAGATTCGTGTTTGTCTGGAATTGAATAACGTACTGAGACAACGAAGGGGCAAATAACTATATTCATACTGGCTATAAACATCATGCCGGAACATAGCGAACGAATAAGCAACATGTCTTTTACCGGTGGGTGGTTCGAGCCATGGTTGACCCTACCACTTATGTTCACCTATTTAGCACGACCCAGGGATCAAGTGAAGGGTAATTTCAGATCTAAGCTAAGCTTACGGACGCAGGTAGGCAACAACCCAACCAGCAAAAACTACACTTAAAATAATCTCTAGACCACTGTTTTCTTGCACTTATACCATTCTTATATCGTCGTATTAGCCTGGATTTGGGCACCATTAATAAGCGTAATTTGTTTATATCTTTCTAATATCAGTCTTATTGAATGTTGTTTTCACTTAAATTATTCTTACCAAAACTAATTTAAGCGTACATAGGCTTACATTGTTTTGACGTTAAGAGTCCTGTGAGCGTAAGAAAGTTTATTTTGATTTTACATAAGATCAAACACAATCGTAAAAAACTTGGTGTAGTATTTGTTTGAAAGTTACAACTAATAAAATAGAAATCGAAAACAGTAAGTATAAAGGTATTTAATAATTATATTGTAATAACCGTACCATTATTAACAAGTGTTTCGTTTTATGCTTTTCGATAAGTATTAGTATTGGAAAATATTATTTAATGTAAAGTAGACCCTAGTTTATGCTTCACAACTCGTGCGCTTGATCAATATATAGTATTTAGTATTCTTGTTTAATTATTTTATTTGTTAATTTGTATTAAAAGCGACGCCATTAGTATTGCATTTATTAGAATCACTATAAGACTATTTTAAGCTCATTTAGATCATTCCAACATGACTCCATGTTGGAATAACTTAGAGATCCTTGAATTGACATAAAACATTTATTTTCATTTAAGAGTGAACGTTTGGGATGTTAAATGGTATTTTATGTGACCGCACTAAAATACTTTTGCTGAAATATAATAGTCAACATCAAATGTTACTCTCACAATTTTAGTCACAAATTCGATTTAAGATCAAACTTTCTTAAATTAGACTCGTTTTCTCTATTGTAAGTATGATGATTCAATATCACTCCAATACTGTGCCTATCCACTGCTGATGATCTTATAATAGTTTTGAATAAGATCAATATTTACATGTTTTAAGTACTCTAATTAAATGCTGATATTAGTCTAACATTCTTACAATAGCATTTAGAAAAAATGTAATAAAATTAAATGAGCTTAGAAAATGTGGATATGAGAGCTAATTTATCTCAAGTGTGATAAGTCTTAATAAATGCTTTTTTAGGAGAGTGTGGCTTACAACGGCACTGTAAATTTAAACTTATATGCATAATTAAGACAAGGTATTAAGATCAAGCGTATTAGAGCCTGTAGCGGCTTGTCAGAGACTAATATAGAAGCGATAGTAATGACGAAAACAGATAAGAGACCACTATAAGCTCAAAACTCTTATAAAGTGAGAAACGTAAGACGATTTTGCTCGTTGGGAATGACCTTCCTGTAGGTAACAAAAATCAGGGAAATCTACATATTTAATAACTAATACATGTAAAAGAGAGGTCAAAAGTTAATTAATAGTTAATTAATTGTTCAGTCTCATTTTATATCAAATCTAGTTTTTCCTATTGCATATAGCGATGCAACTTATACTTACTTATTTTATCAAAAACACCTATGAAAGAATAGACAAATTTGAAAAAATTATGTGAACAAATGTTGACTTCATCGCACCTTTATAATATGAACAGAAAGCTAGATAAATACTAAAGTTTTAAAAAAAGTGAAAAAAATATATTACATAATTTTTTTTGTATTGGCCTCGCAAACTTAATGCCGTAGCATTGGTCAATGAGATTTTTGTAACTTTTTCTATTATTATGAAAGTATTTACTATTCGAGTAAAATAATAATAATACTATTTGTTTGGTTTATTATTTACCTACGATTACAAAAACAAATTATCGCCCTAACGTAAAGGGTTGAGTATAAAAAAAATTGTTTGTGAACTAAAGCGGTGAAAGGGGCAAACCCATAAAAAAATGTCATATCTCATAAACTATCTAAAATCGTAGAACATATATGGTGGTTCAATAGATGCGCAGTGAGGTCTTCTACCATCCTGCTTCGTTTGATTCATCGATACTGAATCAACCTGTATCGCTAGGCCTAGAATGGGAACTGGCTCTCAAGGATGGCTGCCGGAACACATTAGATGTTTGGTGACAGATTTTCTAACTTGAGGGTGGTAGCTGGCCAGGCGGACACTAGATAGTGTCCTACCACCATGCGGGGGTTGTTGGTTTCTTAACGATGTTTTCCTTTACCGGAGGGCCACTGTGAAAAGCGCACATAAATTTTTCGATAGAGATATCAATTGGTGCACGGCGGTGATGAACTCGGTACCACGGCATCAAAGCCGACCGTTCTCCCGATTACGCCACCGGGCCCTCATATATACATATTCATATTTTTTTTCATAGTTTATGAGATATGATTTTTTTTTAAATATTTTTACCTACGCCGGTTTGGACCGCAAACATATATTTTCTGCGTAACCCTTCATGTTAGGGCGGTGATTTTTTTGTAAACGTAGGTAAATAATAGACGAATGGTAGTATTATTATTTAACTCGAAAAGTATATACTTTCACAATAATAAAATAACTTACAAAAATGTCATTGATCAATGCCACTACATACAGTTTAAGAGGCCAACACAAAAAAAATCACATAATATTTTTTTATAGCTATTTCAAAAACTTCAAAACTTATCTAGCTACCATCTTTGCAAATAAATTTTATTGACCCAAGTTATGCGGTTCATATTAAGAAGGTGTGATGAAGTCAAAATTAGTTCACATTTTTTTTCAAATTTTCCCATCTTTTCATAGATGTTTAGATACAATAAGTAGCTATAAGTTGAACCGCTGCATGCAGCAAGAAAAAAAATAGATTTGATATAAGATGAGACTGAATAGTGCTACTATTTATTAACTTTTTGCGTCTCTTTCACTTGTATTAGTTTTGAAAATATGTAGATTTCGCTGTTTATTGTCACCTACAGGAAGGTTATAGTTCCTTCTTGCGTCCGTTAGCTTAGACCTTTAACTACCCACACGTGATCCCTGGGTGGTGTAAAATGGATGACCATAGGTGGTAGGGTTTAGCCGCGGCTCCAACCACTCACCGGTAAAAATATATGTCGCTAATTCGTTCGCCAAGTTCTGGCATGATGTTAGGTAACATCCAGTATGGAACACGGGATGAGATAGTGACGCTCTGTGAATTAGCTGTGAGTCAGTCGATTCTATTACGAAGTTCAACAACTTTTATGTATAGGTAATGCGTTCTGGCTCAGACTCTGCAGGTAAAGATAATATTCAAAGCTTTCATATGTAAATATACTGACCATCCATTTTCATTTGTTTACATAAACATAAAATTATCAAATTCATTATTAGTAAGTTTTGGTTAAAAAATCCATAATTTTTCGCGAACAACTCGATTATATCACATACAATAATATCTGGCAAAAAAGGTTTTTCATTTGGAAGATTTAGAAAGGTATAATTTTGGACTAATAAGTCAAATTGTCGCTACTACGCCACCGTATAAAATTAATGAATACGCGTACATATATCAATCTCAACAAGATTTCAGAGTTAAAATTGATATTCTTTCTTAACTAGTGTAAAAACGAATAACTCGTATAATGACCCTGCATAAAAATTTAAGCTTCGTAAGTTGCGTAGTATTTTTTAATATCTCCCCATATCATTTAACTGTATTTTGTTTAAACAAATTATGAATTTCTTAAAGTAAGAAATTCATTTCATACACTTTTCATTACAGGTTCATGTTTTTCAAACGGCAAGAGTGGGAGTGCCACATCTTATTTAAATGTATTTCGAATGTTTTATAAATATACTAGGGGATATGGCAGACGTTGTCCATCTTGATCGCAGTGCCACCTTTTGGGTCCAATTTTGAATGTTTACCATTTATTGACTAGATCAAACATACGCATCAAAATTCATCTTAATTGGTCCAGCCGTTTAGGAGGAGTTTAGTGACAGACACACGTACAGTAGAATTATATATGTGAAGATAATTTTTATATATTTCATCAAAAATATTTCAGGTGCAGGTTCGAATCAAGCCGGTAGCAACTCAGCTGTTTCACAAGGAAGCAGTACGTTTTAGTTTTTAATAAAATTATGTATAATAATGCTATTTTTTAAAGTTTTTAAATTGAATTGTTAATGAGAAAATTTTGATAGACACGTCTTTTTAAAATAATTTCATTGTTTGGAAACAAAACGTTTGGACGGTAAAATTGTTTTTCTTAGACATTTCATTTCATATATGTATTATAACGTTTGCTTATTATTTTTTTCAACTAATATCAATCCTTTTTTAATCTTAGGTACTTCTTCAGGAGGAAAGGCTGCCTCTGGATCACAGAGTAGCGGTAATAATATTATTATCATAATATATTTATTGTTTAGTCAAAACTGGCTAACTTAGGGCCTAAATAATATTCTTCTTCTTCTTCTTCTTCTTCTTTGATCTTCCAATGAAACGTACATTATCAATCAGTGAAAGATCAGATAAGATAGTATTCAAGCACTAAACTGTTATGTTATTATAAAAAAACACTTGTTTAAATGCTAAAATAACCTTTTTATTTGTAATTGTTCATCAAAATCTTGACTCCGTATAGGGTAGTTTATGAAGGAGTTACTCGTACATATTAAGTTGTATTAAAACACAAGTGTGTGTTTTACCTAGATTACCTGTACCTTGTGCAAAATGATGTTCAATATTTTTTAACACACAACCCACAGCGCAGTCACATAGTCATCTTCACAACATTATGTACTTATTTCAAATTCAGCTATGTATTGACTGTGGTATTGAGAACAAATTACCGCCCCGCCATCCTTATATTTTCTTCGTAGCCGCCATCCATTTGAACAATTAATTAGTTATTGTTTAAAAGGTAAGTAACGTAAAAAAAATAAGACAGTATATTGTTAAAATTGGCTCTTTCTTTAAATTTGCCATAAGTTATTACTTCCCATAATTTGTTCCTTATTAGCGACACTATCGAATGGTCTAATAATACAGGCTGTTTTTTTTTTGTCAAAATCAACAGGTTCGATTCCTGGCTAGGAACATTGATTAAAAAAAATCCAATGATGTAGTTTAAGTTATCATCAAAATTAGGCCCGAGACTACTTTGAGCATTTTTTGCTATTCCTCATAGTTTCTTATTTGGTCATCCAGGCGCACTTGAAAAATTCAGCCTGTATATAAAAGCGAAAAGTCCACTCATCACAAAATCTAGAAATCCGCTTGACATACAAATATGACATTTGACAGGGAGATAGTTTATAGTTAGTAGACGTCCGCTACGAACGGATTTTGCGACTGGGTCGGATTAAGGAGGTCTAAGGGCTCTCGCGAGTTTGTATGAGAGTCCTTAATTTTCTTGCTACAAACTTGAAATTTGGCCAGAGGTATTTAGTAAACGTTCGCTAAGAACGGATTTTGCGACAGGGCCGGAATAAGGAGGTCTAAGGGATCTTGCGAGTTTGTATGAAAGTCCATCATTTTTTTGTAACAAACTTGAAAATGAGAGATGTAGTTAGTAAACATTCGCTAAGTAGACGAAGGAAAAAGGAGAAGTTGGCTGCAACGATATTTATCGACAGATTTTAATCAAATTTGATAGACACACTACGGTCTTAATTTTACATAAGATGATGCGAAAAAAATCCAATAAAAAAGGATTAGAGGAGGGAAAAGCGGCGAAGTTGGCTGAAGTGTTAAATAATAATAAACTACTAAATAAATACTTTGACTTAATTTTTTTTTGTCATATCATATAGGCTAGCGTTTGACCACTTTCTTACCCGTTGGTAAGTGATGATGCGGTAGAGGAAGATAAGCTTATCTGGAGGGTAAGAAACGCAAAGAAGAGTAACCAGCTAGTACAGAATATCACACCAGAACTCGGTGAACCGATAGGCGACAAATAAAGGAACACTTTTGTTAATATTTGATACTTGCTGTGCCTTGTGGTTTTACCCAGTTTAATACGTTTTAAGGAATAAAGGGGAAGTAAGTACGTTTTATTTGACTGTACAAGAAACTGACTCACGATTGGTTTGCCCTAAAAATAGTAGCAATCGGACAACAGTGTTATGTTCGAATTAGTGTGATTTTTTCATTTATTATTATTTTCATGTTTATTTTAAACTAGCTGCACCCTGCAACTTTGCCCACGTTTAACCCTGGTTATGCATAATTGTATTGTTGAAAACAGTATAAAATCAAATGCGTCGTTAAAAAAATCTAAGCGTACAGACGGCGAGAGTATTTTTATTTTATACTGTGTAAAGATAAAAAAGAGCAAGATTAATAATCAACCAACTTCCAAAAAGAAGGAGGTTCTCAATTCGTCTGTGTGTTTTGTTTTGTATCTATGTTTCGCGATTACTCCGCCATTTAAGAACAGATTTGATTTTGTGTTACTATAGCATAGCATGGCAAGGGGACTATTTTGTCTTTCCACCTTTCCGTGTTTTGTTTGGTGGAGAAGAAAAATTATAAGTAATGCTTATCGACAATTATAAACGCTCGCTGACTTTTTGAAACTTATTAATACGAAACAAAATCAAAACTCGGGGTTAAACTTCACCAAGCGTTTAAATTGTTGTGTTGATCTCCTGTCAGTGGCGAAAAACAGGGAAATAATTTTGTCTTTCCCCCGAGGATAAGGCCATGCTAGCCCTGCTGGTAGCTTTCATCTCCAAGGCGGTTCCCTTTTAATTTTATCGATCTGTGTTAAGTATCTTCAGAGATATGATAATAAATGTCTCAAACTTGCAACTGAGCCACTGAGCTGACTTGCGCGGCATGGAAGTCGGTTGTTTTAGTTTTTAAGCCATCTTAATTACTTATGGTTTGTTTTTAGGCGCTGCTGTTAATTCACCTGATAGTAAAAGTGCTTCTACGCAAGGCTCCAGTACGTAGTAACCAGTTATTTTTAGTCACGTATAATTCAACAGAATATTGCCGCGATTTTACTTGGTTGTTAGCCGACTTTCGGATCGGGAATTTCGGATTAACGAAATTCGGGAAATCAACTTAGCGGATACTTGAATTCGGATGCCTGACGTATAATTTTTTTTTTCTATTCTATTAGACTCTGAAAAGATTTCATTCAAACAACTCGCAGTTGTTTGCTCGTATACTATTGAAATAGCTGATTAAAAACAGAAATAGCACACCTGCCTGAATTTGAGTAATATTGTTCAAACATCCTGAATACGGTTTAACGACCAAATGTTATCGTGCCATAATTTTTGTATAACCGACTATTCTTTGAGTCCCGTCTATAACAAATTAATTTCGTTATTTCATATTAATATAATCCTTAGCTTTGAGAGATACCATGACAGAGATTAAAATGTTTTTATAGAAATTATTTGAAAACCACATTGCATTTATAATTATTACATTAGGTATATACTTAGTAACTGTGCCTCGCAGTTTCGCTTGCTACAGAAGATACTTACATGCAAATATATAATTTAAAGTTGGTAAAAAGTATAATAATAGTATGTCGTACAACTATAGTTAATGACTTTGTATAGTTGAAATATTTTTTATATTTTACATAAATTCAAGCTTATGCCTAAAACTTTATTTTTAAAATAATTTTCAATTGATTTCTAAAAAAGAGAAAATTCTCAATTCGTCTGTATGGTTAATATTTGCTACGCAATTACTCCGCCAATAGTGAACCAATTTGAATGATTATTTGCTTCACGGCTAGGGTACACCTCCAACGTGGTCCCATTATACAATTCATTAAGATCTAGTATCTCTATAGATAAGTAGATAAGCGTCTCAAGCTTATCACTGAAAAAATGTATACGGTCGAATTGAGAAATCTCCTCATTTTTTGAAGTCGGTTAAAAATTAACCGTATTAAATGTAGGCGTAATTTTATTAAGATCTAGTAAGTATCTTCAGAGATACCGTGACAAACATTTCAAATTTGCTTCTGAAACTGACTCGTGCTGCATCTGAAGTCGTTTTTTAACCGACTTCATGAAAGGAGATTCCTCAATTCGACCGTATATGATTATGATTGTTTGCGGATAACTTTTTCGTTTATGAACCGATTTTGATGATTATTTTTTTGTTAGAAAGGAGATATCCCAAGCATAGTATTATTGTATTTTCATCGAGATCTGATAAGTATCTCCAGAGACACGGAGATAAACACCGCAAAATTGGTACTGAAAATAATAGCGTGGCATTTTAAATCGGTTTAGTTTTTTAAACGATCTTATGTAGTATTGAAATCTTGATTAAGCTATGTGCGTATAGTGCGAGCTATGATGAGTAACTAGAGTCCATCGAGACGTCAGAGTTACATAGGTAACGTACTTTATAGTTGTCGCTTTTTCAATGTTTCTTCTTGTTCGGTACACACATATAATTTAGAAGTTTAATATTTACAGGTGCGTCAAGCGGAGGTGCCGGCAGCGGTTCTTCTTCAGCAAGCGGTGGTATGTAGCCATCAATGATTGGGGACCAATTAACAAGAGGCTAATAGACGAGCTAATCTATAAAACATTGCAATATCGGTATCGTCAAAGTAGAGTAGGTACCTACTTCCATTTACAGTCTTGACGTTGATTTTTCATCTCGATTGAACTTAAAATTACTAAGATACTTGTCTTATTGGAATATCTCGTGTGTAAAATCGAGGTAAAGGATCTTACTTAACATTATAAGTAATATTGTTTAATGTGCATTATTTGAAATCTCATTATTTCACGACATTTAGCACTCTAATCTTAGTTTGTCCGATAAAATATTGAATTCAATTTATTTAATATAATAAGAGCATTAAAAAAATTTAAATTGAAGTTTGCAGTTTATTAGCAGTAATTTTATTTTTATTTTTAATATGAACATGCATGTGACTAATAATAAAAGCAGTGCAACTTAATTAAATATAAAAGTGAATTTATACACAATGCAAGAACCTGATTTGTACAATTACTAAACCTTCATAATCGAAAATATATATTTTGTTCATCAGTTAGCTTGAAAAATTAAGCTCTGCTTGGACTTATCCAACTACTTTCACAACGAAAGAACTTACATAAATGTATACTTCGGCCTCATATCAATAATCATAATATACTCGTACTAATGGATACGTCAAGAAACAATAAGCAGAACCTATGATACATCTACGTAAATAAACAAATATTAAATTACTAGTGGATACCCGTGCGCTACTATATAAGTTAAAAATGAAATGTGCCTAATGAATTGCTTTAGTGGTCTTGAACAATTTGACTATTAACTTTACAGACGATCTACAAAACAATGTATGTACTTCTACTATAAATTATTTTACCAAATATTTGCAGCTGCCGTTGTTTCAAAAAAACGAGGGCCTAAAGGTGGAACACCAGACAAGAATAGCACTAAAAGCAATCCTGGTAACCCAGGCTCTACGCCAGGGAATAATAATACAAACATGGGCAGCAATATAACCAGCAATAACCCAGAACAAAATAAAACTAACTCTGGAGACAATGGAACCAGCGCAAAAAATAATTCTGATACAGGAAGCAATAATCAAACCAACAGTAGCCCAGGAAGCAACCAGTCTGGAAACAACAATGCTACGTCAACAAGCGGTGGTACGCATTATTATGATTATTATTTATCAAGTGTAATAATTAATAAGTTTAGCGTCACGAAGAAAAAAGCCACATAAAGCTCTCAGTTTTTTTCAAAACCGGTATAAGTTATTTAGTAGTCTACGCGCCAATCTCACAGGCGGACACAGACATTGCGAGAAATGTGCAGCGCAAGGCCACGGTAATATAAATTACCATGGCAAGGCGGGCTGATCTAGCTGTCTCGCTAAATAGGTACGCAACACGCACATTGCGATGAAAGCGCTTCGCACGTCAACTTGAGCATGCGCTGTTTTTATTTTTTATTCGAGGCAAATTCATAACGAAAAAAAATTAACATTATAGTTAAGTGCACTTGATTACTCAAATGTTTGAATGCATGTCAACGCAATGTCTGTATCCACCTTTACACGCTTTCAAACATTAGGGTAAACAAGTGTACCTACATAAATTGTTAATATTAAAAAATTTAATTAGGTGACAAACAAGTTATTGGCTCGCCTGATTAAAAGTTTTAACCAATTGACTGACACTAGATTCAGATATATCAATAAAAGATCTTTGTTTCCTAGGTATTGTTTTTATATAATTGAATTATGATGTTATAGCTTCATCTACCAGCGCGCCAAATGGCACCAATGCCACATCAAATAATAACGGTAAGTAACATTTCATGCTACGTTGGAAATTATGCTTACAAAATGTACATAAATTGTTCAAGTTTAACAATACAATACAAAACTCTTTATTGATCATCAAAAAAATAAATTACAAATTGTACCTTTTTTCCTTTTATATCTAATAGGCTAGCGTTTGACCACTATCTCACCTATTGGTAAGTGATGATGCGGTCAAAGATGGTAAGCACGCTAGGTGTAGAATGGGAACTGGCTCTCAAGGATAACTGCCGGAACACATTAGATGTTAGGCGACAGATTTTCTAACTTGAGAGTGGTAGCTGGCCAGGCGGACACTAGATAGTGTCCTACCACCATGCGGGGGATGTTGGTTTCTTAACGATGTTTTTCTTTACCGGAGGGCCACTGTGAGAAGCGCACATAATTTTTTTGATAGAAAAATACATTGGTGCACGGGTAAGGTTTGAATTCGGTACCACGGCATCAAAGCCGACCGTTCTCCCAATTACGCCACCGGGCCCTCGAAAGACCTACATAAAATGTAAGTAATAAAAGTTTAATAATAAGGCAAAACAATGATCTTGTCGTATATAGCAATTCCTTCCAGACAACCTTGGCATGAAAAAGAAGAATAAAAACATAAACTTGGGAGTGGCATACAATAAAATTAATGATCCGATAAAAACAAAATTAATCTATTAATAATATACAAAATAAACTACTTAAATTATTGTATGATGTATCATCATCATCAGCCGGTGTCAGTCCACTGCTGGACGTAGGCTTCTCTCAAGATGAACCATTGCGCCCGATCTTCGGCTTTTTTTTTCCAGTCACTGCCCACCGCTTTGCGTATGTCGTCGCTCCACCTGGTCACAAGACGTCCTACGCTACGTTTGCCGATTCGCGGTCTCCACTCTAGGACAAGTCTACCCCAACGGTTATCAGTACCTTTTTTTGACCCAGGTAAATCCTTTATGGATACCTTTCGCCCAGAGGAGCGAGATAGTTATGTGGGACTCGCTGCCTGAAGGGCAGGATACCGCACTAAAAACCTGGGGTGAGCCGTCATTCACCGTGGTGGGGCAAGATGGGGTTGAGCTAGCATTCTCCAACTTGCCCCGGTCGCAAACCCAAATAGGCCTCTGCCGCTGTGGAGAGCTGACCCTGCTCACCAAGGTCAACCCTCAACCGTCATGTGGGGAGTGCAAGCCGTTGTAGAGTCCCCCGACCCTCCAACAGTTACCCCACGACAGAGGAGTGTGGCACCTGGCCTCACATCCTCCGTCCCTCTGATGACATGTGTGCGAAGAGCAAATACCCCTACTCGCACAGCGTCCACTGTTCGACTCGCATGTTAGTGCCAGTGGCACGGCCCGAGTATGTCGGACCCACAGCTTAAGAGGAGTGTGGCTCGTCTTCTCCTCAAACTCACCACACCCTCTATCCCTCATATGACAGGTGTGCGAAGGGCAAATACCCCAACTCGCACACCGTCCACCGTTCGGCTCGCATGAAAAGATCATGCGAGCAGCCCTCTTGCAGCCGATACCGGCCCCACCACTAAGCCCGAGCATTATGCTCAGACCCACCACCGGGCGGCTCCCACCACCGAGCCCGCTCTGCCCCGTCCCGCTGTGCCCTCTGCTAAATATCAGAGGGACACGCGGAGGAGTCCCTTACGTCGGAACTTCGCTATCGGTCGACAACTTAATCCAGTTGACTGGGAAAAGTTGTCGGCCGATACCCAGGGTACACCACGAGGAGGTGTTCCAACCCGCACCCCAACGGTTATGAGTCCTGCGGCACATATGACCAGCCCACTGCCACTTCAGTTTACTAATCCGTTGAGCTATGTCGATAACTCTAGTTATCTGGCGAATCACTTCGTTCCGGATTCAATCCCGCAGAGAAATCCTATCCATAGCTCGCTAAGCGACTTTAAATTGGTGGACCAGTCGAATTGTGAGTGTCCATGTCTCGGCTCCGTATGTCATCACAGGTAGGACGCACTGGTTAAAGACTTTTGTCTTTAGACACTGCGGTATAGGCGACGAGAAGATTCGACGGAGTTTTCCGAATGCTGCCCAGCCTAGCTGAATTTTTCTCTGGATTTCCTTCTCGAAGTTGTGTTTTCCCAGTTGGAGCGTCTGCCCTAGGTAAACATACTTAGGTTTGGCTAGGTATGATGTATATCTAATACGAGCAATTCTTGTATATAAATAATCTGAATCTCCGAAACGGCTCCACAATTTTCATAAAATTTAGTATACTGGGAATTTCGGGGGCGATAAATCGATCTAGCTAGGATTCATTTTCAGAAAATGTTGTTTTATTCGTGTTTTTAGGCATTGATAAACTGCTACAACATCATTAGAATACAAACAAAATACAAAAAGGTATTTATAGTATATATTTCGGCTCATTTGACAACGTTATGATAGCTCGGTGGAAGATCAATTGGATGGCGTTCGGGAGGTCCCTGGTTCGAGACCATATGATATGACTATTTTTCCCTTTTTTGTTTTCTATTTTTTTTCTTCCCTTCTTTTGTGAGTAAAACTATTAATGGGAGCTGTGGTGATTACTTATGATCATATAAGATCGTATCGGTATCTTTATTATTGGAACGAAATGAAACGCCTTGGTTACAGGTACAGACTGACTTTAATTCACAGATCATTCATTCGGGTTGCCATATCAATAGTGATACCACTACATCTCCCCTATAAACAATAAGCTTTAGTAGAAACATCAAAACCAGAAAGATACAATAAATGAAGATGTTAGCATGCAGAACCTGCGTTACAATAATATCCTTACTAAACCTTACCTGCTTACCTTACACACAAGAAAAAACTGACTAAATTAAACTTTAACTAAATGATTTTGTTCTGCTGCTACATTTAGTCTAATATTTTTTTATATAGTATATAATTTGAGTAACAGGTTGATAATAATATGTTAAGTTGACAATAATAAATGGTTGTTATAACTATTTTTAGTTTTGCTGTGATAAAAACTTAATTATGTTTACATAATAGAACTTACATAATATACTTAGTATCTAGTTTTTAAAGTTAATATTATTGAAGTTTGCTCATACGCTCCTGGGCCATTAATTTAGCTTTGCGAGTGAGCGGTGTAGATGTAGTTTTTGTTGTTAAATTAGCACAATCTTTGTCCAGAGTAAGCTTTTGCTCTAACTTAGTTTTGCTCTCGCTATCTAATTCCTTATCCTCACAAACATCTTTAAATTCTTCATCAACATTACTTTGGACTGAATCTGACCAATTTTTTTCCGGTTCACATTTTATTAGGTGACGACGATTTCGTCTATATCTTGCTCCATGTTTATTTTGTATAATATAGGACCTAGGAAAGTTTGCGTGGCCGACCACCGTTGCCCTACCCCTAGACTTCCCATCTATGTATATAACTGTATAACCTTGCTTTAAGCTAGGTAGCACTTTGCAGTGTTTATCATACGAATGCTTCGAGTTATATTGTTTCTGAACCATTGTCTGATGTTCAGCTGGATCAATTAGTTGGGGTTTCAATAATTTGGGGTTAACAAGTAGTTGGCAGCGCAATCTTCGTCCCATTAACAATTGAGCTGGAGAACTCAGGCCATCCCTAGGTGTGTTTCTAAAGTTTAGTAGAGCTAAGTTGAAATCCTGATTACCCTGAATTGCTTTTTTTAACACATTTTTTACTGTTTGAACTGTTCGTTCACTCTTTCCGTTGGATTGAGGGTAGTTAGGTGATGAAGTGATATGATCAAACCCCCATTCTTGTGCGAACAGTTGAAACTCTCGACTACTGTACTGTGTGGCATTGTCACTCATCAGTATGTGAGGAATACCATGCCTCGAAAATGCCTCTTTCATATTTTGAATTACCGTTTTAGATTCTATGTTGTTTAACTTACTAACTTCAACATAATTAGAATAATAGTCGACTATGATCAAGAAATATTTTCTTTTAAACTCAAAAATGTCTGATCCTACTTTGCTCCACGGCAGCTTCGGTATCTCTATTGGTAACATGGGTTCTTTTTGAGGGCAGTTTAAGTGCTCCTGACATATTTTACATCTTTTTACAAATAACTCTATGTCCCTTGACATGTGGGGCCAGAACATTACTTGTCTCGCGCGCCGCTTGCACCTGTCTATACCTAGATGACCTTCATGAATTATTTTCAACATGTTCTCACGCAGGTTTTTTGGAATGATCACTAAGTCATTTCGGAATAGAACCCCATCTACTACAAACAACTCATTTTTTATAGCCCAGTACGCCTGAACTTCTTTTGGTGCATCATGTTTATGTTTAGGCCAACCTAAACTCATATATTCTAGCAATATTTTATGGTCTGAATCTTTTTTAGAAATTTTTTAATCATTGTAAGTTTATCATTAGAAATGGGCATGTTTCTTATAATCATCTGTACTTGATACAGTATGTTCGTGCTCACCTCCTCACTGTACAGGTCAGGTAAGGGCGCGCGAGACAAAATGTCTGGTATATACATATATTTGCCTGGCACATAATTGACAATTAAATCATAACCTTGTATTCTCAACATCATGCGTTGTAGGCGTGCTGGGACAGACATCAAGGGTTTTTTAAATATGCTTTCCAATGTTTTGTGATCTGAGTCAACAATCACACTTTTTTGACCATATATATACTGATGGAACCGCTCGCAGGCAAACACTATGGCGAACAGCTCCTTCTCTATCTGGGCATACCTTTTCTGTGTATCGGTGAGCGTCCTCGAAGCAAACTCGACGGGGCGGCCGTCTTGCATCAGCACCGCGCCCAGCGCGTTGCTCGACGCGTCGACCGCAAGCCGCACAGGTCGCTCCGAGCAGTACAGCGCTAATACGCCTGCGCCAGTCACACATTCTTTAAGTTTTTCAAACGCACTGCGCTCGCTCTCCTCCCATCGCCATTCATTGTCTTTTTTAAGTAGGTTTGTCAAGGGGATTGCCAGCTCAGAATAATTAGGAATAAACTTAGATAAATAGTTGACGGCCCCTAAAACTCTCTCCAGGTCTTTCCTATCAGTTGGGGTGCACATCTCTCTGATAGCCCTAATCTTGCTGTGGTCGGGTCACATTCCTTTTGCATCAAATACATGGCCTAAGTATGTTACTTCTTCTACACATATCCTACATTTATCTTTGTTTAACTTTAAATTTACTTCTCTCGCTCTTTCCAGCAGCTGTTTCAGTCGTCTGTCATGAATTTCTTTGGTACTGCCCCACACAATTATATCATCGATATAGCTTTCTACTCCCTCTAGGTCCTCCAGCAGTTGACGCACTTTTGCATGGAAAACTTCGGAAGCACAGTTTATACCAAACGGAAGACGAAGAAACTGGTATCTTCCAAACGGTGTACTAAATGTACACAAGTCTGCGCTTT
Organism: Cabera pusaria; assembly: GCA_954871355.1. Classification (NCBI taxonomy): domain Eukaryota; kingdom Metazoa; phylum Arthropoda; class Insecta; order Lepidoptera; family Geometridae; genus Cabera; species Cabera pusaria. Next base: position 9,799,073 of record OX940893.1, read on the forward strand.
CATCATCCAGCTGGACGGCCCAGAACCCAGAATTTGCATCAAGTACAGAGAAGTATTTGGCTCCATGAAGTCGCGCAGCCAGCTCTGCCACAGTAGGCAATTGGAAGTGTGCACGTTGTACTGCACGATTCAATTCTCGAGGGTCCAGACAAATACGTATCCCTTCATTCTTTTTGGCTGCCAAAACTAGAGGATGGACCCACTGGGTTGGATGACTCACCTTTCTAATAACTCCTTGTAGTTCCATCTTCTTTAACTCACTAGCCAGCCGATCTCGCAGTCCATGGGGTATTTTTCTGGATGCACATATGGTTGGCGAAACGGACTTATCTATAACAATATGATATTTACCTGGTAAACATCCTAAACCTTTGAATAAGTCATCATAACTCGACATCTCAATAGACTTGATACGCCTCACTAGTCCCATTAATTCACAAGATTTCCGTCCCAGAACACTGCTACAACGCATGTTAGCTATAACACATTTTAATTGAAAGGTTTTGCCTTTAAACACCTATGGCAGAACACACAAGCCTTTAGTAGGTATAACATTGTGAGTATATGATAACAATGGTACATTTTTCTGTATGATAATATCATCCGTGAACCCTAGTTCTACAAATCTAGAATATGATAAGACGTTACAGTCCGCACCGGTGTCTAATTTAAACTTTTCAGAGCCATTGCCTCCATTCAACACTTGGCACCAACTTTCCGAAGTGTCATACCTCTGTATGGTTGATATATAAAATGTTTCTTCGTCACTTGCATCACTGGAGTGTGTCTGGTCATCCTCACATTCCATTTCATAGACACGCCTCGTGCTTTCTTTTGGGCCTCGTTTTATATTAGATTGAACCAACTTACAGTTACGCGCGAAGTGTCCTTTGTTACCACAAGCGAAGCAATTGGCGTACTGCGCTGGGCACTGTGCTGCGACGCACCTGGCGCGCCCGCAGCCCGCACACGGCTGCCCCCGGCTCGAAGCGGACGTGGTTGACGGCAGTACACGCCCAGCGTGTCCTCTGCCAGACGCTTTCACTGCGCCTCCGCTCGTTCCGCCATCGAATCGTTTTCCATGTCCTCTTTGATTCGCTCGCCCCACGCTGTCGATATGTACTCCCTCACTAGACGATTCACCGATTTGTCGCCCGCTTTCTTGCGATAATTCTTCCGCTTCACATATCTTCATCGCTTTTCCCAATGTGAGATCTTCGCTTCGTAATAAGCGGTCTCTAATTGTAGTCTGCCTGATACCGCATACGATTCTGTCTTTCATGAGGTCTTCCTGTAACACTCCGAACTCGCAGGACTTGCTGAGAAGTCTTAGCGCCGTGACGTATTGACTTATCGTTTCTCCCTGTTCTTGATTCCTTGTGAAGAACTAATACCGCGACATGGCTACGTTAGGCTTCGTGCCAAAGTATGCGTCGAACTTTTTGAGTAAAATATCTATGTCGTCGCGATCGGCTTCCTTCACAAAAGTAAATGTTTGATATATATCGAATCCTTTTGGACCAATCAGGTTCACCAAGAGACTGGCCTGTACGCCTGGCGACTCCGTGTGGACTCCCGACGCTTTTGTGAACAATATAAATCGTTGCCGCCATTTTCTCCACGCGTCGGCACGTCCTGTAGGTTCACCTGCGGCGTCCATGTTGAGTTCGGCCGGAGGCCTCGCGTGTTCCATTTTCGGATGATTATTCCGTAATTCAAAACCAATATTTGATTGCCTGGTTGGTTTATATGCACTTTCACGTCGCAATTATCACACCTGACACCATGTGGTGATTACTTATGATCATATAAGATCGTATCGGTATCTTTATTATTGGAACGAATGAATGAATGAACGCCTTGCTTACAGGTACAGACTGACTTTAATTCACAGATCATTCATTCGTGTTGCCATATAAATAGTGATACCAATACAGGAGCCAAAAAAAAAACAAAAAACTCGATTTAACAAAAAAATATATACATACAATACCGAGCAAAGCTTGGTAAACCAGATATTTATATGTGTGTATATATTATATGTAATAATCTAAACATAATATACATAACTATATACCATAGGTATTATATATATTTAGGTAATGTTTCAGTTTTATCATGTTTTGGACATGTATAGTAAGCCAATTTGCTGCAACCCGTGCTAAAAGGTTGATGTGCAGGTCCTGCCAATTACGAACACGAGATTACATACTCATAATAGCATATCTAATTAATTTCATATTTTCTTAATTCACAGGTTCAGCGTCGGGTAACGGTAATAATGTAACATCACAGAGTAGTGGTAAGTAAAAACCTATTTTAATTATATTATTTTGACGAAAAAGATGCCTGGCAGTTTCCAACTCCAAGTAAATTGTAAATTAGCGACTACAGCAACTTATTAGAATTTGAAAAAGCCGTTGCTTTTTTTTTATTTTACTATTATTAAACAATTGAGATAATATAATTATTGTATGAATAAAATAATCTGAAATCTAAATTGCTTTCTAGTTGGTGGTTAAAAAAAATATTGTATTTTTTCTCCTAGAATGCCTTTGACATACAAAAATTGCTCATTATTTATCTCTTATAAAATGATAACAAAAGTGTTTGCCGTTTTGACTTTTCTAGTGCTCAAACTTTAGTTGGCTTAATACAGTGTTTTGATCCTTGCAAAAATCGTTGGTGACAAATCTAACTACTTATAAAAAAATCAATAGCATCAAAAGGATGTAATCAGATTGTTGTTTAGTTATTATTAATACTAGTAAAATTTTTGAATTACTTAATAAAGATTACATAATATTTCAAATTGCGCTAGGGGCAGTAAAGTTTCATGCTTTTTAGGGTTCCGAACCCAAAGGGTACCAACGGAACCCTATTACTGAGACACCGCTGTCCGTCTGTCTGTCTGTCTGTCTGTCTGTCTGTCTGTCTGTCTGTCCGTCTGTCACCAGGCTGTATCTCATGAAACGTGATAGTTAGACGGTTGAAATTTTCACAGATGATGTATTTCTGTTGCCGCTATAACAACAAATACTAAGAACAGAACAAAGTTAAAAATTAAAGAAAAGTTTAAAAAAAGTTTTTTACGATAGCGCAGCGTCACCTATCTAGTTGCTAAGATAAGCGCTATCGTCTTTACCTTAATCTGAATCTCAGAAGCGGCTCTAACGATTAAATAAAATTTAGTATACCTACAGGGGATTTCGGGGGCGATAAATCGATCTACCTAGGAGTCATTTTCAGAAAATGTTGTTTATTCGTGTTTTCAATAATCAAGTTTATTGATAATCAACTTAAAATATAACTCTTCCCGACATCTATTGGCGAGTAGAAGTACTGTATCAGTAAAGCAGTTAGTTGCTCTCAATTAAAAAAAATAGTATTATTATTCGTCAATAGATGTCGGGAAGAGTCATATTTGTCTGTTTAAGTGGCAAAAAATACCGAGCAAAGCTCGGTCAACCAGATATTTAATAATATTGATGACTACAATTACTATTACTACTATTACTATTACTACTATATAATACTATTCTACCTTTGTGTTAACGTTTACTTAGTTGGTGTTAGAAGTTCGTTAGAAATTCGATAGATGGCGTTCGGAACCCTCCGTGTGCGGGACAAAGTCTGACTCGCACTTGGCCAGTTTTATTTTTATTTTTGATGACCACAAGGGAAATGGTTAGTTGTATACGAGGAAAGTTTTTGCCTAAAGCCTCAAATAGTTCATTCAACTTATTTCTAATAAGTATTTGAAAAAAAATGGCTCGATTAGCATTGTAACCTTAAATGTCTAACTAAAATAACTGTATTTTTATTTATTTGTAATAGATACGTAGTAGACCTGTTCACTCGTGATTTGAAAAAGCTTCTGTTTTGCAGACTTCCTCTTAACTTATAAAAAATAATTTCAATAATGTCTGACGATATTGATGATTTTCGCAATTATTGGTCACAATTGGCATTGTATATTAAATATGATTGCGTTCTGCAACGTTATGAAAAGACATTGAGGTATTCAACTTTGATTAAATATTTGCAGCTTGATGTTATATTTTTTTGCGTAGGTTCTGGATCTAACGACGGAAATAAAAGCAATGTTTCCTCAGGAAGTGATGGTAAGTTTTAAAATCTACAAGCTTATTTTGTATATAACCCAATACACATATCCTATTCCTAGTCCTACTAATATTATAAATGCGTAAGTAAGTGTGTGTGTGAATGTCGTTACCACGTTTATCCATAACGACTTATATTTACAATGAAGTTTCAGTTTAAGATAGATAGTGTTGGCTCTGGAATAAACCATAGGCTAATATGTTATTTACGGCAATCAAGGAAGGGGCTAAATAGGATGAAAAAGTTTTTATGGAAAATTGTATTCTTTGGGCCGATTTACTCGAAACTCGGTACAAATAAACCTTAAAACAAATAACGATATAATATATTTTTTAACTTTTCAAATCTAACCTAGGGGTGTGTAAAATGATCAAAACCGCAAAATATAACTTTGTCATTCATACAAACACTATGAAAAACAATGTTGATTTTTTGCTGGCGAAAATTTATAGTAATATTTTTTGCGCAATCTTTTAATATATTGTAGATATATCGAGCTCAGTAACGTGCCATAGGAGAGACCTATGTCCAGCAGTGGAAAGAGATATCCTGTTGATGATGACGATGTAAAAAATATTATTTTTTAATTTATAATACAAGGCAATAGGATAAGTGAAACGGTCACCTGATGGTAAGCGCACGTCATCTGTCGTGTGCCGTATTACTTATTTATACTGTATTATTTATTAATACTGTGACTTAAATACCTAGCTACAAGATTATTGCATTGATCGTAGTAAGGTACATCAATGCAATATAAGCACAATTTTAACAACCTGATTTGCTAGAGACAGAGACCGACACCTTCTTGTTATGTTTAATAAACACATGATGTCAAATTTAGAATAAAAGGTAAAGTAGTCGCTTATATAACAAAACTTAGAAAAAAGAAGAGAGAATGAAAAAAAAAATTAAAACAAAAAAAAAAACAAAAAATATATATTGTATAGCATTTTTCATTTGATTTGTTTGATCATTTATTTTTAATTGACTTAAAAATGGTGCATCTTTTTTTAATATTATTATGTTAACTGATTACTCTGAAATGCCTTGATCGATTTGGATTTTTTTTAAATGGTATACTTTCTTGGTGGTTCCATTTAAATTTTACCGAGTAACGTTAAGTATCTTCAAAGATATAAAGATAAACACCTCAAACTTGTTACTGATAATAAGTTATTTTTCAAAAAAAATGAAACCGACTTCATAACCACAAAAAGGCACCCAAAAGCGAAAAATAATTTACTTAAAATTATTATAAGCGTTACCCACTTCTCTATTTGAAGTCGGTGCCAGCCAAGTCTAATAGGTAGTAGATAGATAATACCTACATGTATCTACCTACTTACTACTACTACATACATAGTATCTATCTAATATCCAATAGACTTGGCTGGCACCGACTTCAAATAGAGAAGTGGGTAACGCTTATAATAATTTTAAGTAAATTATTTTTCGCTTTTGAGTGCCTTTTTGTGGTTATGAAGTCGGTTTCATTTTTTTTTGAAAAATAACTTATTTTACCCTTTTTAGTGCAAAAAAAGTTTTAATGAAATTACATGTATCTATTAAATTTCGTGTCTGGGCCGTTATACACTGACGGATATATACTTTTTGAAAATTTCAAGTATGTACCTACAACGGTTAAGAAGATACAGATCTGTAAAGTGCGCACATATAGACACACGGACGGACGGACGGACGGACGGACGGACGAACAGACAACAAAGTCTCAGAAAGTGTTCATTTGGTAGCCTTTGGGTTCGGAACCCTAAAAAAATTGACTTTAAATGCCGCGCTAAAGTGAAAATATTCACTAGTAATAATGATGTCATCAAGGTATCAAAGGACAATGTCCAAAATGGCCCTGTACAATTAAAGCATCTGACATACACGATAATTAATTGTCTATTTTATTACAATAATTCCAAATACTTTTATAACACGGACTAGTTGTATTCCACAATGAATATTAAAAAGTATTATTTGCGATTATTAACATTAATTGCCGCCATATGGCCAACAGAGTACTGAATCACTCTACTACGTTATAAGAGGCACTTCCCTATATTGTGGATACCCGAATTATGAAAGCACTGTGTAGCCAACCTAACAACGGAAAGTATTATTTATGTAGTAACTATTATATTATATGTGGTTTTTAACCGACTTCACAAAAAAGGAGGAGGTTCTCAATTCGTCTGTATGTTTTTTTTTTTTTTTTTGTGTGTATGTTACGAGATTTCTCCGTCGATAGTGAACGGATCCAAATGATTCTTTTTTTAATAGGTAGGATACGTTTCCGAGGTGGTCCCATTTTAATTTTATCGAGATCTGATAAGTGTCTCCAGAGATATGGAGATAAATACCTCAAACATAGGAGAATGTACTGGTTTTATATGCTTATAATTTTTTTTTGCTGTGTTGATTGGTACAAAGTACGTTCATAATTCTGAGTTATTTAATTATGTATGCAGTGTCGCGGGACTGAAGTGGCCGCCATCTTCGCCAAATGTCATGTCATGTCAAAAAATATTAGGTATGTTTAAAAAAGTTTGCACCCTAACCTAACAAGACTTTGCCCGGTAGAACATTCCTGTGAAGACAAATTATTTATATTTGTATATAATTATTTATTATAATTATTAATATATAATTATTTATTGAGGGCCCGGTGGCGTAATTGGGAGAACGGTCGGCTTTGATGCCGTGGTACCGAGTTCAAACCGCCGTGCACCAATGAATTTTTTTATCGAAAAATATATGTGCGCTTCTCACAGTGGCCCTCCGGTGAAGGAAAACATCGTTAAGAAACCAATAACCCCCGCATGGTGGTAGAACATATCTAGTGTCCGCCTGGCCAGCTACCACCCTCAAGTCAGAAAATCTGTCGCCAAACATCTAATGTGTTCCGGCAGCTATCCTTGAGAGCCAGTTCCCATTCTAGTCCACTTCTCTATCTTCGACCGCATCATCACTTAGCAACAGGTGAGATAGTGGTCAAACGCTTGCCTATAAGATATACAAAAAAATTATCCCCACCTTTATTTCTATCTCGCTCACAGTTACCGTAAGAATATCTTATATGCAATAGCAACCTCCATTGTGTATAATCTTCTTGGGACTCTTCTACTAAAACTAGTACATTCTCCTATGTTTGAGGTATTTATCTCCATATCTCTGGTGATACTAATCAGATCTCGATAAAATTAAAATGGGACCACCTCGGAAACGTATCCTACCTATTACAAAAAGAATCATTTGAATCCGTTCACAATTGATGGAGAAATCGCGTAACATACACACAAAACAAAAAAAAAAAAAAAAAAAAAACATACAGACGAATTGAGAACCTCCTCCTTTTTTGTGAAGTCGGTTAATAACTAGCGCGGAATTTAACGTAGGTTCTTTTTCTTTTTTAACAACCTTAACGTATTAAATAAACCTACGTGAGTAACGTAAGTCACTAAGATTGTTATATAATAAACCTGAAATGCTTAGTATTTATTATCTATAAAAATATTTTCCAATGACAACATCTGATTTGAGGAGAAAAATTAGCTGCAACACTTTTAAATCGCGTCTTAAATTATTGTTATTGTTAAAGGAGAAACATATTTTTTAACCGACTTCACAAAAACGGAGGAGGTTCTCAATTCGTCTGTATGGTTTTTTTTTTTTTTTTTTTTTTTTTTTTTTTGTGTGTATGTTACGCGATTTCTCCATCAATTGTGAACGGATTCAAATGATTCTTTTTTTAATTGGTAGGATACGTTTCCGAGGTGGTCCCATTTTAATTCTATCGAGATCTGATTAGTATCACCAGAGATATGGAGATAAATACCCCAAACATAGGAGATTGTACTAGTTTTAGTAGAAGAGTCCCAAGAAGATTATACACACTGGAGGTTGCTATTGCATATAAGATATTCTTACGGTAACTGTGAGCGAGATAGAAATAAAGGTGGGGAATTTTTTTTTGTAATATCTTATAGGCAAGCGTTTGACCACTATCTCACCTGTTGCTAAGTGATGATGCGGTCGAAGATAGAGAAGTGGACTAGAATGGGAACTGGCTCTCAAGGATAGCTGCCGGAACACATTAGATGTTTGGCGACAGATTTTCTGACTTGAGGGTGGTAGCTGGCCAGGCGGACACTAGATATGTTCTACCACCATGCGGGGGTTATTGGTTTCTTAACGATGTTTTCCTTCACCGGAGGGCCACTGTGAGAAGCGCACATATATTTTTCGATAGAAAAATTCATTGGTGCACGGCGGTTTGAACTCGGTACCACGGCATCAAAGCCGACTGTTCTCCCAATTACGCCACCGGGCCCTCAATAAATAATTATATATTAATAATTATAATAAATAATTATGTATAAATATAAATAATTTGTCTTCACAGGAATGTTCTACCGGGCAAAGTCTTGTTAGAGTGCAAACTTTTTTAAACATACCTAATATTTTTTGACATGACATGACATTTGGCGAAGATGGCGGCCATTTCAGTCCCGCGACACTGCATACATAATTAAATAACTCAGAATCATGAACGTACTATGTACCAATCAACACAGCAAAAAAAAATTATAAGCATAAAACCACATATTATATAATAGTTACTACGTAAATAATACTTTCCGTTGTTAGGTTGGCTACACAGTGCTTACATAATTCGGGTATCCACAATATAGGGAAGTGCCTCTTATAACGTAGTAGAGTGATTCAGTACCCTGTTGGCCATATGGCGGCAATTAATGTTAATAATCGCAAATAATACTTTTTTATATTCATTTTGGAATACAACTAGTCCGTGTTATAAAAGTATTTGGAATTATTGTAATAAAATAGACAATTAATTATCGTGTGTCAGATGCTTTTATTGCACAGGGCCATTTTGGACATTGTCCTATGAGACCTTGATGACATCATTATTACTAGTGAATATTTTCACTTTAGCGCGGCATTTAAAGTCAATTTTTTTAGGGTTCCGAACCCAAAGGCTACCAAATGAACACTTTCTGAGACTTTGTTGTCTGTTCGTCCGTCCGTCCGTCCGTCCGTCCGTGTGTCTATATGTGCGCACTTTACAGATCTGTATCTTCTTAACCGTTATAGGTACACACTTGAAATTTTCAAAAAGTATATATCCGTCAGTGTATAACGGCCCAGACACGAAATTTAATAGATGCATGTAATTTCATTAAACCTTTTTTTGCACTAAAAAGGGTAAAATAAGTTATTTTTCAAAAAAAAATAAAACCGACTTCATAACCACAAAAAGGCAGTCAAAAGCGAAAAATAATTTAATTAAAATTATTATAAGCGTTACCCACGTCTCTATTTGAAGTCGGTGCCAGCCAAGTCTATTGGATATTAGATAGATGCTATGTATGTAGTAGTAGTAAGTAGGTACATGTAGGTTAGTAAGTAGGTAGATACATGTACTCGTAGGTATTATCTATCTACTACCTATTAGACTTGGCTGGCACCGACTTCAAATAGAGACGTGGGTAACGCTTATAATAATTTTAATTAAATTATTTTTCGCTTTTGACTGCCTTTTTGTGGTTATGAAGTCGGTTTTATTTTTTTTTGAAAAATAACTTATGAAACAACTTTTAAAACATAAGCAATTTCACACACACACACTCACACACACACACACGCACACACACACACACACACACACACACACACACACACACACACACACACACACACACACACACACACACACAACACACACACTTAAACACAAGATGTACATAATTGTTTCGTTTTTCTTCCTAATATTATTATAGAACTACTATTTTTGTCTGTCAATCATAAAACTGATAAGTATTTCTTACTGCAATGTTGTTGTTTACCTTATATAATTTTGTATTTTTTTGTTGTATAATAATAAGCCCGCTTAGACTTATAACATATCGGCAAAGACCCTAGCTCGAGCATTGGGTCAAATTGTAAACCAGCGCTGTGTGTGCAAGTAATTGTACACGTAGCAGAAGCTGAACTTGATCCTGTTGCCTTCTTTTTACCCGACTGCGCGACGCAAAGGAGAGGTAATGTGTTTATCAGTCTATATATGTATGTATGTATGTATGTATGTATGTATGAATGTTTGTTCCTTTGTGGCACACTAGAGACCAAACGCGTGGGCCGATTTTGAGAGCCATGCGAGCGCAAGTGTCAACGAAAACATAAAAAATTGAAAAATACAAAATGACGGATTTCAGACGCCAAAAATTGGGGTTCAAAAAAAATTTTTTTTTCAAAACCTATCGAGTGGGGTATCGAATTAAAGGTCTTAAAATGGAGATTCAAAATATATTTATAAGAAATAATTTATGATCGTACAAATCCAAAAAAAATACGATTTTACATGCCGCGTTAGTCACTTTCAGTAACAAGTTTGCGGTGCTTATCTCTGAAGTTACTTATCAGATCTCAATAAAATTACAATGAGACCAAATGAAAATCATCATATTAACTCAAACAAAAAAAGAATTTTCCAAATCGGTTAAGAATTGATGGAGTTCTGAGGTAACAAACAACCTCTTCCTTTTGGTATAGTCGTTTAATAGTACAACTGTAAAGTAAGTAAGCTTAAAAAGCAATACCCTATCTATTTCACGCATTTCGGTTTTTTGTTCTTTTTTCCATTAAGTTCACGCATTTTTGCGAAAGGTCAAGCCTATGTAGCATTGAGCCGGGTTAGATCTTTAGATGGACTAGTAATAAGTAGTTTAGATCCCCGGAAACTACTCAATAATCCACATGACATCAACTCTCTAAATGAAATGAGAAGATTACGGAATTTGCCGTCCTTTACTTAAGTAAAAAGTGTAAAATAAAACATTAAATTAAAAAATCAAAAAACCTGACTGCGCAAAAAGTGAATTGTTAAAAAACGAACTGAAAAGAAAAAAATAGGTAAGTCTAGTAAGAAAGAAAAATCATTTATTTGACATAACACATTAAAATACTTACTAAAACAAAGAAACAAGAAAAAACAAGAAACAATGTGAGGTGTTAAAAAGGCTTGTCTCAGCACATTATGTCTAGATTTACACCTGGACGCTGATTGTCAGACAAGCCTGCGGGTGATGAAAATAAATGCGAAAGTATTATAAATAAAATAATAAAAATAAATAATAAATTTATACATAGATAAAATAGGTACACTTAGATAGATATTAAATATAAATATATTTAATAATATTAAATATAGATATTAGATACTAAATATATGTATAAAAATTTATATGTCGGAGCGAAAAAAATAATAATAAAACTTATAAATATGTATTTTAGGTTAATTAGGAAAGGAACAACATTTGGAGGCTTTTAATTTAGAAGGGATTAGCTGGGTCATTTGGAAGGCAGAACTAAATAAATCAAATTATTAAGATGAGCGAGAATATATTGTATGTTTTATATGATCGACATATCTTTATTTACATCAGCATTTTTCCGCTGCTCAACTATCAGGTACTGCTTTAACTTAAACTTGAAAGAACTTAAAGTTTTAGTACTCCTTATCGGAGGAGGGATGATTAATTCCCATTCGTTAAGCCATTAATGTGTCCCGACTGTTAAAGTCTCTACATTCCATATAACAAAGTATAATTTATTTTATGAGTGTATCGACCGAGAAAGAATTTAAATGGTATAGTTTTTTGATATCCCTAAACAGAAGTCTAAACTACTAGACTTACTTGTTTTTTTTCTTTTCAGTTCGTTTTTTAACATTTCACTTTTTTGCGCAGTCGGGTTTTTTGATTTTTTAATTTAATGTTTTATTTAATTATTATATTAGTGTATCCTTAATGTATGTCTTTATGGCAATAAACGATTATTATTATTCTTATTCTGATATTAATCATTATTATCCAAGTTGGATACTTAGACGTTATTGTATTAGCACAAGCCATGACAGGCAAGTGCATAAATAAGAACCTAATTATAAATGTCAATTTATATTTGTAATCTATTTACAGGCACTGCATCAAGCAATACTACTAATAGCAATTCTGATTCCGAAAGTACTGGTAAGTTATTTTACTATATTTATAAATTTAATTAACTATCATACTTGAGTAGGTAGGTACTTAAAACTGTAATATAGTGACCAATTATTGATTAAATTCAAGAGAAAAATGAAGTAAATCATAAAAATAGGTATGTTATTTACAACTGTCTTTATTAGTAACGCTTCTGAAATGTTATTAATTAATAGATGACTTCTATCACACACACACATTTCATGGTTCCGCTGTTGCAAATGCACACTCACAATAATAAATAATATGCATACGTAAAGTCATAACAATATTAAAGTCACCCAGCACCCGACCCGTACCGCTTCGCCTCGTGCTGTTAGTAATCTCTGAATATATTTTAGATTTAATGGATATGCTGTCACTATATCAACTTTGTAACGTCACCAGTTTGCCTTGTTCACAAGTTGTTAACACGCGAATGGCGATTGGACCACTTGGTGACAACCCTCTGTTCACAAACTTGCATTGCTTTGACTGCGCGTTGCTCTGGAGTACGAGTGCAAGTGTTGCGTCTTTCAGTTTCTTTTTCATCAAGCGTGATCGCTCGTCATCACGAAGCATTTACTTGTTGATCACGCAGCGTCCACCTGTTGATGATGAGTAGACGCCTACTTATGATCGGCTTATATGGGTTAGTAAAGGCAATGTTGCAGGAATTATGTGTATATTTATTGACATATCTATGTTTTGTCAAAATACTTGCGGATAAAGACCTTGTATCAATATTTACAAATCATCAATTTAATTTAGTTGAGAACTGTTTTAATACTATGCAGCATCAAGTAATGACCAATCCGATGTCTCGATACTCTTGGCTCAATAAAAAGAACGCTTTAGTTCTGTGGAGTATACTAGTATATAGTATATATACTAGTATACTATTGATAATAGCCTAAGAAATTATCCATGCAGCGGCTAACTTTTACATTTGTACCTAGAGCTCTGAAGTACAGTTTACATTACAGGGTCTTCTAGCGGAAATGGAAACAATAATGCATCATCGCAAGGTAAGTGAAAAAAAAAACTCATTTCTACACATTCATCTATATCTACGTATAAATCCATACAATTAAATACCTAAAACTAGACATACAGCTGACTGACTGTTAAATCAACGCCCAGCCAAAACCCAGCGGTTTTGGCTGGGCGTTGATTGATCAGTCAGTCGAGAAGCTTGAAATTTCGCATGAAGATTTCTTATATAATGTAAGTGCACACCACTTTTTCAGGTTCCGTGGCCAATTGGCAAAAAAATGTTACTTTATTTATTCGTCATGTCTGTCTGTCTGTATGTCCGTCCGTAATTCATAGCTACTTCATTTCAAAACTATTAAGTCTATACAGTTAAAACTTGGTAGGTAGATGTATTCTATGAACCGCTTTACGATTTTTATACAAAATAAAATAAATAAACAAAGTTATCCCCACAACAACATAGGCTTACATAATTTTACGACTTTGTGAGATGAAATATATATATACATATATATTTATATAGCACGCACATTTTAAAAACTAAAAATATATCTTTGTCATTTGGTTATTTTGGTTTTCTGTCGGATCACCTCGTTTCGGGTTCGATCCTTTAGAGACTAACCAGACCAACCGTGAGTGTCCACGTTTCGGATCCGTATGTCATGATGGGTAGGACACACTAATTGAAGACTTTCGTCTTGAGACATTGTGGTATTGGCGATGTAAAGACTCGACAGCATTTCCCATATGCTGCCAAGCCTAGCTGTATTCTTCTATTGGTTTCTTTTTCCAAGTTGTTTTAACCTTGTTGAAGAGTTTGCCAGACGTAAACATACACCTTAACAATTTCGAGAATACTGCCCTGTTCCGCTTTTGGTTCAAGATTTACATGGTCATTACCTTGGTTTTACCCAAGTTCATCCGAAGACCAATGCATTGAGAAGAGTCAGCTAGGCTGTTTAGCATATTTTGCAACTCTAGCAACGTTTCCGCCACGATGACGATGTCGTCCGTAAATCGCAAGTGTGAGAGGTACTCGCCGTTTATATTAATGCCACGTCTCTTCCAGTCCAGCGTCTTGAATATATTCTCCAATGCATTTGTTAACAATTTGGGGGATATAACATCCCCTCGGTAAACGTAGTGTAGGGCGCCCTCCAGCTAGGTGGAGCGATGATATACGCAAGTTGGCGGGCAGCGGTTGGAAACAGAGAGCTGAAGATTGAGCTTAGTGGCGTGCCATAGGTGAGGCCTACGTCTAGCAGTGGACGGAGATAGGCTGATGATGATGATGATGAACATTCCCTTGTCTCACACCACCATCAATGGATAGATTATGACTGCTGGTTCTGCACTTGAACGGTCATGGTAGCCGCTTTGTACAGACCTCCCAACACATGGATATATCGCCAATCGACTTCGCATCGCTGCAAAGATTCCAGAACAGAAGATCTTGATAGAGTCGAAGGCCTCCTCATAGTCCACAAACGCTAAACATCATCATCATTACATTAATCATCATTACATTACAAAAATACTGGTTTTTGATTGTTGTTATTTATTTATTATTATTATATTTTTTTAAACTATAGTTGTATGCTATGCATTGTACCACCGTGTTTTTTCTGCTTTAAATTCTGTCCATCCTAAGGTTGTCTGGAAGAGATCGCTTCAAGCGATAAGACCGCCCATTGTACTATCCTAGTTAAGTTTTCTTTGTTATTTTGTTTCTCTATACTGGTGTACAATAAAGAGTTTTTCTATTCTATTCTATTCTATTCTATCATTATCATCAGCCGGTGTCAGTCTACTGCTGGACGAAGGCCTCTCCCAAGATGCGTCACTAAACCCGATCTTCGGCTCTTCTTTTCCAGTTACTGCTCAGCGCTTTGCAAATTTCGTCGCTCCATCTGGTAACAGGACGTTCTTCGCTACGTTTGCCGATTCGCGACGATCTCCACTCTAGGAATCTACCTCAACGGTTATCAATCCTGTGGCGGTATGACCAGCCCACTGCCACTTCAGTTTACTAATCCGTTGAGCTATGTCGATAACTTTAGATTTCTGGCGAATGACTTCGTTCCGGATTCGATTCCGCAGAGAAATACCAGCATAGCTCTCTCCATAGTTTGCTGAGCGACTTTAAATTTGGTGGACCAAAACGCTAAGCACAGGGGCCGATTCTACTCACTGGTCTCCTGTATAATCTGCCGCACTGTGTGAATGTGGTCTATGGTGCCGTATCCTTCTCAAAACCTGGTCTGCTCCGGTAGCTGGAATTCATCGAGTCTTCTTACAAGATGGTTCGTGATGACTCTTGTAAACACGTGGCTCAGGAGCGAAATAGGTCGGTAATTCTACAGAAAAGTTTTATCACCCTTCTTGAAGAACAACACAAAAACACTCCTGCTTCACGCCTCTGAAGTTCTCCCATCCAAGAGCTCAGTATTAAACATTTGCTAGAGCTCTTTTATTACAGGTTGTCCACCAGCTTTCAGGAACTCAGTAATAAAACCATCCTCTCCAGGGGCTTTTCTTTTATTTAAGCTGTTCAAGAGCCATCTTTATTTTGCTTGTGCTTACCTCTGGCAAGTCTTCGGTAAAGTGGCACGTCAATGTGGCTCTAGAATCCTTATTTTTGGGATCAGGTTAAGATGCATGTGAAGCGTGAAGCTAGCCATAGATGTGTTCATTTTCCGAAAGAACTTCTGACTTGGAAGCAACGACCGCAGCACCGGCTGTGGTCAACTTTTTTAGATAACTTCTCCCAAGAGATTAAACAAACACTTTTTACCCCCGATTTTGCTCAACTGCTCGTTCAATAGAGCGAGTATTGGAGCTTACGTCGTACGAGTTTGCCAATCTTCTTGTTTAAAGCATGCCACTCTGACAAAGTGACTGGTGGCTCTTCGCGCCGAACCGAACTTTTTGTTTCAAAGAGTACTCTTCCTAGGTGGTCTCATTCAAAATTAACGAAATCAGTCGAGCGGTTTTTTATATATCAATATTTGTATTACAATGCATTTATATACCTCAATTTTATGCTACTGACTACTGGCCACTTTAACTAGAGCGACGTTTGAAGTCGGTTTTTTTAGTCTATTAAACGATATTAAATTATTAATGAAAACGGCTCATGAAAACTTGCAGCTTTGGCACAAATTCTTCCATTTTTCTTTTGTTACAGCAAGTGCTAGTGCAGGAAACTCAAATACTACCAACAATAATGGCACAATAGGAGGTAATAACCCACAGAATACTACTAACAATAATGGCACCTCAGGAGGAAATAACCCACAAAACAATACCAACAATAACAGCACCACAGGAGGTAATAACCCACAGAATACAACCAACAACAATGGCACCACAGGAGGAAATAACCCACAGAATACTACCAATAATAATGGCACCACAGGAGGAAATAATAACCCACAGAATACAACCAACAATAATGGCACCACAGGAGGTAATAACCCACAGAATACTACCAACAATAATGGCACCACAGGAGGAAATAACCCACAGAATACTACCGACAATAATAGCACCACAGGAGGTAATAACCCACAGAATACTACCAACAATAATGGCACCACAGGAGTAAATAACCCACAGAATACTACCGACAATAATAGCACCACAGGAGGTAATAACCCACAAAATACTACCAACAATAATGGCACCACAGGAGGTAATAACCCACAGAATACTACCAACAATAATGGCACCACAGGAGTAAATAACCCACAGAATACTACTGACAATAATAGCACCACAGGAGGTAATAACCCACAGAATACTACCAACAATAGTGGCACCATAGGAGGTAATAACCCACAGGACCCTACCAACAATAATAGCACCTCAGGAGGTAATAACCAACAGAATACTACCAACAATAATGGCACCACAGGAGGTAATAACCCACAGAACACTACAAACAATAATGGCACCACAGGAGGTAATAACCCACAGAACACTACCAACAATAATGGCACCACAGGAGGTAATAACCCACAGAACACTACCGACGGTAATGGCTCCAAAGGAGGAAATAACCCACAGAATACTACCGACGATAATGGCACCAAAGGAGACAATCCAAGTAACAGTAACCCAACCAACCAATCTGGAGACAGCAATGCCACGTCGACAAGCAGTGGTACGTACGAGTATATAATTATTATTTATCGGGAGCAATAGTTTTAAGTGTAGCGTTTCACAAATAATAAAGCTGTCAATTCAGTTTTTTGCTCGGTGTAACGGTACAAGTACTTTAGTACGTGCGGACTGTGTTCGTCTGTATGTATAAAAAAAAAATTATGTATTCTATGTTCATATACGTATGTGGGGTTGGGGGTTTTTAACGATGTGTCCGCCTGAGTTCGTCTTTAAAATTGCATCCATAGGGCGAACAAAAAAGATAACAAAATCGAGGGATACAGTTTGGTGTTGCAAATCAAATTTATCATCACTCTCCAAAATTAAATTGCATCACTGGATAGCTAAAGAATCAAAGAATTTATTGCGCTATGGAACGACTGTGATACACAGCGCGGGGTGAAAGGAAAAACGCTGCCATTTTGAGGTCATGTTGCTGCGTATCGAGATTTATTCTAATACTATAAGAATCTTTGTCCTAAAATACTGACTGACTGACTGACTGACTGACTGACAGACAACGCACAGCCTAAACCGCTGGTCGTAGAGACTTGAAATTAAGAGGGTATATTTGTCCTTAGTACGTAAGGGTGTAAAAAGAAGAAAAAGAAAGGATTTTCCAAAAATTCACCCTGTTAGGGGATTAAAGGGGGGTTCAAAGATTGTATGGAGAAACAAGATTAGATAGTCTTTTCTATTCGAAACTTCTCACAAGTGCTTTAGTTAAACAAATAATTTAATACGTGTTTTAGGCTTTTTTGAAATTCCACTACTAAGAGGGTGAAATGGGGTAACAAAGTCTGAAATTCAATATTGTTTCAAATTGCGCTGAAATTTGGCATGTAGATAGTTATTACGACGTTATTTCCATCTGATAAATGATTTTCTAAAATTCACTCCTTAAAGGGATGAAACAGGAGTTCAAAGTTTGTATGGATAAACAAAATTAGACAGTCTTTTCTATTCAAAACTTCACATAAGTGCTACAGTAAATAAATAAGTGTTTTAGGCTTTTTCAAAATTCAACCCCTAAGAGGTCGAAATGGGGTAACAAAGTGTAACCCACAAAGTATGAAAATCAATATTATTTGGGATTGTGCTAAAATTTGGCATGCCGATAGTTATTATGACGTTGGTATCGGTTAAGAAAAAAAAATCCAAAATTCACCCCTTAAGGAGACGGATCGGGGATTCAAAGTTTGTATGGCGAAAACACAAGACAACAAGAACAACAACTTTACATAAGTCCTTCTGTAAATTAAGAGGTAAATACGTTTTGCAGGATTTTCCTAAATGGGGTAAGTAACAAAATCTGAAAATCAGTATAGTTTTTCGGGTTTTATAAATATGAAAACCTATTTTTCTTGGTCAAGCAATAACTTAAAACGGGTGAACCGATTTGGCTAATTCTTTGTTGATGTCTTTTATGATTTAAAGGTTTTTATAAAAGAAAAGTTTTAAAATAATAAAAGAAGTTTATAACACAGGCAAAGCCGCGGGGCACTTCTAGTATTTAATATAACTTTTGATTTGGAGAAGTTGCGACGTTCGTTTAAGTTTAAATCGTTAGCTCTCAACAAAATCTATTATTGATTATAGATAAAACTTAAGTGTAACCAAAGAAACATACGAGTAAATAATCATATTTGTGAGAGTAACATTGTGATTGTGACAATAATTTAGTGATAAAATATACAAAAAAATTATAATGTCGGGCGGGCTAATACGCGTCAAATAACCAAATCAAAACACAAACATCGTTTACGGTTGGAGAGGGCTTTTCAAAAGCAATTGAATGGTACCCTCTTTCAAAAACTTCGCCCGACTTCAAACATCGCGCTTGTCAAAGTAGCCAGTAGACTAAGAGTCCCCGCACACGGGCCACGGGCCACAACCACAAAACGCCGCCACCGGCATATTTCCTATAGTTTTCATACATTTTATCATGTAGCGTGTGGTGGCCACCGGCGTCAACCGTGTGCGGCGAATCCATATAAAATGTATGAAAACTATAGGAAATATGCCGGTGGCAGCTTGTGGCCGGTGGCCCGTGTGCGCCGACCCTAAGTAACTATAATATAATAATTATCTGTGCCAGTAGTTAGAAGCATGTCGTCAAGGTATATAAATACATCGTAATACAAATGTTGATATATTAAAAACGGCTGGACCGATTTCGGACCACCTGGTAAGGGTACCCTTTGAAACCAAAACAAAATTCCAAATCGTCAGGCATGTTCGAGTAATCGGTGAAAAAATAAAATAATTAAATAATAAAAATAAAAGTTTCCGACGAATTGAGAAACTTCTTTGGTGAAGTCCGCTAAAAACACTATATGATTTAGTCAAGCTGTGCCGGAAACGTAAAAAAAAATGCAGCCGAGTGGATCAACGACGGTGCCATTATATCTGCCACCTATTACAAGACGTTATCATGTACAACACACGGCCGAGTCCATGACACATCCACATCCCATTTTTTTTTCCTCCATCGTAGGGCCACTGCGAAAAGCTCACACAAATTATTTGATAGAAATATACATTAGTACACGGTGGGAATTTAACTCGGTTCCTATGTCGTCAAAGCCGACTATTCTCCCATTCACCACTGGGCTCTGTTTTTGTATAAATAATTTCTTATTTTATAGGTACATCTACCAGCGGGCCTAATGGCACCAATGCTACTACACAAAATAATGGTTAGTATAAAGCAAGTAAGCATTTAATGCTTCGTCATTATGGATATCCAAATTCATCCGGAGACCGATGCGACGAGGAGAATCAGCTAGTCCATTCAACATCCTTTGTAAGTCCTGCGGCGTTTCTGCCATAATGACGATTATGGCCATAATGACGATTATGGCCATAATGACGATTATGGCAGAAACGCCGCAGGACTTACAAAGGATGTTGAATGGACTAGCTGATTCTCCTCGTCGCATCGGTCTCCGGATGAATTTGGATATAACCAAATTCATGTACAACGAGCACGTTGTTCCGGAACCGATTGCTGTGGATGGAATCCCTCTCGAAGTTGTTATGCAGTATGTTTACCTAGGGCAGACGCTCCAACTAGGCAAACATAACTTCGAAAAGGAAATCTAGAGAAGAATCCAGCTAGGCTCGGCAGCATTTGGAAAACTCTGTCGAGTCTTTTCGTCGCATTTACCACAGTGCCTAAAGACAAAAGTCTTTAATCAGTGCGTCCTACCCGTCATGACATATGGGACCAAGACGTGGACACTCACGGTTCGACTCGTCCACCAATTTCAAGTTGCTCAGCGAATTATGCAAAGAGCTATGCTCGGTGTTTCTCTGCGGGATCGAATCCGGAACAAAGTAATTTGCCAGAGAACTAAAGTGATCGACATAGCTCAACGGATTAGCAAACTGAAGTGGCAGTAGGCTGGTCATATCTGCCGTAGGACCGATAACCGTTGGGGTAGACTGGTTCTAGAGTGGAGACCACGAATCGGTAAACGTTGCGTTGGACGCCGTGTGACCAGGTGGAGCGACGACATTCGCAAAACGGTGGGCGGTGACTGGAAACAAAGAGCCGAAGATCAAGCTCACTGGCATGACTTGGGAGAGGCCAATGTCCAGCAGTAGACTGATACCGGCGGATATAATGATGATGATGAGATTGCGCCCGCAGTTTGCAGGACGCCGCGGTGTGGCCTTACATTTATAAATATCAATAATATAAATAATCCATTAATATAATAATTACATAAACATATGGTATTAGTTAGGTGAGTACGAAACCGTTTCGCAATTTACACATAAACTAATGTAGTGGTCTAGATGGTTACCAAACCGAAATGTACACATGATTTGTATCTATTTTGATACGCCTCATGGCAACTGACTATGTGCTAACATCTTGGAAGCTAGCTAATGAGATGCAACCCGTGCTTAAGAGGAAGTCGCGCAGATCCTTTCAATTACAAGCACGAAATCATCAAGTGTTTTTTTTTATTAATTGCTTATTTTTCATTTCATTTCTTTACAGGTTCGGCGTCGAATGATAATAATAATGCGACATCTCAGAGTAGTGGTAAGTAAAACCTACTGTATATACTAATGTTTTCTTATTATTGTTGTGCAAAGAACTTCAACTTTTTTTTTCATAAAGTTTTTCGATAACATTTTCATAGCGATTTCTAACTATTTTTATTCAAATTCAATTGCTTTTAAGGAGTTTTTTAATGCCAATTATATAACGTTTTGAGTGTCACCGACAAGAGTTTCTGTACATCTCATTACATCTCATTACATTCTGTACATCACCTTAAAACGAGAAAATTTTTGAAAATAGGGTAATTCTGCACCGATGGATCAAACTGTTTCACCTCACTGCGCATCTATTGAACCTCCATTTATGTTCTAGCATTTAGGATAGTTTACGAGATATGCTATTTTACAAGCTTTTATTTAACTTGCAATGTATGTATGTAACTATGTATGTTCGGGTGGAATCTTGGAAGCTAAATTAGACCCACTTTACGATGTCCGATTGGACTCAAATTTAGTGTACTTATGTATCTTTGGTAAAAATACAATGATATGGTACCATGGAGCTGGGCTGATGATGGAGACGGAAGGTGGACACGGCATCTCTATGATAAAACAACATAACTTCACCGAGTTGGGGATCGATTGATTTGTCTTGAAGAGAACTTTACGCCTAGATGATATCCAGGGTCTGATGATGAAGCTGGAAGGTGGCCACGGCATCTCTGTGATAAATCGACATAACCCTACCGAGTTTGGGCTCGATTGATACGTCTTGAAGATAAATTTTCACCTAGATGATATCCAGGGTCTGATGATAAAGCTGGAAGGTGGCCACGGCATCTCTGTGATAAATCAACGTAACTCTACCGAGTTTGGGCTCGATTGATTCGTCATGAAGAGAACTTTACACTTAAATGATAGCCAAGATCTGATGATGAAGATGTAAGGTGGCCATGGCATTTCTGTTATAAAGCAACATAGCCCCACGGAGTCGTTTGATTTTCCTTGAAGAGCACTTTACCCATAATCACATCAAATATCCGTGGAATATTTAAAAACATCATCCCTTCTCTTAAATACTTAGGTAGTAGGTAGGTAGTCGGTATCTATACCTACCTACTAAAAAGTTAAAAATAAATTATAAGTAAAAAATATTTTAAAAAACAAGCTTTTATCTGGGACAAGAACTAATATTATGTTTCTTTGAAGTGTTTCACACTTTATATTTTTGTAAATTGTTAAACACAATCCAAAATTTCATCGTACCGACGGGACTTGAACCCGCAACCTCCGGAATAACATGTTCCGGTGCTTTGCCAATTAAGCCACGGTGCGAAGTATCGTTACGACGAAATTATTGGATTGCATTTGTTAACCCAATTATGCATTGGTGGCGCCATCTATGACTACTTATTACGTAAGTTAATCATTCGGAAGAAATCATTACAGTTTTCAAATCCGACGAGAGATGTTGCACTGCGTAAATCAAATATTATGTTTCTTTGAAGTGTTTCACACTTTATATTTTTGTAAATTGTTAAACACAATCCAAAATTTCATCGTACCGACGGGACTTGAACCCGCAACCTCCGGAATAACATGTTCCGGTGCTTTGCCAATTAAGCCACGGTGCGAAGTATCGTTACGACGAAATTAGTGGATTGCATTTGTTAACCCAATTATGCATTGGTGGCGCCATCTATGACTACTTATTACGTAAGTTAATCATTCGGAAGAAATCATTACAGTTTTCAAATCCGACGAGAGATGTTGCACTGCGTAAATCAAATATTATGTTTCTTTGAAGTGTTTCACACTTTATATTTTTGTAAATTGTTAAACACAATCCAAAATTTCATCGTACCGACGGGACTTGAACCCGCAACCTCCGGAATAACATGTTCCGGTGCTTTGCCCATTAATAGATAATGATCATAGATGGCGCCACCAATGCATAATTGGGTTAACAAATGCAATCCACTAATTTCGTCGTAACGATACTTCGCACCGTGGCTTAATTGGCAAAGCACCGGAACATGTTATTCCGGAGGTTGCGGGTTCAAGTCCCGTCGGTACGATGAAATTTTGGATTGTGTTTAACAATTTACAAAAATATAAAGTGTGAAACACTTCAAAGAAACATAATATTTGATTTACGCAGTGCAAAATCTCTCGTCGGATTTGAAAACTGTAATGATTTCTTCCGAATGATTAACTTACGTAATAAGTAGTCATAGATGGCGCCACCAATGCATAATTGGGTTAACAAATGCAATCCACTAATTTCGTCGTAACGATACTTCGCACCGTGGCTTAATTGGCAAAGCACCGGAACATGTTATTCCGGAGGTTGCGGGTTCAAGTCCCGTCGGTACGATGAAATTTTGGATTGTGTTTAACAATTTACAAAAATATAAAGTGTGAAACACTTCAAAGAAACATAATATTTGATTTACGCAGTGCAACATCTCTCGTCGGATTTGAAAACTGTAATGATTTCTTCCGAATGATTAACTTACGTAATAAGTAGTCATAGATGGCGCCACCAATGCATAATTGGGTTAACAAATGCAATCCACTAATTTCGTCGTAACGATACTTCGCACCGTGGCTTAATTGGCAAAGCACCGGAACATGTTATTCCGGAGGTTGCGGGTTCAAGTCCCGTCGGTACGATGAAATTTTGGATTGTGTTTAACAATTTACAAAAATATAAAGTGTGAAACACTTCAAAGAAACATAATATTTGATTTACGCAGTGCAACATCTCTCGTCGGATTTGAAAACTGTAATGATTTCTTCCGAATGATTAACTTACGTAATAAGTAGTCATAGATGGCGCCACCAATGCATAATTGGGTTAACAAATGCAATCCACTAATTTCGTCGTAACGATACTTCGCACCGTGGCTTAATTGGCAAAGCGCCGGAACATGTTATTCCGGAGGTTGCGGGTTTAAGTCCCGTCGGTACGATGAAATTTTGGATTGTGTTTAACAATTTACAAGAACTAATATGTTAAAAATAAATTCTAGTAAGTATTTGGCGTGTAGGTACTTACCTATATATTTAAAAGCTTGAGGCACTAAAGTATAGTAATTACCTAGCCTGAAAACCGGGTAGCGCTTCAAGTTTTTAAGAATATAGGTGAGGACCTACACGACAAATACTTACTAGAATTTATTTTTAACATTTTAGTTCATTTTCTTGTTCATTGTTTTACTTATAATTTATTTTAATATATTTTCGACTACCGCACATCCATATTTAACCGCATCCTCATTTAACATGAGATGAGGCAGCATTCATAATTATGCTTAATTCTATAATGTAGTTCAAAAATTTTTTAATGTTTGACAAATAAACATCATCATCATCGTCACAATGACAAGACGATTAAGTGAAAGTGGCGTGAAATATGATATGTGCTTGTCTGTAATTGAATAACTTTCTGAGACGAAGCACTGGACGACTGACTGTCGCCCAATTCACAGAGCACAACTATACCACCTCGTCGTCCATACTGCCTAGCACCTAAAATCATGCTGAAACATGGCGAACGAATAAGTGACATGTCTTTTTACCGGTGAGTGGTGAGAGGCACGGCTAAATCCTACCACCAATGGTTACCAATTTAACACCACCCATGGATCACGTGTAGGGTAGTTTAAGATCTAAACTAACGGACGCAGAAAGGCATCAATGACCTTTCCGTAGGTGACAATAATCAGCGACAATCAAAATAATGTGAAATAATTTTGTCTTCATCACACCTTTATAATATGAACCGCAAAACTTAGGTAAATAAAATTTGCAGAGGTGGTATAGTTCAATACATATTTAAGTTTTTAAGATACCTATGAAAAAAAAAATGTGTTTTTTTTTTGTAGTGGCCTCGCAAAGTTTATGTAGTAGTAGTATTTATTGGTCATTTGATATTTTTGTAAGTTTTTAAATTATTATGAAAGTATTTACTTTTTGACTGAAATAACATACTATCATTCCTTACGTCTATTATTACCTATTATCATATTTATTTAACATGGCACCGTCCATGCTTAACGTATATGTCATGTCCATTCAAAGGTTGTCTGGAAGAGGTCGCTCTTAGCGATAAGATTGCCCATTGTGCTATTAATGTATGAATGTTGTGTGTATATTTACTGTGTTATTTGGTGACTGTAAAGAGTTATTGTATTGTATTGTACCTACGTTTACATTTAAAATAATAACTGGCTAAGTGCGAGTCGGACCCGCACAAGTAGGGTTCCGATTAAACAAAATTTGCCGGAAAAATAAAGTACAAAGTACATCGATAACATAAATACCATGTCAATACTAAACATGCTTATTTACTACAACGCCATCAAACGAATGTCTTACGAACTTCTAACGCCAACTAAGTGAACGTTAACACTAGAGATGCGCCGTATAGTGGTTTCACAGAATTACCGAATACCGAATATTATTCGGTTTAACCTTTACCGAACCAGATATTCGGCTGAATTATTCGGTTTACCATTACATTGTTTTGCCGCGTAAACAAGTTCTAACATGTGCGCTACGTGCCGCTGCTGGTTAGATGAGGAACGAGATGTGGATTTAATTGACGTTTACAAAAATGTTGATTTTAAGTTTAAAAATAAATGTTGATTTAAAGTTTAAAAATAAATATTGTTGTGAGATTTCAATTAAATGTTGATTTAAGACTTAAAATAAATGTTGACTATACCTACTAACTATAGGTATATAATAATGTAATATAAAAGTAAATAAGAAGTTTTGTCTTTTAGTTCTACACTTTGGCTACATGAGCCAAGAAAATAGAAATGCTTGAATTGAATATATTTGGCAACAAAACCGAATAATTTTGCAGAATACAAATAATGGAAAAGATGCCAAATACGCTGAATACCGAATACCAAACGAATATTCAGCGCATCTCTAGTTAACACAAAAGTAGGTCGCGAAGCCTATATAAGGGGGTCGCGGGGAGTCACGAAGCCTCAGCCTCAAAAGAAAAAATCAAAGTTTGAACATACTTTTAAATAATATATTAATTATAGAGCATTTGTAGGTGTTTTGCCTGAGAATGCTTATATTTGTTTCAAAAGAAAAATATGTAATTTGTTTCCTGCAGGCCATACGAACGAAACCGCGGGTAGTAGCTAGAAATATAACAAAATACAGATTATAAACAGTGCAAGTAGGTCGATTTTTTTTCATACTAAGGGGGGTCGCGTCGCGTCATGAAAAAGGTTGAGAAACACTGGTAAACAATCGTTCATAGATGGCGCTATAGTAAAAACACGTTTTTTGTATGGGGGCCTGTTTTTAGTATTTGTTATTATAGCGGCAACAGAAATACATCATCTGTGAAAATTTCAACCGTCTAACTATCACGGTTCATGAGATACAGCCTGGTGACAGACGGACAGACAGACAGACAGACAGACAGACGGACAGCGGAGTCTCAGTAATAGGGTTCCGTTGGTACCCTTTGGGTTCGGAACTCTAAAAAATTGTGTCCTCGCGTAATGTACCAACAGAAAAAAAGTTGCGGACCAAACCAGCGGTAGGCAAAAAATTTAAAAATATCATATCTTGTAAACTATCCAAAATGGTAGAACCAAATTTGAAAGTTCTATAGATGCGCAGTGAGGTCCTCTACCACTCTGCTTCGTTTGAGCCATCAATGCTGAATCAACCTGTATATGTATATATATATATATATATAATATAATATTATATATATTTCTATATATATATATATATATATATATATATATATATATATATATATATATATATATATATATATATATATATTCTGAATCTCGGACAAGGCTTGAACGATTTTAATTAAATTTAGTATGCAGGGGGTTTCGGGGGCGTTAATATTTACAAGGTTATAATAGCTCAGGTGGGAAATAGGGCGGTGCCAAAACCAGAAGACCCCGGTTCAAGTCCAGATGAGCTAATTTTTATTTTCAAGTTCCTTCTTTTGTGAGAAAAACTATGAAAAATATTATTATTCATATTTCATTAGTATGTAATTCGTATCTATATGTCATTTTCAAACAACACGATTATCGACAAAAAAACCGAGCAAAGCTCGCTCATCGAGGTACTTACTTACTCATTGAACTGTAACCGCACTTTTCAAATACTGTGAATGCCGCTCAAAATATGGTCGAAAATAATGGACATTCTGCTCAGAACGTTTTACTGCACTGAAAATAACGAAAAAGGTTGTTGCTTATACGGTACATCCCAAAAATCTTTCTTTTGCGAACCAAACGTGATGTAGTTATTATTAACATTCACTGTTACGCGATTACTCCGCCAATTGTGACCGATTCAAATTATGTTTTTTTTAATTGATAGGGTACATCAAAGAGAATTTAATTATTACGAAAAAGTACATCTTCATGGAAACTATCTGTAGGTATGTCTTGTTATTTGACGCGGTACTCTGAGTTTAATTAATTGAATTAAAGTAATTGGTATACCTTGCGTTGTGCATAGTTATTAATAGATATTAAGGCATAAAACTTTGGTTCAATATTTGATTTGCAGCTTGATGTTATTATATATTTGTTGCCGTAGGTTTTGGATCTAACACCGGAAATAATAGCAATGTTTCCTCAGACAGTAACGGTGAGTATTTGTCTACGAGCACATATTCTTCTGATAAATATATATAAGGCAAAAGTCACGGACAGACTGACTGACTGACTGATCTGTCAACACATATTTCAATTTCAAATCATTTATTTCCAATTGGGTACATGGTACACTTATGAAAGTCATAATATTACATGTATTATTTTAAGCCATAAAATTACTTACATAAAAATAAAATTGTGTTATATTGTCAAATGTCAAATCGAACTTAAAATTAAATCAATGTCAGCTAAAATAAAAGCATTCTGTAAATAAAACAAATACACAAAATTTTAATTAATCATTACAAATAATAGGATTCAATTGAAGTCTTTAAGACAGTCAACATTGTGCAAAGCTTTTCTGTCATCTAAAAAATCTTGAACACAGTAATAGGTTTTTTTATCGGCATATGCTTTACTGACGGCTTAGATTGTCCTTCTTTGAATTGGGTCAACCATTCTGGTAGAATGTTATAATAGCTGACGCAGTTTACATAGTACGATATATGTTCTTTTGACATCCTTGATGTTGTTAATATTGTCTAGTTTATCCTTATTTCTCGTATTGAAATAGTGAGTATCACTGCGCTTTACAAATTTGCTAAGATGCTTTCGAGCATATATTACGTTGGCAAAATATACTGACAGGGCATTGTCAAAATATTGATAGTCTTAAAGAGTTCTCTCAAGGATTCTCTGGGTCCAAGTCTATACATGCCTCTTATTGCCCTCTTCTGAATTACAAAAATTGAATCAAGATCTGCTCCGTTACCCCATAGAAGAATGCCGTATGACATTAAAGAATGAAAATAAGAGAAATATACTCTTGCTGTTTGTAAGTTACGATATTCTGTTATCTTCTTGACTGCATAGGCTTAATTTCCCGGCTAGTTTTTCAATGTGGGGCTTGTAACTTTTTATCTAGTGTAAGCGGATACTCCTTTTTGGGGTTCCGTAGCCGAATGGCAAAAACGGAACCCCTATAGATTCGTCATGTCTGTCTGCCCATATGTATCAGCCACTTTATTCCGAAACTATTAAGACTATACAGTTAAAACTTTATAAGTAGATGTATTCTGTGAACATCTTTAAGATTTTTATACAATAAAAATAGTGAAATATAAAGGGGGGCTCCCCGTACATAGAACTGAAACTCAAAACATTTTTTTTCATCAAACCTATATACGTGCCGTATGTACTATAGATGGTCCCCTATTGTTTCGCATAACACTTTTTGTCATAATATACTTTAGCATAATGTTGTTTCTCCTAATATATTTAAGCATACATTAATTTGACATAAAGTAATTAGGCATATTTTTCTTGACATCATTACTGTTAGCATAAGCATTTGTGGCATAATATTCTAAATAATAATTATAAACGCATAACTATAATTCGGCATAATTGTTTAGGCATAATTTTTTTTGTCATGTTATTATAGCATAATTATTAAATAGTACTTTTTAATTTTTTTTTATCTCTTCAAGACTAATCTAGCTAGTAGACCGATTTTGTTTAAATGTTGCTCTGGTTTACCTAATATAATGGTATAAGTAAATTGGACATAATCATATTTTTAACGCAGACAAAATTACGAGGCTCAGCTTGTAGAATTACGAAAAAATATTATAAAATTAATAAAAAGTTTGTTGGATGTATTAGGCACGTCAAGATGCACATGATAAGTGTAAATATTGACTTATAAATACCTAACCAAATTATGAACATAAGCATGAGCTGATCTAATCAAATGCAGAACCAAAACCGTGAGATAAATGCACTTCGAAAAAAGGTAAGTTATGTTAATTTAATGTTTGCGTTAGGTCAAAATAATTTTCAGTTTTAAAATAAAAATAATAGCGGCGTAGGGGTGGCCCGAGGGCCTCCCCTGCCGAACTTGAACCTACTGTCCCAGTCTAGTACCAAACATTTTGTTGGTATTAATAACTTTAGATTACCTACTTTACTTAATTATTTTTTTCAAACAACTCTTAACTAAACATGTCTTACCTTAATGTTGACTTTGGAAGTGTTAAATTATTTTTATTATGTACTTTTATAATACTATAGTCGTTTCTTTAGAAATTAATAAATGTGTAATTAAGTAAACTTTGTTTATTTTAATTGTTACAATTCAGCATAAAATATGTGTATACATTCAATTATGACTTAATTTATTATGTCTAAAACTATTAGGCCAATAAAAATTATGCCCTATAACTGTACGCCCCTCAAAATTAGGCCAAAACAATATAGCCTACTTGAAAGTAATGCTTGTTTATACAATATGCCAAAATAAATTATGCGATAGTACTATTATGCCATTTAAAATTATGCTCAACCCGTAATGCCTAAGTAAATTAGGAATAAAAAAATATGCGAAACAAAGGGATCCCACTATAGATAGGTCTTTAAAAATTACATTAGGTTTTCTAAACATATTTTTCTCCAAGTCAATCCTTTGAAAGATAGACACTTCTAAAGTGGTAAAGTGATAAAATAGAGAGGTGGCCCTCTAACTTTAATTATAATTTAGAACTAATAATTTTGATGTTATGTTTATATATATATTTTTCTCATTAAGACAAAGTCACTTATATGAGAACACAATCATAACTAGAAATGATCATATCACCGTAGGCTAAACAAACAAATTACAGGTAGTTTTCTAAAACAATAAGTTTTGTACAACAATGGTGCTATTTCCAATGTACGATAACTAAATTTCAGCGTTCTATGTTACCATCTTTCCCTTATAACCTGTATTTTTTGCAAATAAAATATCTTAATCTGAATCTACTAAGCCGTTATTGTATTAGTACAAGCCATGAGAGGCACGTGCGTAATTAAATAAGAACCTAATTATATATCTCAATTTATTTTTCTAATCTATTTACAGGATCTGCATCAAGCAATACTACTAATAGCAATTCTGATTCCCAAAGTGCTGGTAAATTATTATACTATATTTATAAATTTAATTTACCTGAGTAGGTAGGTACTTTAAACTATAATATAGTGACCAATTATAGATTAAATTCAAGAGGAAAATGAAGTAAAGCATAAAAATAGGTATGTTATTTAAAACTGTCTTTATTAGTAACGCTTCTGAAATGTTATTAATTAACAGATGACTTATATCACACACACACTTCATGGTTCCGCTGTTGCAAATGCACACTCACAATAATATGCGTACGTAAAGTCATAACAATATTAAAGTCACCCGGCACCCGACTAAGCAAAGGCCTCGTTGCAGGAACTATATGCATGTTTGTTGACATAATATCTTAGTTTTATCAAAATACTTGCGGATAAAAACCTTGTGTCAATATTTATAAATTATCAATGTTATTTGGTTGAGAACTGTTTTAATACTATGCAGCATCAAGTAATGACCAATCCGATGTCTCGATACTCTTGGCTCGGTAAAAAGTACGCATTACTTCTGTGGAATCAATGTTATATTGATAATAGCCTAAGATATATTATACATGCAGCGGCTACTTTTTACATTTGTACCTAGAGTTCTGAAGTACAGTTCACGTTACAGGGTCTTCTAGCGGAAATGGAAACAATAATGCATCATCGCAAGGTAAGTGAAAAAAACACATTCCTACTATCTATATCTACGAATGAATCCATATAATTATACACCTAAAACTAGACTTACAACTGACTGACTGCTAAATCAACGCATAGCCAAAACCGCTGGATCTAGGAGCTTGAAGTTTCACATGAAGATTTCTTATATTATGTAAGTGCACAACACCTATTTAGGTTCCGTGACCAGATGGTAAAAAACAGTTACTTTATTTATTAGTCATGTCTGTCTGTATGTCCGTCCGTAAGTCACAGCCACTTAATTTCGAAACTATTAAGACTATACAGTTGAAACTTGGTAGGTAGATGTATTTTATGAACCGCTTTACGATTTTTATACAGAAATAAATTAAATAAATGATAAAGGGGTGGTAAACAAAGTTATCCCCAAAACTACATGAAACTAAATAAACATGAAGCGAGTATCCAATACTCGCTTCATGTTTATATTTCGTTTTAGTTTCGAAGGTCAAGTCGTACGAGTTTGCCAATCTTCTTGTTTAGAGCATGCCTTTCTGACAAAGTGACTGGGGCTCTTCGCGCCAAACCGAACTTTTTGTTTCAAAGGGTACCCTTGTTGTACCCTTTGAAACAAAAAATCGGTTTGCTTCTACTTCTTGTTCTTTCCCAGGTGGTCCCATTCAAATTTAAACGATATCCGTTGAGCTGTTTTTAATATTTGTATTACGATGCATTTATATACCTCTATGACATGCTACTGATTACTGGCTACTTTGACTAATGCAACGTTTGAAGTCGGTTCTTTTAGGCTTAAAGTCTTTTAGTCTTTTGGTCTTAACGATCTTAAATTATTAATGTAAACGGCTCATGAAATCTTGCAGATTTGGCACAAATAATTCAAATTTTATTTTTGTTACAGCTAGTGCTAGTGCAGGCAACTCAAATGGAATAAGTCCTGGAGGCAATAATCCAGAACAGAATACTACAAGCAACAATAACACCTCAGGGGGTAATAGCCCACAGAATACTACTGACAATAATGGCACCACAGGAGAAAATAACCCACAGAATACTACCAACAATAATGGCACCACAGGAGGAAATAACCCACCAAACACTACCAACAATAATGGCACCACAGGAGGTAATAACCCACAGAACACTACCAACACTAATGGCACCACAGGAGGTAATAACCCACAAAACACTACCAACAATAATGGCACCACAGGAGGTAATAACCCACAGAACACTTCAAACAATAATGGCACCACAGGAGAAAATAACCCACAGAATACTACTGACAATAATGGCACCACAGGAGAAAATAACCCACAGAATACTACCAACAATAATACCACCACAGGAGGAAATAACCCACCAAACACTACCAACAATAATGGCACCACAGGAGGTAATAACCCACAGAACACTACCAACAATAATGGCACCACAGGAGGAAATAACCCACCAAATACTACCAACAATAATGGCACCACAGGAGTTGATAACCCACAGAACACTACCAACAATAATGGCACCACAGGAGGTAGTAACCCACAGAACACTACCAACAATAATGGCACCACAGGAGGTAATAACCCACAGAACACTACCAACAATAATGGCACCACAGGAGAAAATAACCCACAGAATACTACCAACAATAATACCACCACAGGAGGAAATAACCCACAGAACAGTACCACAAATAATGGCACCACAGGAGGTAATAACCCACAGAATACTACCAACAATAATGGCACAACGGGAGGTAATAACCCACAGAATACTACCAACAATAATGGCACCACAGAAGGTAATAACCCACAGAATACTACCAACAATAATGGCACCACAGGAGTTAATAACCCACAAAACACTACCAACAATAATGGCACCACAGGAGGTAATAACCCACAGAATACAACCAACAATAATGGCACCACAGGGGGTAATCCAAGTAACAGTAACCCAACCAACCAATCTGGAGACAGCAATGCGACGTCGACAAGCAGTGGTACGTATATAATTATCATTTATCTGGAGCAATAGTTATTAGTTAAGCGTTTCACTTATAATAAAGCTCTCGTAGTCCTTTGACTGCGGACATCAGAAAAATCATAATTGCTCTTCTACGCACTACTTACCTGTCACACTGCTGCCGTCTGTTTATCGTTGTTAACATTAGTCAAATGAAATGTCTAAATTAAAATTCAGTATCCTGCTACTTCTATGAAATACAAATCAGTCGGAGATGGTTTTAATTTTTTCATTAAAAGTATTATTTTTATATCATTAGGCTTACGTTTGACCATTAGCTCACCTGTTGGTAAGTGATGATGCGGTTGCAGATGGTAAGCACGCGGGGCCTAGAATGGGAACTGGCTCTGCCGGAACACTGTATATGTTTGGCGACAGAGTTTCTTACTTGAGGGCGGTAGCTTGTCCTACCACCATGCGGCGTTGTTGGTTTCTTAATGATTTTTTTCCTACCCTTGAAATTTTTCGATAGAAAAATGCATTGGTGCACGGCGGTGTGAATTCGGTACCTATGGCATCAACGGTTACATTTGCGACCTATTACGAGACGTATTCATGTACAACACACGGCCGAGTCCATGACACATCCACACCCCATTTTTTTCCTTCATCGTAGGGCCACTGCGAAAAGCGCACATAAAATATTTGATCGAAATATCCATTAGTACACGGTGGGAATTTAACTCGGTTCCTCTGGCGTCAAAGTCGACTATTCTCCCATTCACCACTGGGCTCTCTGTTTTTGTATAAATAATTTCTTATTTTATAGGTACATCTACCAGCGGGCCTAATGGCACTAATGCTACTACACAAAATAATGGTCAGTAACATTTAATGCTTCGTTTAACATACATGCTTACATACCATCAGTTGCTGTAGGTTCAATAAGATAACTGACAAAACACGTAAAAAAATGTGTTAATAGCATTTTTTAGTTTTACTGCTCTTTTCAATGGTTTATTTAAAAACTACCTGTGTTTAATACTAGTTATAAATCTCCCGCTTGAATAACTCAATTTAATAATAAAAACCGCATTAAAATCCGTTGTGCATTTCTTGGATGCTACTTTGTTTTATACTATGTACAAATTATAGCGTCATAACGTCAGTTACACCAGTGGGTTGAAATAAAAGTTAAACCACACATTTTAGAACCGAATTTTCTGATTTCCTCATAATTAAAATTGAAATTGAGTATCTTCTATATATATATACGTATATTAAATCCAAGATCATGACTGACTGACTGACTGACTGACTGAGATATCAACCCACAGCCCAAACCTCTGGGCCTAGACGCAAGAAATTTGGAGGGTGTACGAGTACTTACAATTATTCTTTGTGTGTGTTCTTTGTGTGGTATGCAAGGAAGCACAAATACCATCTTAGTGCTCCCAGCCAACCTCACCTGCCTGATGCTTCGGCGAACGAACTGGGAGTATACCCATTTCAAATAATGGCGTAGCTAACTACTACAGGCCGGTGTCGGACAGCAGCGTCACCGATCCGTGAAGTTACGTTCTGCGATCGCCAACCCGCCTGCCCAGCGTGGCGATTAGGGCATACCCCTCCCAATGAGCCGAAGATCGGGCTCAGTGGCGAATCTTGGGAGAGGCCGACGTCCAGCTATTACTATTGTCTGACATAAGCTGATTATGACTTGAACGTTGAACTTTTTATGAAACTTTTTATTCTCTGGGTCTATCGTCTTGAAAATTGGTACACATACTCTTCAATTACAATTGCGACTTATATGTGTCACAGTTTTTCAAAAATCGTTCCCCACGCGTTTGCCTGACGTACTGAATGATTGTCTGATATATCAACACACTGCCTAATAATCCACTGGTCTTAGACATGAAATTTGGAAGGTGTGTTCTTTGTGAAGTGTAAGCATCCACAAAGAAAGTGTTTTTCAAAATTCCACCCCTAAAAGGGTGAAATAGAGGGTTACATTTTTTATGAAACTTTTTATTTTCTCGGGCACTCCATCGACTCCAAAATACAATACACATAAACACATACTCTTCAATTAAAATTATGAGACACGTGTCTCAGTCAGTTTTCCCAAAATCATCCCTTAGGTATTTGTTTGACTAATATATCAACGCATTGCCTGTACCACTGGTCCTTGACAAATTAAATTTTGAAGGGCATCCAATAAGAAAGGGTTTTTCGAAATTCCACCTGTAAAAGGGTGAAATGGAGGGTTTTACTTTCTATAATACTTTTCATTCTTTGGGTCAATTTTCTCGAAATTTTGTACCTAACTCTTCAATTAAAATTGTGAGCTACTTGTGTAACAGTCTCTCTAAAATCAGCTTTTACGCGTTTGTCTGACTTATTGAAGGATTGTCTGATATATCTACGCACTGTCTAATCCGCTGGTGTTAGAGACATAACATTAAAATGGTGTGTTCTTTGCGAAACTATCCACTAAGAAAAGGTTTTTCGAAATTCTACCCCTAAGAGGGTGTAATGAAAGGTAACATTTTCTGTGAAACGTTTTATTATATTCTCTGGGTCGACTTGAAAATTAGTATATATAATTTCTCAATGAGCTCTTCAATAAAAATTATGAGACGTTACAGTTTTTCCAAAATCAATCCACCCCTTTGTATGATTTACAGACTGACTGATATATCAACGTACAGGAAGACGCTGGTGTTAGAGACATAAAACTTGGAGGGTGTGTACTTTGTGAAGTAGAGTAGAGTAGTAGTAGAGGTTTCTATTTAAATAAGATTTTTTTAAATTCCACCCTTAAGAGGGTGAAATAAGAGGTTGAATTATCTTTGTGACGTTTTTTTCTGATTTGATTGACTCGAAAATTTGTACACAAACTCTTCAATAAAACTATAAGACACGTGTATGAGAGTTTTTCCAAAATCATCCCCGACACATTTTTTCCTGTTCGAAATAATTAAAAAAAAAACAATTTAACAAACTATTCTCTGACTACCCCGACTTTATCGAACTACCCCTGCGAGTTGAAAAGTGTGTAGTTTCGCTTCAAAGTCTGCTTTGCCATGATCATTCATTAATGATCATGGCCAATGGAATTAATGGAATGTAATTAATCTCAAGGCCAAACTCTTAATTTAACAAGAGTGGACTTAGGTAGGACTGCTTTTCTTTGGGTTATTGTCAGTTTGTATATTTTATTTTGAAGAAAAATATTTCATTTGTTTCCTGTAGTCCACGCGAGCGAAGCTGCAGGCAGAAGCAAGTGTTAAATATAAACATTGTTGAAACTGAAAGAATTAAATTTAACTTCCTATACAATTTGTTACCCTACATGTTAGTCACTACTAAAGGACAGGGCTTAGCGGCGTATCTTGGGAAAGGTCTATGTCCAGCAGTGGAGTGACACCGGCTGATTATGATAATTATGATGATGTACAGGACAGAGACTTATAAATATCAATAATATAAATAAACCTACAATCTAATAGTTATTTAAATATGGTAATAGTTGGGTGAGTACGAAACTGTTTCGCAATCTAGACACAAACAAATATAGTGGTGTAGATGGTTACCAGACCGAAATGTAAACATGATTTGTTTCTATTTTGATACGCCTCATAACAACTGGCTATGTGCTAACATCTTGGAAGCTAGCTAATGAGATGCAACCACTGCTTAAAAGGAAGTCGCGCAGATACTTTCAATTACAAGCACGAAAATCATCAAGATTTTTTTTTCATTATCGCGTATTAAATGCATATTATTTTTTTACAGGTTCGGCGTCGAATAATAACAATAATGCAACATCTCAGAGTAGTGGTAAGTAAAACCTACTGTGTATTCTAATGTTTTCTAGTTGGTTTGCAAAGAACTTGATTTCACTATGGAACTTCTTTATACTTCGTTTTAATATGAACCGCATATCTTAGGTAAATAATATTTGCGGAGGTGGTAGCAAGATAAATATTAAAGGTTTTAAAATAACTATGAAAAAAAAGTGTGATATTTTTTTTTTGTTTTGGCCTCACAAACTTCATGCAGTAATATTTATAGGTCAATGAGATTTTTGTAAGTTTTTTATTATTATTATGAAATTATTTACTTTTTGACTAAAATAATAATACTATCATTCGTGACGTCTATACGTTTACAAAAAAAAAATATTGGGCGTGACTCTGTCATAAAGCTGTCAAATATTATCTATACGTGCCTGTTTAGGGATGCCAGCTGTTAAAGTTGTCGCTACCCATTTTTACATTTTAAATGTTTTATTGTACAGGGTCTGTAGGAAACCTAAATAAAATAATATTAGTAAAATTACATTACATAGTGTAAATCTAATTGTGAATTGACAAACTATATTATATAAGTACATAAATTTTTGTCTTTTACATTAAGTAATTTGGGTACATAATTTAAAAGTAACGAAGAGAATTATAGTATACTAGCTGTGCCCGCGACTTCGTCAGCGTGGAATAGTGTCTTTGGGTAGCATTAACAAATAAGACACATACGTATCCCAACTACATCACGCCGTACTACGCCACGCTAATCCCCCCTTCCCTCCTCCCCTCACATACCATCCCCTCCCCTTCCCTTCACTTCCACCTCCTCTCTCCTTCCACTCCCCCTTTCCCCTTACAAACTTTGAATGTCATATTTATTTATATCGAATCAACAGCCTAAAAAATTAGTTTCAAGCTTCTAGCACTAAAAATGACAATACTTCCATACAACTTTTCATCCCCTCCTTTCAACTCCTTACAACCCTTGTGTCGCATTAAAAATTAGACTATGTCTTTTTGTAACGTTTTATCCTCGTGAGGCGTTACAAAAATAAAAGATCCTAAGGGTTCGAGGGTGATTAAGGTGATTGGGTGATAATGTTTACAAATGATTAAAACAACCAATTATCTGTTCAGTACAATATGTTTCTTTTTATTTATATTAATGATTCTATATAAAACAAATAGTAATGGAACCTCCACCTAAAAAAACATTTCAGTGGCTTACCTCAAACTGAAGGTAAGGGTACGACGACGATATATTGGGTTAAAAACAACAAAAATATTATCTCCACTAAATTAGGAGGAAAAAAACATAGGATAGCGTCCTACCTATCTTAAAATAAATTGAAGCTATTGTAATTCCCTATATAGTGGTTCGCCCAGTCGAGTTAACGGTAATTAGAAGTTAACTAGGATTTCCTTACTAGTACCATTCTAGAGACGACCAACAAGGGGACGCCGGGGTAGACTGCCTGGCAGTTCGCACCAGGGCGTAGGATGTATCCCTGTGGTTGCGAGGTGAACCGCGTCAAATGTTCGCGTACGTATAAAATTAAAGGGCATCTTAGGGGTATTTTGGCTCGGCCAGCGGTACCAGGTTTAGGGGAGACAATTCGGAGACCGGGGTCGAGGCGCCGTTGTTGGGGAAAAAGGCTCTCAGGCGCCCTCACTGTCGCCTGGTTCCCAAGGTCTATCACGCCCCCTGGTTACACCCTGCAACGCCATTTCGTCCTAATAAGACCAGAAGTCATTGTTACTTTATGGTTAGGGTATTAGGTATTATTCAGACTTTCTTTGTGAGATTCCAGAATGAAAATTAGTATTATTAAAGGTTTGTAGTTATCTAAGTGATAACAAAAACTGAGGTAAATATATAAAGGAATAAAATGAATTAACTTTATAGCATCTAACATCGAGAAACCGGCACCACAGGCATTAGTCTCACTTTAGTTAAGAATCATTTGTATTGGCAACATTGTATATTGGAGAAAATAAATAAATAAAATGAATGAAATGATTCATTTAGTAGTTGAATTTCACGAACCGGAAGGATTCAATTCCTAAACGAGTGGCAATGCGAGGCCCGCATCCGTACATAAGACTTCGGATTATCTTTTTCTTTTATATACCGCGGCCTAGTTTTAGATCCTTCTAGAACATCTTGTTTGTGTGTGTTAATGGTTATGTTTTGGCTCGCGGGTCTTTAAAGTTACCAGCTTCTTAATGTTTAGTATTTTATCGGGAAAATCTGTACGACTTTAAATGTTTTTAGGTTTCGGGGGTAGATTGTTTTGGGCAAATATCCTTGCTAATAAATAAAATGTTCGCCTTTATATTATAATTTTAAAAGCCAGCAGAAGTTAACAGAATCAATCACATATTGATAGTATAATACAAAATATATTATTTTGAGATGCATTGAATTTTAAATAAATATAATCATAAAATAAATTAAAAACATAAATCAAATAAAATGTAATGTTTAAATAAATAAAAGCCATCAACTGTTGAAAGCATTACATTTTTAATTAGCTGATAATATAATACCTTAAGTAATATTGTATACAATAACATACCACATCTAGTAAAGTAACATCTAATTCTTTGTAACGCTTATCAGTAAGCATCGGTCGAATCAGTTATGCGAGAAGCAAATCGTCCGCTACTACACTACTTTTCTATCTACCTACATGCATATTATATTTTTGTTAGAAGACACTAATCATTATTTATTATATTAGATATAAATACTTACAATTTGTTATTTAGACTAGGCAGTCTAAATAACAAATTGTAAATATTTAAATTTCTCATTTAAGTGAATTTCTGTAATTCTTTTGAGAAATAAATGTCTTAAACCACAAATGCGTGCCAAGAGGGCACGCTGGAGGTTAGTATTGACGAGAAAACTATAGAATGGGTTAGATTCCGGAATCTTACATGTTTTCAAGGGAAAATAAGGGAGAATTAACTATTTTGGTAGAATATGGGGTGGAAGATATAGAATGTGGTCATGGACCACAGAGATTTAATCAATCGTCTAATCGTAATCATTAATGATTAACGAGGTTTTAGGAACCAGCATCGATTATTTTCATAGGGTAATCCTATCAAAGCGATGACAACATAATTTGGTTATCGATGACGCATTTTTCCCTTCCCCATTTGAAGGTGTGCGTATTATATAAACATTTTATGAAGAATGGTTTGACAACGTCAAAGGAGACGGCTCATTTCTGCCCCAAGTTGTTTCAAGTTTATGTACTTAATTAACCCCGGAGACCTAAAAAAGTTATTTAGTTAAAATAACATATAATTAAATAATGCAAACTGTATATTCGATACTAACGTGCCAAGCGGGGATTGCAAATTGGTGTGATTAAAAAGTACTATAATGACTGTACTTAAAGTCAGCCATATTTTTTCTCTTTTTTTTCTTCTGTTGAAGTTTACGTAAAGTGAACGTGCTTGTGTCATTTTGCCTGGATTGCGCAATAGGAGTTTTGGCGCCAACGTGAAAATAAACTGGCCAAGTGCAATTCGGACTCGCACTAGTAGGGTTCCGTACCACACTACAGTATTTTATAAGATCCAGCAAAAATACCGCTATCATTTTTCGCCAGCAAAAAATAATAATTAATAAACATTTTATTTCTTATAACGCCATCTAACTTCTAACAAAGGTGTTAGGGATCGTCATTTCAATAAAACGCTATCTATAGGACGTTTACCTAACTAAGCGTTAAAAGATGGCGTGAAATGCCGAAAAAAACACGTTTCTTGTATAGGGACCCTCTATTATTTTTAACGCACGCGCAATTTTATTATTTTACGGACGCAGAAAGGCATCAATGACCTTTCCGTAGGTGACAATAATCAGCGACAATCAAAATATTGTGAAATAATTTTGACTTCATGACACCTTTATAATATGAACCGCAAAACTTAGGTAAATAAAATTTGCAGAGGTGGTATAGTTCAATACATATTTAAGTTTTAAGATACCTATGAAAAAAAAAAAAGTGTTTTTTTTTGTATTGGCCTCGCAAAGTTTATGCAGTAGTAGTATTTATTGGTAGTAAAATACTTCGGATTCCCTGTACAACGAATTTGTTGAAAACCTAAAAGGCTTGTGCAGCATTACCTTTAATACAGCTCTTTGGGCTCGTTCCAATTCTATCATGGTAGTTTTCGGAGCCCCACCCCATACCAGATTGCAGAACGATAGGATCGACTGGCAAAGGGCAGTGTAAACCATCGTCAGGGTCTGCTTATCACAAGAGGATCTTAAGGATTTCATGATGTAAATGATTTTACGAACACGTGCGGACTGTACCTTTATGTGACTTTTAAAGGTCAGAGTTGCATCCACCTGAACGCCTATGTACCTTACTTGGTCTACTAGTTCTATAGAATCACAATGACATAGATTTTTTTTGAGCGTAGGTACACAAGTATGGATTTTAATACGGCTGTGGGCTTTAGGTTTAGATATTCGGGTTTTATGAAACCTGTACATGTATATATATATATATATATATATAATATAAATGATATAATATATAATATAATATTATATATATTTCTATATATACTCGTATATAAACTGAATCTCGGACAAGGCTTTAAAGATTTTCATTAAATTTAGTATGCAGGGGGTTTCGGGGGTGTTAATATTTACAAGGTTATAATAGCTCAGGTGGGAAATAGGGCGGTGCCAAAACCAGAAGAGCCCGGTTCAAGTCCAGATGAGATAATTTTTATTTTCAAGTTCCTTCTTTTGTGAGAAAAACTATGAAAAATATTATTATTCATATTTCATTAGTATGTAATTCGTATCTATATGTCATTTTCAAACAACACGATTATCGACAAAAAAACCGAGCAAAGCTCGCTCATCGAGGTACTTACTTACTCATTGAACTGTAACCGCACTTTTCAAATACTGTGAATGCAGCTCAAAATATGGTCGAAAATAATGGACATTCTGCTCAGAACGTTTTACTGCACTGAAAATAACGAAAAAGGTTGTTGCTTATACGGTACATCCCAAAAATCTTTCTTTTGCGAACCAAACGTGATGTAGTTATTATTAACATTCACTGTTACGCGATTACTCCGCCAAT
Organism: Cabera pusaria; assembly: GCA_954871355.1. Taxonomy (NCBI): domain Eukaryota; kingdom Metazoa; phylum Arthropoda; class Insecta; order Lepidoptera; family Geometridae; genus Cabera; species Cabera pusaria. The sequence goes on from OX940893.1 coordinate 9,841,585, forward strand.
TGTGACCGATTCAAATTATGTTTTTTTTAATTGATAGGGTACATCAAAGAGAATTTAATTATTACGTAAAAGTACATCTTCATGGAAACTATCTGTAGGTATGTCTTGTTATTTGACGCGGTACTCTGAGTTTAATTAATTGAATTAAAGTAATTGGTATACCTTGCGTTGTGCATAGTTATTAATAGATATTAAGGCATAAAACTTTGGTTCAATATTTGATTTGCAGCTTGATGTTATTATATATTTGTTGCCGTAGGTTTTGGATCTAACACCGGAAATAATAGCAATGTTTCCTCAGACAGTAACGGTGAGTATTTGTCTACGAGCACATATTCTTCTGATAAATATATATAAGGCAAAAGTCACGGACAGACTGACTGACTGACTGATCTGTCAACACATATTTCAATTTCAAATCATTTATTTCCAATTGGGTACATGGTACACTTATGAAAGTCATAATATTACATGTATTATTTTAAGCCATAAAATTACTTACATAAAAATAAAATTGTGTTATATTGTCAAATGTCAAATCGAACTTAAAATTAAATCAATGTCAGCTAAAATAAAAGCATTCTGTAAATAAAACAAATACACAAAATTTTAATTAATCACAATAAATAATAGGATTCAATTGAAGTCTTTAAGACAGTCAACATTGTGCAAAGCTTTTCTGTCATCTAAAAAATCTTGAACACAGTAATAGGTTTTTTTATCGGCATATGCTTTACTGACGGCTTAGATTGTCCTTCTTTGAATTGGGTCAACCATTCTGGTAGAATGTTATAATAGCTGACGCAGTTTACATAGTACGATTTATGTTCTTTTGACATCCTTGATGTTGTTAATATTGTCTAGTTTATCCTTATTTCTCGTATTGAAACAGTGAGTATCACTGCGCTTTACAAATTTGCTAAGATGCTTTCGAGCATATATTACGTTGGCAAAATATACTGACAGGGCATTGTCAAAATATTGATAGTCTTAAAGAGTTCTCTCAGGGATTCTCTGGGTCCAAGTCTATACATGCCTCTTATTACCCTCTTCTGAATTACAAAAATTGTATTAAGATCTGCTCCGTTACCCCATAGAAGAATGCCGTATGACATTAAAGAATGAAAATAAGAGAAATATACTCTTGCTGTTTGTAAGTTACGATATTCTGTTATCTTCTTGATTGCATAGGCTTAATTTCCCGGCTAGTTTTTCAATGTGGGGCTTGTAACTTTTTATCTAGTGTAAGCGGATACTCCTTTTTGGGGTTCCGTAGCCGAATGGCAAAAACGGAACCCCTATAGATTCGGCATGTCTGTCTGCCCATATGTATCAACCACTTTATTCCGAAACTATTAAGACTATACAGTTAAAACTTTATAAGTAGATGTATTCTGTGAACATCTTTACGATTTTTATACAATAAAAATAGTGAAATATAAAGGGGGGCTCCCCGTACATAGAACTGAAACTCAAAACATTTTTTTTCATCAAACCTATATACGTGCCGTATGTACTATAGATGGTCCCCTATTGTTTCGCATAACATTTTTTGTCATAATATACTTTAGCATAATGTTGTTTCTCCTAATATATTTAAGCATACATTAATTTGACATAAAGTAATTAGGCATATTTTTCTTGACATCATTACTGTTAGCATAAGCATTTGTGGCATAATATTCTAAATAATAATTATAAACGCATAACTATAATTCGGCATAATTGTATAGGCATAATTTTTTTTGTCATGTTATTATAGCATAATTATTAAATAGTACTTTTTAATTTTTTTTTATCTCTTCAAGACTAATCTAGCTAGTAGACCGATTTTGTTTAAATGTTGCTCTGGTTTACCTAATATAATGGTATAAGTAAATTGGACATAATCATATTTTTAACGCAGACAAAATTACGAGGCTCAGCTTGTAGAATTACGAAAAAATATTATAAAATTAATAAAAAGTTTGTTGGATGTATTAAGCACGTCAAGATGCACATGATAAGTGTAAATATTGACTTATAAATACCTAACCAAATTATGAACATAAGCATGAGCTGATCTAATCAAATGCAGAACCAAAACCGTGAGATAAATGCACTTCGAAAAAAGGTAAGTTATGTTAATTTAATGTTTGCGTTAGGTCAAAATAATTTTCAGTTTTAAAATAAAAATAATAGCGGCGTAGGGGTGGCCCGAGGGCCTCTCCTGCCGAACTTGAACCTACTGTCCCAGTCTAGTACCAAACATTTTGTTGGTATTAATAACTTTAGATTACCTACTTTACTTAATTATTTTTTTCAAACAACTCTTAACTAAACATGTCTTACCTTAATGTTGACTTTGGAAGTGTTAAATTATTTTTATTATGTACTTTTATAATACTATAGTCGTTTCTTTAGAAATTAATAAATGTGTAATTAAGTAAACTTTGTTTATTTTAATTGTTACAATTCAGCATAAAATATGTGTATACATTCAATTATGACTTAATTTATTATGTCTAAAACTATTAGGCCAATAAAAATTATGCCCTATAACTGTACGCCCCTCAAAATTAGGCCAAAACAATATAGCCTACTTGAAAGTAATGCTTGTTTATACAATATGCCAAAATAAATTATGCGATAGTACTATTATGCCATTTAAAATTATGCTCAACCCGTAATGCCTAAGTAAATTAGGAATAAAAAAATATGCGAAACAAAGGGATCCCACTATAGATAGGTCTTTAAAAATTACATTAGGTTTTCTAAACATATTTTTCTCCAAGTCAATCCTTTGAAAGATAGACACTTCTAAAGTGGTAAAGTGATAAAATAGAGAGGTGGCCCTCTTACTTTAATTATAATTTAGAACTAATAATTTTGATGTTATGTTTATATATATATATTTCTCATTAAGACAAAGTCACTTATATGAGAACACAATCATAACTAGAAATGATCATATCACCGTAGGCTAAACAAACAAATTACAGGTAGTTTTCTAAAACAATAAGTTTTGTACAACAATGGTGCTATTTCCAATGTACGATAACTAAATTTCAGCGTTCTATGTTACCATCTTTCCCTTATAACCTGTATTTTTTGCAAATAAAATATCTTAATCTGAATCTACTAAGCCGTTATTGTATTAGTACAAGCCATGAGAGGCAAGTGCGTAATTAAATAAGAACCTAATTATATATCTCAATTTATTTTTCTAATCTATTTACAGGAACTGCATCAAGCAATACTACTAATAGCAATTCTGATTCCCAAAGTGCTGGTAAATGATTATACTATATTTATAAATTTAATTTACTTGAGTAGGTAGGTACTTTAAACTATAATATAGTGACCAATTATTGATTAAATTCAAGAGAAAAATGAAGTAAAGCATAAAAATAGGTATGTTATTTAAAACTGTCTTTATTAGTAACGCTTCTGAAATGTTATTAATTAACAGATGACTTATATCACACACACACTTCATGGTTCCGCTGTTGCAAATGCACAATCACAATAATATGCGTACGTAAAGTCATAACAATATTAAAGTCACCCGGCACCCGAATAAGCAAAGGCCTCGTTGCAGGAACTATATGCATGTTTGTTGACATAATATCTTAGTTTTATCAAAATACTTGCGGATAAAAACCTTGTGTCAATATTTATAAATTATCAATGTTATTTAGTTGAGAACTGTTTTAATACTATGCAGCATCAAGTAATGACCAATCCGATGTCTCGATACTCTTGGCACGGTAAAAAGTACGCTTTCCTTCTGTGGAATCAATGTTATATTGATAATAGCCTAAGATATATTATCCATGCAGCGGCTACTTTTTACATTTGTACCTAGAGCTCTGAAGTACAGTTCACGTTACAGGGTCTTCTAGCGGAAATGGAAACAATAATGCATCATCGCAAGGTAAGTGAAAAAAACACATTCCTACTATCTATATCTACGAATGAATCCATATAATTATATACCTAAAACTAGACTTACAACTGACTGACTGCTAAATCAACGCATAGCCAAAACCGCTGGGTCTAGGAGCTTGAAGTTTCACATGATGATTTCTTATATTATGTAAGTGCACAACACCTATTTAGGTTCCGTGACCAGATGGCTAAAAACAGTTACTTTATTTATTATTCATGTCTGTCTGTATGTCCGTCCGTAAGTCACAGCCACTTAATTTCGAAACTATTAAGACTATACAGTTGAAACTTGGTAGGTAGATGTATTTTATGAACCGCTTTACGATTTTTATTCAGAAATAAATTAAATAAATGATAAAGGGGTGGTAAGCAAAGTTATCCCCAAAACTACATGAAACTAAATAAACATGAAGCGAGTATTGGAGTTTCGAAGGTCAAGTCGTACGAGTTTGCCAATCTTCTTGTTTAGAGCATGCCTCTCTGACGAAGTGACTGGTGGCTCTTCGCGCCAAACCGAACTTTTTGTTTCAAAGGGTACCCTCGTTGTACCCTTTGAAATAAAAATTCAGTTTGCTTCTACTTCTTGTTCTTTCCCAGGTGGTCCCATTCAAATTTTAACGATATCAGTTGAGCTGTTTTTAATATTTGTATTACGATGCATTTATATACCTCTATGACATGCTACTGATTACTGGCTACTTTGACTAGTGCAACGTTTGAAGTCGGTTCTTTTAGTCTTAAAGTATTTTAGTCTTTTGGTCTTAACGATCTTAAATTATTAATGTAAACGGCTCATGAAATCTTGCAGCTTTGGCACAAATAATTCAAATTTTCTTTTTGTTACAGCTAGTGCTAGTGCAGGCAACTCAAATGGAATAAGTCCTGGAGGCAATAATCCAGAACAGAATACTACAAGCAATAATAACACCTCAGGGGGTAATAGCCCACAGAATACTACTGACAATAATGGCACCACAGGAGAAAATAACCCACCGAACACTACCAACAATAATGGCACCACAGGAGGTAATAACCCACAGAATACTACCAACAATAATGGCACCACAGGAGGTAATAACCCACAGAACACTACCAACAATAATGGCACCACAGGAGGAAATAACCCACCAAATACTACCAACAATAATGGCACCACAGGAGTTGATAACCCACAGAACACTTCCAACAATAATGGCACCACAGGAGAAAATAACCCACAGAATACTACCAACAATACTACCACCACAGGAGGAAATAACCCACAGAACAGTACCACAAATAATGGCACCACAGGAGATAATAACCCACAGAATACTTCCTACAATAATGGCACAACGGGGGGTAATAACCCACAGAATACTACCAACAATAATGGCACCACAGAAGGTAATAACCCACAGAACAGTACCACTAATAATGGCACCACAGGAGGTAATAACCCACAGAATACTACCAACAATAATGGCACCACAGGAGGTAATAACCCACAGAACACTACCAACAATAATGGCACCACAGGAGGAAATAACCCACCAAATACTACCAACAATAATGGCACCACAGGAGTTGATAACCCACAGAACACTACCAACAATAATGGCACCACAGGAGAAAATAACCCACAGAATACTACCAACAATACTACCACCACAGGAGGAAATAACCCACAGAACAGTACCACAAATAATGGCACCACAGGAGATCATAACCCACAGAATACTTCCAACAATAATGGCACAACGGGGGGTAATAACCCACAGAATACTACCAACAATAATGGCACCACAGAAGGTAATAACCCACAGAATACTACCAACAATAATGGTACCACAGGAGTTAATAACCCACAGAACACTACCAACAATAATGGCACCACAGGAGGTAATAACCCACAGAATACAACCAACAATAATGGCACCACAGGGGGTAATCCAAGTAACAGTAACCCAACCAACCAATCTGGAGACAGCAATGCGACGTCGACAAGCAGTGGTACGTATATAATTATCATTTATCTGGAGCAATAGTTATTAGTTAAGCGTTTCACTTATAATAAAGCTCTCGTAGTCCTTTGACTGCGGACATCAGAAAAATCATAATTGCTCTTCTGCGCACTACTTACCTGTCACACTGCTGCCGTCTGTTTATCGTTGTTTACATTAGTCAAATGATATGTCTAAATTAAAATTCAGTATCCTGCTACTTCAGTGAAATACAAATCAGTCGGAGATGGTTTTAAATTTTTCATTAAAAGTATTATTTTTATATCATATAGGCTAACGTTTGACCATTAGCTCACCTGTTGGTAAGTGATGATGCGGTTGCAGATGGTAAGCACGCGGGGCCTAGAATGGGAACTGGCTCTGCCGGAACACTGTATATGTTTGGCGACAAAATTTCTTACTTGAGGGCCGTAGCTTGTCCTACCACCATGCGGCGTTGTTAGTTTCTTAATGATTTTTTTCCTACCCTTGAAATTTTTCGATAGAAAAATGCATTGGTGCACGGCGGTTTGAATTCGGTACCTCTGGCATCAACGGTTACATTTGCGACCTATTACGAGACGTATTCATGTACAACACACGGCCGAGTCCATGACACATCCACACCCCATTTTTTTCCTTCATCGTAGGGCCACTGCGAAAAGCGCACATAAAATATTTGATCGAAATATCCATTAGTACACGGTGGGAATTTAACTCGGTTCCTCTGGCGTCAAAGTCGACTATTCTCCCATTCACCACTGGGCCCTCTGTTTTTGTATAAATAATTTCTTATTTTATAGGTACATCTACCAGCGGGCCTAATGGCACTAATGCTACTACACAAAATAATGGTCAGTAACATTTAATGCTTCGTTTAACATACATGCTTACATACCATCAGTTGCTGTAGGTTCAATAAGATAACTGACAAAACACGTAAAAAAATATGTTAATAGTATTTCTTAGTTTTACTGCTCTTTTCAATGGTTTATTTAAAAACTACCTGTGTTTAATACTAGTTATAAATCTCCCGCTTGAATAACTCAATTTAATAATAAAAACCGCATTAAAATCCGTTGTGCATTTCTTGGATGCTACTTTGTTTTATACTATGTACAAATTATAGCGTCATAACGTCAGTTACACCAGTGGGTTGAAATAAAAGTTAAATTTTCTGATTTCCTCATAATTAAAATTGAAATTGAGTATCTTCTATATATATATACGTATATTAAATCCAAGATCATGATTGACTGACTGACTGACTGACTGAGATATCAACCCACAGCCCAAACCTCTGGGCCTAGACGCAAGAAATTTGGAGGGTGTACGAGTACTTACAATTATTCTTTGTGTGTGTTCTTTATGTGGTATGCAAGGAAGCACAAATACCATCTCAGTGCTCCCAGCCAACCTCACCTGCCGGATGCTTCGGCGACCGAACTGGGAGTATACCTATTTCAAATAATGGCGTAGCTAACTACTACAGGCCGGTGTCGGGCAGCAGCGTCACCGATCCGAGAAGCTACGTTTTGCGATCGCCAACCCGCCTGCCCAGCGTGGCGATTAGGGCATACCCCTCCCAATGAGCCGAAGATCGGGCTCAGTGGCGTATCTTGAGAGAGGCCAACGTCCAGTCATTACTATTGTCTGACATAGGCTGATTATGACTTGAACGTTGAACTTTTTATGAAACTTTTTATTCTCTGGGTCAATCGTCTTGAAAATTGGTACACATACTCTTCAATTACAATTGCGACTTATATGTGTCACAGTTTTTCAAAAATCGTTCCCCACGCGTTTGTCTTACGTACTGAATGATTGTCTGATATATCAACACACTGCCTAATAATCCACTGGTCTTAGACATGAAATTTGGAAGATGTGTTCTTTGTGAAGTGTTAGCATCCACAAAGAAAGTGTTTTTCAAAATTCCACCCCTAAAAGGGTGAAATAAAGGGTTACATTTTTTATGAAACTTTTTATTTTCTCGGGCACTCCATCGACTCCAAAATACAATACACATAAACACATACTCTTCAATTAAAATTATGAGACACGTGTATCACAGTTTTCCCAAAATCATCCCTTAGGTATTTGTTTGACTAATATATCAACGCATTGCCTGTACCACTGGTCCTTGACAAATTAAATTTTGAAGGGCATCCAATAAGAAAGGGTTTTTCGAAATTCCACCTGTAAAAGGGTGAAATGGAGGGTTTTACTTTCTATAATACTTTTCATTCTCTGGGTCAATTTTCTCGAAATTTTGTACCTAACTCTTCAATTAAAATTGTGAGCTACTTGTGTAACAGTCTCTCTAAAATCAGCTTTTACGCGTTTGTCTGACTTATTGAAGGATTGTCTGATATATCTACGCACTGTCTAATCCGCTGGTGTTAGAGACATAACATTAAAATGGTGTGTTCTTTGCGAAGCTATCCACTAAGAAAAGGTTTTTCGAAATTCTACCCCTAAGAGGGTGTAATGAAAGGTAACATTTTCTGTGAAACGTTTTATTATATTCTCTGGGTCGACTTGAAAATTAGTATATATAATTTCTCAATGAGCTCTTCAATAAAAATTATGAGACGTTACAGTTTTTCCAAAATCAATCCATCCCTTTGTATGATTTACAGACTGACTGATATATCAACGTACAGGAAGACGCTGGTGTTAGAGACATAAAACTTGGAGGGTGTGTACTTTGTGAAGTAGAGTAGAGTAGTTAGTAGAGGTTTCTATTTAAATAAGATTTTTTTAAATTCCACCCTTAAGAGGGTGAAATAAGAGGTTGAATTATCTTTGTGACGGTTTTTTCTGGTTTGATTGACTCGAAAATTTGTACACAAACTCTTCAATAAAACTATAAGACACGTGTATGAGAGTTTTTCCAAAATCATCCCCGACACATTTTTTCCTGTTCGAAATAATTAAAAAAAAAAAACAATTTAACTAACTATTCTTTGACTACCCCGACTTTATCGAACTACCCCTGCGAGTTGAAAAGTGTGTAGTTTCGCTTCAAAGTCTGCTTTGCCATGATCATTAATGAATGATCATGGCCAATGGAATTAATGGAATGTAATTAATCTCAAGGCCAAACTTTTAATTTAACAAGAGTGGACTTAGGTAGGACTGTTTTTCTTTGGGTTATTGTCAGTTTGTATATTTTATTTTGAAGAAAAATATTTCATTTGTTTCCTGTAGTCCACGCGAGCGAAACTGTAGGCAGAAGTTAGTGTTAAATATAAACATTGTTGAAACTGAAAGAATTAAATTGAACTTTCTATACAATTTCCCAACTAGCAAAACCCTCTTACGTTTCTCACATTATAAGAGTGCTGAGCTTATAGTGGTCTCTTATCTGTTTTCGTCATTGCTATCGCTCCTATATTAGTCTCTGACAAGCCGTTACAGACTCAAATACGCTTTATTTTAATACATTGTCTTAATTATGCATATAAGATTATTTTACAGTGCCGTTATAAGTCACACTCTCCTAAAAAAGCATTTTTTAAGACTTATCACACTTGAGCTCTTATATCCACATTTTCTAAGCTCATTTAATTTTATTACATATTTTATAAATGCTTTTGTAAGAATATTAGACTAATATCAGCATTGTATTAGATTACTTAAAACGTGTACATTTTGATCTTATTCAAAACTATTATAAGATCAACAGCAGTGGATAGGCACGGTATCAGAGTGATATTGAATCATCATACTCACAATAGAGAAAACGAGTCTAGTTTAAGAATGTTTGATCTTAAATCGAATTTGTGACTAAAATTATGAGAGTAAAATTTGATGTAGACTATTATATTTCACTTAAAGTATTTTAGTGCGGTCACATAAAATACTATTTCACATCCCAAACGTTCACTCTTCAATTAAAATAATGTTTTATGTCAATTCAAGGAACTCTAATTTATTCCAACACTAGCTGACCCTGCAAACGTTGTTTTGCTAAAACCCAAATATCTTACGGAAACCTATTTTTTTCCAAAATAAAATTTAGCCTATGTTACTCGTGGATACTGTGGTTTTCGAATGGTGAAAGAATATTTAAAAACGGTCCAGTAAAAGTTTTTGAGCCTATTCATTACAACCAAACAAACAAAGTTTTCCTCTTTATAATATTACTATAGATGACTCCATGTTGGAATTAATTAGATTACTGCTAAATGATCTTACAATAGTCTTATAGTGATTCTAATAAATGCAATACTAATGGCGACGCTTTTAATACAAATTAACAAATAAAATAATTAAACAAGAATACTAAATACTATATATTGATGAGGCGCACGAGATGTGAAGCGTAAACAAGGGTCTACTTTACAGTAAATAATATTTTCCAATACTAATACTTACCTAAAAGCATAAAACGAAACACTTGTGAATAATGGTACGGTTATTACAATATAAATATTAAATACCTTTGTCCTTCCTGTTTTCGATTTCTTTTGTATTAGTTGTAACTCTCAAACAAACAATATATATATATACCAACAATTTTTTTACGATTGTGTTTGATCTTATGTAAATCAAAATAAGCTTTCTTACGCTCACATGACTCTAACGTTAAAACAATGTAAGCCTATATACGCTTAAATTAGTTTTGGTAAGATTAATTTAAGTGCAAATAGCATTCAATAAGACTGATATTAGAAAGATATAAGCAAAATACGCTTATAAATGGTGCCCAAATCCAGGCTTATACGACGATATAAGAATGGTATAAGAGCAAGAAATAGTGGTCTAGAGATTGTTTTAAGTGTAGTTTTTGCTGGTTGGGTTGTTACCCTACATGTTAGTACACTACTAAAGGACAGGGCTTAGCGGCGTATCTTGGGAAAGGTCTATGTCCAGCAGTGGAGTGACACCGGCTGATTATGATAATTATGATGATGTACAGGACAGAGACTTATAAATATCAATAATATAAATAAACCTACAATCTAATAGTTATTTAAATATGGTAATAGTTGGGTGAGTACGAAACTGTTTCGCAATCTAGACACAAACAAATATAGTGGTGTAGATGGTTACCAGACTGAAATGTACACATGATTTGTTTCTATTTTGATACGCCTCATAACAACTGACTATGTGCTAACATCTTGGAAGCTAGCTAATGAGATGCAACCACTGCTTAAAAGGAAGTCGCGCAGATACTTTCAATTACAAGCACGAAAATCATCAAGTTATTTTTTTCATTATTGCGTATTAAATGCATATTATTTTTTTACAGGTTCGGCGTCGAATAATAACAATAATGCAACATCTCAGAGTAGTGGTAAGTAAAACCTACTGTGTATTCTAATGTTTTCTAGTTGGTTTGCAAAGAACTTGATTTCACTATGGAACTACTTTATACTTCGTTTTAATATGAACCGCGTATCTTAGGTAAATAATATTTGCGGAGGTGGTAGCAAGATAAATATTAAAGTTTTTAAAATAACTATGAAAAAAAGTGTGATATTTTTTTTTTGTTTTGGCCTCACAAACTTCATGCAGTAATATTTATTGGTCAATGAGATTTTTGTTAGTTTTTTATTATTATTATGAAATTATTTACTTTTTGACTAAAATAATAATACTATCATTCGTGACGTCTATACGTTTACAAAAAAAAAAATATTGGGCGTGACTCTGTCATAAAGCTGTCAAATATTATCTATACGTGCCTGTTTAGGGATGCCAGCTGTTAAAGTTGTCGCTACCCATTTTTACATTTTAAATATTTTATTGTACAGGGTCTGTAGGAAACCTAAATAAAATAATATTATTAATATTACATTACATAGTGTAAATCTAATTGTGAATTGACAAACTATATTATATAAGTACATAAATCTTTGTCTTTTACATTAAGTAATTTGGGTATATAATTTAAAAGTAACGAAAAGAATTATAGTATACTAGCTGTACCCGCGACTTCGTCAGCGTGGAATAGTGTCTTTGGGTAGCATTAACAAATAAGACACATACGTATCCCAACTACACCACGCCGTACCACGCCACGCTAATCCCCCCTTCCCTCCTCCCCTCACATACCATCCCCTCCCCTTCCCTTCACTTCCACCTCCTCTCTCCTTCCACTCCCCCTTTCCCCTTACAAACTTTGAATGTCATATTTATTTATATCGAATCAACAGCCTAAAAAAATAGTTTCAAGTTTCTAGCACTAAAAATGACGATACTTCCATACAACTTTTCATCCCCTCCTTTCAACTCCTTACAACCCTTGTGTCGCATTAAAAATTAGACTATGTCTTGTTGTAACGTTTTATCCTCGTGAGGCGTTACAAAAATAAAAGATCTTAAGGGTTCGAGGGTGATTAAGGTGATTGGGTGGTAATGTTTACAAATGATTAAAACAACCAATTATCTGTTCAGTACAATATGTTTCTTTTTATTTATATAAATGACTCTATATAAAACAAATAATAATGGAACCTCCACCTAAAAAAACATTTCAGTCGCTTACCTCAAACTGAAGGTAAGGGTACGACGACGATATATTGAGTTAAAAACAACAAAAATATTATCTCCACTGAATTAGGAGGAAAAAAACATAGGATAGCGTCCTACCTATCTTAAAATAAATGGAAGCTATTGTAATTCCCTATATAGTGGTTCGCCCAGTCGAGTTAACGGTAATTAGAAGTTAACTAGGATTTCCTTACTAGTACCATTCTAGAGACGACCAACAAGGGGACGCCGGGGTAGACTGCCTGGCAGTTCGCACCAGGGCGTAGGATGTATCCCTGTGGTTGCGAGGTGAACCGCGTCAAATGTTCGCGTACGTATAAAATTAAAGGGCATCTTAGGGGTATTTTGGCTCGGCCAGCGGTACCAGGTTTAGGGGAGACAATTCGGAGACCGGGGTCGAGGCGCCGTTGTTGGGGAAAAAGGCTCTCAGGCGCCCTCACTGTCGCCCGGTTCCCAAGGTCTATCACGCCCCCTGGTTACACCCTGCAACGCCATTTCGTCCTAATAAGACCAGAAGTCATTGTAACTTTATGGTTAGGGTATTTATTATTCAGACTTTCTTTGTGAGATTCCGGAATGCAAATTAGTATTATTAAAGGTTTGTAGTTATCTAAGTGATAACAAAAACTGAGGTAAATATATAAAGGAATAAAATGAATTAACTTTATAGCATCTAACATCGAGAAACCGGCACCACAGGCATCAGTCTCACTTTAGTTAAGAATCATTTGTATTGGCAACATTGTATATTGGAGAAAATAAATAAATAAAATGAATGAAATGATTCATTTAGTAGTTGAATTTCACGAACCGGAAGGATTAAATTCCTAAACGAGTGGCAAGGCGAGGCCCGCATCCGTATATAAGACTTCGGATTATCTTTTTCTTTTATATACCGCGGACTAGTTTTAGATCCTTCTAAAACATCTTGTTTGTGTGTGTTAATGGTGATGTTTTGGCTCGCGGGTCTTTAAAGTTACCAGCTTCTTAATGTTTAGTATTTTATCGGGAAAATCTGTACGACTTTAAATGTTTTTAGGTTTCGGGGGTAGATTGTTTTGGGCAAATGCGTGCCAAGAGGGCACGCTGGAGGTTAGTATTGACGAGAAAACTATAGAATGGGTTAGATTCCGGAATCTTACATGTTTTCAAGGGAAAATAAGGGAGAATTAACTATTTTGGTAGAATATGGGGTGGAAGATATAGAATGTGGTCATGGACCACAGAGATTTAATCAATCGTCTAATCGTAATCATTAATGATTAACGAGGTTTTAGGAACCAGCATCGATTATTTTCATAGGGTAATCCTATCAAAGCGATGACAACATAATTTGGTTATCGATGACGCATTTTTCCCTTCCCCATTTGAAGGTGTGCGTATTATATAAACATTTTATGAAGAATGGTTTGACAACGTCAAAGGAGACGGCTCATTTCTGCCCCAAGTTGTTTCAAGTTTATGTACTTAATTAACCCCGGAGACCTAAAAAAGTTATTTAGTTAAAATAACATATAATTAAATAATGCAAACTGTATATTCGATACTAACGTGCCAAGCGGGGATTGCAAATTGGTGTGATTAAAAAGTACTATAATGACTGCACTTAAAGTCAGCCATATTTTTTCTCTTTTTTTTCTTCTGTTGAAGTTTACGTAAAGTGAACGTGCTTGTGTCATTTTTGCCTGGATTGCGCAATAGGAGTTTTGGCGCCAACGTGAAAATAAACTGGCCAAGTGCAATTCGGACTCGCACTAGTAGGGTTCTGTACCACACTACAGTATTTTATAAGATCGAGCAAAAATACCGCTATCATTTTTTGCCAGCAAAAAATAATAATTAATAAACATTTTATTTCTTATAACGCCATCTAACGTCTAACAAAGGTGTTAGGGATCGACATTTCAATAAAACGCTATCTATAGGACGTTTACCTAACTAAGCGTTAATAGATGGCGTGAAATGCCGAAAAAAACACGTTTCTTGTATAGGGACCCTCTATTATTTTTAACTTCATTCTGTTTTTAGTATTTGTTGTTATAGCGGCAACAGAAATACATTATCTGTGAAAATTTCAACTGTCTAACTATCACGGTTCATGAGATACAGCCTGGTGACAGACGGACAGACAGACAGACAGACAGACAGACAGACAGACAGACAGACAGACAGACGGACAGCGGAGTCTAAGTAATAGGGTCCCGTTTTACCCTTTAGGTACGGAACCCTAAAAACATGTCGCCGCATTGTATTATTTTCTATAACTTGTGTTTTTTCGAGTGGTAATATGTAATATAAATGGTGGATTATTATAAATTATTTGATGTTCGTGAACGTGCTTCTTTGACGATTTTTAGTAAAACTTGAAAATTAACTATTTTCAAGTTTAGTTCGTTCAATACGTAATATGGGATAACACAAAAGACGTGCGACGCCGAAATCCTCTCAGGAAGACAGCTCAAAAAAAATTTATCATTACGAAACAAAGCTAAGAACATTCTCGATAAAGACACCTTTAAAAAAAAAACTTAATCAAATTCGGTTTATCCGTTTGGGCGCTACGATGCCACAGACAGACACACACATACACAGATAGTTATACAGATACACAGATAGTTATACAGATACACAGACACACAGATACACACGTCAAACTTATAACACCCCTTCTTTTTGGGTCGGGGGTTAAAAATGACTAGAGTGGCATTTGAAGTACGTTTTTTTTTGTTTTGTAAACGATCTGTATGTCTTGTTATCTGACGCGCTACTGTGAATTTAATTAATTGATGTAAAGTTATTGGTATATCTTGCGTTGTGCATAGTTATTTATAGATGTTAAGGCATAAAACTTTGGTTCAATATTTGCAGCTTGATGTTATGATGTATTTGTTTCCGTAGGTACTGGATCTAACACTGGAAATAATAGCAATGTTTCCACAGAAAGTAACGGTGAGTTATCTACGAGCACATATTCTTCTGATAAATATTTATAAGGCAAAAGTCACGGAGAAACTGACTGACAATTTTTCTTTTGTCGGTTTTTTTTTTCTTGTAAATATACTGTACACGGGCCATACTTTTGACACTGGCAGAAAAACGCCAAGCAGCGTTTAAAAGCCATAAGAAGAAGAAGAAAAAGACTGATCTATCAACACAGCTCAAACCACTTAACGGATTCCGCTGAAATTTGGCATGCACATAGTTATTATGACGTAGGTATCCGTTCAGAAAGGATTTTCCAAACGAGGGTGAACGAGGTTCCCACGGAGCGGTGGGAAACAAAGCTGAAGATCGAGCTCAGTAGCATGCCATAGGTGAGGCCTATGTCCAGCAGTGGAAAGAGATATCCTGCTGAAGAAGATAATGATGATATTGTAAAAAATGTAATTTGTTATTCATAATAGATGGCAATAGTATAAGTGAAACGCTCGCCTGATGGTAAACGCACGTCATCTGTCATGTGCCTATTACATAATTATACTGTGGCTTATATGCTTACTTAGGAACAAAATAATTGCATTGGTCGTGGTTAGGTACATCTATGCATATTAGCACAATTTTCACAACCTGATTTGCTTGAGACAGTGACCGACACCTTCTTGTTATGCTCTATAAAAACATGTGTCAAATTGAAAAATAAAAGGTAAAGCAGTCAGTTATTTAACAACACATTAGCACAAGCCATGACCGGCCCGTGCATAATTAGATAACTCTTACCTAATAAAATATCTC
Source organism: Cabera pusaria (assembly GCA_954871355.1). Taxonomy (NCBI): domain Eukaryota; kingdom Metazoa; phylum Arthropoda; class Insecta; order Lepidoptera; family Geometridae; genus Cabera; species Cabera pusaria. Next base: position 9,857,736 of record OX940893.1, read on the forward strand.
AATTTTACAAGCTTTTATTTAACTTGCAATGTATGTATGTATGTAACTATGTATGTTCGGGTGGAATCTTGGAAGCTAAATTAGACCCACTTCCCGATGTCCGATTGGACTAAAATTTGGTGTACTTATGTATCTTTGGTGCCAATACAATGATATGGTACCATGGAGCTGGTTTAATGATGGAGATGGAAGGTGGCCACGGCATCTCTGTGATAAAACAACATAACCCCACCGAGTTTGGGCTCGATTGATTTGTCTTAAAGAGAACTTTTCACCTAGATGATATCCAGGGTCTGATGATGAAGCTGGAAGGTGGCCACGGCATCTCTGTGACAAATCAATATAACCCTACCGAGTTTGGGCTCGATTGATTCGTTTTGAAGAGAACTTTGCACCTAGATGATATTTAGCGACTGGTGATGAAGCTGGAAGGTGGCCATGGCATCTCTGTGCTAAAATAACGTAACCCCAGTGAATTTGGGCTCAAATGATTCGTCTTGAGGAGCACTTTACACTTAAATGATAGCCAGGGTCTGATGATGAAGCTGTAAGGTGGCCATGGCATTTCTGTTATAAAGCAATATAGCCCCACCGAGTCGATTGATTTTCCTTGAAGAGCACTACCCATAATCTCATCAATATCCGTGGAATATTTTAAAACATCATGCCTTCTCTTAATTACTTAAGTAGTAGGTAGGTAGTCGGTAGCTTTACCTACCTACTAAAAGTTAAAAATAAATTATAAGTAAAAATATTTTAAAAACAAGCTTTTATCTGGGACAATGAACTAAAATGTTAAAAATAAATTCTAGTAAGTATTTGGCGTGTAGGTACTTACCTATATTTTTAAAAGCTGCACTGAGGTACTGAAGTATAGTAATTACCTAGCCTGAAAAACGGGTAGTGCTTCAAGCTTTTAAGAATATAGGTAAGTACCTACACGCCAAATACTTACTAGAATTTATTTTTAACATTTTAGTTCATTGTCCCGGATAAAAGCTTGTTTTTAAAAATATGTTTTACTTATAATTTATATATATCTAATCTATTTACAGGCTCCGCAACAAGCAATTCTACTAATAGCAATTCGAATTCCCAAAGTACTGGTAAATTACTTTTCTATGTTTATAAATCTAATTTAATTTCACACTGAGTAGGTAGGTACTCTTAACTATGTTGTGACTAATGATTAATTAAATTCAAGCGCAAAATGACGAAACATCATAAAAAATAAGTATGTTATGTGTGATAAATAATAGAAACGTTTTATTTACCGCTTCTGTAATTTACCTTATTCATGGGTGACCTATATCACAGTTTTACAATCCATATATCTAATGGATTATAAAACTAGAGCATTTAATATCATGGGCAGTTTACTGCTCCGTAGTTGCATAAATATATTGCACAGAGTCACCCGGCCCCGTCCCGCAGCGCCTTGCCTTGTGCGGTTAGTATTCTTTGAATTGACTTTTATAAATATACGGACATCAACTCCGTAACGTCACCCTGTTCGCTTTGTTCGCAAGCTGTTCACTCGCGGATAGCTAGCTGACCTTTCGGTAACATCCGACGGCTCGCATGCTCGCCTTGCGTTGACTGCGTGCTGCCCCGGAGCACAGAATAAAAAATACTACAAGCCGGGAACTGAGTACCACTGCGTGTCTTGCGTTTTTCAGTTTCTTCTTTATCAAGCGTGATAGCTCGTCGCCACGTAACGCTCACTGGTTGACTACCCGGCATCAATGCGTGGACCACCCGTCGACAATGAGTAGATGCCAAACGATGAGTCGGCGTTGGTCCGGTGATTCCATAGAGAACCATAGTCATCGACATTGCGTACCGGATAAGCAATTAATTGAAGTGGCTGTATTAGCCAAAGAACCGATAACTATTTGAGTAAAAGAGTTATTGAGTGGAGATCATAGATCGGCAAGCGTAGTTTAGGACATCCTCAGACTACGCTGTATGTTTTTGTCTAAATGCAAGATTCGCTTGAGATTAACATACCTATTCATCAACGGCATAAAAAAACTTAGCCAAGGCCAATCTATACCAATGTTATAAGCATATTAATTGAACATGTTCTTGGGTTTGTCAGAATACATCCACAGAAAAATCTAAATAGGATCCGTTAGCGTAATCGGGAGAACGGTCGGCTTTGATACCAGAGGTACCGAGTTCAATTCCCACCGTGCACCAGTGGATTTTTCTATCGAAAAATGTATGTGCCATTTTTACAGTGGCCCTCCAGTGAAGGAAAACATCGTTAAGAAACCAACATCCCCCGCATGGTGGTAGGACACTATCTAGTATCCGCCTGGCCAGCTACCACCCTAAAGTTAGAAAATCTATCGCCAAACATCTAATGTGTTTCGACAGCTATACTTGGGAGCCAGCTCCCATTCTAGGCCTAGCGTGCAATAGCAACAGGTGCGATAGTGGTCAAACGCTGGCCTATAAGATATATAAAAAAAATATTTAGAAATATGATTAAAATAATTTAGCTGAGAACTTTTTTATACTATAAGACATTAAGTAATGACCAACATGATGTTTTAAGACGTTTGGCTCAAATACAAGTACGCTCTACTTCTAAGGGGTCAATTAAATGTTTCTAACAGGCCAAGATATCTATGCAGCGGCTAACCTCTACTTTTGTAGTTAGAGCTCTGAAGTACAGTTTATGTTACAGGTACTTCCAGCGGAAATGGTAACAGCAATGCATCATCGGAAGGTAAGTGAGAAAACCACATTTAAACTATGTATAACTAGTAATAAATCTTTATATATATAGTTTTTTTTTGCCTGACAAATATGGATCCATGTCTGAAATAAAGAAATATTATTATTATTATTATATACATTATATATATAAAACTGTAAGCCGACTAACGGACATATATCAATGCACAGCCAAAATCGCTTGAATGTAGCCTGACATTTAGCAGGAAGGTATAACCCCGCTTAAAACACCGCTGGCTGAATTTCAGTCAATGAAACAAACTTAGCTTTTTTTTCAGGTTTTGCACAAAGAATTCCTTTATGAAATTTTTTTGTTACAGCGAATGCTAGCGCAGGCAACTCAAATGGAAACAGTCCTGGAAGTAATAACCCACAGAATACTACAGATGGAAATGGAACCACGGGAGGTAATAACCCACAGAATACTACAGATAGAAATGGAACCACGGGAGGTAATAGCCCACAGAATACTACAATGAATAATGGAACCACGGGAGGTAATAGCCCACAGAATACTACAATGAATAATGGAACCACAGGAGGTAATAACCCACAGAATACTACAGATGGAAATGGAACCACGGGAGGTAATAGCCCACAGAATACTACAATGAATAATGGAACCACGGGAGGTAATAGCCCACAGAATACTACAATGAATAATGGAACCATGGAAGGTAATAACCCACAGAATACTACCATTCAAAATGGAACCACGGGTGGTGATCAATCCAGCTGTGGAAACCCTGGCAGTTCACCCAAAAGCCCGGACAGCCCAGGAAATAATACTACACCAGGAGGAAAAAATAATACCAGCAATAACCCCGGCGGCAGTCCAGGAGGCGACACAAACGTCATTGACATAATTTGTTTACCCGTTCGCAAACGTACTGGTCGCATATCATACAGTGACGTTCAGAAATTGTACTCAAAATTCAAAAATAACGCTAATCTTCGAGATATTATCGATTACTTAAATCAAATCGGTGAGTTGTATTTATTGTATTTTATATTTTTTTACTGAAGAACAAATCAAAATATGAATATCCTCTAGCTGGCACAAGCGTGTAGACAGCAAGATAAAAATAATGACGACGTGAAAAATATGTTAGTGTCTGTTTATTATAGCAGTTGACTTTTTCAACCGACTTCAAAAAAGGAGGATGTTCTCAACTCGTCTATTTTTTGTGTGATTGTTACGCAATTGTTCTTCTAGTTGTGAACCAATCTAAATGATTCTTTTTTTGGTAGAGATCATCTCTAATGTGGTCCCATTTGAATTTTATCATGATCTAATAAGTATATCTCCAGAGTTGTGGCAATAAAAATCTTATAATTAAACTGACTCGAGTGGCATTTGAAGTCGTTTTATTTCCATTTTTAAACTATCTGAATTATTTATAAACCGTATCAATAATTAAAATAGCTTAAAAACTAAATAAAAACCGGCCAAGACGAGTTGTATTCGCCCACCGAGGTTTCCGTACCAACGTTGGATAGTACCAATTAACCTAGACCTCTAAATTGTATGAGCGCTTATATAACTTAGAGGCCTGTCTTAACTGGAGTTTACTATGTATGTATGGGGACACCCTTTAATTTTCTAATTAATAATTATATATTAAAATATATATATTTAATATAATTCTAATATATATAATAACTTTTTTGTTACTAAATCACGCAAAAACGTCAGAACGGGTTTGTTAACATTAGGCGTACAGATTTTCGATTAGACGGAGTAACACATTAGATATTTTACGTACTTATTAACCAACCGGGTGAAGCCGGGCACCGCTAGTAGTACATAAACACCACTCAGGTATCTAACCTTGAATGTTTCCTCTGTTTTGACAATCTGTCATAATGACCACAAGTTCTGTGATAGAGATCTTCTACGATAAAATGACCCGCCGCTCCAAAATTCAAAAACGTTTGTAGGTATTTGTGAAAGTATTTACAACGCACCACTACGCATGTGTGCGTACTGGTACTGCCGGTTCTGCGACATTGCACACATAATTAAATAACTCCTAATTATGAACGTACTTTGTACCAACCACCACTGCAAAAAAAGTTTCTATAAAATTTATAAGCAATACTTTTCGTTAAGTTAGGTTGGCTACAAAGTACGTTCATAATTCGTGTATCAACATATAAGGGAAATGCCTACTCTTATAACGTACTAAAACATAATTACAACTACATACAAACTCTTTCGTAAGGATGTGACTACACAAATTAAAACAGTAATTTGGAGGGGCGGGCCATGTTATCGTAGAAGATCTCTACATAATTATGTACGTATAGCGTTAGTAGTAGAGTGAACCGCTATACATTTTAACAAGATCTAAAATAGGCAACTTTAGTTAATATTTATGATCTATTTGAGATAGTTTAAAAACTAAAACAGCCGACTTCCATGCCGCGCGAGTCAGTTTCAGTAGCAAGAGACGTTAATCATCATATCTTTCAAGATACTTACCATGAAAATACAATGGCATACACCTTGGAAATGTATCCTACCGATTTAAAAACTAATCATTCGAGTCGGTTTACAATTGACGGAGTAATCGGGTAACATACATTAAAAAAAAACAACAACGAATTGTGAACCTCCTCCTTTTTATGAAGTCGGTTGAAAATCAAATGTAGTCTCAGAATATTTTTATTGCAATGCTTTGTTTAAAATTAAGAACAGACAGACATTAAGAAGAAACTTAAGAAAACTGTTTTTACATAATTATGAAATTACAGAACAAACATACGGATCAAAATCACGCGCTAAATCACGCACATCAAGATTAAGGCCTTGTTTATGTCGTCGCTAGAGAGAAACATGCATAAAAAAATGTGAGTATATTTTTTCTATATACAAATGGTGCAAAAATGTATCATTCAATTTTGTTTTTGAATATTTTTTTTATAATAAAAAAAAATGTATTTTAGGTAATGGAAATGTTTTTTTTATATGCAAAAATGGGTATCGCTTGACCACTAATCTCACCTTATGTTAAGTGACGATGCGGTCGATGATGAAGCGCGCTTACCCAAAAGATACCTACTCACTCGCGACTTTAAGACCCCTTCGTTGTATTCAATCGGAAACACAGGCTCGGGCAGGGAATTCCATTCCTTGGCAGCACGTATGATGAAAAGAGCGAATCACTTTGTACGCGTAAATGGTATATCTACCATGAAGCGGTGGCGCCTCTTAGTATCCCTGCTTGTCTGATTATAGAATGGGAATGGTGGAATCAAATTATGAAGTTCCGATGCACACTCTCTGAAATTAATCCGATAAAAAACTGACAAGCAAGCGACCTTGCGACGATGCTCGAGACTTGGAGTCTTTTGCTTACTTTGTTTGGTCGTCGTTGATGAGCTTCTTGGATATCCTCTCAATAGCTTTCAGGGTCTGCAGCTGGTATTTGGCAGAACCATCCCAGAGGTAAGAACAGTACTCCATACACGACCGGACTTGCGCTTGGTATAGATTGAGCAACTGTCCCGGTGTGAAGTATTGTCTCACCTTAGACAGTATTCCAAGCTTTTTGGAGGCTATCTGGGCTTTAGGATATATATAATATAAGACCCGAAATTAAGAGTTGGTGTTAGAAATGCCAAGAAGCTCAAGCTGGTCATTTATCGGCACGGACACATCCCTGAAAGTAGGAGCCAGTTGAAATGGACTCCGTTTGGCGGAGAAAAGACACACCTGGGTTTTAGAAGCATTAAACTTAACCATATTGGCATTGCCCCAATCGGAGACTGCCTTCAAGAAAAATTTTAAGCGCTGGATCATCGCTTCTCTATGAGACTGGATTTGTAATGCACTGGTTCGTGCACTAGACATATAACTCTCCACAACGGTGCTGTCATCTGCATACTCAAAAATACCAGGTTTTAGCAGATCTATGTTGATTTGGACCTATATAATTTTTCCTGTCAAGTGGAAAAGTCGAAAAGATGATATCCGTCAAGTGGCTGCCGCCGTTTTTAATACACACTGTGCCCTTTTTATCACATTTTCCATAACTTTCAGCAAGATTTCCGGTGATAATTTTTTGCATTCCTGTCGAATATTCTCCTTAAGGGCTGCGATTGTATGAAGCTTGTTTGCATAAACCCGCGACTTCAAGTAACATTAAGGAAAGTCTGGGATGGTTAAATCGGGCGATCTTGTTGGCCATGCCAAGTCGCCAAAACGGGAGATTACGCGACCAGGAAACGCTTCCTTCTCAATTATTTCACGCTCTTGCGGAGTATAGAGCTCCATTGCTTGCCTGTTTGTATTCTGCATCTGTCTTGTTTACAAATGTCAAATATGATTGACGCACGACGCCATTTGCAAAAATATAACATTTTCCGATAGGGAAATTAATTTTGCGCCGTCTTGTACATACATATAATATTTTAAAAAATTATTGAATCGCGAAACGAATCACGAATCGGCCTGGGGTGACAGCCTCTTCATAATGCCTTATATCAATGCAAAAATCTATCTGAAGGAGATTTAGCTAGAAAGTTGTCTATAAGTATATATTCCTGTTCATCATTTGATATTTCTGCCAAGAGTAACAACCCTGTAAGAGGTCTGGTAACTATATCACTCTCTCACTGGGTTTCGATGCTTATCAATATTGTAATCTTCATTTCGTTTCCTCTGCACGTTTAAGAACGACACAGTATGTCCTTTTAAGCCGCGTCGTGGCCATTCTAACAATTATTTTCACTAACAATTATAACTAACACTAACAATATAACACTAACACTAACAATTATTTTTATTATAACACTAACAATTATTTTCAAACATTCTAACAATTATTTTCACTTTAATATATTAATTATTTACTGATTTACTGATCAATTTTTGTTTTTCAGAATTACTTGAAAACTACTAAAAGACCACGACTGCAGCATGATCCACGGACGCCGATATTGTATAAAGCTTACTTAATGAAGTTCAATCTAAAACTGACAAAAAAGTTGTACATCCGATACTTATCTAGTTTTATGATTTGATAAAAATAAACAACGTACCTTTACTAGTGGTCGTTTTAACAAGATTTTGATTGTAACATTATTAAGTATATAAATAATTTTAACTATTAGGGAGCATAACAAAAAATGGTGATGGTAAAAAAAAATCTAATAATATTTTTATCCAACTTATCTTATTTAAAGTGTTGTAGGCACAAAAATATGTAATGTGAACTCAAGGAACGTGAAAAGTATAAGGAATGCACCTAACAATGGTGGTTATAATAAGATTTTAATCGTAGCATAGTCAAGTACCTACAATAGTTTTAATCATGGGGAGAATAACATAAAATGGTGGTGGTTAAAAAATACAAATAAATAAACAATAAACTAATGAATAAATATTCTTATCCAGCAATGAATAACTTGTTTCATTCAATCTTTACCTATTTATTATCCTGCAGTACGAGTGAATTATAATTGATTATTATTATTCAAATGTTTGATAATGAATGTCGTAATGCACATAAATATAATTGAAGCGTGTGGAAATAGGGCAAAAATCACCGTTAAGCACAAAATAAGTTATTTATCAAGTACCTATAGTCTCATCAAGCTTTTATTTATAATTATTTAAAAATAAATGAAACCGACTTAAAATCCAGAAAAAGGCTCTCTAAAGCGAAAAATAAATTAATATGATTATTATAAGCGCTATCCACTCAACTGTTTAAAGTCAGTGCCAGCCAAGTCTATTAGGTAGTAGATAGATATGTGGAGTTTAGAACAGGCTATATTATAGTTAAATCCGTTTACAAAATTTCATCACCGAACTCCTAACCGTTAAGGAGTTGTACCTTCTTTCATAAGCTCTGCGTCATAAGATGATGATGACCATACGCATATGGCTCAATAGCTTTAGAAAATATTTGAAAAACATTGTTTATACCTGTAACATTTGAGGGTTGCCCTCATTTCCCTGGGATTCCATCATCAGATCTTGACTTGGTGCCAATGGGACCACCTCAGAAGTATACTCTTTCAAATAAAAAAATTACTTTGAAAATCGGTTCACAAATGGCGGAGTAATCGGTAAACATATATAAATAATATCGTTTAATAACTAAAATAGAACCGACTTCAATGCCGCGCTATTCATTTTCAGTACCAATTTTGAGATATTTACCTCAATATCTCTGGAGATACTTATCATACCTCAATAAAATTACCATTGTACCACACTTGGGATATCTCCTTTTGAACAAAAAAAGAATAATCAAAATCGGTTCATAAACGACGAAGTTACAACAAACATAATATATATATATATATATATACAGTCGAATTGAGAAACCTCCTCCTTTTCTTGAAGTCGGTTAAAAAAATACATTTAGTCGAACATAGAACCTCCACCTTTTTAAAGTCGATTAAAAAATAAAACGAACCAAATAAACTTTACGAAAATAGGTAAGATAACTGTCATTGCCAATATTTAATAATATTGAAGGCTAGTGCTGTGGTACTGTAAGTACTTAGATTATTTACTTGTCTAGATATTCAGTCTGAATACCTATTGGCCAAAGAAAGTAACGGCTAACTGTTAGCCCTTAAGCTCATTCCGCCTACTTAGTAGTGTCACTAACATTCAGCAGTCAACATTGGTTCTGTGCCATTTCAAAATGACTAAATGTGCGATAAAAGTGTGCAAAAATTACAAAGGACGATTGGAAACCATTAAAAAGTGAGCTTTTGTAGATAGGTATACATTAAATAACTATTATTCTAAAGAAACAATTATAATGACGAAATGTAATTTTGTTCTGAGATACATCGCCATGTTTTGAGGGTTGCCTGAGTCCTTCATTTAAAATTACCCATGCGAACGTTACAATCATTGTTGTTATCTTTGTTTTATTTGGGAAACACACGAAACTTACTACAAAGTTTTAGTGCTTTGAAAAAAAAATTATAGAGTAAAGAAGCGCAAGAACTGAGAACGAGAAGTTGGTACAAAAGCCTCGGTGGGCGAGTTGACTTGACTTGGCCGGTCTTTTTTAAAGACCTATCTAAATCTATAGAAACCCCGCACGTATATGTTTGATGATATTTTTATTTATTATTTTCAGTTCCATATCTAGGGAGCCCGCCTTGATCTTTTATTTTTGTATAATAGTCATTAAGCGGTTTAGAGAATACATATTTTTTTATATATATCTTATAGGCTAGCGTTTGACCACTATCTCACCTGTTGGTAAGTGATGATGCGGTCGAAGATGGTAAGCACGCTAGGCCTGGAATGGAAACTGGCTCTCAAGGATAGCTGCCGGAACAGATTAGATATTTGGCGACAGATTTTCTAACATGAACCCTCAAGGTAGCTGGCCAGGCGGACACTAGATAGTGTCCTACCATCATTCGGGGTTTATTGGTTTATACATATTTACATATTACATTTTACATATTACATGCGGACGGACAGAGAGACAGACACATATATATATATGACGAATCTATAAGGGTTCCGTTTTTTTTTCATTCGGCTATGGAACCCTAAAAAATATATTTACAACAATAAATTGAACGAATCAATTAAAATTATTTATATTGGTGTATTTTTAACCGACTTCCAAAACGGAGGATGATGTTCCAAATTCGTCTGTGTTTTCTTTTTGTATGTTTGTTAGCCGACTACTCCGCCAATTGTGAACCGATTTAAATGATTCCCTTTTCACAGGTAGGGTTCATCTCTAAGATGGTCTTATTTAAATTTTATTCCGATCAGATAAGTACCTTCAGAGATATTATGACAATAATTGTCTCAAACTTGCTACAGAGAGTAACTAATAATAATAGGTTTGCGGTTGATTATTTTACCTGATGTTAAGTGATGATGTGATTGATCATGTGGCGCGCTTACCTAGAAGATACCTATTTACTCGACTTGAGATCCATAAATTATATTTAACCGGAAACACAGAAAAACGGTCAAGTCGAGTTGGACTCGCCCGCCGAGGCTTCCGTACCAATTTCTCAAACTAAGTTAAAGGACAAACTTATCTTTGCAGTTGCATCCATAGGAAATGTACTGCGTGAATTACAAATCATAAGTTTGTGATACTAAATTTGTCTTTGTTAATAAACTATATATTCACGGTTTTCAGATCTATTCCTATATAAGTGGTTCAAAAACCTGCTTCTTGCCAAATTGTATAATTCTAGGTCAAAGGATAGGTTTTGATTTAATTCTCTTGTGAAATCGCAAAATATGCGACATAAACGGTCATTATCTTCTGATCCCGTTGACTTATGTATAGGTTAAATTTTTTCACAGCCGAAAGATACCCGTACACCCAAGTATTTAGTATAGGTTTCAACTTGATACCTCTACATGTTCCGGAGATTTATCTCTATGCGTCTGTCAATACCCTAAAGGGTATAAACGCGTAGACATAGCATAGATACGCATATACGCATACGCATAGCATAGACGCATTGCATAGATGCGTCTGTCAATGCCCCTTAGGATATTGACAGACGCATAGACGGAAAGACAGATAGACAGACAGACATGTCGAATCTATAAGGGTTCCGTTTTTTTCCATTCGGCTACGGAACCCTAAAAGCCGCAAAAAGGATATCTGGCATCTAGCTAAAGCAACAGTTATGTGCTCTGATCATTTTTGTGCCAATAACATGCATGTTGTTAGTAGTATTTTTTATCGAGGGTAAAGCCACGGGGCATAGTAAGTTAGTATTTAAAAAGTATTTCATTGTAAATTGTAACATGAAATATATAGTTAAGTACAAAAATGAAGTAACAAATTACAAAATATATGTAACTAGCTGTTACCCGCGGCTTCGCCCGCGTTATTTGAGTCTTTATGACCTTTGAGGTCTAGATTGATGATCTCTTAGGCCAAATCACCACAGATGACCCCAAAGTCGAACTCAATATGCTTTATTGCTAAAGTAATTAATCAATTTTGGTTAGGTAAACGAAGTTGTGCTGTTTAAATATTTGAGTCAACACAAAAGTTCCTGAAACATATCTTACAAAGAAAATAAGGTGAATAGCTGCGCGAGCAAACATTTTTTATGACTTTTTATACCTACTAAGTCAACACCGATGACACAAAGGTTAAAACTGATATTCACTTATTTTAAGGTTAATAATCATCATGGTTATTTAAGGTTGTACTGTTTCAATTTATAAACTCGTTTTGATGCATGTGGCTATTAAAATACGAAAAAATGCTGATATATTACCTACAAAGTATATAAAACAAATACTTGCGCGAGCATAGCGACCGCTATCACTGCGCGAGCGAAGCGAGCGCGAAAAAATTGTAAGACTTTTTATGACCCTGACAGTTTTTATGACCTACTAAGTCAACACCGATGACACATAGGTTAAAACTGATATCCACTTATGTTAAAGTAAATAATCATTATGATTATTGAAGGCTGTATTGTACTGTTTCAATTAATGACACGTTTTGATGCATGTGGCTATTAAAATACAAATGTTGCTGAAATGTTTCCAACAAAGTAGATATAACAAATGCTTGCGTGATCGGAGTGAGCGCTATTACTGCGGGAGAGAAGCGAACGCGAAAAAATTTTACGACTTTTTATGACCCTGAGAGTTTTTATGACCTAATAAGTCAACACCGATAACCCTAAGGTTAAACTTGATATCCAATTATTTTAAAGTAAACAATCATTATGATTATTGAAGGTTCTGTTGTCCTGCTTTTTGTTTATTGTACTATTTTAATTTATAACTCGTTTTGATGCATGTGGTTATTATTATACAAAAGTTGCTGGAATATTACCTACAAAGAAGATAAAAGAAATGCTTGCGAGAGCGCAGCGACTTGACTGCCAGAAAAAAAGTATCCTTTGTGCTTCTATGCCATATGAACTGTAATATGTATAGATTTCAGCTGAATCGGTCAAGCTGTTTAGCTGATAAGAGGCCGCGCATTCATACATTCAATAATAAAACAGTTGACACTCAGACTCCAAAAAAAAAGTATCCTATATTCTATCCTACCCTATGAACTGTCTTTGTACAACATTTCAGGCAAATCGGTCAAGTCGCTTATTCGAGAAGAGGTCTTATATTTACAAAATTCAATTCAAAATATCTGGACCCCCTGACTCGACAGCCAGAAAAAAAGTATCATGTATCCTATTCTGCCCTATGATATGTATTCATACAACATTTCAGGCAAATCGGTCAAGCCGTTTATTCGAGAAGAAGTCTTATATTTACAAAATTCAATTAAAAATATCTGGACCCCCTGACTCGATAGCCAAAAAAAGTATCCTATATCCTATTCTGCCCTATGTATACTATCTTTGTACAAAATTTCAGCCAAATCGATCAAGCCGTTTGACCGTGAAGAAGTCCCAAACAAACAAACAAACAATATAAACAAACTGACTTTCGCATTTATAATATTGGTGTTGATGTTGAGGTGTTGATGATATTGGTGTTGATGTTGATTAATCTAAAATTATAGCTTTCTTCTCACAATAAAATTATATTTAACCAAATGCACTCACTAACTTCAAAAATATTATAATTTATAACACCATAATTTAAATATAGGTCAAACAAACTAATGCCTCAAAACCAAAACATGTTTTTTCCCTACTTTTATGGAAAATATTCAAGAGCTGGTATCACTCAGAATGCCATCAGTGACGTACCGCGCTTGTCAACAATGACGTGACACGCTCACGTGCGCTTCAAACCTGGCGTGTCGTTTAATTGCGACTGCATCGCAACCCTCTATCTAGACAAGTAAATAATCTAAGTGTAAGTACATGCATTTATCTTTTAGACCATACCAGACAGCAGTTTCAACTTCTTTATGCAATCACTAGAAACACTCTTATCCACAAAATATTGATTTAAAACCTGAAATATCAGAAAAATTATTTCGAATGTATAAATGATCTAGACTAAGGGCCAGTTTCTCGGGTTCCTGATAGCGCTATTAAGAAGAATTCTGACAGATTTTTGACAGCTTTTATGTGGCGCCATGTGTCATATAACTATCTCACTCATTATCAGGGACCGGTGAAACTGGCCCTAAAGCAAATAAAATACATAATCTGAAGCAATCAACCACTGAATTAGGCATTTGTAGATTAGGAGAAAACCTTTGTCTGTGACCTTTGTCTTTTGAAGCGTGGTGGTACTTGTACTATTATTAATTCTGTGGCCTTGTCCATACTGGAATTTTTACATGATACCAAGTGGATACATCCAAGTGCTAGGATGTAACTATAACAACTCCAAAATGTTCGTCCAAGGCCAAGATCAGCGCAGTAAACCTTTACTTTGAGGTGTGAGACAGGAGATCTGGGGACACGGCAGTGCCCTCGTCAAGTTCATCAACCACCAGCAAAGCTATGCTATCCTTTCCTCGAAGCAGTTTAGGACTAGGACATTTTAGACACTTGACTTTGTTGTGGATAAAGCTAGAAGCCTGAATTTTCAGTGAACTAGAGGGCATAATATAACAAGATATATCCTTAAATAACAATTGAATGGGTATATAGTTAAGTAGACGTTCCTTGCTTGATTTTGTCGCTAACACACCTACTTACTCACTCGCTCACCGATCTTCAAATGATAAAGTAATTATTGATTTAAACACGGAAATAATCGTGACTTACGCAATGTCGATATAGCATCGCATCGCCTCTCAGTGCGAGTCGGCCAGCTCCCTGCATTTGAGATCATGATGAAGGCCTCCAAACGAGGCCGAAACAATTGTCAATCGCTTTATCGACATCGCGTAAACCTTTTGAGTATATAGCCAACGTCAAATTCCCGTGTTGAAACTTAGTAGGTAAGGTGTATTCTGAGAACCGCTTTATGATTTTTATATCTATACTAATATTATAAAGAGAGAACATTTGTATTTTTGTATGTTTGTAATGATTTGGATCAAAAACTACTAAATCGATTTAGAAAATTCTTTCACTAATACATAGAATGGACTTTCAGAATGAAAATAAGCTATATATTATCCCGTTTAAATCAAAGGTACATTCGTGGAGACCTAATTTGCAACCTAAGTCGGCAAAAAAACGGTCGAAAAAACACGTTTGTTACGAACGCTGCTCAATTGAAAATAGATAGAAGAATATTTTCTATGGAAGAGTTGTACAACTTAGTAAGACCTACAAAAAAGTCCGCGACAGCATATTATGTCTATCTCTTAAGGTTGACTCACAGTAACCATTTTAATCTTAAAATTTTTGGTAAAAAACTTCCAAGGCTATTTTCAAGTATATAGTATTGATCCTTATCCATATAATTACGTTAATTAGCTTGGCCACATATTATAGATTAATATTGTCCCTTACAGTATATAATTTAAATGAAAACTCTAGAAGATATCACGAATTTCACATACACGCATCGCAAAATTAATAAAATATTTGAAGTGAAACCACAGATTAGGTCATAGTTACTACGAAAATATTATTGTAAGCTTAGCTATGCTGTAGATCCCCATCGATCACAATCAATTTGAAGTCAATATAGTATAATAATATGATCTATTGTATAAAATAATATTCATCTATATATATAATAATACAATATTTTAAACCACCCCGACTGATCTACGTATAATCTTTTCATTAAAAGCATTCCAATGACTCTAAACACGACATTTAAAATCTGAGCTGTAAGTTGGTGAGGATTTGAGTATTCTGTAGAGTCCAGGAGATGTCCCAGCGTCAGGTCAATGTTCCATGTTCTTACAATATCGTTGAAGAAGAAGATTTTCGAATTGATCAGACCTATGAAAGTTGATTTCATAGCGCAATTAACTAGAAAAAAGCTCATATTTTTATAAAGATTGAACGAATTTTTATGAACCAAAGCTAAGAACACTCTCGATGAAGACATCTATCAAACAAAAAAAAAACTATCAATAATAAAAACAAAATCGGTTCATCCGGTTAGGTGCTAAGATGCTACAGACAGACACACAGATACACACGTTAAGCTTATATTACCTCTACTTTTTGCGTCGGGGAACGCCGTAAGGTTAAGGTGGCAGATGTTCTCCTTGATGGTAAGCTACTTTTTGGTAGATTTAATGATCCCACTACCACTGTACGAAAACTCATGATTCATGAATGCACATAAAACTTTCATTGGTAGGTATATAGCTAGGATTAGAACCAACGACGGGTCAGAATCAGGGTAACTATCCTTTACGCCAAAGGGCCGTCCAATATCACTACGTAAGTATTATAAAACAAAGTCCATCACTGCGTCTGTCTGTCTGTTCGCAATATTCTCAATAGCTACTGAACGGATTATCCTGCGGTTTTCACCAATAGCCAGAGTATTTATGAGGAAGGTTTAGGTGCATAATTCGTTAAGGTTTTGTGTAAATTGGTTGAAATATGACGATGATTGTTAAATATGTTCATATTTTATATTCGATGCAACAAACTGATGCAAATGTTGTAGGCATATATGTTCTACACGTGCGAAGCCGGGGCGGGCTGCTAGTAATATATAATAAAAATAAAAGATTAAGGGGGGGCTCCCCATACATGAAACTGAAACGGAAAAATGTTTTTTTCGTCAAACCTTTACAAACGGGTGTCTATAGATACGAGTAGGTCTTTTAATATGACATTGAGGTTCCTAAATTTTTTTTTTCAAAGACAATAATTTGAAAGATTCTTCTAAAGTGGTAAAATGTGTGTGTCTTTCCCGATAAATTTATAGTTATAAAATACTCTACTGTGTACGGTACCCTCTTACATTTAGCCAGTTTGTTAAACCAATAAGTTTAATATGAACGTAAATTTTATACTAAAAATGATACGGTACTCCTAGCAGATATAAAAGTTTCAAATGTTATACACATTTACTGATCAACTTATGAAGAAAGGAAAAGCTTTAACATTTTGCGAGATCACGATCGAGGCGCCATCTATAACTACTTTACGCAGTGCAACATCTCTCGTCGGATTTAAAACTGTAATGATTTTTTCCGAATGATTAACTTTCTAAATAAAAAGTCATAGATGGCGCCATCATTGCATAATTGGGTTAAAAAATGCAATCCACTAATTTCGTCGTATCGATATATCGAACTGTGGCTTAATTGGCAGAGCACCTGGACATGTTATCCAGGAGGTTGCGGGTTCAAGTCCCGTTGGTACGATGACATTTTGGATTGTGTTTAACAATTTACAAAAATATAAAGTGTGTAACACTTCAAAGAAACATAATATAATATAATAAATACTTTCATTCAAGTCTAGAGTAAATAGGTTTTTACTCAACAAGCGTGCTCTATCATCGACTGCGTCGTCACTTACTATGTAGGGTGAGATAGCAGACAAACGCTTGCATTGCACAGCTTACGATAAAAAAAAATTATAAGTCGGTGCAGCGGTGTCAGTACGGCAAGCGATAGAATTGAGATAGAAGTAATCTTATAGCTGGTTAAATTGATTTAAATATTTAAATTTCATAAACATACAGTAAAATTACTCATTACTTGTGATACCGATCGCGATATTAACATAGATTATTGACATAAATACTTTGTGTAGGTAAGGTATTACCTCATGGAATATGGAATGTATAGGCAGGTACAATCAGTATCTTTGAAGATTACGTGAAAAATATCCCGTGTAACTATTTATTCGTAGGGCTAATAAAATAAATTAAAATTACTTGGTACCATCTGTTTAACTGTCAATTAAACTGCATTAAAATTAAACGATGAAGCAAAAATTAACATGTTTAACAAACTTTGGAATCTACCTACGATGTCGCAGATAGACACACAATCCACGTTTTATTAAACTTTTGTAGATTTTTCAGATTTATAGTTATCATGTCTTTGAAATACCTATGATTATAAAGTACCGACTATATTATACTCAGTTCATTTATTGTCGACTGTCTCGACCTAGGTTTCGTGCATGTCCCATGCACTTCCTCGGGAGCTTACGCAGCAAGATCGCGACGATCACTCACGTATCTATTCACTTATATTTTAGATAAGTGTCAGTGTCGAGGTATTCAGGACTAATCATGAAATTGAAATATTAATATAACATAAGTTATATAACAGTATCATCATTCAGCCGTCCACTACTCGGCGTAGGCCTCTTCAATGGCACGCTACTGAGCTCGATCTTTAGCTATTGGCATTATATAAATAGTATAAAAGTAAGTAACTATATCATCGTCATCAGCCTGTCTCTGTCTACTGCTGGATATAGGCCTCACCTATGGCACTATATAAACGGTACATTATTTGACTTTTGTACTAGTATTAAAGCGCAGAAATAGTAGTAGAGGCATATACCGCTCATATTTGTAAAAATTGTTAAATCGTACAAGCCTGTGAGAGAGTTCCGCAGAGATATGGAGTAGAAAGTTTGTAGCTGACGCCGCAAAATTTAATTTAAAACATAAACACTTTTTTACATTACAAACTACAGCAGAAAATCTTCCGCCATAACCTGTAGTGGTATTCTGGTAGCACTTGAGACTCAAATAACCCGAAAACTACTCATGAACTCTTTGGAGAATATATATATCTAATCTCTCTAGAGAATATCGTTGAAATGCAAAATTACGGGCATTCACGTCAAAGGCGTCTCACACTTAAGTTGATCTACGATATCGTCCTAACGGTAGAGCCGCTGCAAGATCTACAGCAATATTGACCGATCTAACTAACACGTCACGACAAATTAGCTTTCGCATGAACATACATGACAAATTAAAGTAATGTTAAGTGCCAAGATTACACCGAATTCAATAGACGTTAATAGCATACCACTTGAAGTTATACGAGAGTATGTGTATGAACGACAAAAACAACTTTGAGAGAGAAGCCGACAGGAAGGTTAAGCTAGGTTGGGCAATATTTCGCAAAGTAACTTTATTAAGTCTTCTCTTTGCTGATCTTTATCCTAAAAATTAGTTTTGAACCGTATTTAGGAGTCAAAACTTAGATACTGACAATAATACTCATTAACCGTGAGATGTGCAGTCTTCGCAAGTATTTACTTGACAAAGAGTGGGGGACTCATCACGGTGTGGTGGCAGTTGACAAACCTTCATATCGCTCCTCTTAGGCAAAAAAAACTGTCGCAAACTTTAGTAGTGCTGATCACCGAGGACCGCAAAGTCTTAAGGAAGAGCAAGGAGCTGCAAAGCGCGTTCTATCGGGACTTAACAAGGCCTGATGTGGACCTGCTAGCGTCAATGAACTGGCTATGGTTTGGTGACCTCTTTGCTGATACTGAAAATTTTGTCTATGCAATTACAGACGAAATTATTAAGACGAACCACTACGGGCAATTTATTCTGAAGGACGATATAGTTGACATAATATCAGGCATGCCGCCATCGCTTCCCAGAGAATCACTCAAGCATATAATTTTAGTTTGCTAACGGCAAGTCTTTGCACAGACATCATAAATGAATGATTGAATGAATAATACTTTATTGCACACCAAAAACAAAAACAAACAAAAGTAACAGAAGAACATAAGATATCGGTAATACAATGGGCGGTCTTATCGCTTAGAGCGATCTCTACCAGACAACCTTTGGATGGAGAGGATTTCCAAATTATAATATTGCGGGGGTGTGCAGCTATAAGTTAACATTTATATATGAATATGCTTAAAATTAATACTTTCACATATACACAAACATAATACATATCATAGATACATATACATTATAACTAAATAGATATTATTAAAATAGATACATATACCTTAATAAATAAGTTCATAAAATCAACTATGGGAAAAATAGTGTTTAAATACCATATTTTTAAAAGCTTGTAGAGATTGGGCTTGTCTTATTGTTGCAGGAAGTTCGTTCCATAGGCGGACAGCTAGCATGGAATAAGATTTGTTGTAGTAAAGTGACGTGGAGTGATGTTGAGGTTTCTTCAATTGAATTGTATACTGGGATCGAAGGGGGTGGGATTTAGTAAGGTGGAGGAATTCGAAGTGCTCTTTTAGGCAAAGTGGAGTCGTAGGAAGGAATAGGATATTGTAAAGGAAAGAAAGGATATGCATGTTCCTGCGAAGGCGGATAGACATAAGCTCTTGACCGGATCATCCACCAGCAACTTGTTCTTCAATTCGTCCTTGTTGAGTCCAAGGTGCCGTAAAAATACGCAACTGCGCTAGTTTCCAAAATTCGCCGTGCTTTGCTTTATTGGAGCCACTCTGTTATCACAGACAGGGCTATTATCGCCAATGAGCCTGTCAGAATACTAACCGACCAGTTCCAGCAATGGGCAGTGCTAGTGGTCATCATCCTACGTGATGAGAAACTCGTGATGGCCGAGAACACGGACGTACTACTCAGTGGACACCTATTGTTGCATCACCCCCGCGCGAAACACATAGGCGCAATGGGGTATTTAAAATATCATCCTTGAGCGGCCACTTCAGTTCGGACCAAATAGCAGACCCGTACACAGGAACAATTTTAATCGTTCAAAAAACGAAAATGCCGTTAAATATGCCGAATTGCGCTATAAAGTGGTGTGGGAAATCCAGTAAATCATCACATTTTACAAAGGACAACGTTTCTTTTCACCGGAAAGTAATATTCAATTCATTATTAACAATTTGTAAATAAAATTCATAATTCAACATATACTGGTCCTCAGATGCCCCGTGTATCAGTCTATCCCTTTCCTACAACGGCATCTTTATATCTTTCGTACTCGCTCCGCCCTTGTACGCTGCGGTACTTGTACACTTTTAGTGATGTTTTTCTATTGTTTTGTGAAACTTATCGACAATGATTACTGATAGATAAAGAAAATGCTCAATTCAACTATATTATGTTGTTAATCCAAATTATTCTACTGATGTACTTCATATTTTATAAACCTTTTATCCCGATAAGTCCTATACTTCAATATTTGTAACTATTTATCTTGTGACTATCTATTGTTTTCCATACAAACTCTAAGACCCCGGTTCATCCCCTTAAGGGGTGAATTTTGCCAAATCCTATCTTAGCGGATACCGACGTCATAATAACTATTTGCATGCTAAATTTCAGCGCAATCCAAAACAACATTGATTTTTAGGGTTCCGAACCCAAAGTGTACCAACGGAACCCTATTACTAAGACTCCGCTGTCCGTCTGTCTGTCTGTCTGTCTGTCTGTCCGTCTGTCACCAGGCTGTATCACATGAACCGTGATAGTTATACTGTTGAAATTTTCACAGATGATGTATTTCTGTTGCCGCTATAACAACAAATACTAAGAACAGAACAAAGTTAAAAATTAAAGGGTTTAAAACAAAAAACATGTTTTTTACGATACGATACGATAAGAAATTAATTCACCTCGACGCAGCAAGCTGGCAGTACAGGAAAAATTACCACGCGCAAGCGTTTCATTTGTTAAATTTGTGGGCCTCGGTCGATTTGTTTACTTAGTTAAGGTTTATTTGCAGAAATGAAGTGTACACTGTACAGTATTAAATAATATATCTTCAATTTTAGTACTTAAAGAGAGCTAGAATTAGTAGAAAGTTAGTCGTACGAACACTCGGTCTTCCAGATCATCATCATCATTATCAGCCGGTATCAGTCCACTGCTGGACGTAGGCCTCCCCGAAGACACGCCACTGAGCCCGGTCTTCGGCTCTTTGTTTCCAGGCACTGCCCACCGCTTTGCAAATGTCGTCGCTCCACCTAGTCACAGGGCGTCCTACTCTACGTTTGCCGATTCGCGGTCTCCACTCTAGAACCAATCTGCCCCAACGGTTATCGGTCCTACGGCAGATATGACCAGCCCACTGCCACTTCAGTTTGCTAATCCGCTGAGCTATGTCGATCACTTTAGTTCTCCGGCGAATAACTTCGTTCCGGATTCGATCCCGCAGAGAAACACCCAGCATAGCTCTCTCCATAGCTCGCTGAGCGACTTTAAACTGGTGGACTAGTCGAACCGTGAGTGTCCACGTCTCGGCTCCGTATGTCATGACAGGTAGGACGCACTGATTAAAGACTTTTGTCTTTAGGCACTGTGGTATAGGCGACGAGAAGACTCGACAGAGTTTCCCAAATGCTGCCCAGCCCAGCTGAATTCTTCTCTGGATTTCCTTCTCGAAGTTGTGTTTGCCTAGTTGGAGCGTTTGCCCTAGGTAAACATACTGCGTGACAACTTCGAGTGGGATTCCATCTACGGCAATCGGTTCCGGAACAACGTGCTCGTTGTACATGACTTTGGTTTTATCCAAATTCATCCGGAGACCGATGCGACGAGAAGAATCAGCTAGGTCTTCCAGATATTTAATTATATTAATTACCTTTGTGTTAATGTTCACTTAGTTGGTGTTAGAAGTTCGTGGCGTTCGGACTGCGGAAATTCGGAACCCTCCGGACAAAAGTTTGACTCGCACTTGGCCAGTTTTATTAGATTATGTCATCCCGTTTCACTCTCTCAGGGGAATAATTTCAAAGAAGCCTGAGATACGTATTTACTTATTTGCTTATACACGTGTATGTGTAAAGTTTCGAATAAAATCTAATATTTTTTTCCATAAAAAAATGTTGACCCCCGGCACAGATAGTTACAACGTAACAGACATTTCACTCCCCTACAAAAACACAATACCAACGTTTATTTCAGACAATACAAGCAAAAATGTGTCTAAGGCGCTCGACCTAGCGTTGTTATTACTTCGTTCAGCGCGCGATGTACCGGCGCGCGCTCGATACGATGTGCAGGGTAGACTCAATGAAATAAAAAAAAATTAAGCAATCTTTTTATTTACCTCACAAACTAACATCAAAGTCCCTAACTAAAAGTCGAATTTTAAGTCAAAAAAGTGTTTTTTTTTTAATATTTTGCTTGTTTTTTGTCAAACATAACTATGGATAACATAAATCGTTTTTAATGTAGAATACGAATGCGCAGTTATCCCGTCATTTGAATAATAACATACGTTGCGCGCGCGTGAGCAGTGACAAGCAACTGACGGTACCAGCGCCGGCGTTGGTCGAAAGTTTAGGTAAAAAGCGCTGTAGCTATGGGCGAGTGTAGGAGGCCTGCCCCCGGTTCATCCTCTTAAGGGGTGAATTTTGGAAAATCCTTTCGTAGCGGATACTTACGGCATAATAACTATCTGCATGCCAAATGTCAACACAATCCGTTAACTGGTTGAGCTGTGCGTTGATAGATCAGTCAGTCAATCAGTCAGTAACGTTTGCCTTTTATATGTAGAAGAAGATTATTAATTATTAATTTTCACCCAAGTTAATACTTACCTACTTATAATGTATATATATGAATATATTATAGTACTGTTATATTTAAAAAAATATAATTTATGTTATAATATATTATTATAATATAATTAATATTTTAATACTCACGATCATACTAATAATGATAATATTCTCTGATATATTATTTTAGTCACGACGGCTCATACTTACGTAGATATAATTATATTATTATGTGCAGTGTATTTTATGAAACCAAGTAAAATGTCGCAGCACCCAATTTTTATTATTACTGTGCTATTTGTCGCATTATTTTTTGTCGATGAAGGTTAACATTAATTATTTAAAACAATTATAGTGTGACAATAAATTAATAATAAACACGTCATTCGTGCATGAGTGAATTGTACTAATTTATTTCTATTGGTCTAGAAACAAAAATATTTTTTTTACAATTAAATATATATATATTCTTCTTCCTACTTAATATTATAAATGCGAAAGTTTTTATGTTTACTTTTTACTTCTTCACCCTAAAACTACTCAACCGATTGGGATGAAACTTATGGTATGTAAATACCCTAGAGTCTGAAGTAACACATAGAGTACTTTTGATCTCGATATACTCACGATGGAACGATGTCTACGCGGATAAAACTGTACAAAACAGGCACAGTTAGTTTATTATAATTATAATCTATAAGTATCATAGATACTATAATAGATACTTTATGTAGATACTCGCTCTTTAAAACTAATGTACGTGAACATTGCATGGTGGTAGGACACTATGTAGTGTCCGCATAGCTAGCTACCAACCTCAAGTTAGAAAATCTGTCACCAAACATCTAATGTGTTAATCCGGTAGCTATCCTTGAGAGCCAGTTACCATTCTCTCTAGCGTGCTTACCACCATCGACCGCATCATCACTTACCAACAGGTGAGATAGTGCCCAAACGCTAGCCTATAAAATATAAATGAAAAACCTGTTTAAGGAGATACGATGGAATACTACAGGCCCAATTGCATTGACGTATTTATACCAAACATTTATAGGATTATAACGTTTTAGATACTAAAATATCAAATATATAATAATCGCAATTCAACTTCAATGTTTCAGAAGTACATGGACTATCGACAACGCTGGGAGTTAAAATAACGAAGTTTCTGAACCGTATAGTCATAAGAATCACAGGCCGACGAGTTGAAAGTAAGCCCACTTTTACCTACTGCCGAGTATATAAACAGAGAAGATCATTCAATCTCTAGTTCATCCAGTGTAATCAACAATTACTTAGTAAATGTGAAAATTAGCTTTTTGGTTCGTTTGTTTATTCAACCGACGTCCAAAAGAGGAGGTTCACAATTAGTTCGTATGTTTTGTTTTTGTATGTTTGTTACCGAATTACTCCGCCAATTGTGAACCGATTTGAATGATTATTTTTTCATCTTCGAAATGGTGTCATTTAATTATTTTTTTTTTAAATATCTTATAAACTAGCGTTTGACCACTATCTCACCTGTTGGTAAGTGATGACGCGGTTGAAGATGGTAAGCACGCTAGGCCTAGAATGGGAACTGGATCCCAAGGATAGCTGCCGGAACACATTAGATTATTAAGATATTACTTATCAAGATCCGATAAGTATCTCCAGAGATATGAAGATATTGCATATGACCCACTGTTGGTTTACTTCCACTAAGCATCTGCTGATGAGATAACTTACTGGAGGTAACTATTATATATGGTATATAAATAGATCGACTGAGGGTCCTTCCTATATTCTACTAATGCGTGTACCGCTTTGTGTACTAAGGATGGGGTCCTGACTGCACTGTGAGTTACTGGCACTGGCGTTCTATCAAATGAAACAACTATTCCCAATAAACAACTGTATTGTCATAAAATCAATTGGGTTAACTAAAAACCCCAAGCTAAAACAACTACACTCCTTGACCAGTGCGCAGTAACTGGCCGAGGTTTGATAGTCCATCTCTTTCATACACAATATCGCTGACATGCATCATTCACACTTACATGGTCCCTACAACGATAAACGTCTCAAACTTGCTACTGAAACTTACTCGCGCGGCATGTAAGTCGGATTTTTAACAAGCTTTTACTTAACATGCAATGTATGTATGTAAGTATGTATGTAAGTCAATGTCATACAAATCTAAGCACCAACAAGTTCAGCCAAAGATGAGGAGATAGAAGAATTCTACCGTCAACTCGAGTCATCTATCGCCACGGTGCCTAAAAGGGAACTACTACTTATTATCGGAGATTTCAATGCCAAAGTTGGAGTAACAAGCGCGGACACTGGTCTCCGCAATATAGTAGGAAACTATGGTCTTGGTGTTCGAAATTCGAGAGGTGAACGTTTGATAGAATTTGCAGCAAATAATAACTTCACTTTTATGAACACGGTCTTTAAGAATCATGCTAGACGCCTGTACACTTGGACATTGCCAGATGGCAATTACCGTAACCAAATAGACTACATCCTTGTAAGATCACGTTGGATAAGCTCAGTTACTAATGCATTAAATCATACATTGCCTGGAGCGGACTGCCTCTCTGATCATCAATTACTAATCGGTAACTTGCGACTAAAACTACATAGAGGAGAACAGAGGAAACCACCCAAAATAATGATTATAAAAGACAAAGATCTCTACACAGAAACTGTCGAAGAAAACTATTCTTTTCGGCGAACAGAAAACGAAAACGAAAATCCTAATACTCTGTGGACTTCTGCAAAAAAGTACACAAAAGATGCAGTAGAGAAATCACAGCCACCAAACACTTTTAATACCATAAAAAGGCAACACTGGATGTCTCCGGAATTTTGGACACTTATTGAAGAACACCGACACCTAAAAGTCACTGGAGCAGGTACAAAGCAACTAAATGCCAAGAAAGCTATAGTGCAAGCTGCGTGTAGAAGAGACCGAAACAACTACCTGGGAAACATATGCGACGAACTTGAACAGCATGCTGACAAATTTCAAACCAAAGATCTACACGATAAAGTACGATATATTACCCGTCAATTTAAACCTAAGGCGTGGGCAGTTGATAATTTACATGGTATAACGGTTTCTGAAATAAAACAAATAGTAGGCGTTTGGAAGGAATACTGCGAATCACTTTTCAGCAATGACAACAGCTCAAGTTATACTGCATGTACTTCCAACTTCGTCGGTGATAGAGAACCAAACATTCTGAAGGATGAAGTAAGAGCTGCTATACGACATCCAAAGTGTAACAAAGCCATAGGTATTGACGAAATTCCGATTTAAGTTTTCAAAGCTATGGGAGAGTTTGGAGTTGATATCTTACATTGCATTTGCAGCAAAATATGGGAAACTGCTACTTGGCCAAACGACTGGTCTCAGTCTGTGTTCATACCTTTTCACAAAAAGGGCTCCACTAAAAAATGCAATAACTACAGACTCATATCTCTCATATCACATGCTAGTAAAGTTTTACTCCACATACTCAACACAAGACTTCAGGCCTATTTGTTACGACAGATTGCACCAGAACAAGCAGGATTTGTGAAAGGAAGAGGCACACGTGAACAAATACTCATACTGCCACAAATTATAGAAAAGGCCAGAGAATTCAATATCCCCCTCTTTGTATGCTTTGTGGACTTTAGGAAGGCATTTGATACCGTCATATGGGAGCGGCTCTGGAATGTTCTCTCCAAAATGGGCGTACCACAACACCTAGTACTCCTCCTACAAAGACTATATGAGGATGGTACAGCTGTGGTAAGAGTCGATTATGTCCTTTCCGACCACTTTGAAACTCGATCTGGTGTTCGACAAGGGTGCATATTATCACCGCTTCTATTTAACACGTACACCGAATATATAATGAGGATTGTCTTGGATGAATGGCATGAAGGTGTATCGATTGGGGGTCAGGTGATTAGTAACCTAAGGCACGTTGACGATACAACTCTTCTCTCAAAAACTAAAGAAGATATGGAAGAACTATTAGGTCGCCTCGAAACTACAAGCCTCCAATTTGGTCTAGCTATTAATAGGGATAAGAAAAAGATGATGATCGTAGACCGAGCTGAACAAAATAGACCTGAAGTGCTACGCGTGGCAAATTGCGAAGTAGTACACAACTACATCTACCTCGGATCTGCTATCTCAAACTCTGGTGGCTGCGACCAAGAACTTAAGCGCCGATGCGCTATCACACGATCGGCAGTAGAAAAACTGGGGAAGATTTGGAAAGACAGGAGAATAACTAAGAAAACCGCAGTTCGACTCATGAAATCTCTTGTCTTTCCGATATTTCTCTATGGTGCAGAAACTTGGTCTCTGCGACTACAAGATCGCCAGAAAATTGATGCTTTAGAGATGTGGTGCTGGAGACGACTTGTGAGGATACCATGGACGGCGTTCCGAACAAATAACTCCATCTTAAAAGAGCTTACCATCAGAGATACACTTTTGTCGACTGTTCAACTACGAATTTTAAAGTTTTTCGGTCATATATCTAGAAAGGAAAACTCAATGGAGAGGCTCGTCGTCCAAGGTCCAGTAGAAGGGAGAAGAACTCGTGGTCGTTCACCAACTCGCTGGACAGACATTATTAAAACAGCGACAGAAACCTCTATGGTCCAGTGCACTCGCAATGCCACAAATAGACTGAAGTGGCGTTGCATTGCAAAAGCAGCAGCAATCGGCAAGAAGAATGAAGACGAAGACCCACCGTGTACGCCATCTTTTTCAACCACGACCACTTTGACAAGAGTGTACGACTAAGAAGAGAAGATGTATGTAAGTATGTATGTATGTAACTATGTATGTTCGGGTAGAATCTTGGAAGCTAAATTAGACCCACTTTGCGATGTCCGATTGGACTCAAATTTGGTATACCTATGTATCTTTGGTGACAATACAATGATATGGTACCATTGAGCTGGTTTGATGATGGAGACGGAAGGTGCCACGGCATCTCTGTGATAGAACAATATAAGCCCACTGCATTGAGCTCGATTGATTCGTCTTGAGGAGTAATTTACACCTAGATAATATCCAGGGTCTGATGATGAAGCTGGAAGGTGGCCACGGCATCTTATTTTTTTTTTCATCAGTTCATTCACGGCTGGGTTTTTATCATATTATCCCGAAAGCACAACAAATTTATCATTCTTTTTTTCCGAAAGTGATAAAACAACTTAACTCCACCGAGTTTCAGGTCGATTGATTCGATTTGAGGAGGACTTGACATCTAGATGATATTCAGTGTCTGATGATGAAGCTGGAAGGTGGCCACGGCATCTTTGTGATAAAACAACATAACTCCACCGAGTTTCGGGTCGATTGTTTCGATTTGAGAAGGACTTGACATCTAGATGATATTCAGGGTCTGATGATGAAGCTGGAAGGCGTCCACAGCATTTCTGTGATAAAACAACATATCTCCACCGAGTTTGGGCCCGATTCATTTGTCTTGGAAGCAGTTTACATCTAGATGATATCCAGGGTCTGATGATGAAGCTGAAAGGTGGCCATGGCATCTCTGTAATAAAACAACATAACCCCACCGAGTTTGGGCTCTATTGATTCGTCTTGAGGAGGACTTTACACTAAGATGATATTTAGGATCTGATGATAAAGCTAGAAGGTGGCCACGGCATCTCCGTGATAAATTAACGTAACTCCACCGAATTAAGGCTCAATTGATTCGTCTTGAGGAGCACTTTACGACTATAGCACTTAAACGATATCCAGGATCTGATGATGAAGCTGGAAGGTGGCCGTGGCATTGCTTTGATAAAACAACATAGCCCCACGCAGTTTGGGCTCGAATGATTTGCCTTGAAAAGCACTTTACCCATAATCACATCATAATATCCGTAGATTATTTTAAAACATCAAGCCTACTCTAAAATACTCAGGTTGTTACCTATACCTAATAAAAACTTAAACATAAATTAAAAGGAAAAAATACTTCTTAAAACAAGCTTTTATCTGGGATGAGGAGCTAAAATGTTAAAAATAAATTCTAGTAAGTATTTTACGGGTAGGTACTTATATTCTTAAAAGGTTGAGGCAAAGAAGTATAGCACGTACCTAACTTGTAAAATGGGTAGTGTCTCAAGCTTTTAAGAATATAGGTAAGTACCTACCCGCAAAATACTTACTAGAATTTATTTTTAACATTTTAGTTCCTCATCCCAGAAAAAAGCTTGATTTAAAAAATATGTTTACTCTGAATTTATTGTAAGTTTGAAGCGTGTGATGGGCACCTTTGCACCCGGAGCGCTCAGGACCGGGTTATTTGACTAATATATAGATATATATTTTAATTTAAAGGTGACATTACATGATTTTATCACAATATAATTGCTAAAGTTTGAAGCTATCTTAATTATTTATTTGTTTGTTTGTTCACGGTTAAACGGATGGACCCAAATATATATAGATGGATAATAGAAACCAAATAACGGAATTAAATGGCTGTAGATAAAATTTCCAATCATTGTTATTAGGAGTGCCACAGGGGCAATATTGGGACCGCTATTATTTCTAATATATGTAAATGATATCTCATCGGTCCTAGAAAATATGGACGTCATCCTCTTTGCAAATGATACTAGTCTAGTTGTTAAGGATAAATGCTACCAGAATGTCAGTGATAAAATATCAAGATCAATGCATAATATTAAACACTGGTTCTCTACTAATAATATGTTATTAAACGTAGATAGAACTCATATAATTAAATTTGCCTTAGGATGTCGTAACAGAAAAATTATTAATAACACAAATGTTAATAATACTATTAATAATCTTAAATTAAATCCATCAAAAACTGTTAAATTCCTAGGTTTAATACTAAATGAAAAACTGACATGAGAAGTTCATATCAATGAGATTACAAAATAATTGTGTTTGGCTACTTATGGAATAAAAAAAAATTAAAGAGCTAGGAGGTGAAGCAGCTGCAAGAGAAGTGTATTTTTCATATTTTCACTCTATTATGACGTATGTAATTATGTTTTGGGGTACGGCTGCAGAATCAAACAGGGTGTTTCTGCTACAGAAGCGTGCTGTTAGATATATTTTAGTTATCAAACAGATGGAAACATGGAGAGACAAATTTCAAAACTTCAACATTATGACCATGACTGGTGAATATATTTTCCAGACTTTGAAATATGTGAGGGAAAATATTGGTAAAATGACAAGACATTTAGACATTCACAATCACAATACTAGACATAAAGAAAAAATAATCGGCCCCCAAACAAGATTAGCAAAAATTTCAAAAGGTTTCTACTGCCATGGCATAAAACTATATAATAAAATTCCAACATTCGTTAAGGATATGAGTAATAAGGACTTTTATGACTTTCTTAAAGAACATCTGATAAAAAGAACTTACTATAAAATAAATGACGCTTTGGAAGATAAGACAATATTTATTGATTGTATGTTATAATTTATAATTTTTGTTATGATTTACTTATTAAATGCAAAATTATTATTTATTACTTTGACAATGTTGGAACTGATACAAATTGTATGAAATTATTTATATTGAAATTTACTTTATTGACATATTTTATAAACACTGACGATGCTATTGCAGATAAGTTCATACTGTTTTATGTTGTTATAATGTTAATTACTTACTAATTTCTTTTCGGATCATATACTATTAAATAATGTAAAATGACTTATCTAACTGTATAAAACATACCTAGAGATGAATAAATGAATTGAATTGAATTGAATTGGACCGCCTCAGCGCCGTTTGACGGGTTTGGCTTTAATTTTGCAATGGTAAAGTCTATGAACTTGTTGTTGTTGTAATAAGCTTGAGTGACTACAAAACTTCTGCATTCGATTTATTTTCGGTCTTCGAAAATTTGATCATGTCTCAGAATTTCGCGCAAAGCTCAAGTGGCTTCCCATTCGTCTTCGCTGGAATACTCATATTCTTTCGTTTCTCTATGGAATTTTGTTCAACCCCTCGAATCCTCCTTATCTAAAAGCTCGATTCCATTTTCTTTCTTCCTCTAACTCCCTTTCCCTAAGGTCATCAGAGAACATGCTCCTCGACACCCCGGCTCATAGTACGAATTTTTATGACTCATTATTCACTGTCCAAGCCGTGCGCCTGTGGAATGAACTACCTATTGTTATAAGACGTGCACAATCCATAGATAGTTTCAAAGAACAAGTTCGCAAATTCTATCTCTCTTCTGTCAGATAACTTTTCCTATCATTTCGCAACAAATATATTATGTATGTATATAAGTATATTGATTATGTATATGTAAGTTTATGATGTGCATATGTATTCGTATATAATATTATTATATGTAACGTTTTTATGTAGTCTATAAATATAATCATTCTAAGTAAAATGTTTAAAATACACACCACCGTCCTTGTTCTATCTATAATGTTATGTCCATCCAAAGGTTGTCTGGAAGAAATCGCTTTTAGCAATAAGACCGCCCATTGTACCTAGTATTAGTTAGTTAAGTCCTATTCAGTATGTATTTTCTAAATTGGTGTCAATAAAGAGTATTTGTATTGTATTGTATTGTTAATATGTAAAACAGTTTCATACACATTCATAATTATTGTTACTAGTTATTTCTTTCATTTTGTTTTCGTACAGGAATCACAAATCAAAGTCCAAATTCAGTAAGTGTTATGTCACAAGGAGGCAACTTCATCAGTTCAAGTACAAGTGGAAGGTCCATATCTTCCTCCACTGTTATTAATCAATCTGGAAATCAAAAATTAATACCGGACACTCAGATAACTATTTCATTTTCTCCTATATCTGAAGACCCTTCAACAGGTACGCAATATTTTAATAACTATTTTAGGAAAGTTCACTTACATTGTATAGATGTTTGTGCGAAATATCAAAATAAAAAAAAAAACAGTTCCAGTCAGCAATATTCGAGTTTTTGCGACTTGATGCAAGGCATTGTCTGACGGGTGGACTGCACAGATTTAAGATTTAATTTAATCTAAAATCTATGCAGTCCTCCCGACGAATGCCTTGCACACACTATTTCAATAATACCTTATACATTATCTGATCAATTATATCAGTCACGATGACTTTTAAATAATGGATAGGTTCCAGAACTATCGATCATGCCGGGCGTACTGTTCATAAGTTCACCTCAACCTTCGGCCTGTCTCAGTTAGTTACTGAGCCCACTAGGATCCCTGACATTGAGAACCACGATCCTTCTTTGCTGGACCTTATGTTGAAATCGCACCCCAAGCTGAACCAGGTATAGTCGAGTAGTCGAGGCTCCCTTTGGCTCTTCAGACCATTGCCTGCACAAATAGTCTGGCACTATATATCCGCCGATTAGGACGGGCTACGTGAATTTTACTCGTTCTATCCTTGGGGTCAGCTCTTTTTCTTCAACCGATGTTTACACGTGTACAGACTCTCACCGACGTCATTTTGTAGGGAATGAAATTCTATATTCCAAACTCGGTGATGCGCCTTGGTGGCCAGATTCGTTCATGATTCAACAAATTTTGTGCGGAGGCTTTGCACCTAAAACAATCAGCACACTGATCATGGACTGAACACGCATGTCAAGATCCGATTACATGAGCATTGAAGAAAACACTTAATGCTATTTTCGTACTAGCAATAACGTCATCGCTTAGGTCCAAGCAGAACACATCGGCAAGATTGGAGACCGACTAGCTAGTTTTCCTTCTAAAAAAGGAAGTCGGAAAATTTGGAAATCTAGTAAGTTAGTCTGTGGCCAAAGCTACCGAAGGCAATTTCTATTAGATTTCCTGGCCTGCTTTGCGAAGGCAGGATGACTCTCTGGCACACAGGTCAATGAAAAAGGGGTTTTTCGTGGTAATCTCTTTGCTGCAATCTCGACACTCGACAATAAGGCCACCTATCATACCGCCGTGTGAGATTTTCATTTGTGAAGTTCGCTTATCGTAGAAAGCGGTACGAAAAGCACTCAATGACCTAGTGTCTGGGGAACCAGAATCTAGTCAAGCTCAACCCGACTAAGACGCAAATCGCACCGTTCATCGCGAAATAAACTTCATTTGTTGTAGCTTCTTGGTTTCGGGACACTCCTCTAATTCACGATAAACGCTAAGCTTGCGTCCAAAAAACTTAGAGTGCCAAATAAGGCGTGATGACACTTCACTTCACGTCAAAGACTTTTGCTTTACAAGGCACTAGTCTGACCACATGTGGAGTATTGTTCTCACCTTTAAAACGGAACACCCAAGTATCAAGTTCAGCCACTTGATGCGATTCAGCGTAGAGCTGTCAGATTTTTTTATGACCCTGACCTTATCTCCAACATCGAACCTCTGTGAGTGTGTGGAGATTCGGTGCTAGCCAAGTTTAATAGGTATTCGATAGATACTACCTACTAGCTAAAAGCCGAGCTTTGTGAGGGCTCGCGTAGTTTTTCTGCCTGTTTATAATTTTTAAGGCAGTTTTTTTTAATTATTAAATGGTGAATCTGCCCAACACTGGCAAAAAATCTGCCAAACCACCAACCACTCCAACAAATGCATAAAATTTGCCATCATATTATTGAATTGTGGCATAAAATAAGGCATAAAAATAAAGTTTACGTTCTCATTCAAACTATTACAAATGTTCAACCAAATAAATGCATAATAAAAATGTTATACTTTAAATAGAAACAGAAAATTGACAAAATTCTATTTATATTACAAAATTCATAAAGATCCTTGAAATCTGCCACTTTTTGGAATCGTCAGCTTAATCTGCTATAGTTAAAATGTAGGTCCCAAATCTACCTAAATGGCAGAAATCTGCCACAAAAGTGGCACACTGATACCAGGCGTCATTTGGATGACAAATGTAAATTCTTTAGACTCCCAACAGATGGCGTTAGTAACCCAACATTATGTTCGCAGCGAAGATAATTCTTTGTTCTAATTACGGATGGTGTTAATAGTACAATAATATTCTATCCTATAAATAATATTGTTAATCTTCATTTTTTACGGTTCCGAACCCAAAGGGTACCAACGGAACCCTATTACTTAGACTCCGCTGTCCGTCTGTCTCTCTGTCCGTCCGTCTGTCTGTCTGCCTGTCTGTCCGTCCGTCCGTCCGTCTGTCTGTCTGCCTGTGTGTCTGTCCGTCTGTCTGTCTGTCTATCCGTCCGTCTGTCTCCAGGCTGTATCTCATGAATCGTGATAGTTAGACGGTTGAAATGTTCACAGATGATGTATTTCTGTTGCGCTATAACAACAAATACTAAAATAAAAACCGGCCAAGTCGAGTTGAACTCGCCCACCGAGGCTTCCGTACCAACGTTGGTAAGTACCAATTAAGCTAGACCTCAAAATTGTATGAGCGCTCATATAACTCAGAGGTCTACCTTAATTGGATTAAATTATGTATGTATGTATTATGTATGTAGTTGAAAATTAAGGTACATTTTGGTACTAACAAGTTTTCGCGAAAATCTAAATTTTCCTGTATCTTTTTATGATGTTGACTCAAGACCCCTATATTTTATACACCCTATAGGGACAATAGACTTCAGTATCAGGTATAAATTTCAACTTGCTAGGTTCACCCGTTCCTGAGAAAATCAGTGGTGACACACGGATAGACAGAGCGACAGACGGACAGAAAGATAGACGGACAGACAGACGGACAAGAAAGTGATCTTATAAGGGTTCCTTTTTTACCTTTTGAGGTACGGAACCCTAAAAACGTGTTTCCCTTAGAGTGAAAAAAAGTTTCGCAACCCCCCTACTTGCGCTGTTTATAATCTGTATTTTTTTATATTGCCAGCTTCTGCCTGCGGCTTCGTTCATGTGGCCTACAGAAAACAAATTACATATTTTTCTTTTGAAAGAAATATAATAAGCACTCTCAATAACAACACCTACAAATGCTCTTTAATTAATATTTTCTTAAAAAGTATATTTTCAAACTTTGATTTTTTTTCTTTTACTGAGTTTTCGCGACCCCTTGCGACCCCCTAATAGAGGCTTCGCGTGAACCCTACGTGTGCTAGTCGGACTCGCACACTTAGGGTTCACGCGGTCGACTCGCACTTGGCCAGTTTATTTTTGAAGGTAATAAAATGTTTTTTTTACTGATAACACATCTGTGTTATCAGTATACATGTGAATTTTAATTACTATGTTAAAGCACAAATCAATAGGCGGGATAGTTTTTCAGTAAAGTGCACCACAAAAGTGCTCAGGTTGTGGGATAGTGTTAGGGCTCGCTTCGCTCGCCCTGACAAATATCTACCTACTTACTACATACGTAGTATCTATCTACCACCTAATAGACTTGGCTGGCACCGACTTCAAAAAGATGAGGGGGTAGCGCTTATAATAATTATATTAATTTATTTTTCGCTTTTGAGTGCCTATTGCTGGTTTTGAAGTCGGTAATTTTTTTTTTTATTGTTTATTTTACCATTTTTATTGCAAAATAAGTTTTAATTACTTAAATTACATGAATATATAAAATTTCATATCTGGGCTGTTCAGCATTGAGGAGTTTATACTACAGGCTGTTACGGTTAAACCAATTTACGAAATGTTGTGTCTGTACTATTCACCGTTGAGGAGTTCCCTCGCCGGGAGTTAATCCTGGGTGCAACAGCCATGTCATGATGGAGTTAAGAACAGACTATATTATAGTTAAATCTATTTACGAAATTTCATCACCGAACTCGTAACCGATAAAGACTTGTAACTTCCTTCATCAGCTCAGCGTCATGAGATGATCATACGCAAGTGGCTCAATAGCTTTAGAAAATATATGAACAACATTGTTGTTACCAATAACATTTAAGGGTTGCTCTCAATTTCCCTGGGATTCCATCATCAGATCCTAACTTGATGCCAATGGGTTGTCCCATACCCTCAGGAGTATACTCTTTCAAATAAAAAAATAATTTTGAGAATCGGTCCACAAATAGCGGAGTAATCGGTTAACATACATAAAAAATGCATACACGTCGAACATTATAACCTCCTCCTTTTTTGAAGGTGGTTAAAATTTCAGTTCCATGTATGGGGAGCCCTCCCTTAATCTTTCATTTTTTAGTTTTTGTATAAAAATCGTAAGCGGTTCACAAAATACACCTACCTACTAAGTTTCAATGATGTAATCTAAATAGTTTCGGATTAAAGTTGAAAATTTTCAGATTAAAGATTAAACTGTGCCATACGGACGGTAGACAGGCAGAAAGACATGACAAATCTATAAGGGTTCCGTTTTTTGCCATTGGGCTACGGTACCCTAATATAATACCTATTGCAATTAAATTTTAATGTTTCAGAAGTACAATCGACAACGCCAGGAGTTGAAATAACAGAGTTTGCGAACCAGATAGTCGTGACTGCCACAGATCGACGAGTTACAGGTAATATAAACAACCTATTTTCAGGCCACTAATGAGAAAGTTTAGAAGAATTTCCTCTGATTCACGGCATTCTCTCATACACGAACATAAATCCCATCAATATTCTGCTCCATAAGGCATACAAAAAATATTAAATAAGTATTTAGCTCAGTTTCATCAAAGCATTATGTGATTGAATCAATTTAAAAAAATATATATAAATTGTTTTTTTTTTCATTTAATTTATCGTACAGAAATCAGAAGTCAAAGTCTGGATTCAGGAAAAAGCATTTCAAAAGATAGCAATATTATCAGCTCAAGTTCTAAAGGAAGGTTGAGCTCTTTATCCTCTGTTATCGATTCGTCATCTGGCAATCCGAATTCAATTCAAATGATAATTATTGATCTTTCTCCAAAATCTGAAGACTTGCCATCAGGTATGTGTTTTTTTTTTAAATATTATGCGTTTTTTTTAAACTGCAATACTTATTAGATAAACAATTAAATTCCACTCATATGTTAATATATTCAGACTGTTTGCAACCATTTTCCAGAAAGGAGGAAGTTCTAAATTTGTCTGTATGTTTTTTTTGTATTTATTACGCTATTACTCCATCAATTATAAACTATTATTTTTCTTTTGGGTATAACACATCATCATCACGATGGTTTCATTATACAATTTAATGAGATCTGATGAGAATCTCCGGAGATATGAAGATAATACCTCAAACTAGTTACTAAAAATGAACCAGTTTTAATAATTGTTAAGTAGGTATGCACTTTCAGAAAAATTTATTAAGATCTGATGAGTAGATCTCTAGAGATATGACAATAAACAAATCAAACTTGCTACTGAAAATGACTTGAGTGGCGTGTGATGTCTGTTTTTTTTAAAGTTTTTTACTTGTGTGTAAGATAAGCAAATGACGAAAAGTGGTCGGATTGGCTGTTAAATTATTTTCAAGTCTGGTACAACCATATTGCGGTGGCTGCATTTATCGGCTTAAGCTGATCCAAGATCGATCCTGATACCAAAGTTACAAATAATATGTGCCGTAACGAAAACGCGACGACTCTTTTCATCACAGAATAGTAGAATAGTAATAATTCAACAGCTGTTCTGTGCTTCCCATAAACACGCACCACATATTTGATATACACATACACTAGCATAATGTTTGCAAGTCTTTTGCATTAAAATAATGACAAGTGTATTTGCAATGCTTATTACAGTAGTCATTATTTTATACTCGTGTGTATTTTAAAATGTTGTTTGGTTCAAGGAATCCCTGATGATGCAAATGATTCACCAGTGGTGGCAGTGAGTGGTTTCACATCAGCAGAAGATGAAAGGTCGTCGGCTTCCTCTTTTGCTGGTAAACTGCCTTGTTTTAGCCTTGTAAGTTTTTATTCTATAGCAACTGTAAAGTCGACCATTACGGTAGCATTATAATATTAAAGCTTTATGTAATGTCATTTTATTATAAATGTCATCAAGCACCACCCTATGATTCAAATTGTTACAAAAATTGTCAGCGCATTTATTACATTCATCCGGAAAGTCAATACACAACTCTCTATAAAAATACTATACACAAATTGTTTACGCAGTGAATCATACTCCTAAAAAGTGTTTCGCAGCTTTGATCGCGAGACGATAGTATGACTAGCTTTCTCTTCGATATTTTGTGAGGCTTCTTTTTGGCACGAACTGTAAAGTGTTAAATGTTCTGAAACCATTTTTAGGCCAATAAAGGCCTCATGATTCAAGTAAAAACTTAGGACATAACCTGCCGTTTAAATTCTTTTCTTCGAAAACAACCTGATGATTGGGAAAATGTAGTCTCAGGTGGAGTTATATGTGTTATTTTAAGATTATATGATAATATTTAAAATTCGGATTTCAATTGTGCTTGTTTGGACAGCAGTGAGATGAGACGTTGGATAACCGTCTTTAACCCAAACCACGAAGCACAACTTCATTATTCTAAATCAACTGGTACTGAATGCTATGCCAGAACAGAGCGAACTGGATTTTTCTATCGAAAACATTGATGTAACAATTCATAGCCAATAGCCCTCCGGTGAACGAAAACACTGCGAGAAAACCCCTAGCTTAGTAAATAGACATAGTAACGGAGTAACTATTATTTAATCTGTGGTACAGGTCTTCAGCAAGCTTGTATCAATCTAATAACACCCGCCTACCAGGTGGTAGAGCAATGTCTAGAGTCCACCTGACCAGCTACCACTCTCAAGTTGGGAAATCTATCGCCAAACCCTAGTGTCCAACGACAACGCTTATATGCTTACGTTTATATGCTATTGTTGCTTATTTATTATTTTATATTTTACATAAT
Organism: Cabera pusaria; assembly: GCA_954871355.1. NCBI lineage: Eukaryota > Metazoa > Arthropoda > Insecta > Lepidoptera > Geometridae > Cabera > Cabera pusaria. Next base: position 9,896,546 of record OX940893.1, read on the forward strand.
TCTACCTACAAAATGATTGGACCCTATATTGGTGGGTGGTTGGAGTTTGAATACCTTCCGCTAAATTTTGTCTTGATGTGATTGTTGAGTTTTAATGCCTTGTCCGTTTGACAGGTATTACGGACTAGAAAGGAGTGCTTACCTACATAGCTAAGAAGTCGATTGCTCTCTTGGTAAAAACTCGCTGAGGTAGTGATTGAGGCCTACTTTAGGAAATATGAGTATAATATATAATATAGGTTTTCATGGTCACTGACACTATTATTATAACTGGTAACGGGATATTTACCATGTTTTTTTATTATTTATGAGTTTCCGATATGTCGGCTCTGTTGCACGCTCGGAATCAATATCGGAAACTCATAAATAATAAAAAACATTATATCCCGTTAACAGTTATAATAATAGTATAATATATATTTTGGTTTTCCGACTAATATTTTTCTTTTTCATGTATTCCATCTTGGCCAGAACTGCGTAGTCAAGTTCGCACATAAATTTATATAACTCTAGGATAGCCTGGAAAATATAACTTATGTATACAGGAAAGTCAATGGTGAGAATGATCACGGGAGAAAAATAATTTATTTCAGTCTTATTATATTGCAATACAATTTTCATTTTATATAATTTCTAGGACCTAACTGTAATAAATAGTGTCAAAAGTGATATATATAAAATTGTACACTTAAATAAAGGTATATTTATCGATTTAATTGTAATTATTTCTATCTACCTATTTATCAAAACCTTGTCTTCTCACTGCTGTTTAGAGTCACTTTACGCTGTTGTTGCCATTCAACTCAAGTACTTTAATTACCAGGCAGAAAACGCTTTTCTGAAAATAATATATCAGCACACATAATCGAGGAAAGGGTATATATGTCGCAGGCAGATAGTTGAATTGAACGCCTAGCCTCTTAACTAAACAGCGCCGTTCAACTAAATTCCTGATTTGTATCCAGCCATTTGATCAAATAGCTAGGCAAATGACTTGGATCAATAACGTTTCATTACTTCCCTAGCCATTTGATCAAACAGCTAGACAAATGACTTGGATCGATGACGTTTCATTACTTGCCTAGCTTGTTCATTACTCTCATACTAATAACACAGTAGGAACAGTGACCACCGCGTGACGTGCGACGACGAGCGTAGCGAGGAGGGGAGCCGCGCGTAAGCGCAAAGTTTGAAGTCGGTTCTTTTAATTTTAAAACGATCTTAAATTATCAATAATGATAGTCCAACTTATGCCATAACAACTTCTAGAATTGGACAGCCCGTTGGCTTTAAGGAAAAAAGCTTAAGGTATTTACTAGGTAAGCGTGCTACATCGTCGACCGCATCGTCACTTAACATCAGGTGAGATAGTGGTCAAACGCTTGCCTATACAGCATTAAAAAAAAACCTTGCCATCTATCATTATCTATCTAGATTGAGGTCACCGGCTTAAATCCTGTCATAAACGGATTTTTCTATGTGCATTCATGGTTTTGTTATGGTAATAAGTAACAGGACAAGCACAACGCTTGCTTGATGGTAAGCAATGACGTCTACCTATAACAGATACAGCGGTATGCAAAATTCTGAACTGCCAGAATTTTACATGTCACTGCACTGCGCCTGTTACCTTGATACCTTGTTTGCGCCTTGTTACCTTGCGCCTTGTTACCTTGTTACATAAAGATGTCGAGTCTCATATGCCCTGTAATTTCACTGGACACCTTGCCATTTCAACCGAAAAACATTCTTATTTCACGGCTGAAATTAATTGGAAAAGTGGTGGTCCCAAACCGCCCCAGGCGGACTAGCAGAAGTCTTACCACTACAGTAGGTTCGTCTACACCTGATATCCGTGATTGCCGCTCTTTTTTGGTTGATGAGACTACAATAGCACCTTTCGTAGCCCTTTGACCGGGAACGACAAAAGAATCAAAATGGCGCTTCTGCACACTACTCACACATAAGTAAAGAAAAGGAACTTACTCATGTGCTACTTACCTGCCATTCTGCTGCCTCCTGTTTAGCGTAGTTTATATTAGTCAAATTAAATATATTAAATTGAAATCAGTATCCTGTTACTTCAATGTTATTGCAAGAATATGGTATATATTTGACCTAATGCTGAGACTTCTCCTTGAATCTGCAGAATACTCTCAACTCCTCATCTGCGACAGGCTCATTGGAATGGTCTCAATAAACAAATTATACATATACAAAGCAGTCGGAGGTTGTTTTATATTTTGAATTTAAGTATTATATAAGCTTCAATCATCGATATAATAATTAAGATATTTTAAAAACTAAAACAACCGACTTCCGTTCCGTTTATCGTCATATCTCTGGAGATACTTATCAGATCTAGGTGAACTTATAATGGGACTACCTCAAAAATGTACCCTACCGAATAAAAAAATATCATTTGAATCGGTTTGAAATTGACGGAGTAATCGCGTAAAATACATAAAAAATATTAAAAAATAAACTGGCCAAGTGCAAGTCGGACTCGCACTCGTAGGATTCCGTAATACATTAGAGTATTCTATAACTATGATTTTTCGCATCTACAAAAATAACTTTGTTTTTCATAGTGTTTGTATGAAAAACAAAGTTATACTTGCGGTCGCTATATCTCAACAACTGCTGACTGTATCTCGTTCAAACCAATTTTTGTTGAAAGTTTTTATTGAGATCTACAGAATATATTTTTTCTAGATTTTTCACTCCCTTACTTTAGAAGTTAGAGGGGGGGGACACACATTTTACCACTTTAGACGCGCCTATCTTTTAAATTATTAACTTTGAGAAAAAATGATTTGAGAAACTTCAATGTCATTTTTAAAGACCTATCCATAAACACCCCACACGTACAGGTTTAAAGAAAAACATATTTTTTTTGTTCCAGTTCTTAAACTTTTGTAAATTGTTAAACACAATCCAAAATTTCATCGTACCGACGGGACTTGAACCCGCAACCTCCGGAATGACATGTTCCGGTGCTTTGCCAATTAAGCCACGGTGCGAAGTATCGTTACGACGAAATTAGTGGATTGCATTTGTTAACCCAATTATGCATTGGTGGCGCCATCTATGAATACTTATTACGTAAGTTAATCATTCGGAAGAAATCATTACAGTTTTCAAATCCGACGAGAGATGTTGCACTGCGTAAATCAAATATTATGTTTCTTTGAAGTGTTTCACACTTTATATTTTTTGTAAATTGTTAAACACAATCCAAAATTTCATCGTACCGACGGGACTTGAACCCGCAACCTCCGGAATGACATGTTCCGGTGCTTTGCCAATTAAGCCACGGTGCGAAGTATCGTTACGACGAAATTAGTGGATTGCATTTGTTAACCCAATTATGCATTGGTGGCGCCATCTATGTCCCGTCGGTACGATGAAATTTTGGATTGTGTTTAACAATTTACAAAAAATATAAAGTGTGAAACACTTCAAAGAAACATAATATTTGATTTACGCAGTGCAACATCTCTCGTCGGATTTGAAAACTGTAATGATTTCTTCCGAATGATTAACTTACGTAATAAGTATTCATAGAAAACACTTCAAAGAAACATAATATTCTTAAAGTTTTATTTTTTTTATTTTTGTATAAAATTCGGTAAGCGGTTTACAGAATACATCTACCTACCAAGTTTCAATTCTATAGTCTTAATAGTTTCGGAATAAAATGGCTGTGACATACGGACGGACAGACAGACAGACAGAGAGACAGACATGACGAATCTGTAAGGGTACCGTTTTTTGCCATTCGGCTACGGAACCCTAAAAACATACAGATGAATTGAGAATCTCCTATTTTTTAGAAGTCGGTTGAAAATGGGTCTTGACAGACAGACAGATGCAGAGACAGACAGACGGACAACAAAATAATCCTAAAAGGGCTCCTCTTTTCCTTTTGACGTACGGATCCCTAAAAACTACTACACTTTAAATTATTTCATAAACATACCTTTTAATCATGCACTTATAATAAATGGATGCAACACATGCAATTAATATATATTTTATAACCACGACTTCATTTTTATCATACTTTCAAAATGTATATAAAATGAAATGCACGAATAAGTTTTGTATAATAGGAGTTCGTAGTTTTAAAAGTAATTCTCTTGTACACAATGTTTAAATCAGTGAGTTTATTGCTTTTTGTATTTATGATGCTTCTTCAAATGGAAGGGCTTGGTGAGACATTTATTTTTTATAATTTTTCTATGTCCTGATTGAAATGAAATTTTTTATTCTTCTTCAAAAATAACATTGAGGTTACTAAAACCATTTTTTCTCAAAGTCAATCATTTGCAAGATAGACACGTCTAAAGTGTTCTATCTAACTTTTAAATTATGGGAGTGATAAATCTAAAAAAATATATATGTCGTAAGTATCAATAAAATCTAACAAAAAAAATTAGCTTGAACGAGATACAATCAACAGTTTTTGAGATATAGCGACCGCAAAGATAACTTTGTTTTTCAAACAAACTCTATGAGAGACATAGTTAATTTTTTGGTTGCGAAAAATTAAATTTATAAAATACTCTACTGTTACGGAACCCTACGAGTGCGATTCCAGTTGGTATGCACTTGGCCAGTTTATTTTTATATCTTACTAGCAGCCCGCCCCGGCTTCGCACGGGGTAGAACATATATGCCTACAAAATTTGCATCAGTTTGTTGCATCGAATATAAAATATGAACATATTTAACAACCATCGTCATATATCATCCAATTTACACAAAACCTTAACGAATTATGCACCTAAACCTTCCTCATAAACACTCTGGCTATTGGTGAAAACCGCATGATAATCCGTTCAGTAGCTATTGAGATTATTGCGAACAGACAGACAGACGCAGTGATGAACTTTGTTTTATAATACTTACGAATTGATATTGGACGGCCCTTTGGCGTAAAGGATAGTTACCCTGATTCTGACCCGACAGTCGTTGGTTCTAACCCTAGCTATATACCTACCAATGAAAGTTTTATGTGCATTCATGAATCATGAGTTTTCGTACAGTAGTAGTGGAATCATTAAATCTACCAAAAAGTAGCTTACCACCAAGGAGTACATCTGCCGCCGTAACCTTACGGCGTTCCCCGACGCAAAATGTAGGGGTAATATACGTTTAACGTGTGTATCTGTCTGTAGCATCTTAGCACCTAACCGGATGAACCGATTTTGTTTTTATTATTTATATTTTTTGTTTGATAGATGTCTTCATCGAGAGTTTTCTTAGCTTTGATTCATGAAAATTCGTTCAATCGTTATAAAATTATGAGCTTTTTTCTAGTTAATTGCGCTATGAAATCAACTTTCATAGGTCTGATCAATTCGAAAATCTTCTTCTTCAACGATATTGTAAGAACATGGAAGCTACAGAATACTCAAATCCTCACCAACTTACAGCTCAGCTAGGCTATTCTGTAAGCTATCTCGACAGCGGAATCCGCGGTGAGATTCGAATTTCGTACTACGAAATTCAATCGTATCACGTTCGTAATACGGTTGAATTTAGTAATACGAAATTCAAATCTCACCGCGGATTCCGCTACCGAGGTAGCTTACAGAATAGCCCTACAGATTTTAAATGTCGTGTTTAGAGTCATTGGAATGCTTTTAATGAAAAGATTATACGTAGATCAGTCGGGGTGGTTTAAAATATTATATTATTATATATATAGATGAATATTATTTTATACAATAGATCATATTATTATACTATATTGACTTCAAATTGATTGTGATCGATGGGGATCTACAGCATAGCTAAGCTTACAATAATATTTTCGTAGTAACTATGACCTAATCTGTGGTTTCACTGCAAATATTTTATAAATTTTGCGATGCGTGTATGTGAAATTCGTGATATCTTCTAGAGTTTTCATTTGAATTTTATACTGTAAGGGACAATTTTAATCTATAATATGTGGCCAAGCTAATTAACGTAATTATTTGGATAAGGATTAATACTATATACTTGAAAATAGCCTTGGAAGTTATGTAATATTTTTTAACAAAAATTTTAAGATTACAATGGTTACTGTGAGTCAACCTTAATAGATAGACATAATATGCTGTCGCGGACTTTTTTGTAGGTCTTATTCAGTTGTAAAACTCTTCCATAGAAAATATTCTTCTATCTATTTTCAATTGAGCAGCGTTCGTAAGAAACGTGTTTTTTCGACCGTTTTTTTGCCGACTTAGGTTGCAAATTAGGTCTCCACGAATGTACCTTTGATTTAAACGGGATAATATATAGCCTATTTTCATTCCGAAACTCCATTCTATGTATTAGTGAAATAATTTTTTAAATCGCTTCAGTAGGTTTTGAGCCAAATCATTACAAACATACAAAAATACAAATGTTCTCTCTTTATAATATTAGTATAGACAGGCAAGCGCTGACCACTATCTCACCTAGTGGAAAGCGATGATATAGAAAAAAGTGAACCCGCTAGTCATATACTCTGACAAGGGCTTTCTTTAAAGGGCTTTGTGCTGCTAGAACTGCGTTAAGGAAAAAATCTGTGACATTAAGTCACATTAAGTCATAGATTTTTTTTTTAACGGTGGTGAGCATTGATATACATATATAAAAATAAAACTGGCCAAGTGCGAGTCAGAGTCTCGTCTCGTATCGCACACTTAGGGAGGGTTTCGTACTACAAAACAATACGAAATGTACCAGAGTGTTAACCTCATATTTGATTAATTGATATTACCAAGAATATTTCGTTTGGTATACGAGTTCACGGAGAATTTCGAAAGCGCGATCTAGAAAGACGGGGCTCGTTTACTAGCGCCACCTATGTCATTTTGCCTAAACTAATTAGAAAGTTTGTTAGCTTAACAAAATAGATGGCATTATACTAAAGAACACATTTTTTGTATGGATACCCCCTTTAATTTTTAACTTTATTTTGTTTTTAGTAATTGTTGTTCTAGCGCCAACAGAAATACACCATCTGTGAAAATTTTAACCGTCTAACTATCACGGTTAATGAGATGCAGCCTGAAGACAGACAGACGGACGGACAGACAGACAGACAAACAGACAGACAGACAGACAGCTAAATCTTAGTAATAGCGTCCCGTTCTACTCTTTGGGTACGGAACCCTAAAAAGGTGCCTTTTTATATCGATGGTGGTAGGCTTCTTTTTGGTAACAAGTCATGCGTAACATCCATATAATCCTCCTACTACCAGTGGTCGCCAATAGCTAGACCCAGGGATCAAGTGTTGGGTTAATTTTGGTCAGAGATGTTGATACTGATAGTTGACACCAACGAAATTTCGCGATGGTAACAATAATAATAGCCTTTCAAAATAATAGAAGAATAAGCTACCTAATTATCTTTCCAGAGGCAATTTTTCCTTCCCTACTGGACCTATTTTTCCTGAATGGTAACGGTTCTTTACTGAATGGTAATACTGCTAAGACTAAATTAGGATAACGAAAGTATAAATTAGATTTATTATAACTAATTTAGGTTTTTCTTGAAATACTTACATACATACAATCACGCATTTTTTCCGTTGGGGTAGGCAGATACTACTTCTTTCCACATAATACAATCCTAACATCCATTTTTCGCTTCTTCCACTTTCATGAGCGCCTTTTTTGAGATAAAACTAAAATATTCATTCAATCTTCTATTTATTAATATAACTAGCTGCGCCGCGCGGCGTTGCCAGCATTTAATCCTGGTTATAAACCTTCATCTTACATCATTATATCTATTCTATCAATGAAAACCGCTTATTATATTGCGTAGGTAGTTTAAAAGATCTAAGCGTACAGATACCGGGGATACACTTTGTTTTGTTTACTACTTATGTTATAAATATTGATCGCTACGATATTGGACCATTAAACAGTTGCAAAATGATAAATGCTATTTATTAATTCAGTATGTCAGGATTGTAACATGTGGAAAGAAGTAAGTAGTCTCTGCCTACCCCAAACTATTCATTATTCTGTGCGCCAACGGAAAAAAGGGGTGATTGTATTATGTATGTATTAATCAGACAGAGATTGTATGTTAAACATTTCGACTAAACTTTGCATAACATTGTTCACACACAACCCAAAATTTCGTCGTACAGTGTACAAAAATATTAAACAAATTTTATTTTAGTTAATACTAAGGCCACAGGACAGATTATTATCAGTATTATACTATTAGTATTATTATAATATTTAGCTCTAACAATTATTTCCTATTATGAATGAATGAATGAATGAATGATTTATTTATTTGTATCACAAACTTGTTATACACATAAACTTATGTACTAGTTTAATACATAGTATTATCTAGACTAGTTAGTCATTGATACCCAAACTAGGATAGCCTGTGTGATGGCGTATCAATGCCCCCCGCCAGACAAGAACAAGTATTAATAAATATATAATAAACATAGATGCTTACTCGTACATAATTTATCACTATTCATTAAAATCACATCAGATTTACAAGCGGTTACATCCAAGATACAATACAATTTGTATATATGGTTTAGAGATCTATTACTTATGGTGTATTCAATACAATAGTGTGAGTAATCAAATTATATCTCTATGAACGTATAAAACAAATAATACTTGAAGCTAATTCTATTTTATATAAAGTACACCCAAACTTTTTCACTTTCTTACACCTTACACCTTAATCTTAATTTTATAACCTAGTTTTTCTGTAGCAAAGATACAATTATATGTGTACTTCACTTAAAAGTATGTATAATATGCATATATATGAATAATTTTTTTTATATACTGATTTATGAATTATAGTGTTAACGTTATTATGTAAGATTTGGGAAATTCACTAATAATTAGTTATTTGTGGATTTTGATTATATTTTTCTTCTTTCTTCCTGTCTTTCTTTCGACATACGCATGCAGCGTGGTCATGCGTGGTCGTCAACCTTGCGCAATATTACGGATCGTGGAATCTCACCACTAGATTATTATCTTTTCTATGCCAGTAGGGAAAATCTTATAGTACTTATTTTGACAAAGACAATTTGGTTGAAGAGCATGCAACTGGTTTTTAATATTTTACTAACTTATTTATATTATTTTCAGAGGCTGAGACGTATTTTATCAACACAACTTTGGCAAGGGCTTCTTACATAATATATTAATTACCAATATGTGACCAATTAGGAACGGTACATAGATCATTGTCTACAGCGATTGATTTTTAGCAAAAACAGAATTATTGAAAATCTACTTAATATATTATGTGTGAGTGGTCCAAATGGCGACATCAAACTTTTTGTAGATTTTTAAATCAAGGAGTATCAAAATGTAACTAATTTATGTTACGTACACATTTTGTTGGGTTAAGAAGAGACTTAGCAACCAGAAGTGAAAAAGGCTAAAAAAATAAACACTATCACAATACCCACAGCTATATAATACCACAGAACCTCAACATAATAACAATAAACACTATCACAATACCCACAGCTATATAATGCCACAGAACCTCAACATAATAACGATTACATAATGTGTCTAAGTTAACAACATAACCATTACGTCCGAACCGTACGACGGCTACACGAAGACTCACCCTGATACCCGCTCGCCGTCCGCTTTTATACTATCGAGCCCAGTCGCAGCGTGAGGGTAGATGGAAATCTTCTAACACGGCCTCTCCTGACAGCGGGACGTCCTCGACCGCTACGTCAGCCACCTGGTTTCCCCCTGGCACCAGCACCTGCATCGATTTCTTCAATCTAGCGTGGCATCACGCGCATAACCGCACAGTGGCGCGATCAGTAATAATAGTAATACATAAATTACAAAATTAGTATTTCTATACTAATCTTGTAATTTATGTATTTGTGGAATATTGAATTGATTTAAATTTCATTTAAATATGATTATATTTATAATTATGTAGGGTCTATCTTTTAGAATCGTAACCAATAATACATACATTAGAGTCAAAAACTTCATATATTTTTACCAAAACATCAATAAATAGCATCTTTTAAGGCAGGTTCCAGTAAAAATAATTTTATTGCCACTGCTATTTTCTAATTATATTAAGAAAGCTAAAAAAAATATATATATAAAAACTAAAATAAAAGGGTTTTAAGTATGCTTAGACCTAGAAATTTAAAAATAATTGAACGTCTCCATTAGCACACTCTGTATAAGACATCGATCACTGTAAACAAGTGTAACACATGTACTGATTTTTTTAAATATCTTATTGTGACAAAGAGTATTGTAGTAGTAATATGTTTTTAGTTTAAACCTTGAAGTAACCTTGCTTTGTGTATTATTTGAACTAGATAGCTGTGTCGTTGATAAATATATATTTGTTATCACTTATAAACATAGTATCATTGACACACCTTCAACATCGACACACCTTTTAATATTGATACTGTTATTGGTTCTCAGTAAATTTTGTTGATTTTAATAAAGTTTTAAATTTCACCACTTCTTATTTTACTATCTATCTCCAATTTACTAACTTAGAGACAACACGCAGCCTAAACTACTCGCCGTCCCCAGAGAACAAAATGATAACTACCATTATCTTAGTTTTAGTGTTATGTCATTTTTAGGGTTCCGTACCTCAAAAGGTAAAAAGAAAGGAACCCTTATAAGATCACTTTCTTGTCCGTCTGTCTGTCTGTCTGTCCGTCTGTCTGTCCGTCTGTCTGTCCTTGTGTCACCACTGATTTTCTCAGGAACGGGTGGACCTAGCAAGTTGAAATTTATACCTGATACTGAAGTCTATAGTCCCTATTGGGTGTATTAAAATCAAGGTCTTGAGTCAACACAATAAAATGATATTGGCAAATTTGGATTTTCGCGAAAACTTGTAAGTACCAAAATGTACCTTAATTTTCAACTTTTTTTATTTTAAATTTTATTATTTCAAATGTATTATATTATATATAATAAATATATATTATTAATTTAAATTCCAAAAAAATTAAAAAGTTCAAAATTAAAGGGTGTAATAAAATACATACATAGTTTGCGCCAATTTATGTAGACCTCAGAGTTATATGAGCGCCAATACAATTTAGAGGTCTAGCTTAATTGATTCCAACGAAAGCCTCGGTGGGCGAGTTCAACTCGATTTAGCCGGTTTTATTGAGATATGTGGATGCTAATACATCTACTCAATTTTCTTCGTATTTTTTATACTGTAAATTGTGAATTTACAAAATAATTGTGTTTATGTGAAAAAAAATCGGCGAGTTAATGCTAATCGCAGTTATCATTTTATTCTCGTTCAAAACCGTCAAGCTGAATTGTATAAAGTTATGTTAGTAAAATGATTCTTAAAGTATTAGTTGCTAAGACATTATTGTCATACTCTTCCCTTACGTAGACTTTACGCAGACAAAGAGGTAATGAAAAATATAGCCGGACTATTGACAATATGTTTGAACAAGAATGCAGAAGCGACGATAAAAACCCCACAGTCACTTAGTCAGACTAAGAGCTTTGAACAGAAAAATCTCTAAGCTGGTAAGCCGGGACCTCCGGAGCTCCAACACATGCTCTATTAAAGAAGCGATCGAGCGAAACTTCAATAGCTGGCTCGAAGCCATAAGACGAAGTTGACCACATCTAGCGGAGATGTCGTCTCTACTAAGCCAGAAATATTTATGAACGTATAACACCCGAAGTCAGCGCGGACATAATCGTGATGACTCTCAAACAGCCTAAAAATTAAAAACTCCTGGAGAGGATAGAATTATAACGGATCTCTTAAAATCTGGTAGAACTCCCAACACTTGTTCAGCTGCAGCGTATATTTATTTTTAATCCTCTTTTCGCGGAGAACTCCAAAGACGTAGAGCAAGAGTGTGGTCATTATGTTCTTTAAAAAAGGTTGACAAGACCCTCTTAAAGAACTATCGACCCATTTTACCCTTGAGCCACGTATATAAGCTGTTTTCAAAAGTCATCACAAATTGTCTCGCGCGTAGACTCGACGACTTTCAGCCCCCTGAACAGGGTTTCGATAAGAATACGGCATCTTAGATCATATACACACAGTGAAGCAGGTTATACTGAAGACAAAGAGTATGATCAGCCTCTGTGCCTTGCGTTTGTGAACTATGAGAAAGCTTTTCACTCTGTTGAAACCTGGTCTGCTCTATAGTCTCAAAAACAGTACTCAGCAAAACAGTACCAAATTGTTTGGCGATACGTTCAAGTACTGAGAGGCCTGTATGACGCCGCGACTATGACCGTCCAAGTAAAAAATCAGTAGGCTGAACGTATCCCCTTACATAGACGAGTGACACAAAGGGACGTTATGTCCTCCAAATGATTCACTAACACTCTGGAGGATATGTTCAAGACGCTGAATAAGAAAGGACGGGACATATATATTAACAGCCAGTACCTCTCACTTCAGGTTATGCAGACAAAACCGTGCGAGATCTAAAATACATGCTGATTACCATATAGCAATAAAAAATATAAAATAATATAATAAAATAATATAATATAAAATAAAAAAATAAAAAAATAATATAAAAATAGATATAATATACCAGATAGCAAGGGTACCGGGACATCGATTCGGAGACCGATGTCTCCGAATGAATTTGGGGAAAACCAAGACCATGCTTAATGAGCATGTTTTTCCGGAACCGGTTGGTCTTAAATAATAAATAAATAAAGTTTATCTCACGAATTGTTCACGAATTACTGCCTGCCTTAGGCAAATCTTCCAATTGGGTAGAAACAACTTCGTGGAGGAAGCTTGCAGAAAGATACAGCTAGAATGGGCAGAATTTGGAAAACTTCATCGGGTCTTTTCATCACCTATACCCTAACGTCTGTAGACGAAAGTAAAGTGCGTCGTACCAGTTATTACTTACGGAGCCAAGACAAGGACACTGACGGTGCTACTGGTTCACCAATTAAAAGTCGCTCAACATGCTATAGAGAGTTCTATGCTCAAAGTCTCTCAGCAGGATCGAACCATCTGTCAGGGAACCATATTTTTAAAGATAGCTCAAAGAATTAGCAAGCTGAAGTGGTCTTTCTTCTGTTGTGGAACCGATAACCGTTGTGGTAGACATGTTTTAGAGTCGAGACGACGATGTAAACGAAGTGTAGGCTGCCCTCCAGCTAGATGGAGCATGGATATATATACGAAAGGTAGCTGGCAGTGGTTGATGACAAATTGGATAACAAAGTGAATCAATAGTGGCGTGAAGCCACTGAGTTCGATCTTCAGCTCTTAGGAGACTCATAGGAGCTCTTAGGAGAGACCTATGTCAGCTGATGTCAGAGAGCATACTTAAATAATAATACATATATCGTCATAAAATTAAAAATCATGACGTTATCTCAAAGCTGATTTAATTGATAATTATACTTGTTAATACTTAATATGTACATATACTCGTAGTTTGTAAGGAATATTTACTATGGTAAATTATGAAGCATTCCATTGTTTTATGCTCTGGTTTCTTAAAAAAGACCTTCTTTTTTTGTATACTACAATTTTTTTAGCTGTTTTTTAAATACTAATACGTAGCTAACTGTTTCTTTCGGTTTATAAGAAAATTATGATTGATTATTTTATATTTTTTTATTTCTAAGGCACGGTAGCCCTGTTCTAATATCTATACTATACTAATATACTAATACTAATAATATTATAAAAAGAGAACATTTGGATTTTTGTATTTTTGTATGGATGTTTGTATTGATTTGGCTCAAAAACTACTAGACCGATTTAAAAGATTCTTTCACTAATATATAGAATGGACTTTCAAAATGAAAATAAGTTATATATTATTCGGCAACCTAAGACGACAATAAAATGGTCGCGAAAACACGTTTACACGACGCTGCTGAAACGGTAATAGATATAAGAAATGTGTCTATGGAATATTTATAGAACTGAATAAGACCTATAAAAAAGTCCGCAATAGCATATGTATATCTTTTAAGGTTGACTCACAGTAACCCTTTTAATCTTTGATTTTTAAATAAAAAAACATTACATAACTTCCAAGGCTATTTTTTACAATACTGTATTAATCCTTATCTAAATAATTACGTTCATTACCTTGGTCACATATTACAGATTAAAATTGTTCTTTACAGTATATAATTTCAATAAAAACTATAGAAGATATCCCAGATTCAAACATATGCGTCTGGAAAAATAATAAAATATTTCCAGTGAAGGCACAGATCAGACAATAGTTACTACGTAAACATTATTAACTTAGCTATTTCTGTAGATTCCAAACTATATTTTAAATCAATTTGATGTCAATATAGTTTGATCTATCGTATAAAACTAGCTAAGTCCCGCGGCTTCGCCCGCGTTAAAAAGTATCCTATGGTCTTATTCATTAATAAGTACGGCCTATCCCTGTGCTACATTGCTGCTAAATCCTGCCGCTGTCCAGCCATTTGACTGTGAAGAAGTACCAAACAACAAATATACAAACTGACTTTCGCATTTATATGACTTTGGTATTGATAATGATGGTGAAGGATGGCGAACACGCTAGGCCTAGAATGGAATGACTCCCGAAAGTTGTGCTGCCGGAACACCGCAAGGTTATGGGGGCAGATTTTTTCACTGATGGTGATAGGCAACTTTTTGGTAGCAAGTGAGGCAGAACATCAATTTAATGATCCCACTACCTGTGTTCGAATACCCATGATTCACGAATGCGCATAGAAACTTGAGGAAAGCAATTGGTATATAGCTAGGATAATAACCAGCGACCGTCGGGTTAGAAGTAAAGGTAGGTAAGTCATAAGTAGTAATCCTTAATGGGCCGTCGAATATCGTGTATCAATTTCACCCGTGCGAAGCCGGGGCGGGCTGCTAGTAATTAAATAATTCGAAGAGGTTTGTTAGCTAACAAGCACTCGAAAACATCTTTTAAAGAATAAAGCAATAGTTAACTACTACTGCCATAGTTTTCTTGAATAGCACTTAACAAAATAAAGTAAGACAATTATTCACGAGAACAAGATTATATTAAACTACTAGCAGTGCCCCGCGGCTTCGCCCGTTGATAACTTTATTCATTTCTTTAATTTTTTTTCGTTATTTATTCGAACACATGATAAACTGAATTAGCCATATCGGTCTACCCGTTTTAAGTTATGGCGTGACCATAGGGACTCATTTATATAAAACCCAAAGAATCATATTGATTTTCAAACTTTGTTTTGTTTGTTTGTACCCCATTTCACTCCCTGATTAAGGGTTGAATTTTGAAAAAGCCTAAAATACATATTTACTTACTTATTTACAGAAGTAGTTGTAAGAAGTTTCCAATAAAATAGATTTTCTTATGTTGTTTCTATATAGAAACTTGGGGGCTATGTCACCCACGTCCGTAGGAGAATACCCCGTACCGTGTAATGTACCGTGTTACGATATTCAAACAAAAATCCGATTAATTTTTGCTGAATTTCACGTTGAGAAACAGTTCCTTCACTTACAATACATTTGATCATTTTTTACAGGTTTTCACTGAATTCTCAGCCTGACCGTTACTGCTAGGGTGATAGATAGGTGAATTTAAATATTTAATTCCATTATTTTCACAAAACGACTGGAATTCTGCCGATGAAATTTTGACGTCGTTGTCCGAGACTAACAATTTAGGTATACCAAAGGTAGAAAATACATGTTTTAGTTTTAATATCAACGCACTGGTAGAAGTGCCACAGTTCATGTGAATGCATTCCAGCCATTTGCTGAAGCCGTCTATAATGATAAGATATACCACTTACCCGATCGACATATAATCAATGTGCACGCGGTGCCAGGGAGCCGCGGGGAGCGGCCAGGGCGCGGGCGGCGCGCGCGGCGGCGCACTGCGCACACTCGCGCACGCGCCGCATCCACCTTTATACCGCTCTATGTCCGCGTCGAGGCCCGGCCACCACATCCAACTGCGCGCCGAGCTTTTAGTTTTTACGATGCCGAAATGCGCTGAATGTAATTCTTTCAGCATTTGTTCGCGAAATACTGCAGGGATCACTATTCGATGACCGCGAAATAAACAACCGTCGATAAGTTCCAAATCGGTTTTACATAAGGAGTAAGGCAATATTGACTGACATATACTTAACTACCGTAGCCATAACTTTGTCGTCCGCCGTGGCGCGCTTGATCTGTTCGAATGAAACCGGTTTTGTGGTCGCATCGAGAAACGAAAGAGGAATAGGCGAGTCGTCCTCCGATGAATCATCATTACAATTACGTACTGCATGCGCCGGCAAAGGCGCGCGAGAAAAATAATCCGCAATAGAATTATTTTTGCTACTTACATATTGTATAGTGTAATTGTAAGCCGATAGTAATATTGCGTAACGTTGAAGACGAAGCGCGGCCGTCAAAGCTATGCCGTCCTTCTTACCGAAAATGGATAGTAGCGGACGGTGATCGGTCTTTAAAATAAAAGGTTCTTCGCGCCCATATAAATATTATATAATATATATAATAAATAAATAATATATAATAATAATATATAATATAATAAAAAATAAAGACCGCCCATTGTTACACGTTAAATTTAAGCTGTAAAAGTTATATGTGTCTGTACCTTTGGTGTCGCAATAAAGAGTTCATCTATCTATCTAAATATTGATGAAACCGCTTAACGCCGAAAACTATTGCCGTCGCCTCTTTTTGAATTTGGCTATAATTCTTTTCGCTAGCCGTCAAGGAACGGGAGCCGAAGGTGATCGGCTTTTCGGTACCATCGGGCAGCCGATGCGCGAGCACTGCGCCGAGGCAGGCGGGCCCCGCGTCCACCGTGAGCACGAGCGGCGCGCGCGGGTCGAAGTGCGTCAGCACGTGCTCCGAGGCCAGCTCGCGCCGCACGCTATCTAGCGCGTACTGGTGACGCTCCTCCCACTGCCACGCCGCGTCTTCGTGAAGTAACTCATGCAGCGGGTGTAATAAAGAAGACGCATTCGGAATAAAATTCCTGTAGTAATTAACCATCCCTAAAAACCTCTTTAGTTCTACTACGCTAGTCGGAATGGGTGCTTTTAAAATAGCTTCGACTTTCTTTTGACACGTTCTTAGGCCGTTTTTATCGATGGTATAGCCCAAATACGTTACGCTATCTTGAAAAAAAGCACATTTACTTTTCTCGAGTCGCAGGCCGGCGCTTTGCAACCTGCCTAATAGTTCCCGAAGTCTGGCCAGATGAAGAGTACTATTAGGTGCGGTCAGACAGATATCATCATACCAGCAAGCGACGCCCTCGATGCCCGCCACTAAGGTTTCTATTGTGCGTTGGAAAATAGCGGGTGCGTTCGCGAGTCCGTACAGAAGGCGCGTATACTTATATAGGCCTTTCTAGGGTATTGATGGTGGTGAGGTCCTGGGATGATTCCGACAGCCTCAACTGATTGTAAGCGTCACTCAAATCGAGCTTCGAATAATGTTGCCCACCTCCTAACGTGGCGAAAACCTCATCTATATGAGGCAAGGGGTATTTATCAATTTTCAAGATTTTGTTAAGCGTGCAAGAATCACCTGCTATTTTCACTTTTCTATTGTCCTTGAGGACCGGAACGATAGGAGTCGCATGCTCAGAAAATGTCACTGGAACTAAAATTCCCGTTTTAACAAACCTATCTAATTCCGCTTCAATTTTGCCTTTCAGGGCAAACGGTATAGAACGGGGCTTAAAAAATTTTGGTACAGCATTTTCTTTCAAATGCAGCTCGACCTCGAACTTATTAAAACAACCGAGCTCGTCTTTCCAAAGGTCAGGGAACTCCTTCAAAATCTGTTGCACATCACCGAGCGGATTTACACTTAAAGAATTACATACAGAAACTAGAGACATATTAAAATGTTTCATAAAGTCTCGTCCTAGAAGCGGTGGCCACCTTCTTTAAGCACATAGAAGTTAAGAGACTTTTTAATATAATTGTAGAAAATATCACACGTGAAATATCCAAGGGGGTCTACCTTATGTTTGTTATATAAACAAAATATTAAGTTAGTGTCACGTATACTTTTGAAAATAAGTGTTATAATAATTCTCTGACATCACACTTCGGCCTGCCCCGCAGTCGAGTTCCATACAAAACATACGAGTCCCTATTATTACGTCTACAGTAATAGGATCACAGTTGACATACCTCCGATTGAAAAAATCATATTCCTTACATTCATGTTCGTCCACTGCAGCTACATTATGAATCGAAACACGGTCCGTCTTCGTCTTGTTTCGGCAGACTTTTTTTAAGTGTCCCTGTTCCCCGCAATTTTGACACCTATAATTTTTAAATCGACTGCCGAATCTTAACCGCCGTATGATTTTTTAATCCACAAACGAGACACCGCACATCAGCCGCGATCCCGGAATGCGCCGGCGCCGATGACGTCGCCGCTGGCGCTCGACGTTCACCAACACGGTACATCGTCTCATCTTTAATGTTGAGATTCCCGGGTCTGTCGCAGGCACGTACCGCCCGTGCACATGCCGCCTGCTGGGCTACCTCTAACGCCTTCGCGAACGTCAGAGATTTCGCATCTTGTTCGAACAGACGATCCTTCTCGTGTCCCGCCTTCAAGCCGAGAACAAACTTGTCCCTCAACAAGGTCTCCAACTCCGCACCGAAGTCGCAGTAGACAGCCAAACCCCTGAGTCGTGCTGCCCACTCTTCGAGACACTCGCCGTCGCTTCGAGAAACTTCGTAGATTTTTGCCCTATCGGCAAATGTCGACCTCTTCGGCTGGAAATGGCCATCGAGAGCTGTCTTCAAATCGCTCCACGAAACCTCTTCTATATCTTTCGGGTGCACGAGATTCTTGACGAGTCGGTAGGTTTCGTAGCGGCCGGTATATCGTTGAGGTTAACAAAATGTTTCAACTTGCCTACAAAAATACCCCATTCCTGGGTTTTATGGTCGAATATTGACAAATTACCGATGAATTTAGACATTGCTCGCGATTAAGGTAAAAAAACAATCCCGCTCGTTGCCAGTTGTTGTATATATATAAGTATAGGTAGGTCGGTTATTACAAGCAAAACAACGTTCCGGTATGAAGCGCGTTTATTGACTGATGTACCTCGCGCCCCCGCGCTGCATGGTTAGGCGCTGCGACGTCACAGTGTCGCTGCATACACGTCACTAGAGCATCGCCGCAAAGTCGCCAGTTTATCGGTATTTTATCGGATACATTTCGGGGAGTGTGCCTACCAACTGCACGAATTAATTCCACCGTCCCCCTTTTACCATCGTACTACCAGACGCACAGATATACGTCATCGATACATGGTTGATATTCCATTCTGTCGCACAAAGCGCTTTGCATCAACATTTATCATACGCACAGCAAAGGAATGGAATTCCCTGCCAGAATTTGTGTTTCTTGTGAAGTACAATTCGGGGGTCTTCAAATCGCGAGTGAACAGGTATCTTCTCGGCAAGCGTGCTACATCGTCGATCACATCTTCACTTAACATCAGGTGAGATTGTGGTCAAACGCTTGCTTATCTACAATTAAAAAAATTAAAACTTAGAACTCTACCGTTTCATCCCTTTAAGGGGTAAATTTTGGAAAATCCTTTCTTAGCGGATACCTACGTCATAACTCATAACAACTATCTGCATGCCAAATTTCGCCAAATCCGTTTTGAGCTGTGGGTTGATAGATCAGTCAGTTAGTAAGTCAGTCGGTAACGTCTGCCGTTTATATATACAGATTTCATTATTTACGTTAAATTGTATTTCCCTACATAGTGAATGGAACCAGGGAATACATGTTTTCTATACTTACAAATTTTATTTATCTTCATATCTCTTGGAACATGTATCAGCTCTCAATGTTTTTTTTTAATATAAATCCTGATTGCACATTACTAGGTGATTGGTAAAGTCAATGGTGAGAATGATCACGCGATGAAGGAACACACGACAGAAAAATCTTTTTTTCTCATTCTTATTGTATTGCAATAACATTTTCATTTTGTATAATTTCAAGAACCTAACTGTAATACATACAGTGCAGTGCAGTGAACATCGCGATCTCACCGCGTGACCTCACTACCGAGGAAGAGCGACGGACTCGCTCGAAACCTAGGTCGAGAAATTTCGACTAAAGGTACGTGAATTACAGCCGGTATATAACAATAATAATGTTACAAATTCACGATAATTTTAAAATCAAAATGTAATAAATAGTGTCAATTAATGTGAAAAATATAAAATTTTGAATCAAAATAAAGGTGTATTTATCCTTTAAGTTGTACTTATTTCTATGTACCTATTTAACAAATCCTTGTCTTCTCACTGCTGATGGAAGCATACTGACTTAGTTTGAAGGCACTTTACGCTGTTGTTGCCATTCCACTCAAGTACTTTAATTACCAGGCAGAAAACGCTATTCTGAAAATAATATATCAGCACACATAAATGAGTTACACACGAGATACTGTCAGCAGTTTTTGAGATATAGCGACCGTAAATATAACTTTGTTTTTCATACAAACACTATGGAAAACAAAGTAAATTTTTTGGTTGTGAAAAATCATAGTTAACGAATACTGTACTGTGTTACGGAACCCTACGAGTGTGAGTTTGACTTGCACTTGGCCAGTATTTTAAATGTTTGTTACCTCAGAACTCCGCCAAATCATAACCGAGTTTAAAAATTATTTCTATGTTAGTTCCATTCTAGTACATGGGCAGAGCAACAGCGGGGTACTCGTGGGGAAGCGGGCGGCGTGGATAGCGGTAAAAAATATAAGCGCGACGTTTGAAGTCGGTTCTTAAATTATCATTTATTATAAATATAATTATCTTAAATTATCAGTAATGATAGTCCAACTTATTTCATAACAACTTCTAGAATTGGACGGTCCGTTGGCTTTAAGAAAAAAAGCTTGCCTTCTACTCAAGATTGATGTCGCTGGCTTAAATCCTGTCACAAACGGATGTACATTCATGGAATATTTTATGGTATTAAGTAACAGGACAAGCACGACGCTTGCTTGATGGTATGAAATGACGTCTACATATAACAGATACAGCGGTATGCAAAATTCTGGACTGCCAGAATTTTACATGTCACTGCACTGCGCCTGTTACCTTAAGACATAAAGATGTTGAGTCTCACATGCCCTGTAATTTCACTGGACACCTTGCCATGTCAAACGAAAAACATTACTATTTCACGGCTAAAATTAATTGGCAAAGTGGTGGTACCGGCGGACTAGCAGAAGTCCTACCACTGCAGTAGGGTGTTCGTCCACACGTAATAAGAGCATTATATCGATGTTATGTATGACTTGCTACTAAAAGGTAGCTTACCACCATCAAAGAGAAAATCATAACCTTACGGCGTTCCGGCAGCACATTATAGTTCTTGACAGTCAGACCATTCTAGGCCTAGCGTGATCACCAGAACCAGTTTTTACCTTAGCTCAAACCATCTTCGCTTGGATATGTTCATCATTTCTGGATATATATATTTTTATCACGAATTCATATTAGGTATTGTTCATAAAAATAAAAAGCAAGTTAATAATTTCATATCGTTTAAATAATTAAAAGAACTGACTTCAAATTCAGCGCTAGTCATTTTCAGTACCAAGTTTGAGGTGATAATTTTTATATTTCTGGAGATTCTCGACAGATTTATGTTAAAGCTTATATGATGTAATTTTAATGAAACTTGGCTACACCACGGCATCCTGCGTGCGCGAGTTAGGTGGCGATCACATAGCGCAGTAGTATATGTACCGAATGGTTCAAACCAAACGCGATCTACGGCGATCCGAAAAGATTGAAAATCAGATCGCAGGCAGGGTGTACTTTTAAGAAGTATTACCATTTCTAACAAAAGAAGAAGTTTCTAAATTGCTCAAGGCGTCTTTGAGCAATCACAATCAGGAAACATACACAAAAAATATGGCTAAGTTGAACTCGCGCACCGAGGCTGTTGTCAAACTATGTTAAAACTACATTATATACGGTTTTCAGATTTTTTTCTTTATAACTACTGCAAGATCGCTTCTAACCAAAATTTTTATGATTCTAGGTCAACGAGTAGTACCTAAAGGGTACTTCTTTTTGAGTTTTGTTGTTGGTGTTGAGTGGGATTCCCTTTTGAAATCGAAAAATATGCGAAAATATGCGACATAAACGGTTATATATATCGATTAAGTCGACTTACAAGTAATTTTTACACAGCTGAAAGATACCATAAAGACCAGTATTTTATTAACCCCGGTCGCAAAATAAGGGGTGTTATAAGACGTGTGTATCTGTGTATCTGTGTATGCGCGTGTCTGTCTGTGGCATCGTAGCACCCAAACGAATGAACAGATTTTAATTTTTTTTTTATTTGAAAGGTGTTTTCATCGAGAGTGTTCTTAGCTTTGTTTCATGAAAATCCGTTAAACCTTTAAATATTATCAGCTCTTTTTTGTTGATGAGACTACAATAGTAACTTTCGTAGCCCTTTGACCGCGAACGACAAAAGAATCAAAATGGCGCTTCTGCGCGCACTACTTACCTGCAATTTTTCTGCCGTCTGTTTAGCGTAGTTTACATAAGTCAAATAAATGTATTAAATTGAAATCAGTATCCTGTTACTTCAATGTTATTGCAAGAATATGGTAAATTTGACCTAATGCTGAGACTTCTCCTTGAATCTGCAGAATACTCTCAACTCCTCATCTGAGATAGGCTTATTGGAATGGTTTAAATTAACAAATTATACATATACAAATCAGTCGGGGTGGTTTTAAATTTTGAATTTAAGTTCTTCTAACTTCACCTCAACATCTTTATGCGTTCCTGAAATAATTCAGATAGTTTAAAAACTAAAACACCGACTTCCGTGCCCCGCGAGTCAGTTTCAGTAGTAAGTTTGAGACGTTTATAGTCATATCTCTGGAGATACTTATCAATGAAATTACAATAGGACCACCTCAAAAATGTACCCTACCGATTAAAAAAATAATCATTCGAATCGGTTTGAAATTGACGGAGTAATCGCGTAACATACATTTAAAAAAATTTAAAAAAAAACATACAGACGGATTGAGAACCTCCTCCTTTTTGGTAGTCGGTTAACAATGGGTCTAGACAGACGGACAGACGGACAGACGAACAGACAGACAGACAGACAGACAGACAGACGGACACCAAATGATCCTATAAAGGCTCCATTTTTCCTTTTGAGGTACGAAATCCTAAAAACTACTACATTTTACATTATTTCATAAACGTACCTAAACATTTAAATCATGCACTTGTATTAAATGGATGCAACACATGCAATTAATATATATTTTATAACCACGACTTCATGTTTTATCATACCTTCAAAATGTATATAAAATGAAACGCACTAATAGGCTTCGTTATAATAAGTGTTCGTTGTTTTAAAAAAAACCCATGTACACAATGTTTAAACCAGTGTGTTTGTTGCTTTTTGTATTTATGATGCTTCTTCAAATGGAAGGGCTTGGTGAGACATTTTTTTTTATTTTACTATGTCCTGCTTGAAATGAAATTTGTTTTCTTCAGTAGGTACCACAAAAAGCTAGGAACTTTGTTTGTTTGTTTTATATCTTATAGGCTAGCGTTGACCACTATCTCACCTGGTGGGAAGCGATGATATAGAAGATGGTGAACACGCTAGGCTTGTACTGTGCTGTGCTTGTAATGTGACTGATTTTCTCCTTAATAGTGGTGAGCATCGATATACATATATAAATAAATGATAGTTTCAAAAAACTAAAAAACACGATTTTTATAGAAAATCGAACTAAAAAATAGAAAATAAATTTTAATAAATTTAAATTAAGAATAGTGTTAAAAATTTCTAAAATTTTTTATTGATAATATTGTGAATAAAAAAAATATTAAAAAAAAAGTGAGGTGCATGGTTTCAATAGTTATAAATATTTTATTGACAGATATGAGTAGAGTGATTATCATTTTGATAATATCTTTAAAGCACCCCACGCTTTTTGTATTTTTTATTTTTTTTTAATTTTTAAATATTTATTTAAATTTATTAAAATTTATTTTCTATTTTTTAGTTCGGTTTTCTATAAAAAGCGTGTTTTTAGTTTTTTTAAACTATTATTTAGTTTCTACTTTTAAGTTGAAAAATGTATTAATTTTTTATCAAATTAGTGTATTGTCATCGGTCCTCGATAAATCTACAAAGCTTGAACGAAATGTGGCCGTTTAAAGTGGGTCAAAATCGCGCCCAAAGAAGTCGGTTACAAACATACAAACATACAGGTGAAGCTAATAAAAAGGTGCCTTTTTATATTGATGGTGGTGAGCGTCTTTTTGGTAGCAAGTCAGGCGTAACATCCATATAACTCTCCTACTACCTGTGGTCGCCAATAGAAAGACCCAGGAATCAAGTGTTGGGTTAATTTTGGTCAGAGACGTTGATGCTGACACTTGACACCAATGATATTCCCGAAGGTAACAATAATAATAGCCTTTTAAGATAATAGAAGAATAAACTACCTAATTTTCTTTCCAGCGGCCTTTTTTTTTCCAAAGGATATTTTTTTTAATAAGGCCGAAACACCTGGTGCTTCGGCAAGCGGTTTAGCGATAGATACCTTCACTGGTTCTATACTGAGGAATAATGTTGCTGATACTAAACATGTAGGATAACGTAAGTATTAATAAGAAAATTATAACGAATGCAGTTTTTTTCTTGAAATATATACATACTTACAATCACGCCTTTTTCCCGCTGGGGTAGGCTTTGACTTTTTCTTTCCACATGCTACGATCCTGACATACTTCTTTCGCCTCTTCCACTTTCATGAGCGCCTTTTTTGAGATAAATCTAAAATATTAATTCAATCTTCTATCTTCTATCTATCTTCTATAAGAATCTAATATACTAATAATATACTGACTGACTGACTGAACGACTGATAGACAACGCACAACCTAAACTGCTGGTCGTAGAAACTTGAAATTTGGATGGTGTATTTATCTTAGTAAGCAAGGGTGTACTAAGAAAGGTTTTTCCTAAGTTCTGCCCTTTGGGGGATGAAATGGGGGCTTAAAGTTTGCATCGAGAAACAAGATTAGACAGTATTTTCTATTTGAAACTTCTTACAAGCACTTCAGTAAAAAAATAAGTAAATACGTGTTTCAGGCTTTATTGAAATTCTACCCCTAAAAGGGCGAAATGGGGTTACAAAGTCTGAAAACCAATATTGTTTCGGACGGCAGATAAAATTCACTCCTTAAAGGAAATGAAACGGGGGTTCAAAGTTTGTATGGAGAAACAAGATTAGATAGTCTTTTCTATTCGAAAGTTAACACAAGTGCTTCAAATAAATAAATAAGTAAAGACGTTTTTCAGGCTTTTTCAAAATTCAAACCTTGAGAGGGTAAAATGGGGTAACAAAGTGTGAAAATAAATATTGTTTTCATTGCGCTGAAATTTTGCATGCCGATAGTTGTTTTAACGTAGGTATCCGGTTAAAAAGGATTTTTTAAATTCACTCTTTAAAGGGATAAAGCGGGGTTCAAAGTTTGGATAGGCATTTTATTCGAAATTTCACACAAGCACTTCTATAAATAAATAAGTAAATACAATTTTCAGGCTGTTACAAAATGCCTTCCTAAGAGGGTGAAGTGGGGTAACATAGTCTGAAAATAAATATTGTTTCGGATAGCGCTGAATAATTAATAAATAAAAAGAGTTTTTAACGCGGGCAAGCCGCGGGGCTCTTCTAGTTTATCAATATAACTAGCTGCACCACGCAGCTTTGCCAGCATTTAATCCGGGTTATAAACCTCGATCTTGCATCAATATATCTAATCTTTTGATGAAAAGCGCGTATTATATTGTGTAGTTTAAAATATCTAAGCTTACAAATGGCCGGAGTCACTTCTTTTACTATCATCATCATCATCATTATCAGCCAATTTCCGCCCACTGCTGGACATAGGCCTCTCCCATGGCACGCCACTGAGCTCGATCTTCAGCTATTCGTTTCCAACCGCTGCCAGCCAGCTTGCGTATATCATCGCTCCATCTAGTTGGAGGGCGTCCTACACTACGTTTGCCGAGCCGTGGTCTCCACTCTAGAACTAGTTACTAGAAACCCAACGGTTATCAGTTCTGCGACAGATGTGACCGGCCCACTGCCATTTCAGCTTGCTAATCCTCTGAGCTATGTCGATTATTTTAGTTCTCTGACGGATCGTTTCGAATTCGATCCTTCAGAGAAACTCCGAGCATAGCCCTCTCCATAGCTCGCTGAGCGACTTTGAATTGATGAACTAGTCGCACTGTCAGTGTCCACGTCACGGCTCCGTAAGTAATAACAGGTAAGACGCACTCGTTAAAGACTTTCGTCTTCAGGCTTTGTGGTATGGGCGATGTAAATACTCGACGAAGTTTTCCAAATGCTGCCCATCCAAGCTGTATCCATCTGCGAGGTTCCTTCTTGAAGTTGTTTCTGCCCAATTGCAAGATTTGCCCAAGGTAGACATATTCGTCAACAACTTCGAGAGGAACTCCGTTTAGGGCAATCGGTTCCGGAATAACATGGTCGTTGAACATGATCTTGGTCTTATCCAAGTTCATCAGGAGACCGATGCGTGTAGAAGAATCAGCGAGGGTGGTCAGCACGTATTGCAGGTCCTGCACGGTTTCAGCCATGATGACGAAGTCGTCCGCAAATCTCAAGTGTGAGAGGTAATTGCCATTGACATTTATGCCCCGTCCTTTCCAGTTCAGCGTTTTGAACATATATATATATATGTATATATATATATATGTTTACTATATAATACATTATTGATCACTAATATATTCGACCATTACATATTTGCAAAATTATAAATGCTATTTATATATATCAGACGAAGATTGCATGCAAAACATTTCAACTAAACCTTGCATGCATAACATTGTTACACAATCCAAAATATCAACGAAATAAATACTATAAGAATCTTTGTCCTGACATACTGACTGACTGACTGACTGATAGACAACGCACAGCCTAAACCGGTGGTAGAGACTTGAAATTTGGAGGGTATATATTTCTTCGTACGTAAGGGTGTACTAAGAGAGAATTTTCTAAAATTCACCCCGGGATGACATGGGGCTTCAAATTTGTATGGAGAAACAAAATTAGATAGTATCTTATATTCGAAAATTCACACAAGTACTTCAGTAAAAAAAAGTAAATACGTGTTTCAGGCTTTTTTGAAATTTTTCCCCTAAAAAAGTGAAATGTGGTAATAAAGTCTGAAAATCAATATTGTTTCGGCTTGCGCCGAAATTTGGCATGCAAATAGTTATTACGACCTTTGTTCCCTCGGAGAAATCATTTTCTAAAATTCACCCCTTACGGGCATAAAACGGTGGTTCAAATTTTGTATGGAGAAACTAGATTAGATAGATTTTTCTACTCGAAACTTCACACAAGTGCTTCTGTAAATAAATGAGTAAATACTAGTCTCAGGCTTTTTAAAAATTCCACCCTAAAGTGGGGTACCACTTTTAGGGTGGCATTTTTAAAAAGACTGAGACTCGTATTTACTCATTTATCACAAAGTCTGAAAATTCAATATTGTTCCGGATTGCGCTGAAATTTAGAATGCGGATAGTTATTATGACGTAGGTATCCACTTAGAAAGGATTTTCTAAAAATTGCCCCCGGATATTACTTATTATTTTTAATTATATATATAAACTTATAGATTACTGTAAATACGTGTTGCAGGATTTTTGCAAGGGGTTGGTAAAAAAGTCTGAAAATCGATATGGTTTTTCGGGTTTTATATATATGAATCCCTATTTCTCTTAGTCATGCAATAAATTGAAAACGGGTGAACCGAAGTAACCGAAGAAGTAAAAGCCAAATGGCTTTTACTTCTTTGATGTCTTTTAGTATAGAAAGTTATATACACAATAAAAGTTTTAAGCACCTAAATAAAAGAAGTCTTTAACGCGGGCGAAGCCGCGGGGCACTTCTAGTATTACATATGTTTTTTTTATGAAAATGTTTACTAATAATTGGTTATGTGAGGACTTTGCCAAATAAATTGTTTTTCTTCATTCTTTCTTACTTTCTTTCTACTACGCATAGAGCGTGGTCGTGCGTGGTCGTCGACCTTGCACATTATTACGCATCGTAGGATCTCACCAGTAGGGAAAATGTTACTTATTTTTACAAAGACATTTAGGTTGAAGAGCTTGCAACTAGTTTTTAATGTTTTACTAACATTATTTATATTATTTTCAGAGGCTGAGACGTATTTTATCAACACAACTTTGGCAAGGGCTTCTTACATATATTAATTAACGATGTGGACCAATTAGGAACGGTACATAGATAATTGTTTACATCTATTGATTTAAGCATAAGTTATAATATTGATTTTTAGCAAAAACTAAATTATTGGAAATTCACTTAATATATAATGTAGTGTAGTGGTCCAAACGGCGACATCGAACTTTTTGTAGATTTTTAAGTCAAGGAGTATCAAAATTTAACTAATTTATGTTTAATACCCATGTTGTTGTGATAAGAAATACTAATTTTATTATTGATGTACTTGTGGAATATTGAATTGGTTTAAATTGCAATTTTAATGATGATTAATATATTTTTAATTATAATTTGTAAAGTATTGTATATGTTTTTAGGTATATTGTTTGTAAAAGTCAAAAACATAATATATATTTACCAAAACATCAATAAATTGCATCTTTTAAGGCAGGTAAATAATTTTATTGCCACTGCTATTTTTTCATTATATTAAGTAAGCTACAAAATTAAATATATATATATATATATATGTCAAAAATTAAACAAAAGGGTATTGACCTAGAAACCAAAAAAAATGAACGTCACCATTAGCACACACTGTATAAGAGACATCGATCACTATATAAGACAGTAAAACATTTACTGATTTATTGAAATATCTTATTTTGAAAACGAGTATTGTAGTAGTAATAGGTTTTCAGTTTAAATCTTGAAGAAACCTTGCTTTGTGTATTATTTGAACTAGATAGCTGTGTCGCTGATACACACCTTCAACATCGACACACACCTTTTAAATATTTATATTGTTATTGGTTCTCAGTAAATTTTGTTGATTAATAAAGATTAAAATTTCACCACTTCTTTTTTTACCCTATCTATCTCAAATTTACTAACTTAGAGACAACGCGCAGCCTAAACCGCTGGTCGTAGAGACAA
This sequence comes from Cabera pusaria, assembly GCA_954871355.1. Lineage (NCBI taxonomy): Eukaryota > Metazoa > Arthropoda > Insecta > Lepidoptera > Geometridae > Cabera > Cabera pusaria. The sequence continues at coordinate 9,925,822 of OX940893.1, forward strand.
GACGTAGAGATAAGAGAGAGAGACAAGAGTTGAAATTAGGAGGGTATGTATATTTAAGATTAGGATTGATCGGGATGTAAGGGAGCACAAATACGACCTCGGTGCTCCCACCCAACCTCACCTGCCCGTGGTGCATCCTGCTGACCATCAGACTGGGCTCTCGCGACCGACAAATGGTGGTATAACCATTTCATATCTATGGCGTAGTTAAATTCTACAAGCCGATGACGGGCAGCAGCGTCACCGGTGACAAAGCTACGTCCTGCGATCGCCAACCCGCCTGCCTTGCGTGGCGATTAGGGCATATCCCTCCCAAGGGATGAAAAGTAGATGGAAGGTCACTTAAAGCCAAGGCCAATTCCCGGCCGCCCTGCTATTCCTGACCACGGCGGCGGTCACGGTAACGGCAGGACAGGGGGTGCTAAAAATCTCCGAGCTACGGTAGGCCGCCAAAACAAACTGACCTTCGCAACCTACAATGGACGCACGATTCGGGTGGACGATCATCTGGCGCAGCTGGAGGAGTAGCTGAAACACATAAGATAGCAAATACTGGGGTTATGTGAAGTCCGAAGACAGGAAGAGGACACCATAACCTTAGAATCGAGCCATTTTATGTAATACAGAGAAGGAGATCAGCCATCCCCAGGTGGCTTCGGGTTTCCAGTCAACAAGGTTCTCAGTGACAACGTTGTAGAAATCTCCAGTGTGTCGACCAGGGTAGCGTACCTCATTATTAAGTTAGCCAAGAGGTACAGCCTCAAGGTTATCCAGGTTTACGCACCGACCTCGACACACTTGGATGATGAAATGGAGAGCATGTATAAAGATATCTCCAGAGCTTTACACACCACCTCCAAGGCTAACTACAACGTTGTCATGGGAGACTTTAACACCAAAGTGGGAGTACAAACTTGCGGTGAATCGTCTATAGGACCACACGGATTTGGGAGTAAGAATCACAGGGGGAAAATGCTATTCAATTTCCTCGAGATAAAGGGGCTTTTCTTGATGAACTCGTTCTTCAACGAAAAGAGCAGACCCAAAGGAAGTGGACGTGGCAAATCCCCGACTAAAAATGAGATTGACTTTATAATTGCGGACAAACGGCGCATATTCAGAGACGTCTCAGTGATCAGATTCAATACTGGAAGTGATCACCGACTTGTACGAGGCTCTCTAGATATCGACTTCAAAGCCGAAAGACCACGATTTAAAAGTTTACGCTCGGACCGAACCTACTACAAACCATTGTTGGATCCGAAACATTCCAATTAAAATTGGAATATCGATTCGCTGCCTTGGAAACCACAGATGACGTAGACCAGAAACTCGAAGAAGTGGTGGAAATCCTCATGTATGAAGGGATGAAGTTTAGCGAGAGCAAGCGTACGGGCAAAAAGTCCAAACATTCGGCAAAAACACTTCGACTAATGGAAGAGAGACGAACAGACCCTTTGTCAGGTTTGTCAATTAACCAGGTGCGCAACAAAACCATAAAGAAGCTGGTAAGTCAAGACCTCCGATCCTCTAACACGCTCTTGATTAGAATATATAATAGTCGAATCAATTGAGCAGAATCGGGGGTCAAAAATGTTCGCCCAGCCTCTGGGTAGAAGCCACCTCACAAAGCTGACAACTTCAACGGGGAACGTCGTTGCATCCAAGTCGGAGATTCTGTCGGAAGTTGAAGACTTCTACTGCAAGCTCTACGCATCGCATGCTTCAAGGCCCGTACCCGATACTGAGGATTGTAGAGCCACCTTAACACGCCACTTTACAGAAGATTTGCCCGAAGTCAGCCGAAATGAGATCGTGATGGCTCTTAAACAGCTCAAAAATGAAAAGACGGAATCCCAACGGAGCTTCTAAAAGCTGGAGGAGCCCCAGCTGCAACGGCTCTTTAATTCTGTTCCCTTCACTGGGAGAACTCCACATGCATGGAACAGGAGCGTGGTTTGTGTTTTTTAAAATAAACTGGCCAAATGCAAGTCGGGCTCGCACTAGTAGAGTTCCGTTACCGTACCACACTACAGTATTTTATAAGATCGAGCAAAAAATACCACTATCATTTTTCGCAAGCAAAAAATAATAATTAATAAACATTTTATTTCTTATAACACCATTCAACGTCTAACAAAGGAGTTAGGGATCGACATTTCAATATAACGCCATCTATGTGACGTTCATAGATGGCGTGAAATGCCGAAAAAAACACATTTCTCGTATGGGGACCCTCTATTATTTTTAACTTTATTCTGTTTTTTGTATTTGTTGTTATAGCGGCAACAGAAATACATGATCTGTGAAAATTTCAACTGTCAAACTATCACGGTTCATGAGATACAGCCTGGTGACAGACGGACAGACAGACAGACAGACAGACAGACAGACGGACAGCGGAGTCTTAGTAATAGGGTCCCGTTTTACCCTTTGGGTACGGAACCCTAAAAAGGAGACAAAATCCTCTTAAAAAACTACTGCCCGATTTCGCTTCTGAGCTATGTCTACAAGCTGTTTTCAAGGGTCACCACGAACCATCTTGCGCGAAAACTCGACGAGTTTCAACCTCCGGAAGAGGCTAGGTTTCGAAGCGGTTACGACACCATAGACCACATCCACACGGTGCGGCAGATTGTACAGAAGACCGAAGAGTACAATCGGCCCCTGTGCTTAGCATTTGTGGACTATAAGAAAGCCTTTGACACAATTTAAACCTGGTCCGTTCTCGAATCCTTGCAGCGTTGCCAAGTCGACTGGCGATATATCAAAGTGATTAGATGTCAATATAATGCCGCAACGATGACTGTACAAGTACAGAACCAGCGAACTAAACATGTCTACCTGCGCCGAGGAGTGAGACAGGGGGACGTTATATCCCCGAAACTGTTCACTAACGCCTTGTAGGATATGTTTAAGACGCTGGACTGGAAAGATTGTGGCACTAACATCAACGGCAAGTACATCTCTCACTTACGATTCGCAGATTACATCGTCATTATGGCAGAGACGCTGCAGGACCTACAAAGGATGTTGAATGGCCTAGCTGATTCTTCTCGTCGCATCGGTCTACGAATGAATTTGGATAAAACCAAAGTCCTGTACAACGAGCACGTTGTTCCGGAATTGATTGCCGTAAATGGAATCCCACTCAAAGTTGTCTCTAAGTATGTTTACCTAAGGCAGACGCTCCAATTAGGCAAACACAACTTCGAGAAGGAAATCCAGAGAAGGCTTCAGCTGGGCTGGGCAGCATTCGGAAAACTCCGTCGAGTCTTCTCGTCGCCTATACCGCAGTGTCTAAAGACAAAAGTCTTTAACCAGTGCGTCCTACCTGTAATGACATGTGGAGCCGAGACGTGGACACTCACAGTTCGACTGGTCCACCAGTTTAGAGTCGCTCAGCGAGCTATGGATTGAACTATGCTCGGTATTTTTCCGCGGGAAGAATCCGGAACAAAGTCCGCCAGAGAACTAAAGTTATCGACATAGCTCAACGGATTACCAAGCTGAAGTGGCAGTGGGCTGGTCATATCTATCGCAAGACTGATAACCGTTATGGTAGACTTGTCCTAGAGTGGAGACCGCGAATCGGCAAACGTAGCGTAGGACGTCTTATGACCAGGTGGAGCGACGACACACGCAGAGCAGTGGGCAGTGACTGGAAGAGAAGAGCTCGATTGGGCTCAGTGGCGCATCTTGGGAAAGGCTTACGTCCAGCAGTGGACTGACACAGGCTGATGATGATGATTATGTATATTTACCTTAGTACGTAAAGGTGTCTAAGAAAAGATTTTCCAAAATTCACCCCTTAAGGGGATGAAACGTGGGTTCAAAGTTTGTATAGAAAAACAATATAAGAAAGTATTTTTTGTTTAAAACTTCACACAAGGATTTTTATAAGTAAATATGTAAATACTTGTTTCAGGATTTTTCGAAATTTCACCCCTAAAAGGGTGAAGTGGGGTAACAAAGTCTGACAAATTAATATTGTTGCGAATTGCGCTGAAGCTTGGCATGCAGATGCTTATTATGTATACTTATTTTAGTATCCGCTAAGAAAGGATTTTCCAAAATTCACCCCTAAGGGCATGAAACGGGGGTTCTAAGTTTGGATGAAGAACTAATATTATACAGTTTTTTTAATCGAAACTTTACAAAAGCACTTTTTTAAATAAATAAATGTTTCGGGATTTTTCAAAATTCCGTACCAGAGAGGGTGAAATGGGGTAACAAAGTCTGAAAATCAGTATGGTTTTCCGGGATTCATGTTATAACTTTTTAACAAAAAAATTAAGCCGCCAAAAAAACTGAAAAACAAAAAATATATTTTTTTTTATTTAACCTTAATAACGGAGTTCTTAAACTACAGTTAGTATACCTAAGTATATATTTTTGTAATTTTTTTGAGTTTTTATCTTAACATAATAACTAAGTTCTTAAACTAATGTAAGTATGTATGCCTAAGTAATTTTGAGTCGGCACCAAACAAGCAAATTAATTAATTACGTAAAGCGTGATGCGCGGCGAAGGCATTGCGCGACATGCCAGTTTGCTGGAAAATGCCGAGTATTGACGAAGTTAATGTCAGCGAAACTGCAACCCGAACGGGCACCACATATAGTAATCTGTGACGGCCCGTGACGGGCACACGTCGTTGCGAGTGGTCGTGCCTCTCTATTTAGTCTGTGAGTCGTGTAGAAGCGCATTTTTCGGAATGTATGTGTTCATCGCTGGAGATTTCACGTTGCATTGTTAATTTGATTTGATTATTTCTTTAAGTTTAAGGTTATATTTTGGATCTTTGCTTATTGAAAAACTACAGACCCATCACATGCTTGCCGACGCTTTACAAGCTACTTACATCTATTCTGAGATTCAAAATTAATTCTCACATTGTTGCGCACAACATTTTGGCCCCCTCTCAGAATGGATGTAAGGTTGGGTTTCTTTTTTTTTATATCTTATAGGCTAGCATTTGACCGCTATCTCACCTGTTGGTAAGTGATGATGCGGCCTAGAATGGGAAATGGCTCACAAGGATAGCTGCCAGAACACATTAGATGTTTGGCGACAGATTTTTAGGCGGTTTACAGAATACATGTACCTACCAAGTTTTAATTCTGTAGTCTTAACAATTTCGGAATAAAATTGCTGTGATATACGGACAGACAGACAGACAGACAGACAGACAGACAGACAGACAGACATGACGAATCTATAAGGGTTCCGTTTTTTGCCATTTGGCTACGGAACCCTAAAAAATTATCCTTTATTCTTTCCAAAGTCTCAAACTATCTCTATACAAAATTATATATGTGTATAACACATATATATACATATATTATATATATATGTATATATATATATATATTTATTCGAGCCCGGACCGTCGAGCGGTACAGAGCTCCCAACATATTGCGGTCTGAGCTCGAATAAAGTACGGAGCGTCAGGTGGCGTATGTATACCAAACTTTCAGTTCGTTGAGTTTAGGTTGTGCTTAGAGGATTTAGGGCTAGACAGAACCACATGGTGCATGGTGCATGGTGCATGGTGCATGGTGCATGGTGCATGGTGCACGGTGCACGGTGCATGGTGCATGGTGTGTGGTGCGTGGTGCGTGGTGCGTGGTACATGGTGCATGGTGCATGGTGCATGGTGCATGGTGCATGGTGCATGGTGCATGGTGCATGGTGCATGGTGCATGGTGCATGGTGCATGGTGCAACTGTGGCGAGCCATGTAGTTGCAGGAGCATTTGCCAAATACTTTAGTTCTATGTTCCTGAGTAATACCCCTATTTTAGATGCCAAGATAGCAGAGGAAAATGCCGGTGTTGGTGATGCACGGCTTGCTTCTATTGACTTTGTCACACAAGCAGACTTACGAAGAGCCGTCAACCGATTAAAACCATCCTCGGCTGCAGGCCCTGATGCTATAACTCCATAAATGGTTCATCACCAAGACTGTCTATCAGCTGTAGAGGCGGCACCCCTCTTACATTTGTTTAACTTTTCGCTTCGCACGTGTTATTATCCCTCTAGGTGGAAAATATCTAGAGTAACACCCGTGTCCAAAACAACTTCTTAAACTGGCGTATCAGATTTCAGGCCAATTGCCGTACTATCCGTGTTTAGCAAATAATTCGAATCCGTCATAAATTCACGCTTAACGCATCAATTTGAAGCTAGCATTCACAACTCACTGCACGGTTTTCGAGCATCCCGTTCGACGATAATAAATCATACCACTTTCGTAGATAATGTGGCGACGCATATGGACACTGGTGGGTGTGTGTTGACACTGTGTTCCTCGATTTTCGGCGCGCATTCGATCTAGTGGACACTGATCTTCTACAATTGAAATTATCGTTATTCAGAACTTCGCTTATGGTGCTGCGATTTTTCGCGAATTATTTGAGGCATCGGAGACAGTGCGTACAATTAGGCAAATATAAATCTATTGAGTTCTACACAAGATCTGGTGTAAATCAGGGTAGCACTTTAGGGCCCACGTTGTTTTTGGTGATGATCAATGACCTACCAAAAGTGTTGAGCTCACCAGAGTATGATAATTGTTGGAAGTGTCGGAGAAAATCATGCCACCTAAGAGCTTTCATCGAAAACGCTGCCTTATCTCTTTGTGACATAACAAAACAAAGCATGGTGGAATATTTCTTTTTTTTTTCAGATCTACTAGCTACCTGCCTTGGCTTTTCACGGGTAGAGCATTTACGCCTGCATTTTTGCATCAGTTTGTTGCGTCGAGTATGAATTAACGTCCTTAATATTCATTGTCATATTTCAACCAATGGATGAAACTTGTGTTGACACCCTAGCCCCATTCTGCCTCAGTGGGCCAGTGTCGAGAGCTGGAGCCGCGGTGGAAGCTGCTGAAGACACCAAGGGATCTTTACCTAGAAACTACATATTTATGCCGCTTGGTTTTGTGACTTTCCATGGATTCCGAAAACTGAGAGTTTTCTTAAATACATTGCTTCACGTGGTGAGATCACGATGTTGACATGTGAACATCACGATCTCACCGCGTGACCTTACTCCCGAGGAAGAGTGACGGACTCGCTCGAAACCTGAACTACAGCCAGTAGGTATATAAAATTGATAATGTTACAAATTCATAATAATTTTGAAACAAAAATTATCGTTATATATGGAAATCATTAACCAATCAAATCAACCTTAATGTTTAATGTACTCTTTTATTTTTGTGTAAAAGTAATAAATACATAATATAACTGTATTACTTATTATCGCCAATGTATTTACGCGTGGAAGCTCTTAAACTATTTACGATAATACCAAAGTCACGAAAATTATGTTTGTTATGATAATTAAAGTAAAAATCAACAAAACCGTAAAAGATTTCGTGTTCACGATTAAAAATTAGCCGTTACAACGATTTATTACGAAAAAACTTTTAAAATAATATTTTATCTTTATATTTAGGTTTAACGACTCACTTTTAAACGTGAAATTGAGTTACAACAATAAAAACCTATATGATATTTATTACAGGTATTCAGTTAGTATTTTTCTTACTACACGTGTAACACGGCGCTGTTATCAATGTCACGAACAAATTTTAGGGTTCCGTACCTAAAGGGTTGCAACGAGACCCTATTACTGAGCCTCCATTGTCCGTCAGTCTGTCAGAGGTCTGTATCTTCTAAACTATAATAGGTAGACACTTGAAGTTTTCACAAAGTCAGGCCTGTCGCACTCCGCGCTGTAGCTATGAAACTACAAGTACCTCCGCGCACCCGCTAGGGTACAAGTTCAGTCCAAGTCAGTTAAGTGTCACGCGCGCCTTACTTGTACCTACCTCAATATTATATTCCTTGCTTCATATAGTAACTGTAAAGAATAACTATGTAAAAAGCAAAGAATGTCACACATAAAATGGTAGGTAGGTATAAATCAGCTGAGTTTCATTTTACAAGGGAATTCACGTAATTATCTTTAGGGAATTTCTATCGACATTACATCTTGCTTTATTTAGTTAGTTCTAAGATAAATAAATAGGGAAGGTACCTAGTAACGTTTACTTCAATTTTCCTTTTTTTTCTTTCTTAATGATTTTGTCGTGTCATACGATAGTCAGATTTTTATAATCGGAGAGTTAATGTAATTAAAGTACTTATAGATCTCAGATCACTGAGATTCACTGAGATCTGATAAGTATCTCCAGAGATATGACGATAAACGTCTCAAACTTGCTACTGAACTTGACTCGCGGGGCATGGAAGTCGGTGTTTTAGTTTTTAATCTACTTCACAAAAACGGAGGAGGTTCTCAATTCGACGGTTTTTAGGGTTCCGTACCCAAAGGGTACCAACGGAACTCTATTACTGAGACTCCGCTGTCCGTCTGTCTGTCTGTCCGTCTGTCACCAAGCTGTATCTCATGAACCGTGATAGTTAGACAGTTGAAATTTTCACAGATGATGTATTTCTGTTGCCGCTATAACAACAAATACTAAAAACAGAATAAAGTTTAAGATAATAGAGGTTCTCCCCCCCCCCCCCCCCACTCTATACAAGAAACGTGTTTTTTTCGGCATTTCACGGCATCTATGAACGCTTAGTTAGGTAAACGTCCCATAGATGGCGTTATATTAAAATGTCGATCCCTAACACCTTTGTTAGACGTTAGAAGGCGTTGTAAGAAACGACGTGTTTATTAATTATTATTTTTTGCTGGCGAATAATGATAGTGGTATTTTTTGCTCGATCTTATAAAATACTGTAGTGTGGTACGGAACCCTACGAGTGCGAGTCCGACTTGCACTTGGCCAGTTTATTTCAATGTTTGTGACCTCAGAACTCAGTCAGATATTAACCTAGTTAGATATTAGTACTAGAAAGCTGAAATTGTGTAGGTATGTGTGTATATCAATAACGCCGACAAAATGGTGAAATAAAATATTGGAAGTGATACTATTGTCGCGTTATTTAACTTACGCAATCTAAAACTTTACTCAATTTTAATTGAACGTCACGTATTTTAGTTTAACTGTAGTACTTTTATCCTACCTCGACATTATACATTAATGTAGTACTTATTATCAGTAATTTACTCATTACATTGTTCTACGAGTATTCTTCTACCAATTAAAGGCTTACAAGTTTTCTCATAACATTCAACCCTATAGTAAAGGCCGCGAGTTGACCGAGTTATTCAGACTCTCGCTGTGCGGACTTACGGTGCATTTTACTGTGCGCAACACGCGGTTCATAGTTACTATTAGTTGATACTGTGGCGCAAATTCAAGGTCGCACCCGAGGCGTGAAGCGCATTTTGAACGTTACTAGCGTTGTAACTAGGTTTAATCTCGCATTTTTGCTCTCAGGGTGTGCAATTTCTGTACTTGTACTATTCATTATTCTGTAACAAAGTATGTATTGATATAGCCGCTATAACAAAAAATATTAAAAATAAAATTAAAAGCAAGTAAGTCTAGTAGTTTAGACTTCTGTTTAGGGATATCAAAAAACTATACCATTTAAATTCTGTCTCGGTCGATACACTCATAAAATAAATTATACATTGTTATATGGAATATAGAGACTTTAACAGTCGGGACACATTAATGGCTTAACGAATGGGGATTAATGTGTCCCGACTGTTAAAGTCTCTATATTCCATATAACAATGTATAATTTATTTTATGAGTGTATCGACCGAGAAAGAATTTAAATGGTATAGTTTTTTGATATCCCTAAACAGAAGTCTACACTACTAGACTTACTTGTTTTTTTCTTTTCGGTTCGTTTTTTAACACTTCACATTTTGCGCAGTCGGGTTTTTTGATTTTTTAATTTAATGTTTTATTTTACACTTTTTAGTTAAGCAAAGGACGGCAAATTCCGTAATCTTCTCATTTCATTTAGAAAGTTGATGTCATGTGGCTTATTGAGTAGTTTCCGGGGATCTAAACTACTTATTACTAGTCCATCTAAAGATCTAACCCGGCTCAATGCTACATAGGCTTGAACTTTCGCAAAAATGCGTGAACGTTGCGATGCGTGACCACAGCTTTGTCCTTGTAATTTATGGACAGTTACCCCCCAAAATAATATCAATGGTAACATTGTCCGCTCTATTTTACCCTGTCCACGAAGTGCGTCGAATTCTGTACATGATGGTTCGTTTCGGACTCCTACTCCCGAGACGTTGTTTTTGATACCTTTGTCGTCAAATTCAACATAAATAGCCTGTGGCAGTTCTCCGGGTTCCAACTAATCCCTCCGAAGAGCTGGCCACTCAATTTTTCTTATGATTCCCATTGTTCCATTGACAAGACCATGGTTAACGTTCAAATTTCTCCGCAACATAACTCGAGATCCTAACCCAACTGTCAAATATTTTACGATTTCTCCAGTTTTGTTTGGGTCATCAGACACATACAAATCTTTAGGTTTTTGACCATATAACTATGACCGTTTCTACAATTATGGAAAAAAAAGAACAAAAAACCGAAATGCGTGAAATAGATAGGGTATTGCTTTTTAAGCTTACTTACTTTACAGTTGTACTATTAAATGACTATACCAAAAGGAAGAGGTTGTTTGTTACCTCAGAACTCCATCAATTCTTAACCGATTTGGAAAATTCTTTTTTCGTTTGAGTTAATATGATTTTTGTTTGGTCTCATTGTAATTTTATTGAGATCTGATAAGTAACTTCAGAGATAAGCACCGCAAACTTGTTACTGAAAGTGACTAACGCGGCATGTAAAATCGCTTTTTTTTTCGATTTGTACGATCATAAATTATTTGTTATAAATATATTTTGAATCTCCATTTTAAGACCTTTAATTCGATACCCCACTCGATAGGTTTTGAAAAAAAAATTTTTTTTGAACCCCAAATTTTGGCGTCTGAAATCCGCCATTTTGAATTTTTCAATTTTTTATGTTTTCGTTGACACTCGCGCTAGTATGGCGAATCTATTGACGTGCCAATTATCAAAATCGACCCACGCGTTTGGTCTCTAGTGTGCCACAAAGGAACAAACATACATACATACATACATACATAATATAGACTGATAAACACATTACCTCTCCTTTGCGTCGCGCAGTCGGTTAATAAAAGGGTTTTCCATTGAAAAAACGTGTTTTTAAGCGTTTTTGCCTGATTTTATGAAGCGAATTATGAAGGACGCCACCAAAGGATTAAAAAAAACCGAAATACTTTGAAAGATTTATTTCAAAAAAAGTACCGAATATTTACATTAGAATAAGTGGATATCAAGTTTAACCTTTGTGTCATCGGTGTTGACTAAGTAGGTCATAAAAACTGTCAGGGTCATAAAAATTGTAAAAAAATTTCGCAGCAAGCATTTCTTTTGTCTTCTTTGTAGGTAATATTCCAGCAACTTTTGTATATTAATAACCACATGCATCAAAACGAGTCATAAATTGAAACAGTACAACCTTCAGTAATCATAATGATTATTAACCTTAAAATAAGTGAATAACCAGTTTAACCTTTGTGTCATCGGTGTTGACTAAGTAGGTCATAAAAACTGTCAGGGTTATAAAAAGTCGTAAAAAATTTTCGCGCTCGCTTCGCTTGCCAGTGATAGCGCTTGCTCCGCTCGCGCAAGCATTTGTTTTATCTTTTTGTAGGTAATATTTCAGCATTTTTTCGTATATTAATAGCCACGTGCATTGTACGAATCCAAAAAACCCTCGAGGCAATAAATAAATAAAACTCGGGAAACAAGATTCGTTGAACAGTCAACAGCTAAATATATTTGCTCATACAAACTTACATTAATTCGACAAATGAAACACCACCGCGAGCTATCTTGCATACTAAAGCCATCTAGTGGTGGTGAGTACAAACTAAAACAAGCGGTATGATTGAAATCTTAACATTCCACCCGCCATGGACTAATGTCCATTTACAACAAATCTTATAAATTTGGAACACTGGGGCTGAAATTAATATATTACAATTTATTATGTGAATTAGATACCACAGTACAATTAAAAACTACAAAATAAATCTTTACGCAATATAAATCATAATCTACATCATGACATTTTCACCAAATTTACAATAAAGTTTTTGAAAAATACAACAACATTTCGGAAGGTTTTTAGACAGTATGGTCAGAAACAGGCAGCACACAAAGCTTGGAGACAGGCCGTTTGATTACTGCACCGTTGCATCGCAAGCTGACCAAGCGCCTAACGTTGTCAGAACCACCATGTTTATCGGTAATGATACCGTAAAGCCACCTCCCGGGGGCATACCGTCTTCTTTGACTAAAACAATATCGCCAACATTGAGCTCAGAAGTGTTGGTCCTCCATTTGTGTCTGTGTAAAAACTGCGTGAGATACTCAGTCGACCAACGTTTCCAGAAGTCTTGAACCATGCGTTGTGTCAATTGCCAACGTTTGAGACAATTGATATTAGACTTTTCATAGTTTACATCTGGGGCGAGGATCAGAGGTTCTCCGACGAGAAAATGCCCAGGCGTCAATGGAGAGGGATCGTCTAAGGAATCACTTAAACGTGATATTGGTCGCGAATTGAGGCAGGCTTCAATTTGTGCCAATACCGTGGAGAGTTCCTCGAACGTCAATGTCATCTCTCCTATGGTTCGTTTGAGGTGCCTTTTTGTGGATTTGATACCAGCCTCCCATAGTCCACCAAAGTTGGGACTATATGGTGGTATTCTATGCCAAGTCGTACCATTATTGGATAACCAATTGCCGATTTCAGAAGCGACGCTCGACTTTTCTGCCGCAAACAACGCCTTCAGTTCACGATCGGCACCTACGAAGGTGGTAGCGTTGTCGCTCCACAAGTCCGTGCATAGACCACGTCTTGCTACAAAACGTTTGAAAGCTGCGAGGAACGTACTAGATCTAAGATCGCTCACAGCTTCCAAGCAAACAAAAAGGCAGATGTAGCCCTTAGTGGATCGATGTCCTCTACCTTTTGTAGTCCTAACCGCTATTGGACCCGCATAATCCAGTCCGCTTTTTTGGAAAGGCCTGCTAGGAGTGACTCTAGCTGAGGGCAATTGACCCATGAGCGGATGAACAGGTCTTGATGAATAGCGCAGACATTTAATGCATTTGTGAATGTAGGACTTCACAAGATTGCGCAAGCTTACTATCCAGTACTTGGATGTGATGATATTCATCATTGGTTGGGGACCGCCATGGAGAGTACGTTCATGAGCGTCCGCGATTAGCAATTTTGCTAAATGTGAGTGCCGTGGTATAAGAATGGGGTGTTTCCTATTTTCTGAAAGGTCAGTACCCTGTAGTCTTCCACCCACACGCCAAATTCCATCACAGTCTCTATATGGATTGACAGAAGAAAATTTGCTTTTCTTACTCTTGATCTCATCAGTGAAGTATTGACTTTGACATCTCTTTATGCAGAGAGTCAATACTTCTTGCAATTCCTTAGAAGTCAACCAAGATTCTGCTGACGGATTGCGAGGTGAGTAAAATCTTCTACACTAGGCCAGCACACGAAGAAGTCTCCGTAAAGAAGAAAATCGGTCCAAAAATGGATCTTCAATGCTGTCATCACCGGTAAGTATATGACATTTAATTTTATGGTTTTTTAGTTCCAAAGTTGTTTCTTGCACTTTTCCCTTGTTGATCTTTATACGTTCCAGGTGCAACCAGTGAGGACCTTGATTCCAGAGTTCGTTATCGACCTGGTCAGAAGGTTGAATACCACGCGACGCGCAGTCAGCGGGATTGTCTTTCGACTGTACGTGTGACCACTGACTTGCGTCGGTTGCGGTTAGTATTTCTGACATTCTGTTAGCAACGAATGTCTGCCATCGACTAGGGTGACTGCTTAACCACGCTAAGACGATCGACGAATCTGTCCAAGCATGCAGATGAAGCTTGGGAATGTCGAGCGTTTCAGCTACTTAATTTTACAGCTTGGCTAGCAGTACCGCACCACATAACTCTAGTCTTGGAATTGAGACTTGTTTTATGGGGGCGACTCTAGTCTTTGACGTGATCAGGTTCACATGGACATTGCCATTGTTGTCTACAACTCGCAAGTAGACAACCGCTGCAAAGGCAAGATTAGAAGCATCCGAAAAACCGTGGAGTTCACGACACTTGTCATCTTGACGTGTTTGGACCCATCGGGGTATGCGAATCTTAGTAAGGTCTTGGAGACCATTACGAAAAGTTGTCCATTCTTTGAACAGAGAAGAAGGAACTTCTTCATCCCATTCGATTCCAGATAGCCACAATCTCTGGATGAATATTTTCGCCGTAGTAATGAATGGATCCAGCCAACCCAGCGGATCGAACAGACGAGCAATGTCGGAGATCATGCGTCTTTTGGTCACTGGAACTTCAAGCGGAGGAAGCTGTACCGTACACTGGAACGTATCAGCTCTTCTGTTCCAAGTTAGACCAAGAATTTTTATGATCTCATCTGTCTTGAGTTCTACATCTGATTCTGGATCAGTCGATTCCGTTTTGATGTAGTTCATAAGTTGTTCGGTATTACTTGACCACTTTTGTAGTTGAAAGCCTCCACGATTCAACAGAACAGTCATTTGCTCATAGATGTGAATGCCTTCACTATCAGAGAAACATCCTGTCATTAAGTCGTCAACGTAGAAATCTGTCATGACGCGGCTGGCTACTGAAGGAAAATCATAGGCTTCATCCTTAGCTAGCTGTTGAAGACTACGTACAGCCAAGTAAGGGGCTGAGGAGGTACCAAAGGTTACCCGTAATAGGCGGAGATGCTGCAGCTTAGCGTCTGGATTTTCAAGCCAGAATATGAGTTGAAAATCTATATCCTCTTCAGCCACTTTGACTTGTCTGTACATCTTAACGATGTCGGCAACGATTGCTATCGGATAGCACCGTCAGCGCATAACTAGATGTCTCAGGTCTGGTTGGAGAGTGGGACCCGTCATAAGATCATCGTTCAGTGAAACTCCATTTGATCCTGTGCAAGATGCATCGAAAACTACTCGCACTTTGCTAGTAGTTTTATCTTGACGTACCACTGCGTGGTGAGGTATGTACACAGCATCAGATTTATCGGGGTTGATGATCTCTTCTGCGTGACCCAAACTGACGTACTCATTGATCACCTTGGAGTACTCGATCTTGAGATCAGGAGATTTGGTCAAACGTTTCTCAAGCATAAGAAACCGCCTTCGAGCAATGTTCTCAGAACCACCGTGTTTAGAGAGAGGGTCGTCAGTCTTGAATGGAAGACGAACTACGAGTACGTAACTACCAGACTCGTCTCTTGTTGTAGTTCGAGAATATAAATCTTCGCATTTTTGCTCTTTAAGAGTCAAGAGTTTATGCGTATGGGACGATGGCTCTGACTCCATCTCCCAAAACTTTTTTAACAGTTCATTTTCAGACTGATTGATATGCGATTTATGCATATTGACTACATTGCGGCTCTTCACATCTTGGTTGTTTTCATCGGCAGTGTGTACTGTGCCAGATAAGATCCAGCCTAGTCGGGTGTTTTGTGCAACCACTGACTCAGGCGAACCTCTGATCAAACCTTCTAACAAGATCTGGCTATACACATCCGCCCACAATAGCAGATCTATTCGACTTGGCGTGCCAAACGAAGGATCTGCTAATTCCAATGATGAAAGAGCTGGAAAGTTTTGTACACTCGGCACAACTGAAGTGGGTAAAAGACATGTGAGCTTGGTTAAAGCGGCAATAGCCCAATGGATAGGGTGTCGGACTGGCAATCGAGAGGTCGTGAGTTCGAATCCCACCCCACCCATTGCACTATTGACGTGAACCCACTCCAGACACAAGCATATTTAGCTTAGTTGGAGGGGTTAACAAGAATACTAGTAATGTGCAACCCACATTGCGAGTAATCTTTTAAAAAAAAAAAAAAAAAAACATGAGCTTTTACTGTGACGGTGAAAGTGGGATCATGGCGAGACTGAATTTTAAAAACAACAGTGGGCTTCGACTAACAGTCGAGGCCCGGTCGCCGCCAATCCGACTACTGCCACCATGAGACATGATACCAGATTCATGAGGCTTTTTGAGTCCCAGCATCTGCACTGCAGATTCTGTAACAAGGTTTTTAGCAGAAGAGTCCCAAGAAAATTATACACAATGGAGGTTGCTGTTGCATATACTTTTGAAGACTAAAAAATATGACCTTGAATAATTTTTTTACATCTTTCTTCTCGTTGATTTTGGTTTTTGACAGATATTCTTACGGTAACTTTGAGCGAGATAGAAATAAAGGTGTGGATATTTTTTTTTTTTTATATCTTATAGGCTAGCATTTGACCACTATCACCTGTTGCTAAGTGATGATGCGGTCGAAGACAGAGAAGTGGACTAGAATGTGAACTGGCTTTCTAGGATAGCTGCCAGAACACATTAGATGTTTGGCGACAAATTTTCTAACTTGAGGGTGGTAGCTGGCCAGGCGGACACTACATATGTCCTACCACTATGCGGGGGTTGTTGGTTTCTTAACGATGTTTTCCTTCACCGGAGGGCCAATGTGAGAAGCGCACATATATTTTTCGATAGAAAAATTCATTGGTGCACGGCGGTTTGAACTCGGTACCACGACATCAAAGCCGACCGTTCTCCCAATTACGCCACCGGGCCCTCAATAAATAATTTTATATTAATAATTATATAAAAATATAAATAATTTGTCTTCACAGTAATGTTCTACCGGGCAAAGTCTTGTTAGGATGCAAACTTTTTTAAACATACCTAATATTTTTTGACATGACATGACGTTTGGCGAAGATGGCGGCCATTTCAGTCCCGCGACATACATAATTAAACAACTCATAATTATGAACGTACTTTGTACCAATCAACACTGCAAAAAAAAATTATAAGCATAATACCACAGATTAAATAATAGTTACTACGTAAATAATACTTTCCGTTGTAAGGTTGGCTACACAGTGCTTTCATAATTCGTGTATCAACAATATAGGGAAGTGCCTCTTATAACGTAGTAGAGTGATTCAGTACTCTGTTGGCCATATGGCGGCAATTAATGTTAATAATAGCAAATAATACTTTTTAATATTCATTTTGGAATACAACTAGTCCGTGTTATAAAAGTATTTGGAATTATTGTAATAAAATAGAAAATTAATTATCGTGTGTGTCAGATGCTTTATTTGCACAGGGCCATTTTGGAAATTGTCCTTTGATACCTTGATGACATCATTATCACTAGTGAATATTTTCACTTTAGCGCGGCATTTAAAGTCAAATTTTTTAGGGCTCCGAACCCAAAGGGTACCAAATGAACACTATTTGAGACTTTGTTGTCCGCTCGTCCGTCCGTCCGTCAGTGTGTCTATATGTGCGCACTTTACAGATCTGTATCTTCTTAACCGTTATAGGTACATACTTTAAATTTTCAAAAAGTATATATCCGTCAGTGTATAACGGCCCAGACACGAAATTTAATAGATGCATGTAATTTAATTAAAACTTGTTTTGCACTAAAAAGGGTAAAATAATTTATTTTTCAAAAAAAATAAAACCGACTTCATAACCACAAACAGGCACTCAAAAGCGAAAAATAAATTACTTTAAATTATTATAAGCGCTATCCATTTATCTATTTGAAGTTGGTGCCAGCTAAGTCTATTGGATAGTAGATAGATACTATGTATGTAGTAGTAGTAAGTAGGTACATGTAGGTTAGTAAGTAGGTAGATACATGTAGGTATTATCTATCTACTACCTATTAGACTTGGCTGGCACCGACTTCAAATAGATAAATGGGTAGCGCTTATAATAATTTTAAGTAATTTATTTTTCGCTTTTGAGTGCCTGTTTGTGGTTATAAAGTCGGTTTTATTTTTTTTGAAAAATAAATTATTATAGGTCTTAACTAGTTCTATAAATCAATGTTGTTTCGGATTGCGCTGAAATTTGGCATGCAGATAGTTATTATGTCGTAGGTATCCGTTAAGAGAGGCTTTTCCAAAATTTACCCTTTAAGGGCATGAAACGGGGGACAAAGTTTGTATGAAGGAACAAGATAAGATAGTATTTTCATTCGAAATTTCACACAAGTACTTCTAAACAAAAATTTCACCCCTAAGAGGGTGAAGTGGAGTAACAAAGCCTGAAATCGATATTGTTTCGGGTTGCGCTGAAATTTGGCATGCAGGGCCGGTAGTCTCTACATTCATAGCGATGAATTTCGTGTCGCTCGAAATAAAAAGAGATGCAAATATACAACTTTCTAGCTGCATGTAGAGACTTCCACCCCAGATAGTTATTATGACGTTAGTATCCGCTAAGAAAGGATTTTTCAAAATTCATCCCTAAAGGTACAGCCAAACCGCGGCGTCCTGCGATCTGCGGGCGCGATCTCAGTAGTTTTTAATTGTTTTATGATCGGTTTGGTGTGAACCAGTCGGTACCAATACTACTGCGCTATCTGATCGCCGCCTAGATCACGCACGCAGGACGCTGCGGTGTGTCCGTACTTTAATGGTATGAACGGAGTTCCAAGTTTGAAACTTTACAAAAGTACTTCGGCCAAGTTTCTAACTCTACACGCTCTAACTGTACAAGCTCTAAGTTCACAAGCTCTACAAGCTCTACAGCTAATAATGATCAATGATTTGCCAATTGTTGTCAGAGTCGCTGAATGCCTGATGTTTGCCGATGACCTGAGGCTGTACTTGGGAATAGGGAATACGACCGATTGTGAGGCGCTTCAGAGGGATATTGACAGTGTGGTGCAGTGGAGCAAACGTAATCACTTGGAATTTAATAATTCTAAGTGTAAACCCATTCCTTTAACGCGGTCGCGTACGCCTATCCAATACAATTACCACATCTGCGATGTCTCACTGGGGCGTGTCACAGAAATAAGGGACTTGGGATTAAATTTGGACATTGAGTTAACATTCAATAACCACATTCAGGACATTTGTAATAAGACCTATAAATTTCTGTGCTTCGTAATGCGACAAACGTTTCGATTCCAAAACAGAAACGCAATCGTCTCTCTCTACTATGCATTCGTGCGTTGTAGATTTGAGTATAATAGTTTGGTTTGGGACCCGCATGAAGCTAAATACAAGATTATGCTTGAGCGAGTGCAACAAAAGTTCGCTCTGTATTTATATTTAAAAAAATTCGGCTCTTACCCGTATTTACATCTATCTCTGTTGGTTGCCGGAATGGTAGGTTTGAACACCCCGGAGTTAAGATGCAAGTGAACTACGAAATTCAATCGTATCACGATCGTAATACGGTTGAATTTCGTAATACGAAATTCAAATCTCACCGCGGATTCCGCTTCTGAGATAGTTTACAGAATAGCCCTACATTACAGTCGTCGCGCGCGTCGTTTGTTGGCAGCGCCAACATCACGAACACAGACCGCCCAATTCGCTCCGACAAAACAGGCTGTTAGTCTTCTCAACAATCTGATTGCTAAGGAGCCTGATGTGGACGTATTTTTCTCCACATTCAATCTGTTTTTAAATTCATGTATTCAATATTTTAGTTAGATTATAAAGTTCGCATTAAGGTTGTAAGCTTTTATAATGATATACTCGTACCTATGTATGATAATATATATATATATATAATGATGTCTGTGTATATGTAACTATGTACTGGCTTTGCACGCTTTGGTGTATACTGTAAGTGTAGCATGCAATGTTTTTAAATAAATAAATAAACATTAATATTGCTTTCGGTACCATATTTTTAAAATCAATAAATAAATTATTATAATTATCACTTGTGTTTACTTCTTGGTCATGAGCATGACATAAATATTTTAATACTAAATAATGTATATTTTGTGATAAGAATGCAATAATAATATTATTATTATACCTTGGCAAATAATATAAAAGGAAAGCTTTTGTCCAATATTATTAGTTAAATGAAGAATTTCTCAGCAAGTTTAATTTTCAACTACAATGTCGTCAAAGCTCTGGCTGTTGCCCATGATTGGGTTTATCATCTTGGTATTGGGCGGATCTGGAGGTAAGTTTCAAATACTTATTAATTTTTCAACTGACATTTAAAAAAGTAGTGGTTCTCAATTTGTCTGTATGTTTTGTATGTATGTTACACGATTACTCCGTCAATTGTAAACCGATTCAAATGATTTTTATTTTAATCGGTAGGGTACATTTTCGAAGTAGTCCCATTGTAGTTTCATCGAAATTACGTCTCAAACTTGCTACTGAAACTGACTCGCCGGGCATGGAAGTCGGTTTTTAAAGTTTTTATACCATCTTAATAATAAAAACGTACGTTTATTTTAGCTAATAATTTATTAACGGGAATTTAACGTGATTTACGGAACGGAAGGGAATTTATGACGGGAATTGAAGGAAAGACGTTAAATTCCCGTTTTAAAATCTACTAGCGTTTGTCAACTATCCCACCAGTTGACGATGCGGTTGAGGATAGCAGCACAATAGCATAGAAAAGATAATAATACTACGTACAACAGGCTGACACTGTGACAATAGGCTGAGAATGAGAACTTGTTATCAAAAACAGCTGCTGGAACAAAGTGACCTCCATATTTATTAACATTACCCAGTTGATTTTTTTTAATATCTAATAGGTAAGCGGTTGTCCACTAAGTATATCTTTCCTGGTGGTAAGCGATAGTATGGTAGAAGATGGTGAACATACTAGCCCTAGAATGCTCTGACTCTCAAAGGTTATAGCTGCCAGAACACTGTAAGCTTATGGCAGCAGATTTTCTCCTTGATACTGGTTAGCTAAATTATTTTGATAAATCAGGTGGAACATTGATATAATGCTCCTACGACTTGTGGAAATATAACCAGATTTATTCATTTATTTTGACAGACAACACTTGACCACTATCTTACCTGATGTTAGGTGATGATACGGTCTAAGATGGAAACGTGTGTTGTCTTGTTGAAATGGAAGACGGCAGTGAGACGACGGGCTTGGCAACTGAGTTTTGTCCGATCCTCAGGTGGCCGACACCGATATCATGCCAGAACTAGGCGAACCGTTTGGCAACGTCTCATTGTCCGGTGGGTTGTTCTAGCCATGTTCGAAGCCTACCAATAGTAGTCATCCATATAGCACCACCCATAGGTCACCACCCATAGGTCACTTGTTGGGTTGATTAAGGTCTAATCCTACGGACGCAGGAAGGCAATAATGACCTTCATATTGGTGACAATTGACAGTGTTCCCTAACTATTAATATTATTTGTCTCACAATGTATTATCCTTTGCAGGAGGCCCAGAGACAGCAGCAGCAACATTCATTCCTTCTCGTTCCATCTGTAATATTTTATTTTTATATTATATAACTTTAGTATAAATACTAGCTCTAGCAGGCCCTAGGTTTTGCCCGCGTAGATGTTATGTTACTGTGAAAAATACGATTCGGTCTGTCCGTTCGCCGTCTGTCCTGTGACTAGGTGTATCGAGAAAATACGCAAAGCCAGTCCAGTTCCAGTCACTGCCCACCAGTGACTGGAAATGAAAATCCAAAGGTCAGGCTTAGTGGCGTATGGGATAGGCCTATTTCCAGTGTTGGACTGACACCGACTGATTATGTGAAAAATAAGATGTTTCCCCTCGGTTATATAAGCAGTCGATGTTGCTTTCCAGCTATCTATCTCAATTTGTATTTATTAATAAAACACATTAACTTCTTAGAAGGATATTATTCATATAAACTATTTTCCCTATTTCACACATTTAAGGGGAATCGATGAATCATTTTTGGCTGAATTCATAGCTGAATGGCAAAAACGGAACCCTTTCTAGATTCGTCATGTCTGTCTATATTATGTCTATTGATAGGTCTTTAAGAACGACATTGATGTCCGACTATTTTTTCTCAAAGTCAATTGTTTGACAGATAGACGGTGTCTGATGACTGATTTCCAAAGTGGTAAAATGTATGCCCTAAACTTCTAAAATAAGAGAGTGAAAAATCTCAACGAGAATTGATTTTAACGAGATATAGCCAGCAGTCTTTGAGATATAGCACATTTTCAAAACCGCAAATATAACTTTGTTATTCATACAAACACTATTAATAACAAAGTTAATTTTTTGCGTGATAGTGTGTTACGGAACCATACGAGTGCGAATTCGACTTGCACTTTGCCAGTTTTTTAATTTTCATAATATTCATAAATCTATAGACTGCTTAGTTAGTTGCTTGTTATCTGTAAAATCGGTTACAACGATACGGAAGCGGTGCGCATCCCTGGTGCGCAGGGTTCGCGCCAGCCCCAACAGGATCCTGAGGGTATTGGCTGAGAGATTCGACTGTCACTACATTAATCATTGTTGTATGATTCATGTAGTGACATATAAAAAAAAATATTGATAGCAATCTTTTAATATTAATTTCAATATGTAATAATAATTTTATAATTAATCATTTATGACTAATAACAATTAATAACTGGACGATATAATTTGAAATGTAACCTGCTATAAAATATTTTATTGACATTTTAATTGTAATATTATGTATTTTATTAATGTTAATTACTGTGTACTAATTACACATAATACTATATGACATATAATTTTAATTCAGTAGATGTTTGCTTATAATTTTTATTAATTGAAATTTATTTGTAATCTAATATTATTATGATCCATGTTGATTGAAAATAAACGATTTAATAATAATATATCTAAGATGGATTAAGTTAGGATAATAAGCCATGCTAAGGCTCTTGGGCACATTAGCCCTTCTGAGGCTTATATGGAACAATCGCCATTAATGCGGGATGGTGATTTCTGGGTGGCGGCGGAAGAGTACCTAGGCTAGATACCAACGGCGGCGCTCACGGGCTTAGTTAGACAGCTCACTGCATACTCATACGCACGGGACCAAGGTGCGTCATGAGTTTTTCTTGGCCCTAGCTGCATGATGAGTACAACCATACAATGTCCCCAAGTGCCCGGCGACTCCGGGGGTGATGCCAATGACAGTAGGCAGGAACTCCCCGTGGTCAGGGGCGAGATGAATCTCCGGGCGGGATCGATTAACTGTCAAACGACCAATGCTTCTCATACGGATTTTGATCAGACTTACGATATAGATAATTGCAATCGAGCAAATTTTAATGAAAATAGTTCAACATCAACAACGGCTGAGGACGTTGTGCAGGTGACATCAGTCAATAATCCTGCACCCGCCAAAGCTGCCCCACGTGCACGCAAGAGGTGGACTCAAGATATGAACATCTTTATCTTGCGCACGTACTTCATATTAACGTCACTAGAATCCGACTCAAGTTCTTATTTGACAGATTTGCATCAAAAATTTATCGAACAGTTCCCAGAAATGGACATTAGCAAACAACGGACAGGCGATCAGAGACGGGCAATAGTCCGCAATAAACTACTGACAACACAACAAATCAACGAGATTCGAGGAGAGGCAGAAAAACACATCGACCATACACTAAGCCAAAATTACAGAACAACAGAGAACAGCACATCAATGTCAAACCATACAATCATACCAACGCAAAGAACGCAAACAACTCAAAGAATGCGATGGACAAACCAATTTAATGAAACGATAATTCGGAACTATTACAAAATTACAAACATAGAAACAAATAAATCAGCCTACAGACAGCCACTACATAGAGCAGTTATTGAAGAACACCCAGAACTAGCACACGTATCTGAACAACGGATAGCTAATCAGCGTAGAGTTATCATACATAACAAATTGATTAAAAGTGATAGATTACAACAAATCAGAGACAAAGTATCTTCTGAATTAGCTATAACTACTATAGAATCTCAACCAGAAACAATTTCTCCATCAAACAGTTCCATACCGATACTCAACACGCAAGTGCAAACAGAAACTACGAACTTTCAAGTACTCAACAACACTAATGAACTGCCATCAAATATAAATATAAATATATATAAATATAAATACTGCGAGCACAATGGCTTACGAAAATTGTCAAACGAGACCGCCAGACGTTGTAGAGCCGCTGACATTGTTGTGCACACAAATATCTTTGGAAAAGCAGAATACAATTGATAATACTTTCTTAAAAACGTTAAATGATTTTAAGGATACCGAGCCTACAAACCGTCCTTCAATACCACGGCAGAATCCTACAAAACAACTTTTGACTATAACAAATTTCATAAACCGAACCGTATTACCTAACTATCTAAAAGATGATCTCAACTTCCAATCAGTTCAAACAGTACTCTATTGTGCCGCATACACCGCTGTCGTAGAAAACGGAGGACAGATCAAAAACGAAACTTATAAACAAACAAATAGAGACAAAACACCTAGATGGGAAAAGCATTTGACCACAAGAATAGAAGATCTAAGAATAAAGATAGGTAGGTTAACAGAATATATGAAGGGAAACCAAAGCTCGCGATTAAAAGCGCATATAGATGTCATAAAAAATAACTATAAAATACACTCTCAACACGAAGCGGAAAACACAGAACTAGAACACTTTATGGACACTCTAAAACAAAAACTGAATGCACTCTTAAGCCGTTTACGACGAAACAAACAAACATCTAAACAAAAAACACAAAACAAACTATTTAACAATAATGAAAAAGTGTTTTATAGACAACTATCAGAAAACGAAAACAATAGTACAATAACTGACCTACCAGATGCTGAAAGTTTTCATAAATTCTGGAGTGACATCTGGTCAATACCTAAAGTACACAATGAAAACAGCTGGATAAAAAAAGACGCGCAAAATACACTCAATATCCCGGATATGACATTTGAAAATATTAATCTAGATATGCTACAAACAATCGTAGGTAAAACACACAATTGGAAAGCTACAGGCTCAGATAAAATACATAATTTCTGGTATAAAAAATTCACCTCTCTACATCCCATTTTGCTTTATCATATTAATACATTCATACAGTCTCCCGAAACCATGCCTGCCTACATAACTTTACGACAACTTATATGCTCCCGAAAGACAATTCTGATCCTAAAAACCCTGCTAAGTACAGACCTATAACATGCTTGCAAAATATTTACAAAATAATAACTTCATGCATTAGCGAATTAATTTGTCGTCACACCCAGACACACCACCTATTAGCAGAGGAACAAAAAGGATGTCGCAGACATAGTCAGGGATGTAAGGAACAATTAACAATAGACGCAGTAGCCTCAAAACAAGCCCTCGTCAAGACAAGAAATATATATACCATGTACATAGACTACAAAAAAGCTTTTGATTCCGTCCTACACAGCTGGTTAATTTACATTTTAGAACACTATAAAATTCATCCAACAATAGTAAGCTTCCTAAAATCTGCCATGCTTAACTGGAAGACTATGATTAAATTGAATATAAGAAATACTACATTAGAAACTGAAGTTATACCCATTCGACGCGGCATTTTCCAGGGTGACTCCTTGAGCCCCCTCTGGTTTTGCTTAGCTCTTAACCCGTTATCCAACCTACTCATCAACTCTAACAAAGGCTTCAAAATAAAACACAAGAGTACCTATACATACTTTATCTCAGCTAATGTACATGGATGATATCAAATTATTCAGCAGTACTTTGACAGATATCCACAAACTGGCCGACATAACACAACAATTCTCAGCAGACATTCAAATGGAGTTCGGCATCGATAAATGTAAAATACTATCAATTCACAAAGGGAAAATAACACCAAGCACTTATCAGTTGATGGACGGTCAACAAATAGATCCCGTAGATCCAGCCTCAGGATACAAATACCTTGGTTATTATCAAACTAAACAAATTCACCTGAAAGAGACCAAAACAACTATAGAGCAAAAATTTAAAAGCAGGCTACATAAAATCCTTAACTCCCAACTTAACGCCCGCAATACAATAAAAGCTATAAACACCTTTGCCATCCCTATACTTACTTATTCTTTTGGTATTATACAATGGTCCCAATCCAATTTAATTAGGCTACAGCGCGTTATTAATACAACTATGACAAAATATAGGAAACACCATCCACGCTCTTGCGTAGAAAGACTAACACTTCCCAAAATACAAGGTGGAAGAGGAATCATTGATATTAAAAACCAGCATAATAAACAAATAACTACACTAAGAACCTTCTTTTACCAAAAAGCTTCACAATCACCCTTACACGATGCCATAGTGAATGCTGACTTTAAATTAACACCACTGAACCTCAATGGCCACGAAACTCAAAATAATGAAGCACTAGTGTCTCCAGAACAAAAACTGCAGAATTGGTTACACAAATCATTACACGGCAGACATCGTCGTGATTTAATTAACCCGAACGTAGATAAAGTAGCCTCTAACACATGGTTGAAGCGTGGAGAACTTTTTCCTGAGACGGAAGGTTTTATGTTCGCTATTCAGGACCAAATCATGGACACTAGAAATTACAGGAAACACATAATAAAAGACTCTACACT
The DNA here is from genome assembly GCA_954871355.1 of Cabera pusaria. Lineage (NCBI taxonomy): Eukaryota > Metazoa > Arthropoda > Insecta > Lepidoptera > Geometridae > Cabera > Cabera pusaria. The sequence goes on from OX940893.1 coordinate 9,952,312, forward strand.
CACCACTGACCTCTGTAGATACTGCCATAGTGCCTCCGAAACCATCCAACACATCACCGGAGCTTGCAGGTCTATCACATAGACGGACTATAAACACTGACATGACCAAGTAGCGGCAATAGTTCACCAATACCTAGCTTTTAAACACAAACGTATAACAGATAGAGTAGCATACTACAAATACACACCGGAAGTCATATTAGAGTCAAACGAATTCAAGCTATACTGGGACCGAACCATTATCACAGACAAAACCATCCACCACAATAGACCGGACATAACCCTACTCGACAAAAAGAATAAAGCTGTGTTTCTCATCGACATTGCAATCCCAAACACTCACAATCTAATAACAACACATACTGAAAAACTAGCCAAGTATACAGATTTAGCCATAGAATTAAAAACACAATGAACAAACAGTAAAAACAATACCTATTATAATTTCATCAACCGGCGTCATTCCCAACTCACTGTTTACCAGCCTTGAAACCTTAAATGTCCATAAGCTCACTTTCATTCTTCTACAAAAAGCAGTCATACTTAACACCTGCAGAATTGTTCGAATTTTTTTATGTATAGAACAATAACTTATAAAATAATTATCATTTGGCCAAAAGCCCGCGATAGTTATATTTTCCTCGGTAACGAGAGATTTTTTAAATAAAATAAT